>OX457013.1:11623246-13094460 GCA_949752705.1 Callimorpha dominula | reverse complement strand
AAATGGGTTATCCAACACTAAAAGATTTTTTCAATTCGTACCAGTAGTTCCTGAGATTAACGCCTTCAACCAACTCTTCATCTTTATAATATTAGTATTAATAAGATACTATGAGGGAATAAAGAAGTTCAATAACAAAATATATAACAACTCTTTCTGGTTCTGTAGCTTGAATATGTAAATGTCTGATTTGAAACATGTATGTATTGTGCAATACTACAACCCTGTGAAATAAATGTTTCTAAATAATAGACAACACTTAGCCTGAACAAAACTATTGCAAATGTATGTAATGGAATTAAGTAATAACAGTCAAATATTAGAATTAGTATCAGAGAAATTAGCAGTCTTAAAGTATAGGTGTAATAAAGTATTAAATTAGATTAGATCAATCTTCTATGACTCAATTTAACTAAATTTTAATGAATTTTCATGAATATTATAAAATAATGATGTTATAAGGGATAGTGTGAGTCATAGCAGGAGCCAATGATAGTAAAACAAAGCAGTTGGTAAATTCAGGGTTTAGAATATTCAATACAAATGTTAGAACATTTTAGTCTCTAAGGCAAAGATTCTATGTATTTAAAAAAACTCGAGAAGGGAAATTGAAACAAAAATTACGAACTTCAAATTAAATTTAATGACAAAGTCGACATGAGACCATGCAAGTGATTTCTAAAACGTCACAACCCGTCACAATGAAATATTGCAAAATATAACAGCTGTGTGTGACTGAAGAAATGAATAGGTACCTATGCAGAGAAAATATCACAAGACATTCGTTCGATATAGTAGTTTCCATATCGATTTGTCAATAATTTTCAACTGAGTGTCATATTAATGTTAGTCATGAAACACTTGTGAGATATCAAACAGCTTGCGCCTAAAAGTTAATATGTAGTCAATAATGTTCTCTGTATCATTCAAATACGCCCTGACCGCCATTTTCAAGAGCAAAAACCCCGAAATACACGGCCGTCGTGACAAGAAATTGTAGCTTATAAGTACATAGATAGACATGGACAAGATATATTTTACCTCTCCATCGTTGATATTTATCCCTAAAAAGATGTCTCCAAAGCTCCCACCGCCAAGTTTGCGAACAACATTGTATTTTTCAGCTATAACTATATGTTTCCGAGCTAACAACATGCGTTCGAAGGTAGCCATTTTCTTTTTCCTTCATCACTCGTTGTCACTAAAATTATAGGTAGCCCATCGCACCGAGTGAACTGTTAACACAACACTTAGTTAATTTATCGTTTATTATAGTTCAAAAACACTACAGACCGTAGAAACACTACAAAAGTCCACTGAAAATCATTTTATTACGAAGTCTAAAAAGTATCGTCAGCCTATTTCATATGACGTCACAATGGCAGTGTTGCAAACGTTTGGGAACGTTACAAAATTACCATGGTAGAACACGGTGATGTTGCCATGACGGCTCGATCGATACTACTGATTACTGTTTTATTCACAGCTATCATATGGTAAAATATCCGCATAAATCATGATTATGTATGTGGCTGTTAAATTAATTTGCATTATATTATTTTTATTGTAATGTGATGTTTCCTGAATTTTAACATTTAATTCTTACTATAATTAGTACCTACTTTTGTATGGTTTTCGATAGTAGTTACACCTTATTAAGTTATGAGAAATGTAAGATTTGTACTAAGTAATTGGTATACATATATACGTTACGTTATTATAAGTTTGTTAGGATGGATGGATGGTTTGTTACTGTTTCACGCAATGCAAAAACTTGAGAAATTTGGCACAGAGATAGATTATAGTCTGGAATAGCACATTGGCTACTTTTTATCCCGGGAAAATGTACGGTTCCCGTGGGACAGATTTGAATGTGAAATTTGGAATACTAGAGTATTGAAGAAGTGCAGGGTTAGTGTGCTTTTTGTTGATTCCAAAATTTTAATACAAATAAACAAAATTTAAGTGTATGTTTGTAATGTCAAAATAATAGTTTTTTTAAGCTCATATAGTTATTTGCACAATATCTATGGCGGATGGACCGATATCCACGAGACTTTCACTGGCAGATAGCTGGTGTTATAAGGAGTAACAAAGGCTACTTTTATTTTGGAAAAAGAATTAGAGGTCCGCGCAAAATATTCAAATATGTACACGCAAGCGATGATGCAACTACTATTATAATAAAACTAGCAGTTTCCGCTCGACTTCGCTCACTTTAATTTTATTTTTTGTATTGATAATAATAAGCATAACATTGGTATAGGGCTCTGTTTTCGCATTTAGACTCATAAGCGGTCCATTATGCGTTCAGGTAGGCTGACTAGTTGAGCCAGCCTAGCTCCTTCCAGAAGCGCAGAAGCCTCCTGGGGCATTCACAGGCTTCTAGGAGCGACCTCGCTCCCGCGGGTACTTGCCCGTTGTGTGGCCACTCCCTCGCACTCCAGGACAACGTGGGCTGCCGTTTCCTCCGCGTTGAGACAGCCTCTGCATAGAGGACTGTTTGTTTGCACTATAGGTGTCGATTTAGGACAGGTGGCCCGTAATGGTTCCTACACCTATTCTGATGTCAAGCCGGTTGAGACTGAGCAGTCTGCAAGTCAAACGTGGTGAGACCTTCGTCAGCACCAGTTTGGATTGTCTACAGCCGGGTGTGTCGGCCCAGCGGTTGTTGTGCGTTTCCCGAGTCCGTTGTCTTACCCATGAGCGAAGTTGACTAAAGGGGAGTGGCAGCAGCACAGTTGGACCTGCTACTGGCGTTGCAGATCCCCTCCTTGCCAGCTCATCGGCGACATCGTTCCCGAGTGAGTCGCTATGCCCCTTGATCCATTGAAGGATTAGCCTGTTGTCAGAGGCTAGACGTTCGAGTGTCTGGTGGCATTCGTATATAAGACCGGAGTTCATGGTGTTGCCCTCCAGGGCCTTTAGGACGGCATTACTGTCTGACAGTATGCGGATGTTATACTCCTTTATACATCTTGACATGACCGCGGTAGCGGCGTAGGTTATCGCAACGCACTCACATTGAAATATGGAACTGTGCTGCCCTAACGCCAGTGATATTGTTATGTTCAAGTTCCGGCTCCAGTCCCTGTCCCCATCTTAGAACCGTCCGTGTATATTCGGACTTCATTTATGCCAGATTGATCTCGGTCGTTTTCATATAGCTGTATTCGGTAAGATGTGTTGTTTGGGGATCCTATCGCATGGGCAGCTATTAGTGGTTGGTATTCCACTAGTTCATTCCATAGTTTGGAATGGGAACCCTCTCGGTTGTACCACAAACCCAGGTGTTTGAGTCTGATGGCTGCCACAGCTGTTTCCTGCTGTATAAATAGGTCTAGTGGTGCTAGGTCTAGAGCTACTTCCAGGGCAGCTGTGGGAGTCGTGCGCATGCATCCAGTTGCGGCAGCACATGCGAGTTTCTGCAGAATTGCGAATTGCTGCAACTTGTTCCTGACGGTGCTAAGCTCTGTTCTCTTCTGCCACGAGGCAATAGCACCGTACGTGATGATCGGCCGTATGACCGTTTTGTACAGCCATAGTGTGATTTTTGGTGATAAGCCTCAGCTTTTGCCGAGGAGTCGCTTGCATTGGCAGAAAATAATGCTGGCTTTGTTCAGTTTCGTGTCCAGGTGCCTGTTCCATAGGAGTTTACTGTCAAGTATCACTCCTAGATATTTGACCTCCTTATATTTGACTAGGCGGGTGTTGAATAGTTTAGATAGTCTTAGTTCCCCTAAACTACGTTTATTTGTGAACATAATCAAATCCGTCTTTGTCGGGTTCACTGTTAGGTCGTGTTTCTCACATCACTGTTCAACGACCTTCAGTGCGGTTCTCATTAGGTCGCATACCACACTCTCAAAGGGGCCGCTGATGAGGATGGTCAGGTCGTCTGCATAGCCCACTGTGAGAAACTTGTGGTCATTGAGCTGAGTAATGAGCAATGAGATTGATCACAATGTTCCACAAGAGAGGTGAGAGAACTCCGCCTTGCGGACACCCTCTGGCCACCACCCCTCTTGTCGTGTTATTCACAGTAAATTGTATGGCTCTGTGTCTGAGCATGCTGTCGATCCACCCGGCAATTGTAGGATCAACCCCATGTCTTGACAGAGCCTGGCTGATGCTGGTGAAGTTAGCTTTGTCGAAAGCACCCTTGATATCGATGAAGGTTCCTAGGGTAGAAAACTTGTTCTTTAGATTGCCCTCTATGTATGAAACTACTTGATGAAGGGCAGATTCTGTTGATTTGCCCATTGAATAAGCATGTTGGTTGGGGTTCAGAGGGTAGTTGACTAGTGCAGTACTCCTGATTTCCCTGTCTATTAGTCTCTCCAGTACTTTAAGTAGGAATGATGTGAGACTGATGGGCCTAAATGATTTCGGTTGTGTGTAATCTCCTTTGCCGGGTTTGGGCATGAAGACTACTTTGGCCTCTCTCCATTTCAGGGGGACGTAGCGATGTGCCAGGCAGCTTCCGTAGATGATCCGAAGATGATCTATAAGTGCCCCATCACACCATTTTAGTAGGCCTGGGAAAATACGATCTAGTCCTGCCGCTTTGCATGGAAGAAAGCTGTTGATCGCCCAATGCACTTTATCATGATTAACGATTTTGCGGGCAGTTATCCAGTCAGATTCGCCTGGTGTGTTACCCTCGTTAACCTCCCATGTGTCCTCCATATTTGATATGCGACATCCTGGGAAGTGAGTTGTCATTAACAGTTCTGAAGTCTCTGAATCTGTTTTTGTATAAGTCCCATCAGGTTTTTTCAAGAAGTCAAGATTATGAAGCTTTATTGAACAACTTCCTAACCTTACGCCGTTGTTTCTCCAGTTCCGGTCCCCACCAGTGTTGTTTACTGCGTGGTCCAGTTATGGGTACCGAAAATGGGCATGTTTGTTCAAAGCAGGTGATTAAGGTCGTTGTAAGGTTATCTACGTGTTTATCAATATCCCGTGAGCAGTCGGCGGTAATAAGTATAACATAAAAAACCTTTGAATGATCATTTATGGTTATAGAAGCAGGTAATAGCTTATATAATTTTTGGGTGATTGAAAAATAGATCAGAAATCTGAATTATTCATATATTAACAAAAAAGACCTGACTAATGCAAATACTTCTATATATCCTTTTAGTATATTTTCAGTAAAATATAAAACTCGTGTCATTTCAGCTACAGCTCTAATCTTATGTTGTTGATAACCGAGTTTAAGCGGCGGGGGAGCCTTTAGGAGAGGCATATGTTAAGGCAATAAAAGGTGTTGGCCTTTTTCTCAAACAGCAGAACTACAAGAAAATTATTGATGCGTTAATGTTCAAGGTAATGGTACGTCAAATTGGGATCGGAGGCAAACGGATGGCGAGTGGTAATCTGGGTCTTGAACCGATACTGAACCCCCGCCTCCCCCACCTTCCAAATGGACCCCAAATAGACGGGAACGGAGATAGAAAGGGGGGACAAAACGTACTTTCGAAAATCGGTCAATGCAGTTTGAAGTTATATTGAAATAATAAAAAAATGTTGCCATCCAAAACACCCGGGCCGTTTCGCACTCGCGCATTTCAAGGAGTTTCAAGACATCACATACAGCGTTATGACATCATTTAAATTATAACGATGTTTGGGGGTGGCAAACTTTCAGTTAAATGGTTTTGGGTAAGCATTTTATTTTCCATAATCTAAGAATTTGAGAGTTGCAACTTACTCATTCGCTTGATAGACTTACATCTATATTTATATACGCCAGAACTCAATTTTGTTGCCTGATTAGTTTAGATGCTACACAACATTTTTCAGATATACTTTTTTTCCTACATCTAGGCAACTTTTTTCTTCACGGCTAACAGTTTTCAGGCAGATTGCTATGTTGTAGATCAGTAAAATACTTAAAACATAAAATACCTACTCAAATGAAATGCTTTTCTGAAATATCATTTACTCGTTTTCAGACAGTTTGCTATGGGTTTCTTTTCCTCATTTTCTATTTTCTCAAATAGTCTCCTGGGTATGTGTGACGCTACTGGTGTCTGAAAATTGTTTTCGGTATCTAAAACATATTGCTCCACTACATTCTGAAAAATCATACAGATTGCTATGAAACTTGAGCACTTCCCTGACTGCCACAGCCAGCATCGGAATCCTTGGCGTCGATATATCGAGCGAAGTCCAGTTCCGCGGTCACTTGGAGGTTAAGGCCAAATTAGCCTCAAGAAGCTTGGTGTGCTCAACAGATCGAGACAGTATTTCACCCCGGCCCACCGCCTACACTTTATAAGAAGCAGGTTCGGCCGCATATGGAATACTGTTCTCATATCTATGCAAGACCACCCCAGTACCAGCTTCTCTCTCTTGACCGCATTCAACGGAGAGCGACTCGAATCATCGATTGCCAGGATATTTCAGATCGGCTTGACCCCTTGGCGTTGCGTAGAGATGTAGCCTCACTCTGCATTCTCTATCGCATGTATCATGGGGAGTGCTCCGAGGAATTGTTCGGACTTATACCGGCCGCAACGTTTCGCCATCGTTCAACGCGACAAAACTTTCATCCCCATCACCTGGATAATTGGCAATCCACCACTGTGCGGTTTTCAAGAAATTTTTAGCCTCGCACAACCAATCTTTGGAACATATTGTCGCCTGCGGTATTTCCGGACCGATACGACCTTCAAACCTATCTCAAAGGCCGGCAACGCACTTGTGAGTCTTGAGTTACAGGTGCCCATGGGCGACGGTAGTCACTTACCATCAGGTGACCCGTCTGCTCGTTTGCCCCCTATCATATAAAAAAAAAACTATTTAAAAAAAAATACATATTCGAAAATGCGTACAGGTCGGACTAGAAGCGGAATTTCTGAAATTAGTATTTTATGAATTAGAATTACCAAATCTATACATTTTATACAGTTTTAAAACAATGAGTCGAAAATTTTGGTCATAGGCTCTCGTACTATATATTGTATTAACGTCATATGCACATCTGTCATTCAAATACCGGAGAGACTTTAGCAACGGACATAGAGCAATCACAGATCAATATCTGAAGTAGTGTGTTTACTTAGCTTAGGGTAACTCGAGCATCGTTTTTTAATGAAAAGGCTGGCATCAACACGCTATGAGAAATCCCTTATTTAGTATAGCATTGCTTTCACACTGACCAAAGTATTGTTTGTGAATAAGGGTGTCAATCAACACTAATCATAATTATATGTATATTATACAATTTAATACAGTTTTATTTAAATCTTTTTAAAATTATAAATGAAGCCCTATCATATAGAACTTGTAACATTTTTTTTTGAGTGGAGCACAATGGGGTCAGTAATTTATTGTAATAGAAATAACTAAAAGCACATAGTATCTATGACATAAGATCTATTACGCGGGAAACGCAACACACTAAATCCTGAAATATAGGCCACATTGGCTTCAGCCATACATTAGCTGAAAGCAGCAATGAACCCAACAAATAAGAAGAGATATTAAAAACTCCTGGACACAAACTGTACATTTAGGTTTTCTAGCCATGGTCATCAGACATTGTATCTGGGACAAACATAAGATTGAAGTAATGTGACATGTAGAGGTGAGTAGTGATAAACAAATTTACAAATCCCTGATTTTTAAAAAATTAAATTGTTGATAAAAGTATTTTATGTACAAAATCTAATTCCTATACTGCTAAAATAGAATACAAATCCCTGACATAAAATCATTTTATAGTTCTTTATTTAACTATAGCAATGGGGCAAATTTTTGCCTACAGTTTCAAATCACTGTACACAAGTATATCCTACTAATATTATAAATGTGAAAGTTGGTGAGGATGTATAGATTTTTGTTAACAATTGCAATGAAACTTGGTATGTCGATAGCTGGAGACCTGGATTAACACATAGGCTTTTTATCCCAGAATTCCCACGACACCAGGACTTACGCAGGTAAAACTGCAGAGCGCAGCTAGTAGGTATTAATATATAAAAATAAATATCATATGAAATTCTTAGAGAATGTAACACAAGGGCACATGCCAATTTTATAGAAATTTTGATTTCAGAAGTATATAATTGTAGTATAGAACTTATACAATATAAACAGTCAACAATCTGAAACTGCATTCAGTATGGTATTGTTGATACCTGATAATATAGACAAAATTTTCACCTTCAGAGCTTAAAAGTCTGAAGTGGTCCAAGCCTCAATGGTGAAGGTCACAGAAAAAAAACTGTTTCAGTACAGTTCCTATTTATTTTCTTCAAAAAAAGGATATGAAGATCATTGTGATGATTCAAACCAGGGGTTATGATGTAACATTGACACAGATAATTGTTCATTAATTGAGCACAGTCAAACATGAAAATTAAGGTTATAAGTACCTATTGCACTTTGATGCTGAAAATTGCGACATTGCTCAACACTTACAGAGAGGTCACAAATCAAGACGAAACGCGAATAATTTATGTGGTGAAAGCTTTTAGCAGATGTAAATAGGAATGCAATAACTACGAATCATGGTGGATACTAACGACATGACAATATTCGAGCTACATTAAAGTATTAATTAATCCAACCAGTTCTAACAACTGACCCTGGAAATTTTATGTCCATTCTTCATTTCCCTAGATTATACGTCATAGTAAAAAATCAGCATGCACCCCTCTCCCCGCCATAATGTGCCACTGATGACGCGTGGGCCTATTCAATGTTACGAAAGCTAAGCTTAACTACTCCTAATAAGATCTAATAATCAAATCTTATAATTATTTTACCTCGCCACTAGCGATGTTGATTGCTAAATAAATGTCACCAAACGATCCTCCGCCAATCTTTTTCGACACCTTATATTTTCCAGCAATCATTATCTCTCTCCGTGAACTCATAAAAATCGACATGATGACAGATTACTATTAATCGTCCCGGTTAATGTAAAATAGAATACGAAAGCACAAATTACGCACTTTTGGAATAAAAACAATAATAAATTCACGGCTACATTTTACGAAACTGTGACTGAATGGAGGACGTATTGCGTTCAAAAAGTAGGCCACGCTCAATTCTTACTACTTTCTTCCAAATAAGCTTCTAAAAATATTTATGTTCTTCTAGATTTAAAATATAAAATTAAACAACTTTATAAGATATTAGTGTTGTTTTAATAATAATGTGCACCTAATCTAAATGAAATGCTAAATTTTTTAACAACGTAAAATGAATTAAAATTCAAAAATTACCAAAGAGGTAAGATTATCTAGTTTCAAAACGTAGTCATTTCCATAAAATGTTGCCATATAACATTTTGTACTATAGTAGTATTTGTTCCAATAATGGTACTGACTTATAATTTAAATACTTGTATGTATTGTATTAATTAATTCATTTCACATTCATGTGCTCCGAAGCGTAACTCGTGAAACCTGGAAGTGGAAAAGAAGACTGACTGATCTAAACGTTGCTACGTTGAAAATGAAAACGTGTCACAACCACAGATACCAAAATTCAAAACAGAAGCAATAAAATTAGAATGACTTGGAGTATTATTAATTATCAAACTGTAAAAGATAAATATAGGTAAGAACTTTGTTTATTTTTTGAACATTAATAATTCCAATATTACTTTACTCTAGATTTAGAAATAGCGTCTGCTTTTAAAAATAAATCTTTACAGAAATTCCTAACTTTATTGAAAGATAATTTAAATTTTATCATGTAACTCGTAAAAACTTTAGAAAAATGAAAAACAATTCTGTCGTAATCACATATGCAATAATTGACACAGTAGCACTTTTTCCACTCACTATTCACTTTGGACTATTTGCTATACTTCGCACTTGTAACAGGTAGTATCGCTCAACTAGAACTGAATGTCCATCCCGCATTGCAACTTCTCTATATAGTCATAAAAAACTCTCATAGAAAACTTGTGTATTTTCCTGAATAATCTCGTACAATCTACTTGACTCGACCGCTGGTCAAATTTCTAGAACTTAGTAGAACATTCTTATTTGTGAACTATAAGTTCCGTTATGCGCTAAAGGATGTCCGGGCGTCTCCATTTAGCTTCTGCTACGCTAAAGACCAGATGGCGACGGCGCGTCAATTTCGCGCGGCTTCCGTAACAATACCATTATTTAAATCGGGTAGTACATCTGACCCTACAAACTTTAGACCAATTTCAGTACTACCCACATTCAGTAAAACGGGGTCGATCAACAACCGATGTTGGTGGGGAGCTTTTAAATCATGTCTTCAACGCTTAGGAGGCTACTCATCGATGCATTAAGTATTTTTCGTGACTTGCCTAAAGCGTTTGATTGAGTTTCTCATAACACATTGATCATAAAATTACATCACTACGGAATTACAGATATGGGTCTGGACCTTCTCGCTTCATATTTAAATGATAGAATCCAGAAAGTAGATATCAATGGAAAGAGATCTCCTGGGTCACTGGTCACTCTGGGCGTTCCACAGGGTTAAATTCTGGGTCCATTTTTGATTCTGGTTTATTTAAATGACGTACTTACCACAATTTATTAAAGATAATCACGATGTAGTGTTATTACCAGATGATGCTCTCTCTAAAATAATGGTTCAATATTAAAAATTTGCTACTGAATGTGAAAAAGACCAACTGTTTTAGATTCCGTGAGTTCAATTTGGCTTTCCGTAACAGTACCATCGCAACCGATGGCCTTAAGATGATGATGGGGAACACCCATATGCAATAGAAACTTTATCATCTGTTTCCTTCGCTGAACCAACGTTAAACTGAGAAATAAACTAAATAGATTCCAAACACAGTTCTGTAGTATTTACAACCCTTAATTAATCTTTAATGTTTTGTCTTTCCTCCCATAAAAGTATAAGGCGAGCGACAAACAGTTAGCAATAGATTATCATCATGCGAGTAGCGTTCTTGCATGAAATCCTATTTGTATAGTATAAAAAGCAGTAGATTTACCGCCTTGATTAGGTACCTCAGAAACGCGGTCAAATTCGAATCGAGTTTCTAAGTTTTTTAACCTTTTGACCGCCAGAGCGTAAATGCATCGGCTTGCCGCCCACACCAAGCCATAAATTCACCACAAATACCTACAAAAATCATAGGGATTCCAAGATCATTTCGATAATTAAATAATTATCGCTATTTATCGTCTATTTTTGATACAATAAAATATCACTTACAACATGAAGTTTTATTTAACATCATGTTTCCCAAAATAATCACGATTTAACAGTTGTTACCAAGAAATGTAAGAGCAGACATAAGATCATAAGAATAACAAAATGTAATTCATATATTTCGAATTACTTAGTCACAGCACTATATACCGATTTTGGCGTTGTGGGCTCGTCATTTGCAAAACTGTCCGCATTCGATTTAGGGATTATTAGCAGCGTGAAACTACTTATCGACATTGATTGGGATGAATAAAGAGGGACTTATTGTGAATATTCTTAATTTTATTTTTTGATAAAAAATATAAAATCCTACTAATATTATAAACGTGAAAGTTTGTGAGGATGTGAGGATGTATGGATGTGTGGATGTATGGATGTGTGAATGTATGGATGTATGAATTATTGCGATGATACTTCGTATGTAGATAGGTGGAGACCTGGATTAACACAGGCTATTTTTTATCCCGATATTCCCCTGGCATCTGAGTTAAGCGGGTGAAACCGCCGGGCATAGCTAGTGTAGAATAAATTATAAATGTTTGTAAACATGGATATAGTTTAATACATTATTATTAGGTTTACAAGGAACTATTATAACTACTATCGGGATTTATCCCTTTGACCGGATTTGATCAGAAATGCATCGGCGCGGCATGCCCTCCAGGCCAAGCTACAAATTCAAATCAAATCAAAATTATTTATTTCAATTCAACCCATTATAGGTATTTTTGAATTGTCAAGAGTAGTAGTCAGCCAGACTGTCAGTCGTGAAGCTAGTTGCCTGTTCCAATACGTAGATCCTATGGAAAGAACAGGCAAGAAACTCCAAGGACAATATTTTTAAAATTTTTAACAAGTCTCTGGTTACATTGTTTATATGCGCAAATTAAATGTGAGGATAATGTAACGAATTGTTCTAAACTATAAACAGTCGCGCAAACTGCAATTATATGTAAGTAATAGAAGTTCGGAGATGACCAGCCCCGACCAACGGCACACGTTCACGAGCATGACGCATGCGCCAGCCATCGTCCACTTCAACCATTTCAATGGGTTCAATATTACCAATCGATAATTATTGTTTCTCTACAATTTAATGAGATTAATTGTTTAACCTTTGAATAAGATGTAAGTAAATGATTATTGTAGTTTTAAATAATAGCGAAAAAAAACAGCAGTTTTTTATTTTTAAGTGCAAAAATCTCGTATTTTTGTCGGTTATTGCCGTCGGTGGCGCCATGGGCACATTTTCTTTTGTCAGATATAGCCGACCGTGGCTTTCAAAAGGTTAAAGTTTAAAAGAATTACGTAAGTAATTTTACTATTGTTTTTTTTTTAGTGAAAAAGTCTTAAGCGGTGAGCACTTTTGGTATGGGAAAAAAGCACTGCACAGCACACTACAGATATGTGTGTGTGTATATGTATATGTAAATATATATTATGTATGTATTTCACTTCTGACGTGCAGTCCTACGACTGACAGTTTTTTAATAAAATAATTCGAATCAAAACAAACGCCATGGCAGGGACGTCATGCACAAAATGACAGGGATAGGTAAAATAGTAGAAAAGGTAAGATAAAGTAAGATTTTTTCGTTCGAAAAACATTTGAAAGGCCGGCACCGCACTTGTGCCTTGAGTTGCTATACTAGCCATAGGGGATTTGCTTAATAAAACACGAATGAAATGTAAACATTTACTGGATAATAATGCATGTTGTCATACTAAAAAGAATATAATAATAAACATACTAGAAAGTATTAATAAAATTATTAATGCTTTACATAGCGTAAAAAAACGTTCCCTGATTTCTCACATTTTCAGAAGACTAAGCTATGAACATGTTCATCTAGCAATCTAATACATTTTAAAACCTCTAATGAACCAAATGCATTGTAGGACTCCTATAATACTTTTAGGGTGCGTTTGAATAAACTCACATTCTCTACAAGAAACATTTCGTACGTGAACTCCCACTTCTGATCGCAAGCAGTTTCGTAATAAAAAAAAATTGTTTTGCCATATAAAATACTGTATACTGTTATTTATAAAAAAAGAAAAATAATAAAAAAAAAAATTTGCAGCGGTTGCGCCATGAGTGTTGGTTCAGGTGTCATTGGACTAGTGATCAGGCGATTTCATTTACACTTGCACCCAAGTATACTATCGACCCGTTGAAGGGTTAAGTTACGTGTCACCTACTTTAATGGTAGTAAAATAAAATATTACTACCACGACGCAACTAATGCTTAATAAAATACATATTACAAACAATTTCAAGTGAAGTGTCATGGCGTAATCAGTTCGCGTTGAAACCACATGTTGAGCGTGGGCAAATAAAAACAGGAGAAGGTCAAGGCTCCCGTGTTGCGGTGTGGCCACTGCTGTTCAACAGACAGTCAAGGTCTGCCGGGGTTCTGGGACTTTCTTCTTAGGTTATACTTGAGCTGTAATAGCCCCATCCGTGAAAGAACATGGCGTGATTACAACACGGCTTAAGTCGGGTCGATTCTGACAAACCACTTGATCGTTAACCCCAATAAGGTGATTACCCTGGAGGGTATCCACAACCATTAAACTTTAATAATGTGATTTGTTATTAAATGGGCAGCACATAAGTTAGCATCGCTTACTTTTTTTAGTTGAAAGCCTACTTTTACCTTCTCGTTACACCAGACTACTTAACAAAATATATAATTTGTAAAAAAACTAATAATAAAACAAAATCATTAAAAAAAATATGTACATTACATACTTCGTGTAAGCGGTTAAAAAATGTAAATAATATTCATAATAAAATCAATGATCACATTAAGACAAACCAACAACTTACATAAAGATGTCCCTGGCAGTATTTTAAATAAACTGTTTTATTTGTTTTTGTTCAGAAGACGTTTTAAGTCATCTTTTATGTAGAACTAATCGGATACAAAAGCCCAGTATTGGGGTTCATCCTGGCCCTACTACGCCTATGTTAGCGATGTCCTACCGACGTTAAAACATATGGTAACTACTAAACAGTGGTACATGTCTCGGTCGCGGCAACACTAAGGCACCGGCATGCACTTGAGCCGCTCGAAGGCGGCCTTCTCCAGCGCCTCGCGGTGGTCGGGGTGCGCCACTTTGATGAGCTCGTAGGCGCGCTGGCGCAGCGTCTTGCCGAACAGGAAGGCGATGCCCTGCTCCGTCACCACGTAGTGCACGTGCGCGCGCGTCGTCACCACGCCCGCGCCTACGACACCACATATGCCATTACTATGGAACTACACAAGTGAAAATCAGTCATTTGTCGTTCATAGGTATTTTAGTAAATGCACACTAATGCGGCCCCGAAGTATTAACCTAGGGTTGCACATCATGCAAACAATCCCTGCTGATAGGATCTGGAGAATTCCATAGAGACCATAAGTCTGGAGCGAACTGTAAAGCAAAAGTGCGCTACAAAAGACCAGAAACGGTCGAGGTAGCACGCATGCATTTACCATAGTTAATAAACTTATTACTAGTTACTGACCAACTTTCAGTGTGGGCACGATCTTGCTGATCCCCTTCTTGGTGATGGACGGTAGAGCGATGATGGGCTTGCCGAGGCCGTCTACGCCTTCTGCAGCGCCGCGGATGAAGTCCACCTGGCCGCCGAAGCCCGAGTACATGCGCGTACCTGCACAGACAATGCTCCATGACGATTGAGCGTTTCGCCACAATAGCGTTTACTTATACCTAAGCATGGAATGAGTATAGGTTTTGAAGACGCGGGGCGTTTTGCGGTGCGTTTGGCGTCGAATCGCGCGATAGAATCAAACACTGCTTACTACATGAGAGCGTTCATGCAGAAGGGTTTTCACGAGCGGGTTTGTGTGATATCTACAACTACACGCGGCGGAGCCCTGCGCTGCAACCATTGTATTTTATTCAATATATATCGAGGGCTTTAATGGACATTTGGATATATCCTTGAAATATTTTATATCTTTTATTCTTATTGATTGGTAAAGAGCTGCATATTCACTAAAAGGTTGGCGTCCAACTGCTGCAAATATAGGTTGTTTTCTAATAATCATAAATTAAATATTTAAAATACTTCGAACTCTAAAATTCAAATCGCACTCAAATCAGTTCATCCGTTTGGGAGCTATGATGGCCACAGATAGACACACAGATACACAGACGTTAAACTTATAACACCACTCTTTTTAGAAAGAAGTATGCATGTAATCTCTTCTAATAGTATATCAATAAAATCTTACTCCATTGCAAAACACGTCAGAGTCATAAGGATATCTGCAGAAGACTTCCTTCCACCTACTGTAGACCCCAAGCTCGCACAACGCCCCGCGTTTCCCCAAGCGGAACCATGTTTATTTTTGTTCATGCAACGACACAGATACTCTTGACGCGCCGCTTCTCCGTTAACGGAGAAAGTCGCGCAACGCGTCACGTATCGCCCCGCGTCTCCCCGAACGAGGTCTTTAATACCTCACGATATTTAACCTTTCATACAAGCCCTCCGGTATCAGAGACTGAGCTGCCCTTTCTTCAGAACATCACCGTTGTGATCAACCCTTCGAACCCTTACGACTTCCTACTTAATTTTTGCCTTTTATACTTGTTTTGTCATTCGTTCCGCACACATTCTTTCGATGCCCAAACCACTACATCATACTTAGGATTTTACTTAGGATTAACTCAGATTGAAGCGATAAATGCTCGAGTATGCTCGAACATATTCTTTGCCGCAACTCGCATCTAGCGTAAAACGCACGTCTGCTTGAAAAGTCGTGCGTATGCTCAAACAATCGCACGTATGCTCGAGCAGTCGCGGATATTCGGGCGGCTGCTTGTAGCTTGCGCCTTAAGCCAGTGCGTAATTCAGAGAATATAGACGAACATTTGTTATCTTTTTTAAATATTGTGGGGTTGGGATTTGGCCGCCGGACTAGATTATACTACTTGCAAACGATTTTCATCCCTATTTTAATGAGATAAAGTTAATATTTTATTCACATTTTAAAAGTGCTCAAGTATTTGGCCGTTCAACCTGAGTTGACCCTTTAAAGTCTTTGCGCACCGTAGTTTTTTTGGAGTGTACAATGCTGGTCACTTATTCCAAGGTGACATGGCTGTTATAACTTTGCTCGAGTTAGATGGAGAGTTGAATGGAGATACGTCTCTCCTAACACGTCGCTCCACGTAATAATTTTTAAATTCAAATGTCTTAGTAATATTAAAATACCGAACCTATAAGGCATGTCCATATTAACATATAAATTTCGAGTTAATTCACCTTAAATCTTTCTACCTATAATTTATTTATTTATTTGTATTAGGGATAACAACAGTAATAAAATTGAAAAAGCTCAAAAAGCGATAGATGCTCTTAGGACGAAAAAAATACTTCAGACGATTGACGACCAAAGTGCTTCCCCAAGACCCAGTCAGCTAGGGGAGTGATTATGTTTGGATAATTAATATTTACTTACCGATAGAGTCAGCACAGACTTGTCCAGTGATGTCCACCTCTAGGCAAGAGTTGATGGCGGTCATGCGAGGTTGGAGGGAAACTACGTGTGTGTTGTTCACGTAGTCGATCTCCAACATTTCTAGAATAAAGAAATATGGTAATTGTTTTTCCGCAAACCGCACGACTTTATTGAACACATATTGCGTGTTTTCATTACACTAAAAACACGTAGTGAGTAATAAACTGTACATGAATGAATAGGGAACGGTTAAAATTACATCGTTATGATATTAATGACCTATAACACGGTTTTTTCGTGCAGTATTTTTTTTTTTGTAAATCCTTCGAATCATGCTCTAATTTACGAAGAAGATTTATCAAAAAAATAATATATAAATTTAAACACCTTGGTCAAGGATGGCGAAGCAATGACACGGCAGTCAATCAATTGACGCATCTTTATACATGATCAAAAAAAACATATTTTGGAAAAAACTTTGTTTATATTTGACATTTAACATTATTAATTTCTGAAAATAGTTTCATTCACAAGCAAAGGTAAAAAGGCAATAGGCAGCAATAAAGGTTCGCAATCCCTGACCTTAAGTAAATATAGGTTATGACCTTCCGACTCCTTGAAATCTGTGGCTGAGCAAAACAAATAAACGCCATGCTTCAGCACGTATGGCCGGCTCGACCGGAATGATACCACGGTCTCACAGAAAACTGGCAGTGAAGCAATGCTTTCATTGCTTTTCGTCGAGTGAGTGAGGTTACCGGAGGCCCTAACCCTTCCCTCTCCACCTCTTCTCCCCCTACCCACACTCTCCCTCTTCCCCCTTCTTCTCCTTCCCCGACTCCCCCCTTAAAGGCCACGCACTTGTGACTCTTCAGTTGCTAGTGCCCATGGGCGGCGGTAGTCGCTTGACATCAGGTGAACCGTCTGCTCGTTTGCCCCCAGTATCCCATAAAAAAAAAAACAATGAACTTACCTACAAAAGGATTATTGTCTATGAAGTCGTACAATGCCTTGTTGCCGACGAGGAAACTGCCCACGATGCGGCCTCTGTGGTTCTTCTTTCTGTAAACAAAGAAAATATCATTTATTTGTAGTGTACTTGCTGTTGCCCGCGATTACACTCGCGTGGATATTCAAATCTACGTGCGATTTCGGACTATAATCTTTTTCTGTGCCAAATTTCATCTAGATCCGTTCAGCCGTTCTGGCGTGATAACAAACATCCAAACTTTCGCATTTATAATAGTAGACAGATATCTTAGTACTCACTACTAGTGATGTCCGGTGGTCAAAATTAGACCATATTTCATTAATGCCGCGTTCCTATAATTAAGAAACGATTTTCCTTACGGACGGTAAAATTTTTATTGAAAATTCAACGAAATTTTATTGTTCGTAAGCGTAATCAAGAAACGACTCATTTAGTCGTTTCTTGATTATAGGAACACAGTTGCTACCACACTGAAAGTATTGTTTGTGAACACGGATGTAAATTTCTTTGGTGGCTAGTAAATTAATACTATAAAGATCAGTGATCAAGACAATGTGTTTGTACACACTCATTCCCACAATCACTCAGATACGTTTCTTGGGGAAGATAAAAAAAAAATACTAGTATAAATTTCTTAACAAAAAAAAGTCGCCCAATCTGGTAATTGAACCGGGTATCACAATCGAAACCAAAACAAACATAAGAAAGCCAGAGGACTGACAAGGTAGTATACTAGTTTATAAAGCACTAGCCGTCCCCGAAAATTCACCTGCGTTTATGGCCACTGCTTCGCTCCTAAGCGTCGAAGCGTAATGTTACATATCTGAATATAATACAAAAATAATTATTCGAATCTGGCTGATAGTTCCAGAGATTAGCGCGGTTAAACAAACAATCTAAAAAACTCTTCAGCTTTATTATTATAACCTTTTTTTTATATCGTGTGGACACCCCCACGGGTAATCACCTCACCGAGGGTGAAGTGGTATGTCGGACTCGAACCGACTAAAACCACACGGTGTTCCGTCACAAGTGAGTCTATTGCAGGGGACCCGGGATACCCTAGGAAGGAAGCTTCCGAGAACCCCTGCAGACTTTGGCCTCCTGATCAGCAGGCGACCACACCATTTATTATTATAGCCTAGATAAAATAAATCAAAGATTTCTTACCAGAGTAGACATACTATTATTCCCTATGCAATCGGTTACATCCCCAATTTAATTTAATTAGTTTATTTTATTTCATGAAATATCATCAACTTACTTATTGTTAGTAATACATCCGCGTTTGACTAGTTCGATGACTCCGATACTGAACATTTCTGAATGGATACCGAGATCCTTATGATTACCTAGAGCTGCCAGTACAGCGTCAGGGATGCTGCCGATACCTACAACAAACAATTATCAAGATAAGAGTGATATCTTTGTATTCCTTTAAAATCGGTTGATAAGGAGGTAGGTCTGTGTAATATGTCTCTAATACAAAGGGTAGTTCCCTCAGACTGGGTGATCAGACCATGCTTGGTTGTAACAATTTTCATTGCGCGAGGCAGGATTAGTAGTTACTAGGTAGTGGTGCTGGTCTTCTCTAGATGGCGGTTAATGTGTTTGCTGTATTTGAAAAATAAATATGTCAATCCGAGTTACGAGGTGAACTTTTCGGAGTGGAAAATAGTTTTTCACGATTTCCAGCGAAACTACATCTCCTATCGAAAAAAAGTTTATTATAAAAGTTGTAGGCAGTTAAGTTGTATTAACAACTATTACACATAACCTCAAATTTTCATTTCATTTTACAATAGTATATTTAGTATTTATATAGATATAGATCATTTTATTCTGAACAACTTTTTTTTACATTTAACTTTTTGCGATAGGAGGTCTAATTCGGTGGACATCGTGAAAAACCATGTTCCACCTGTAAAAGTTCACCCTCGTAACTAGGATCGACTATCTGTTTTCTTTCCCTTCAAATAGCTTTCATGCCGTTATTGATTTTTGCATTGTTTTGTCTTTTTTATGGCTGACGGCCTATGTTGACGCAAGGCGACGATTAATAATTTTTTTAATAATAAACACTAACCCATTTGTAAGGTGGCACCATCTTCAACCAAGTTCTTTCCGATAAGTTCACCAATCTTCTTCTCTTCAGCAGTTGCGGCCTTGCCTCCATGTTCGGGGAGGGGCTTGTCCAATGACACCGCGTAATCAATATGCGAGATGTGGATAATTGCGTCGCCGAATGTACGTGGCATTTGGGTGTTCACTTGAGCTGGAAAATGCCGTAGATATATTTGGTTAGTGATAATTACAATGTTTATTTATATTGCCGCTATATCTACAAATAATAAAAATACAAGAACCGTTTTTTTTTTTTGGCCAAAACCGAAAACGAAAAATAACAATTCAAGAACTAAAAGTTAATGAAAGGAACTCGGTAATATGAATAACCAGAATGTTAATAACTGATAAAGCTAATTAGAACATTAAAATCCACATTAATGTCGTATTGTTCATTGACATTTTGTTATAGATCAGTTATCTAATGTTTTGTTTACTTGAGATCTGAGAAGATAAACATACACATAGACGGATCTACAAATTGTATAGATATCAAAGAAAGCATGTACTTCCTTTTTTTAACCGACGACGAAAAGGAGGAGATTCTCAATTAGACCGTACATACAAATATTTTTTTTATGTATGTTCATCCCTCACTCAGTTATTTATGAACCGATTTTGATCCTATATTAAGGAAGTCAGGATCTGATAATGGGATCCTAATAAAACTAAGAGAAACCCTCGAAAAATATGGGCACTAATAGTGTTTCTGTTTACTTTTCATAACTTTATCAGGGACTTATTTGCATTTAGGAATCCTTACATCATGAAGCTGAGCTGAGGCTGGAACTCAAAAACCGGAAATAAACTTAGCAATGCTTCCAAATCATTCAATTCATATGTGGCATTTTTTTTTGTTTTTCTTTATAGTGCGTTCTTTAAAAGCTTACCAATAATGACTTGAGAGTTGTTAAGCGCAGACCTTACGCAGTCTACGGACGTGCCCAAGCTGCAGTACCCGTGTTTGTCGGGGGGAGAAACCTGGAGACGAGGAGTAGTCAAATAGGTATATTGCAATCCAGGATGACGTTTGACAGCACAGCTGACCTATCCCGTATCTCAATCTATGATGTTGCCTATCATCTAGGAGTATTTCGATGTGGAGCTATCTGTTGTTGATATGACGGTACGAGCTTGGAAAAAAAAAAGAAATATTTTTTACCCCATACGATTTTTAGTTATATGATACACACTTGTAAGTTTTAGGTTATAATAATTAGATTAGAGAGGAATGGTCAAAAATTTGTTTAGATCCAAAAAGAAAAATCAGAATATTGAATGTAAATTATTTTATAATTGAATGTAATTGTGTTTTTTATTACTTAATTTTCGTATGCAGAAATCTCTAAACAAATCCGGATATTCGATCAACATTTTTAAGTTTATTACCTATTACTACATATTATAAAATAAAGTCCCCGCCGCGTCTGTGTGTCTGTTCGCGATAAACTGAAAAACTACTGAACGTATTTTCATGCGGTTTTCAGTAATAGTGAGTGATTCATGAGGAAGGTTTTGGTGTATAATTTGTACCCGTGCAAAGCCGGGGCGGGTTGCTAGTATACCTACATTCACGGCAGTCTTTTATTCTTCGGAAAAATACCTTTAAATTTAAAGTTCATATTTTCAATCATCCTCCTCCTCCTCGCCTTTTCCCAACTAACTTGGGGTCGGCTTTCAATCTAACTACGATACGGCCGAGCTTTGATATTTTACGTGAAGCGACTGCCATCAGACCTCCACAACCCGAGTACTAGGCGATATCCAAGTTCTGTAGTTAGACCAGGTTGTCGGACTTTTTAGGGGTCCAACTACCCGTAACGAATGCCACAGATGTTTGTATGGCACACGGACCGACGGTTTAACGTGCTCTCCGAGGCACGGAGGGGTCTGAATGTGTTAAGAATGGTCACCCATCCTAGACTGACCTGGCTAGTACCACTTAGCCTCGAGCCCATATTTTCAAAATTAAATTAAACTTTCTGTATTAAAACAATAGGAATGTGTATAAAATTGAGTGTTACGGGGTATTGGAATAAAATATGGCTAGGTACATCTATCTTTAACACACTGTACATAGCTGAATAGTTACCGTGATAAGAGCTACATCAGGCTCGATGTACTTCCGGTGGAACAATTTAGGGATGTCCTGCAGGAAGATGGGTATCGCATCTGATCGGCCTTCAGCGACAGATTTACGGACATTCGCAGCCATGAACAGGGAACAAGACCTGTAGAAAGAAGGAATGCAATGAATAATAATAATAATAATTATTATTATAACTTGACACACCTCACACACGGCGGTCTGACCCCAAATTAGGCAGAGCCTGTGTTCACGAGCATGACCCACGCGTCAGCCATCGTCCACTTCAACCATATCAAAGGGAGCCGACCGACCCGACACATACGCCGCCATCGGCAGGACTTTAGGCGAGCATGAGATACTCAGAACTGCCAGGCAACATAGCAAATTAACTTAATATGTAATTGACTACACAGTTCTCACATGTACAATTAAATTTTTCTAAATTTACCGTAAAAATTGATATCAAATTCATATAAGATAATGTTAATGTTTTGTAAAGTTAACAAGTCAAAAATAATAAATATTAATAAATAAGTTGTCAGATAAAAACTAATGTAATTTTGAATAGAATGACCCAGACTGTTGCTTAATAATTCTCCAAAACCTTTACCAATATCATCAGAAAATAATAATGACTGGTAGTGGATAGCGCAATGTACTGTATAACTACTCACAGACAGGACTGGATTACACTGAGCAATGTTAGGGGTTTCCTGCACAGAGACACTGACCTGTATGTCCTCAGTGAGCGAAAGATGATATTAAATTACATTGAATATCATCTGTACAAGGACCCCCAACACAATTACTGTGTGAGTTCAATGTGAGAGAGTCTAAGCGGTCAGCTTACACAGATCTAACAATTGATTGGCAGCAAGAATATGTTCATCTATTATATTCTGTATATTATTACGTAATATATATTAATATTATCTGACAGATGACAGAAGCGTTCAAAAATACACTTATGAATATAGGAAAATTATAATTATTTAATTTGTTTTGTTAAATAGTGTGAAATACAAGTATTTATGTATAGTAAATGTATAGTATATGATTATTCAAATAACATTATTGATATTATTTATATGTAAAATATGAATATAATTACAATATGTATATTTATTAATGTAGATATTTAAATTTAATTGGGGCCTGCGAGAATACCAGCGTTGCAGAGCGATCTGCGACACTAGCTGACGCAGGTACCCTATTTGGTCTTCAGTACCACCCTAGTCTTAAGTCATATGATTTTTATTGTTATAACTGAAGATAAAAAATAAAATATTTTTCTTTCTTTCTTTAATACTGAAAAAGCATAATCATCAAAGAACATGGCAACCGAACAATATATATTTTTTTAAACCATTTATCTGACACACTTGTCATTTCCTTTTGTACGATAAGATACTTAATGCAGATTAAATCCTAGGTTTGACATTCCACTATCTGAAGTTAAAGATAAGAACTTAGATAAGCGTTTTAGATGGGAGTTTTTAACGAATCATTGTGCATCTTCTCCTAATTGAAGTATACCATACCATTCTTCATTATAATGACCTAGCAATGACCACTTCATGTTCATGATGTGTGCTACCCTTTCATCATCATCAGCCTTTCATCATCCACTGCTGGACATAGGCCTCTCCTTATGTACGCCACTGAGCTCGATCGTCAGCTTTCCTTATCCAGTTTTTTGCGCAGATCGTCACACCACCAGGCAACAGGATATCCTACACTACGTTTCCCTTGACGCGGTCTCCACTCCAGAACTCGTCTACCCCAGCGGTTATCGGTTCTGCGGGCAATGAGGCCAGCTAACTGCCACTTCAGCTTGCTAGTTCTTTGAGCTATGTCGGTTAACTTGGTTCTGTCGGATAACTTCGTTACGAATTTTGTCCCGCAGAGACGCACCAAGCATAGCTCTCTCCATAGCTCGCTGAGTGACCTGGAGCTTGTGGACCAACTTCACTGTGAATGTCCACGTCTCGGCACCGTAAGTAATTACAGACAGGACACTGATTAAAGGCTTTTGTCTTGAGGCACTGTGGTATTGATGACGTGAAGACTTGACGAAGCTTAATAATGCTATCCCAGCTTAATCCTCCTATTGACTTCCTTCTCGAAGTTGTTCTTACCCAGTTGCAAGGTCTGCCAAAGGTACACGTACTCTTGAACAACTACGAGATGAACGCCATCAACTACTACTATTTCATGAAATGGTCGTATTTCCAATGGAGAAACGGCTTCTTAAAACATTGTACCATGGGGTCCCATCTCAAAGAAAGCAAAAATGGTTCAAACAAATATCAATAGATGGCGTTACGGGTATCGATTTGTTTGAAATACCCTAAACACGGGAAAATTGAATAAAAGCTTCTGAAGTCCAGTTTTCTTGTTTTCACAAAATTCAATATTGTCATCGTTCCTCTGGCGGCAATTACTCGTACTACGTTGAGGTTGATACGGTTTTGTTATTGAGTTTGTAGTTTAATAGTTTGTAGGTACTGACTATTGACAGTTGGCCAAATGTTATTGAACTGTTATTGTTGCGTTATGTTGTAGTTAAATTATTGACACTGTAATTTTTATTCGAACTTCAAAGATACTATAAAAAAATTAAGAATTAATTTTTCTCATTGTGTTTTACATATTTTTTTCATATTGTCAGGACACAATAATTAATAGTGAACAACGAAACGCATGGTATGTGTCAACTTTGTTCTGTACCAGGTTAGGTATTTATGTAACCGACATTATGATTTGGCAAATAGATACCTACTAACCCACCTACTAAGTACTTACACGTACTATCTATTTACACATACACATTGCTAATAGGAATCTTTTACCTCGGACCTCACTCGATCGCAGGGCTGCCAGATTGTATTATTGGATACAAAATTCGTATAATTCGGTAATCAAAAGTAGGTATCCTGTTTGTATAGTAGATGCATTGTATAATCGGATACAATGTCATTACTGATGTTATTGTGTAATAAGTAGGTACGAACATACACATAGAGATACTTAAAATAAATCATGTCTGTGGTAAACTGTTAAGTAATTATAAGTTAAGAGCTATATCACATAATAGCATTTTACAAAACTAGGTATTTACGCACGACGACTCGGTCAAACTCGCGAGTTCCCGACACCACGGCAATGTTGTCTATAATAAATTGTGACTCTGCCCTGTCCTTGAAATAATTACCTACAGCCGGGCGGTATGTAAACACGCGATACGGCTGCCCATAATTTCATCTACGTACTTGAGTTTCTTTCTAGTTTTGTGATTGTAAATATTTTAATTTATTTTTGACGTGACAACGTCTTATAATTCGATGGAGCCGGCTGCACGAATGAAAAAACATGACTCATCCGGCGTTACCTCGCTCTGAGACGTTACTATGACGTCGCTCGGCTTGCCTCGTGTGCACTCGCCACCACTCGGCACCGCTCGTAAAGCAGTTTCGGGTACGGAGGAGTGTGATATTTATAAAACAATTTCGGGTACGGGGAGTGTGATATTTATAAAGCAATTTCGGGTACGGAGGAGTGGATATTTATAAAACAATTTCGGGTACGGAGAAGTGTGATATTTATAAAACAATTCCGCGTACGGAGGAGTGTGATATTTATAAAACAATTTCGGGTACGGAGGAGTGTGATATTTATAAAGCAATTTCGGGTACGGAGGAGTGTGATATTTATAAAGCAATACAATGTACATAGTTTTTACAAGTATGAATGTGCTTTGAGCAATTGTTTTACAACTTTTATTTACAACTTTTAAACATGTGTGATATTTAACTTATTATATTTATGCGTACTAATAAATGTAACTTGATCAATTCAATTGTGATTTAAATTTACCTCCTTCTCTATATCCATACAAAATATCTATCAAACAAATAAAATAAAAATTTTCTTTTGAAAAATGCAACCATTCCATCAGTATTTTCTTAAGACGTTGTCACGTTCAACTATCGTCCGTAAACCGACTTTACAGACAACCAATTTTTATTTAAAAAAATTAAATTCGTTGTGAATGAAATGAGAAGTATTCAATAAAAATACATGTCCTGATTTTTTATTATTAGATGTAATAAAATAACACACTCTAAATCTTACCAGGTACCTACCATTTTTTACTCTCATAATTATTTCATAATAATATTTGTAAGTAGTTAAACACATGAGTAAATAGTTAGCCTAGGAAATTACCTACTAGTTTTTTTTAACGCGAGCGTTGGTAGGTCTATCGTGTGTCACTTTTGTCACCCTATCGTCTTATTTATTTATTAATCCAGGTATTTTACTCGGTGGAAAAAGCGAAATGCCTACCTATTAAAAAAGAAACAAATTACGTTCTAGTAGGTATATAAAAATTATTTTATAGTTTACTTATACTTTCGGAGTTTCCAGGTAGGTTAAAATTGTTTATCTCTGGGTGCGTTTTTGAAGAATTTCAGCAACCAAAAACAGCACAATATAGTGAATAATTACTCTTTGCCGTATAAAGGAAGTATTTGTATTTATTTCAATGAAATACACAAATCGCACGCTTACTGCTTAAAAAACCATCACACCGTTTGTTGGTCACTACGGTGCATTCGCGACTGTTTGTGTACCGAGTGTATACCGAACTCGAGGCGTGTAGGTATGTCTCGCAATCCGACCGTTTGTCTATAGATACAATGTTGTATAGATAGTATTGCCGTGCCGCCGCTACCGTAGTGAATCAGCAATCATGATCCTTTTTCCACTATTAAGTTATTTATTTTACTTCCTTTCTTGAAATATTGTTAATAATGCGTAATGTTCCTGCCACTAGCTATGTGCCTGCGACTTTGCCCCCAATGAAAGCAAACAGAATGACCAGGCCTCGAGTCTCAGGCAGCCCTGCTATTCTTGGCTAGCTCTTGTGAGCATTTATAGTGATATTATTACTTTTTTATTAAAGACCGCCCACTTAGTGAAGTGCCACGCCTAACGAACAACCGAATAATCAAAATCATAGTATTTTTAGTAAGTATTCAATTTCAAAGTATAATTCAAAGTATAATTATCGCCATCTATTGGTTGCGCGTTTATTAGTAGGTAAATAAATCCATTTCGTCGCTAGGTGGCTCTAGCTATCCATAGCTATCGCGCTGCTAGCGGCATCTAGCGCCTTAATTGGCGCGGAGCCCGCAAAATGGCCCGAGTTAGGAAGGTCGCGTTTTGTTGTATGGGATGAGGTATCTGTACTAGTATAGTATTATATTATCTGTGATTGTACTAACCTAAAGATATCCTTGCACTCTGGTTCGACATAAGGAGCCTCAAACTCAGTGTGCATATGAATGACCCTAATGTTTTTCATGTTGCCTGCCTTGCCAACATTGGTCATCGCCTGTACGAGAGGAAAGGGCGTGGCAGCTGCTCCTTGAACGAACACAGTCATACCTAGAAAGAGAAAAACATGGTTAACGATAAGCAATTAGATTTATACTATGCCTTAGGAACCATAAAGATGCGAATCTTTACAGATATGACCCCAGTTTTAGACACAAGGCCATTTTGTAGAAAAATATACATGGTTTGCATGCAGCAAAAGCTTAGCGAAGACACCATACACAGCGGGATTTTAAGCTATCTGAAAACCTGTGTGATCACTTTAAATACTATACGAAATACGAATACGAATACTGTACAAAAACAATTTAATTTGCAAAAAAAAATGGCGCCATACAGCCGCCATATTGAATTGAAAAGAAAAAGTATAGCTAGTGTAACTCGGCATGATGCAAGGATTCTAACGATTCCTGTTCAAGCATTTAGAATTTATTTATAATAGTGATCATAAATAAAGCGTTTGTCCTGATTAATGTCACCACTTTGAATCAGGAATCTGCATGATAGAGTCATGCCCTTTCAGAGATTAAAGTAAGTGTTCCTTTTTCAAATACAGCCTGTGGTATACTTATCAAAGCGAGAACTTTCAGTATTAAGCGCTTAGTACACTTGGCTGAATTCAGTCGTCTAAATTCAGTCGTTACTGAATTCAGTCAAGTGTAATCGCATTTAGCAAGTTAGCATCCTAAATTCAGAAGCCAGGATGGTTTCTGACTGACTAAATCATTGCAGTCGATGCGTGGGTCTGGGGTTGCGTAAGGACATGAATTCCCGAATAAAAAAGTGACGAATATTAAAGAAAATTTCCGAATATTAAAAAACTAAATTTAAAATTTTGATATGAGTTTCCCGTTGCAATAAATCTTAATGTTACGACTAATCTTTCGTCGGTTTAATTTTTTGTTAACAAGATTTTTATTTAAAGACAACTCTCGCATTATAAATTTAATATTCCTTCACAAACATTCAAACAACAGACACATTATTTATTAGCTTTTAGTACATTATCAACATCACTATTTTCTTTATATTTTCAATAAAACCTTTATCTTAAAAAAAGTTTTACTTATTTTATTTCTATTTTAATTGAACCAGCTGCCAAGGCTACAAATTTTTTGGTGCTTTATAATACTGGAGCCATCATCGTACACGCACCACACGTCCAACTTCGTCGCGCTATAGTCGGTAATTGATTCAGTAACTGAATTTAGGACAGTGTGATCAGAAGCTTCTAACTTCTGAATTTAGTAACTATTGAATTCAGACGACTGAATTCAGCCAAGTGTAATAAGCGCTTTAACTAAATAGTCTGGTATCATTGCAAGATGGCGTTGAGTATGTTTTCTCTGCATATGAATTTGACCACATCACTATGAGGCGGGCAAATTTGCACACTATTAAGAAAGATGTAATGTAATTTCAACTTTTCTCAACTTACATAATGTAAATGTTGAACTCGTTCATTACGTAATATTTAGGTACAGGCAGGGCGTGGTATCAGTTCGTTATCAAGGCTTGTTAAAAAGATCTCATTTGGATAATGAAAACGTAGGCCCAGGCCACATTCCTACTATCTGATTGATATAATATTATGATTGCATTCAAATTAAATTTTATCTTGCCTAAAAATTATATTATTAAAGTAATGTCATACTAATATTATAACCGTAAAAGTTTGTGAGCATGTATGGATGTTTGTTACTCTTTTACGCAAAAACTACAGAACCGATTGCGATAAAACTTGGTATGTAGATAGCTGGAGACCTGGATTAACGCATAGGCTACTTTTTATCCCGATATTCCCACGGGAACGGGACTTACGCGGGTGAAACCGCGGGGCGCTGCTAATGTATTACAAGTTCAATCACTTGAGTGCTGATGAAGGTACGAACAACGTGGCAGTTACTGTTAGTTAGTAATTTTGATAGTTTGTGCAGTGGTGATAAGTCTGTTGCTAACACATGTCCTTTTCTACCCCTGACAACATCATCCTCCGCGCCTTTTCCCAACTAAGTTGGGGTCGGCTTTCAGTCTAACTACGATACGGCCGAACTTTGATATTTTACCTGAAGCGACTGCCATCAGACCTCCACAACCCGAGTACGGGCGGCGATATCGAGTTCTGTAGTTAGACCAGGTTGACGGACTTTTTAGGGCTCCAATTACCCGTAACGAATGCCACAGATGTTTGTATGGCACCCGGGACCGACGGTTTAACGTGCTCTCAGAGGAACGGAGGGGTCTCAATATGTTAAGAATGGTCAACCATCTTAGACTGACCTGGCTAGTATTACTTAACTTTGTAATATGCTAACCTACTCGGTTACCACTTAGCCACGAGCCCCTCTTTCTACCCCTGACAACGTATATGCAAATAAAAACCGGACAAGAGCGAGGGACGGTCGAGTACTAGGTGGGGTTCGAATCCGCAACCACTTGATCGACGCCTTAGCCTTTACGCTACTGCCGCCGCTTAAATATATTATTGAAACGAAGTGGCTTATCGCAGGTTACACTAGCGGGTGGGGAATAGACGGAAAAGTGTTAGCGCAACGAAAAATGCTAACCGCGAGTTGATTTATTTTATTTACGCTAGCTGTGGATTCTGCGCGATACTACTGTACTATGATATTGGTTGAATACTAATCCTACTAATATTATAAACGTAAAAGTCTGTGAGGATGTAAGGATGTGTGGATGTATGGATGTGTGGATGTGTGGATGTGTGGATGTGTGGATGTGTGGATGTGTGGATGTATGGATGTTTGTTACTCTTACACGCAAAAACTACTGAACCGATTGCGACGAAACTTGGTATGTAGATAGCTGGAGACCTGGAATAACACATGGCTACATTTCATCCCGATATTCCCACAGGATCGGAAATTACGCGGGGTGAAACCGCGGGGCGCTGCTAGTTATCCATATATTAGTTCGGGCAACTTTCACAGATGCCCTAATTTTAATTTCGATTTTATAAACAGTTTTATTTAGTTGACCTGTTCGTTTTTTGTTTAGGATAAATTTAGTATTACTTATCACACATATTATCCTCTTTCACGCAGACCATCTATCTTTTTTCTTGTATCCATCAACATATAAACAATACATACAACTTTCTTTATCACATTTTGCACATCCCTATAACATGTCCATACCACGATAACCTATTTTTGGTTCGCTTTCCCCTACTAGAGCTACCGATAGTGTTTTGTCGCGTTTATGCCAATAGGCACATGATTGCAACTATTGCAAGTACATACACAAATGACGTTTGTCTCATTTTTTCTATAGCAGTCTGTTTATTTGTCTTTAATGTCAAATTTCTATATCGCCTTGGAAATAATGCTGGCGTCAATGTATCATTTATCAATACCGCATGTATCATATCATTACTTTTATTATCTTAAATTTATCATCAATATGGATGACAAACGCTTATGATAATGTTGGCTTCTTGATCAGCACACCCATTTCTTTGTAGCAATAAAAATTGCATATTCTATAATAAATCCTAGATATCTATACTTTTTTTTTATAGAAAAACCTATTAGTCAGTAGAATGTTTCTTAAATTGGCATTTAAAAATTAAAATGGAATATGAGTTTTTAACCGACTTCAAAAAGGAGGAGGTTCTCAATTCGTTGAAATCTTTTCTTTTTTATGTATGTTCACCGATTACTCGAATACGCCTGAACCAGTTTAGAAAATATTTTTTTTATTTCAAAGGGTTATAGTTCGCAGGTGGTCCCATTTAAATTTTATCGAAATCAGTCGAGCGGTTTTTGAAAAATCAACAAATACCTAAAAATCGTATGCATTGATAATATTTTCGTTTACTCCGAAATATATTATATTTATACAAATTACATATCCTTTTAACTAAAAAGCACATTGAAGTCGGTGATGCTTTTTTTAAAAGATAATTATTGATAATTGTTTTTTTTTTCTTGGATGTCAATACATGACATTTTTCACTACTCATAACTTTTTTTTTGTGCGTGTGAAAACCCACTCGGGCCGTCACCCTACCAGGGTTTTCAGTGGGACGGTGTGTCGAAATCGAACCGACTAAAACCACAGCGTGTGCCGGTGACTAAAATAGGAGGGATCTGGGAACAGCTTTTATTAAGACATCCGGGTATTACAAATAACCTTTTTTTTTGTGCGTGTGGAATCTCCACGGGCCGTCACCCCACCGGGGTTTTCGGGCACTACTAACAACCTAGTTCCTACTAAGGTTGCCTGGAAGAGATTGCTATAAGCGATAAGGCCGCATTTTGTACATTTTCAATGCTTTTAAGTGTAAATTATAATTAATCATTATTTTCAATTACTTTATCCGTAAAATAATGATTTAAAGTTACACTTAGAATCATTATTTCCAGTTACCTAATCTTTTATCGTGAACGAAAAAGTTATTATGAATTACTTTGATAACACTTAAATATCGTTACGTACGTTACATGAACAAATGGTATGAATGGTCCCTAAATTTTAAAATTGGTTACACTAGGTTTCTCCTAAATTAAATATCTTGAAATACTCTGAAAATGTCATCCGCTATTATTTAAAGGTTTTATTTTATAATCATCAAATTAATATTAAAAGTGATTGACAATGACTACGTGACCTTGTTATTTCATCCTACTAATATCATAAACGTGAAAGTTTGTGAGGATGTATGGATGTGTGGATGTTTGTCACTCTTTCACGCAAAAACTACTTAACCGATTGCGATAAAACTTGGTATGTAGATAGCTGGAGATCTGGATTAACACATAGGCTACTTTTTATTTCGATATTCCTATGGCAACGGGACTTACGCGGGTGAAACTGCGGGGCGCAGCTGGTACAAAAATATACCGAACCTACTATTAGGACGATTAATAAAAAAATTAGGAGATCTCCTACAGTCGTATCATCGTATGACATGTGTACGCAGAAGTTAGGAGAGTTACAATACAAATACAAAAATAATTACAATGCTTTTCGATCAACGACAACGAGGCCTAATTTAGACGGCATCATTACATACTGATCAATTAATAGGCAAAGTTGACATGCGGGTTTCAAGTACATACATTTGTAATAGAAACTAACTTTATCTCGCGGTTCCGCGCCTAAATTTCTTTGGAAATGGACATGGACAAAAATTACTATTTTCTGTTCTACAGAGATCCGCTCACAGTGTCAAATGGCAATAGAACGAAGAATTCTAGTCATCAAATTGGCAGACCGAATTAGAAATACCAGCATGCTACTAATATTATAAACGTGAAAGTTTGTGAGTATGGATGTTTGTTACTCTTTCACGCCAAAACTACTATACCGATTGCGATGAAACTTGGTATGTAGATAACTGGAGACCTGGATTAACATATAGGCTACTTTTTATCCCGATATTCCCACGGCATCGGGACTTACGCGGGTGAAACCGCGGGTCGCTGCTAGTTAGTTCCGTAATTAAGTAACTGGCAACACTTAAAAACTGACATTTTTGAAGTGGGATTGGACAGGACACCAATTCCGCCCGCCAGATGACGTATGGGAATAAACACCTCAATAACTGGATACCATGGCAAACGACATCACGGTAATTCTATTACAGGTGTTCCGTAAAGCTGAAAGAAACCAGTTGATAAAGTAAAATGAATATTGATCTCGATAACAACGCAAAAAACCGTCCCCGCAGCAGGCCCGCAGAGGTAGATTTCGTGTGTTTTTAGAATTCACAAACTTAACCTTAATTTTTGCCTTGTTGATTTGTCGTCGAAGTTTGAAAGCAATGCGTGCATAATTGCGACCTCTATCGTGCCGGTAAAATTGAGTTACACACATATATTCATATATATATATAAACTTTTTAACTGGCGGCTGTTTTGGGGTCTAGGGATCATGACTAGACCTCCTGTGAAGAGTTTTTTGGAAAACTCGACAACTGGTACAAAACCAATATGTAGTCTTTTCTTAGAAACCTACCTAAATATTTAATCTCATCAAGAAATGTTAAAGGAATAGAAATTACGCCTTTCTTATATATATAATAAGCAAGATTGGTGAATCAAAATCCTTCAAACTTCAAAAGAGCCATACTACTTATGAAATCATTTCTTACTTATGTGTAATACTCTACCCTTACACAGTATCATTTTTAAATTTACACCTACGGGATTAAATGAAGTTTGATTTACTAAACTATTAATCATCCAATCACAAAAAAAAACACGTATACAACATTTTTCTATTAGTAATTTACACATAGTGTTGACAAGAGGCCAATGGCAAAGGACTCAAATACAAGTATGTATTATAATCAAGAGCGCTGTGATGTACGCAACGAGATGGCAGAGATATAAAGAGAACGATGGGGGACTTCCTAATACAATATTGTATTTATAGATAGATTGGATAATGGTCCCAATTCTGTTACTTCACTCGCTAAATTAAAATTCACTAAATTTTCTTCATATAAGATGTAAACCTTGTACACTTCAAAACAAGGTCTTATTTCAAATCGAAACAAGTAGGTAACATATGTCGCTATCGAAATAAGCAATTTATTTGTCGACTAAAGTCTGATACGCTTAAATAAACTTTAATACCACGTAGCGAGAGCCGCTATCCGTTGAATGCCATCTCTTTTGCTCTGTGTTTTTAGTAAGCGTTTTCGTAGGTGTAGATTAAAAACACGTCATCCTTGTTGGTTTTGAAGAAGTTTTTATACGGCAATTATACAGCGTTTGAATAAATGGAGACTCTCACTGCGTGGAAATTAAGTTGAGTATACGTTGACAGGTTTTAGTGAAATTTAGTGGCGCTGAGAAATAGATGCCAGTAACAAATAGACCTTATTACGAAGAACACTAGGTTGATTTCATATGAAGAAGTTAAGTCAGGTTTTAGTTTAGTCGAGTGTACAATAGAATCGGCACCAATGTTTCAATTGACATCAGTACTGAGGGAGACATCAATGTGTAGCGCTTACATAGATTGGCTATTTAAGCGCTACACATTGATGCTTTCAGTATAATTTGTGTATTTTTTTTTGTGCTTTTAGCACATTATATAGTTACCGGCAACTAACTTGGCAAGGTTTTGGCGTAGTGGGTGAAAGTTTGCGCATGTACACTTACGTGCAATTAAAAATGTTCCCTATTATCATAATATTTTTTATTAAATGTTTTTTTAAATGAAAATTAAGTTCGTGTTTTTTTATTTTTTTTTTAAATCTGCCCCCCGGTGCATAATTGCGACGTCTATCGTTCTGGTGAAACTGAGGTACATACATATTTACATATATGTATGTAAATATATATATATATATATAATCTTTTGAACTGGCAGTTGTTTTGGAGTCTAGGGATCATAACTGGACCTCCTGTGAAGAAATTTTTGGAAAACTCGACAACTGGTACAAAACCAATAGGTAGACTTTTCTTCGAAATGTATCTAATAACAAATTTCAAACAAAACAGTAACAATTTATAAAAGTAACAAGTAACAAAAATTCAACTAAAACAAGCGGTAAAATTTAGTGCACGCAATTGTACTCGGGAACGAACGATAGGTGCCGGCAACTATACCAGGTTAGTGATTTTTTGTGATGTCTAACATCGTCTCATAACCTGGTCCACCACGAGTCTGGCAGCTGACGCCTGTTTCCATTAGCAATGGCTTTCTCTAGGCTATCGACTACACACAATATTAAGCGACCTGAAATCACCATCATAAATGCAACGCAGGCAGCGTTGACCCGGACCATTACTACCGTCTTAATATTACTATCGGAACATCGGCATCGATACAGCACTATACGATATATCGATATTTAATATGATATTAATTAGGACATACGATACGCTCGATATGTGGTACTCCTACCAAAATATCCCGTAACGTATCGTGTCTAGTAATACTAACTAATATCGTAGTAGTATCTAAGTATCTAATACGAACTATAAACTATTACAATGTTATATTTGTATATCATTTTAATATTCACTTTACGAGTACATTAGAACAAAAGGAGGATAAACAGAGCCATTAAACATTTAAACATAATGTTATTCGTAACAACTTAATAAGAAATACTATTGACAAATGGCATGTGCTTAGATTAGTAGATAAGGTAGTAATAGATCATTGTAGTATCGTCAAATGTTTATTAATGAGTAATAATTAGTTTATTTTTGTGTTAAATGGATAAACAAGGGATCCTACGATGAAGTAAAGAATCCTATATCAAATATATAGGTTAAAGTAATGAACTTGAAACTTTTTTAAAGCTAGTGGATATATGGCTATAAAAAGTGAAGGTAACACTATTTAGGGCATTCTGCCAAAGTTTCTACACATGCAGTTTGTGGGTCAATTACACGCAGAGGTCTTACGACGCCCTGCGTGTACAGTACAATAATGCGTTCAGGGTGTTGATGGGGCTGCCGCGGTATTGCAGCGCGAGTGGTATGTTTGCGGAGGCACATATAGACGGCTTCCACGCAATCATGCGTAAGCGCTGTGCATCAATAATGGCGCGGGTGCCGGCAGCCCCAACGCCATCCTGGCGGCTTGCGCCGGTCGAGTGGACTCGGTACTGATAGCGCACTGGATAGGCCTACACGTGGGACCAAGCGCCTGACTTATGTTACTGATCCTAGGCTAAGAATATTGTTACTAACAAATTTTATGGACTCAGTCTGAAATAAACAATTATTATTATTATGGCTGTCTATACAAATATCCGATTCCAAGATTTCGTCGCAGGGCTAGCAGGTGGAGCAAGTAGATATTCATATACACTCACACAGCTGCAAGCACACACTTTCAAACATCATTCACATCACTAACACACACATCACAAACAGACTAAAAAGTTATAGTTAATTAAAAACTGTATTGTTTTATTTTTGTAAAAATACATATTATGTACACTTTCAAGCTGTAAAAGGGCGGCATCTCCTGACACAGGCTGTATGCTTAAAAGGAGATGTCAACAACTATTTTTTGTAAACCAATGTGCATGACGAAATAAAAACTATTTGATTTGAATAGCGTATGGAGCCATAGCGTGTAGGCCGTTTGATAAATACCTCACGCAATTTCAACTTTTTAGACCCCTCCCTTCTCTTCGTCACGCTGTGTCACATTGTCCAAGAAATAATGTCCCCCTGTACATGATATATGGCAATTAATAGAACAGTACACTTTTTTACGATATTTTGAAATATTAATTATTTGCAATTAACAAAACATCTAGGGATTAAGTACATTTTTAACTATAAATAAATATCCAATTGATATTTACCAAATCTAGACTGGCTTTTTACTTTGATTCCTAATGTTTAAGTGAACAACTTATCCCTATATTTTGTAAAAATAAAAAATGATAACCTGTGTTTCCACCATTGACACGAATCACACAATCACAGCGATTTGGCTTGCTTAAAATCAATTCATCAAAATCACTTTGAGAAATGGCCGCCCACGTTCTTTCTAACAAGTCAAAAAGTTGTTGTGCGGTATGCACGGCATCCATACTCGGCAGTGCTCTTCTTTGGACTATCTTATGCGTGCTGAATTAATTGGGTTGAGGTCTGGCGATTGAGCAGGCTACGGCAGAACGTTGATGCGAGCATCGGCAAGAGTGCGTGTTACGACTCTAGCCGTATGTGGACGTGCATTGTCGTGTATTAGTCGAAACGAATCACCGTACCGGCTTCGCAAAGGAATGATCACGTCTGAAACAATCGTTTCCGCATTAATCTGACCATTGAGGTTGCGCCTGATGCAAATGAGATCGGTTCTTCCATCGATCCAAAAACCGGCCCAAACCATTATTGTTCCCCCTTCATATAAATGAGCTTCCTAACAAAATTTAAAACGTTCTTGACGTCCAGAGGTCCTTCAAACTCCGAGTACGTCTTCTATCTGGCCTCATACCGAAACGAGATTCATCGGAAAAGCAAACACAACGCCAGTCTTCTTCCTCCCAATTTCTGTGTTCGTGAGCCCATTGTAAACGGGCCCTACGATTGCGGGGTGCTATAGGTGGAACTATCAGCGGCCTTCGGGAACGGAGACCCACTTGACGTGAACGATGTCGAATGGTTTGGTCGCTTATCACCAAGCCTGAAGAGCTGTGGAGGCTCGTAACCAGCATCATGGCGGTCATGGTAGGATTCCGTCAAGCAGTATTTTGTATGTACCGGTCTTGTCTTGTTTTTTTTTTATGGGATTGGGGTCGTGGTCGTGGGAGCAAATAAGCAGACGAGTCACCTGATGGTAAATGACTAGCGCCGCCCATGACCACCTGCAACTCAAGAGTCACAAGTGCGTTGCCGGCCTTTAAGGTAGGGGTAGGGGAAGGGTGGAAGAGGGAGAGAGGGGGGGAGGAAGGGTGGAAGATGTGGAGAGAGGGGGGTAGGGGAGGGTTAGGGCCTCCGGCAACCTCACTCACTCGGCCACGCTGCCCGTGATACAATAGGGTGTCCAGAGGCGGCTAATGACGCTCTGTGTAGTGCCAAGAGCGACAGCCACAGTACGTTGCCTGGAACCAGCTTGCAACATTCCGACGGCTCCCATCTCTTCTCGTTTCAAATGATGTCGTCGCTATATTATATCGATGTAATTTTTTCAGCTCCGATGCAGAAATTATAATGGTTTTGTAAAAACGCTATTACGCACTTTTATAGGAATCCTGATTGAACGTAGAAATTCTATATTTAATCAAAATTTAAAGAACATTCTTTATTCAAATAGTGAAATTCACTAAAAATAAACGATCAAAAAAAGTTAAAATAATATTCAATTGTGCCTAATTTATACAATATTCTCTAAAAATCAAAATAGGTCACTTTTTTTTTTATTGTGTAATGGAACAGGCGTTTGTCTTTCAACTTAACTGATGGAAAGTGACGAAGATGGTACACGCCTATCTAACAGAAACCTATTCACTCTACTCTTGAACGTTCCAGAATTACAATTGACGGGAAAAATAGACGTAGGCAATTCATTCCATAGCCAACTACATCTACTTGTTTGAGAGAGATACATTTGAGTATCTACACAAATTTAATGGATAACCGGAGATTACTGCCGGCCGTGCGGTTATATGATACCGGTTTATTAGTACACCTTGTTATCACTCAACCACTTGAATATTTTGTATGTTAGTAATCACTTTTATACATCATTCATTACATTAGCGTTCCCTTTGTCGGCTTAAAGCACTTAAATATCAAAGTTATTCACATGTTTCTGGATACTTGACGCTCCTCTATACCACTGTTATATTATCTATACAGTATTCTATCTTCATACAAACGGTCGGAAAGTGAGTCATAATCAAATTCGGTGTACACTCGGTGCACAACCAGTCGAGAATGCGCCGCAGTGACGAACGAGCGGTGTGATGCTTTTGTACCCAGTAAGCTTGCGATTTGTGTATTTGATTGAAATAAACATAAGTACTTACTTAATATATATAGCAATGGATTTTTTATACGATTAAATTTAACAATAAAGCTTTTCGTACGTCTCAGGCGAGGTGCAAATATTTTTCAGCCTCAAAATAAGGTTTTTTTTATTAAATCTACTAATAAAGAAACAACATGTATTTTTATTTAACACTTCCTATTTCATTCACAAAAAAATACATTTTATTAAATAAAAAATATATTATAATATTTACAATCACAAAACTAGAAAGAAACTCAAGTAGGTAGATGAAATTAAAATATTGTCGGGTAACCCTTTCGCGTGTTAACATACCGCGCGGCTGTAGGTAATTATTTTAAGGACAGCGCCGAGTCACAATACTGGATAGATAATATTACCGTGTCTATACTGATGTTGACTGTCTGAGGGTTATCGTATTTGAAGCAGGCACCAAACACTTGATTGAATTTCACCGCACGTAAGTCTTCTTAGCCGAACGTCAATTTTATTCAAGAGTTGTACGTGAAACGATTTAAATTCAGAATTATAAAAAAGTAGTAAGGGGCCATCCATAAATTACGTCACACGAATTTCATGATTTTTGGACCCCTCCCCCGTTCTTGTCACAGGTGGTCACATTTGTTGAAACCCCCCCCCCCCCTTCCTGGTGTGACATCACATATTTTGCAATTTTTATACCCAGACCTGAAAAGAGCAGTTCTAAATTCGTTTTTTATATTGAAATGTGACCCCTCCCACTCTTGACACACTTCGTTGACCCCCACACCTTCATGTGTGAAGTAATTTATGGATGGCCCGTAAGATGTATTTAAACAGACCATTATTGCCGGCGAACTTAAGTTCTAACTATAAATAATAAAAAACCGGCTAAGTGCGAGTCGTACTCGCGCACTGAGGGTTCCGTAAAATATTTTTGTATTGTTTATGTAGCTTAAAAATTACCGTTTTCGTAATTTTTCCTTTATCTGTGCTATGAGACGTTGCTTCGTACCAAATTTCAAGATTCTGAGTTCACGGGAAGTACCCTGTATGTTTTAATTTACCTGCTAAATGTTCAAGTTTTTTAAAATCTAAGGCCGTATCTTTTGATTGCGTTGACTTAGAAGCTTGATTTTTTTACAGCTTCAACGGATACGGGTTCCTGAGGAAAAGAGTCTTGACAGACACGCAGACAGGCAGATATAATAACTTTACTTGTGCTCTAAGACCTTGCTTTTTACAAAATTTAATGAATCTAGGTCAGTGGGAAGTACCCTATAGGTTTTGATTTACCTGCAAAATGTTCAAGTTTGGTCAAATCTAAGGCTTTTTAAGTGGCTTGGTAAGTTGATGGTATTGACTTAGAAGCTTGATTTTTTTACAGCTTCAAGGAACCGCAGACTTATGTATTTGGTATTAACTTCAACTTGATGCGTCTACGGGTTTCTGAGAGAAAGAGTCTTGACAGATAGGTGGACAGAAAGTGATCCCATAAGGGTTCCTTTTTCCCTTTTGAAGAACGGAACCCTTAAAATTAAGAATAAGGCATCCGATACACACATACCGGTGCAGATAAACAGCAGCTGTGACACTAACGCGTTGCTAACTTGACTAACGAAAAAAAACTTCATTAACAAGTCGTGCTGGGTACACGGTTTTATGTACCTAGCACTAGCCTAGTAAGGCGTTTCCAATTCGAGTAGCAACCGGCTCCGTAAAACTTAGTAATAAACCTAATAATACGAATAATTTAAGAATTCTTGTATCATACGGCATTTTAATCTTGTGATGTAAATAACCTGCTCGCTTGCTTGTTTGGCTTAGCCCCAAATAAACATGCGAATTATCTGCCTACGGTGCGTGCTGCACAAGATACAGTTCAGTCAAAGGAAACTGACTCTTCCACACAAGTATATATGGTTCTTTTACTGTTTCCATCACAACAAATCGGACAACTGATATGCTGGTTTGATATTACGTTTTAAATAAAAACTGGTTTTATTTAAAGACATTGTTATTACACAGAGTACACAAACTAAACCTTTGTAGATCTAGGGGAGAGGCAAGGGTTAGGGCCTCCGGTAACTTCACTCACTCGGTGAAATACAATGCAAACATTGTTTAACGGTCTGTTTTCTGTGAGGCCGTGGTATCACTCCGGTCGAGCCCGCCCATACGTGGCGAAGAATAAATACACCGTAAAAACCGATAAAAAAAAAACAATTTTTTACGTCCGCGCGAGCGTCTAAAGTGTAAAGTGCGATAAGGAAGTTCATTCCAAACAACAATATAACCATTTTTTTTGTTGTTTCTTCGAATTGCTGACGATACGGTCACGGTAATGTTATCTATCCAGTATTGTGACTCGGCGCTCGGTACGTAAACACGCGAAAGGGTTGCCCACCTACAGTATTTTAATTTCATCTACCTAGGTACTTGAGTTTCTTACTAGTTTTGTGATTGTAAATATTATAACATATTTTTTATTTAAAAAAATGGAATTCCTTGTGGATGAAATAGGAAGTGTTCATTAAAAATACATGTTGTGTTTTTTAATTAGTTGATTTATTAAAAAAACCACCCTCATAAATTTGAGACTGAGAAAAGCTTTATTGTTAAATTTAATAGTATTAAAAATCGATAAGTACTTGTACTTATTTTTATCAAATACACAAATCGCACGCTTACTGCTTACAAAACCATCACATCGTTCGTTCGTCACAGCTGCGCATTCGCGACTATGTATCGAGTGTATACCGAACTCGAGGCGCGTAGGTATTACTCGCATTCCAACCGTTTGTATGAACATTACCGTATATAAATACCGATATATAACATTACCGTGGCACGGTGCTTATTTAAGACTATCTATATTTTTTGTAAGAAATTTACGTCAGCAACATAATAACAAAGTATGATATTACGCAGAGGGTGTGACAATAACATAATTATAAATATTTACGGAACAGAGGTCAATCAAACAAAATAAACTATAACTACAAAATACTGTGTGATATAATAAAAAAATAAATATAACAAACTCAGCTCCGTCGTATGAATTTTCGATGGGGACGGACATCAACGTCGGACATCTGTGTCTGACATCAGGGTTACGTGTCCTGACGCGAGTTTAACATTTTTTACCCGTCTAAAAGTACACAACGCCGCTAAAGAAGTTTTCACTTCAAAAATAAGTTCGATAAATTAAAAGACACTAATTTATTCACGCTAGATTATTCTATTGTTTCGTAAATTGAATGAAAATAAACAGTTAATGGTGCCAATTCTGTTTTTACATAACTCTCTAAATTAGAATAAATATCACTTAAATAATACAGTTTAGTCCTGCCAAATGACGTTTCGTATTCTGAAAACATAGCACATAACCTATTTTAGTTTGACGTAACCACACTCCATACGTAACCAAAATTGGACACGTTACTCGACTTAGTCCATATTTGCTCATTTGTTATTCTGTTGAACATTCTAAACATCTAAATTTGTCTAAAATTAGAAACGTCACACTAATATTAGACGTCATCCCACCCCCCTTTATAGATCTCTGGCAACACAAACCACATCAAAACGGCATCAAACTTGTAGAGCTGGTAAAAGCTAAAAGCGGTCTTCTAAAGACTGAAGTATTTATCAATTAGAGGGATGCAACTTGAGCAAAAAACTGTGGGGCCCCAATTAGTAATGGTTGGTTTAAATGTCAGCCATCTTACATTGTTTATGTTTGCAGTGGGCTCACAATACTGACATATATTATTATGCTGGGTGTGGTTCAAATGTGAGGTTAAACGTAAAGCCATGGACAACTCCTTTTTTTTTAGATATTGCTTCGAATTCAAAGATATTATGTCGTATTCTTGACAGAGTCAAATAGTCAGCTATAATAACGTAATTCTGTACCCTGACAACTGTCTTCGTTACCACTTAACCACAAAACGCCGAAATGCTGATGTCTTACACACTTTCTTTAATGCTTCTAATAATAGGGCAGTTTCCTATAATAACAAGTAAAATATTTAACAGTTCTTAGCCTTGTAAGCTTTTGAAGGAACTAATCCTACTTATCCTACTAATATTATAAACGTGAAAGTTTGTGAGGATGTATGTTACTCTTTCACGCCAAAATTACTAAACCGATTGAGATGAAACTTGGTATGTAGATAGCTGGAGACCTGGATTAACATATAGGCTACTTTTTATCCCGATATTCCCACGGGATCGGGACTTGCGCGGGTGAAACCGCGGGGCGCTAAATAATTCTTTGTTAGAAGTTGCTAGAAGTGACGAAAATATATTTATAATAATAAAGTAAAAAAAATAGTACTTTATTTTGACCAATGTGCTTTACTTGGACAAAAAAAAGGTGGCAACCCTATATACGGCCTCTTCAATAACGCAGCGCACCTAAAGGCTCGCAAACTACCCGTTGATACTAAGATTTTTGACCACAACTACAAGGGAATTTCTGTTGCAATACATAATATCTATACTTATAATAAAACTGTAACTGGTCCTATTCTGTACATTGAAGATACTTTGAAATATTTTTTGGGCCAAATGAACAGCTTGAACAAAGGTGCATCGAGTTCAACTAGTTTTGAGATATTTATAGGACCATATCAGCCGCGTCGGTATGTGTTTAAAGGGCCACAGTTCATCTAATGCTACAGATATAGTATCTATGACGCTGATTTTCACTGCACTGCAGCCAGAGAAGTCAGATAGCCAACTGACCTATCATTGTTACTATCTTTTAAAAAAAAAGTATCACCGACTTCAATGTGCTTTTTAGTGGAAAGTAGATGTATTTTGTTTAAATATAATATGGGTAGGTCAACTAAACGCACTGCTTCAATGAGACAGCGATGTTTCGGAGCAAATGAAAACATCATCGATGTATACAATTTTAAGATATTTGGTGATTTTTAAGAAACCACTTGACTGATTTTGATAAAATTTAAATGGGACCACCTTTGAAACAAAAAAATAATTAAGATTGGTTGAGGCGTCTTCGAGTAATTCTTGTGTGTATCACAATACTATTCATTAGTCAGTGAAGGCAGAAAGCATCTCGGATGATTTAGACTCAGAGGAATTTCCTTACAACAACGATGGAATAACTTCCCTGTTATGGTTTTTCCAAAGGAGAAGCTGCTTTAACGCGCATGTAGTACTTCTAAGATTTATAACCCCTAATAATGAATTCATTAAATATATATGAACAGAGTGGCTAAAATATTCAACGAAAAGAGACAGACACATAAACACCATTCCATTCAATTTAGCAGTTTTATAAAACTGAATGCCATTGCGTCGAGTATCGTGGGTTTCAGGGACCCTCCATAGGAAAATGAAATTTGGATGTTTCACAAATAATAAAATTGTTCGGTTTGTTTTTTACGGTATGGGTGGCAATGAGCAAACGGGTCACCTGTTTGTAGTAACAAAATCCCCTTTGAATCCTATTCTATCACTCGCGATACACGAATCTTTTTTAACCGCCGAGAAAACAGAGGAGGTTGTCAGGTATCTCAAGTCAACCCGTATATATATTTTTAATAGGGGATGAAAGATTGTTCAATCACTGAGTTTTAATCTGTGAATCGATTCTGTTAAAACGTGGCAGACTTAAGTAATTCTAATTACACTACAAAATGACGGAAACCTATAGTTGAACTCTACTGATTACGGAGACAAGCGGAACGGAAGAAATATATCGAAATAATTCCAATCAAGACTCTCAAAATGTATAAAACACAGTTGTATGCGATTGGTGCAAGTCTATATTTGAGTTTTAAATAGAGAAGATCCGTGATGACGTGATCTCGATCTCATCGAACTTGGCAAAAGACGCCGTTTTTATTCTGTAGAGATCTTGACCTAGTTCAAGTTTTTAACTATTAAAAACTTATCTTAGCAAACAAGTACTTAATTAATATCCTATCAAATACTATTGGGGCGATAAACACAGCCGCGTACACTGTGATTTATTAGTATGTTAATCCAAATATTGGGATAGCAATTATCAAATATTTGTATTAAATACTAGTTGTGCCCTGCGGTTTCACCCGCGTAACTCCGATGCCATGGGAATATCGGAATAAAAGTAGCCTATGTGTTAATCCAGGTCTCCAGCTATCTACATACGAAGTATCATCGCAATCGGTTCAGTAGTTTTTGCGTGAAAGAGTAACAAACATCCAAACCTCCTCACAAACTTAAAAAAATTTTTCACATTCAATATCTTCCCTACATATTATAAAAAAAGTCCCCCTGTTAGTGTTTCGTCTGTCGGTCTCTCTGTTTGCAATAAACTAAAAAAATACTGAACGGAATTTCATGGGGTTTAACTAATAGACAGTGATTCATGAGGAAGGTTTAGGTGTATAATTTGTACCCACCCGTGCGAAGCCGGGCGGGTTGCTAGTGTAATATAAATGTATGTATACAGAGCCTTTTACAAATCGCTAGTGTCTTGAAAATTCCCATTACGGACACAACTGCCTCTGCCTGCCCCGTTCGGAACTCGGGTGGCTCACGTCACGCGGCGATGAGCGATGTCCCCCCCTCCACCGCACCGCACAATTTTATATTATTTTTATATCGTCGCGTCGTAACTTTTAAAATATTTGACCAAATTACGTACTTTAAAAGGCAAAGTTTATCTACTTTGAATATCAGAAGCGATAAAAGTGTTTATTTTGATAAAAATCAATTTGTTACTGCTAAATGTGAATTGGAAATAAAAAATCAAATTTTATTGTATTTATGGTTCACTATTTTGGTAATAATGGCTTACACATAAAAGATAGATATATACTGTCGCGGACTATTTAGAAGAAACAATCCCAAAGTACATTATATTCGTGTAACACTTACAGTTTTCGCACCGCACGCCAGAATAGCTCGCAGATGACAGATTTTTTTCCGACTTACTTAACACTTATCGTTATATATTGGCCAATATACACAATATCTTCATAAATTATAGCCTATGTGTTCTTCTGATATATAAGCTATATTATTGTAAAGTTTCATTAAAATCCATACAGTACTTTTTGCGTTTAAAAGTAACAAACATCCATACATCAATACATCCTCACAAACTTTCACGTTTATAATATTAGTAGGATTATCAAAACCATCCATTGAACATGTTCACACATGAAAGTTATGAGCAGAATAATACAAATCACTAAAACGTATTTTTTACAATATTTTTGTGGACTTGAAAAAAGAAAGAACTAGGGAAGAAACTAGGGCCCAAACTAAATTATTTAAAATCCTTTGTTCCGAATGCGACGTGTTCCGAATACGACGTACTCCAGATTTGTCGTAATCCAGATTTGTCTTACTCCATATTCAACAAGTATCTACGCAATTTAATAGAAATAGTGGTTTAGTCACAACTCTAGTACAAACCTGATAATTTCTGGTTCTAAAAAATCTGGTTTATTTATATTCCGAATGTGGGAGGAATTTTCACTAGTTCAATTTATAGTTTGTAAGTCAGAGTCCGAGGGGCCCCCTGAGCTTAGGGGCCCCGGGTAATATTTTACATGAAGCGACTACCATCAGACCTCCACAACCCAAGTACTAAGCGATATCAAAGTTCTGTAGTTAGACATGTTGTCGGACTTTTTAGAGCTCCAACTACCCGTAACGAATGCCACATATGTTTGTATGGCACCCGGGACCGACGGTTTAACGTGCTCTCCGAGGCACGGAGGGGTCTCAATGTGTTAAGAATGGTCACCCATCCTAGACTGACCGGGCTAGTATTACTTAACTTTGTAATGTGCTAACCTACTCGGTTACCACTTAGCCATGATGTACCTAAGCAAAATTTAAAAATAAATATGACTTATGCGAGAGCTACATTACGCCGACGCACACGTCTGAGACGTCTGCGAGAGCCGAACGAGAGAAGTCAACGGACCAAGAATAAAACTTACGTGCTTATGTACGCCTATGTGTGTATACCAAGTTCCTCATGCTAAGTACATTGACTCTAGTTAAGTCAAGGTAAGTCAATTCTGAATGTGATAATCTAAATGTAGTATGTTTACTTGTTTTCTTTTTATTTTTATTATAGACGCGCCTATTGGTATAGGTTGTGGATTTGATTACCACCCAGGACAAATAATTGTGTGATGAGCACGATAATTTGTGTCTGGGTGTAATTTCTCTATATATATATCTGTATGTATTTAGTCATATATGTATAAGTAGGTCTATCAGCAGTCTGGTTACCATAGTGCAGGCTCTGCCTAGTTGTTGATCAGATGGCCATGTGTGAGGTGTCTCAAGTTATTATTATTTTTAAAACAAGAATAGTTAATTTACAGATAAACAAAATCCTGGCATGTTCTGATCCTAACCCGTAACGGAAGATTTCAGTGAAGTGGTACAAATGGTGGTTTCCTCACATTAAGAAAATTACTGTGCATTTATTATAAATCACTTTTCCTAAGTCCCTATTATTATTATTGAATTATGGACGAGCAGCAAACTTGCTGATGCACTGGAGTAAAAGTCTATGGTGTATAAGTTCGTGTATATTTAACCATCTTATTTTATGTTAATAGGTTGTTCAGTCCAGTGGGTTGTATTTTTCCAACCATTTATCTAGTTGACACTTAAAACTGTTTACTGATTTCGCAGTCACGACACTTTCTGGAAGCTTGTTCCATATAGTGACAACACGATTGTTCAAAGTGTGATACTGTGAGCGATTGAGGCTGTGTCCCCGCGACGAGTATGTTTTTTGTTGAAGTAGGAGCATATCTTTGAAATTCGGCAGGTTATAGTTTAAGCTTAATATTTTATAGGCCTCAATAAGAGCACCTCTCATCCTGCGATGTTTTAATGTCGGTAATTTCAATATTCCTAAGCGTTCCTCATAAGTCTTATGTCGCAGACCATACAGTATCTTAGTCGCTCGCCTTTGCACACTTTGCAGCAGGTCAATATCATTCACAAGGTATGGGTTCCAAACTTGGAAGTCGTACTCCAACAGGGGCCTGACATAAGTTTTATAAATTTTTACGAAAACTAAAGGTGTCATGTGTTGGAACGCACGTCGTATGACATATAGAAAGGAATTTGCCTTTTTAACTATATTGCTGATGTGGTCAGCCCATTTTAAATTACTGGTCATGGTTTTTTTTTTTTTTTTTATTTGTGCGTGTGGAAACCCCCTCGGGCCGTCACCCCACCGGGGTTTACGATGGGGCGGTGTGTCGGAATCGAACCGACTAAAACCACACGGTGTGCCGTACTGCGCCTTAAATAGGAGGGATCCGGGAACAGCTTTTATTAAGACATCCGGAACCCTCCTAGCGCCTGCCCGCAAAAGCGCGGGCACCACCTTCGGGTAAAAACCTCTCATTTAGGCGACGTCCAGGCACACGCGGACGCCGCCTCCTCGCGGGGGGCCACTATAGCGGGTGAAGGGGAAAACCCGTCCCGTCCACCCGCGGCCACACTCAGGGCGGCATGAGGCGCTGGTAAGCGCGCCTCCGCCGCCCGGTTCGCCGGCGGCGAATTAGGTCCGAGTGGAAGTCGTCCTCCCGGACCCTTTCCGCCGCCTCCTTCTGCGAGATGACTTCCTCACAGAAGGTTGCGACCGCGGTAAAATTCCTGTCGCTACCGGCCGTGGAGCGAAAGACAGCCGGTAGCGACAGATCCACTCCGATGACTGCAGTGAGGGCCCGACGCTGCGTCGCCCAACTGGGGCAAACCGCCAGCGTGTGCTGAGCCGAGTCCTCACTGCAGTCGCAGTGGTGACAGGCGGGACTCAATTCCCTCCTAGCGACCGAGTGCAGGTACTTCCCGAAGCAGCCGTGCCCGGAAAGAACCTGCGTCAGTCGGAAGGAAAGGGTCCCGTGCTGCCGCCCTGCCCACTCGACGATGACCGGCCGGAGCGCCTCCACGGCGGCAAAGCCAGCACGTGGAGCCTACAGCCGGGACGACCAACGAGCCATGGTGGCTCGGCGAGCGGCCTCACGCCATTCGCGTACCTCTTCGGGCGGGGGCCGACTGCCGCTTCCCGCCCGGAACTCAGCCGTTCGCCGATATACTTCGGCGAGCACTTCCGCCTCCAAATCCCACGGGGGAGTCCCGGCCAACGCGCACGCCGCCTCCGTTGACACGGTGCGGTATCCGCGTATGGCTCTAACCGCCATCACCCTCTGAGGGCGCCAGAGGCGCGCCCTATTCTGGGCGGTCAGAGCCTCCGCCCACACCGGTGCACCGTACAGTGCCATTGACCGGACAACCCCCGTGTACAGCTGTCTCGTAGCGACGCTGGGTCCACCCAAATTGGGCAAGAGTCGCCCAAGGGCCCAAGCTGCAGGAAGTGCTCGTCGAAGCGCCACCTACCGTCCAGGATCAGGCCCAGATATTTAATGTGGGCCTGAACCGGTACGAGGACCGAGTTGACCTCGATAGAGGCGCCAGGGGGTGGACCACGACTGGTCATGGTTACTCCAAGGTCTTTTTGTGTCTTGACAGATGCAGTTGTAGTGTCACCTATTTTGTATTGTACTTCAGGGTTGTTCTTGCCTAAGCGCAGAACTGAAAATTTGGTTGCATTGAGTTTCGCAACCCACTCCTTGGTCCAATCTTGTAATTTGTCCAGGTCTGATTGCAATTGTCCTGACTGAATGATAGAATCACCAAAGAACTTTCCATCGTCAGCGAAGAAACAAGACTCACACCCAATGAATGTTATCAAATCTGTAGTAAATATGTTGAACAGGATAGGTGAGAGAACAGAGCCCTGGGGAACACCACTCAGGACTTTCATTGGCTCAGATAATGTGTTACCGACTCGGACTTGGTATGTTCTATCCACAAGGTAGTTTTCAAGCCATTTTAGAAGATTTCCACGTATACAGTGCTCAAGCTTCAACAATAGGCGATTGTGAGGAACTTTATCAAAGGCAAGTTCAAAATCTAGATAAATAATATCCACACTTCTTTTTTGGTCAAGTTCCTTTGACCATGTGTTAACACACATCAGTAAATTTGTTACTGTGGATCTCTTCTCAACAAATCCATGTTGTTTTATAGAAATTATGTTTTGTCTGTTGAGGAATGACCTGATATGATTCGATATAATCTTCTCCATACATTTACCTATGGCACAGGTGAGGCTTATAGGTCTGAACTTAGCTGGATCAGTCTTATCACCACTTTTGAATACAGGTGTCACTATGGCACGTCTGCAATCTTTGGGTAAGCTACTGTTAGTAAAGGAGGTTTGCATTACTTTTGCTAGTACTGGAGTAATCAAGTTCACACTGTTTTTTAATACTATATTGCGCGTGCAATGCCTTTAACTTTGGGTGTATGGTTTATATCTGGTTCGACAGAGTATGCTTTATGAAATTCCTCGACAAATGTATTAGCAATATCCAATGGACTAGTCACTAAGTTGCCAAGTGGGTTCCTTATAGCAGGTGGAATGCTAACCTTAGAATATGTGCACCTACGCAAGTGTGAATAGAAGCATTTATCACCATTTTTAAGTATATCTGCTTCATAGTATCTTCTGTACTTTCTACATTAATTGACGCATTTGTTGCTAATGTTCCTATACTGTAAGTAGTCTTCTGGTTTTTTACTGGCAGAGTATACATCCCAAAGTTTTCGTTTTACACGGGTTAGTTTTATTATGTCTGGTTTAATCCAAGGTTTATTTTTGGTTTTTCGACTGATTGTCACTAGGGGAGCGTGTTTTTCTACGTTAGCATTCAGTATTGTTTTGACACAGTTCCATGAGTCCTCCACCTGTTCAATACTGGCTATAGTATTTAGGTCTATATTGAGGTCTTTGTTAAACTTATTGAAGTCAATATTTTAATAGTATCATTTCTGTTGCAGTTGAGAGCCTGATGAGAGAGTAAGACATTGCATTTGAAAGTGCAATACACAGTGATCACTTTTGCCAATAGGTGGTAGATGGTTTATATTGGATATCATAGAGCTATCGTTGGTCAGCATGAGGTCCAGTAGTGATGGTATATTGTTCTGTCAAAATCTTGTTGGGTTGGATATCAGCTGATCAAGATTACTGTCAAGAAACACCTGTGATGCACAACTCAGTCTTTGATCTGAACATATAGGCCAGGCTAGGTCCGGGTAGTTAAAGTCTCCTATGATTAGTATGGTGTTGGTTTCAGAAGCATGTAACATATTATTAAATAATACTTTGTCATCTGCTGCCCAGTTAACATTAGAATCTGCACGATAGACTCCAACTAGTAAGAAATCTTAATGGGCAAATTGTATATCGAGGTATAACGCCTCAACAGTGTCAGTCATGTACCGGTTATTCTTGCGTGCAATTATTGGGATGCCATTGAAACTGCTTTTGACATAAATTGCAACACCTCTTGATTTCCCACCTTCAGACTTTGGCGGTCTTTTTGCGGTCTTTCCTAAAGAGAGTGTAGTTTGGAATTGCATAGGTACCGTTCCTGTCATTACTATTCAGCCAAGTTTCTGTAAGAATGATGAATGTGGGTTTTTGTGTGTTTATGTCAAGCAGGAGTAAGTCAAATTTAGCAGATATTGAGCATAAGTTGATCAAATGTGAGGTTGCTGTATGGAGTGATACTTAGTTTTTTGTCTTGACAATCTTTGGTATTCCGCTAACATATTTTATAGTGATATCTGTCTCACCTTTATTCATCCTGTCTTTGAGGCTCTGGCGCAGCTGATTGAGTTCTTCACGTTGCTGTGGTGTTCTGTCATTATAGAGTCTTACCTCCTTACGCGCTTTGGCTTTGTTTTTTAAAATATGGACAGCATCAGATCGACTTTTCATAACAACTTTCGTAGGCCTGTGCTTTGAGCTGTCTTTTTGACCTAAGCGGATTACTTTCATCATGGGCACTGCGAGTATCTTTATCATCTCAGTTGGATTCTTCTAAACCAACCATGCCATTTCTCCAATGATAGAATTTGTATTGATGGTACTTATCGTCGGCTGCAAAGACACAGGGTTGCTTTGACTGCTTTCACTATTGATTTTCAACCTAATAAGTCTGCCTCCAGCACAAGTATTGCCTTTGCAAGCACCATTTATCAAAAAAATTTAATGTTTGAAGGCATATGATTGTCTGGCATATCAAATATTTTGAACATCCTAACTTATAATATTACTAGCAACCCGCCCCGGCTTCTTACGGGTGGCAGAGACATCTTCAACAATCATCATCATATTACAACCAATTTACACAAAAAGTTAACAAATTATACACCTTAACCTTTCTCATGAATCACTCTGTCGATTGGTGAAAACCGCCTGAAAATCCATTCAGTAGCTTTTCAGTTTATCGCAAACAATCAGACGGATGTGGCAGGGGCCTTTGTTTTATAATATGTAGTGATTGAAGCTAAAAGCTATACCCATATGTAAGTTTTTACAACAACAAATACATTACTGATTTAGTTCATTATACTGCAACACATTAACAGACAAGAATTAATGTGGTACATTAAAAAGTAATATCTAACATTAAAATTATAAGGTTCAAGGTTCACTACGCATTGGTAGTAAATTGTACTTTGTACGGATATAACTACATAAATGGTTTATATAAATTGGAATTATGAAATTAAAGTTTAGACTGTGTGACGTCTCCTCTCTTCGACGAAAAAAATTATTAAGCTTACTGTGGAAGAAGAAAGACCAAAGTACTGCAGTTTAGCAACATACTTAAATAATCTTATTTAAATTTTTTACTTTTAATACAATCAACTTTATAATATACCTATAGACTGGAATAGTCTTTATTAGATTATAATTATTTATGATGTGAATACCTATAGGCACTACAATACAATGACTTAAAAAAACATTAACATGAGATCCAGTAAAGGTATCAATCAATACGCACAAAATACGCTGAGCAGAGATATTGTCAGCTCTATCTTTTTTTATGATGTCTTCCTACGGCTTGTGCTTATGCCATTAATAAAATAGAGAAACATTTACACATAAAAAATTAATCATGCTATCACATAAAAAAGTCATGCTTAACCTAGTACTATTATGTATTCTGTGGCTTAACTAACAAATTATAACAACTTCCAAAATTCATTAATATTTATAAGCTAAGGTCAAACGGCAGGGTCATCGCTTTAAAAAATTATAGGTACATAATTTGTGGTGTACTCACCAGATTTAAGACATTTCTCCAGGGCCTGATTAGCAGTTACAAAATCAGGTTGCCTATCCAGAGGCTGCGACAACTCCTGTGTATAAGTAAAATAGGTTCTAGCACTGCTCAACGCAGTGTTAATTCGACCGAAATTCTGGCATGTTATAGTGGGTACGATTTTACCGATCACAGACATTTTAAAATATATATATTATTGTAAGTTAGATTTCAAAATGATTGATTGATAACCGACCGCCCGTTAATAACAACGGGGTAATACAACAAAATTAACACTGATTACAACGGAGTCAAGGACTGAGTCCCACCCACAATCAAAAAACGTTACCTACGTTACTAAACGTCAGTCACGCCTCTATGATACCTCTATGGTCACGCCCCCATAGAGGTCTTATAGTTAGAGGCGGGGAGCAATCCACGAAACGAACGAAGTTGGCGGAGGGAAGTGATTTTTTTACTATTTTAACTGTGTGTTAACTTTTTTCATTGTTCAATAAAAAATTTTTGTTCGTTCTTAGTTTTTTTTTTAAATAAAATAAAAAATTAAACTCAACTTGGCGGGGAGAAGTCGATTTTTACGTTTTTGAAGTGAAAACTTCTATAGACACGTTTGTGCAATTTTGCAATGGGGAAAAAGAACTGAAGTCGTGACGATTTATAGGAAGCTAATCTAAACATTGAGTTCTATCAGCTATTAATTAAATAATGTTACCAACCTGCTGATGTGACGTTTTAAGTTCATCGTTTCGTTAAGTTCATCGTTTAAGTTTTTACTTCTGTCGGCAGTCTCATGATTGCCTATTTTTTTGCCATTTCAATTGTTCGATAACTGGTCTTTTTTGTTCTATCAAAATTTTATTTTGTTCGTTCTTAGTTTAAAACCAAAACGAGCTTCTAAAAGCATGATGCGTATAATCCATTTTGGATATTAAAATTTTAGGTGTGTGACTAAATTACTAATGCCGCGTTCCAATAAACAAAAAACGATTCGTTTTGCTTACGGACGGTAAAATTTTCGTTGAAAAACGAATCGTTTTTTGTTTATTGGAACGCGGCATAAGTAAGCGACTAGAAATACAGAGAGGGAGACGATTTAATATTAGTAGGGTAGGTCAATAGAACAGAAATAGCTAGGTTTAGAACTACGACCACAACGCTAAAACTGAATTCTAAGACAAACGAAGTACTTGGTCAACAGTACATTATCACTAAAACAAATATTAGGTCGCTCAAATATTAAAACACTTCTGGTTTTGTATTTATTCTCGTTGTGTATATATAACTTAAATTTATGTTTGTAATTTGCTGTTTTAGAGATTTCTCGTCAATCGCAGTCAGTCGCTCACTTGGTATTTTCGTAACGCAAATTTCGCACGCAAATTACTCGTTTATATACTACCCATATTTTAAGTAATTAAAAAAAATAAGTCCAATCAAAACAAAATTTTGATTGAACGATAAAGAACAGTTAACGAACAGTTAAAATAGAAAATAAAAATTGTAAAAAAAATTACTTCCCCCACCAACTTAGGAGAGCTAATTTTATTTTATTTAAAAAAAAAAACTAAGAACGTAGAATAAAATTTTGGTAGGATAATGAAGAACAGTTACCAAACAATAATTGAAATAGCAAAACAAAAAATAAGTAAAAACCGACTTCCTCTGTCAACTTGAGGTTATTTTTTAATTTTATTTTTTATAAAATAACTAAGAACGAACAAAAAAAATGTTTGACAGGACAATGATGTACAGTTACCGAACAGTTAAGTTAAGACAGCTGTACATACACCGGATTTAACTTATGGTTAGTCTCTACACTTATAATGTGAATGTAGAGATTAAAAGTTAATTTTAAAATATTCAAGGTAGTAGGGAAGATCAGGTACCTTGGTCACATTAAACATCAGACATGAGAGATGATTCCGATATCGCCAACGTAGAGCACTTTCAGACGTTGGTAATATGATAACGTGGATTTTTATACGGCCAATGTTCAGACTTACTTACATTTGTTCAGAACGTACTGCCAGAGTTTTTACACGTGCCAGCTCTGGGCTGCTTATACGAGGAGGTCTTTAAATAGCATTCGGGTACAGTACAATAACATATAGACACCTAATGTGTTTGGCACCGGTCGGTCAGGAATGTTTGCAGGGGTAAGATTGAACTCGTTTAATCTCATCCAAAGAAGTAGAATCGCGTTCATGGCCTGAGTGGGTAAAAGTAATAATAGCATAATTTAGGAACTGGCTGACAGGTTGTGCAATAGTTTTACATTTAAAAAATGGTTGAAGATAGCTACAAAAGCAAAATATAAGTAGTATAATGTGAGTTAGTGTTGTGAATAACGTGGTACATCCCTAGTCTGTGTGGTGCACAACAGTATTTCATGTCTAGATAGCTTTTGTTTCTTATCCTTTTTTCCTTTCATAGAGCATTATAAAATAATGTTATAAATTACTGAATTAGATGATAAATAAGTAGAACTCTCTATTATTTTCGCCAACAGTTAGGAATAATTATGTACATGTATGAGAATTAACGCGATTAGGTACGTACTTTTGAATTGGCTGACGTTTTGATCAGGTTGCTCTGGCAGTGGTCACAGGCAGACTCATATATCAGGTATATACCTATTACTAATTCCCGTTCATATGTATTTACACATAATTATTATCATGGAACGCAAAAGTGCAGAAGTTAGTATAGGTTAGGAGGAGTAAGTTTACGTTTAGTATAGAAACAAATACTATTCAGAAATAAAGACTTTTTATTATTATTTATATATTATATTATTTCAAAAAGCTTCTGTAAAAATCACCTTTTTTTTCGTGTGGAACGGGTCATTGAGCTAATAGTGAAGTGGTATGTCGGAATCGAACCGACTAAAACCACACGGTGTTCCGTCACAAGTGGGTCTATTGAAAGGGACCCGGGATACCCTAAGAAGGAAGCCACCGGGAACTCTGTAAAAATCACCTGGGTTAGTCCAGGTAGAATTTATGCCCTGTTAAGGTGATTTGCTCTCCTCCAATACAGTGTCGTTATGAAAGTAAGGGCATGCCTAGGGATTGATAACTCAGTTGATCTGACAAGGGTCGCCTTTCCTGGCAAAGTCAGAGGCCGAAGACATGGATATGTTATTTGATTTAGGTCTTTATTTCTTAACTATTGATTAATAAATAGATTAACTTAAAAGATAAACAAAAAAAAACTTTCAGTCGTAGGACTGCACGTCAGAAGTGACGATAACGAGTTCAGTGCTTTTTCCCCCATAGCAAAAGCTCACAAACGTGCCTAAAGAAGTTTTCACTTCAATTATACGTCATACAATAATTGTCGTGACAAAATGTTCAGACATACGATTGATATTTTTTCAGGGAAACGACCGATCATTTGGGGTAAAAAGAAAACAAGAATTGATTTTTCGGCACAATTAGTACACCATAGAGCATCTTTTGCCTTGTGATAGGTCACGTGACGGCACGTGAAGTAACATAGACAATTTAACCATTCGTCAGTTTTCGGGCGAAGAGGCAGCGCAGTTTGGTGTTTTATTGAGCGGACTGCCAAAAAGTGAAAACTCTAAAATGGCAAAGAGTCTATCTCTAGCGCAAGCAACCAAGGAACATGTCCTGGCTGTTAACCGGGACTTCATATCCCAGCCTCGTCTCAGTGAGTACACCATAATTTCATCTATTTCGGCTAACGTCATAGGTCTTGTCAACTAAAATATCGATTTTGCGCAGATTTTCTATGTTCCCCTCAATTGTAGTGTTTAATGTCTCATTTACAATATAAAGGATATTAATAATGATATTTGCTTTTATAACGAAAGATAATTAAAACATCGGTAAACCTTGAGATAATTGTTAGCGTCCAGGAATTTGCTTCCCTTTGTATGGAGTCTCATTACGACCTCATTTTTATGCCTAAGATCCAGTATAAACGTTAGTAGATTTCAGACAAAGAAATATGATTCTCAGCGGACATTTCATAGACCAAGCTACCTATTAGTTACATGATAATTTTTGTCAGCTGATCACTTTTTTTTTTTTTTATGTGATGCAAGAAAATATGATCACATCAACCAACAAAATTCCTAAATGTATTTTGATTTTAGAAAGTAGGATTAAAGCCTTCCAAATAATTTTTACATGATGAATCTAAATTGGTAGATTTTTTTTACTAGAAGTTATGTTACCTCTATTTAGCAAATAATTAGCACATTTGTGAGCTATATGTTGTAAAATAAAACTATTGGATCATGAATAGGTAAGTTTACATTGTGTATGTTGCTTACATGAAATACATAATATATGTATAATTAATAAAAGTAACACTTCTTTAGTTGTTGTCCAGCCGTTCACATGTGATGCTGTGACCGAGGGAAATACGGATTAATTTTTATATATATAGATGGTAATTAAAACATAAATAAATAAAATCTTCCTGTCTACTATTGATCAGAAAGAGTATAAGGAATGCTAAAGTCGAGTGACTCTTGAGTGTACCAATTAGATTTCACACCATGAAAATCATTTGCTTACCATAATGGTCAGGCTAGGTGTGCCACATTTATTATTTTCTCTATATCTAGATGGATTTATAACTACATTCCATAAAATCATCAGTAGCAGGTCTATTATTTAAAAAATGGTATGTGTACATGATTAGGGGTGGAAGAAATCATGTGATTATACTTTACATATGCATAAAATAAATTACCAACTAATAACATAGTATACAAACAATTACTAAGCTTTGTAAGAATTAAAATTAATTCCTGGCACATGTTTTTTTTTAACCCACTATTGAGGTCAGAATGGCAGTCAGTTTTTTTGTTCCTAATTGAACTGAAAATAAATTATCTATGGTAGTACTATTTAAATTACCTAGTCATGGAAAGAAACAAACCCTAGCCCCCCTCTCCTGCCCCTCAAATCGACGGACGTTAATGGAAAGTTGTACCACTATCTATTGGTGAAATCCGCATGAAAATACATTCAGTAATTTTTGGAGTTTATTGCGAACAAACAGACGTGTTGAGGGACTTTGTTGTATAATATGTAGTGATAATTCTATTATTATTAATAATATAATATTTAGTCTGACATTAATCTGATTCAAGCATTACAAAAAAAAGGTGTGTATTATGCAAAACATCATAACTGGATAATTTGCCTGAGTGAGAATATATATCAATGAACTCGTACAGCATGAAGTTTAATTCTTACTGTTCCAAAAAATTTACATGTAATATTTAATTTTCTTTTTAAATTTCTTTGTGGCATTTTAAAAGCACAATCTTAACGCAAAATCAATCCATCACTATCATCTAGATTACAGATAACATATTTCAGATCAGTCAGCTTTACATTTAAATCTATCTAAATGCCATTCAGTCAGTAGATATACACATATCATTTGCTGACCCTTTTTCCAATATTATTGGTGCAAATATATTAATTTTTAATTAATGATGCAACCTTTAAACCTTAATGTGTCCATGAATGACAGTAGTCACTTACCATCAGGTGAACCGTCTGCTGGTTTGCCCTCATTATAACATAAAACACCTATCTACTAACCTACACAACTGAAGGCTTCTTAAATATTGTTTTGTAGCATATTTTAGTAATAAATTAGACACAAGTAATGTATTAAATAATGTATTAAAACTACAGTTATATTATATTGTATAATGAAATTACAATTTCCATTTGTAAACAGCATACAAGACAGTGTCCGGTGTAAATGGACCTCTTGTCATCTTGGATGAGGTCAAGTTCCCGAAGTTCTCAGAGATTGTACAGCTGAGGCTTGCAGATGGCTCCCTCCGCTCCGGACAGGTATGATATTTTGCTGGTTTCTGGAGTATCAAATTGCCAGAGTAGGTCAAACTCACTGGATAATCTAATTATTTCCATTCAGAGTCTAGACAAAATCACCTAATCAAGCCAAATTACACATGCATAGTTGACCGGGTGCTTTTATCGTAAATCTGTTAAAGTTAGTAAACTTGGAACATGCGGGACAAGGTGGTGATGCAAGGCAGACATTGGCCAACAAGCAATTGATAATATGATGATATAATATTCATTATGACAACATTCAAGTCTGATGCCGGATCAATAGTCACAAATTAGTTGACATGAGACATCAATTTTGTCCACAGTGAGCATCAAAATTGAAGCTGCAAACTTCTAACTCCTAAGGAAAAAATATTATACTTTTTTGGATCTCTTTCATTCTATCATCATTAGCATCTTCTTCTTACTTTTTGTCTAACTCATGTCAATAGTCAGCTATTGTAAAGTGAAAGATACATATAGGTATGTACATGCAAGGTTAATACACTTACTGTACTCAGAAAAGTGTGGGCATATTTTAGAGTAGTATAGTAGACTCCGTGGATGACGTAGTCTTTTTTCTTTTTTAAAAAGACAACTCCCGCTTTAGGAATAATCCTGTGTCGCGGGGGGCTTCACAAACATTCAAACAACGGACACAAAGCACACCCAGACTCAGGACAACTATTTGTGGATCACACAAATTTTTGTCCCATGTAGGATTCGAACCCACAACACTCGGCGCGGCGTAGTGGCGAGGCGACCACTTAAACCGTTGCGCCATCCGTACAGTCAAAAAGAGTGTTAAACAATTTAGGAAAATTAGTGTCATTTTATACAGAAATGATTATATTATTTAAAATTGATCGATAACGCTGACGTTTCGTATAGGGAAGGCTGTCATAAATGAAACTATTCGAAGTTACCAAGGATATTCATGCAAAGTCCAGTTTTGTTTGAATATGTCCGGATTTATTCCAAAATATCTGCATAATAAAAGAGAATCATTCAATCAAAATGACAGGAAAATAAATTTGCTATTTCGAAATGTTCACCTAAATCAGGGAAATAATTTTGAAAGAACAAACGGTATTTTCAAATAAATGCCGAGTGCCCCCTTTAACTTATTTTTATGAAATGATCATTTCAATTAGCTGTACTAACACGATGGAGCTTGAAAAATGCTAAAAATATATATATATATTTTTTCTGATCCTTCATCAAATTATCTTCTGTCTTCGTTTTCGGAAGCGTTTCACTAACACCTGTATATAAAATCCAATTTCATATATGCTAATTTTACTATTTTTCGGTCCTGATTTTTTTTTCTTTTTGGCTCACTTGTATCGCCTCTAACAGCTCCTTAAATATGACCATTTTGTAAAATGTTGTATATGACACATGATATATTAATATGTAAATTGATTTCATCTAGGTGCTCGAGGTCAGCGGCTCCAAGGCCGTCGTCCAGGTCTTCGAGGGTACATCAGGTATTGACGCGAAAAACACCCTTTGTGAGTTCACCGGCGACATTCTGCGTACACCTGTGTCGGAAGACATGTTGGGTGAGTTCAGTTTTCTTAAAAAAAAGTACAGTTTACATAACTGTAGTTATGTAAACTGTACTTTTTGTTACGAGTCAGGCAAAGGCCAGATGTAAAGAGAGAGATTTTAAAAGTGTGGATTGTTACCAAATTGTTCATCTTACATCGGATCTGGTAATCAGTATTTGAATTCGTACTGAATGCCTGCCCCATCAGACAGACAACTTTGGTGAGTCTGTTGCTACGCAAAGAGCACAGAATAATTATCTGTGTCAGCAGTTTTACCTGTAATTTGTTAACTGCCAAAACAAAGGAGGTTCTCAATTCGACCGTATACATTATATATATTTTTTTTATGTTTGTTCAGCCATCTCTCCGTTATTTATGAACCGATTTTGATAATTATTTTTTTGTTAGATATCCGGCGCCAAATAATAAAATGATCAATTACCTACGTAGAGCCATGTCCATTTCTACGTAGGTACATATAAAATTTAGATAATTAATCAGTTTGTTGTTTGGCGCCGACTCAAAATTAGTTTATATAAAATTTTATAGTTTATGTAAATAAGCTAAATACTTAAGACTTAAAAGGTTTATTTATATACTATTATTTGTTCTGTGTTTGGGTGTAATTTATCTATAATATGTATGTATTTAGAAATATATAAGTATGTTAATTAGCAGTCTAGTTACCGTAGTACAGGTTCTGCCTAGTTTGGGATCAGACGACCGTATGTGAGGTGTCTCCTTGCAAATTTAGCAAATCAGTAACCTACATAATAATATTTCTGTGATCCTTAGGACGTGTATTCAACGGTTCCGGCAAACCCATCGACAAAGGTCCCCCAATCTTGGCCGAGGACTACTTGGACATCCAGGGTCAGCCCATCAACCCCTGGTCCCGTATCTATCCCGAAGAAATGATCCAGACTGGTAAGAATATACACTTAACTGAATGAATTATGTAGTCCTTGACAAGTTACGTTCTCTTTAACTGTCGGTTTTTATAAAATGTACGTAGTTGGTACTGTACTGTGATCAGGTCAAGTACAGAGTTGTTCAAGAAAGTAGTGTACAGGTTTTTAAAGGGTCGGCAACGCGCATGAGAGTTCCCTGGAGTTGCAAATGTTCAAAGGCTACGGTAACGACTTATTATCAGCCGGGCCGGTTGCTCGTTTGGCACTGGAATGGCATGTGGACTTGCCGTGGAATAAAAACAAAAAACAACAATTATGAATGTAGATAGCTTTATGAATAGAGGATGGCCCAAAAAAGTTGGATGGACCGTTGAGACTGATGTGAGAGTAAAGACAGATGTGTGTAGAGTCAAAAGACAAGTTGATATAATAATTTAGAAACGTGGACGCATCATTCATTGCCCGCGTCGCTATCGCCTCTGATTTGGAATGGCCTAAATGCAATCTCTTCCAGACAATTTTAGAAAGGACAAGTACACTAAGTAAAAATTACACTTCGATTGGTGACCACCGAGGCTGTTCAAACCCCTCCCAGGGATTAATTGGAGACGAGAATACTAGATTAGTAGTGTATAATCATTGTGTTTCATTTTCAAACAAGAATGCTAATATATTATGTTATGCCTTGGCTAAGGTATCTCCGCTATCGACGTGATGAATTCCATTGCTCGTGGCCAGAAGATCCCTATCTTCTCTGCTGCCGGTTTACCCCACAACGAAATTGCTGCCCAGATCTGTAGACAGGCCGGTCTTGTTAAGGTATGTTAATCTCTATATAACAAGTAGTAGAGTATCTCCCACTTTGTTTTTTTTTGCGACATTGATCCAGTGCCATCTTAATTTCTCTCGAACTTATATACATACACTGATGCCTGTATCCGTGAAGGGGTAGCATATTGCCAGCCTATTGCCGTCAAAAACACTTTTTGCACATGTAAGCAATAACTTTAACTGTGGGAGAGCCATGCTTCGGCACGCATGGGCCGGCTCGACCGGAGTAATACCACGGCCTCACAGAAAGCCGGCAGTAAAGCAATGATTGCATTGTGTTTCGCCGTGTGAAGACTACTGTTGTTTGTATTGAAGTTACCAGGGGCCCTAACCCTTCCCTATACCCTCCCCTTTCCCTACTCCCACCTTAAAGGCCGGCAACGCACTCGTGACTCTTGAGTTGCAGGTGCCCATGGGCGGCGGTAGTCTCTTACCATCAGGTGACCTGTCTGCTCGTTTGCCTCCTTTCCCATAAAAAAGTAAAGCTTTTAGGGTTAGTAGGGTAGCATACCTCTAAATCGAACTGTCTGTTGCCGGGCAAACCGAGCCCTTTATTATTATAATAAAAAGTTTATATTATAGTTTTTCTTTTCTCATTTAGAAATATTATTATAAAATATAATTTCACCAGATCCCCGGCAAATCCGTTCTTGATGACCACGAAGACAACTTCGCCATCGTGTTCGCTGCTATGGGTGTCAACATGGAGACTGCTCGTTTCTTCAAGCAGGACTTCGAAGAGAATGGTTCCATGGAGAACGTGTGCCTGTTCTTGAACTTGGCCAACGACCCTACTATTGAGAGAATTATTACACCCCGTTTGGCGCTTACAGCTGCCGAGTTCTTGGCCTACCAGTGTGAGGTAAGTTATAAAAACCACTCTGTGGGGTCTACCACTGGCTCCAGTATTGATAAACGATACAATTATGTGTCTTCCAGGTCTGTCCACTACCTTACCTACTTCTTCAATTCAGAAGATGTTTTGATTACTTGTGGATTCCTGTTTTTTGTACCCCCAACGCAAAAAGGAGTGGTGTTATAAGTTTAACGTGTGTGTTCGTCTGTCTTTAGTATCATAGCTTCTAAACAGATAGATTGTTAATTTAATATTTTTGTTTAAAAAGTGATTTGATCGAGAGCATTCTTAGCTATTGTTAAGAAAAGCGGTTCAGCATTTCGAAGATCATCAGCTCTATTCTAATTGTCAGATGTTTTATTAAATATTTTAATTTATATTTGAATCTGCTTCACATAGGCTGCTTGAACTCATAAGCGGTATTCCCCTTGCGAGTTCTAGGGGTCTACACAGGTTGACGATACTCAATATCGTCAGTGTTTCTAGTAAACTTACAACACTGGGATCACCTATTGAGATTATCTTGACTGAAAATAAAATTGGATCTACCATAGTAATCTCTTCAAAAGTTAAATGTTTTTGATTTTGTAATAAATAATTAATAAAAAAAAACTCTGTTTATAATGTCAAATGTTATATTTGTTCGTCAGAAACACGTGCTGGTCATCTTGACTGACATGTCCTCGTACGCCGAAGCCCTGCGTGAGGTGTCAGCCGCCCGTGAGGAGGTACCCGGACGTCGTGGTTTCCCCGGTAATTATATACTACAATACTTAATCCATTCTTAACAGAAAAAAAATCTATTCACAGACATTTAAAATACACAATAGTTATAGTATTAATAAACATATGCTCCAATTTTATAGTTTTACCAAACAATATTACAGTTCTTACGTACAAAAGATTTACTTGTTGAAGCAGAAGTAAAATGCGACTTTCGCTACTACGCAATTAAGTGCTAATTAGTTTACGATCCATATTAAAATATAATGTCCCGCATTAGTTAACCTTACTCTATTATCCCTTTTCACAAGTTCTTTTGGTTTTGACAGCCACTTATACCTTCGATCAAGTTAGCTGATCGCGCTTGGAGGCCTGCGGCTTAGCAGGGGATGTTGGGACGTTGTATACTCAACACGACAACTGCCTTTGCATGATACAGTATCAGAAAATATTAAGTAGTTCGGTTTGTCATCCCTAGATGGCGCTGAAATATGTTTAGCTGGATGTGGATGTTGCCACATCTTCATATACCTTCTGTTAGTCGCGGTTTCAACAAAAGGAGAGGCTTGAAAGACTAGAAAGCTAGATCTCGAGAAATAACTTCAGATTATCGAATCTAACATTTATACTGTCGTCCTTTTTACGTGTCGAAATTCAAATTTCTGAAGTGCATTCTGCTAATTGAAGGTTTTCTTGTTAACAGGTTACATGTACACGGATTTGGCAACAATCTACGAGCGCGCTGGACGTGTAGAGGGCAGGAACGGATCCATCACTCAGATCCCCATTCTTACTATGCCTAATGACGATATTACTCACCCTATTCCTGATTTGACTGGTTATATTACTGAGGGACAGGTGAGTTTAAAACACTTTAAAATTGTTTTATTACCCTTTCAAGTTTGAAAAAAAAAAAGAAATTTTCAACAACTTGCACACTATCACTGCATCAATTAGAGAGATATTACATATGGTGGGCGATTTTAGGTAGCTTAGTTCGTAATAGAGTATCCCTTTAGGGGTTGTCACAGGTTCAAGTACTGAGAGTTGACTTTTCAAACTTTCAAAATAGCAGAAAAAGTTAGCATAGGAAATGCTTTAAAAAATATTCATATGTTAGTAAATATTTGAATTCATGTTGAGGGTAGAGTACAAAGGACTACCAACAGAGAAGGGTTTTCTGCTAAAAAAAGTTCAATAAATTGACAAAAAAATCAATGTATGAATTTTGCTGAAGTAAAGAAAATATTAGTCTAATATTATAAACGTGAAAGTTTGTGAGGATGTTTGTTCCTTTTTCACGCTAAAACTTGGTATGTAGATAGCTAGAGATCTGGATTAACACATAGTCTATTTTTATCCCGATATTCTCACGGCATCGGGACTTACGTGAAACCGCGGGGCGCAGCTAGTAGAATTTATAATCCATTTTCATACATCGACACAGATACGGTATAATCTGTTATTTTTTATTTTATGATTTTACATTTGACATAGCAACCTATTGTTGCGGTGGCTTTATGTGCATTGATCTATAATTTTTAATTATAATTCCTTTTTAAATTGAAATTTCGAATAAATCAATTAAACCAATATAAAACGATAACATTTATATACTATCAAATGTGGTCACACCAATGGAATCACGAAACTTTGTGAATTCATTGCAGAAACTTTTTAAAACATCACTTTTAAAGACGCCAGTGGAGTTTGAACTAAGTACTGATACAAGTTATGTTTTCCTACAGATCTACGTAGACCGTCAGCTGCACAACAGACAGATCTACCCTCCGGTGAACGTGCTTCCCTCCCTCTCTCGTCTGATGAAGTCCGCCATCGGTGAGGGCATGACCCGCAAGGACCACTCCGATGTCTCCAACCAGCTGGTCAGTACTTCAGTTTTTTAACCTAACTAGTAATCAATCACTCAGAGCTCGAAATTGGATCGTAATTCACTAAATTTATTGATAACAATAAATCCCCTTAGAAGGTGTATTTAATTTTTTTTATTGATAATACTGAAGATTGTTAATTCGTAGTCACGCCGCTCTTCGCTAGACCACATGTATACGACTTTCAGTTCTGTTTTAATTAAATTAAAATTTTATTCACATTTTAAAAGCACACAATGTACTAGCAGCACATTTTGCCGCTCGGTTTGAGTAGGCCCCAAGATTCTATTTCACATTATATGTGACAATTGCGTTCGAAAGGTAGTAAGTAGCATATTGTTTTGTTTTTAAATAAACTTAAAAAAGCGTTTCTCCCGCAGTACGCTTGCTACGCCATCGGTAAGGACGTGCAGGCGATGAAGGCCGTGGTTGGTGAGGAGGCTCTGACGCCCGACGATCTGCTCTACCTGGAGTTCCTCACTAAGTTTGAGAAGAACTTCATCTCGCAGGTATGTACTCTGCTTTATAACCAAGATACATAGGTACAGAAGCAGACTTCAGACTAATATAACACAAGAATTCTCAACAATATATGTATGTACGAGTTCGTACATGATTTGATGACACTTTACAATATATCATTGTGACAGTCAAAAGCACTTTTGACTGACAGGTTGGTCATAAGTAGTTTTGACTGATACTCTTAGTCAAAAGTACTTTTAACCATTATAGCATCAGTCAAAATATCTTACTGATTAAAATGTAAATAAAAATATCTAACCAAACCTAATAATACTTTTAATTAAGTGCTTTTGACACTGCAACAAATACCATACATATAACCAATAGTGTGCAATATCGATTGCTCGACTCAAGTCGCTAGTGGTATGAAATTGTAATAAGTAGTATGAATTTGTAATAATTATTTTAGGGGCAATAAATAGTGTTTAACATTTTGTACACCATACATATTTAATCTGAACGCCACCTGCAACTTACAAACTATCTCCACTGCTTCACCAGCTATCTAACTTCCAGATCCTATTAGCAGAGACTATTTGTATTTCCTGCGGTTGCATGAAGTGCAACACTATATTAATACTTCGGTGCCGCATTAGTAGGCCACAAAAGCATACACAATATACAATATTCAAATCTGTATACAGCAAGAGCCCAAAGTTTCTACCGTTGTCTCTCGTATCTGTTGAAGTAAACACTTAAATCACTGATAATAATCACGGGGGGTGTAAAAATCTATATTAATAAATAATCACTTCACAGGGTAACTATGAGAACCGCACAGTCTTCGAGTCCTTAGACATCGGTTGGCAGCTCCTCCGTATCTTCCCTAAGGAGATGTTGAAGCGTATCCCAGCCTCCATCTTGGCCGAGTTCTACCCCAGAGACTCCCGCCATTAAGAGCCAACACCAGCTTCCTTGTGGTCTCACTTCTAACTTTGATGTAACAACTGTCATTGAGATTATTTATTCAGAGGTAATTACACTTATATGTGGTTAGTAGACATTGGAAGTTTATACTGAAAGTCCGGTTGACCACGTAATGTTCACAGTTAAAAGTTAGAGCGCGGACTACAATATCTTGTAAGATAAAATACTATTTAATAGTAAGTTGTTAATAGTCTATAATATAATGTGTATTACATACATGTATTGTGATCATGTGCAAAATTATATAAACAAGTTATTGCTACGTAAGTTAGTCGTCTTGCTGATGAAATGAAAACCGTATGTGTATATAATTTTCCCAAATATATACTAGTGTACTGAACAATTAAATAATAATTATATTTTTGAATGAACACCATTTTTTTTCTTTTATTTTTGGTGCTTAGAAACAGTCAAACTTTAAACGTTATATTTATGTGCAGAAGAGTTGACATGTGTTCAAATTATATGTAATAATCTAAAACTGTTGTAAATCAATGTTATGTTACTACTTATGTGATATCGCTTCAATTTAAGGTACATACATTTCTGTAAATTAAGCAATAGTCCAGTAACAGAGGTGTTACATTCCAAAATTGTGTTGTCCTTGTTCACTGTTAAAGCTAGATTCTGTATTCAGCAGAGGTGAATTAGGATACAGTTGTTTTCAATGGAAATAAATGTATAGAAAGTTTTTATTGTTTTTTTATTTATAAATTACTAGTAACTCCTGCAACCCGCCCTGGCTTCGCAAGGGCAGCAGAATATAATATTGATTTTTTCTGACAACTTCAACAATCATCGTCATATTTCAGCTATTTTACACAAAACCTTAATAAAATTATACACCTAAACTTTCCTTATGAATCGCATCGTCTATTGGTGAACCGCGTTAAAATCTGTTGGGTACTTGACAAGATCTAAGCGTACAGAGGGACACAGACGGCGGGAAGCGACTTTTGTTTACTAAGTAGAGATATCCTTAATTAAGGGTTATCCAATAGGAACGGGTCGATGTTGAAATGGAATAAAATAAGCTGTGTGTGAGGCATTAACGAAATTCTTTTTTTTATTTGAAAGCCCCATGTTTGCCATTATGTGTGGAATATGACAAAATTCTTATGTCATAGGATCCAACTTTCAATGACTGCCGCATAGATCCGACTGAATTTGAGCGTTGGCCTGGGTTATGTTGACTTTGAGGGCAAAGGTCAATTGCGGCCTATTGGCATAGACCTGCGACTTCAGAAAACCCACACCACAAGAATAAGTCTAGCGGGGTCAAATCGCACGATCTTGGTGGTCAATTCACGTCATCTGTGCGAGAGATAACCATACCCTCAAATCGTTCATTCAGAATGTCCATTGTGGCGTTCACTGTGTGGCACGTATCCTGCTGGAACCACATGTCGTTCACGTCCATGTCTATGGTCATTAGCTTTGAGCTCCTGGGTCAGTTGGATCTTGTACGCTTGCAGGCGAAAATTCTGACTCAAAATTCACTAAGTTCTGCGAAAGGCCGAGTACTTGTGCACAGCGAGGAATTGACTGCCTCGGGTTTTCCTGCACACTTCTACGGACAGCGGCGATGTTCCCCTTCGATCTGGCGTTCCTTTGACGTACGGGTGTCTGTTGATTATTTACCGAACTGGTCTTCTCAAATTTGGTCACCAAACGTTGGAGAGTCGACTTTGGAAGGGCCACCACGACTGCCGTAATTTTTTAGGAAGTGTGGGAAGGGCGATATTGCAGGTGTTATGTTTAAGGAGCAAAATGGAACGTAATATGTACAGTAGACGGAGGGATAGACCGGTTATATGGAAGGCACAATATGGTAAAAAAAATTGATGAAAAATATACGATACTAGCAGCGCCCCTCGGTTCCATCCGCGGGGGAATATCAGGATTAAAAGTAGCCTATATGTTAATCAAGGTCTTCAGCTATCTACAAACCAAGTTTTATCGCAATCGGTTCAGTAGTTTTGGCGTGAAAGAGTAACAAACATCCATACATCCTCACAAACTTTCACGTTTATAATATTAGTAGGATAGTAGGATTATGGATAAAAAAAAGGAAAGAGTTTGTTTAGGGTATGGTCCAAAGTTACAACACTGTTCAAATCCTTTTGACTCATATGGACCATTTCCCAAAACGTCCACTTTGTGGAGGTGCGAAAACCGTAAATCGTGCTCTGCTACAATGACACTTGACCTTGACCGTACAAAGGTTTGAGGGAGAAATATCATGCGTGTGCTTCAAACAATACACGAAATAAGATATATTACAGTTTATCGATAAATTTAAGCAAGATGTAATACAGTTTCTTGTGTGTGACAGTGGAACTCCTGAAACAATATTAATATTTTGCTCTCCACTAGCGAGGAAATACATAAGAAATAACAAACGCGGCTCATTCTATGGCGATGGCACTTTTAGGTGTTCTCCTTCGCTGTTTTATCAATTATACAGCATTTACCTGGACGGAAATTCTAACACAAGTGCCTCAAACATTTTTCCTGTCGTCTATGCCCTAATCCCGAATAAATCTGATGAGACATATTTTCGGTTTTTCACATTATTATAAGATGACTTAGGCGTACAAATCAATAAATTTAAGCGCGACTACGAGCAAGCACAACTGAATGCGATCCAAAGAGTTTATACAGAAGTCAGAGTAACGGGATGTTTTTACCATTATAATCGAGCGATTTGGCGAAAAGTAAAGACATTAAAATTTTACAGATCGAAAGAGGAGAGAAATGTGACGAGATTTACAGCTTCGTTGCCTATGTTGCCTCCACAATACATACAACCAACGCGTGAAGAGATATAGTCAATAGTGTGGAACTGAGCAGTAATATGCAGTCTTGTATAAATTATTACGAGAAGTAGTGGAACGTCATGTTTCCCGAAATATTAAGTGTTTAAGATGATCACAGAACTACTAATTAAGTTGAAGGGTGGCATCGACGCCTTTGAGCCCGTATTTAACAAAATCCTAAACTATTCTTTTTTAATAAACAATTTGCATTTCTTTAGCTTTTTGTTGACTATTTGGGAATTGTCCTTTTGGAAATTGACTTTCAGGGAATTGTTCTTTTGGGAAATAGACGTTTTGAGAAGAGGACGTTCTGGGAATTGGTCCTTGAGTCAAAAGGGTTCAAATATTACCAAGAATGCCTTTTCGCAACAACACATCTGGGGAATTCCATTGGGATGTTTAAAATAACTTAAGGCACCCCGTTTGCCAATTCTCAATACAAAGCTGGGTTCCTGCTTGGTAATAGAACCAGAGAAGAGAGATGAGGTGTCACCGTAATTTAACTGTTACTAAATAGAAAAGCAGGGCTTTTCTATTTAGTAGTTAGTTTGTAAATGAAATATCATTAATATATTTTGTTTAACTTTTATTTGTATTAATTCAGAATACTATGTACATGCTTTGTGTAGCCATGTAGATTTTAGATCTTACGACACTGGAATGAAGACAGTTATTTCTACATATAGATACATAGTGCCAAGGTTACATCAATTCAATCGGATGAATAAATACTAATTAGAGAATACTCCAGTTTACACCAGCTTATCGTGTATTTATTTACTAGAATTTATATAAAAAAGAGTAGTAAAATTGCATATATTTGCTTAAAATAACACCCGCTGAGAACTAAAACTGGAATTTTGTAACAATAATGCAATTTTAATTACTGTCTAATATTAACCGGCTATTCCAGCGATGGCTTCGGAAGCAAAGTACTTGACATCAACATCAGGATCTACATTCAGTTTCTCGAGGACAGGCTTCACTTGTGGTTGAATGACAGCTGCGTCTAAGAATGGTGCCATTTTCTGTAGAGTTTTGGCAACATTGAATCTTACGTTGGCAACATTATCATCAGCCATAGACAACACAGTAGGGAGAAGCACTCTGGTTGTGATATCCTTACCACAAACTTCAGAGAGTACATTAATGCAAAATAAGTAAGTCATCCGATGCAGATAGTTTTGTTCGCGGGACATGGCTAGTACTTTGGGAATTACATTAGTTTCAGCCCATTGCGAACCGTATTGTTCGACAAGCTTTTTCAGATTCAGCGTCGCGGCTTCCCTGATAGCGTAGACGTGGTCTATCAACCAAGACATGCATAGACCGGTTAGTTTTTCGTCGAAGAATTCCTGTCCTAATTGTCCAGCGAGTAGAGGCATATGTTCAATGATGGCAAGACGCACACGCCATTTTGTGTCTTCAGCTAGTTCGACGATAGCTGGAAGGAGTGATTGCACTAGTTGTTGGATTCCGATGACTTCGTTGACGCATTCCAAGTTTGAGATAATGTTGAGCCTAACTTCTGGACATTCGTCTTTCAGTTGGGTGAGGAATAAAGGCAAGAGATGTTCTATTGTGTTCTGGCGTCCTACGATTGGGCTCAGTCCCATGATGACGGATGCGAGGGCAGATTTCACGTGTTGGTTGGCATCGCACACCAGGTCCTTAATCTGGGGTAAGATCATTGTCATAATTATGTGCTCCTGGTGCGCCTTGTCTAAGTTCATGCAGAAGTCCTTAACCTGAAAATGTAAATTTACAATGTTTTACATAGCATCTGTATTTATTTAGACAAATATGACTAAAAAGCAATGTAAACTAATGATGGTCTGTTGTCTGGTTTTCACAATATTTTACTTTATGAATGTTTTGATCAAACACATAATATTAAGATAGTAAGTAAATTATACATTTCATGGTTCATTTCAAAAAAAAAACTTCCTGCGTATTTTACTTAAATAATGCCATGGACAACAGTTTTTGTAAAGGCATAAAGTACAAATCTACCCAGAATAAGCTCTTTCACAATAGAAAATAATTTTGCCATAAATCCCGATTTTGTTTTGCTAATTTAGGGAATGTTTAAACATCGATGGAGAATATATTGTTTCAATCTTTATCAACAATCATAAGGATAGTAACTCATTAAGACTAAATTGCAAACGCTTTTACTACTGATATGACGTCATGACGCATGACGATTTCCTCAAATTGTTGGCGGTTTAGGTTATTTACGCCGACTCTTATACGACCTTAAAATGTAATACCCTGTATAATATTTATACGTGGGAGAGCCATGCTTGGGCACGTATGGGCCGGCCTCACAGAAAACCGGCAGTGAAGCAATGTTGCATTGCTTTTCGCCCCGTGAGTGAGGGTACCGGAGGCCCAACCCTTCCCTCTTCCCGTCCCTAATCTAGGATCGGCTAGGACTGCACTTATGCTCAAAAGTGTTATTTGCATAGCTCCAAATATTTATAATAAATTTCCCAAATGTTGGAAAGATCTAAGTAGCATTTAAGCAAAAAGTAAAATCATTTCTTATTGAAAAAGCCTATTATAATGTTAATGACTTTTTGAATGATAAATTTGGTTTGACATAATTAAGTATCTAATTAGACACATTTGACGTAATATTAAGATTTAATATAAGTATTACTTTGACATTGTATACATTAATTTTAGACTGATAATTAATTATAACTTCAATAATATATACACATTTTTCTAACGTTAACTGGTGATATCAGGTCAAGTGACAGAAATAGATCACTGATGAGAATTTATACAGATTTAAAAATTTATTAAATTAAAATTCGCACGTCATTGTATATGGCAAACATATCTTGAACTTTCTCCAACTTTCTATCTTGCATGCGATTGTTTTTTGTATGTACACATGTGTTTGAGCGAATAAATAAATTATCTTGTCTTATCCTTCTCTCATCCTACTCTCACCTTAAAGGCCGGCAACGCACTTGTGACTCTTGAGTTACAGGTGCCCAGGGGCTGCAGTAGTTATTTACCATCAGGTGACCTATCTGCTCGTTTGCCCCTATACCATAAAAAAATTATCCAGGTCCAGAAACACATTGGGTGTTAACAACGAAAGTAGGTTTAGTTACCTTGCCAGCAGCTGCAGCTCGCACTTCAGCCTCGGGGTCTTTTAGCAGTGCTTGGAATATCTGTGCCAAGTCTGAGCGCGCTAGTTCAGGCCCAACTACTTGCTGGAGTTCTACGAATCTGACGAAAATAATTGTCAAAATTTTTTATATTAGTTGTATCTTGTATATTAGAATTTTATCCTAGGATTAGTTATGAAACTATCGAGGGAACTGATGAAAATTATGGCGAAAAATATACTATTTCCTATAACTGAACTCTGATAATAGGTTTTTCAATACTTTCAATTACAGAATATATGTTATTATATACAATACATACATAATTTATATTGAGGTTTCTGCACTGCTCATAGCTAAATTTAAAGTGCATACCACCTTTAGATAACATATTAACATTCATTCTCTTTCACACATATCACACTCCATCACATCTCCGAATAAATTATTTTTATAAAAAAAATGTAACCGACTTCAAAACCACAAATAGGCACTCAAAAGCGAAAAATAAATTAATATAATTATTATAAGCGCTAACCACTCACTCATCTATTTGAAGTCGGTGCCAGCCAAGTTTAATAGGTAGTAGCCATCCATAAATTACGTCACACGTTAAGGGTGAGGGAGTCAACGAAGTGTGACATAGTGTGACAAGGGGTGGGGGGTTATAAGCTTCGTGACGTCACATGTCGAAATCTAAAGTATTAAATACAAAACATTATCTGTAAGCGAAAGACTACATACGCTACTACACTTACTATAAAAATATATTCTAGTAAGTATTTTAGAATATAGAATAAGATGCAAAATATGTGATGTCGCACTAGGGTTAAACAAATGTGACCACCTGTGACAAGGATGGGGGGTCTAAAAATCATGAAATTCGTATGACGTAATTTATGGATGGCCCTTTATTATGTCTACTGTCGGTATACATATGGTATAAATTGGTATTTTCCTTATAAAATAAAATAATTAGCAGGCTCGGACTTCCTCCCAACAGCCAGTTCGAGTTCGATTACATCCATATAAGTATTTTCCTCTCTTTCCATTCCTTTTTCGCTCCCTTTTCCCTTTTAATTTACTTCCAATTTCCCCATTTTTAATTCCGAATGTGCGTTTGACGGTAATAAGTTTACTCCCTATTAAGCGAACGGAACTAAATTTCACAACATGTAGGTGTTTAATATGCGTCTGTCTACCTCTATGGACATATGGGTACAAGCGTGAGTGTATTTAAATTATCTCTGTAAAATAAACTCCAAAAGGAATCTAAGTATCTCAGGATTCTGACTAGTAATATAAATGTGAGTAAGTTTCTTAATTTTTTCAACGCCTTAACTCCTCAATCGAACATGACGAAAAGGCTATACAGGCTACATCTGAGGGCTATATCTGAGAGAGAGCGGCACGTACTTGTCGGCGACCATGTAGCGCACGCGCCAGGAGGTATCGCCGGCGCGCGCGCGCACGGTGGGCATGACGAGCTGCTCCATGTCCTCGGGCGGCAGCAGCGCCGCCACGCACGCGCACGCCTCCGCCGCCAGCAGCCGCACCGAGTCCTGCTCGTCCTGTGCGCCACACGTATATACGACATGTATTTGAAAAGAGAACAACTTATGACCGTTTGATTTTCCAGGTATTTTTGCCTCCGTTTCTCATAACTACATCACAATGCATTGTGTTCATAACTTAAGAAATATTCCAAAATAAAAAATGATATACGATTTAAATTCTTTAACTGAACACATACCACCTACTTGAAAAACGAAGACCAAAATGCTTGGAAATTCAAAAGAGGAGAAAAAGCAATGTAGGGTCTTATCGCTCGCTTTGAACGTACTCTAAATTAGCCATATAAAAGTATACGTTAAAAAACAGACAGAGATGTTGATAAAAACTTTTTCTGTTTACAGTTAAGTACCATAAAAATAAGAAGAAAGAAGAAGAACGAAAACAAAAGAACAATGAACTTGAACTTAATTTATAGACATAGAAAAAAAATCTAGTTGACTTCCAAAATACTTTGTAAGTAAAACACATGTAATTTATTTTGTAACTCTAAATTAAAAAAAAATTTAATATTCAAAACGTTTAAATCCAATTACTTAATAGATTCCCCAAAGTTCTATCCTATGTCACAATCTGTAATACACAGTCAATGACTGATATTATAACACACATCATATAGAAAACAAAACCAAAGGAAGGAAAATACAGTAATAAAACCAACATACCGTACATGTACAGCCTATAGATATCAGGACTTGTCATGTGCTTTGAAACTGATGATAAACGAATCTTAACCTGAACGAGAGCCTACAAACACTACACCTGAATGGTGATCTTTACCCACAGCCCACCGCCATCACAATAGAATAGTAAACTAAACTCTTCGCCTATTGTACACTAGCGCTATGCAGAATTAGTGTACCATTTCAAGAGGATATGAAAATAAACATTCTCTTTGTTATACCTAACAGAACGTATGACGACATTGCCAATAATAGATTACTTCATTCTGATAGTCATTTTATAAACATACTGTCAGCATATAGTACCAAATTATCAACTAAGTGACAAATTTTTTTGCCAAAATTGTCTTTCTAACATTTTGATGCCGATAAATATGCGACAGGTCCCGGCAACTACCCAAGTGGGGTCAAACGAGCAGACGGGTCACCTGATGGTAAATGACTACTGTCGCCCTTGGGCACCTGCAACTCTAGTCACAAGTGCATTGCCGGCCTTTAAGGAGGGGAGAGGAGGGAAAAGCGGGAAGAGGGGGAGAAGGGAGAAAGAGGAAGAGGGGGAGAAGGGAGAAAGAGGAAGAGGGGGGAAGGGAGAAAGAGGAAGAGGGGAGAAGGGAGAAAGAGGGAGAGGGGAAGGGGGAAGGGTTAAAGCGGTGATGCGTGACGCGGTGAAAAGCAATGCAAGCATTGCTGCACTGCCGGTTTTCTGTGAGGCCGTGGTATCACTCCGAAACATGGCTCTCCCACGACGAGTAATGCTTATTAACACCATCTTCTGTGTGTCAAAGTGCTCCAATTCTACCAGGAATTTGCTCTATCTTAAATCCTACAATTAACCAACTCATGGTCACTTACAGATCACTAAGCATAAAACAAGTTATTAAAGTCCTTTAAGCATAAACTTACTTTAGCCAAAGTAACGAACATGGGTATCAGGTCGCTCTTGACATATTCCACTTCCACCACTCGCGCGAACTCTCCCAGCTTGTAGGCAGCTGCGCGGCGGACCATGGGCGTGTCATCTTGACACAACGAACGGAAGTGCTGACGGAGTTCTGCCTTGACGGGCGCAGAGACACGCGGGTAACATACGCTGAAGAAAAAAGATAAAATAGGTATTTTGGGCAAGTTTGTTAGTTCCTGGATAGCCAAAATCCTCGAATCTGCATTTTACAATATTCTAGAATTTAGGATGGGTAAAGGCTCTATCTTACAGAAAAGCGCTAGTTAACAGCATTACTTAATACAAATTACTAAATTTATTAAATACTAGCTGCCCCCGCGGTTTCACTTGCGCAAGTTCCGGTGCCGTGGGAATATCGGGATAAACAGTAACCTATGTGTTCATCCAGGTCTCCAGCTATCTACATACCAAGTTTCATAGCAATCGGTTCTGTAGTTTTTGGGTTAAAGAGTAACAAACATCCATACATCGTCACAAACTTTCACGTTTATAATAATACCCACATTATATTATTTTCAATGCCCATCTAATAGGAAGTCAACACACTCCGAGCACACTTTGCTAAGAAATGTCACCTGTCACAAAAATCCATCATCATCAAATGGCGAATTTTATATTATCTATGACATATCACATTAGATCATAATATTCAATGGGAAAAAAGGCAATTCAAAATCGTAAATATAATTAACGTGACGTCAAATACAGTTCAATAGTTTACTAACAATATGCAGGTAGTACAGACGAATTATCGATCTTCACCAGCTACACCAGCAGATGTGGTGTGCTTTTGTGTGTTACGGTGAGATTTGAACTCTTTGCAAGTAACTGCACTGCTAGAAAAGGGAGCCTGTCCTTTTGTCCTGCGAAGTTTTTTATTGTGTTTGCGAAACTACAAAACTATAGCTATGCAGATTAAGTTATGTGGCTTCACTACCTAACGGATTAAAAGAATGAATGGATTCTGGCCATATCATATCATGGGATAATGGCCAACTTTAATCCGAATTTTCTTGTCGTCGCCTCGCCATTGTAAATCGAAATGTAATAATAATAAAAACGGTTTATTGCCAGAAAGTTATAGGTACATGTACAATGTAAGAATGTCCAAGGGCCCCCACATTAGGGAAGTCTGTCCTGTGGGTACCTAGACGATTACTAAATACGAGTACAATGCCCGGTCGACATTTTGCTTATTTATTAACAGATCTTTTATTTCTTATTTTATTTTATATTAAGAGAAAAAAAAATATAAATAAAAATAGAATAAGAATAAATATAAAGGAAATGCAATAAAAATGATTACATATTATATTATATTAAACTATTTTAATAAAATATTATTTCGTACTTAGATATTACATATATTATTAATTATTTTACACATACTTTGATAACAATATATAATTGGTATTTATTTAAATGTTTATAATTATAACTATGTGGTGTATTTAATTTACCTTAAGTGCTGTAGGACGTTTTCAGTAGCATCATAATAATATGTTAATAAAGTGAGCCATTCAAATACCGCAATTTTTGCCGCTTTTAGTGAGCACTCTTTAATGTCACATTCTTTAGCTACCCTATTATAGATGTAGTGGTCCATATATAGACTGAAACGTCTGGCAAATGTGTGAATGTTAGGAGTCGTGATTCTATCTATATACACGGCGATTTGACCCTTTTCCTAGCTATCATTGCAGTCGGCCTAATGTGTAACATTGCAAATGCCAGCCATTTGCAATGTTACACATTAGGCCGATTCTTTTATGGCCGGTCGCCTGCCTGACGCCAACCCTCCTTGGGAATGTAGCCGTTTTAAGACGGGAAAGGAGAAGGTAAATTTGTATTTGAGAAACCAAGGGTAAGAGATACCGCAAGTCTCAGTTGGGGAACGGGACTGAGACTGCAGTAGGTCGCAGAGACCGGGGTCCGAATACCCGAATGTCCTGTATTTCCTGTGGTTGGAGAGCTTTTAAATGATTGGTTTCTTTTACCTCCTTTTCCTTTACTCTATACGCCCAACACTGGCAACCAATCAGAACAGAGTATTTCTGATGACTCAACTGATTGTGAGAATCGTCCATGCGCTTATTCCAGGTACCTTACCTACCGAAGTAAGTAAAAGTACTACTTAGCATAAGAGCGGAAGCTCCTTTCTTGTAGGTATACCGATTTCTGGTAACTTCTGTAAACACGCGAAAGCGCTGCTGCGTACAGTATTTAATTTCATCTAGTATCTACCTACTTGAGTTTCTTTCTAGTTGTATGATTGTAAAAATAATATACATATTTTTTTTTAAATGAAATTTGTTGTAAATGTTAATGAAATAGGAAGTGTTCTATAAAAATACATTTTGTGCATTAGTAGATTTAATTTAAAAAAACCACTCTTATTTTAAGACTGAAAAATATTTGCGCATCGACTGAGATGTACGAAAATCATTTTTAATAAAAAATCCATTGCCATAGGTATTATGTAACTTGTACTTATTTCAATCAAATACACAAATCGCAAGCTTAACTGCTGACAAAGCATTACACCGTTCGTTGAGTACAGAGTGTATACTGTACTTGAAACGCGTAGCTATGACTCGCTTTCCGACCGTTTATAACAAGATAGAATACTGTATAGATAATATTACCGTGGCGTTGTCCTTACATTACGATATCGTAACATTAAATCATTCTTCTATTCCACCATTGGTTATATCACAGACTCTGTGCTATACTTCTGGACATACCAGTTGAGTCTTTGCAAGAAATAGTCACCTCCATGTGTTGTAAAAACTCGTACATCAATTTATCACCATAGTCTACTGCTGCTTTTACAAATAATAAATTGAGACGTTCAGTACAAAAAAAGTATGCTTAGCTTGGATCTTACCTAGACCCGCTGTGTTATATATCTCAGAGTATAATAATATTAATTCAGATTAAGTTAATATTGATACCTTATTTAGCAAACTCGCTAACTTTAGATAATTTTGTCTAGATACATTTTGTAGCATTTAAAATTGGCTATTATTGAAATTATTAAATTTTTTGAAATTATTGAAATTATTGGCTATTATTAAAGAACAACAACTTCACATCTTTATATTATACAGGATAAGTTTCTTATTCGCGTAAATTTGTCGCGAAATTCCAAACAAACAACTAGATTTGTATGGAATTATAGGGGACTAGCTGTCCCCGCAATTTCACCTGCGTTTATGGTCACTGCTCTGCTCCTACTGGTCGTAGCGTGCCTTCCTCGATCAATGAGCCATCCAACACTAAAATAATTTTCCAATTCGAACCAGTAGTTCCTGAGATTAGCACTTTCAATCAAACAAACGATCTTTTCAGCTTTATAATATTAGTATACATTGGATTATACTTGTTTTGATTTTTTCCTTTTTAGGGTTTGACATGTAAAGTATTAGTGGTTTTATTAGGTAATCTACACAGATGCAAGAGGATAGAGCACCATAACTATCATCCTATCTTCTGCTGCCTTCAAACCAGGAGCAGACCCAAAAACCAACTCCTCGGATTTCATTGGACCATTCGCATGTTAAGCTTTAAGTATACCATTTCCACGAATAGAGAATTTTTTAACCTGTGAATAGTGAATCTAAAAAACAAAAGAACCCAAATTTTGGCATCTATTCATCATCAATGCGCCAGGCAGCCCTCTATGCAGAGGAAACAGCCACCCAAGTCATCCTGGAGTCCGAGGTAGTGGCCACATAACAGGCAAGTGAATGTAAGGTTGCTCCTAGAAGTCTGTGAATGCTCCAGAGGGATTCTGTGCTTCAGGCAGGAGCTAGGCCGGCTCAACTAGTCAGTCTTATCTGAACTTATAATGGACTGCCAGTGAGTCTAAATGTAGAAACAGAGCCTTCTTCTGCCAATATAAGTAGGACCCAAACTTGGTTGCCAGCTTTATAGTACAAAAAACAATAACTGCATATTACTAGCATCTTGCTAACCATTATAAATCCAGATAGGTATAAAAGTTATTGGAATACAAAGAAGTTGCTTTCTGTATTTGTATTCTTACCTGAACAAACCGCAGGCAGAAGCGCGGGACGTAAACCAATCACCGCCTGCCAAACGCTGTACTAATGGCACAAAGTGTTGTTCAAGAGCTTGCGGTGTGTGGTGAGCAGCTACAGCCCTCAGAGAGGCTACAGCTTTGTCCCGGACAACTGTCTCCTCTACAATGGCCAAGGCCTCAAGAGGAGGGAGTAGGCAATGGGCAAATTCAACCCCGCCAACCAAATTAATGAAATTGCCTGGAAATGAAAAAGTTAATCTATATAAGTATAGAAAATGTTTTTAAATTACACATAAACAAGACTTGTAGTATACAATTAGAATGTGCAAGTCTATATAAAACTTACTTTTATCGTGGGAGAGTCATGCTTCCGCATGTATGGGCCGGCTCAACTGGTGCGATACCACGGCCTCACAGAACCACCCAGCAGTAAAGCAATTTAATTATTCTCAGAGTGGGTGATGGGTGGATAGTGTTGCTTAATTTATCCATTTTTATACATCAATCAAAAGTTCAACACATCTTTGCACCTAATACTACTATTTTAAGGTGAATGTATATTTTAAGTATATTGCATTTTTGTGAAAGTATGTTTCACTTAGTCCGAATATTTAGAAACAGGAGGTATTTGTTGTTTTACATTGTACATTCAACAGATTTTTGCTTGAACTGGATCCACACTAAGTACTACCAATTACCACAAACTTGTGATAATTATTTGTATTATTATACTATTTAAATGTAACCTTATGCAAGGTGCTATTTGATATACTCATCCCTTTAATGTGATTTATGATAAATATACAAAAAAAAATTAAAATTAATTATCTCTAGATATTCAGGGTCATCACATAAAAAGTAACATAAATCTCGAGGTTAGATTCGTAATCATAATGTTAATAATATGCTTACCGAGTTGTTCAGCGAGGGCGAGCAAGACTTCATCTTCGTCGTAAATAGTCTCCGTCAGGAAAGGGATCAACTCTGATCGGGTTCGCTCTACTCCAAGAGCCAATGCGATCGTCGATAGCTTCTTGATCGAATTCAACCGAAGCTGTACATCTTCATTTTTCAGTTCGTCTATTAGAACCGCAATAGGATACAATGACTCATCCGTTCCCGAGTCACTCGCTGCCATTTTAATGTTTGGTGTGCTATTTTAATTGGAAGTTATACGCACTAGTTTTTATTTACAACAGGAATTAGTGGTTAGAGATAATTATTATTTTGTAGAAAAGAATGCTGTTGAACTCAAATACAGCAAAATGGCAGCTTCAGGTTGTTTATTCTTTTTAATTTTGCAGTTCATCAATGTTGCCATAGTCAGGCTAGGGAAACTTTGCGTCGGGCCAAGGGTTTATTGATTTTTATTTACTTAAAACTTATACATATTTTTTCAATATTTTATATACCATATCATCAAAGCTTTAAAAATAAGTGTGTAATAATAAAAAGAATAACAGTATTGATGTTGGTTAGTTTTTTCTATTAAATTTTCTAAAAGCGTCACCTAGTTGTACCTTCAGGTAATATTAAATATTACCTACTTAGTTAGCTCCAACTTGAACATGCGTATACGTTAGTATATTAAGTTTATGGTATAAATACACATTTGATTTTTAGTCTAATTTGGAGAGTTTTGTAACAGCAGAATTTACACCAATTAACGGATTGTATTAACGCGTGAAACTAAATTAGTTGGTATAACTTTTTTTTTTTTTTTTAATATTAATTGAGACGCACGTTGCCATTTAGAGGATTAGAAGAAGTCTTATGGCGCGTTTACACGCTGGCGTTCAAACCGACATTCAACGAGCACATTCAACGACGCAAGCGTGTGAACAGGCTGTTTGTGCATGCCTGCGTGAATGTGATCGCGCTTGGCGCCGATCGGGACGACTAACGCCTGCGTTCACACGCTCGCGTTCAAACCGACATTCAACGACGCAAGCATGTGAACAGGCTGTTTGTGCATGCTTGCGTGAATGTGCACGCGCTTGGCGCCGATCGGGACGACTGTCGGTTTTTTGACACACTTCAAAGGGTGAATGTGCTTGTGTGCCTGTTTACACACACACACACACGCTCTCGGCCGCGTTAGTATAGTTTTCATCTTCGTGGCATACAGACGACGTAACGATCGAAATTAATTTTTGACGACACCAAATATATCGGAGTGGTCTGAACCTTTATCATGCATGAATCGAAAGCAAAAGAAGACTTTAGAAAGATGTTTCTGAACTATTCTTTTAGTAAAAATAAATATTGTTTATCAGGGCCCAAAAAAATATGAAACAAAATAGTGCCAATTCTTAGGATTAAAGTTAGTATTGATTGATTGACGATTAGAGAATTGTAACTAATCGCATATCAATGATGTGCAGTAAATAAAATAGATTTATGTATGCCTTAAAACAGTTACGAAACACATTTAATGAAGAAGCCGCCCCCAATGCTTATCATGGTTAATTATGTTCATGTTTATTAGAAATAATAAAAAATTATATTCAAAAGTTAGCGAGGATAGTAAATTCATTCAAAGAGATCCCACTAAAGTAAGAAACGAATTATGTAAAAGCACTCTTCGATGTAAAAATAGTTATAACGCATGTCAAATAAAAAAATCAAATTTAAAGTTTTGGCTACTTGAAAAGTGTTTTTACACCATAAATGATTTTTTAATTGTAAAACCTAATAGTTTTAAGTAAAATTTCGCATGCATAATTATGTCGGGCTGTTTTTTTTTTTCAATAAAAATAGATCAAGCCCAAAGCAGTAGCTCCCACGAGATCTACGTCTACATCGTCTCCCATGTTTGCACTGACTACCATGTCCACAGAACACTAATACCCTACGGACCATGCCAGCAAGTGTGTGAAACAGGGCTGCCAGATTGTAAATTGGATACAAAATTGGTATAATATCGGTTATCTTTTGTATCCTGTTTGTATAGTAGATTGCATTGCATAATTGGATACAATGTCATTGCTGATGTTATAGCGTAAAAAGTACGTACATACACATAGAGATACTTAAAACAAATCATGTCTGTGATAAACTGTTAAATCCTTATACGTTAAAGTTAAAACACCTTTTACTAAAATCCCCAAAGAGTGACGTTCTATAGTTGTACAACACTGATTTTGTATAATAGTACATGATTTTGTATAATTTCCCAGTCTTAGCGGTATAAAATAAGTTGTCTTTACTGGCAGCCCTGGTGTGAAAAGCTTGCGTGGCACGCTGCGTGGCAGGCTGCCCGCCGAGCTGCGTGCCATGCTGCTTGCCAGGCTGCACGGCGTGCGTGTAAACGTACCATTAGAGTTACGATTACCTAAATTAAGATGCACACCATCTTTTGACAATCAACGGAACTAATAGTCTATTTACAGAATCTCCCACATTATATTAGAAAACTCCGGAAATGTCACGATCTCTTTATGAAAAAACGTTCAGAGTATATAAGCGAGTAAACAGGTGCGATGATTGCGAAGTACGAGTGATAATTTAAATAGTGAGAATCCATTGTTATTGTGTTATTTGCGAATTATTAAAATAAATTGTGTCTATTTTGGTAATAAAACTGGTGTACCTTTCTAATCCCGAACCTCAGCTCGTAACAGTAGGTACTCTGTGGTACACTGTGATACATTTTTAAGAATATTTTTAAAATACTATGTTAGTAAACATACACCCCATCATCTTGGACCATATTTTTAAACAAATAACATTTTGGAATTTTAGTACCATTCGTACCTAACAGCATTCGATTCATTTTCGATCTTCGTAAATTGGACCATGTGAAACATGGTCCAATTTTCGTCACGTCACAATCTTTTCGTCACGAGTTCGAATTGGCTCCCTATTCGTCAGTGCCAACAGCTGCTTGCCCTCACCACCCTTTATTTTATTCTTAACTAACTTGCTTCTAATACATCCTTAACATCCTCCTATCCACCAGTTTCTATGTTCCAATCAAAACAGGTCTCTCCGCTCTACAAACAATCTACTTCTATTATGTCCCACTCATACATTAGCGCGTGTCCACTCTTCCTTCCTGATTCAATCTGTCCTTCTGTGGAATGCTCTACCTCTGGTCCAGAGGTGACCATGTGCTATACTGATTTCCAGAGGCTCAGGATAGCACATATTCGCCTTTCATTAAACACGAAAGTACGAGCTCATATTTCGCATAACCTACTAGAATCATCACACCAGTAATCCTATTAATATTATAAACGTGAAAGTTTGTGTAGATGTATAGATGTTTGTTATTTTTTCAAAAAAACTACTGAACCTATAGCAATGAAACTTGGTATGTAGAATATGTAGATAGCTGGAGATCTGGATTACCACATAGGCTACGTTTTTTCCCGATGTTCCCACGAGATCGGGACTTAAGCGGGTGAAACCGCGGGGCGCAGCTAGTACTTTATATATTACGCAGGGTGCTACATAACTTTTGTCGTATGGAAACTTGATATCGTAATATTGTGATTTGAAGTCATATCCATAAACTGTAATTACCTAATCTATATAATAATGAATCCCTATTTCCTTTGGTCACGGCATCACGCAGGAATGGCTGGACCTATTTCGCTAATTCTTTTTTTGAAGTGAAAACTTCTTTGGGCACGTTGTGCACTTTTGCTATGGGGAAAAAGCACTGAACTCGCACCGTCACGCTAATAATACATATATAGATCCGCTAGAGGGCCCTAATCTAAACATTGAGTTCTGTCAGCTCCTTATTAATTAATCTTTAAAAATATGATTAGTTCAATAAAGTACTTGTTATCACACACACTGAAATCGCGTGACCGTCACGCTCAGATGACAGTTATGTTTTCAATTCTGACGTGCACTCCTACGTACGACTGACAGTTTTTTATGTGTTTGTTATGGTCAGGAGTAGGCTTTTATGAAAGAAAAAATAAGAAAGTTGCGCGGAAAATTAGAAAATTTAAGAAAACTTAACGAGGGACGCTGGTGAAACCGCGGGGCGCAGTTAGTATGAAATAAAAATGATAATTGGAGACCAGGAATCGTTTGTTCTATTTTTAAACAATTTTTTTTTATGGTTGGTTACTACCGCCGCCCATGGTCATCTGATCTAGGCAGAGCCAACAGGTCTACGTTTGTCTTTGTTCTTAAACACCTCACGAACTTTTCTGCCGATAAAGTTTTCAATTACGGCTACCAGCTGCTTCTAGAATATAGCAGAGGTTATTGAATCCACCGGTTTACATCGGGTTTTGTTCGGCTTTCCTACGCAAATAAATACTCATTTATAGCATTTATTTGTTTTTTTAAATTTGTCAGTCACATTCTCTTTTAATGTGACATTGTTTTTTTCTCCCTTGAAAGATTTATATGTATATCATTTTAGTAAAAGAAATTCGTATTTTATATATTTTATAATGGTTTGTAATTGTAATTAAGTGTTAAAGCGGCACGCTATGTCAAAAGAGGATGAATTACATACTTCTCTTGCTCACATCATACTATGTTGCGTCGCTGGAAAGAGTCTCAGTCGAGCATCCGGAAAGAGTTTTACTCATCCGGGTATGCACGGAAACTTTCTCATACACGGCGTCATTGGCTTTTTCCATTACCAAAGTTAGTACCTACCAAATTTGTTTAAACTAGTAAAATGAGTTTTTCTTTGTCGTTTTGGAAACTTATCAATCAGCCCTCGTACATATTATGCATAACGAAATAATAAAAACTAAATAAAAAAATGGTCCAATGATTCATCAAAATTATTGCAAAAGTTGAACCTAATTTTGTAACTGTTACTAGACCAAGATCCTAGGACCGCCAGACCTTACTTATTTTCTGAATAACAAAATGTGTCGTATTGATTATTATTATTAATAAACTAGCAACCCGCCCCGGCTAAGCACGTGTACAAATTATACACCGAAACCTTCCTCATTAATCACTCCTCAATCACAATCTGTTCAGTAGTTTTTCAGTTTGAATGAATGTTTCAATGATGGCACCGTTAAAAAATACATTACCCCAGGGGGGTACCAGCTGCGCTAGCGTTGGAGAATCTCCCTCTGAGCATCCACGCTCAGAACACAATGCACGTGGATGCTCTCCCTCGTACTCTGGGAAGAGCACAACCGCGCTAAAAAAATCTGTTCAGGGCAAGAGCAAGCATACGAAGGCACTCCTTGCCACGGTTACCATGGACTTCTGTGACATCAGGGGTATACAACCTCAACGCTGTCCACTACCATATCGAAACAGCAAAGCCGGCCTTGCTCTTTTAACCGAGACGCAGATATCGTCTCCAGCGGACACATCCTATCTCTCCTACCCTGGGTACCGTTTTGGGAAGGCCGGCAACGCACTTGTGACTCTTGAGTTGCAGGTACCTATGAGCGACGGTAGTCACTTCCTACCGGGTGATCCATCTGCTCGTAGGGCAACCCTTTAATATAAAAACCAAAACTTGCTAGCTTGTGCCAGTGACCAATTTTCAGGTGCCAAAATTACATAAAATCATTGGTCACTTTCATCTTTTTTTCTCTTTCCTAAAAATTGTATAGGCCTCAGCATGCCACCATTGCCAACATTTATCATTGTTTATTAAATTCAATTGAGATGATATGGGGTCAGGTAAAATACCACATGTAAACGAAGAACAACTACTAAAAATTGTTCAGTACTTTCAGAATTTAAATACAAACAAGCTTATTTCTTTAATTATTTTAATACATATACATGAATATATCTTACCCCCGTTTGATTAATTAAACTTTGAGTAAATAATTGTAAACTGGTTATTAACATCTGTCTGTCATTGGTTGCCAACCAACGATTTTTAATAACCATATGGAATTTGGCTGTAGCTATAAAGTATACGGATACGAGGGCGGCACTGAAAATTTCGGGAATCAAGGAAGTGACACAACATTACTATTTAAAAATGTATTTATTGCTTTTGCAAAGTATTTTCCGCGAAATTTGACACATTTTTCCATACGATGGAACCAATCATTGAAGCAACCATTCCATTCGGAAGTTGGGGTCTCCAAAATGGCCGTTTTGTAGGCGTCCGTCCACAGCTTCTTCAAGTTATGAAAATCTCTGACCACGCAATTTATTCTTTATTTTAGGGAAAGTATAGAAATCATTAGGGCTTAGGTCGGGGCTGTACGGTGGATGGTCTAATAATTCCATGTTTTCTTGCTTTAAAAACTCTTTTGTTCTGTGCGCGGTGTGAGAACTCGCATTGTCGTGATGGAGGATGATGCGGCGGTTGCAGTTCTCTTTACGGAGTTCAGAAACGACCTGTGGCAAACAAATGCTAGCATACCATTTTGGATTAACCGTTCTTTGTCCCTCAAGAGAAATAGTCGCAACATGGCCGGTTTTGGAGACAAACGTGACCACGATTTTTTTTGCAACAGTCCGTGAACAAACAATTTTTGTTGGCTTTAACTCATTTTCGAACACCCCAACTCGTGACTGGTTTTTTGTTTCGGGTTCGTACGCGTATATCCAGGATTCGTCACCTGATACGATGTTGTATACAGCATTTGAGGATCCTGAGTGGAATCTTTCGAGAGTTCTGACGCACCAAGTAACGCGAGCCGCTTTTTGCTCTTCGCAGAGCGAATGCGGTATCCATAGGGAAATCAACTTTTTCACACCTAATGGTTCATGCAAGATTATTTGTATTTGACTCATGCCAATGTCTAAAGTAGCCTGAATTTCGCGGTATGTCACATGTCGATCTTCCTCAATCAGCTTACGCACAGCATCAACGTTTTCTTGGGTGACTGCAGTTTTTGGACGACCTTGACGGGGATCGTCATCATCACTGAGCTTGACACGTCCACGTTGACATTCAGCAAACCAGCGATAAATTCTGGTTTTGGATGGGGCTTCATCACCAAATGCAGAAATCATCCGGTCAACACACTGTTTTTGCGTAACCACTTCGAAAGTCATAATAAATCATCGCTCTTGAATTTTCTCGAGTCAATTCCATTTTCTCAACGACTTAACAAGTTTGACAAAACCTTGTGACAAGACCGAGAATCTTTTTTTAAATAAATAAATGGTATTCGATTTTTAAAACCAAGGAGTTTTCAATTAAAAAGATTTTAATATGACAGAAACAGTGGAAATATTCCATTCCCGATACTTTTAGTGCAGCCTATGTAGGTACTTGTTGTACATGGATTTTTAATCTTCTTTTGGTCACCTCACACATCATGGCCGTCTGATCCCAAACAAGGCAGAGCCTGTACTATAGTAACCAGACTGCTGATAAACATACTTATATATTTCTAAATACATACTCGTACATATTACAGACTAGCTGTGCCCTGCGGTTTTACACGCGTAAGTCCCGATGCCGTGGGAATATCAGGATAAAAAGTAGCCTATGTGTTAATCCAGGTGTTCAGTTCTACATACCCAGTTTCATCACAATCGGTTCCGTAGTTTTTGCGTGAAAGAGCAACAAACATCCATACATCCATATGTCCTCACAAACTTTCACGTTCATAATATTATACATATTATACCCATACAGGACAAATGATCGGGCTCATCACACAATTATTTGTCCTGGATGGGTTCTCTGCCTCAGTAGTCAGGGTCACTAGCTACTAGAGCAACAGGCCCGAAGGTCCAGGCCAGGTTCAGATGCACAGTTTCCTTTAGAGGAAAAAAGTTGGGCGATGAAGAAGACAAACAGTATTATTAAACGCAATGTGTATTTTCATGGAAATCTTACCTTCTCTCGATTCATCTGGCCACTTCATCTCAGCTCACCTCGTTTATCTCAATTCATCTCAACCTATCTGATCTCAACTCAATTCAACTCATCTTCTCATCTTATTTCATCTTTCTTGACCAACTTGTCTCAGCTTAATAGAACTCACTAAATCATGCATTTGTCGATGCACCCTTCAGAAAGTGAAAATAATTCCGATCTCCCAGGAACTGATTTGCACATTTTTGTTTCAGGTAGCACGTTTAATAACGACTTTACTGACCTTTACAGGATCAGTCTAAAAGCTTCGAAGTATTTGGCTATTCCATGCTTGATGGCGGATTTGTATCACAGTGACCAGACTCTCTGCTCTATCCACTTGCTCTCTGGCGTGGTCCCTTTCATCTTAGCAGTAACTAAAAATGAAAACGAACCTCTCGGACACCTGATGGTTGCATGCAATGTTGCTTCTCTCTGCTTCTATTCTCATGAAAAGAAAAACGAATGGGGATGGTATACGGCTGGGGCAGCAGTCCTGGCTTACTTTGTCACAACTCAGGTGAAAAAAAGTATAATTTATCCTTTGTCCCTGGCCTTAATGGAGTACTGCGCATATAGAATGTTCCACCACTCATTCGATGCGCCCGCCGCACCCGGTCCCCCACGCTGAAGTGAATTAAACTGTTATAAGTCATTCTCTCTATTTATTTCTAAAAGACTAGGGTTCAAGCATCATCTGGGTAGGAAGTTTTGTAAAAGTATAAAGTGAGAAAGAAAGAGGAGAGAAAGAGAGTGCAGATATAAAAATGAACTGCAGGAATTACAGCTACTTAGGTACGTCTTTACTTTTAATTAGTATGATATTGGGTTCTATAGAGGTTCTGTGCAATATTTATTTTATTTATATCTATTATTTCATTACACTAATGGAAAAGTTTTCGACTAAACAGCCTTTATATGGCCAGAAACTAAAATAAATAATGTGAAATAGTTTACGTCACAGACAAACTTCTAAACAAATATTTGACTCTTTTTTACTGTTTTTTACTGATGTGGTCTAATTAACAAAAATAGTCAGTCCTTTTTTAACAAATTGAATAAAATTGGATAGCTAAAAAAAATAATTTGGCTTAATCGTTCGCCTTTTTTGCGATTAAGATCTCACGTGATTATAGGCTTTTGGTTCCCATTGCATCAGTTTATATGAATTTCCTTTTGGTAACCATGGAAATATATTTGATATTATTTTTCTTCTGGCTTTTATGTTTTGTTTTACCTCCTGAGATTGGTTTAAGTAATCCGAAATGAAATTATTTAATCCAATAAATTCTGCTTTTGAAAAAGTAAAATAAGAATAAAATTATAACATAACATTTCAAATAATTTTATTATACGCTTAATACGTTAATTTAAAACTAAAAATTAACGTATTTAACTATAACGTAAATAACGATTTAGGCTCCCATAGCTAATAACATAATAAATATCTTGCAATCCCCCAAAATTCTTGTATTGTAACTTAATCCTATGAATATCACAACCAAAGGCGTTACTTTTACTACAAGTCTATGGGATTCTAGGCATGGGAGCCAAGGGCTAGAGGCTGGATGGATCCTCTAACCAACTTTATCTTAACCATATTTGCTAAAGCAATGGTCTATCGCCAGATGGTACCATATTATCAGAAGATTACCTACCCTTTGGCCCTGGCATTCATGGAATACTGCGCAACGAAGATACCTCAAGTCACCTTCAGTTCCGTAGTAACACTATCGTCATAATATCTAGATCAAAGCTGCAACAGTGATCTGTTTATCAATAAATATATTTTTTTAGAAATGGTTTTTATTGGTTTTTGAGATTTCCTACTTTCTTCGGAATCGAAATCTTGGAATCAAAGGTCAACATACCTACTCATTGTCCAACTCGTGCTGTTCAAATATTAACTCCACCGCAATGGAATCATCCGTACATGAAACTAAGTTCATATCTCTAAAATGTCTGGAATAGTGACGAACACCGCGGTGGACGGTCACGTACAAATTTCGCTGCGTTAAAATGTCACTTTCACTAGAAATGCCGCGGTGTGAATAATTCCAAACAAAGTTATGACTTATCTTGAACAGATTTTTACTTACAACAGCTTGTGATTCAGTTTGAATTGAGAGACACGGGCGTGCCAACTTATCCGGCTCGCTCTTCACCCGCCACCTAACCCATATGGGAAAAGCTTTTGTTAGTCCTAACTTTTATTTAGTGCTATAAAACTGAGAATGGCTGAACGTATGATTTAGTGAACGTGATATCACGTGTTTTTAAACTTTCGCGACTTGTATACACGTTAGATGTGGAATGGGGACTTATAGAAACCAACTTCTTGTAGGAATTATTCACCTCGACTATGACATGCAGGGTAACGAAGACGACCTGGTGGTGATAGTCAGAGGACTATGCCTCCATACCTTCCCGTTATTACAATGGGCCCTCAACACCATCGACACCTGGTGCAGAGATAACGAATTATTAATCAATCGGGAGTTCCTTTCGCGGCGAACGTTCTCTCGCGTGTGACGAGTAAGTCGCTCATATTTTTTGGCTTCAGTTTTGGAGCGCGGACAAGTACATATTTTTAGGGTTTCGTTCCTCAAAAAGAACCCTTATAAGATCACTTTGTTGTCCGTCTGTCTGTCTGTCTGCTTGTCAAGACACTTTTTCTCGGGAACCCGTTGACGCATAAAAAAATCAAGCTTATAAATCAACACCAAAAGATACGGCCATTTAATGTTTTAAGCCTTAGATTTGACTAAATTTCAATTCGCGGGTAAATCAAAACCTATTGGGTACTTCCCACTGACCTAGAATCATGAAATTTGCTAAGAAGCAAGGACTCAGCACTAGTAAAGGAAAAAAAATCGAAAGTCGTTAATTTGTTTTTATGTTATATAAAAAAAGTAGTTTTAGTAATTACAAACTTAAATTTTGCGGTTGGGAAGTTGACAATGGTCCCAATTCTGTTACTTCACTCGCTAAATTAAAATTCACTAAATTTTCTTCATATAAGATGTAAACCTTGTACACTTCAAAACAAGGTCTTATTTCAAATTGAAACAAGTAGGTAACATATGTCGCTATCGAAATAAGCAATTTATTTGTCAACTAAAGTCTGATACGCTTAAATAAACTTTAATACCACGTAGCGAGAGCCGCTATCCGTTGAATGCCATCTCTTTTGCTGTGTTTTTAGTAAGCGTCTTTGTAGGTGTAGATTAAAAACACGTCATCCTTGTTCGTGTTGTACAAGTTTTTATACGGCAATTATACGGCGTTTGAATAAATGGAGACTCTCGTTGCGTGGAAATAAAGTTGAGTATACGTTGACAGGTTTTAGTGAAATTTAGCGGCGCTGAGAAATAGATGCTAGTAACAAATAGACCTTATTACGAAGAACACTAGGTTGATTTCATATGAAGAAATTAAGTCAGGTTTTAGTTTAGTCGAGTGTACAATAGAATCGGCACCATTGTCGATGTATAGGAGAGTATTTTTAGAAATGCAAAGTTAAGTTTGTCTTCCCAAAAAGATGGGCAAAAATCTTCGAGAATTGATTCCCGCGATGGACTTACTATCTAGATTTTTTCTTTTAACGGAACTCTCGGTACTCTAGTCAAACTCGCACTTTTTTTTTTACATTCATGTCACCACTTGACGCATAACCCACCACTCTAAAACCCGCAGATTTTTTTTTTTTTCAACATATTGGGTTAGCTATAATTTGAAGCAGTTCTCAATCGGGAGGAAATCACTAAAAATACTCGTCAACCTACCGACAGAACGGCTGCAGACGTTTACGAGGCTTCATGATACAACTTTCTGAAGCATTTTACAAATTTGTACCTGGCTCGTGGACAAAAAGAGAACTGATGGTTCTTCTGTTAGTACCTACATCTTTTTTAATTACGCGGTCTGTGTCCCAGAACGTGTAACGGATGGACGAGGATATCCCACAAATTATTGTCTCCCATGGGGACCTAGTCCACAACATTTAATTTACACTTGGTGGCTGTTGACGAAGTGTCAACTTGAACGAATGTACAAGAAGAAAGAAGAAAAAGAAAGAAAAGAAAGAAAACCCTGTTTTACTATTAGCGCTACTGATATTCTACCTTTTGTATAATGATCGCTTAATAAAAGTCTTTCAGTGTCCCGTAGCAACAGGAAAAACCTATTCCTTTGTTTCAAGCACATAAGGGGTGTAACCAACCATGGTGGAAGCTGAAAGGATGGCTAATGCACGCCGCGTTGCTCTGCGAAGCACCCGCTGTGACAATCGAGTTAGTGTACGGCATACCGTATATTTTACCATTACGTAAGACTTTTACTCAAAGACATGTTTTATGAATATGTTCTTGAATTGTTTTTAATTTGGAGCTCATATTGAAGTCCCGTGATACAGTGGCCAGCTTAGGAGGTTAAACGAAGGGGGTATTCCGATGGGAGGGCGCTTCTATGAGAGGAGTAAGTGAAACAAAATACTCAATAGTAATGTCTATATATTGCAGGGCCTACATGGCTAACATGGTTTTTTTTATTATCTGTTGGCAGAGTTGGTCTATTTTTCGCACGATTTCTTTTACATGTATCGAAATACGAACATGTGGCGAGATTCCCTAAGGCCTAAGCCATTAAAGTAACTGATATTTTAGGAGAAGTATACGTACCAATAAATAACTGTATAATGTGACTACGAAATGTAGGTAACAGTATTTTTTTTTATTAAGTGAAACAATTACAAAATATGTGAGAACGTTAGGACTTTTAACTAACTTCAAGAAGCGATTCGGAATTCAGCTGAATATTTAAGTATGTGGAAGCAAGACGAAGTGGAAGTAGTCTGATTTCAGTGGTTCTGATTTTGTTAGGGTGCCACTATGTTGCTACCTCGATCACATTTATACGAAACTAACAGCACCTCACGGTTTCACCCGCGTAAGTCCCGATCCCGTGGGAATTACGGGATAAAAAGTAGGCTGCGTTAACCCAGGTCTCCAGCTATCTACATACCAAGTTTCATAGCAATCGGTTCAGTGGTTTTTGCGTGAAAGTGTAACAAACATCCATCCATCCAAACTTTCACATTTATTATATTAGTGGGATCACTCCTCTGAAACATTCGTCAAGATCTAATTATGTGATCCCAGAAAAAGTTAATCTCTCAATATCTTAATGGCATCTGCACCTTATATGGTGAGTTTTTTTATTGGATAGTTTATATATCCAGGTAATTTATTTATTTGTTTGGGATTTTAGATCTGACGTTGTCTACATAATGTTCAAAGAGAAAATAATATTAGGCCCATCTGTAGATTTTTTTTAGATTTAACTTCATTTTTTTTAATTTATTTTCATTTCTATTAATTTGTTGAAAATATTCCAAAATCTTACTCATACTTGGGTAGGTACATTTTATTTTAAATGCCTCAAACATAATTACGTTACAGTTTATGTCAAAATAGAAAGAGAATTTGGTCGCATTAAATTAGCCTAGAATTAAAAAATAATGGAAATACGCGCTGAATTTTAAACTCCTTAATTTTTATGTACATTGATGTGTGTTTAATGCTCTCCTTAAAGTACAGATTGTACTTTTCTTTCAAAACAATTGTCTTTTGATGCTGAAATCTACAAAACAAAAAATCTTTTTAACAAAAAAGTAAACGTCGGTAAAAGCAAAAAATAAATAAACTTTAAGTCTTAAATATTGACTTGATTGATTGGTCAAAGCTTTTTAGTTCTTTTCGTCGGTTTACTTTTTTGTTAAAAAGATTTTTATTTCATGATTTTTTTTCATCATCAGCTCAGCTACATGAAGTGATGATTTCTAAACGCAAATACCTGATAAAGTAATGAAAAGTAAACAGAAACACTATTCGTTCCTACAATTTTCGAGGGTTTCTCTCAATTTTATCAGGATCCCATCATCAGATCCTGACTTCCTTGACATGGGACCACCCTATCTAACAAAAAAAGAATAATCTAAATCGGTTCATAAATAACGGAGTGAGGGCTGAACATATAATATATATATATATATATATATATATATATATATATATATATATATATATATATATATATATATATATATATATATATATATATATATATATATATTTACGGTCGAATTGAGAACCTCCTTTTTTTTCGTCGGTTACATACAGTATGTTTTGTAAAATTTACGACATTCAAAGTTATTTTGGTAATAATAAACCTAGAAAGATGATTGTCAACAAGTAAACAAGGTAACATTTATAGTGAATTGAACCGCAATAAGCAAATAGGTAGAACACCACGTTCCAATTGAGAAGTGTGTTATGTTCTCAAAATTATGCACAACACGCACGAAAGTGTTTAATTATGTTTTAGTCTGTTTCTAATTGTTTTATACAGTTGTTTGTAGGGTTACCAACTTCGCCAGGATAACGAGACATTAGCAATGTAATTTTTATAAGAAACTTTTCACTGGAGTGCCCTATTTTTCAAGGGAGACGGCGGAAAAGGAACGGCGGAACGGTCCCGCAGTAGACTCACCAAGATCTTGGAGAGTAATTTCAGGCAACGCTGCGATGTATTCCATTTGCGACTTCTTAAAAGGCCATTGTTTGAAGACCAAGCAAATATAGACCAATTTTCAGCGATTGAGATTTGTAGTTTTGTAAACTATTTGTCAAGTGATTGCCGAGGCCACAGTTATAAGATAGAATATATGAGGCAGCCTTTGGCACTCTTGGGGCTTCCCATGAGCCAAATGTTAAGTATTTAATTCAGGTTTAGCTTAGCTTATCAGGAATAAATATTTCGCAAATAATTGGCCTGATCTTCGTATTTGCTCTTCGTGTGTTTTAATCTTGTGTAGATCTACCTAAGAGTATAGAGCTTTTGGGGTGAGGGATAAACGCTTAACCCGCACCCCAAATGCTAGTGACCTATTCATGTTGTCTTTAAAGTAACATATTATTTTGCTAACCTACTCGTAGACACGGGATTAAAGTTAATGTTTTGATGGGACATAAACCATGTGGAGTGTCCTTTGTAACCTCGTGAGATTAACGACATATATTACAACCATTTCGACATATTATACGGGATATAAACGTCCATTGTTCTCAATTGTACGCAGTGGAAAGCTTTTGTGGATTCAACATACAAGTGTATGTAAAGAGTTTGCTTTGGAGTGGTTTTTTTTTTGGAAGGTATGTAATTTGAAAATGGAAGCGACACGTGTAACTTACATTTCATTTGTAAAATGAAATTTAATATACCTACTTGTTATTTTTGAAGTTACTTCTTTTGCTGTGCGACTACCTGTCTACTTACAAAAAATATTTTTAGTTCACTGTAAATCTGCGTGTGTGTACTTAGTTTCAAAATAGTACTGTTTGAAATAAGTTTAGGTAAAAACCTTCTACATTAAAACATTAGTCTTAAAAAAATATTTATTGTGATTATAAAATTATATTTTGCGGTTGGAAAATTTACTGTGACTTAAATAACCGTTGTTTATAGACAATTTTGATCAGGAACACAACACTATGCATAGTGTAGTTAAATGGTCTGCAGGGTAGAGATATTTCCCAAGACAGACGCCAAAATTATTTCATTAATTTTTTACTCCTGATTTTTACAACATTAATATAGATGGAGGATCCATCTATACATGAACTGCAAAGGGTTGTAGCACTGATAGAGAATATTTTAAGTGTATAATTCATTTAAAAAAGTTTCATTTAATAGCTGTGGTTTGGTGTTCAGAACAAAGTTAAGAGAATAACATTTGTTAGTTCCACAAGGAACAACAAGCTCCGAAACCAACCCGCTAGGAGGTAATAAATAATAAAAGTACACACGCATAACATTAAAAGCCAAAGCGTGTTATGCGCCAATTTTTATCCAAGATGGCGGCAAGCGGCCAGTGTTGTCGTTATTCGATCATTTGTTATACTGGCAGCCTATTACAAGGCTGTCGTAAATTCCATGAGCAATATTTATCATTTGAAAATGTGACTGAAAATGTGAATGTGGAGTAAACAAAATTAAATTACAAGATTTGTGTTTCTAGTGAGGTTCGTTTTTTAATTGCCCGCCCATCGAATGGTTGACAAGGGCAAGCCCCCTTCTGACCCATGGTTACACTAATTGGTTACACTGATGTACAACGGAGCATACCTATGATCGGTAGTTACACTGATGTAACAACGGAGCATAAATATGATCGGTAATTACACTGATGTAACAACGGAGCATACCTATGATCGGTAATTACACTGATGTAACAACGGAGCATACCTATGATCGGTAATTACACTGATGTAACAACGGAGCATACCTATGATCGGTAATTACACTGATGTAACAACGGAGCATACCTATGATCGGTTATGAATGAAAAAAGTTAATAAACAAAAAGAAGTTAACAAAAATAAACAAAAAATATTTTCTTTGCAGTAACTACAAAATTTACCTCATGGTCTCTAGATAATGTCCGACCGTTATTTCATTATGCAATAGTTCCAATAAAAGTATCGTTTTCAATAGTATTCTTTTCTTCTTTTAATTGGAACCTCTAATGAGCTGTTTTCAAGTAAGACTTTAACAGCTTCTTCATGGTGACATAATTTTTGTTTGTCAGTCGATTTAATTTTGAATGAAACGCTTCAGCAACATTATTTGTACAATAAAATGAAAATGACAAAAGTACACCCAGATTCTGAATCATCCATTTTTTTTTCGATTGCTCCATCCGTGCACTCAAGATATCGAAATTGCAGACACATGGTAGTTACTCGTAGGTTAAAAAAAATTTTTAGAGGATCCTCCGACCAGGCTAACTGGTATTGCCTGGCGGACCGAGACCCAATCGTTGAAATTGGGATATACGAGTCGCACATTAGTTCAATGCTCACTCTCGCGCTGCGTCGCGTCGTCCGTTCGTACCTAGTCTAGGTACGAATCGAGTTATTATTACCTAGCCTAGGTTTATTTATTCACAAAAATAGAGTAATAGGCACATACCTTACTGGTAATTAAATATTCAGATTTATTAATTCTTAAAAAAAAAGACAACCCTATCGTCGCGGCGCACGGTGGGCTGAAAATCGCCTTTCATAAAAATAAAGTAGACTTGAATTTTAAAGGGTCCGTTTTGGCCTTAAATGGATCTTGGCTGATCATCACTATCACTACCTATCAATTGCGTGTAATTTTTTATAGATTTTTTTTATGGCGCTGAGATGAAAAATGAGGCTATCTTGGAATCGCATGGAAGTTTTGGCCATACTATCCTTGCACACAGGTATAGTACCGTGGCGACTTCCACATATCGCAAAAACATACTTCAACGTCATCTAGGGAAGACGAGCTGATGACTATCGAGTTGCAGGTGGCTATGGGCGGCGGTAGTCATTTACCATCAGATGACCCGTCTGCTCGTTTGCCCCCTATACAATAAAAAAAAATAACTAGCGCTGTGAGACCTGAATTGCGTCTTTACTGCGTAGGAGCATGAGTCGCTATTTATTTAAATGATTTTGCGGAGTGAGACTTCTGTGCCTGTACTATTAGGTATTCTGTGGATTGGGTGAAGGGTGGTCTGACCGCTTACGTTTAACGCCCAACGCTGTTTACCATAAACTTAGTACTTATAGGTACTAGCGTAAAGTTTACTAAGTTTATGCTGTTTACACAACAATATTTTTGTGAATAAATTATTATATTTTCGTTTTCAATACATACAAACAAAATTCTCTGTCATGGAGTTTGGCGTCAATTCATTATTACTACCAAAGCAGGTGATTTATAAAACGTAATTATACCCCTACTAGATGAAAGACCCGCCTTCGCTCGGGTGAAATGTGACTCATAATCATAATATACAATCTTTTTCAAAATGTAGGTAGATATACGTGTGAATCGGCCATAACGAACTCAAGATGGCATCCGAGTGGCCAATATGGCGGCTGCCATTTGCACCATTAGAATTTAACAAAATACTCGACAATCCGAATTTTGCGGATGTTGTCGACTCGAAATCATTATTTTTTATTGTTCAGGTAAGGTTTCAATCGAGTCTACCGTACCCCTTGACCGAATTGTTAATATAGAAGATAATGTTGTAGTTATATGATTAAATTAAGTTTTGTTTTAATACGTCAGGTGTAAACGTGTATAAAACATTTAAGCGTGTATTATTTACCTCAATTGCCTTAAATAAATATTATTTTATTGCGTAACTTATGACAGTTTCGTGCACTAAAATCCTAACCCGGCTGTTCTAAGGAATTTCACGAAACGTTATGTCGGGTACCCAGATTATAACAAGCAATTATCCTGGCCCTAAGTGTCCATTACACTAACCTGACAGAGGTCAACTTATCCTACTTTATGGCCGTACTGTACGGCTTTACAAGATGACACCCAACGGTCCAGTTGTGTCCCGTTTGTTTGGAAGGACCCGGATTTTGACAGGCACTATTAATTGTAGCCTAATAGCCGTCGTTAGTTATCACTGAGCTGGTTACATCTTGTCGGAGAGCCACGAAAGAATTGAACGGTTTTCGGAGGTACGAGGGCGGCACTGAAAATTTCGGGAATCAAGGAAGTGACACAACATTACTATTTAAAAATGTATTCATTGCTTTTCGAAGTATTCTCCGCGAAATTTGACACATTTTTCCATACGATGGAATCAATCATTGAAGCAACCATTCCATTCGGAAGTTGGGTCTCCAAAATGGCCGTTTTGTAGGCGTCCACAGCTTCTTCAGGTGATGAAAATCTCTGACCACGCAATTTATTATTTATTTTAGGGAAAGTATAGAAATCATTAGGGCTTAGGTCGGGGCTGTACGGCGGATGGTCTAATAATTCTATGTTTTCTTGCTTTAAAAACTCTTTTGTTCTGTGCGCGGTGTGACAATTCGCATTGTCGTGATGGAGGATGATGCGGCGGTTGCAGTTCTCTTTACGGAGTTCAGAAACGACCTGTGGCAAACAAATGCTAGCATACCATTCTGCATTAACCGTTCTTTGTCCCTCAAGAGAAATAGTTGCAACATGGCCGGTTTTGGAGACAAACGTACCCACCATTTTTTTGCAACACTCCGTGAACGAACAATTTTTGTTGGCTTTAACTCATTTTCAAACACCCAAACTCGTGACTGGTTGTTTGTTTCGGGTTCGTACGCGTATATCCAGGATTCGTCACCTGATACGATGTTGTATACACCATTTGAGGATCCTGCGTGGAATCTTTCGAGAGTTCTGACGCACCAAGTAACGCGAGCCGCTTTTTGCTCTTCACAGAGCGAATGCGGTATCCATCGGGAAAACAACTTTTTTACACCTAATTGTTCATGCAAGATTATTTGTATTTGACTCATGCCAATGTCTAAAGTTGCCTGAATTTCGCGGTATGTCACATGTCGATCTTCCTCAATCAGCTTACGCACAGCATCAACGTTTTCTTAGGTGACTGCAGTTTTTGGACGACCTTGACGGGGATTATCACTGAGCTTGACACGTCCACGTTGAAATTCAGCAAACCAGCGATAAATTGTGGTTTTGGATGAGGCCTTCATCACCAAATGCAGAAATCATCCGGTCAACTCACTGTTTTTGCGTTAAACCACTTCGAAAGTCATAATAAATCATCGCTCTTGAATTTTCTCGAGTCAATTCCATTTTATCAACGACTAAACAAGTTTGACAAAACCTTGTGATAAGACCGAGAACCTTTTTTTAAATAAATAAATGGTATTCGATTTTTAAAACCAACGATATCTCACCGCCTTTACGATCGCTAAAAACAAAGGCAACCTTTAAACATCATTTAAAAAAGGTATTACTTGATACACAGAAAAAAGATCAATCCTTTAATTACAAATGAATACAAAAAATACTCACAAAATAGTTAAGCATGTTGAGGCATCAGTTCCAACCAGTTTCAGTTGAATTGCGGCGACATACAGATGTAGTTTATTAGGCATTCCCTTTAACCTAGGAATACCTTCTCTGTATTTTTTTTTTTTTTGTGTTTTTACACAGGCAGGGTGTTTTGATTGATTACGTTACTCGTAATTGGTACTCCGTGCACACTGCACACTAAAAACATAATATTTTCTGCTGTCTGGGGCTCTTGAGGTATTGCGCAATGTTGTGATCACGTGACAACGCGCACTGTTGCCACAGATTACTAAGTCTGACCAGATTGTGAAATGACGCATCAGTTGAACAGTGCGGTGTTTGCGGGAAAGGGACAGAATAATATAAATGTGAGATAGACATATTGTTGTTTTAGATTAACTATGTATATGTGTTTGTTGTTATCTGTGTTTTGATAACTTGAACTTTTTCTTGAGTTGTTTAAATGCAGTTATTTAATTAAGTGCGCATGAGTTAATTGTATGCTTTTTTTTATTTGTTTTTTTTTTTTTTATATTTTAAGTTTTGTGTTACGGTTTTTGCCCATAAGCTCTCGCTCTGTGCGTCACTTGGGGTTAATACGGAAGACCAGCGCTGTGTTGTGGCCTGCGTCACAGCCAGCATTAAGCTGAGTATTAACCCCGTTGCCACACCTGCGGGCGTGCAATGGCAATGCAACGTATAATGTGTGTGTGTAACTGTGTGTGTAAAACGTGTTCCTAGGTTTAAGTAACATTTTATTTTGATTGCGCATTGCGCGGCTGTACTGTGAGGCAATAAATTTGTTCTTTCTTTCTTTCTTTCTTTCTATGTAGGTAACTTCTCTAAGTTACCTTCCTTCTAGTTCTGGGCTCTCTAGCCCGGACTTCTGGGCAATAGCTAGTATGAGTGACAGGTATGGAACGCGACCCTGACTTTCTCTACACATTGGGACACCGGCCTGCCATCCTTACGAAAAGTGTAATAACAAGGTTAAAACTGCTAATAAGCTAATGTAGTTCTTTTAGTTTGAAAAGCGATGTGTTCAAGAGTGTTCTTAGCTATCATCATCATCTGCCTACCCTTGTGCCAATTTTATTTGGGGTCGGTGCAATATCTTTTATTCTTCCATTCTACTCTATCGTTCGTCATTTCACTGAATACTCCATTTCTAGCCATATCTTCTCTCACACAGTCCATCCATCTTTTCTTTGGTCGTCCTCTTTTCTTGTACCCGTCAACATCCAAACATAAAACTCTTTTCACCACATTTTGCTCATCCCTCCGCATCACATGTCCATACCACGATAACCTATTGCTCCTCAGCTTTTCATCCACTGGTGCTACTTTCAGGCTTCCTCCAATATATTCGTTTCTCACCTTGTCCATCCTAGTCACACCACACATCCATCTCATTTCGGCTACGTGCAGGCGTCTTTCATCCGTTCTCTTTGTGGGCAAACTTTCAGAACCGTACAGGACGGCAGGTCTGATGATACACCTGTCCCTTTAACTTAATGCATAAATAATAGTTATTAAGGTTATCTAGGTGTGGTAAAGTTATTTATTCGTTCTCTGGTCATGAACAACCTTCTCTTATCTTTAAAGTAAGCATGTAGCTGAATGTTCTTTGCCGAATTAATATGGCATCAACAACTGACCTTATTGTAATGTGCCCTGTGGAAATAGCTAAAGTTTTAAACGAATATGCCTGTCTGCAAAAAGCCATGTTATATTAGAAGCGGAGACCAGTCTAATAAAACAAGACTGGTTAGATGCTGCTTGGAAACGATTGATACCTACCTTGATTTTAACGAAATCAATGAAATAAGAAACTAAGCATAAATAAAAAATACAGCTGAACAGATTTTCTAGGGTTATAGCTAAGAATACGCGATTAAGTCACCTTTTAAACAAACAAAAAAAAAACTAAATCAAAGCTATGATGCCACAGACAGACACACACGAGTAGATAAACGCGTAAAACTTATTTCTAAACTTTTTCTTTTTACGTCGAGGGGTTAAAAATATTTGTTGTTGTTATTTCTGAATTCAAATTAAAATTCTGATTTAAGTACAAAAAATAACACCCAGACCCGGGACAACTATTTGTGGAACATACAAATTTATGTCCCGTGTGTGATTTGAACCCACAACTCTCGGCGCGGCGTAGTGGCGAGGTGACCACTTAAAACATTGCGCCGTCCGTGCAGAAATATATGTCCACTTATTAAAATAACAATTAAATAATTAGATATTTTAAACACTAATCAGCTAAATTTATTGGGTTCTTATCCCCACAGCAGACATTCTGCACACCTCCTTGGCACCACGAGGTGCTTGGCCGACGACACCCATGTAAATCGAAACAACCTAAACAATCACATTACCCCTTGCATGTAATCAAAACCTTGTAACCAGAGAAACATGTCGTTAGTGACATTCAACTAACTTGAGTGCCGCCAGCGGGTAAGACTTATACCTGGTTCCTATATTCTACGAATCGTCAATGTACAATAGTAACAATTCGTATTCAAGGTACGACTTATGAGACGTAAAAGGTGTTCCCCAAAAAATTTACGACAGCCACTTCGACGAATGCTGCTCGGATACACGTCAACCGAGGCCCTCTAGCTGCACTCGTGCCCGGTTCCTATATTCATCAAATCATCAATGTACAATAGTAACCATTTGTATTTAACCCATACAGAAAAGTGCCCAACTAAAGAAGTTTCACTTCAAAAATATTCAAGCTATGGTCGAATTTTGACCACCATACATACAATCTCTAGTACATATTAATATTATACCTCCCATCGATAGTTGTACAAAAGTTATAAAAGTTTTTATTATTAATACAATTTTGTGGATGACATATATGTACCTTAATGGTTTATTAGCCAATAACATAGTCATTAACGTTCTCTGACCCTAATATTGTTTGTTGGAAATATGTTTCCTAGTTCTGTTTTATGGGATAGTTGTTTTTACTGTAGTTCGTATTTATAATATGTCAACATCCCGTTGAGGGTCTTTTAATATAATACAATTACTTTTGTAGAACGGATGACCCGCGATATTTCTAAATTTAAGTGCCCATGGGCACCTGTAACTCAAGAGTCACAAGTGCGTTGCCGCCCTTTAAGGTGGGAGTAGGGGAAGAGGGGACGAGCGGGAAGACGGGAGAGGAGGATTAGAGGGGGGAGAGGGGAAGGACGGGAATAGGGGAGAGGGAAGGGTTAGGGCCTTTTTTTTTTTTTGTGCGTGTGGAAACCCCCTCGGGCCGTCACCCCACCGGGGTTTTCGGTGGGACGGTGTGTCGGAATCGAACCGACTAAAACCACACGGTGTGCCGTACTGAGCCTTAAGTAGGAGGGATCCGGGAACAGCTTTTATTAAGACATCCGGAACCCTCCTAGCGCCTGCCCGCAAAAGCGCGGGCACCACCTCCGGGTAAAGACCTCTCAATTAGGCGACGTCCAGGCACACGCGGACGCCGCCTCCTCGCGGGGGGCCACTATAGCGGGTGGAGAGGAAAACCCGTCCCGTCCACCCGCGGCCACACTCAGGGCGGCATGGGGCGCTGGTAAGCGCGCCTCCGCCACCCGGTTCGCCGGCGGCGAATTAGGTCCGAGTGGAGATCGTCCTTCAGGACCCTTTCCACCGCCTCCTTCTGCGAGATGACGTCCTCACAGAAGGTCGCGACCGCGGTAAAATTGCTGTCGCTACCGGCCATGGAGCGTATGACGGCCGGTGGCGAGAGATCCCCTCCGATGACTGCAGTGAGGGCCCGACGCTGCGTCGCCCAGGCGGAGCAAACCGCCAGCGTGTGCTGAGCCGAGTCCAGGAAAGGGTCCCGTGCTGCCGCCCTGCCCACTCGACGATGACCGGCTGGAGCGCCTCCACGGCGGCAAAGCCAGCACGTGGAGCCTCCAGCCGGGACGACCAACGAGCCATGGTGGCTCGGCGAGCGGCCTCTCGCCATTCGCGTACCTCTTCGAGCGGGGGCCGACTGCCGCCTCCCGCCCGGAACTCAGCCGTTCGCCGATATACTTCGGCGAGCACTTCCGCCTCCAAATCCCACGGGGGAGTCCAGGCCAAAGCGCACGCCGCCTGAAAGTTTATCCCCCGGGCTGTGACCAACGTGTCATCGGCGTAACAGATTACGCCGAGCCCGGGAGGGAAGTCGCCTCGAAGGGCCCAGTCGTACCCCATGTTCCACAGGAGTGGTCCAAGGACAGACCCCTGCGGAACACCGCACGACATGGGCCGACGACTCAAAACTCCGTCTCGGTCCTCGTACATGACGGTACGCTCCTCTAAATAGTCTGCCACTAGCCGCCTCAGGTACCCCGGCACCCCGTGATAGTGGAGTGCTTCCCTGATGCAGCTGAATGGCAGACTATTAAACGCGTTGGCGATGTCCAACGACACCGCCAACAGCACGCCGCCACCGCTCACTACCTCTTCGATCACGGCTCTCAGGCGCAACACAGCACCGACCGTCGAACGCCCCGCCCGAAAACCGAATTGAGCGTCCGACAAATCGGGGCCGACCTCGCGAAGGTGCCGGACGATGCGGGCAGAGAGGACCCTCTCAAACAATTTACCCGCCTCGTCCAGTAACACGATGGGCCTGTAGGCTGCGACCGAGTCGGTAGGCCGTCCCGGCTTCCTTAAAAGTACCAGCTTCCCGCTCTTCCAGCAGTCAGGGAAGCATCCGGACACCAAGCTAGCGTCGAACACCTCCCCGAAGCAGTCGGACATGTGGTCGAGGGCCAGGGCCAACACTCGGGCAGGGATCCCGTCTGGCCCGGGGGTCCGGCCTGCCCCCATGTCTACCTCTTCAGTCAGGGGCTGCGGAGACAGCCAAGAGTAAATGATGGCTGCCTCCTCTAGTAGGTCCCTGTCCAACTTCGTAACAGCCCACCGCGGGAAGCGGGAAGAATGCCGCGCCGTGTGACCCCTTCTGGGGTCCTGGGTCCGGGATAGCTCAAATCGGATATAGAGGTGATCCGAGAGCGTCTCAGCCTCTGCCAGGACACGCCAGTTCCTTACTCGTGCGGCGAGAGCAGGGGTAGCGAACGAAAGCTCCACTATCGACCCCCCCTGCTGTCGCACGAACGTGTTGGTGGAGCCTCTGTTTAGGAGACAGAGGCCCACCGATGCCATCCACTCCTCCACGGCATCGACTCGTGCGTCCGTCCTGGGGGAACCCCATGCAATGGATTTTGCGTTGAAGTCCCCCAGCACTAGGACGTGCCCAGACGCTAGTCGCCTCATCGAGGTCTCCAAGTTGTTGAGGAAAACCTCGAAATCGCTCAGACTCCGGTTGGTTGAGAAGTAGACACCATATATGGTGATTCCTCCCTACTCGGCAGCAACATATCCATTACCCTTGTCTCTTATCGACAAGGGCGGGGAATGAGCCACCGTGGAGCCGACGATTGCCACGGAACCGTCCCGGTCACCCACCCAGTTTGGACGGGGAGGAACGTAATAGGGCTCCGCGGCTACGGCTACACCAATTGACCACTCCGCCATGGTTTGCAGTAAAAGATCCTGGGCACCGGCAGAGTGGTTTAGGTTCGTCTGGACAAGGAGGCTAGAGACTTGGTCCATTTGTTGGACTTTCTCTACAACCTCCTCTATGGGCGACGACGACTCCGGAATTACATCGGTGGCAGCCTGTGTCGATTGGCTAGCCCCCGATGATTTTTAAATGCGGGAAGGCTTGCAGCCCCCCTGTCCCATGTGGTGACTGGCGGAAAGATTTCCCGCCGCACATGCTGAGCAGTGAGGGGCAGCGGAGCATTCCGCCACCTTATGCCCCGGTTGACCGCAGCGGAAACAAAGCCCGCTGCAATCAAAACAACTTGCGCATTTGATCCGGGTGTGTCCCGATGATAAGCATTTAAAGCACCTCATCGGTCTTGCCGTCAGGACTGTGACTCTAGCGTTCACAAAACCGATGAGGACCCTGCCGCGCACGTCCTCTCCTTCAACGTCACCGGTGTTTGAGGGACGGAACCCCCTTGCACCGGCGCACGGATCTTCATTAGGAGATCCGCGATCTCCTCCTCCGCGACGATTTCACCCTCTGCACGAGCTCGCGCATACACTTCCGCCGTTGGGGAGAACTAAAGGTCGACCCGGGCAGAGATCCCCAATACCCGGGCAAGCGAAGGTTTATGCCCAACCGAGGGGTCCGCAGGTGCCCCGGCTGGGAGTGCGCTTGCGAATGAACTACCCATCAGCCATGCATCCCCTGGTCACGCATCAGAACACGGGATTCGGGGTGATTTTTTTTTTAGAGAGGTTTTCTTCCTCGCATTCCGGGCGGCTAAGCCAAGACCCTCGTCCCCGTTCGAAGTCGCGAGACATGACCACGACTCCTTTCGGGATTACGATATGCCGACGGTGGCAAGAAGAACTAAGTCTTCGCATGCCTGCTCGGTGGCAGTGTGAATGCACGCCGAGCCCGTCCTCTTTCTCCACTGTGCACAGCGGAGAAACGCCGACCCGTGGAAGGGTCCCTCCTTCGTGATTTTTTACCGAGGTTTTCATCCTCATAGCTCCGAAGAGCGAAGAGCCAACAGAGGAATCGACAGACACGCCCACTCTGTTGGACCAAGCCTCGACCAAGTGGCCAAGAAATATGGCCTCCTCTTCATGCTAGAATATTAGCCGCCGGCGATGACGCCCTCCTCAAAAGCGAAGAAGGAAAAGGCAGCGTCATCGCCTACGTTTCCAGGGTGCACCACGTGGAGGTTTTCTAGACAGCACCCCGAAGGGTTAGGGCCTTTTTTTTTTTTTTTTTTTTTTTTTTTTTTTTTTTTTTTTTTTTTGTGCGTGTGGAAACCCCCTCGGGCCGTCACCCCACCGGGGTTTACGATGGGGCGGTGTGTCGGAATCGAACCGACTAAAACCACACGGTGTGCCGTACTGCGCCTTAAATAGGAGGGATCCGGGAACAGCTTTTATTAAGACATCCGGAACCCTCCTGGCGCCTGCCCGCAAAAGCGCGGGCACCACCTTCGGGTAAAAACCTCTCATTTAGGCGACGTCCAGGCACACGCGGACGCCGCCTCCTCGCGGGGGGCCACTATAGCGGGTGAAGGGGAAAACCCGTCCCGTCCACCCGCGGCCACACTCAGGGCGGCATGAGGCGCTGGTAAGCGCGCCTCCGCCGCCCGGTTCGCCGGCGGCGAATTAGGTCCGAGTGGAGGTCGTCCTCCCGGACCCTTTCCGCCGCCTCCTTCTGCGAGATGACTTCCTCACAGAAGGTTGCGACCGCGGTAAAATTCCTGTCGCTACCGGCCATGGAGCGAATGACAGCCGGTAGCGACAGATCCACTCCGATGACTGCAGTGAGGGCCCGACGCTGCGTCGCCCAACTGGGGCAAACCGCCAGCGTGTGCTGAGCCGAGTCCTCACTGCAGTCGCAGTGGTGACAGGCGGGACTCAATTCCCTCCTAGCGACCGAGTGCAGGTACTTCCCGAAGCAGCCGTGCCCGGAAAGAACCTGCGTCAGTCGGAAGGAAAGGGTCCCGTGCTGCCGCCCTGCCCACTCGACGATGACCGGCTGGAGCGCCTCCACGGCGGCAAAGCCAGCACGTGGAGCCTCCAGCCGGGACGACCAACGAGCCATGGTGGCTCGGCGAGCGGCCTCACGCCATTCGCGTACCTCTTCGGGCGGGGGCCGACTGCCGCTTCCCGCCCGGAACTCAGCCGTTCGCCGATATACTTCGGCGAGCACTTCCGCCTCCAAATCCCACGGGGGAGTCCCGGCCAACGCGCACGCCGCCTCCGTTGACACGGTGCGGTATCCGCGTATGGCTCTAACCGCCATCACCCTCTGAGGGCGCCAGAGGCGCGCCCTATTCTGGGCGGTCAGAGCCCCCGCCCACACCGGTGCACCGTACAGTGCCATTGACCGGACAACCCCCGTGTACAGCTGTCTCGTAGCGACGCTGGGTCCACCCAAATTGGGCAAGAGTCGCCCAAGAAGGGTTAGGGCCTCCGGTAACCTCACTCACGCTGCGAAAAGCAATGCAAGTATTGTTTCACTGCCGGTTTTCTGTGAGGCCGTGGTATAGAGCGGAGTCGAGCCGGCCCATACGTGCCGAAGCATGGCTCTTCCACGTAGAATGGGTAATGCAAAAGACAAATTGTAAATGTTCAAGTCGATCGAACAATTTGAGGTTGGTGAAAATTGCGTTGTAAGAGTCGTTACATAGATAGATAGACACAGGTCAAGCTAATGTTAAAGCATGTACTAAGTCACAAGTGTCAACACACATGACACATGTCAAAACATCGCATGAAAGCTTTTATATTTTGGAATCTCGGTAGAAGTCACAGAGGTATTATAGGTAGAAGCCGGGAGCAAGTCACAATCTGGCGACGCCGGGAGAAAGAGAAAGAAGACAATTTACTTGCATCTCTCTTGCACCTCATCTCTGTTTTTATGAGTAACCGTTTGATAAAGAAGATAGGATAACCGCATCAAATAAACATTTTGCTTCTTTTGGAAGTCAAGTCTTTGATTTTATATATTTTTTATATTATATGACTGTCATAAGCTACTATTATTTTAATTTTATGTACTTTGTAAACTGTAGAAATAAGGTATATTGTAATTTGAGACTAACAAAAAAGGTTTGGTAAAGCATTTATAAACTTAACAGCTTTTTGAAGTTATACTTCTTTTGGCGCGTTAGGGAAAAATGATGAGAGTAAATTTTTACGACGCGCGCACACCCTAACAAAAAACCGACACCAACTTCACGATAGTGATAAAAATGGTTTTTACATGTTACTTTGAGTACGTTAATAGAATTTGAGGTTAGTTGACGGTATATATTATTTATTATGATATTTAAATAAACTTTATTTAACTAGATAAAAGTATAATTTCTTACGTGCGTACGTAAGTACACCCATTTTTTTTTTATTGTCATGTTGAAAATGTTTAAAAGCTATTAATAACTACAACATGGTAATGCTGCTGTATACAGGTGCATAAACCTATACACCTGTAAAAAGCCATGTAACCATAAACATAGCCAGTAAACATAACCATGTTTGGGTGCGAGAGAGATACATGTAAATCGCTGTCTTCTTTCTCTTTCTACCGACGTCGCCAACCCGCATACAGGGATTCCAATACCTTCCCGCCTCTAGCTATAATATCTCTATGGTAGAAGTACTACTGCCATGTTGCGTTGAGTTGGAAGGTGTTTTGACCTGAAGTTTGTTGCCAGCTGAAATATTGAAGAAACGAAATTTATAGCGTTTTACAATTTGTTTTGTTTCGGTCAGTTTGTTCAAGGCTCAGAGGAAGTTCAAGGTGTGTTATAAAAAGTAATTCGGTGAAGTTGTAAATGATTGACACGTAAATACTTCAACAGTTACGATTGCAGAAAAGCCTAATTAATAATATCATTATATTAATGTGTGAGGAGAATTCTTTTGTACCCCTTTTTAAGAAAATTTCGTAAACGTAGTAACGTGAATTTTCCAATATTTATAGTTTTTGTATCGAAGAAGTGCTGAAAGTTAAAATTTGTAAACAATATGTCTTACAGCTTTAAAAATTACGTCAAAACGGCTTAATGAAATTACACGCGTCCAGTATATGTGATTACCTGTCATGGTAAGTAAGTCTATACAATAACAGCTCAAGTTACACTGGACAATGAAAAACCACGGTCGAATTTCGACCGTAAGGCGATCTCTAGTAAGTATAAATTTGAATATGAGTTTGTTTGTTTGTTACGCTTTGGCGCCTTAACTAATCAATCGATCATCATGAAATTTTGCATACACGTTGTTAGGAGTACAGGCAAGCACAAGGGGACCTGTTTCCCAGAAGGGACCTGTTACCCAGAAGGGACCTGTTACCCAGAAGGGACCTGTTACCCAGAAGGGACCTGTTACCCAGAAGGGTCCTGTTACCCAGAAGGGACCTGTTACCCAGAAGGGACCTGTTACCCAGAAGGGACCTGTTACCCAGAAGGGACTTGTTACCCAGAAAAAAAACGAAACTGTTCTTATTTCGTGATACTTGTGATGAATAACGTATTTATTTGGATAAGGATTAATATCATTTTTATTAAAACATTTTTTATTGATGCTCCGCTCCTATTTGCCGTAGCATGATGTTATATAGTCTTCCTCGAAAAATGGACTATCCAACACAAAAAGAATTTTCAATTCGAACCAGTACTTCCTTAGATTAGCGCGTTCAAACAAACAAACAAACTCTTCAGTTTTATAATATTAGTATGGATTATACACTACCATGTGTGTTTTAAACTAGAGCAACAACTAAAGTTACTAATAGGTTTCTATTAACAAACTAGCCAATTCATGCCAATTACTAGACAAAATCTACGTTACACCTCAAATACATTCGCGTCAATGACAAACTACACAAATCACAAAGCATGTTGAAATTTAAACCAAACGTTGTTAACTCCTGCTCGGATCGAATGCCGGTACTTAGAATCACATAACGGCAGCCACTCGTTACATTATTGTGTGTGAGAGATAAAGATAGATATAGTTATCGCTCGCTATCATAACCTCCCTTAGTAAAGGATGGTATGCTTACGTCATTTATCATTAATAACTTATGTTTTATAATCATCATAAGGAATGATTTCGTCATATATTCGCCGGATGGGTATTTGGTTTCCACATAGAAAAATAAATAGGAATATTAAAAAAATTAATTGTAATATGATGTAATTTATGATGAGACGAGACCATGAGAGAGAATAATTTAAAACACCTTTGTTGTAACGTATTGAGCCAGTAAATTATCTTATTTTATCTAACTCTACAGGGGTCATGCTTTTATCACAATATGCACAGTAAAAATTTATGGTTTGTGTTCTCTAACAAAAGAATCGCCATTGATACAATGCTGGACGCACTTTGATACGGAAAACAATGGACTTGTCATATATTTCTGTTCTATATAAAGCACACAACGAGGAAAGAAATATGATCGTGGAGTTGGCTTTTGTTTATATGTTTTGCATTGAACCTGCAGTGAAACTGCCGATATATTCGATGTTTAGTTTCAAAGTTAGGTTTTTGTTTTACAAATTATGATTTTTCTGAAATTGTCAGCGTTTCAGAAAACTCGCGGCGTCTATACGGTTTATGTACAGGACCCTGATGATGTTTCTGTAACTTGTTGTATGTATACTTCTATGTTTATTCAGACCTTTTTAGGCAAATATGAGAGAATCAAGAATCAAGTACACGTATAAATTAAACATTTAAAATACCCCGACTCTAAAATCCTTTCAACGATTTGAAAATAGTTGATGATCTTCGAACGGCTTACGGCTGTACACAGTTTCTTTAATCACTCAACTCTCTCGATCATGTCACTTTACAAAAAAACGAACTCCAAATCAGACAAATAGATACATAGATATTCAGACACACAGATACGTGGATATCTGTAATGTTAAGCTTATAATATCCCAAATTTTTGCGTGGGGGGTTAAAATAGGGTCAAAATATATTTCAGTGTTTCTCCTCCATTCAAATTTAACAGTCCATGTTACCTGATCGTTTCATATCGATTCGCAACGATTGTAGAACAATAGAGGCATGTATACTATTGTAGACCTATTTCCAGACTGCCCTATAGTTTTCTCATATTGTAGATTGATATAAAAGGATAGTTTTACACAAATAACTAGCTTTAATCAGGGACATTTTTACACAACTATGTTATCTACACTCAAAATAGCATAGATTGTCCGTTAAAGCAAATCTCAACCCCAGGGTTTCTAAAAATCTTAACAATTGGCTTATACAAAGATGCTTTATACTGTGGAGGAATTTTTTAAATGTAACATACGATAATTTTTTTTGCAATAACTAATTTATTATATAGTGTAATTAATCTATGAAAATGATCGTGACATTATTAATGATAGGTATAATAATATTAGATGATGATTATAGTTGTGATGATGATGATTTAGTATACCCGGCGACATGCGACGCGTTTTGGTCCAATCAAATGCCGATGTCGTGTCACATCGGGTGTTCATAGCGTTTCTAGTCATAGGAAATGATAAGATTTGATTCGACACAACACACGTCGCGTCTCGCGTCTCGTACAGTCTTTATGGCTTTTTCACAATATCATTTTCAAACAAACCAACGGGCAAACACTTGTATTTATAGAATTTGTTATTGGAATTTGACAGGTCTAATGTTATTGAGACCTACGACTATTTCGTAGAAGTAACATTTGAAAAATGGAATGCTATTGCGCTATTCTGGATAAGTCTTTAAGTATGATGTCAAAATGACAGACAGTGACGTTCAAACATTCCTTGGAGTAAGGTCAGCAGGAACAAAGACTATATTAAAGGGACAGGGTCAGGAAATGAAAAGACGGTGGTCACGAACAAGTTGGACACAATGCAGTTATCAAACAGAAGTTTAACTACGTTAAGCAACGTAAGCTAAGCTGCCTAATAATATAATTTCATATACAGGTTAGTTGCTTGACACAATATGTGAATGTTTTATAAAAACACCGGACAAGTGCGAGTCTGACTCGCGCACCGAGGGTTCCGTAAGCAAACTAACTTGTATGTAGATAGTACGTCCAATTCTTCAAGATTTTTGCCCGTCTTTTCCGAAAGACAATCTTAACTTTTGCGATTCTAAAAATACTCTTCTATACATCGATGTACGACAAATTCAACTTTCCAACCGCAAAATATAAATTTGTAATCACAAAAAAAAAAAAATTATGTGATGTAACAACAAATTAACGAATTTCGGATTTTTCCCTTTACTTGTGCTGTCAGTGTCTTGTGCTTGCTTCTTACCAAATATAATGGTTCTAGGTCAATGGGAACTAGGTTTTGATTTACCTGCGAAATGTTCAAATTTGGTCACATCCTAGGCTTAAATGGCCATATCTTTTGATTGCGTTGACTTAGAAGCTTGATTTTTTTACAGTTTCAAGGGACCGCAGAAGTATTTGGTATTAATTTCAACTAGATGCATTCACGGGTTCCTGAGAAAAAGGGTCTTGACAGACAGACAGACGGACAACAAAGTGTTCCTATAAGGGTTCCTGTTTTTCCTTTTGAGGAACGGAACCTTAAAGATTCGTTTGTTTTCTTTATTTTATATTTTGTGGTTTGCGTAAGTACCTACTCGTTACTTCTTTATTTGAAAAGGTAAAACCAAAATTGACTTATATTTGATTGGCCAAGAATTTTAATTTAGCATTGTCCTAACAAAAATAAAAAAAAAATTAAATGTAAAAAGTGCATTCTTAAAAATCAAAACATTTTAAATATAGGTGCAAAAGGGACATTGGGCTTCAGCGTAAGTAGCTAGGATACGACCACGCACGCAGGGACGTTAGCCTCAAAGACAAATTATAGCTCATCAAAACTTAAATGTATAACAATTTTGCGTCTGTACTCTGTGTATCCAGAATTTTCGGGGTTTTCTTAGCACCAGATCGGGCTTTCGTTAATAATAATAAAGTGGAATGGAGATACATTGAAATTTAACTACTACACATTAATTCGTATCTCGTGGTTTTCGTAATACTAACAAAGATGAGTGAATTGTAGTTAGACTACTTCTAATTGATCTCTTCTTATTACCAATGCCCCATTTCTACAAAATTTGCAGCTGGAAATATAATTTCCGTTCGGCTAAACTAGTGGTTGAGTTCGCGGAGTTTCTATGTAAATGTCTGTTTCCTTTAAGCGTGTCTTGGCTTTGACACTGTCTCAATTTGTAAGAAATAAAAAAAAATATATATTACTTTGACTTGTGGTTATAACAACGTAAAAAGTTCGTATTTGACCCAGTTGTTAGCCAGAAGAACTTTCTTTTTAAACCCTGAATAAAAATCGTAATGATTCAATCTTGCCACACAAAGAATTTAATCAGTAGATGGATCCTCTTTTTACTTGTTCTGGACATTTAGAACCCTTTTGTGAGGTTCATATATTGGCTGTAAGTTACAGCTATAAACTCGTATGTGAATAGAGTACTTCGCAAATAAGGGTTAGTGTATGTCTTTACAAAAGGAAAGATCGTAAAGAAACTAACAATGTCGTATAAGGAAACAGTTATTTCTCTTGCTTTTGCCATTCGGGTCTAGCAGAAGAAAGCTTAAGTAATTGCATTGACTTTACGTGTTGTTAAAAAAAGGTTGAATCTATTAAAAATTAAAGTTTTATTTAACTTCTATCAAGTCTGGATTTTCGTCTTTACAGTTTAAAATTTGTAAACCATTTTTCAAACACCGTCATTAGATTGAGCAGAAAGTCGTACGTATGTAACTTTGCTAAAAATGCAATAACGCAGTACTGCATTATTCCATTGTCAACATTGCTACACTATTTGTATTGCAGTCACCAATATTCCATATGTATAACTTTGGGGGGAAAAGAAGACTGTGCTCTCAGCTTCTCTTCAGTTCTTTTCCAAGATTACCACTGCACGAGTAGTGGCTACAAAAACAGCCTGATGTGATTCATCATCATTATCAGCCTTTCATCATCCACTGCTAGACATAGGCCTCTCATAATGTACGCCACTGAGCTCGGTCGTCAGTTTTCCTCATCCTCAGTTTTTCTCAGCCGTTTTGCGCAGATCGTGCGTGACGATCTGGCCTCTGCTGGTCTCTACTCCAGAACCCGTCTACGTCCATATGATTGATTGAAGGATAACCAGGATACTAAAATATCTTTCAAAAATTAAATTAAAAGGTAAGAGTCCAAGGAACTGTGCAAAAATAGAGTGATGAGGGGTAATTTTTTTTTTAAATGGTAATGGAATAGGCGTTGGTCTTCCGACTGACTTGATGAAAAGTGATGATGAAAAGAAGATGATACACGCCTATCCAAGAGAAACCTAGTCTTGAACATAAATATGCTATATAGTAGTTAGACCTACTTTTGCGTTAAAATCTCCCATTACGATATAACCTTTGTGTGCTCTCTTGCCTTGCTAACTGTCTGATATAAGTGAGTAATGTCGTCTTCTTTTGTTGCTTGTGTAGGTGTGTATGCATGTATATCATTTATCGGAGCCGATGTTTACCGTGGCACAGTGTCGCCTCCACTATGTGTGTATCTAACTATTTTCAAATACTTTTCTAAGATTCTCAAAGACAGACGACCTTCAAAGTTAAGTAATCGGAAACACCACCAACTTGATGTACCTACTTGTGGGTAATATTATTCCTATTCAGATCGTAAGAAAACTTTCGATTGAGTATATTTGCCTAATTCGCTCAAAAATAAAAGGGACTCTCCAAAAGTGTATCAAACAAGATCCGAAATTTATTTAGGTTGGAATGTAGGCGAAACTGCTCGATGTGAATCGAATATCAAACGAATAGAAGTAATTGAATATTACTGTTTAAATACACCACTCAATTAAATAAAAAGTTTTGATTTTCGCAATAAAGGAGTGAATAATTCCAAAAAAAAAATACGTTTGACTTAAAATCTTTAACTTTACACATACCACCTGCTTTTATGAGAACCGGAGGTGATAATACCTTTAAATTCAAACGGTCATAACTTTTAAACGGATAGTTTCTTTTGAAGTGAAATCTTCTTTAGGCACGTTTGGCACTTTTGGTATGTGGATTTTACTTTTGATCACGGAAGTTCAGTGCAAAAGCATTGAACATGCGTGACCGTCACGCTCAGTTGACATATATACAGATGTGTGTGTGTTTTCACTTCTGGCGTGCAGTCCTACTGACGGTGTTTTTAATTCTTTTTGTAACTGCACGCTAGAGTTGTGCCCTTTCGGTGATTTAACTAAGTGTTCCAATGTTAGGGGACACCTTGTCTATTTGTCGATGGTAAACACCAACCCCGTTTCACCGATTTGTTTGTCTAAAAATTGTGTTATTTTCCGAATACTAGGGCAAAAGCTAGTTTAATACTTGCTAGCAACCCGCGGCGGCTTCGCACGGGTAGCAGAAACGTCTTAACAATCATCAACATATTTCAATCAATTTACACAAAAACTTAACTTACATAAAGGTTCTGGAACAGGCGCCTGCCGCTATTGGTTAAAGTGTCATGACGTCGCAGAACGAACCATCAAAATATTGTCATGGTATTACACAATGTTTCAATGGAAGTTAAAAGCACTACTTACCTACCCACTTAAAACCCATTATAAATTAAAGATTTCACACACACACAAAACTAAGTACTTAATGTATTTCTTGCGTAATTTGTTTCTATACTTATAATTATGTTATCTTTGCCCTACCTTTAGCGTGTTCAGAATGGCGACTTCCAACTGAACCGAAACTGACAAAACCACGACACAGTCGATCAAAAGTCAAGGCTATGTTGACTGTGTTCTTTGAATTTCGAGGTGTTGTGCACTCTCAATTCTTACCAAAAGGTCAGACTGTAAATAAAGGATATTATTTGATCGTTATGCGGCGTTTGAGAGAGAAAATTCGTCGAAAAAGGCTAAATTTGTGGAAAAAAATTTCTTCGATATTACACCACGACAATAGATCATCGATCATTGTGAACGATTTTTTGGCTAAAAACTCAACAAATATCATTGAACAACCACCATATTTACCGGATATGGCTCCAGCTACCACTTCGAGGTACCCGTTTTCAGTTGATAGAAGATAGCAAAGAGAATTCGCGGCGAGAACTGAAGTCGATTCTGGAAAATGCATTTAAAAAATGTTTTGATAACTGGATTATTCGTTGGCGTAAGTGTATTATTTCTGAAGGGACCTACTTTGAAGGCGATACAACAAATTTGGAAGAATAGTTCACATTTTGTGTTTTATTGACCTTTTCCCGGTACTTTCTTGACAGAGTAGTATATTATTATCCAACAAAAAACGTTGAACAGCGGTCCACCACCATGATCACCTCACCTCGTCGAAGGGCCCTTTGTGTTGGTGGGACATAATACCCGTTCCTCCACAGCCTCACCCCTGCCCATAAATGAATAAAGCTCATGTCTTCAAATTTACTGCAAAATTGATTATTTAACAGAAATGAACTGATCTTTAATCTTATAACTTATGAACATACCACATGCTGCTGCAAATAAAGATTATTATATATTTAAAAAATATTTAGACACATGAGTGCCATTGGTGTATATGTTTAGTCACAGGTCAATAGTCGAGTTCAATTTATTGCGCTTAAATTCTAATTCGACTTTATTTCATCAAACAATTATGTTAGTTTCAAATTACTCTCATGGTTTAGTAATTAGTTTAAGGTGGAATAAGATTTCGTATTAAGAGGTTCTTAGTTCTATAATAATTTATGGGTTATTTAACAAAGGTAACTAGTGTACGAGTTTGGTAATGTTATTTGCTTCTCGGCGTAAATCCGTTTGGTAAATTGTTTTCTGGCGAGCTTTGCGGGTGGTGTATTTATATATACATTTCTAGAAATGTGCGGGGATTGTTGAATTATTTTGAGGTTGTCGTTAGACTACACATAATCGCGAATTAAAAGGATGCTTTATAACGTTGATTCTATTTTTGTAGTTCTGTTCCCCAAAAGGAAAACGGAACCCATTTGTATGAATGCAAAATAAATATGTTTCTTTCTTTCTTCCTTTCTTATATAGGATCACTTCGTTTTCTGTCTGTCTGTCTGTCTGTTAAGACCCCTTTTTCTCAGGAATGTGTCAATCAAGTTGAAATTAACACCAAATTCTATAAGAATGAAGCTTCTAAGTCAACGCAATCAAAAGATATGGCTATTTAAGCCATTTTGAATATTTCGCAGGTAAATAAAAACCTTTTGGGTATTTCCTACTGACCTACAATCATTCACTCGAAAAAAATGGGCAAAAATCTTCGAGAATCAAACAAGCAGCCCTCGGTGCGGAAATCAGACTCGCACTTCTTCGGTGTTTTTATTAATGTATTTATATACTTGTAACATTTTTAAGCACTAGAAACCATGATATTAATTCATGACTGATACGATACGTACATTGCGTATGTATCGTATCAGTCATGAATTTATACCAAGTCAATCATTGATAAAATGATAACAAAATAACGCTCTGAAAGGGATTAAAGCGCTATAACGCACAAACACGTGATATTTCATCAGTTCAAAAACAGTTGTATATTAATATATTAAATGTTTATGCACGAGAGTTTTGGTTTTAGCATTTTTTTTTACGGTGCAAGGTGCCGAGCCAGATTTGTCGACCCCATTGTAAAAACGGAATGTTAGGATTTCGAAGGAAAAAGCAAACGTACACAAAAGTGACCAAAGACCTGCCTCCAAGCGCTTGTTCGGTTAAGGCACAGGAATGTAAACAATGCAAAAATGTTACAGAATTTTGAATTGGCCTGCGGGCGCCATCTATTGTCGAGTATAAGAAGTCATAGAGGGTTACGATTACCTAAATTGAGATGCACGCCATCTTTTCACGATGAACGGAACTAGTCGTTTAGTCAATTAAAGAATGTCCCACAATGTATTCGAAAATTTCAGAGTGGTTTCGAGTTTTCGGGAAATGTTATGAACTCTATGAAATAAAGTTCAGAGCATATAAGGATGTTGCTGTTGTATTAGTTGAGTTCTAATTGAGCGATTAGCGAGTGAACAAGTGAATAAAGAAGTGGAAATATAAAGCGAAGTACAAGTGATAATTTAAATATTGAGAGTTAATTATAATTGGGTTATCTGTGAATTATTTAAATAAATTGTGTCTATTTTGGTAATAAATTAGTGTACCTTACTAATCCCGAACCACAGCTACGAACAGCTCGTAACAATATGTATGTATTTAGTAATATATAAGAATGTTTATCGGCAGTCTGGTTACCACGGACCACTGACGGTTCTGTGTCAGGTGCCTCAAGTTATTATTATATACATATATCTTCCGCTAGCGGAAATGTAGATAATGCAATATGTGGGCAATAGACAAGATGCACAAACTAAAATAATGTTGTCCAGACTTCGATAGTGGACACTTCACGTGTACAAATTCACCATGTGTCATTCGTATCGTCCCTCAAAATACGTCACTCCATGAATTATTGATTAGGGTCGCTGATGTGGTCACGAATAATTTCTATCCTCGCGAAGCTTTATAAAACCTTTTTGTGATGAAAAAGATACCCGTTTTGATTCCAAGGGACTGTCATAATGAAAATTTTCAAATTTGATGGTTGTTCATTGATATGGTATTGACGCGAAATTTAGGGTGAAACGTGTGTTGATTTGTTGAGTGTGAATGAGGCATTGGCCCCAATTCTGTTACTTCACTCGCTAAATTAAAATTCATTAAATTTTCTTCATATAAGATGTAAACCGTGTATACTTCGAAACAAGGTCTTATTTCAAATTGAAACAAGTAGGTAACATATGTCGCTATCCAAATAAGCAATTTATTTGTCGACTAAAGTCTGATACAGCTTAAATAAACTTTAATACCACGTAGCGAGAGCCGCTATCCGTTGAATGCCATCTCTTTTGCTCTGTGTTTTTAGTACGCATTTTGAACAAGTTTTTATACGGCATTGGAATAAATGGGGACTCTCGCTGCGTGGAAATAAAGTTGAGTATACGTTGACAGGTTTTAGAGAAGTTTACTGGCACTGAGAAATAGATACCAGTAACAAATAGACTTTATTCTGAAAAACACAAGGTTGATTTCATATGAAGAAATTAAGTCAGGTTTTAGTTTAGTCGAGTGTACAATAGAATCGGCATCAGTGTTTTGTGGATTGTTTTTATACCTTATTATATATAAAACCATTAATACGTAAAAGCCATGACTAATACTTAGTCATGGCTTTTACGTATTAATGGTTTTTGGATTTTATGGTTTCAAATAAACTAATGGCCCGATTGATGGCAAACGGTACATTAAATGTAAAATGTTAAAACAATTTGTTAAGTTTTATGTCATGTGGCCTCAAAATATACATGCTATAAAACATCGCGTATTTAGGTTAAGTGTTTAAAATTTATGTAAAAGTTAAAATTTATAGAATAGAATAATCTTTATTACACTTTTACCAATCCCACTAATATTATAAATTTGAAAGTTTGGATGGATGGATGGATGGATGGATGGATGTTTGTTACTCTTTCACGCCAAAACTACTGAACTGATTGCGATGAAACTTTTTATATAGATAGCTGGAGACCTGGATTGTTAATCCAGGTCTCCGGCTAATGTCGAGATAATAAATAAATCGAGATAATAAGTAGCCTATGTGTTAACATAGGCTACTTATTATCTCGATATTTCCACGGGATCGGGACTTACGCGGATGAAACCGCGGGGCGCTGCTAGTATTATATACACCAACGACATATTGTTTAAAATGAATACACAAAGTAGACGTGTACCATAGGCGGCCTTTTGGCTAAGAGCGATCTCTTACAGGCAACCTTTGGATGGACAAAATCGATAATATATAAAAGAATAATGAGTACCCATTACTCTTTAATCTCTTTGGCGTAAGATAGAAGTAAAGAAAAAAGGGCATTTAGTTGACAGGAATTATAACGTCATGTTTAAAACTACGTAAGTACTTTATACCTATAAACATTCTAAATACTAAGATATTTTACAGAGGGTTCATTATCATGAAACTAAATTTAATAGCTGACGGTAAACTGTTAATGGTGTCATATAATAATTATAATAAGGACATCTCACACACGACCGTTTGATCCCAAACTAGTCAGAGCCTGTAATATGGTAATCAGACTGTTGGTAAACATATTACTAAATACATACAAATCATAGACACAGTACAAATACTACAATCGTGCTCATCATACATTTGTCCCGGAGTTGGAATCAAACCCACGACCTCTGGCTCAGCAGTCAGGGTCACTAACCACTAAACTAACGTAATGTGTGTAAGAAACAGTCTCAAAACCACTGATATAAACTATGAAAATCACTAACTAACAGTAACTGCCAAGTTATTCGTACCTCTATTCGCACTCAAGTCAATCGATCTCCACTTATTTCTACCCTTTTACAATCATACTATTCGTTATATTCGTTATAACCAGTAAAAATAATATCTATTAACTTATTTTTATTAAATAGTGAACTGTGTTATCATCTATTATAGTTAGTCCCTATTTTTAATAAAATAAATAAGAGTTTAAGATGTGGCGACAACATGTGGTGTCACTAATTCCAATTCCTTTATATATATATATTGTTCACTGTTTTCCCATAGGACTCTCACCAAATTAGCTTAAGTAATTCCTTCTTTATCGATGAGGAATTTTTTCGAAACGGTATATATATGTCATCATGTTTGACTTGTAGTTAATATATCACAAGTAATGCCTTTAAATACACCACAGAAAAAGTATACGTCTTTTTCGCTTATGAGTAGGTAAGTTCTTCAAAGCTATATAAGAGCTACCCTACAATCAGAAGCGGCGGTAGCGTAATGGCTAAATCATCGGACTTGCGATCGAGTGGTTGCAGGTTCGAACCCCACCCAGTGCACTATCGACGTGAACACTCCTAATAAAAGCATTTAGCTAACAAGAGTACTAGTAATGTGTGACCCACGATACAAGTACCTAGTGCTTAAGAAAACAAAAAAAATATTTGTTGGCATAAAGAAAACCACATACCTACTGAGAGACGAATAACGTGTTAACACGATCCATGTTAATCCATTCGTTCACCACATTTATCGTTCCATATTAGGCACTCCCCTTGTGACGATCCATTGCTGTCCTTCTCCAAGTCTAAGTCGCCAGACAGCCTGACCTGGTAACTGATATTAAATGTTAAGTTATATACATACAGAAAAAATAGAAATAAGTATAGTTAGTATAATATAGTTAGTATAGTTTTATGTTTTATTATATTGCAAATTGTGCAAAGGTCAGAGTAAATAAAGGCTATTTTTTTTTCATTTTTTTTTTGTGACCGTCTGTAAGTGGCTCAATGAACGACACTCCAACTTACAACATACTTGAGACGACAAAAGAACGTCTTCAATTATTGGGGTGTCTCTGAAAAATATAATTAAATATCTCCAAAACAAGAAAGTGACAGGTCCATTAAAATACGTCAAAAGAAATCTGAGTGCCAAAGAATAATAATTAAAATCTTCCGTCTGGGTTTTTTGTGGTGGATTGCACTGAATGCTTTAACGTTAATTGTGTATTATTCAATTTATAAACGGGTTTTATTAAATGAAGATTTGTATCGATGGTTTCACGGGTTTCAGTACAAATTGCCGGTATTGCGTAATAGGTCAATAGTTTAAACTATTTCAGTTATTTATAATTAGGCAAATAAATAAACGTTTACAAATTAGGAAAGAACAAATTTTTGTTACGTTTTCCTGGGAGGAAGTTCTAGCACTAAGTCCTAAAAGGTTAGCGGTAACCAGCAAAACATATAAGTGGTAAAGATGGGTATTACGTATAGATAGATAGATAGATTACACTTTATTTGTACACCATATTTACAGTAGAAGTATCATACATACATGTGTGAAACAGATAATGCACAAAGGGCGGCCTTATTGCTAGATGCAATTTCTTCCAGGCAACCTTGGGATGGATCAAAATGATTCAGAGAAACAGTGATAGTTGGTGGTGTAGTAAAATTGTAAGAATTTTTATTTTTTTTTATTTTTTTATATTATTTATATCATTATTATTGAATTTAATTGTATTGTTTTCATTTATACACCTGTGGTTATAAATATATAACATTTTAATTGCCTGATAATTAGGCAATTTAAAGGTACGTTATCGCGTTAGTGCGAATTCATATGCTTAATTTAAAAAAAAACCTAGATAATCAAAACAGACCAAAACCTTCTAAGACCCCTAATCATTTGACATTGTTTCCTACCACGTCTAGTAACTTTTTGACGGCTTAATGCATTAAACTAACTGTCGTACTAAACCCTCTATGTTTTATCAAAGTTATAATTTTTGGCGTGGGGGAGCCAGTACGGTCTTAATATCTCTGCTTGCTTTTCCCAAAATACATGGCAATTACTCATTTTTATGGGACGGATAATTGTATGTCATTTCACACGCTCTATTTATAACGCCCTACGGGCTTGTATAAGGTATTTTGGTTTAACGTAATAGACAGAAAGTTTGTCGATAAACTATAGTTAAAGTAGGGTGCAACAGACCGATAATTTAACCTTTTCCTTTATAGATATTGGAAAAGGAGTCAATTTTCCTTTGTGCTGTGGAGGTTTTCTAGTTTTATAACGTTTATTGTCACCGTGGGATGGCTACGAATGTTTCAAGTTTTCCAATATTGACATTGAAGATATTGAATTCTTTCTTTTTTTTTTTGTGTGATTTTAGAACGTTTTTATTGTTTAATCCTACCTAATATTTGAATAGAATAAAATAATCTTTATTGTACACCAGTTACATATTGCTTTAAGTTAGTTTACAATATGTACAGAGGGCGGCCTTATCGCTAAAAGCAAATTTCTTCCAGGCAACCTTTTGATGAAAAAATAAAATATATGAAATCTATGAATAGGGTATTTTACTCTATGATTTTAATGTTAAAAAACATAATGGTAGATGGTTTAGACAATAGGCAATCGGAAAATATTAGTTTCAGTTCATAAATTTAGCAATTAAATTTTATAATTCATTTAAAAGTTTTCGGTTTTATTTTCTATCTCACATATTATATGTGAAACGCAAGCCGACATTACGTCATCAGGTCAGTAAAAAACCAAGTATATTGTGAATTTTGTTATAAATTTCCTATATTTTATTTCTTCAGTGTATTTTACTTAAATATCACCATGGATAAAGGTTCTTGTAATAGGCAGAAGTACAAAGCTACGCAGAACAAGCTCTTTCATGATTCGATATTTTTTTTGCCGTAAATCCCGATGCATGTTCTGCCAAATTACGGAATGTGTCAACATCGATACAGGATGCATTGTTCTATCTCCATCACCAATCGTAAGGATAGTAACTTACTTTAAACTAGTTCCCTAAGTAGTCTAATTTACTCTTTATAACACCAGCTATCTGGCAGGGAAAGTCCCGTGGAAATCAGCCCACCCGTTCCGGAGATTAGCCAGAACAAAGAGACAGTAGATATCGTGCAAATAATTGTATGAGCTTAAAAAATACCTTTTATTTTGACATTACAAACAGACACTTCAATTTTATTTATTTGTATTGATGATAATTTGTATTGATAATTATTTGTAATGATGATGATGATATGACAAAATTGCAATACTCGTACTTTACACTTATAATGTCCATACATATTGTAGTATTCTCTAGTGTGCTGAGAGAAATTTCCCGAGAAAGTGGTGTATTTGACAGGAGAAGATAAATTATACTGTGAACCGACCTAGCTATCCAATCACATTCCAGACCGTCATTCATTCCGAAGAGGACGGAATGCTACAATTTGTACAACACTGGAAATTAATGGCTTGATTTCGAGCTTGATGAGTAGGTAAAAGAATAATTAATAATATGGTCAAACTTCGATCACCAGGCGATTTCTGGCACATTATAAAAACTATAATATCAATTACATCCAAAAATTTCGTGTTACGTTGTTACCAATGAACCGATTTTAATGAAACTACACACTGTACGCAATCTATAGCCATAATATTGGCTGAGGCCATTAGGTATTATAATAATTACTAGCTGTTGCCCGCGACTTCGTTCGCGTGGAAATTAATATAATAATTGATAAAAACTAAATGATAAGACTATAATCTATCTTTGTGCCAAATTTGATCAAGATTCGTTCAGGCGTTCTTGCGTGAGTAGCAACAGAGTGGCAAACATTAATCCATCCGTCCATCCTTACAAACTTGTGCTTTTATAATATTAGTAAGATGTATACGTACGGGATTGCCTGGCGTTTCAACCAGGTTGCACTGACCGTGATCACAGACTTGAAAGGTATGTAATACGTGGTGAACAATGTATTACGTGATCTCGTTATTTCCCGTACATATTCATAATTATCTATCATCAATTCATCATCAATCAGTTGAAAATCAATTACATGTTTTTCTAAAAGCAGTGTGCCCATTAGCCATGTTTAAAAAAAACTTACAAAGCACTGAGGAGGACAAAATAATAATATTGACGTGTTTCTCAAACAAGCATGATCCTCTTTTAATACTCCGATAATATCTGCATTACCGAGGCCATTCATTATATCCTTTTAAGAGAGGATTTACAATACATCACTATACAAGCTTAATAATAATCCTTCTAAACACAGTAAGGCGTTTTACACACTATATCACCCCGCTGCAATTTTTAATTACAGGTTTGCTTTTTATGCTTTTACTAGAGATCGCGTGATGGTCGAATTTCGACCATGGTTTTTTCATTGGCCAGTATAACTTGAGCTGTCATATTGTATAGACTTACCATGACAGGCAATCACATGTACTGGACGCGTGTAATTTCATTAAGCCGTTTTTACGTAATTTTTAATATTGTAAGACATATTATTTAAACATTTTAGCTTTCTGCACTTCTTTTATATATACTCTGTAAATATTTCAAAATTCACGTTACTGTATTTGCGTAATCTTCTTAAAAATGTGTCAAAGAATTCTCTTCACGTATTAATATAATGATATCAGGACTCCTCAGGACTAGGCGTGTCCGCTGCGGTTTCGTCCACGCGTACATAGTTATATTTTTTTGCCTTATTTGATCCTAATTCTCTTTCCAAAATAAAAGTAGCAAGCTTTATATATTATTTTATTATGGACTCTATCCCGCGTGAAGAATCAGTGCAGGAATTTCGCCAAAGTCAAGTATTTAAATAACAAAAACGTAAAAAATGGACGTCTATATGTCCATGTTCTTTTCTTAGCCAGCTTTCATGATTTATTTAGTTAGAGTCTCCCAATTAATCTGCATAAGCAATCCCCTTTTTCCTTTGCCTTCCCTTTACAGCTACCTTTCAATATACTCCCAACTCCATCTTGAATATGAATAATAAAGTCGATATGTGGTATGTCGATTCGGCGATCATTGTTTCGATTGTCATATCTGCTCATGGATTGGTGGTCAAGAGCCTCGATCAACACCTTAGACGGCTGGATCAAGGGACTGATGCAGAAGGCAGTTCTCCTCGACACAGCCCGTATACCCGTATATTTGGAACCCTAACCACCAATCTACTACCACCATTTTTAAGTATACACATCAAGTGTATACTTAAAAATGTAATTTATAAGGTTTTAGTTTAAGAAAGAGAATAATAACAATAAACACCCTTTATTGTACACAAAAGTAAAAAAGAAACAAATATACAGAAACAGATATTATATACCTAAAATGCATAATGGGCGGCCTTTATCGCAAAAGGCAATGTCTTCTAGGCAACTTTGGATGGGCAGGTATGTACCTAATGGTTTACGTGGGTGGTTTCTGTATCAAAAAGTCCTAGAAGATAAGAAAATATTATAAAGTAGAGAAATGATGTGAGTATTCCGTTGAAGGCGAATCGGGAGCCACTTGAGCGTGTTGCGATATTTGGATATATGATCATATTTGCGTAAGCCAAATATGAACCTTATTTTGAAGCCGTTCAAGTCTCAAGTTGCTCATCTGTGTGATCTAGATAACTGGCATTAGTTTAGTATTGAAAATAAGAGTGACAGTGAAAGTTTCAGAGTCGTCCTTCTCTTGCAGTTGGGACTCCAGAATAAAGCTCTATCAATAAATATCCCCAGACTTTTTACACTATTATTTATAAAAAATGGCGTATCATTCAAAATAATAATTTGCGACCGTTGTGCAAAATCAATCATCCTGGAACTGTCAATTACTTAAGTTTTTGCGGGGTTCACCTGAAGACCGTAATTGATGCTCCATTCACAAAATCCGTTCCAAGTCATTCCATTAATCCCACTAATATTATAAATGTGAAAGTTTGGATGGATGGATGTTTGTTACCCTTTCACGCTAAAACCACTGAACTGATTGCGATGAAACTTGGTATGTAGATAGCTGGAGACCTGGCTTAACACATAGGTTACTTTTTATCCCGATATTCCCAATAAATAATAGTGGTAAAACCACGGGGCGTCCATACATCCAAACACCTTCACAAACTTTCATGTTTATAATGTTAGTGGGATTTATAGAACCAATGAACCCTGACGCGGATTGAGACTGGTGCGTTCCTAAAGTTCCTTCTTTTTGTGTATATTTGAATGAATTTTCAAGTCACAAGTAAAACTAGTCTCTATTGTCATAGTTTAGTACTTGTTTACATACTGCTTTGAGTAAAACTTGGCTAGCGCTCTGAAATCTCCCATGTTTTATTCAACCAAACTTTGTAGCCTTTAAAATATTTAAATCTGTTTCGTACAAGAGTTTTAGAAGAGCTATTGTTAATGGTTTCCCGTTAAATATTGTTAATATGGTGCCATTATTTATCCTAGCTTTATGTATCACTTTGAAAATTTTGTTGGCAATGAACAACGAATAAATTAATCTTCTTTGGAATAAGTATCGATAAAGCTTAAGTTCGATCAACTGTTGACCGTCAACTCACACCTGTTGTTGTTGTTGTTGCTGTTCTGGGTTCAATGTTCACAGAGGACAATTATTGTTATTCGCAGTTATTGGCCTAAGTTTGGTGGTAGTTATTTTATCTATGTGTAAGGTTTTTTCTAGTTTCCTTCTGATAAGTAGGATTCGCTGTGGAGAAACGGGGACGGAGGTCTTTGATTCACATGGATTCTTTGACATAGATGGACTTTTATACTTGTAACTCAAGAAAAGATCAGCCAGAGACCTAAAGATCAATAATCATAAAGAGAACTAAAGATCAGTCCACTCGTGATTATGATCGGTGCAATTTGATCGAAACGTTGGGTAACAAAAAAGGTATTCTGCCTTATAAATATTATCGCGATTAAGTACCGAGTTACACATCACTACATATTATAAAACAAAATCCCCCGCCGCGTCTGTCTGTCTGTCTGTTCGCGATAAACTGAAAAACTACTGAACGGATTTTCATGGGGTTTTCACTAACAGACAGATTATTCACGAGGAAGGTTTAGGTGTATAATTTAAGATTTTGTGAAAATTTATTGAAATATGTTGATGATTGTAGAAGATGTCTCTGCTGCGAAGCATGTTGCTAGTATAATATGAATCAAAGTCGCGAAATTTTAAAGACAATTATCGATGGACTGATCGGTCTCATAGAACTTAGCTCCGTCTTATCCAAAACCCAGTCTGGAAACGGACAAAGAGGACGCCTACCCACTAGAGGGCGCTAATCTAAACATTGAGTTCTGCCAGCTCCTTATTAATTCATGTCACCAACTTGCTAATGTGACTCTTTAAGTTCGTCATTACGTTTATGTTTTCGCTTCTGTCGGCAGTCCCATGACTGCCTATTTTTTTTTTAATACGTTTTTACTAGAGTTTCTTGTAACTAAGTAACTCAATTTTAACCTAAATTCCACTTCTCTGCTGCGGTTATTCCTGATTATCTTCAAGTATTTGTGTAAAATTTCAAATAAAAATGAGATTTTAACATTTGTAAGGGTTAGTTAAAGTTGTACGGTTTTATTCACATGTGTATTTCGAGGATGACTGGCTATTTTCGGGCCTGGTAGCCTTCATCAAGGGTTACAATAACTCGTCGCGTCAGTATCAGGTGCCATATCTTCACGTGAGTAAATAAAAATACGACTCACGAACGTGTTTATTTTATTAAACGACTTCAAAAAAAGAGGAGGTTCTCAATTCTTCGGAATCTTTTTTTATGTATGTTCCCCATGATAACTTAAATACACCTAGATTGATTTGGAAAATTCTTGTTTTGTTTGAAAGGGTATACTTCCCAGGTAGTCCCATGGTCATCAGATCAGGATCTGTTGATGGGATACTGGCTAAATCGAGGTACCTCTTAAAATTTTATAAGCACACTTGAAGTGATTTCGGTGTTTTTTTATAGTGACTCGTACATTTGTTCATTGAATAACTTTTACTCAAGTTCTAAGAATGGAATATTAAGGGATGAAAACTACAAATTATTACAATTTATCATTATTTAGGCGTATTGGAGTCGGTGATACTTTTTTAAAAAGGTAACTATTACCGAAGGGTGTTTGTGTACAAGTATCGGTTTCCTACACAATACCATAACAACTCTGCCTGCCAGTCGCCTCACTAATATGTCGTCAGCAATAGTTGATCATCGTTAGTGACAAAAGTCATTTTAATCTCCATGCTTTTAATAGATCGTTGATGGATCGATATTTATCGATCATTCAAAGCTTTGCTGAAGGACTTCAGTTGGTTATTAAACATCGGTCGAGTGAGTTGGTGTAGTATTTGAAATCTTTGATATGACTGATTCCAGCCCAGGATTTGATTGTTTATATCATCATGATAGGTATAATAATATTAGATAATGAGTATAGTTTTGATTAATTATGTATATTTGTTGATAAATAAATTGACATGCCATAAATAATAATACAATGTAATTAATTTAATCTATAATATAAAACAATCTGTGTCATAGCTCTTTGTCGTGTTAAAAAGATGACAAAAATGTGCTGAACTATTGTAATCCTTGATTTGTAAGAACCTATATACGTACCACATTTTACTGCAAATAAAGATATTCTATTCTTCTTTCTATTCATGTCGGAATAAAAAATCCTTCTTAGAAACCAAGTATAGCACTTCATTTTTTGTAAGAGCCGGCAAAAATATTGTCTTTTTGTAACATTTATGTCGTCATAGACATCTACAGCTAATTAACAAGATGAGCCATTGAGCGCACGTATAAATCGTGCCAGTTTAACTCTCATATTATGATATTAATGTTCTTCCTGGGACGCTCTGGAGACATATGACCGACTTTTAATGGTGATAACATCTATATAAAAATGTTTTAATGAATATTTATGAAGTCACATTTTATTTTTTTCTGACCTATCCAGATCAAAAAGCAAGCATCTTGCTTTGTTTCTTAAGAAATCATTTATTAGTTTTGTTTTTTTTATTAACTTTTGCGACATGTATATTAGATGTGTAACGTACATACATACACTCACACCTTAAGCCTAAGGAGAGACTTTGCCTCCTTGTGCGTAATCTTCCCCTTGTATAATGGGTTGTGCTCTGAGGAACTGTTTGACATGATACCCACGGCCGCATTCTACCAACGCACCGCTCGCCACCGGCAGGGCGTTCATCCTCACACATTGGAACCTAAATGTACGCGCATGGTTCGGTTATATACAACCGACCCATGCGCGTACATTTCCTCTCGCGGACGCTCCGGCTGTGGAATGAGCTCCCTGCCGAGGTTATCTTCAAAAAAAGAGTGTATAGGTTTTTAAAGGGTCAGCAACGCACCTCTGGAATTACAAGCGCTGTAGGCGACCAGAGAACGGTGACACCCCGGTGCGGCCGGGGGGTGTCGTCCAAGGCGTGTCGGTTTTTCGCGTCTTACTGTGTAAAGCGGTGAGGGGCGTGACACCGACCTGCCACGGGGGTGACACGGGGGTCACCCCGGGATGTACCTCAGTCGTGAGGAACGGCAGGGGGGACTCCAGAAGCCGCCGATGCGTTCCTGGAGCTCCTCCCGACTGCCCAGGTAGGCCGCCCCGGTGGTTTAGTGGGTAGACCGGTTCGCCGGGAGTACCACACACGCCCTTCGTATCCCCGACGGAGGGTATGGTGCGAAAAGCATTCCCCGCGTAAAAAAAAAAAAAGGCTACGGTACCGACGTAGTATAAAAAAAAAATAGGCAGTCATGGGACTGCCGACAGAAGTGAAAACTGAAATGAAATGACCTATATATATATTTTTAGCGTGACGATCACGAGTTCTCTCTCTCCCTCTTCCTCTCTCTCTCTCTACGCTCTCTCTCTCACGCTGTACATGTAAATATAACAAACTCGGCTCAGTCGCGTCATATGAATTTTCGGTGGAGACCTACATCAGGGTCGGACATCAGTGTCTGACATCAGGGTCACGTGTCCTGACGCGAGTTTAAAATTTTTTACCCATCTAAAAGTGCACAACGCCGCTAAAGAAGTTTTCACTTCAAAAACCTTTATCCCCGAAATCGAGGATACTGGCGTGAACATCATGCATATACATATGTATGTGTATTACAGACGAAGATGCAATCCATTAGTTTTAAAGTACGTATCTTCGTAGGCTTATATCTTGTATCAACACCCACATTTTTCCATCTATAATTTTGTTTCCACTCACTAATAGGTCTATTGCCGTCCGGGCACTGTAGGAATTAATTATGAGTTAATTGGTAGTATATTAAAGGGGAAAGGAAGGTAAAAAGGGAAAGTGATGAAAGGGCAGTCCGAGCCCTCTAACGCATGCTCGGCTTTAAAAAGTAAGGTTCGATCTTAATTTGTTACTTTTTTTTATGGGATAGCGGGCAAACGAGCAGATGGGTCACCTAATGGTAGGTGACTACCTACGCCCATGGGCACCTGCAACTCGAGAGTCACAAGTGCGTTGCCGGCCTTTAAGGTGGGAGTAGGGGAAGATGGGGAGAGGGAATGGTTTGGGCCTCCGGTAACCTCACTCACTCGCCGAAATACAACTGCCGGTTTTCTGTGAGACCGTGGTATCACACCGGTTGAGTCAGCCCATACGTGCCGAAGCATGGAACCATGGGTTGGCATTGAACCCACGACCTCCGGCTTAGCAGTCAGGATCACTAACCTCTAGACCAACAGGCCAATCATGTGTATGTACTGTATTTATATTTCGGGTATCTCAGAAACGGCTCTAACGATTTTGATGAAATTTTGTATACAGACCATCATTCTGCATCGAAAACCATTGGAATTTTCTGCATAAAAATGATATCACAATGAGTAAATAGAATATTGTACAGAAAAAAAAATATAATACATACCGCATACGACCAAAAACTGCAATGTAATTAATCAAACAACTTTCACGAACGTTTAAGGTCATTCACTGTACCGCACAAAAAGAACACTTACGCATGTTGCATGTACATTGCGTAGCGCCAAATGAAACTAATGACTACTGATGATTTTGTGTGAGTTTGCATTGTATTAAGTATAAACAGAAAGAGCTTATTGTAAGTTTTTTGCGTAGCTCAAACTTACACGCTGTATATACGGATATCTTAATTACCACATATATCATCACTTAATATGAAATCCAAAGATATAGTTATCTTAATTAATAAATAGCCTACAAAACTAGGTTAAGTTTTAAAAAAAGTATTAAACCAGCCATAGATCACGTTAGTTAGCGTCGACAGATTTACGACCACTGGACAAATTATGAAGGGAAATTCTTTTAATTTCCTGAAATTAAACACCGTGTCCCCTTGGGATGGGTGATTTATTGAAGGATATGATATATTGATGAAATTAAAGGGATTAATCAGAGTATTAAGGGTTTAGATCATGATTTGTTTTCATATTTCCATACATATTCGGATTATGCTTATGACATTCTTGATGTTCTGGGCCTAAATTAAATATGGCTTGAACTTTGGGTTCCAGAACACGAATAAACATATTTAAATTATTTTTTGGATTTGCAACCAAGTTAATTATTGCACGTTACACTTAAGACGCTCGGCGGATGCGGGATAGACGAAAAAAAGTGTTAGGGCAACGAAAAATGCTGACCGTGAATGTGAAAGTTAGCGAGAGAGAGAGAGAGAGAGAGAAATAATATCCTTTTTTGTTAAGATCAGCATTTAGGTCGTACTTTTTTGTAAACTTTTTTTGCATGAACAGAGCTGAAGAACGGAGATTGCTGCATAAAGAGTACCCAATTAAAAAGTTTTGCGAACATGATTGGTCGGTTTTGCATCACAAAGGTTTTGACTGAATAAAATTTAGTCTGTAAATAAATGCTTTATAAATATTAAACAACTTCCATATACACCTTTGTCGGCCCTCGGTAACAGTATTTATATCATAGGAACCGTAGTGATGGCACCGATTGTTTTATGAATATTTAATACGCGTGAATATCGAGTAAAATTTTAATTATTAATATCCGATATTCATCCATTTTATAGCATGTAAAAACATTTCAGCAATCAATTGCTTTTGAAACGACCGACATTCTCGTTTTGATGGTTTAATATAAATAGCCAATAAAAACTCTGCGTGGAATACGATTCCATTATTGTACACTAGTTGTGCCCCTAGGAGTTGTTGTGTGATGTTTATAATACCTTACTGAATAAATTAGCTATGTATTATTAAAAGAAATAATTTTAGAAATTGAATTGCTAAAACCTTTTTTTTTTTCATGTGAAAACCCCCACGGGTCATCACCTCACCTGAGCTAAGTGAAGTGGTGAAGTTGTATGTCGGAATCGAACCGACTAAATCCACACGGTGTTCCGTCACAAGTGGGTCTATTGCAGGGTACCCGGGAATACCCTAAGAAGGAAGCCTCCGGAAACCCCTGCAGACCTTGGCCGCCTCTTGGTCAGTAGGCAGCCACACCATAGAGTACGGGGGCCTTGCCCGCCTCCGGTTTAGAGAGGCGCAAGCGGAACACGTCGCGCCACCTTCTCAGGCCTGCTTCTGCTAGGATAACGGACAGCCCTGAATTGCTAGAACCTTAGATAAGCACATTCAAACAAACTTACCCTCAACTAACTTTTAAACTTTCGCGTTCCATGATATAGTTTTTTTATTTTTTTTGTTTAAAAAAGACAACTCCCGCATTAGGAATTACTCCTGTGTTGCGGGGGACTTTGCAAACATACAAGCAACGGACACAAAGAACACCCAGACTTAGGTGGGAATCGAACCCACGACCTCTGGCTCAGCAGTCAGGGTCACTAACCACTAGACCAACAGGCCAGCCAAATTATGTATTTATACGGGAATAAACGGGATATCGCTGACTGAGTCAGCCTGTGACCACGGCCAGTGCAACCTGGTCGAAACGTCAGGCAATTCAGAGGTATGTAATACCTATTTCGTGATCGCATTAATTCCCGTATACATACATAAAAATCCCTTAAGTTGTAAATGTGAATATCATTTACTAGCATATCCCGCGTGGCTTCGCCCGCGTTTACATATTTATATATTTTGCGAGGAACCCTTATTCTTTTTCTGAAATAAAAGTAGCCTAAGTTACTCCTTATAACACCAGCTATCTGCCAGTGAAAGTCCCGTGGAAATCGGTCCACTCGTTCCGGAGATTATCCGGAACAAACAGACTGACAGTCAGAAAAACAGACAGCCAAAAAATTTTAAAACCTGATTTTTAAGCATTCGTATCGTGCAAATAACTGTATAAGCTTCAAAAATACCTATTATTTTGACATTACAAACAGACACTTCAATTTTATTTATCTGTATTTTTGTATTTATTTGTATTTGTATTCTGAAGGTCTCGTCCTTTCGTCCATATCGATTTCCCACTGAACAGTTATACAAAGACAGTAAAGTCCTCACAGTGCGACAACTGTTCATACTGCATACTATACTGAAACAACACTCTCTTTTGGTGTATGACCCGTTGCTGTCTAGTGGGAAAAGACGGTATAATCCAGTACAACGTCTTCACCTTCAGCAAAAAACTACCTTTGCTAAACGGTTCTTTAGTCATTTGGGAGGGTATCTTTATAATAAAACTGATAAATTGTTAAATATTTTTAATCTCACAAAATATAAATGTAAAAATAGAATAACTGAATGGCTTTTAAAACTTAACTATGATGATACCGAGCATCTGATTGTTAATATAGTGTAGGATTCATTCTTAAGTAACCGCAAACACACACACTTGCTCTCAGACACACTCACACACACACACACACACACATACACACACACATACACTATGCACATATATACTCACACAAACATTCTTAAATACTATACTAACACTATCTTCTAACTGCTGTCTTTATATAAAGTTGGATACCTTACTACGCTGTCAACGCTTAGTACATAGTTTAGAAATTAAAATATTAAGGGGTGGGAATCTGGTGTCCTGAAACACAGGCCTAGAGCCTAGCTTAGGCACCAGTCTCCTACAATATATGTATACTTACTCAAATTATGTATTATTATTAAACTGTTTGTTATAAACTATATATTGTAGTGAGAAAATAAATGATATTATTATTATATTATATTATTATGTATTGATGATGTATTGATAACAACATGATAACAATACACCTTGTTGTGTGAATTATTTTGACGTATTGCTTTGCTGTATCCAACATGATATTTTCCCTTTTCAAGTCATTGTAATGTAAAAAGGCATTAATCGGACCAGAGACAAGTTATTTAAGTACGGATCATAAATCTATAAATGATAGTTTAGGTACTGGTACTAATATGTATTCTGTGGTTTAGGTGAAACCAGCAATTTAATGAACTATTTTAAGTTCTTAAACATGAAAAGTTAAGAATCAATTGGTTATCGCGGTATGGACTTGTGATGCGGAGGGATGAGCAAATTGTGGTGAAAAGAGTTATATGTATGGAAGTTGACGGGTACAAGAGAAGACAACGACCAAGGAAAAGATGGATGGACTGTGTGAAAGAAGATATGACCAGAAGCAGTGAAATGACGGATGATAGAGAAGAATGTAAGAAGGAAATATATTGCGCCGCACCCAAATAACATTGGAACAAGGGTAGACAGATGTTTTAAGTTATTAAAAAGTTTTTAGTAGAAACAGTACAATGCTATTATGGGTTTTATCTGTCATGTGGACTCATGCGGCACCTTATAATTATGACATGGTATTGGTCGATGTTCGAACAGCGCTGTTTGTTCTTTATTCAAAATAGACTTAAAATTTTATCTGTAGTCCTTATATCTCCGTCTCTCTCTCTCTCTCTATTAATTATTTTTAAAACGACCATAGAGCAATGATCAGAGAACTGTTATGAGTATCAGTGACAGTAACAAATGCCGCTTTGTGGTAATAAACTGTTATTTATAGCAGTATTAGTTGATACAAGTATTATTTATTATAATCTGTTATGACATTATAGCACATCTATTGCGTTAGTAGGTTACAGCTAAGAATAATAATATTATTAATAATAGTCGTATATAACATGTACTTAATACTAATGTTTTTTTTAATTGAATACAAGTCAAGTACTAAAAATAACCTTTTAAAGTTGATCGTTTTGCTAAAAAAAATATTTAAAGGTAAACAATTAAAACACCTTTTTAAAACAAGAGCTTTTGCAAACTATTCAATTAAAAGTACAAAATATCGGTGAACATACGTACAGCCGAAAATAGAACCCTATTCCTTTTTTTAAGTCGGTTAAAAATGAGGCCCTTTTGTTTGTGCGTATGGAAACCCCCTCGGTCCATCACCCCACCGCAGTTTTCGGTGGGCGGTGTGTGGGAATCGAACCGTCTTAAACCACTCGGTGTGCCGTACTGCGCCTTAGATAGGAGGGATCCAGGAACAGCTTTTATTAAGACATCAGGGCAACCTTTAAACTTCACCATTATTTTGAAATATTTACAGTTTATGTATAGAAGAAGTGCAGAAAGCTAAAATTTTTAAACAATATTTCTTACAACTTTACAAATTACGTGAAAACAGTAATGAAATTACACGCGTCCAGTATATGTGATTACCTATCATGGTAAGTGAGTCTATACAATGACAGCTCAAGTTATACTGGACGATGAAAAAACCGTGGTCGAAATTCGACCATCACGCGATCTCTAGTAAGTATAAATTTGAAAATGAGTTTGTTTGTTACGCGTTCATGCCTTAACCGATCACTATAAATTAATAAAAATAAAAAATTTCATATATGTACAGGGGTATGTAGCTTTCATCCAGACACAAAGTATCATACCCGAATGATAGTGAATTGATAGCTGAAATACATTAACGCCCGGTTCCTATAATCAAGAAACGATTCATTTTAGACGATACATTTCGTTGAAAATTTATAAAAAGTAGTAAGTAGCAGCCTATGTGTTAATCCAAGTCTCCAGCTATCCACATACCAAGTTTCATCGCAATCGGTTCAGTAGTTCAAACTTTCACGTTTATCATATTAGTAGGATTACAGGTTACCCCAATTTGATAGATGCAGAATATGTAAGTACCAATGAAAAAGATATAAATAGACACCCGTATACCCCTTCAATCATCGTTTGAGTATAAATTGAGCGTCCCTTTGAAGCTAGTCCAAATAATGAAATGATACGTTTTCTATGTCGTAATATTTACCGAAACTTCTTATTTCTTACGAAACCGAGTTTTAAAACGTTTTGCAAACAGATTTATAGATATACTAGCAACTCGCCTCGGCTTCGCACGGGTACAAATTATACTCCTATACCTTGCTCATGAATCACTCTGTATATTAGTGAAAACTGCATGAAAATCTTTTCAGCAATTTTTCAGTTCATCGCGAACAGACAGACAGACAGACGCGGCGGGGGACTTTGTTTTATATTATAGAAGAAGATAGAAGAAGAATAGAAGATATATTAAAATGGTATTAAAGATAATCAGACAATTTGGACCATGTACATTACAGATAATTTAGAACATAATTTGTAGAATAGTTATTGATGAGTGATCTATCTTTGGGGTTTACAAACCGAGCGCTTGTGCCCTCGGTTTGTAAACCTTAACGATGGGCATATAGCCATGAACAGGAAGGCAAACCTAAAGGCAAAGTCTGGCAAAGTCGGGTACCACAAACTTGTAGTAAACAGTTTTCCAACACAGAGTGATACTTCAACACGTGATTCACACCACGTATCTTTAGGAACGATTTGGCAGCAAATGAAATCATTTACCCATCCCTTTTGCGGCCAAATCTGTTTTGTTAGTGAGGTCACCTGAGCTTCTATAGAAACACACCGCCGTGGCAAACTACAAATGACACCTTTGTGGTGTTCAGTTTTAAGTATTTCTTCATTCTATACACTCTAGTGAGAAAAAACTTTTTTGTCGACTCTACGTGCAAGAAGTCTGTGAAGTTGGGACCTATGTTAGGAAATGGAACCTGCTCCCGGTTTCTTAAAAACTGAGCAACGCCAAAATTAACTAATCGTATGTGAAGTATATAGTAGTATATATTCAATTGCTGAAAGCATGATGATAATACACGATACACGATGATAAGACACTTTAATTTGTGTAAAATTTTACGTCAATTGCCATTCGAATGTTCGAATGTTATTAACAAATTCTGTGATTAACGTTTCATAAATTTGAGCTGATTCGCCGCCACACACCGCTGTTGACTTGGCAGCTCTCTTAGTTGGTGGCTTATCACCATATGGTGGTACCATATGGTGATAAGCCTCTCAGAAACCTTTTTTCTTACATAAGAACCTTCTCCAGACAATAACACACACAAAAAAGAGAATTAGTGAAATCGGTCCAACCGATCACGCGTGATGCCGTGACCAAGGGAAATAGGAATTAATTTTTAAATATATAGATGAACTGACTTCAAAAAGGTGGTTCTGTATTCGGTTTGTATGTAAGTTTGTGTGTCCTTCAATCTCTTAAAAAGTAATGGACTAATTTTCATGATTGTTTCACTAACGTATTCTTCATATTTTCAGGACGGTTTTAGTATAAAATACTAAACACACAACCAATTTCATTGAAGTCGGTTTATTTCTTGTAAAAAATGGTATATTTTTAAACGACTTCCAAAAAGGAGGAGGTTCTCAAATCGTCGGAATCTTTTTTTTTATGTATGTTCACCGATTACTCGAAGGCGCCTGAACCAATTTTGAAAAGTCTTCTTTTGTTTCAAAGGGTATACTTTCCAGGTGGTCCCATCTAAATTTTATCTAAATCAGTCGAGCGGTTTCTTAAAAATCAACAAATATCTAAAAATTGTACACATCGATGATGTTTTCGCTTGCTCCGAAACATCGCTGTATCATTGGATAAGTGCCACTACCCATATTATATTTAAACAAAATACATCTACTTTTCACTAAAAAGCACGTTGAAGTCGGTGATACTTTTTTTAAAAGATTATTATTCTTAATATTTATGAAAAAAAAATGTACAGAAAGCTGACTTTTAGATTTAGAAAGCTATTATTTTCATGACTACCAACATAGCGACGCGTGCAAAAGCTTGTCAGTAAAAAAATAGAAAGATCCAATGGATACTGGTGTAATAGGTCCAACTATATTTGGCAACTTGAGTAGGCCAGCTTGACCTTTCATTGTCAAGAGTTTGCAAACATAAATATACTGTGTATAGAATCTTCCCTATTTGCGAACGTATTTGCAAAATCCGTTCTTAGGATGTGTTTGCTTAGTGTTAGTCGTAGGCCTTTGGGCAACTTGATATGTTTGGTTAATAGCTATGTTTATCCTTTGGTTTTGTTCATAAAAGTAAAATAAAATGCAAATTGTTTTAGTTCTTTTATTTATTTACTACTTAAATACTTTTCTACTGCTTCAATGGGACCTCAATTTGATGTTTGCTTTTGGTTCTTTAGCATTATAGCATAAAAGCTCATTTTGCTTCAGCTTCATTTGCTAGATAAACAAGTATCTAAAATTAAAACTATGTGCAATTTTAAATATCAGTATATCTGTGTAATGATGTGGTTTACTATCATAATATCTTGTTGTTTTTCTTCCCAAAATCAAGGGGATGGCTCTACTGGTTTAGATTAATGACACTTCTGTGGCACTCCGTTTTTGTGAAGCCTTCTGTAGCTGAATGTTTCTTATTACTGCTGAGAAATTGCGTATTTAGTGTCGTTATTATTTGCAGTCAAACATTTGGGAAGCAAGACGAATAATAGCGGCGCAAAACAGCTCATTGTGTAAATCTTTGGTGAAGCGGTTGCTGAAGCACTTACTTCTTTATGAAAGCGTAATATAATATAAGGCATAACAAAGAACTTTCGCTTAGTTACAAAATTCTTTGCACCTAAGTAAAGGCCTGAAAAGGCGCCAATCTTTATTCAAATCTTGGAGCTTTTTCTAAATCTAATTGTCGTCTTTTGCTATTATTTTATATTACCAGAATACACACAAGAAGAAGCATTAAAATAGAAAACTAAGATTAAATTAAATCTATGGGCTAGTGCCAATCTACGGCGTCTAACAAGCACACCCCTGACTGATGATACCGTTATGATGGTGTAAAAAAGAAAAACTAAAGATCTTCAATCTCTGTACGTACGGCACCAATTAAACTTTGGGGCATTGGTTAAGGGCTCTGTTTACAGATTTTGACAAAAACGGTCCATTATACGTTCAGATATGGCTGGCTAGTTCAGCTCCTTCCAGAAGCACAGAAGCCTCCTGGGGCGTTCACATGCTTCTGTGGGCGACCTCGTATCTGCGTGGCTTTTTGCGGTGTGGCCACTTCCTCGCACTCCAGGATAACGTAGGCGACCGTTTCCTCTGCGTTGAGACATCCTCTGCATCGAAGCTGTCTGTCGCATTAACCTTTAGGGTGTAAATAGTCTTTCCTGTGTACTACGAGTAAATGTATATAGTAGCGACTGCAAAGTTAGATGTCGCGGATTTCCGCGACATATTAATTAAAACAAATATTTATTTAACACTGAATAAATATTTGTTTTAATTAATATGTCTATTTCTTTTAATCTGGGTCTATGTATAATATGCGTTTATGCACGTAGGGGGTTACATAAGTTTTGTCGTATGCAAACTATATAGATACTGTGATATGAATTCATATCCATAAACTTGTAAGTAATATTAATAAAAAAAAATTGGAGGCAAGGAATCGTTTCTTCGATTTTTAAAGTAATTTTCTAAATAAAAATGGCGGACTTCTCTCGTTATGAAATTTGTGTAAAAAATATACTTTAGTTCAAATTGAAATTCAAAAAAAAACTTTATTTCATAAAATTGACCATCAATTATTCGAAATCTTCGAGTTAATAAATAATTATTATAATTAAAAATTATAGATCAGCACACACAGAGTCACCGCAACAATAGTTTGCTTCGTCAAATGTAAAATGATTAAAGAAAACAAAAATGGATAACATAATATCACATCTGCCTGTTTCGATCTATAACCACCCGTTTTTAAAAAGTTGAGCCTTGTGAGAAGAAATCGGACAAACAAACTCACGGCCACTCTTTGAAAAAAAAAAGTAATCTGTTAGTAGTAGTTAATCCTTGTTTGTAAAAAATAAAGTAGTGTGTTAATCCTTGTTTTGAACCCATAGTACAGGTTAAGATTAGTTGACTGGCCTGTTGGTAGTAATGTAGATACTAATGTGGTGAACAATAAATTATCGTCATATGATTATACAAATTAACACAAAATAATTTTAAACTATACGTATAAATGTTCCTCTTGAATCGCTCTATCTATTGCTGTAAACCGAATTAAAATCCTTTTTGTGGTTTAAAAGATGTAAGCGTACAAACGGCGGCAGCGACTTTGTTTTATTCTATGTAAAGATATGTATGTAATTAGAAATATATAAGTAAGTTTATCAGCAGTCTGGTTCCCATAGTACAGGCTCTGTCTAGTTTGGGATGTCGGATGATCCCATGGCCCTGTGTGAAGAGTGTGAACTTATTATTATTGTTTGGGTCCAGATAGAGGTAAACGCTGTGTCATAGTAATGTTCCAGAATATTACAATAACACCTACTTCGAAAATGCATTTATAATTGGAACACTTTGACACTGGAATAGAAAACATTTATTCTTAATTCAATTCACGAAGCGTTCTATTTAAAAATATGTGTTCTCCTTTCAGTACAGGCCTGGGGTCTGTTAAGTGACGCATGTAGCGTCCGATGCTAGAAGATTAATGATACGGCACAACCATCTTTTTTATTTACATGGACTTATTCTGGGAGGGTCAGGTTATTAGAAAGTATTTATTAGAAATATATGGTTTTACTAAATGAAAATTGTTCGCAGATGGCTTTGTTGACATACATGAGATGTCTATGTGACTGATGATGACTCGTGTGACTAATGATCGTGATTACTCTATTTACCCGTTGACAAAAGGGCCCCTTCGAGTTCGATAGTAGTAGTTTATCATCGAAATACACAATATTAAGATATTTTAATATTATATATGACAGAGGGGTATGATCATCATCCTCAACAGGGCCCATATTTCGTCATTTTCTAACTAGATTATTACAAATAGACACACGACTATAGCTAGCTACGTATATCGCTAGGAACGCATGACGGTTTCAATATTCGACCACTCCGCCGATCGGCCTTTAAACATTGACTTTGTCTAGCACCGACAGGTGGCGCTGGCGTTCCGGATATGACGTAATTGCGACATATATAATTTTTAAAAATCTAATATTTATAAAAATCCAATATTTAAAAGTGTACACGGTGATTTTTCACAAAGTTGAATCAATAATTTACAGTTTGCCGACACACTGCACTCCGTGTGAGCTAAGTGTCAATAAAATCGGTCTTTTAGAACCGCCTACTTCGCCACATTAATTTTTTTTACGTTTGTCTTGGTAACCACGCAGCTGGACAATTTTTAGTTATATTAGTTTTTTCCCTGAAAAGCACTTTTTTTCAAAAATGGTGTCCTTGAATGATGAAAAAAATTTGATGGTTACTAAAAATTCCAAAGGTGAATCAATGATGAATGAATTAAAATACTATAAATGGCAAACGTAGATCTTTAGTACAGATGCTGTAGTTTGAAAGCAATTCTTATTATTTAGCTTTACAAAAGTAACAATTATTATCTAGCTTTATAAATCATTTACAGCACGGCCTATCCGTTTATGAAATGCATTACCACGGTCGCCACAAACATTAGCATATTTCATATTTTTTCGTGAATGGTTAAATTTCTGGTACTGTTATGTACATACAACTAAGAGGAGCCACATTTACTAGTTATTTACAAACTGTGAGCAATTACTAGGCTTTGCCTAGTATCCGGAGATGGTGTTTGAGCTTTTGGGAGCAAGCGCTAGGAGTTGGGCCGCTGATGTTATAACAACAGTCGTTTCCGGGGTCAATCAATTAGGTGCAGAAAAGCACACCGTGTTTTTGGTAGTTTTCATTCTGGCACACCGACTGGCCTAAAATCCCGGTTGTGGGGACAGCCCGTTGGCTTTTTTCCATGCACAAAAAAAAGGTTGGTCATTGTGTCGCTTAATTCCTTACAGGTTATGGTACTGTAAGCAAACTGTGACTATTTAAGTTATCAGCATAAATTATGACGTATGTACGCTTACAGTATTGCGGCTTTTTACGCAGTAAGAACTTTAATTCCTAGCCATTAGGGTTAAACTTTTTGATTACCTCTGTTGCGTGGTGGAAGTGTATTTGACTGTAACGTTAAAAACCGAAGAGCTTGTAGGCTCATAAATGACAATGTGCTCATGAATAGGGAACTACATAGCCTTGAGCATCGTCGTAAAGTCGCCTGCTTATCGGTTTTTTATAGGATTTACTTTGGTGAGTGTGCGAGAGCTCTCATCGAATTAATTGAACCCTCACCATTCCTTTATCGGACTACTAGGCGCAGACAGAGGTTTCATTCTTTCCAGGCAGTACTAATTAATAAACTACCCGTTCCCCACAGTTTCAACGTCACTGCCCCACTCCTAAGGGTCGTAGCTTAATGTTACAAAATCTTCTACCTTCCTCAACGATTACTCTACCCAATACAAAAATAATGATTTAAATCTGATTGATAGTTCCAGAGATAATCGCATTTAAACAAACAAACAATCAAACCAAAAACTCTTCAGGTTTGGCATGTTAGTATAGATAAATAAATCATCATCCGCCACGCCTTTTCCCAACTAAGTTGGGGTCGGCTTTCAGTCTAACTACAATACGGCCGAACTTCGATATTTTACGTGAAGCGACTGCCATCAGACTTCCACAGCTCAAGTACTAGGCGATATCAAAGTTCTGTAGTCAGATCAGGTTGTCGGACTTTTTAAGGATCCAACTACCAGTAACGAATGCCACAGATGTTCGTATGGCAACCGACGGCTTACGTGCTCTCCGAGTCACGGAGCGGTCTCAATGTGTTAAGAATTGTCACCCGTCCTAAGACTGATCTGGCTAGTATTACTTTACCTTGTAATGTGCTAACCTACTCGGCTGCCGATAGATAGATAAATAAATGTGCAATGCAATTAGTTGTATGTCTACTACCTTATATTTTATCCACAGGAAAGCCGTAACTAAACCGGCAATCCATTTACAGACACCAAAACCTCATCAGAACGTGTATCGGCATAGCTCGATACAATGAAAGCCTTCGTCTAATGAATAGTCACGTTCAGGATTAATCATCGTGATATCGGTAAGCAGCATACAGATTATAAGTTTGTTTAAGCAAATTATTACGTATTTCAATTAGAATGAGAATGGTTTAGTAGCTGCAAACTTAACCAAGCTTCCTTGATTTTTTAAATATTAGTTCTGTTAGTAACAATCTCACAATTATTGCTATAAATTATCAAATTACAGTAACTGCTATTTTGATTTTACCTCAATCAGCACTCTATTGATTGTTATGAACTTATAACGCACGTATGTCCATTTGACACCCTACTATTGTCAACCGACCAATAGCGTAGCACTACCTTTATAACTAATACGAGGGTAGGTTTTGTTTTGTTATTTATTAAGACTTTATGCACATCTAGTTCATAGCCGGACCCAACGACTACAGCTAAGTATGCGCGCACTGCGAGTATTTTAATACATAAGAAATATATAGTAACGTGCGATAAAGGACTTTGTTGCAATAAGTAATTGTGACGTCTATATAGGTATACAATATGAAGGTAGTTACGTCATCAAATACCCTTTTTTTGGATATTGAGAGTTATCAAGTTTTCCTAATCTGTATGTGTGATTATTATTTCATAGTTATTTATGTTATGACAATTAAAAAAAATACGTTCCTTAACCTAATGGCAAGAACAGAAAAACAGCTGTTTTTTTATTAACCGACTTCAAAAAGGAGGAGGTTCTTAAATTCGTCGGAATCTTTTTTTTTTATGTATGTTCACTGATTACTTGAAGACGCCTGAACCAATTGAAACCAAAATGAATTTATTTTTTTTAAAGGGAAGGTGGACCCATTTAAGTTTTATCGAAATCAGTGGAGCGGGTTTTTGAAAAACCAACAAACAAATATTTAAAAATTGGATACATCGATGATATTTTCGTTTACTCCGAAACCTCGCTGTCTCATTGGAGCAGTGCGTTTAGTTGGCCTACCCATATTATATTTAAACAAAATACATCTACTTTCCACTAAAAAGCACATTGAAGTCATGATGCTTTTTTTAAAAGATAATTATTTTTAATTAACTCGGTTTAATCTCAGAATATGGCCGTTCGTAATAGAACTTAGAACTGACTGAATATCTACTAAAACGCATGTCATCTTGACACATGTGTCATGGCAACCGACCACAGCTGTTCCGAAAACTATCGTAGTCTGCATACACTGCTGATTTTGTTCACACTGTATTCTGTAAACTGTAAATGTAAACAGCATTGGATGGTAAATATGGAAAGTTTTGGCACTGACGCAGATAGATTAATTTCACTGAGAGTGGCGTACCGAATTTGATTTTTATGGTCGAAGAAAATGTTTTTTGAGGAAACGTTACAGAATGCTTTAACAGTAAAAGCGGTGATTTAAAAATTGTTTCTGCTTTATTTATTTTTCTCTTCGTGAAATTTGTTATGGCTTAATTTTGTTTGAAATACGTATCATGTTTTGTCGGCGTACTAATTACAATGATATGTTGTTGTTGGCAATTACGAGTTTCGAACTAAAAGGATAAGGGTGTGTACACACTTAACACATATTTCTAATCTATAACCATATTATTGAAAGAATATACGGGAAGTCAGATCACGCTACAAGTCAGGTCTACAAAATAGTTGTTCTTGCATGATGAGTGGCAATCTCTGCAATTCTGAGTATGTCATGCTCGCCTAGAAGTCCTGCCGATGGTGGCGTATGTGTCGGGTCGTTCGGTTCCCTTCAATATGGTTGATTTTTTTGCAGTTGGTTCCGGGAACATTTAGGTTGAAATGTTATGGATTATTTCTAGGGGTTTAGCAAATTTTGCTCACCCGACCGATTCACCTTTTTGTGTTGATTGTTATCTGCTCTATTGCTCTTTTACATTAAAATGGCAACACTACAACAGTACAATATCCCGTCTTTATTAGTTATAAGCACGGGAAATTTAATGGAACAAATACACAAGGATTTTGAAACATATCTGTATTAGAATTGCTGTCATTTACAAGACTCGATGCGGCTACATCATCACATTTATGTTATTGCTACTTATTCACTAAAGTGATAAGCATGGTACTTAGCAACTGAAGCTGCAGCGATAGCGGAACGCAGATGGGCGATCTCTATCTATATATATATATATAAATGGATTACTACTTCCCTTGGTCACGGCATCATTCGTGAACGGCTGGACCTATTTCGCTAATTATTTTTTTTGTGTTTGTTATTATTGTCAGGAGAAAGAAAACTTAACGAGGGACTTACGCGGGTGAAACAGCGGGGCGCAGCTAGTAATTGTACTTTATATTGATAAAGTATATAATAATACGCGTAGTCGAGGATGTAGTTTGAAGCAAAGAAGAGCCAGTGTGTGACGTCGTAGGTTCCACAGGAGCAAATTGTTTTGAATCTTGATTTTAAAGCTTGTAACCAATAGGAGCCATTGGTATGGTTGGAAAAAAATATTAATTCGTTTTGAAGATACCTTATTCGTGATTGATGAGCATGATCATTTGTTCTGTGTCTGGGTGTAATTTAACTATAACATGTATGTATTAAGAAATATATGAGTATGTTTATCAGCAGTCTGGTTACCATAGTACAGGCTCTGCCTAGTTTGGGATCAGACGGCCGTCTGTGAGATGTGTCAAGTAAAAAAAAGGGTTTAGTTGTGTTTTTAGTGTTCGATTCTTTTACCTATTGGTAGGTACCTCAGGTGGTCGATTGAAATTGAACCTCGGTAGCGCAAAGTTGACTTCTCAAAGTTCATCTGCGTATTAGTTAGTTATTCCTATATCTTTTACCGTGATTAGGTAAGCGTAGTGTAGCGCGCCCTGCGGCATGATGGACCGACGACGACTACTACTGCACTGTTTATAAAATCTTTTTAACAAAAAATTAAACCGACGAAAAGAACTAAAAAGCAAAAAATTAATAAACAATATAGCTAAAGGACAATATCTGGTTGTTGATCGCTGGTGCCTGTGGTGGGTAGTTACACCTGTAATACATGACACCAGGTCCCCACCTCTTTGGATGTGCAAATTTAATTAGCTTGCTTTAATTTTATTGTGAATTGTTATCCCAGGTACAAAAGTTTTTAACCGACGAAAAAATATAAACTTATTTTGAGTCGGCGCCAAATAAAATTTTGATAATTAATCAGTTGTTTGGCGCCGACTCAAAATAAGTTTATATAAAATTAGATAGTTTATGTAAGTAAGCTCAATACTTAAGACTTAAGGTTTATTAATTTTTTGCTTTTTAGTTCTTTTCGTCGGTTTAATTTTTTGTTAAAAAGATTTTATTTTATGGTTTTTTTCATCATTATAATGATGATGATGAAAAATGTTGATGATTTCTAAACGCAATACCTGATAAAGTAATGAATAGTAAACAGAAACACTATTCGTTCCTACAATTTTCGAGGGTATCTCTCAATTTTTTCAGGATCCCATCATCAGATCCTGACTTCCTGACATGGGACCACCCTTGAGGCATACCCTATCTAACAAAAAAGAATAATCAAAATCAGTTCATAAATAACCTAGTGGGGGCTGAACAGACATAAAAAAAAAATAAAAAAAAAATATTATACGGTCGAATTGAGAACCTCCTTTCTTTTTCGTCGGTTAAAAACTTTTGTACCTGGGATAACAATTCACAATAAAATTAAAGCAAGCTAATTAAATTTGCACATCCAAAGAGGTGGGGACCTGGTGTCATGTATTACAGGTGTAACTACCCACCACAGGCACCAGCGATCAACAACCAGATATTGTCCTTTAGCTATATTGTTTATATTTTTTGGTTTGTGGTAAGAAATAATAAACATTTTTATTATTATCTCGCCTCGCCTCGGATATTGGTGCTCCTTGAGGAAGACCTTCGTCCAGAAAGGGGCGGCGATAGGCTGATGATGTGATCTGACATCTTTCCCTCACCTCATGAACGAGAGCGACTAAAGTCATAAAAAGGGCTGATAATGATCGCAAGCATTAGCTGTATAATTTATAGCCTACGATCCGCATTGTAAAAACAAAAGTTGACATACAAGTATTTCCCGGAAGTTCTATCCATTGATATCCACATTCTTCCAGATAATAAGCCGTCTAATGGATTGAACATAATGAGGATTCGAGGGTATATTCATGAACTTGGTCTTCAGAAAAGCAGTTGATAGCGATGGGTTAAACTCTAGTGTCACCAAATATTTAGTAGTATTATGTACATAACGCACATTTATTTAAGAGAAATTAAATTAGCGACTTATAAAACTGCCATGTTTACGAATCATATTCAAAAAACTTTTGACTATCATTACATCGCGTAAGCTTTTGTGTATTAAAGCTCAAGTGTTTCTTTTGTATTTCTACTGAAGGTCAATTTGACGTATATGTGACGTACATTTAAGATGTTTTGGCGGCTTGGATACCAGTGGGTAAGACTTGGTAGCATTTCAAGACACTACAGCTTATATATTCATGAAATTAAAAACTCTTAACATTATTTTAGCCATGATAAGGATAGTTTTAGAGCCCGCGGTGGATACGTTCCAAAACCTACTCACGTGCTATTTCAACGACGCTCCTAATGCCCGCGAATTTTATACATCCTACTTAAACCGCCTGTGGTGACACCAGAATCCACAATTGGCATCGAGATACAACAATATTATAATCTTCTTTAGCCTGGTCGTGCCCCTTGAATCATACAGGGGGTAATTACCTCTTCTTACATTGAAAGACATGCGAATTATTAATATAATTTTTATTTATTTTTATTATTGCATTTCTTAAGCAATGTGTACGGAAATGGAATATCCATTATTTAAAGTATATGTTTTATATCAAGTTGATTAAATTTCGTATACACGCAAATGGGATTCGTCTTGTAATCTTGGGATAAGGAAAACTGGATTAAGATCTTTGAAGAATGAGTAATTGATTATCTTTGAGTATGTTTAGATGAAAGAAACTGTTAAGGCTCCATTTGTAAATGTAATATCATGCTTATAAGTTGTCAGTATATCTGTACACATGAAACTCAAATGCTGTTCGATGAGCTTGGGAATGACTGAATTTCAAGACCCACAAAGTTTTGTAGCGCTGCAGGACGAAGTAGAAGAAGGTTTTATTCTTAAAAAGGGTAGGTAAACAAACATTTCTAGAAGAAGCTCTAGTTCTCTTATTTAGAATAACATTTAACTAAGTTTGAGGGACTTCAGGGTTTTTTCTTCTTTATGGTATAGGGGCAAACGAGCAGACGGTAAATGGCTACCGCCGCCCATGGGCTTCTGACGTTCACATTGTGACAGAGATGAATAAATCTCTTCGATTTTGTTTTGTAGAAATCCTACTCATATTATAAACGTGAAAGTTTGTGAGGATGTATGGATGTTTGTTGCTCTTTCACGCAAAAACTACTGAACTGATTGCGATAAAACTTGGTATGTAGAAAGCTGGAGCCCTGGATTAACCCATAGGCTACTTGTTATCCCGATAATCCCACGGCATCGGGACATACGCGGGTGAAACCGCGGCAGAGCTAGAGTTCTATAAGCCCGACAATTCTTTAAACCACCAGACATTCTTTAACGAAGTTACTTCATTTGGGGATGATGATCTACTGCTATACAATAATGAACCTAAAGAGACTTTGAATTGTACGTGTAAATACTTGAAACGAAATAGTTTTAATCGAGTTTATTTAAATAGTTCTAGTCTATTCTAAGAACTATGGGGTTGTCTGGAAGAGATAGTTTTAAGCGAAAAGAACCGATTTTTGGACATTGTCGATACTCCACTGGTATATAAACAAAGTATAATCAAGCTATAAAGTATTATATATACATAAGGTGTCAAAACTTTGATCATTACATAAAAAATTACCTTACGATACTTTAAAAAATATAGTACGAGTATATATATATACCTACATTATCATCATCTATATAATAATATGTACACCTTCAAGGCTGACGATGAAATAAATATTTGAAATACACACACGTCGACTTTCTATTGCAGACATAAACTCTTACCTCTCATCTTTTATCCCTGGATTTATAGCAGAGCATGATTTTTTTATCCTTTTCTTATTGTCATTTTACATTTCAAAAATGTCAGGAAATGGTAATTACTACATTAAAATTTTATGAAATATATGCTACCTCTACGACAAACCAGTTTGTGATAATACCTAGTACGTCATTACTTTTAAAGTTGGAATCTTATTCCGTAGGGCTAAGACGTACTTCTATATAATATTTTAAGTCTATGGCTAAGAATAAATAATTATTTATTCTTAGCCATAGAGTTAAACCATCTTACGATGGATGGAAAAACTTGTCCAATAATGCTGCTATATGTGGCTAATAAATTTACGTCACAAATAAGAAACAGTTAGGCCAAAACCTTATTTTATCAAACACATTATATGGCAGTTGTAATGTGGAATCAAATTACGTTACACGAGATTTTATTGATTGAACAGGCACAATGGAATCCTGCGCTTTTAGTCAAGTTTATTACTTAGTATGTTTTTATGGGATTAAATACACATATTATGATTGATGCTTTTTCAACTCCAAAAGACTTGGAAACAACAAGGCAAGTAGGACACCTTGAAATGGTTTGATTTTAATCGCACGGGTTATATTATAATAACGTTGACGCTCCTTTCATCATTTCAACCATAGGACGTCCACGGCTGGAGATAAGCCTCCCTCAACGAAGACCGGTCGGAAGCGGTCTGACTCCACCGTAGGATGTCCACCAACAAGGAGGACAGTTGACCTTATAAAGATCATAGCTCGGCGCTTCTTTAAAAAGAGTAAATAAAATAAGAAACACGCCATTTTATGTCAGCGGTCATCTTGGATTTACAACCGTTTAAGTTAAGAAATAAAAGAACAAATTCAGTATATTCATAAAGTTACTTTTAGAAATAACGTTCGTTTATCTGTAACAGATCTGATGTCTCGCTCATCTCACTAACTAAAGACTTCATTAGAAGCCGATGTACAGATAGCCAGCAATACAGCCTAATAGTTGGACATGAAGTTACAAAGAAGAAGAAGAAGAAAGCTAAGAAGAAAACTTATGATAAATGTTATATAAAAGTTAGCCAATGCTCATGAAAACTTAAAAATTTACCGATAAAGCTAATATTTCGTAAAAGGGCTGACATTAATGAAACTATGGATGGGTATTTAATGTCAATAATTTTGATGGAATGTTTCGTTTTTCTAAAAATGTCTACATAAAAAATCCTAAATTATTGAAATTTAGATAAAATTTATAATTTGCTGTTAAGAAATGTGCACCTACGCCGGGAAAAACGTATTAAGAAGAAAAAGAAATTCAAAAAGTTTTCCAAAATCAATTTTTTTTTAACTAAATCAACTATATGTTGGCTACTAAAATTTGACCAAACTTTTCTATAACATCCCGGTATATACGATATACTGTTTCTTGTATGTCTATAGTGAATCTAATTTTATATAATTTAATAATAAGAATTTATAACAATATTTGTAAGTAAAAAATACCGAGTTATATTTATATTATTATCTACCATTGGGAAACAAAACCCTTCAATGCGTTGGAGAAATGATTTACGGTCCAGGTGAGGTTTTCAGGAGAATCTCACGAGTGTTTCGTTACCCCACAGACCATGACCCATTTAGTTTGTGTCGTGTGCAGAACATGTCCGGAGCCATGTACGCCTGAAGCGCTAATGAGCACCTCCGCCTCCGTGAAAGCTATAAGGCTGGTAACACACTGGGAGAACAACATACAACGCGTTACAAGACAAAACGGGTAAGTATTTGGGTTGGGATCTATATGGCTATGTACAGCTAACAAAGAATAAGATGGGATAAAAGTGTCTAAAGTCCAACTAAACGACAAATAATTGTAAAAAAAAACATAAAAAAAAACATTGTATAGGCCGTAGAACAGACTATACACCTTTGAGGAGTTTCCTCGTCATAAGTGAAGGCAATCCTGGAAGCAGCAGATAGGCCATGGTACATTTTAGAATAGACTAATAAATAAAAAAAAAATCATTAAAATTTTATTTCAGTGACATGTCTCCCACCGCGTCTGTATGTTTGTTCGTGATAAACCGAAAAACTATTGAACGGATTTTTATGAGGTTTTCACCAATAGACAGAGTGATTCATGAGGAAGGTTAAGGTGTATAATTTTTTAACGTTTTGTGTAAATTGGTTAAAATATGATGATGATTGTTGAAGATGTCTTTACTACCCGAGCAAAGCCTGGCAGGGTTGCAAGTAGTTTAATATAACTAAAAACGCGGATCATCGGGTGCTATTGCACACGTTTTGTGAGGCCTATGTCCAGCAGTAGACTGCAATAGGCTGATTGATTGATTAAAGAATAAAAACACGTTATAATGACGAACCGAATTAAAAAGTAAAAAAAGATATCACTATCCACCTCCTGGCTTCATCATCAGACCATCTTTACCAAGTCCAATTTGTTGGACTCTTCAAAACGAATAATATGAGCCCAAACTCGAGGGGTTTACTAGTAGCCACTGAAGAGTTCCCCTATCCACCTCGTGGCTCCATCATCAGATTAGCTCCACAATGCCAGATTATAGTACTGTCATCTAAACTGCATACATATTACGTGGGAGAGCCATGCTTCGGCACGTATGGGCCGGCTCGACTCCGCTTGATACCACGGCCTCACGGAAAACCGGTAGTGAAGCAATGCTTGTATTGCATTTCGCCGCGTGAGTGAGGTTATCGGAGGCATTAACCCTTCCCTCTCCCCTATTCCCGTCTTTCCTATCTCCCCTCTTCCCACTCTTCCCCCCCTCCCTCTCTTCTCCTACTTCCACCTTAAAGGTCAGCAACGCACTTGTGACCTCTTGAGTTACAGGTGTCCATGGGCGGCGGTAGTCATTTATCATCAGGTGACCCGTCTGCTCGTTTGCCCCCTATACCATAAAAAAAAAAAAATACGCATACAAAGTTCCATTTCGATACAACAGTTAGAAGTCTGTTGAAATTGACTTCCAAGATTTGTTTAACAAAAATCGTGTTAAAAGTAACACTCAAATTGTTATAAATTGCCACTCAATTCTGAGTGGACATCCTTAAATTACCAGATAGTTAAAAAGGTGAATCGTCAAATTACGATAACTATTTAAGTAATAAATTGACAAGAGCAACTAAGATTGACAATGATTCCAAAAATATTTTTATTAACAGGAAATACGTCATTACGTCATCCACATACACGTCAATAGAATTATAACTTTTGCAAGTATGTAATAAAATAATATTTCTGCAGCTAACATGTTATAAATCTACTCTTATTGTTTAATCTGTAAATTATTGTGTACACTTGTACAGTTCTGAGAACATATTGTTTATTACAAGTATATACGCGGCCACATTTGCCAAAATCTTCGTGGAATAAAGACGCGCTCACCGTTTGTAGTTTGGGATTTGAACAGCTCGTGCGCGTGAATTAGGTTAGGATAGACTCTGAGAATAGTTGCTGTATTCCTGTTGTAGTGAATTGTTTTAATTTGTTAGCTAAGAAGTGTAAGTGTTAGCTAATTCACAAAAATATTACTGTATTATTTCTGATCGTAACAATGTGATGCTTGGTCCGCGTCACGTGCACAGTGAGATAAATAAACGGCGTTAGGTTAGACATGTGGAATTTTGGACCTAAAACATTAATTAATAGGTGTTCATGTGTTTGTCTCTCAGCCACACCCAGGTAATTAGTCAAGTCAAGGCGAGTCTTTTGCAAAAAAATTCGCCTGGCTTTTTGATAACAAATTTTAATCTATCAAAAAAAATCTCATTTTGATAGATATTTATGATAAGAGAGATAAGAGAGGAGCTCCTAAGATGTGGTTGAGTTCCGTGATTACCGACTTATCTAGTCTACTGGGTGTCGTGACTGGTCAGCTCAAAACTGAAATGGTTCTTTCGTATAAAGACCACCCCGGACGCCTACATGCCACTTGCACAGTTTAAATTGATGTAGACTTGGATCCTTGAGTTTGTTTCGGCGTTTCTTCTCAAGGTTAGTCATAGAAAATGCCGGCACCATCTAGCTTTAAAGAAGAAATCGACGTGTAAAATTGTCTAAAACGACCTACTTGCAAAATAAATTCATTTATCATTAATCATAAGCAGGCCAGGTCCACTCTACAGTGTAGGTATAAATTAACAAGTACACGGCAAGGTCGATTAAACGTGCCAAAATTCAGTGGGCTGCAGCGCCTCTCACTCGCTGCATCGCGTAATCCGTTCGTATATATCTATCTCTCGTTTCTAGACTATCGAGTTATTAGTACCTAGCATAAGTTTATTTGTTTATAAAAATAGAGTAATAGGCACATAACTCACTGATAATTAAATATACAGATTAATTATTTAAACGATAAGAGTTACGAGATAGAAAGAGATGCAACTGCTAGGTGAATATAACTGTTGGTAATTAGCGCTGTGTGACCTAAATTGCGACTTTATTGTGTGTGAGCAAGAGTCGCTATTTATTTAAATGATTTGGCGGAGTGGGACTTCTGTACTCATACTATTATGTATTCAGTGGTATAAGTATGTTGAAAACAACAGGGACCAGGATAGCTCATAGCAATCAAGAGGAAGTTTTAGATTTTTCTTACTATGCATGTTATGTTATATTGTCTATGCATTTACGAATCCTGAAATACTTTGTTCGAATCGAATACCTAGTTCGAAAGCAAGACTCCATAGAACGACTCGTTGTCCAATGACAAGTGGAAGGCAAATGGTCCAGCAGTCGACTACCTACGCGTTTAACAGACATGCTAAAAGCTGCAACACAAACTTCCATAACTTAGTGTTTACGTAACGCTGAAGACCGCAGCAAATACAGACGCATCGCGAGAGATGCGTTATCCAAACCAGAGAGTCATCATGAATCATGAAACCACGACCACTTTGTCAAGTGTGAACGACTGAGGAGGAGGATATTATGTTATGATATCGTTGGATATTTAATTCAGAATTTTCTAAGAAGTTAACTATTCACACTATCTCTTGAAAAAAAACCTCATTTTTATTTATTTCGGAGATTGAAGCGCCTTTGATATAATAGCATGTTAATGGCAAAGTACGATTTGGCTTCGCTCCTGGAAAATAAATACACATTAGTCTTATTTACACATAGATGTTTTTTTAACTCACCATCAAATATTTCTTCCCCAAAGTTTAAAGTTACATTGGTTTTCCTCTTCTATGTGCAACATTTATATTACTGTTCCTGTTCCAAAACAAATATCAATACAAATATAACATTTATGTAACCTGATTTATGAACGAAACTAAATTTAATAGTAATAAATAGTTAGACGGGATGACTAGACAGAACGGCGTCAGGTGGGAAATCTGTCTCCAACGGCCTACATCTCATAAACAGGTGTTCGATGAAACATAAACGACAATTCTATCAATTTCAAGGTACACTGCTGAAAAGAAACAAATGATATAAGAAAAGATTTATAGAATATATTCAATGTAGTGCGAAAACGAAGTGTATTGAAATAGGCAGGTTTTTTTATAAGTGTCATAAAAAAATGTTGGAGTTAGGTTATATAAACGCCTGGTGGTAGTAATAATAACATAGCGCTTTGTTTATTTAAAGTTGTTTTTTTTTAAATGGCAACTCCCGCTTTAGGAATATTCCTGTGTCGACATTTAAACAACGAACACAAAGAACACCCAGACTTGGGACAACTATTTATGGATCACACAAACTGCGCCATCAACTCAACCATTGCGCCATTCGTGCGATCAAATTATTGTGACGATGCGCCCTTTTCTCTTAGGCAAAATGTCCCTCCCCTCCTCCCTCTCTTCCACCCTTCCCCTACTCCCAACGAAAGACCGGCAACGCACTTGTGACTCTTGAGTTGCAGGTGCCCATGGGCGGCGGTGGTCATCTACCATCAGGTAACCCGTCTGCTCTGGTCCGTCTCCGTCCGGTGTGGCTCAAAACCAATCAAAATCATAATTCAGGCAGACAGATTCGGAGGTGGGAAGACGAGATAAAGACGATAGCAGGAAAACTATTTACAAGGAAAGCTCTAAAGCGAGTAGAGTGGAATAAAATGGAGAACGCCTTTGCCAATGTTGGGCAAAGAGACAAAGTTGTCGATGTCAACGACTCAGCAGAGTCGTTAACTTAAGTTTGTTATTTGTAAAAAATTCTGAATTATTTCTGAATAAATGCTATTATTATTACTATAACCCGTCTGCTCGTTTGCCCCATATACAATAAAAACAATTGTTGGGCTTCTACAAGAAACTACTGGTGTTGCAATCGTATGTGTATATCTTATATTGTAATTTTCAACCACATTTTGGAGAGCTTTATTTTTTACGATTACGATAAGATAAGATTTACGATTACACGCATTATTTGCATGCCCTAAGTGATTAATTAGGAACAACGAGGCATTGACCACACACCTGGGCAAACTAAAAACATATTATGTGACTGACTTTTAATCTAAGTAATATAATTAAATAATAATTGATAACAACTTCTGCACTACGCTCTGATCTGAGTAGATGACGCAAAAGAGAGTGAGTACTCTCTTTGCAAAATCACTGAACGAAAAACAGCCCAAAAGAATGTTCTATAATTGAATGACCTCAGAAAAAACAATAAAATGTTCCCGAACCATTCGTTGTCCCAAAGTGAAATCAATATTCGGAGCCAGATAATTGTATAAAGATCTTGAAAGTAGCCTAATTTAGTAAACGCGATTGTTGAATATAAATGGATCTCAATTTAATGTAACCGTCGTTTGAATCTCTCAAGTGAAAATGATTCTGTGTACTTAAACGGAGGCAGAATACTAAGAAACGATTTTATAAGATTTATATGAACATTCTAGAAAATGTTCTTATATTTTAGACTAGGAAAGCGCAAAAGGGAGATGGATATTTACTTCATTTATACATCTAAATTGTCAAACGAGCAAACAACTCGTCTGGTGATAAACGCTAACCAGCACTCACATCATCCTTGATAAAAGTTACAAGCCCACGAAGATTAAAGCCGTATTTTAAAGCTAATTTAAGGTGTTGTCACCACATCAAAAAATCTATATATATTTTTTTAAATAGGGGAAAACTATAGTAGATGATAAAACAGTTGACTATTTAATAAAAATGAGTTAATAGACATTATTGTGACTAGTTATACCGGTAAAACAGTGCTATTGGTAGGTTGATAAATATTGATAATTAGTGGGGTTACAAAAAGTTGATAACATCACTTGAATGCTGAGGTACGAACAACATAGCAGTTACTGTTATTTAGTGATTCTGATAGTTTATAGCAATAGTTGTGAGACTGTTTTCAACAAATGCAACTTCGGCTGTAAATTTGCATTAAAAATGTTAACATAGTTTATTCAATTATTTAACAGTGTAATTTAAAGACTGATTCATATTTTTTTAGGCTTGCGTTTTACTAAAATGTTATTATAGATAAAGAGAGGTAACGCATACCTAAAAACTGTTACGCTAAAAAGTTTGACAGGACAACTTCTCTCGGGTAATAAAGGTTAAATATAATTGTTCTATAAGAAATTGCAATGTATTTCATTGCAATGTGTGTATTTACACTAAGATTGCATACATATTTAGTCCATTGAAATGTAAAATTTATATTATTTTGTAAATGATAAAATGATGTACAAAATGATTAGAAAAAAAGTTTTATCGACAAATAGATTTTTTTATCTCAAACTTTTATAGATTTTCGCTTACAACTTTTTATTTATGATTCTACGACTGACCGTTACTGAACAAAAGTTGTAGATAATTTTATTTCCAACAAAAAATGCTCAAAATTTTATTTTGTAAGACCTATAGTTTGGTAGAAAAACCGTAAAAACCATTTGTACCTCTTTTTCCAAGATGGCAGCCGTCGGACAAGGCCACAAACTTGGATTTAACTTTACACTAACCCTCCCTTCATATCTAAAAAATAAGATTGCGTCCTCTGATAAACGCAACCCCAAATGTAACTTTTCGATGGACTAATTAGCCATTCTCAGTGATGAGTTCGATTCGTAGACCAGCGCCTCCTCAAGCGTTTGTCACGTCAAACGCGTCAGCGAGAACGCGCGGTAACAATACTTCTAAATCCAAAAATACATACATACATTTTTGTATATAATTTTACAACTTTGGACAAAAGACTGTAATTTTATACAATTTTGACAATGTAAGTAATAGTTTTTAAAACAATCGGATCTGATGTTAATGATTGACGGCTGACATACAGTGATGACCCACTCAGACACAGCCGCAAAACAAGGGGTCATAATGGTAAAGTGTTGCTTGATGAGGGAGACGTAATAAGACACCGAATGACATGCAAAGGATAACCATTTGTGGTTAACAAATGGTTATCCTTTGCATGTCATTCTCATTTTCTCATCTATACTAATATTATAAACCTGAAGAGTTTGTTTGTTTGTTTTTTTGGTTGAATATTGGCGCTAATCTCAGGAACTACTGGTTCGAATTTAAAAATTCTTTTAGTGTTGGATAGCCCATTTATCGAGAAAGGCTATAGGATATAACATCACGCTACAACCAATAGGAGAGGAGCATCAATGAAAAATGTTGCAAAAACGGGGAAAATTTACAAATGCGGACGAAGTTGCGCGGGTCAGCTACTTCTATATATATAGGCATAGCTGTTCGTCATTTAATACTGCCTATAACTTATACCTTATATATAACTTCTTTTTTAAATAAAATATTAAATAAGTTAATACTACCTACAATAATAGGGCTTCAATGTCAATTTCAGATGTTAATATTCTGTGAGATAGTGGTCAAATGCAGTACAAAAAATAAATAAAGAAAGACTTGTATCAAACAAATTCCGCGATTAAACCAATACTCGCTGTTCGTCTTCTGTTGGACAACAGCTCATTTTTATTTCTCACTACTCAAGATTTTGGCACACGTCCATCACACATTTGTGTTAATCCTAATGTTAGCAATCAAATCCATTACACATCTCTACATCAAGCAATAAATATGTGGAGTGTATTCATCAAACGATGTTGAGTGCAAATTAAATTTTTTTACCAACTTCACAAATACATAAAATGTATTTTATTTATAATAAGATGGCTTAACTTTGATTAATTACGGAAAAGTGGATGTAATTGAACAAGAGAATCAGAGAACATAACTGATGTCAATAAATTATCTGTTTAATAAAAACATCGACAAAATGGTAGAGACAGGGGAAAAATAAGCTCCTCTCTTATGCAGCTCCAGGTAAACGTGTTGAATTTGTCGATGTCCAGAGAGATACCGCCAACATGATCCACAGCTTTCATTCACACTGCTTACTCTAGATTAATATCTAAAGATGCACATGATGGCGCAATGGTTTAAGTGGCCGCTACAACGTGCCGGGTCGAGGGTTATGGTTTCGATTCCCGCACGGGACAAAAATTTGTCTAATCCACTAATAGTTGTGCCGAGTTTGGGTGTTTTTTATGTTCTTTGTTTCAATATCAATATTCCTAATGCTAGAATTGTCTTTTTTAAGAGTAAAGAAAGAAATAATAAAGCTTTTAGAACAGGCCCGACTCGCTGCCACAGTCGTAAGTGGGAGAGCCACGCTTCGGCACGTATCAGCCGGCTCGACCTGAGTGATACCACGGCATCACAGAAAACCGGCAGTGAAGCAATATTTACATTGTTTTTCGCCGAGTATGTGAGGTTAGCGGAGGCCCTGACCCTTCATTCTACCCCTCTTTCCCCCTTCCCCTACTCCCACCTTGAAGGCCGGCAACGCACTTGTGGCTCTTGAGTGGCAGGTGCTCATGGGCGGCGGTAGTCACTTACCATCAGACCCGTATGCTCGTTTGCCCCTATACCATAAAAAAACATGCACAGAAAAGCCCTCTCAGTTATCTAACTGAGAGGGCTTTCCTGTGCATGTTTTTTCTTTTACTATTTACTACGCTACTCGTTGAACCTGGAGTGCTTGATACCCAAGATCAACAGGAGCTTGAAGCCGGAATACCGTTACCCTAACTCCACCCGAGGAACTCTTCTCAAACGTGGCCTGCTATACAACTATTTGTCACTAAGATAATATATAGGTAAGGTTTAAGATGCCAAACTGGTTATATTAGCATTATCTTTAGATTAAAAACAGTACATGTCAATTTAAGGGACTGATGATAGATTACGGATTTAATTCGGTTTGTTACCCAAGCATTTTTTTTACTTTTATAAACTTTAATTAACTTTTATATTTTTTAGTCTTGTATTGGCATCGGTCCTTGATACCTTGATTGCAAACCACGAGACCTTAATATATGTTTAGTAAAGTTAAGGGCTCGCACCACCCTCGAAAAAATAGGTATCCATTTTTAGTCTTCAGAGTCGCGGGAATGTATTTTCTAAGGAATAGATAACGTTATTATGTCACTATGTCACAATATTGAACAATAAAATGACGTAGCATATGACTCATGCGCCAATTAAACCAGTTTATATTGTTTATTGTTCGAAAAAGAAACAAAATGTTAATAAAATTAAATAAATCACCAACATTAGCAGTGTATTGTAGTGTTAGTAAAATTTATGTACCTTGAAATTGCGCTAATACGTGGTACTTTTTCGAATTGGGACACAAACAATGATGAGTATTTTTATATTGTTAAGGCCAATTTAGACGAAGAGACTTTTGTGCCGAGTTATTTTCGCAAGAAACTTATCGCCTACTGTGATGGTAGGTGAGCGAAATATAGCAAGAAGATTCTTGCTTACGATAATTGTTTTTAAAAAGTCCTTTCCATCGACCGTCACTATTACTCTAGAATAGTACGGGAAGAAGTCAAATTCAAAAAAGTTATAAAAATCAACGGTGAAGATGGCTCCCGCCTCTTGGAATCCTGTCATCAGCAAATGCAATCGTCAGGGAATACACGCTACTCAACAACATTCAAAGGATGTCGTTAATGTTGTGTGTACCGACAGTGCGAACGAAAATAAAAACCGGACAAGTGCAAGTCTGACTTGCGCACCGAGGATTCCGTAAGCAAACGACCTTGTACATAGTACGTCCATTTCGGAAATCAATCGTGAAACCCTAAAAACCCACTGAACCAATTGTTTACAGTAGCAATAACTGAGTATGTTACCCCCTATCATTACGAAGAAAACAGTGTTCGAACATTCGCGTAATGACAAGACAATTGGCTGAACCGTCTAAATGGAAATATATGAACCGCACGTTTTAAAAAATACTGGAAAATAATTATCTTTTAAAAAAAGCATCACCGACTTCAATGTGCTTTTTAGTGGAAAGTACATGTATTTTGTTTAAATATAATATGGGTAGGACAACTAAACGCACTGCTTCAATGAGACAGCGAGGTTTCGGAGTAAACGAAAATATCATCAATGTATACAATTTTTAGATATTTGGTGACTTTTCAAAAACCGCTAGACTGATTTCGATAAAATTTAAATGGTTACCTGGTTACCTGGGTATTATACCCTTTGAAATAAAAAAAGAATTTTCCAAATTGGTTCAGGCATTCGAGTAGTCGGTGGATATACCTACATAAAAAAAATATTCCGACGAATTGAGAACCTCCTCCTTTTTGAAGTCGGTTAATAAATGTCTAACAACAAACTATAAAGAAATACGTAAATCAGTTTTATTTAAATCAATGTTTGTGAGTTTTTATACTGATAGCTCGATTCGTAAGAAACTGTTTTATCGCTGATACTGACGAAAATCATGTATCTATTGCTAAAGCCGGCTGCACACATCATAAATTGCCGTAAAAATTTAAAACATTCAGCGGCGTTGAGCGATTTTTGGTAGGGGCAAAACTTATGGGTTTGCTCCATCAACATACCGCGTCGCTAGTCTGGCGCAATACGTCAAATTAGCATCAGCGTCGTTGAAAAAAAAACACATTAATTTATCACTTCTGTTGGCGATTTTTGTTCTTCTATATTAGCAATTTTGTATACTAGCAATATTGTAGGCCAGCGTATTATGTTATGGTCAACAGTTATCGTTGCCTGTGAATATCCATCATAAATATTGTCAATCTTGAAAGTAAGTATCCTAAAATGTAAGTGTACGTCAACAAAAAGTCTAGTACAGAAGTGGGACGCTGCTTCTGCTGTGTGTGCAATTAATTATGTTATTAAAACATCACTTGGTGGTCGAATTTCAAACACAATTCAAGTTTTGTAAAACAAAATCTTCATCATCCAGTAAAGTTGATGTAGCCGTATTCACGTAATTTTCAAATTTGTAACATATCTTCTTGAATTTTTGTAGTTTTCTGCACTTATATATGAATTTCATAGTCTAAGATCCCACTAGATTGACCTTCCCTCATCATGTGTCCTAAGAAAATATATTTTATTTCAAACAGAACGTGCTAGGGTTGCAGTCTCATATCTGCGCAAGGCTATTTCTAATTTAAAAATATTTAATTCAATTTTTCACGTGCACGTGCATTGGCACGTTATGAAATTTTGCAATTAAATTTACACAAATATTCAGATGTTCTTTTATACAATTTAGACACCAGTGATCGTTACCAATAAAAAGTCATAACACCAATGGTATCCCGTACGCGTCACCATTCCTAAACCTACTTCCAGCAGATTCTCTGCAATAATCGATTTAATTTTCCTTTTCCCTTTCTCCTTATACTAAAATTGTTAGATTTGTTGTTTGTTGTTGATTGTAGGCTCGGACTTCCCGGGAACAGCCACTTCGAGTTACAGGTATGCAACCAGGACCTGCTCGAGTAGATTTACATATAATATATTGCTTAAACTCACTAATCCTTTAATTGCCTTCCTTTTTTACTTATTTCTTCCATCCAATATACTCCCAATTTTCCCGTAACTTCCGAAATGCCCGGTTGACGGCAATAGTCTTGCCCCTTGCGATGCTCTAGACTCGTGATATGTTATATGCGTGTTTTTTTTAGTTAGCGCACGGAACTGATTTCTAGAATTCTCGACGCGTTGAGTTTTTTTTTCTCGTCTCGACCAAAGACAAATTTCTCGAGAGTTCTCGCCTCGAGACTTCTTCAGGCGTGAGCGTTTATCTGTACATTATATATCTAGTAAGATTAAAGGTGTCAAGCAAATAATATCACTTAGTTGACGCCTCGCCTTGTTTCGAGAACGCCTAATTCTATGTACTGTATTATTTGTACAGAATGTCTACGCACCCATATAATAGGGTTACTATTTTTTTCTAATACTTTTTCTTTTAAACCGGGGCTTGGTCTCATAAACAAGTTTACTCTTACAAATGAAAAAAGTTCCAGATAACTGCAATAAAAGCAGGGGTGGGCAACTGAGTGTTTAACAATAATCATACGTTTTATAGTTTCAACTAAATAGAGGTTATGTTAATAGTAGAAAACACTGGATTCAATGGTGTATAACCAAAAAAATAAATAATAATTGGTCACTAATTAAAGATAAAGTTGATAATCCTTATTATTTTTTAATATTATAAGATAGCTTTTGTCCTGCGGCTTCGTTCGCGCGAAATGTTTTGTTTCGTCGAGTGTTCTCGCACACGCTGGAGGACTGCCCTGCGTTGGAGTCCGAGTGTCGAGTCCTGGTCGGACAAATCGGACGAAACCTTTCACCGCCAGCATTGATTGCAGCAATGCTGGCGAGTAGTGAGGGTTGGGAAGCCGCGGTCTCCTTCTGTGAGGGCGTTATGCTCCAGAAAGAGTCCGCAGAGCGGGATCGGGAAAGGGCCGATCCCGCTCGAAGAAGGCGACGAAGGGGACGCGGTAGAGGCCGCTAGCTCCCCAATCGTCGCCTTAGGGTCGTTTGTGGCCACATCTGGGGAAGATGTGACCGCTGTAGGCAACCCGAGAACGGTGACACCCCGGTGCGGCCGGGGGGTGTCGTCCAAGGCGGGTCGGTTTTCCGCGTCTTAACGTGTAAAGCGGTGAGAGGCGTGACACCGACCTGCCACGGGGGTGACTCTGGTCACCCCGGGATGTACCTCAGTCATGAACTACGGCAGGGGGGACTCCAGAAGCCGCCGATGCGTTCCTGGAGCTCCTCCCGACTGCCTAGGTAGGCCGCCGCGGTGGTTTAGTGGATAGACCGGTTCGCCGGGAGTCCCACACACGCCCTTCGTATCCCCGACGGAGGTTAGGTGCGAAAAGCATTCCCCGCGTAAAAAAAAAAAAAAAAAGAGCAATATATTACTATACTTTGACGACGTGTGGCGGTAGAGCATATAACTGCAACATAGTTAGCATATTCGATTTATAGTTAAGACTAGCTGATCCGCGCGGATCACCCGCGTAAAAGTCCCGATCCCGTGGGAATATCGGGATAAAAAGTATATGTAATCCAAGTCGCTAACTATCTACATATCAAGTTTCAACGCAATCGGTTCAGTAGTTTTTGCGTGAAAGAGTAACAAACTTCGATCCAAACTTTCACATTTATAATATTAGTGGGATTGCAGATGAAAGTGTTTATGCACTTAAAGAAATCATTGCAATAAACTTTAATTCCGCGTTGCACGAACAGTTAGATCGAGATATTACTCGCAGTTCAGTTATTACTAGATGAAACTGAAAATGGCGAGAAAATTTAAACGTGCGTTAAAAAGGCGTGCAGCAAGCCTAAACAGATGCAAAGATTTATCGATGTCTTAAAATAAAATGATTTACGTACAAAATATTTACGTGTATTCAATATCGGAGCTAAAGATACAACAAATGTTAAACGCGGTAAAGATAAATTTTTATGTGCCCAAATATTCGGGTTAGGTTTGTATAATAAATTGATGTGGACTGTTTGATAGATTGATAATAATTCTTTGTACACGAAGACATTGATATATACTCGTAGTTATAATTATTTGTAACATTCTAACACGGACAGTTATACAATAAATGTCTAGTCGTTTAGATGGATGCATATTCTCATTTAATTTTAAGCATTTAACATCTTTTAACAAATAAGTAATGCATGATGTGCTTTAAAGAGGCGTCATCTGAAAACCAGCGCTGCACAACATATTACTGGCATATGGTTATTATGAGATGGTGATCTATCCAGGCCCGCACTACTGTTATTTTTTTTAAGTATTTTATTTTGTGTGTGTGTTGCGGGTTATTTATTTATTTATTTGGTCAACCTACAACTACTTACACTAATACATTTTTCAAGTTATAGAATTATAACAACATTAACAAGTGTAGCAGTTATTTACAGGTTAAACCAACTGCACTGATATTTTGATTATATACTATTAAAATATAAAAGTAAAAACAAATACCAAGAATTAGAATAATTTATCAAATTAAAATTAACGAAATGTCAACTGCAAAATAAAAATAAAATGGCATGTCTGTTTTATTTATAAAAATATTATTATCATTAAATTATTTCCTATGAATGACAAAATATAACATTAAACCAATTAAAATGCATTAAGATAGTAATAATTATACAAAAAAATAAATAAAAAAATTAACAGAGATATTTTGACACTGTTATGATGATGCTTAGTCATTACAATCGTTATTGTTAAAAATATTATTTTTAACAATAACGATTGTAATGACTGATACAATTTTGTTTACACTATCAAAGTGAATGTCGATAAGATCGCTGCATCCATTCAGAATTTTACACATCCTAGCTATGGGAGAGTTAGCTCCAAGTACCGTTCTTCTCAGTGGTGCGCGTAGTGGGGTTATGCTATTTCTGGGATATCTAGCCGGAGCACAAAACCTTAAGTGACCCTGCAACTCTGGAGAGTCAATTTTATTGCGAATAAGTTTGTAAGCAAATATACCATCAGCCATGCTTCTTCATGAAAGAGGATGCATTCTAAAATACTGCAGCCGTGAATTGTAAGTGGGTAGCTGTTTTGATTTGTTTTTCGCGAAAGCAAGGTGCCATAAAAATCGTTTTTGTACACGTTCCAAACGCAACATATGTACAGCATAGTGCCCTCTCCACACGACACTGCAGTATTCTACGAGGCTCCTTACTAGGCTATTGTACAACATAACTTTAGTACGGCTATCGTAAAACTCTCTGGTATTTGAAAAGAAAGATTTCGCAATACAAAACCTAGCATGCTAGATGCTTTCATTATAATACTGTCTATATGTGGTACAAAAGTTAACTTTTTATCAAACAATACTCCTAAATCTCGAATTATTTCCTTTTCCTGTACAATTTGGTTATCTATGATATATATAATTTGATGGTTTCTGGTAAATTTTACATGGTGACATTTGTTGCTGTTTAATGCCATACTATTGTTGTGGCACCCTGTGATGACCCGGTTTAGGTCTTCTTGTAAGAGCTCACTATCATGCACAGATTCAACCCTTCTTGCAAATTTTAAGTCAGCATATAAGAAATACTCGGTATTATGAAAACATTCGGTTATATCATTAATAAACATATTAAATAATATTGGAGCCAAATGAGAGCCTTGTGGGGCACCTGAGGGTATGCCATAGTTTGCAGATCTAAAGCCATTTAGAATTCACGTTGCGTTAAATATGACTTAAACCAGGCAAGAAGAGATCCGGTAATGCCATACACTGAAGTTATCAGTTATCACCCAGAAGTTATCATACACCATGATAACTTCTGGACTAGAATGGGAAATTCTGTCAAAAGCCTTGCAGAAGTCCGTATAGTTTGTGTAACAGACTCTGTAAATGCCAGTAGATTTGTAGCTGTTGGCCTTGAAGCAACAAAACCATGTTGATGATGACTGATATACAGTTTGAAGTGGTGTTGAATGCACTTACAGATCATCGACTCAAATATTTTAGCGAAAGTTGATAGTAGGTCTGTAGTTAGAGACAGCATCTTTTTTATCTGATTTATGAACAGGCACTAATTTAGCTTTTTTCCATTCTAGCGGAAAAATACCTGAAGCTAATGATGTGTTATAAATAACTAACAGGGGAAAGACCAGAGCTGTTGCACATGCTGAAATAAAAAACGGTGGTACACCATCAGGGCCTGCTCCCTTGTTAGTATCCAAGGATTGCAAATGTTTAAGTAACGTATCATGGTTCAGTGTTGGATAAGTAAGGAATTGGCTGTAACTTTTTAGATTTGTTAAGTATAAACCGATGAGAAAAAATTTGCACAAAGTTCGCAAATTGTTGGGCCATTTGATGAGGTAGTTTGTCCGTCGGTCATGGTCAGTGGATAGGCACTAGAGCCCCCACGTTTCGATTTAACATGCGACCAAAACAATTTCGGATTATTTTTAATTTCTGACTCTTTATTCAAAATGTAGTCTTTGTATGCTTTTTTTACTAACTTTTGGCACCTTTCAGTCACTAATTTCAGTTCTAATGCGTCCATAGGGTTTTTGTACTTTTTGAAACGTAATCTAAGTGCATTTTTTTCTTTTAATGAATTAATAATAGATTTATTAAACCATGGTGGATAACGACTATTGTTTACTTTACGTGTCGGGACATATTTATTAATAGGCATATCCAGAACTTCATAGAACACCTTTAGCATGTCATTGACATTATCCTTATCCCTATAAAGCTGTTCCATTAAATACCTATTTATCTTTTCATAATCCGCTTTACGAAAGTTTGGTCTTGTGTTACATTTATTATATGGCAGATGACTGTCACTTAATAAGGACAACGTAACATCCAGTGGAGGATGTAACTTGTCAACAACGGTCAAAATGCTACAAGATTCAGATACAGTGCACGAAGGCACTGTAGATAGAACTAAATCTAACGTAAGCTTAGAGCTATTTTTTATGCTATTATGTTGAGAGAGGTTATTAAGGCTCATGAATTCCAACAGGCATTGGCAAGTGTCTTGCAGTGAACTGTTATCTGCTAGAGCATTCCAGTCAATCCTACCTAAATTGAAGTCACCGATAATACTTATTTGCATGTCACTTGTTTCAAAAACATAGTTACAGTGTTGAATAAAATGTTCAAGCGTTGAGGAACACACAGGTGGTGGGAGATATACTGCGCAGATAGTCATTTGACGTACTGGGTGTAACGAGGGAATGTCAATGGTGACCCAGAGGTCTTCACAACTACTTTGCCACTTCGGGTTCTGAATAAATGTATGTTCTTTCGTTTATTCTTTCCTGTAAGAAATTGTTACAAGTCTATTGGACGTATCTCATATCATTGTATTAAATTGTTGATGAGCCTAATAAATAAAATATGTTTTTGTATGCCAGGGTTTTATAGAAAAAATGAGACGTGAAATGCGTAGCATCGATAAGGTACAAAGGGTCGCTTTAGCGCTTAAAGCAAAATGTTGCAAGCAACCTTAAAATAGACTAGAATGACTTTAAAATTTCGTGGTAATCGTTCGCGTATGTCGAAAAGCTTTACAATTATCTATTATAGACGTACAAATACAAATATAATTGATAGGTCAGCTACTTAGGTGGTTCTCTATTGTATTTTGTAGTGAAACTTCTTTAGAATCGTTGTGATTTGATATTCGATGAAACGGAAGCATCACGATAAAGTTCATAAAAGCTTTGTCTTTGCGCCTGCGTACTATATGTCAATGTCACCGTGGTGTAATTTTTGCATTGCATTTGCGTGTTAAAACGAAGTATTGTTTATTTTGAAAGTTGTGCACAGTTGTAACTGGACTTCAGGTTTGCTTACTGTTTATTATTAAGGTCATTCTTTGTATATCTTGATCTGTTTTTCTGAAGTTTCACTTCTGCCGTGTGTGAATTGTATACTTACTCTTTTTTTTTAAAAGCTTGATGACATAAACGTTTTAACCTATCATCATTTCAGCTATAGGACGTCCACTGCTGGCCATAGGCCTCCCTCAATGACTTCCAAGAAGACCGACTGGCAGCGGCCTGCATTCACCGTCGACCCGCGATCTTTATAAGGTCATCCATTCATTTTCTAGGTGGACGTCCATCCGTTTTCTCCACTCCAGATGTATGGATGAATGGTCTCATCGGTCATCCGTTCTGTGAGCTCCGAGTTCAGGTAGCTTGCATGATTTACATCATGACTGTAATATAGTTTTGAGATACTACTTGATTTATTGTAAGTTTACCATCGACCATTTATCATCATTATCATCATAATTCCAGCCATAGGACGTCCACTGTTGGACATTCCTCATTCTCCCCTATTCCCACCCTTCCCCTCTTGACCCCTCTTTCCACTATTCCCCTACTCCCACCTTAAAGGGCGGCAACACACTTGTGACTCTTGAGTTGCAGGTGCCCATGGGCGGCGTTAGTAATTTACCATCAGGTGACCCGTCTGCTCGTTTGCCCACTATACCATAAAAAAAAACCATAGGTCTCCCTTAATGACTTCGAAGTAGACTGGTTGGAAGCGGCCTGCATCCGCTGACGAACTGCGATCTTTACCAGGTCGTCTGTCCACCGCGATAATGGACGTCCTACGCTGCGCTTTCCGGTCCGTGTTCTCCATTCAAGAAATTTTCAGGCCTATCGACCATCCGTTCTACGTGCTATGTGCCCCGCCCATTGCCACTTCAATTTGCTCACCCGTTCAGCTATGTCGGTAACCTTCGTTTGTCTGCGTATCTCCACATTTCTGTCGACCATTTACATACCTACAATAAAAACGAAAAAGAAAGGTCCTACAACTCTATTGATTAGACAATAATAACTTTACACATCTCACACAAGGCCGTCTGATCCCAAACTAGGCAGAGCCTGTACTATGGTAACCAGACTGCTGATAAACATACTTATATATTACTAAATACATACATATTACCAGACACAACAAATTATCGTGCTCATCACACAAATATTTGTCCTGGGTGGGAATCGAACCCACGACCTGTGGCATAGCAGTCAGGGTCACTAACCACTAGACCAACAGGCCAGTCATAAAATCTTGTAGTTTACAAAATCTAACTCTTAACTCAAATCAACTAACACGGCCAGTACATATGATTTTCTATTTATGTTTAAGTTATACTTCGCATTAGATTTTATTAATTTATAAAATCTAATTGGAAGCGTAGCTTGGGTGTGTTTAGGTCACTTTTGGTTAAGCTTCACTTCAGTGATCAAACATCTTCTATGCCCTACCTTTGTTAAAATCAGGCGGCATTCGTGATTTATTACTTGTCTGGATTAGTAGATAAAATTATCAATGAGACACAAGATATTCACAACAACACAAATAGATGGACAAGTAAAAAAATACATTGCCCTACACTGAACATACATCTTCATGATATTACGAAACATTTCTTAGAATTTAATCTCTTCATGGATGTTACAAAGTAAAATGATTCAATCCGCTTCTATAAACACTGTTTACGAAGACAAATATAAACGAGACAGCGAGCGGACGGAAGTTGTTCCAATATGTAGGATAGAATGTGCGTAAATCAATTTTTATATTGGAGAAATATCGATCACTAAATCAGTATGTGCGATACAATATAATTATTATAAATTATTATAAAATATAAAATAGTTAAAGCAATTCGTATCTTACAATAAAGTCAGCTGTTTCAGACATAGTGGTCCAAGATGTCACTCCACAACCAAAGAATATTTAAGAATATTTAGAACGCTAGTCATACCAATCACTTCGGTATGAATGGCGTTCGGTACGTATGACGGCGTCGTATGTGGAAAATAACTGATTTGTTTTTAACTGGGTGTAATTTATGTATAATATGTATGTATTTAGAAATATATTAGTATGTTTATTAGCAGTCTGGTTACCATGGTACCATAGTTTGGGATCAGACAGCCGTGTGTGAGATGTGTAAAGTAGTTATTAAATTATTATTATAAGAAGGCAATCGAGAAGACATGAAGTTTGCGCGTCAGCCTATGTGGTTGATTAGGAGTTCGTATGAAGAAATAAAGAGATTTATGTATAATTAGCGACCCGTCCCGGCTTCGCACAGGTGCAATGTAGATACTAATGACGTGAACAATTATCGTCATATTTCAACAAATTAACACAAAACAATATTAAACTATACAAATAAACCTCCTCTTGAATCACTTTATATATTGATGAAAACCGCAATAAAACCAGTTGCGGAGTTTAAAAGATCTAAGCGTACAGATGGCGGGAAACGACTTTGTTTTATACTATGTAGGGTTGTTGCCCCAAAAAGCCACTTTCCTGAGAGAAATTCTCTTCTTAAAGCCCAGCAAGCATAGGCACACATACAAGTACTACAATACCTACTGCCTCTGAGTAACAGAAACAGAAGGAATCAGAAACATACCACTACACTTTCGTTATTCCCATGGAGCTCCCAAGGGGATAAAGGAATAAGGTTTTCAACACGTGATTGACGTGACACGTAAGTGTTTATGGCCTCACGGCCTCGGTCACAACTTCTACGGTGGGATGCAAACGACTTGTATAAAAAAAAGTAAGTTATTCCTGTGTCAGTATGATAATTAATATGACATTTATAGTAGAAGAATAAAATGGCCACCGACTTTGTTTCAATCCTCTGCTATCTGGTCAGTCATAAAGATACAAGGGTAAATAAATAAAATGGAGCTACTTGAAGCCGGCATTAACTCCTGGCTTCAACTTTTACGATGATCACAATGTTGATATACTTTTATTTGAAGATCAGTGCAAACGATACAGGCTGTTAAAAGTGGTGACGTTGACTTTAAACTTCTGTGACAGTGTTTCTGTGTAAAATAATGTTTACCAATCTTAATAATGCATGATTAAATTAAGTACTAATCGATATTATTTGACACTAGTTTCCCGAAGATTGTCTTGCTTCCCAGGTGACACACCGTGTGGTTTCAGTCGGTTTAATTTCGACGTGTCTACTACTTCACCTCTAGCCCCGGTGAGGTGATGATCCGTGGGGGTTTTCACATGATAAAAAAAGCATGCATCTCTCCTAAAGTGTGTCAAAAAATTCACTTTCGAATGTATAATACTAACGGGTGTCTACGTCTTTATTAAAATTCATCAAAATTGGTGTAGTTGTTTAGGCGTAAAAGCGTATGGCGCCCATTACACAGTAGGTATTGCTGTCAGTTTTGCCACAATTAAAATGGTGATTCACGAATAACCTATCGTCTTATGCAGTGGTTGACGGTTGCATGATGAGATTTTAATGTCGATATTATTTCATCAATCACCAACGAACATCTGTCAGTCATGACTTTTGGTAATGATTGACGTTTGCATGAGCGTCATGAGCGTGCATGGGCGACTAACAAATAGAGAGTTTCTTTCATAATAATGATGAGTAAGGATACCATAAGCCGCATATTGTATTTTTGACTGGCCTGTTGGTATAGTGGTTAGTGATCCTGACTGCTGAGCCAGAGGTCGTGAGTTCGATACCCACGCAGGACAAATAATTGTGTAATGAGCAGGATGATTTTTGTTCTGTGTGTAGGTGTAATTTATCCATAATATGTATGTACTTAGTAATATATAAGTATGTTTATCAGCAGTCTGGTTGCCATAGTACAGGCTCTGCCTAGTTTGGGATCAGACGGCCATGTGTGAGATTTGTCAAGTTATTATTATTTTTCCAATAAAAAAATTGGTTCACGCACATTCTATCCCTCATATTGGAAGAACTTCCGTCCGCTCGCTGTCTCGTTTATATTTTTCTTCGTATACAGTTTTTATAGTTACGGCTTGAATCATTTTACTTTGTAACATCAATGAAGACATTTGATTCTAAGAAATCTTTCCTCATATCGTCAAGATGTATGTTCAGGGTAGCGCAATGGATATTTTTACTTGTCTGTATGTTTGTGTTGTTGTGAATAATGTTTTTACATCCATGAGGCATTTGCTCAATAATGCGGACATGTAATAATAACTGGATCATGTCATCTAAAAACGAAAAGATCGAAAGAAAAGAGAGAGATGATCTTAGAACGGCTGAACAGATTATCTTGAATTATAGCTAAGAACACTCTCGATAAAGTCACTTTTCTCGATAGAGTCACAAGTGCGTTGCCGCCCTTTAAGGTGGGAATAGGGCAAGAGGGGGAGAGGGGAAAAGAGCGGAAAGACGGGAGAGGGTGATTAGAGGGGAGGAGAGGGGGAGAGGGGAAAAGAGCGGAAAGACGGGAGAGGGTGATTAGAGGGGAGGAGAGGGGGAGAGGGGTAGGACAGGAATAGGGGAGAGGGAAGGGTTAGGGCCTCCGGTAACCTCACTCACGCGGCGAAAAGCAATGCAAGCATTGTTGCACTGCCGGTTGCCGGGTCTGTGAGACAGTTGTATCGAGCGGAGTCGAGCCAGCCCATACGAACCGAAGCATGGCTCTCCCACGTAAACTCTTATCTCAACTATCTAAATCTCATTTGACATTTTAAGGTCCTTTAAAGAATCAAAATATACTTGCTGTAGCCCGCGATTTCGTTCGCATGGAAATTTTGATGTGTATGTGTAAATCTATCCATTCAAACTTTCGCATTTATAATAGTAGTATGATTACAAGGCGGTAGGGTAATGGCTAATTGTCGGACTTGCGATCCAGTGGTTGTGGGTTCGAACCCCACCCAGTGCACTACCGGCGTGAACCCACTCCTAACACAAACATTTAGCTTAGCTGGAGGGGTTAACAAGAATACTAGTATTATTTTTATATAAAAACAAATACTCATTCATCAGATTAAACATCGTTCATAAATCCACGTTGTGGAGGAATTTATTAGGACTTTCTATTTTAAATACCTTATGGCCAGGAACTTGTTTTAATCTTCCAACAACTTTTACTCTAAATACATTTTTTTTTATATTTTAGGGGCAAACGTGCAGACGGGTCACCTGATGGTAAGTGACTACCGTCGCCCATGGACACGTGCAACTCAAGAGTCACAAGCGCGTTGCCGGCCTTTGAGATAGGAGTACGCTCTTTTCTTGAAGGTTTGAAGGTCGTATCGGTCCGGAAATACCGCAGGCGACAATTTGTTCCAAAGATTGGTTGTGGAAGTAGAGTGGTTGAGTTTTATGTATACCTTGTTCTACCTTCCTTCTTGTCGCAGTCTCTTTTACGATACAAACATTTACCTATTCGCTCTTGTGGAATTGGAGCAGAAATGTACTATGCATTATGCATGTTTATGTAAGTAAGTTGTAAAAGAACTTATTGATATACTAAGTAATGACTGAGTTAATTAAGTTAATAACTGTGATCAATTATAATCGATCAACAATGCTTGTGTGCAAACCATTTTTATTTCTACCATCCATCATTTCTTGTGCTAACATTGTAAATGGATATATATGTTGTATCTCTATAGTTAGTCTAATTCAGATCAGTATTAATATATTTTTATATGATAACTAGATGAAAACCAGGCTTCACTCGGGTGAAATGTGACTCATAACACACAATCTTTTACAAAATATAGGTAGATATAAGTGTGAATCGGCCTTAACGAACTCTAGATGGCATCCGAGTGGCCAATATGGCGACTGCCATTTCCACCATTAGAATTTAACAAAGTACTCGACAATAGGAATTTTACGGATATATGTTGTCGACTCGAAATCATTATTTTATTATGTTTTATTATTCAGGTAAGGTTTCAATCTAGTCTACCGTACCCCTGGATCGAATTATTAATATAGATGGTTTTAGTGTAGGTAAAAGTATGGAAAATAGTGTAGCTTTGAAAGTTCGGATTACACAAATAAATTAAATATGTTTGATGCGAATGTTGAGATGGATGTGTGGTGTAACTAGCCTTGACAAGGTGAGGAAAGAATACATTAGAGGGAGCTTTGAAGTAGTGCCAGTGAATGAAAAGTTGATGAGCAACAGGTTATCGTGGTATGGATATGTGATGCGGACGGATAAGCAGAATGTGGTGAAGAGAGTGACATATATGGATGAAAGAGGGCGGGTAGAAGAGTATTGGTATTGGTATAGGGCTCTGTTTCCGCATCTAGACTCATAGACGGTCCATTATGCGTTCATATAGGCTGACTAGTTGAGCCAGCCTAGCTCCTTCCAGAAGCATAGAAGCCTCCTGAGGCGATCGCAGGCTTCTAGAAGCGACCTCGCACCCGCGAGGATACTTGCCAGTTGTGTGGCCACTCCCTCGCACTCCAGAATAACGTAGGTGGCCGTTTCTCTGCTCTGCATAGAGGGCTGTCTGTCGCATTGATGGCGAATAGGTGCCGGTTTAGGGCCAAGTGGCCCGTAATGGTTCCTGCAACTATTCTGAGGTCGAGTTGTTAGAGACTGAGCAGTCTGCAAGTTAAACGTGGTGAGAACTCCGTCAGCACCAGTATAGACTGCCTGCAGCTAGGTATGTCGGCTCAGCGACCGTGTTGGGTAGACATCATTACTCAAATGATCAGTATATATTTTTTTAATTCATTAGGGTATTTTTTTGGATAAAATCTAAACTATGTTTTTTTTTGTACCCATGAAAACGTGTATACGCATCTCATAATGATCGGCTAAGCAGTTACAGCGTAAAAGCGTTACAAACAAAATCTCATTTGCATTTAAAATATTATTTAGTATTGATTAGATATGCTTTGAATTTCAGACAGTTCGTTCAAGACATAGAACACACATCTGCTCATAAGGGAATACTGAATACAATAAATGATTCATGTTTTCATTAATTTCACTTATCAGGCATTTTGAGCTTGACATTGGTGTAACTCATTGTTGAGTTCCTTAATGAATGAATGAATGGATGAATGAAATAATTTTATTGTGTAACAGAAATTATGCGGATGAAAACTAGCAAATAAAAGAAATAAATAAAATGAGTTTATTTTGTAAAATAAGACCTAGGTACAACTTATTTCATAAACAATATAGAATACATACATGCACATAGGTGAGTTCTTTGCCTGGCCCTTTCCCATTTTATTTGGGGTCGGCCATCCGTGTCATGCGTCTCCAGGGAGTTCGGTCCTGGGTCGTCTCTTTGTTGACTTGGGCTTTTTTGAGGTTCTTATTTACTACGGACATCCATGTGATTGGGGGTCTTCCTCGTCCTCGGGGTTTGGTTTCGATATCCAGCACTTTTCTGCTCATGTGGTCAGATGGTCGCCTTATAACGTGTCCGTACCACCGCAGACGGCCCTCATCCCTATGTGTGTGTTTCTGACGATCCAGCCAGTCACACCACCTGCCCACCTGAACATCTTCATCATAGGTAAGACAATTATTATACAAATATTATGTCTAAAACACTAGTTGTCAACAACTCAAACTATCACGGCTGAGGGTGACAAAATCTGTCGTAAGACGTGCCATATTGACGTAGCAATGGACAACGTTTAATAAATAGGTTAAAAATTATACATAATTTATGCTTTATTGTCTAACATACATATAATATAAACATATATTGACAAGGGTTGACTATATCGCCCTGTGACTGCTGCCTCTTTGTTGTTAATTAAAGACTATACGGTTTTACTCACGTTTGTATTTTGGGGATGCCCGACTACTTTCGGACCCGACGGGGGCCCTTTTTCAAGGAGTGAAGCGTTCTGCCGATGTCAGGCGTCAGACGCTGTCTGTTTGTTGTTGTTGAGGGGCTGCGGTAGTTAACCCTGTTATGTGCTATATATGACTGCAGTAGCCAATTTTATTAGCGAATGTAAAACATATGCAAAGTGATGCGTGACTGCCATTTGATCGAGAAAAGCTACCAGAGTTTACATTTAAACATCGATATATTATTCAAAATATTGTTTATATATAATATTGACAGATTTCGGTAATTAGTTTATAAAAAGCCATAAAATAATGAATATTTAAGTCCATCCTAAAGAAAAAGAATTGTTAAACCTAGAAGTGATCACTTTCACACATGGGGTTTTTAGAGGTCCTTTGTAGATATGCGTTTTAATCGGTTTTTTTAAAGACTTTGCAGTTTTACGGAACGATTACTTGTGGTGAATCCACAAAAATTAAATGCACTATCAATGTTTCTCCATGCAAGTGCAACGAAATTCGTAAAATATCACCAAACTTTTTTTTTTTTTTTTTGTGCGTGTTGGAACCCCCTCGGGCCGTCACCCCACCGGGGTTTTCGGTGGGGCGGTGTGTCGGAATCGAACCGACTAAAACCACACGGTGTGCCGTACTGCACCTTAAGTAGGAGGGATCCGGGAACAGCTTTTATTAAGACATCCGGACCCCCCCCACCTTCGGGTAAAAACCTCTCAATTAGGCGACGTCCAGGCACACGCGGACGCCGCCTCCTCGCGGGGGGCCACTATAGCGGATGGAGGGGAAAAACCCGTCCCGTCCACCCGCGGCCACACTCAGGGCGGCATGAGGCGCTGGTAAGCGCGCCTCCGCCGCCCGGTTCGCCGGCGGCGAATTAAGTCCGAGTGGAGGTCGTCCTCCCGGACCCTTTCCGCCGCCTCCTTCTGCGAGATGACTTCCTCACAGAAGGTAGCGACCGCGGTAAAATTCCTGTCGCTACCGGCCATGGAGCGTATGACACCCGGTAGCGACAGATCCACTCCGATGACTGCAGTAAGGGCCCGACGCTGCGCCGCCCAACTGGGGCAAACCGCCAGCGTGTGCTGGGCCGAGTCCTCACTGCAGTCGCAGTGGTGACAGGCGGGACTCAATTCCCTCCTAGCGACCGAGTGCAGGTACTTCCCGAAGCAGCCGTGCCCGGAAAGAACCTGCGTCAGTCGGAAGGAAAGGGTCCCGTGCTGCCGCCCTGCCCACTCGACGATGACCAGCTGAAGCGCCTCCACGGCGGCAAAGCCAGCACGTGGAGCCTCCAGCCGGGACGACCAACGAGCCATGGTGGCTCGGCGAGCGGCCTCACGCCATTCGCGTACCTCTTCGGGCGGGGGCCGACTGCCGCTTCCCGCCCGGAACTCAGCCGTTCGCCGATATACTTCGGCGAGCACTTCCGCCTCCAAATCCCACGGGGGAGTCCCGGCCAACGCGCACGCCGCCTCCGTCGACACGGTGCGGTATCCGCGTATGGCTCTAACTGCCATAACCCTCTGAGGGCGCCAGAGGCGCGCCCTATTCTGGGCGGTCAGAGCTCCCGCCCACACCGGTGCACCGTACAGTGCCATTGACCGGACAACCCCCGTGTACAACCGTCTTGTAGCGACGCTGGGTCCGCCCAAATTGGGCAAGAGTCGCCCAAGGGCGGACGCAGCGCCGACCAGCTTCGGAGCAAGCTGTCGGAAGTGCTCGTCGAAGAGCCACCTACCGTCGAGGATCAGGCCCAGATACCTTACGTGGGCCCGAACCGGTACGAGAACCGAGTTGACTACGATGGAGGCGCCAGGGGGTGGACCACGACGAGGCCCATGAAATAAAAGGGCCTCCGTCTTATCCAGGGCCACCCGCAGACCCAGCGCCTCGATGCGACCGACCACCAGCGAGACACCTCTGGTGGCCAAACGCGCCGCCTCTTGGAAGTTCGCCCCCCGGGCTGTGACCAGTGTGTCGTCGGCGTAACAGATTACGCCCAGCCCGGGGGGGAAGTCGCCTCGAAGGGCCCAGTCGTACCCCATGTTCCACAGGAGTGGTCCAAGGACAGACCCCTGCGGAACACCGCACGACATGGGCCGACAACTCAAAACTCCATCTCGGTCCTCGTACATGACGGTACGCTCCTCTAAATAGTCTGCCACTAGCCGCCTCAGGTACCCTGGCACTCCGTGATAGTGGAGTGCTTCCCTGATGCAGCTAAATGGCAGACTATTGAACGCGTTGGCGATGTCCAGCGACACCGCCAACAGCACGCCGCCACAGCTCACTACCTCTTCGGTCACGGCCCTCAGGCGCAACATAGCACCGACCGTCGAACGCCCCGCTCTAAAACCGAATTGGGCGTCCGACAAAAAAAAAAAAAATATCACCAAACTAGTCCAACCAAACAAACTCTAAGTAAAAGAAAAGGAACAAACAAACAAAAGAATGACATCTGCTTGAAAGAAAAAATAATGTCCTGCTCTAACACTCATGTTTTCCATATATTGGTTTCAACTTTCTGAAGCTAGTAACGCGTGATTTGCATAACTTGATATATCAGAATTGATATGACCGTTAAACAGTATAAATTATTTATTCGTGGTATAGTTATTAGCCCGTTTATCTGAGCATTGAAAAATCGGCCCAAAGACAATAAGATATGGAATTAATTGCAAATTATGGGTGTTTTCTGTAAGGAAATAATAAAAACTATTTGTAGAAAAACAAAATTAAAGAATTTGTGTTTGAACCCGTGATGTTTTTTCGTAAACAGCTAGATGTTTTTGTTTACGACCACTATGTTAAACCAGCAATGGGATCAAATTCAATACGCTATTAAATGCTAACGACCTGCTAAACCGATTATTGCCAATAAGAAATATTGAAATATTGTTATAGATGTTGTTTTTATCTCTCTATACTTATAAATGGGAAATATTTGCGTACAAAAGAATCGGTATCTGTCTTATAACGTAAATGCTGCTAAAATATTGCTGTGTGTATGTGTGTATACTTTTAATCATAATATATATTTTGATGAGGAAAATGCATACAGCATAAAAATTTATATATTAATACGCGAAGAGAATGCTTTGTAGGTACGCATTTTTCAAAGACAAAAGTAAGGGTAATGATTTTAGCAGTCTATGTATGTACGTTTTTATATACGTGTGTTCCACCGTAGCGACTAAACTACAGACCCGATTGTGATGAATAAGTTATCGATAGATTCGTAATAATAGTCTGAGTGATATAGGCTATATAAATTTCAACTAAACTTAATATGGTGGACTTTACACGTATATATTTGACTTCTTGAGATCATTAGGACATGTTTAATATCAAAAGTAATTAAGAAAACGTTTTGTTAACGGAGGAACGTGGAATTTGGAATGTTTAAAGTTTAAGCGACCCGCATCGGTGTTTGTCCTTCCACTCTGACTAACTGAACTGAATTGTGCAGAATGAACCTCGATGAAGGGTTTTTTTTTCAGTCTAACCAACTGGTGTGTCACATGACGACTACGCGACAGATGGCTTTACCCCTTGATAAACGGCTCTGTTAGGCTCGATATCAAACACGTGAGGGCAACTGTATATCTTCTAATAGGTGAAATCTATTTTTTTTTAGGTTCTAGGTTTCACTCAAAGACACAGTTTTTGCAAAAAAATAGCTAGATGAAATAAAAAAAAAAATCCAGTACTTAGAAAGTTCCGATAGAGCGGATATAGACATTTAGCACACACGGAGTGCATTGTGTCTAAAAACTGGAAGTCGAGAACTTCGAGTTTTTAGTACACACAACTTTGTGATGTAAATTACTCAATATTTTTTATTGTAGTACTAGCGGCCCCGACAGACGTTGTACTGCCGGAACGTAAAAAAATATTATTCCTGGAATCCTATCGCAGCGCCATCTACTAGGTCCAATTGTAATTCTAAACCATTCTCGAATCCACCTGAAGACACACTAAAAATTTCATTAAAATCGGTCCAGCCGTTTAGGAGGAGTTGAGTGACATACACACCCACAGAAGAATATAGAGATATAATACTAAGTGATATCAAAACAAAAAACAGGTTTCTCATAATTTTGTGATCCACACGGAGTTGTCCCGAGTCTGGGTGTTCTCTGTGTCCGTTGTTTCAATGTTTGTAAAGTCCCTGTGTCTTTTATAAAAATATGAAAACTATTTTTAGATTTTTTTTTATTCAATTGGTTACAACTGGCGCCGTTATTTTGATTGTATTAATAGGCTCAAAATTACGTGTATAATAAAATTGTTCTCAGCTAAGGAGGAAAATTACAGGATTAAATATTTCACAGAACATACCGTATTCATGTGTAATGTTTTTATCAGTATTGTTTATTTGTAACTTTCTTAGTAACTCGTGGAGGCTGTGACCTGATTTTGGTGATGAATGACTGGAATTTTGAATTACTAACAAGCTGTTTGTTTAAACAGAAACCGGACAATCTGTATCTAATATTATAAGGAGGTAGTTTGTAAGTTTGAATGTAAGCTGTTATATCTGAAAATACTGATTCACATTTAAAAAATCCGGGCCCGCAGCAGGCCCGCAGAGGTAGATTTCGTATTTTCATCTCCAAAAATATAAGTCGCATTAAAAACTTTAAATGTCTACATTGTAGAGTAAAATTAAAAAATTGCTTTCATTTAAAAATATTACCGATTGTAAAAAGGCTTACAGTTTCGGAGCTATGAATTTTTTTTCAACAAATTATGGTTTCCCCCCCTCTCCTCCCCAGGTTAAGGATGGAATCATTTAGGGTTCAAATTAAAAAATGTTTGTATTTACTATGGGCATGCTATTAAAGTTAAACGGCCCAAAAATTTTGAGTAGAAAAAAAAAAAACTGTATTTGGAAAATCAGCCCCCCAGTCCCTTTTGGGGAATCATTCACGAACTTAACCTTATATTTTGCCCTGTAACCACTTCCCGATGTCCGATTGGGCTCAAATTTAGTGTACATATGTATCTTCGGTGACAATACAATAATATGGTACCATAAAGATGTTCTGATGATGGAGCCGGAAGACGGCCATAGGAACTTCTGAACTAAACAAGATAAACCAATCGAATTTGGGCTCGATTGATTCATCTTGAGGAGTACATTATCAACACTAAAATAAAACTTAAAATTAATCATTGAATTACGTGTAAATTGATCCCGAACAAAACTAGAGCGGGTCGCTAGCCGATTTAAAAAACTATTGCTTTTTTAAGTTGAATATCATGTCAGTCAAGTGCAACGAAAATTAACAGTTGTTTTTTTTTATTACTTCATCTAATTGTGAACTGTTACTAGTGCTTTAATTGAAATTAAATATATATTAACGAATCGGAGCCAATATTTTTTTTTCATTAAAAAAAAGACAACTCCCAGCTTATGAATGATTCCTCTGTATCGTAGGTCGTGGGGGACTTTACAAACATTGTAAACAGTTTTTAAGGTTTTTAACCAGGTATTAAGTCCGCCCCATGCAATTTAAAATGCAGGAAGTATTCAATAAATAAATAAATAAAAACCTTGCAAATCGAACCCACAACACTGGGCGCGGCGTAGTGGCGGGGCGACCACTTTAACATATATGAAAATACATATTCATACATACAAATATTTGAATTGAACGAAAATGAACCCGGGGTCTGTGTCGACGATACAGTTAAATGCATTACTTCTGCGCTACAAAGGTCATCAATGACGAGAAATGAGTCTACCCATATTTCACATTCTCCGGGAGGGATTCTCCGATTCAATTAAAAATCGTATTTAAGCGGGGGTTTCTCTGTATACGGCCTCGATTTATAAAGGAAAGATGTTACCGTTTATCCACTAATTAAATATTCTAGTAGAATCTCGCCTTTAAACACGAAAGAGCAATGTCCCTACAAAGAGATTCCCGCATCTACAATATGACATTATCGTACAAATCTTCAGCAAAACAACACATTCTACGAGAACTCATGAAAGTCAATGTAAACTGTAATCTGCCCCTTCTAGACATTGGTTTAAGGTAAAAAAAGTGTGACCACCATTGCAGTAGAAGTAATAAAATATTAATATTTTTAATAAGTTCTAGCAATTTAAGATAAGAAAGAAGATTCTAGAAAATGAAGATAGAAAAATGTTTCCAGTGTTTTGTGTACAATCATATTTACAAAAGTCAACACCACTATTCATTTGTATTAGTATTGTGCCAACCGTACTCTGTAGAACATATTAAGAAAAACATTGTTTTTCATATAAAAATAACAAAAAAGCATAAACACTCTAAAAAAGACATATAACTTTTGGTTTTAATATTCTGTTCACCCAATGTGTAAAGTGCCTTTCTTTGAATATATTAAAGTAAACCATTAACATTCGGATAAAAAGAAAGGAATAAATACTTATAAGATAATGTTTAATAGTTACTAGCTGCCCCGACAGACTTTATTTTGTCCAAAGTTATTGATTGACGTCAAAATAATGTTTGACAGCTGGGGATATGTGTTTTTATTATTATTTACTCTGTGGTTTGTATAGGAAAAGAAAAGTGTTATTTTTACTATTTTCCTCGCAATTTTTACGTTTTTTCTCTCCATAAGAACCTTCCTTGTACCTTAATGCAACTATGAAAAAAAAAAACGAATTGGTCGAGCCGTTCTCGATTTTTGCGCTTTGCAATACATTTGGCGATTCATTTTTAGATAAATAGATAATATTGAGATTACACATTGGGTAAACTCAATACTTCAACCCTTATACTATTTACCCAATGTGTAAAGTACCATTTATTTAGATGATGCAATGATCTTTAATCCGCATGAATATAGCGTGTCTCATGTAAAATTCAACAGTTAAATTAAAATACACATCACGCACATTTTAAAGACTACTTATACAACGGTTGGAACCATTGTTTTATAAGCGAAAAGTAAAAGTGTCAAGTAACGATAGCTATAGATTAAAGGCCAATCCCTCAAGGGTCATCACACAAATAAATTATAGGGTTCCGTTTCTCAAAAAATAAACAAACTATTATATGATCACTTCGTTGTCCGTCTGTCAGTTCAAAGTGTTTTTTCCCAGGATCCTGTGGTTTTAATAAATTCAAATTAACAACAAATACTAATGTCTACAGTCCCATGAAGCTGTAAAAACATTAAGATTGTAATTCACACAATCAAAAGCTACGGTCATTTAAGCGTTATATTTTAAGCAATTTTAAAACTTCACAGGTAAATCAAAACCTATAGATCATTTTGGGCAATGGATCTAGAATCATGAGAATTGGTGAAGAAGTCCCCTGCATCAGACCCACTTGTTACGATACACCTTGTGGTTTTAGTAGGTTCGATTCCGACATACCACTTCACCGTCAGCTCCGGTGAGGTGATGTCAAAGTCACAATTTTTTTTTTGTTATAAGCTGCAAACGAGGAGACGGATCATTGTTGTTATGTATTTAAAAAAATATTTTTTGTGATTACATACTTATATTATGCACTTGGAAATTCGACTGTTACTGTTTACATCACGAGGTTTATATCGATGTATGGAGGAGTATAAAAATACTCCCTCAAGGTACAGTTAAGTTTGCATTTTGGAAAAAAACAGGCAAAATCTTCGAGAATCCATTCCCGAGATGGACAAACTATCTACATGCAAGTTTGTAAGGAACCCTTGGTGCTCGAGTCTGACACTCTCACTTGTTTTATTGACAAGTATGCAAAAGTAGGCTAGATGTTAATATAAAAGTCAATTGTTGCTTTCCTAATCTTTGAGGAGATTCAAAGAATGATAAATTGTCAAAAAAAGGACATTTATGATAGTAGACAATACGGCTCTTCAACAAATGTACGTTACGACAAATTTAAGTCATATACAACTATAATAATAATAACTCCACACATCTCACACACGGCGTCCGATCCCAAACTATGCAGAGCCTGTACTATGATAACCAGACTGCTGATAAACATACTTATATATTTCTAAATACATACATATTATAGATAATTTACACCCAGACACAGAACAAATGATCATGCTCATCACACAATAATTTGCTCAGCAGTCAGGGTCACTAACCACTAGACCAACAGGCCAGCTTGGCATTGTAAACTTTTACATATGGAGTTCTCCAACATAATTATACTTTCAGTATTTAACACCTTGAAAAACTTACTCCTGCAAACGTCAATCATTACCAAAAGTCACGATTGACAGATGTTCGTTGGTGACTGATGAAATAATATCGACATTAAAATCTCATCATGTAACCGTCAATCACTGCATTAGACGATGGGTTATTCGTCAATCACCGTTTTGATTGTGGCAAAACTGACAGCAAAACCTACCGTGTCATGGGCTCCATAATCTAGTGCTGGACATAGGCCTCTCCCAATGCGCGCCACAGCTCGCGGTCCTCTTATCGGCGTAAAAATTAATAAATATCATTTTATGCAATCCGAGGTTTTTATACATTTGGTGGTATTCGCTCTTAACAGTATTTAATTAAACTCAATACGCCAATGGTGTTAACCCCCAAGCCCCCTGGAGACCTTTTTCGACTCTAATCATCCGCGAAAATACTTTACTAATAGGTGTTTGCAAAGGCTCTCATTCGAGTCGATATCCAATATGTTTAGGGTGTAGTGGATTTCAACTCTTACAAAAAAAGGCCTAAAAAGTTAACATTTTTAAAATATGGATAACCTTTTTACAGCCAATTAGCACTCGCCCTACGTCCACGACAACGTCAAACATTCATAATTCGAACGGCTTTCCCGCCCCCGCCTCGTGATCCAAATGAAAAGCCCGTGGGTGTGAAAATTTACTGGACCAGTTCGCCAGTTGTCGCCTGTTCGGCGTTAAGTGCAGACGTATTCACGTCGCCTCTCCTGAAGTTTCCCGCGCGAAAGTTTTGACGTAAATACAAGTGATAAAATAATTTTGTATTAGTGTAAAATCAGTGAGCCTATTACGATAAAATGTGGTAAATGTGTGTTTTCCTGTGTTGACCGACATTTTGACGTATGTAAGTATTGGATAGATCTTAGAAATTGTATTTTAGAAAATAATTGATGCTCACATGTGGGTTATAGGAAGGAAAATAATAATGAATGAAAATTTCCCGGAATTTAATTTGAAACTACATGAAATATCAAAGAGATTTTTTTTTATTACAAATGTATCGGAATCTAAATTTAAGAAGCACTTAGGCTAATGTATTTTTTTTTTGTAGTGAAATTAAGGTTAAAGCGATTTTATCGACGATCTTCTTAGAATTTAAAGTACCTATTTGTTATTTTATTCAAAAGGATTCTATTTTTATCAAATATTTCAAATGAATTATAAAAATATAAATAATAGTTTGTGCTACACCAATACCTTTGCAAATACACAGCCCGTCGGTTATTAATGCTTATTGTATACAAATCGCAAAAACAGAGATGACAAATCGACCCTTAAAAGAAAAAAAATCTCGATGAACTTACTCACCAATAGAAAAACACCTTGTCATTAAACACCGCCATAATTATAGTAGATATATATATATCTAGTTATACTTGCAGCTTCGTGAACTAATAAATATCTAAGTCAATCTCCAGAGGTATAAAATATAACAAGCGTGCGAGAGTCATGCTTTGGCACGTATGGGCCGGCTCGACCGGAGTGATACCACGGCCTCACAGAAAACCGACAGTGAAGCAAAGTTTGCATTGCTTTTCGCCTAACCCTTCCCTCTCCCCTTCTCTACCCCTGTTCCCCTATTCCCTCCTATCTTAAAGTCTGGCAACGCACTTGTGACTCTTGAGTTGCAGGCGCTAATAGGCAGCGGTAGTCATTTATTATCTGCTCGTTTGCCACCTATACCATAAGAAAAAAAAATGACTATAAGCTGAGCAATATAGCCAGGCAAATCATCATAATCAAATCAAAATCATAATCATAGTTTATTTGTGAGCATAGATATACCGGATTATATCAAAATATTTACAGGATCGCTATGATCTGCCATATTGATGGCGTACTACAAATATAACATTTTCATCAAATTTAGTTTATAAAACAAGAAAGCATATATACCTGACAATACTATTAGAAATTACACTCAGTTACATTATAAACTATACTCATACCATTTAAAATATGTTTGTTTTATTATTATTATAATGTAGCTAGTTGACCCGCGCAACTTCGTCTGCGTTTGTAAATTTTCCCCGTTTTTGGAAAAAAAAATCATTGATGCTCCGCTCCTATTGGTCGTAGCTTGATGTGCCTCTCTCAATAAATGGGCTATTCAACACAAAAATAATTTTCAAAATCGGTTTAGTAGTACCAGAGATTACTCCGAATATCCAATCACAAACTTTACTTTTTTATAATATTAGTATAGACTAACCAGTCGGCTTCAATAAGAGCTGAAACCTGGTGTGCGCTACCATCTAACATACACTCACGCCTGTACCCCCGAAGGGGTAGGTTCTTTGTAAAACACCCACATTTTGTCCTCTATAATTTGATCCCACTCATATCATAAGCCTACTGCCGTCAAGCGGGCACATTGGGATTAAAAGATGTGGGAAAATTATCTATGATCAAATCAAATCAAAATCATTTGTTTCAATTACAACGTAAACAAAAACAATTACAACAATGTAACGTATTGTTCTAAACTATAAACAGTCGCGTAAACTACTATTTTATGTAAGTAATAGCAGTTCGGAGATGACCAGCCCCAACCAACGGCACTCGTTCACGAGCATGACGCACGCGCCAGCCATCGTCCACTTCAACCATATCAAAGGGAGCCGAACGACCCGACACATACGACACCATCGGCAGATTCGATCGGTTCCGGACATTAGCCGGAACAAACACTTCAGTTTTATTTATTAGTATAGAACTATAGATTAGCTTTTGCCCGCGGCTTCGATCACGTAATGTTATTTTTCTATTCCTCGGGAATTGTACTTTTTTTCTGGATAACAAAAATATTTTTTTATACAGTCCATAGAGTAAAGTGTGATACTTTTTACTGCCTGTTCTAATTTTTTAATATGCATAGGCTTTTAATCAATACAAATAACGTCAGTTAAGTTAACGTCACAGCGTTATTCTGAGAAGGGGCCGAATTCAGCGCAAAGATTTATTGGAATATTCTTATATTTTCTTTTAGTTCAGGAACACCAGCTTATCATTAACATTACCACCCAAATTAAATAGCGTTAAAAACTAGAACTAGACTATGTTACCGACCTACCTACTTAATTCCTTCAAAGTAGTTATTCTCAAGGGTCATTTTACTGAAGGTGACATTAAAGTATCTTACAAGGATAAAAAGACAGTTAAAATGCTAATAAAAGCCGAGATCAACAAATGACAAAAGCCATATTTTATGACGTGACTAACACATCTTAAGATTTTATGGAGTACTATTGAACTAGAACTTTGTGTAATTTTCTGATTCACACTCCCCAATGCCTTAATGTAGGTATGGAAACATTCCTGAAGCTAGGAAAATATTTAATATCAATGGGCGTCAAGGGGGTCAATGATAGATAGATAATAAAATAAAAAGATATTCTGTATTTTAAACTACTTTACTTCCTATAAATTTATACCAGCACTTTACCATAAACTATATAAATACACATACATATACTTAAGTATATTACATACAATATTATTAATATTATGTATACCTAAAAGTATATAATTATGAGTGACAAGTAGTACTATATTAACAATGTCAAATGATCACAATGATCTTCAAAAGGTCTTGAATGTCAGTTTTTTTAAGTGACGTGCGTTCAATTCTCATGTAGGATAATTTAGTGATAGACACAGATAAGTAATGCGAGGGATAGTGTATTTTTCAATAACAATAAACAAATTCAAAGTCGACCTAATATAAAGTAATTACCAGTTGTCATTCATGCATGTTCTGACTTATTCGCTTCGACAAGATCTTTCCAGAAATTGGGCGAGACAGTGGTAAATTTGTTTTGTCTTCATTACAATCTCATCCATTTTTTCCTAATGGAAGTTCATAGAAACTCTGAAAGAAGATTGTGCTTGTTTAAATTTTAGACGTTTTACTTTTTAGTTTAATATTAAAAAAAAAACATAAAATTACAATATTTCATTCCTTCATTTCTTGGAGTAGCTGTAGGCTGCGTTATAATTTAATAAAAATCTTTGTTATCGTTTTCATTAAATAGAAAAAAAAAACTTGTTGTTATTTTAAATTTTCCAATTTTCTCTAAAACCTTTCCAATTTTTTAATGAAATTAAATGAATATTTCGTTTCATTTCATTTCATTTTGTTAATAAATCTATTTCTGAGCCCCAGCCATTCTCAAGTAATGTGCTTACTGGCCAATAGCATTTTATATTTATCGATATAGGTAGATATAAGTTGGTTATTTATTATCTCATTTGTATACCAAAAACGAAATAAATATTATGCGTGTTCAGTTTGTCAGTAATCACAGAATAGACACAATTTTGCAGATAAAAAACTTATAAATACACTTACCTAAATCTATTAAAAAACCGATAGTTACTCATATTCATTCTAAAATTCTATAAAATCTATTTAAACCCACTATTTTAAAGGGTTACCAGTGTTTCCAATCTTACTTTTTATTATTGTTTTTTTTTGGATTTCGTATAATATTTAATCAATATCGATTTCGGCTCCGCAGGTCCGGTTGTCTTCTAGACCAACGATTTATTTTCGTTGATCTATAAACAATTATTGGGGAGGACAAGATTCATTCTTGGAGATCACTCAAGCTAATCCATTTAATTCTATCTATACCATTTGGCACGCCAACTAACGCCCCCACTATATTAGTAGTACATTCGTATATATTATCCACTTCCGTGAAATGATCCCTTCGTATCATACTCACTACAAACAGGCCAACTATTGTCTAGAGATATACGTCTGCCAACAGGTGTTTTTTTGATAAATACTCTCTTGTGAGCGAGATCAGAAATATTTTTTTAAACAAAAATAAATACTACTGCTACTACAACTACTACTACATACTTTATTTGTCTCTAATCTCAAGCGTGTTGGAAATTCTCAAACGTATGTATTTCATCTATAAATCATCATTTAATGCAGTACAAAAACGTTATCTACTAATAGGTTCTACTTGCGTGTCTACTGTTAATCCGACATTACATCATCGACATAGTATCATCACCGTTGGTTTAATACAAATTTAAAAAAAAGAGCTGCATAAAAGTAAAAAAATACGATAATAAAGCTGTCCACAGTCTCATAACGTAAATTAAAAACCCTAATCTGTTACCACTTCATATCGCATTTTAGAACTATATTAACTAACGGAGTGTATAAATCATGTGGATTAATTAATCTTTTGGCCCACACACCACTATGTCTTAGTAATGTTTATACATAAAACTTATTAATGTCCGATTTTAAATAACATGACGTCGTGATGTCCTTATTTTTTGTAGAAAAATAAAACAGTATTCCACATTCCATATTTCATGTCCACGATATGTCCGACTTCTGTTCGACACTAAGAAGTTACACCATCAGTCATTGATCCCCTTTATGGAACACTATATGGTGTTATCTGGTTCGATTGCTTCGCTGTGAAGTTCCAAAGGGAGGTGGAAATTTCTACATGTACAGGTTTAATTTTTGGCGATATATTTGATAAGTGAAATGCATAAAATATGTAAGGAGATAGTGAAATGTTGCCTGAATTGTTTAACGGATAGCAACTGATAAAATAGTCTGAAAATAAATATAAGGGAGATCGCTCACGGCGACTTTTTGCAGCGATGCAGTAGCGCGTTTCGTCAACGCGCGTCTGCATCGCTACAATTGGTGGTTACAACGCGCGACAAAATATTTAAAAAGAATGCAAAAATACTAAATCAGCTTGTTTTATTTTAACTCGCACTCACATTTTTTTTTTAATATAAATATACACTGATTTCCGAACTGAGATTTGCTCGTATTTCAGAAATCAGATGGTACTCTAATCAGTAACATAAACAAACATACAACTACTTACATTAGTTTGTAGTAAAGTTTAAGATTTAAGATTCACCTTCAATATAATATATATACATTCCGTATATTCCCTATGCATACAAATAACATTGTTTTTTTTTAACCTTTAACGTTGAAATTCTATAACATTTTTCATAATTTAATATATTAATGTACTAAACATAGTCATGAGTTTTTCTGTTCCTTCATAATTTAGAACCAATTGTAAAATTTTCAACTTATGTTAGTTTAATGTGAGAGAGTGAGACAGAAATATCTTATTTAAGTACATATTTTATTGTAAATACATCAAGTCTGTGCAGGCCATTGCCGCCGTGCAAAAGCAGTTCTGCATCTAACAGGACAACAGACAGGCGCGCGTTTTTTTACTGTTGTCTGACGTCATCAACATGACGACAAAGCGAATCGCGGTAAATAAATAGTTGCCTAACTGTTAGGACTTGTCATTATTTATGTATACTAGGAATGACATGCTTTTTGTTGATCAAAAACGTGGTTTGCAAAGAATATCTTTAATAAGAAATATTTGTGCAAGCTCTAATTGAAGGTCCTCCTCCGCCGAACCTTTTCTCAACTAAGTTGGGGTCGGCTTTCAGTCTAACTACGATACGGCTGAACTTTGATATTTTACGTAAAGCGACTGCCATCAGACCTTCACAACCCAAGTATTAGGCGATATCGAAGTTCTGTAGTTAGATTGTTTGACTTTTAGGGCTCCAACTACTCGTAACGAAATGCCACAGATGTTTGTATGGCAACCAGGACCGACGGCTTAAAGTGCTCTCCGAGGCACGGAGGGGTCTCAATGTGTTAAGAATGTTCACCCATCCTAGACTGACCTGGCTAGTATTACTTAACTTTTGTAATGTGCTAACCTGCTCGGTTACCAGTTAGCCACGAGTCCCTCAAATCCAGCAAGCTCAGTTTATAAGTTCCACCCACGCCGGAAAAAAAGAACTGACTGTCATAAAAGCTACATAAACAGTCTTCATTACTGAAAACTCGACAGAATGGACAAAACAAATCTATATATTAATACGATAGGAGAATAGGTACGTATTCAAAAAAATCGCAAACGGAGTTTTGGAATACATAAAGTTTGTATCTAGAAGAAGTGCAGAAAGCTAAAATATTTAATGTTCAACAACACTGTGTTACAAATTGAAAAAATACATTTAAACGGCTACATAAATATATGCAGTATATAATTGGACCTGTCATGGCTGTCATGGTAAGGCAAGTTTATATGATAGTTTGAGTTATACTGGTAAAACAGTTATAATCATAAAATAAAAAAAAACCCCGATTAGAAAATGCCTTCAACGATAAGAAAAGAGCTGATGACCTTCGATCGGCTAAACAGATTTTCTGGAATAATATCTTAGAACACTCTCGATCAATTCACCTTTCTAACAAAAACAAACAGGCTGAAATCGGTCCATTCGTTTTAAAAAACTTCTAACACCCCTCTTTTTGCGTCGGGGGTTAAAATATTAACGAATTATGGTTAAAATTTGAACACCAGGTAATCTCTAGTATATATAATATTGTAAGTATTGAAAAAAAATCCAACCCTAACTTTGCAGTCAAATGTTAGACCGCAGCGCTACTTATAGTAAGTCACCATTAGTGTACACAAACTAGTATTTTGTTAAGCTTTCTTATTTATTACTTTGCAACAGTATTGTTCGGTAAAAAAACAATTTTTAAATCCTATATTTCACTTCTTATTTTCGATGTAACAATTAATATCATCTAATATTTTGTCTGTCTGACCGATTGAGCTGTTGAGCAGATGGTGTAATTAGGCGAAAAATATCGTTGACATTATTAGATTGGCCTGATTGTAATGATCTAGGTCGATTGAAACGCACTTTTTGGGCTATTTATAATCTCTTACAGGTGCTTCAAACAGTTTATTATAGAAATGATGTGGTTCACTGTTATTGCTTACGTTGCCTTGTTACGATAATGTATTCCTTTACTCCGATTTATACGTCACTTTCGCTGGCTAGATATTAGCAGCTCTCACAACTGAATGAGCGATTCACCGTCAATAAATTTTGACAAGATTATTGATATCCTCAATAGTTTTGGAAATTTCTTCACATTAAATCATGTAAATTACTCGAGTGACACGAGCTGTTATATGACATTGTCCGTAGGTATTGAAATCAGAAAAATCGGATTTGGTAATTCGGCGAATTTGACATCTTTAGACGTCATCGGATCCGGTAAGAAATAAACGACTCCAATTTATTGGAAGGATTCTGTGTTACTTGTGCAGTCACTACCGTACCCCGTCGTTGCTCAAACTTACTTACTGTACATTAGAATTGCGAGTCCACAACCGACGAGTATGGAACTTGAAAGGGCCTTTTTTAACTTACATACCTACATAAGTAACGCAATGTCAATAACGTCATATGTGAACTCTAGAAAGACTAAACGTAATAGAAAATAATATTAGTAATATGAACTGAAATTAATCTGATGACATTAGGTACTAGATTTTAATTGTTGGTAGGTAACAATAGAGAAGAGAAATTTGATTGTCTACCTAATTGAACCTTTCTTCATTAAAATAAGTGTATAACCGTTTGTTTGTCAATGCTGAGTGGTGACCAATTTCAACAAGTGACGTGCAAGTGCGTGCAAGGCAATTGTCGCTCTATTTTGTTTTTTATTTATTTTTATTTGATTTTTTTAATGTTTTATCACTTTAAGTAATGTGAGCACTAACGTCATTGAAGAAATAAATACTTTTTCTTTCTTCTTCTTTCTTTGCCACAAATAAATACATTTAATAAAACGGGTCTTTTTATATATTTTGTCTCTTAAACCACTTTTATACAGTTCATTTTTGCAATAACCAAAAAAAGTCATAATATGCTCAATCCGGATCCGGCTAGATTGATATTGGTGGCGAATTGCGGACGGTTTAGTCTTTAGGCAAGGCACCAATTTTCTGTTTGGAACATCATGCATAGTAAGGCTTATTTTGACAAGGTAGAGTACATTTTCCTATTTTGTCTTTGCTTTCTGCCATGTTTTTCCTGAAAGACCACAATCTGAGGTTTTCCTAAAACGCACGTATTCTTATAACTTACTAGCAACCCGCCCTAGCTTTGCAAGGGTAGCAGAGCATATAAACCTACTAGTTTAGGCGGCGCACACCAGTAAAGCTCTGACTGAAGACTGGGAAGCCGCCATGTTTCTTTTTTCTGATATCTTCAACAATGATCGTGACATTTTATTAAATTTACAGGAAACCTTAATGAATTATACACTTAAACCTTCCTCATGGATAACTCGCCCATTGGTGGAAATCGTGTGAAAATCGATTTGTAAATTTTTCAGTTAACCGCGACCAGACCGAAAGACAGACGTAGACGTGGCGAACTGTGTCTTATAATAATATATGTAGTGATTCTGACGTAGCAAGCGTCTTCTGTGCTATAAAAAGCTATTAAATTCTTATCATGTTTCTGTACAGCAAGAAAATGCTGCAAAATCATTCATAAGCTACTGTGTTTTTCTTTTAACCGTCTAAGACAATAGACAATGTACATTGTTTTAAGATTACACTTTGCGCATCGATTATGACGGTGCCGATCGATCACGCTATTAAAAAAAAAAGATGCTATTTTCGTCAATTATTTGCACGATTTGATTGAGTATTGATTATGTACAGAAACCAGATTTTTGTGTGTGTGTGTGTAGTTGAAGCTATCAAACTGAATTGATTATGTCTATAAATGAAATGTGCGAAGGACGAATAACTAATCGAAATAGCTAGCTTGAGTGGGTACTCGGGGATTGTTACTAATGATCCCACTAATAACATAAATGTGAAAGTTTTGATGGATGCATGGATGGATGGATGTTTGTTACTCTTTCACGCAAAAACCACTGAACCGATTCCGATGAAACTTGGTATGTAGATAGCTGGAGACCGGGATCGAGACTTACGCGGGTGAAACCGCTTGGTGCTGCTAGTAATATAATAAAAGGTAAATATTAATTATAGTATGTGTCAGGGCGTTCGGCTCCCTTCAATATGGTTGACTGTCCTTATAGGCTGACTTGACCACGGCCAGTGCAACCTGGTCGAAACGTCAGGCATTTCAGAGGTTACATACCTACCATACCTATTTCGTGATCGCGTTCATTTCCGTATAAATACATAATTATAATATTGTCAGTTACATTGTCCTCGCATTTCATTTACGCCTATACGCAATGTAACCAGAAAATTGTAAAAAGCATGTTAAAAAAGAGTGTCCTTGGAATTTCTTGCCTGTTCTTCTCCATAGGATCTACGTATTGGAAAAGGCAACTAGCTTCACGACTGACTTAGTCTGACTGACTACTACTCCTGACAATTCAAAATACCTATATAATTGGAATAAATGGTCTGTCTGATACACAAGGCCGTCCTTCTCGATACGGCACGCTTAGTGAAGAGGTTTCTGTATCTGAAACTCTGATTATTTTGGGTTGACGGCGTACTAAGTTGACTTGTACTTTAAAAATAAGGATGTGATTTGACTACTGAGTGTAGGTGGAATTAGACAATGGGAGTAAGTCTATATACTATTGTAGTCTTTGGAGTAAGTCGAGTCAGGTTGACCCTAGAATGTTTACTACGAGTTTTTGTTTCCGACTCTTTGTTTATATGAGTTACTTTTGTACAATATAGATACCAGCGGACAATATATAGCAGCAATATGTAGATTTACTTATGAATATAATTAAAATACTAAAGTCATGATCAGAAACAACGAAATAAGCTAATATGACTTAAAAATATAGTTATTTTTTTAAACATGGTGTGTACAATATGAGATAACATAAGCTTTTGTTATTTTAATAGCTTGCATGCAAGATGGACAGTTTATGCGAGTGCTACATATTGTGCCCTCTATGGCACACAATGCAAAATACAATTTCAATAACACACAATATAATACGATTCTTTTGAGATACACACACACATAGCAGGGTTCGGGGCCACACGTATGACCCCTCCATGTGTCTTCATTAAGTACCTACTCCGAAACAAATGTTCTATAATGTGCTGTTACTATGATGGCCACATTGCAGGTTGGGTTTGGGATAGTCTATATTGTTATAATAAACGTGACGATTTTGTATGTTACGGAGCCTACGAAAATCATTTTTATATTATGTTTACATTACTGCTTATTGGCCTGCGATCGTGAAACAAGGGACAGTTGTAACAGTTGCATATTAAAACTTTTATGCCTTCTTATAAAAGCTTTAGTCCCTTGGGAAGCCATTACGATAATTTTATTAAACAACTGGTAATTACGTTGGATCTAATTCTAGTGTTGTTTGACCAACGTTCTTGACAAACATTGGACCAAAGTAATATTTGGGCGGCGGAGTTAATAATTCTTGAAGACTCCAATGAAGAGATGCGTTGTCAATTTAAAGAGACATAATTACTATAAACACTTTAAAAACAAAGTTAAACCGACTTCAAAAAGCCCTAAGAAAGGGCACTGAAAAGAAAAAAAGATATCGATTTCAAACTTAATTGAAAAGACTAAATACATGTGAAACTTTTAAAATAATAGGTTACGTTATAAAAGTACCTACTGGTCAATTTGAAGTCGGTGCCAAGCTAAATAGGGACTTGATAGATAGGCTAGCTAGGTCCACTTTGGCGGACGGTCTATATATTCAGATATTTCATTAGAGTTAAATTCAGTTCTTAATTAAGCTGTTTATATCCCTAACTATTACTTGTTGTCTAATGCGGGAGTTGTCTTTTCAAGAAAAAGATAAAAAGGGAGAAAAAAGATACAAACAGCCGGGTAATAATAATAACGTTCATCACTAAACATCAACGTTGCTTAATTTTAACAAAAATCAACAAACACACTACATCTGTCCTTAATTTCTGAGGGTTTCCTTAATTTTCCCTCAGATACCATCATCAGATCCGGACTTGCCGACAATGAGACCACCTGAGGAGCATACCCATTCAAACAAAAAAAAATATTGAAATCGGTGCATAGATGACGCAAATATCGGTGAACATACATAAACAAAAATACACACAGCCGCACATAAAACCTCCTCCCTTACTTGAAGTTGCTTAATTTATTTTTTGTGTATATCAAACTCGAACACTCTAGTTCTACTAGGTACAGGTACGGTATAGTTTCTTAGGTCCAAACAGTGAGTTCCGTACCTCTCTAGGATGCGCGTACTTCAGTCAACTTCAAGAGTAGATCGGTCGCTCAAACCAAAAGGAGTTGTCGTACGTACTTATACAGCGCATAATAGATTGTCGGATCGCCTAGATTGATTCGTATTTTGTAAATAGATAAAATATTCTTAAAAACGTAAACCAGCTTGGAGTACTGTTGTTAATCAGTGATATAACACACGAAGTCAATAAATACCTACTGTATGTATGGCTGTGAACGAAAACTGAGGAACATTATGAGCAGACTGAAGATGTTACTGAGGTCATTTTCATTCGAAACCACCATGTCGACCTAAGTATACACAGAAACACATTCATAGAACTTTTCAAGAAGAAAAAAAAACAAATTTCTTAAAATATGTAGGTATATAAGAAAATACGCATTTTTACGGAAAGCTGAACACGAAATCAAAGGCAAGTACATTTAAAGTATTATATTTTCTGGGTAATGGGAACGTTAATGGTTTAGTAACTCATCATAAATCATTTGACACAAAAATCTCAAAAAAGGAGCTTGATACTTAAAGGATTTGCTTCTATGGAAACATTTACTGCATAAAAAAGCGCGTATATGAAGGTATATGAAACATAGTTTGGTTCGTAAATAGTTTCTTATCTATTAAGGTTGCACTCACATCATTGAATTTCAGGTAGGAGCCTAATTAACTGACTTTGATGTTTACTATAATTGTTTTGAGATCAAACAGTTGAAGCTATATATCATACATTAGTGTAGTTTATTTTTGGCAGGTCGATAAGTAGTGAATTGGTGATGCTGATGAGTGATGATCTAACACGTGGCCGATCCGGTTAAAAAAAACCATCGATTTTATTTAAGCGGAGGTTTTAGTCGATTACCAAAAATGAAAATAGTTAGTTTTAGCTAAAAAAACTGAACTGGTTTAATCAAATACATTACCCACGTTTACTGTATTTAACATAAGAAATGAATATTAATGTTACTGAGGAAGTGAAGACTCAAGTGACGAATCTGATGTGTGTATCATCTTTCATTTTTTCTTAATAAATATAGTTAATAAATATAGAAATAAATTTATACCAATTGTTCAAAACTATAGATGAAAGGCTTCAATTCAAATCAGACCATATTTTTCTAAATAAACCATTAATTATAGGTCATTTTGAATTGTCAGGAGTTAACAATGAGCCTATTGAAATTCGTAGATCCTATGGAGAAGAACAGAAAAGAAACTCCAAGGACACTCTTTTTAAGCTCTTATGGTTGTTTGCTTTGTTTTGTTAAAGCTGACCCCTTGAGAAGGAACACTATGGTTTTAGTTGGACCCTGTTGGCCTCGGTGTGATGATGACCACTGAGTGACGTGAAACGAGCAGACTGTGTACAGTACGCCCCGTACTGCACACTGTCTGCGCTCAAAGACGCCGAACTTTTAAATATATGTATACTAGGCACAGTAATTAAAGGTTTTTCTATTGAATTGGTTCTAGTCGTAACAACATTAATATTTTATTGCAATGTATAACGTATATTGATTTACGGGTAAAAATACAGTTTTTATTGTTGGCGCTTAATGTCAGTCAATTATTTATTAAATTACCACATAGTGCATTTACATTAATTATTAAAAGAGCGTAAATTATTCATTAGGTAATGAGTTTTTTTTCCTTTATTATTGAGCATCATGCATCCAAGCTTGCGTTGACAAAGTTATTTAGTAATTTGGAAAACCGCCAAAATTATTTTTTTCATTCGATTCCCTCAAATCTGAGTGATTTAAACATCATTACTGGTTCATTACGAGTAAGCTGAACCCGTTCTGTGTTAAGACTCGTTATATTATCGCGCGACCATATTTATTACTAATAAACCTATTATCCCCGGTCTATTTGAACAGCGTTTATGTCAGATTATTTATTTGCATTTCAAAATATATGGTTCGTGAACGAAACTGTCACCATAACTTTTGTTAAAATGATCAATAAAAATATTTGTTTGTCACAAACACGCGATGGGTTTATGAATGGTTTGCTGAAAAGTCGAACGAAAGTGAGCCCTTATGACTGACCGTTTTGTAGCGGACGGGTTTTTGAATGGTATATGATGGTTGGATACAAATGTACTAACCAACGCGTCTCGGGTGTTTTCATACAAGGTATGAAAAAAGTCACTTTGCAGTTATTACTAAAGGTTTTCTTCTTTGTTTTCAGACTAAGAAAGAGGTGTTTCTTAACAGGTTAATAACAATCCACTTTTCTGAGTTGTTAAAGTTTTTTTTTTACCTGTATTGGTGAGTTAGGCTAGCGCGTTAGAGGTGGTAAATCTCAATAAAGGCTCCCACATGTTATGGGTTGAAGTAACATTAGCTGGCGATAGTTTGCAACGCTTGGTAAGATAAGATTAGACTTATAGATTAGATAATCTACCTTGCTTTAAGATGTTGGATTCAGAAGTTATTTCCGAGAAAAAACGGGTTAATAATACAGAATTCAAAAAAATATACAAAAAATAAGATCGACATTAGGCGTGTACACAAACACATAACCTACTTCGGTTATAAAAATTGGTGTACAAGAGAATCACTAGAACTATTGATGTTTCATACAAAACATATACGTAGATCTATCGTCGTCTTAATACAATAACTTGCTGTACAACTCTCTGGAAAAATACATTTTGAGGGAAAAAATAATCACGTGATTCCTTTTAAATGAAACTTACTTTTGTTAGTTGGGTTTTCGTCTTTCCTATGTAGATTTTGTCATTTATTCTATTCCATAGGCAAAAGTACTTTTTTTTTGATAAAAGGTACCCTGTGTCCTTTTCAGTAGTACTGATAACGTGTAGGTTAAAATTCCATGATGATTGGTTGAGTTCTTAAGGGGTGAAAGAATAACGACAAAACAAACTCACATTGCCATTGCCAAAGTTTTATTTTCAGGTATGCGTGTTATAACATTTCACTGTGTTTCTGTCTGTCTCTTCTGTGTTTTTCTATGAGTGTTATGTAATTATGTAACCATTTTATTCTCACTTCTGATTTGCGCATAAGTAATTTGAGATTTTGTGCACCTATTGGGAACAAATGCCAAAACAATAATTAAAAAGAAAAAAATACTTATGTATATTATTTTAAATAGGTGAAGTGTTTTTGAGTGTTTTATTGTGTTGTTTCATGAAGTTACTGACTTAAGTTACAGAAGTTGTTGATTTAGGTACGGAACTTAGAATTGTGTAGATATACCTAGATAAATATTATGGACGCGTTCTCACAGTAAACCACATGTGTTTTTAAACGTTCGTATTAGAAACATCTGCCAACCCCATAAGACTAAAAAGCTGTTATGTTTATGTTACAAAGTATAAGTTACATTTATGAATGTTATCATTATAATTAAATGCGTATTTAAGGAAATTCGGTCCAGTCATTAATTTCAAATCACCAATATTATTCGAGCGTTTAATATTTTTACAGATTATAAGTATTCGATGTGGGACAATTAATTATTATATGATACGATTCGTTCAAAAGTTTATTAATATGATCCTCAATACTAAGAAATGATTTTGATGCCGGCATTTCCTCATAGTCTACATAACTCAAACTGTCCGATGCTATGTAGGCGTCCAGGGTATTATTTATACGAAATAATCATTACAGTTTTCAGATGATCAGTCACGACACCCAGTAGAGTAGATAAGTCGGTAATCACGGAGCTCAACCACATTTTAGGGAGCTCCACGACTCCAGCCAGTCTGTACCGCAGTCAGACATTTGGCATAATACTTTTTATTATTTTTTATTTTTTTCGACAACTCCCGCAAAAGAAATTACTCCTGTGTCGCGGGAGACTTTACAAACATACAAACAATGGACACAAAGAACATCCAGACTAGGGTGGGAATCGAACCCAAGACCTATGGCATAGCAGTCAGGGTCACTAACCACTAGGCCAACAGGCCAGTCACACTTGCGACTTTCTTTAAAATTACTCATTATTATCTTGTAGTGTGTACGAATATACACACTAAAAAAAGATAGTGAAGTCACTAGTAACTATCAAGTACCTATTTGGGTTGGCACCGACTTCAAACAAACCAGTTAGGTACATAGTGCCTTTATAATGTTAACTATTTAACTAAAAGTGTCACATTGTGTTTGTAATAAATTATTTTAAATTTTTCAGTGCCCTTTATTAGTGTTTTTTGAAGTCGGTTATCTTTTTTTATTCAGAGTTTATGGTCTAGTCGTTTACATGGTAACGTGCGTTTTGATCAGACGCGCGTTTTGCCGTACATTTGTTCACATGAGCAACGCGACAACACGTGATTTTAATAAAAGGATTCGGCTCTTTAAATAGAAGTCCGTATACCCTTTTTCACATAGCACGAGTTCCGTGACACTTCATTTAATACATATCACGCAGTTTGTTTTTGTATAAAATAAAAATATAAAATACAAGGAATTAACCCCAATTTAATAGAGAAATAAAATTCTGTATTAATGTTATATTTTTTCGCCAATTTTCAACTAAGACAGAACTCGAACCAAAGTGCTACAACTCCCGAGAAACGCTCGCCATGTGATAACTATACAAAAACCCAACGCGTGTTGGACACGCGGCCAACGCTCGTCCTCTGATCGTCTTAAACATCAAATAACAGTCACCTGTTATTACTGTAAGTGATATTTCGAACACTGGAGACTAATCGGAGAATAATCCCTGTAGCACTTGCTTTTGCCGCGTGTTTGTTGTTGATAAACTTAAACACGTAAAACTTTAAAAAGCTTAAAAATAGAAACAGCAATAGCTTCTAACATTAATAAGTGAGATATCTACTTTTAAGCGTCACCACAAAAAGCAACCGTGTACAAATATGACTAAATTAGGATGCTAACTTTTAAAATTTCATGTTTCATGGTAATATAATAATGTTAACGGGGAATAACGCGCCCTTTGATTTGCCTGACAGTTGGTTTATGACTACGGCTAGTGGAACCTGGTCGAAACACCAGGCAAATCAAAGGTATGTAATACCTTTTAAATAACGCGACCACGCGTTAATTCCCGTTCACATAATTTTATTTAAATATAGCATTGTTTTCCGATAATGGGCACCTGATTAAGAATGATGAGGTACAAGATTATGAATTTATTCTTCTTATAGTATTACTACTAGTTTCCGAAGTCTATTACCGTCTCTCAACCGGTCAATAACAATAAATTATCCTATCGCCGCGCCGTCATGGTGACCCGAGCGGACGGTGAAGCGAGTGCATTGCTACATAAATTCTCTACAATTGAACACAAAATTGATACTAATCGCTTGGATGGATCCGTTTTATGGGCACCAGAATAGCCGCAGTAGATATGGTAAGAACAGAACAGCGATTATGGTTTCGTAATTTCTATCTGCTGTTTGTTTAGAGTGATGAGTGATGATTTGGTTGAGGTGTTAAGGACGTTGCAGATATGTTTACGCTAAATCCGAGCTTTTACGCTTTTTTTGCTCAACTAGCTTTCCACACTGGCTACTTTTGCAGAGGGAATCCATCAGTAAAACAAATGGCAAAATATATGAATACAGCCCAGTAATCTCTTACACAATATAAGTGGCAAAGCCCCACCATGCCCTGGTCTATGAAAGTGAGAGTTGATTAGTCTCTTTTCTTTGTGGAGGGTTACTTACTAAATCCACATTTGGCTCACTTAGCGGTGTAGCACTCAAAATATACTTCCACTGGAGGCTTCTGTAAGTTTATTGGTTGGCTGTTGACGGCACGAAGCCTGTCACGTAATGGAGGGGAATCATCTGCCCTTCTTCTAGTAGACGGTACACTAAACATGACCGGGCCTGAGGGGCCGGTTGACGGACATTTACGCTGCGCGTACGAGTATGCCTCATACGACAGATCAGACTTCGATTACACCGTCTGATCTTATTCAGTTTTATTAGCGTTCTCAAATATAAACTCTTATTTTAAAACAAAGTAGTATATAAATCCAACTACGCGTTAAAATTTTAGGTAAGTCCAATTACCGAATTTTACGAACATACTGAATTTATATGGTAAAGAAATAAAATTAAAGCACGTTCTCCGTAAACATAATTCAAAATATTTGGAACATGATTTATTGAACGAGATAATATAAAGATAGACATTATTACTTTATAAAAATGTTGATCAAGTGATAATTTTTCTTATCGCTTGATCAACAGTCTTAAAGATATGGTAAGATTTTATTTATAACATACTAGCGACCCACCCCAACTTCGCACAGGTGTAATGTAGATACTAATGTGGTGAACAATATTATCGTCATATAATTATACAGGTTAACACAAAGCAATATTAAACTATACGTATAAACCTTATTCTTGAATCGCTCTATCTAGTGGTTTAAACCGAATTAAAATCCGTTGCGTAGTTTAAAACATCTATGCGTACAAACGGCGGAAGCGACTTTGTTTTATACTATGTAAATATATTAAATAATTTTTTTATGCTTATTTATAGACGGGGCGGAAAAGGACCACAAAGAAAACCATACATGTGTTATAAAAATATTTTGTTATAAATTATTTTTAATTGTTTTTTATTTACAGATTATGTAGTTAAGTGATTGTTTTAATTGTGTGCAGAAAAAACTGAAAACAGGTTCCTGATTCTTTCCGAATTTTTCGAGTTCAAGCCTTCTAACTTTGGAACTAAAACCACCCTGAAGTCCGATGGTTTTTAGGGGGCAAATTGAATTATTAGCTACACATAAATAACACTATTTGTGTTATGAGTGTTTATAAGAACAGGAAATCATCAAGCGAAACTTGTAACGGTGCTTGACGCATCCTACGTGCGCATCTTTAAGCCGCAGTGGGCAAAGCCCCCTGCACACTATTTGGCGCCGCCTGACTGTGTGACAGGCAGGGCAAGTCTTTCCGAGGTTGAATGACTTGAGTACATGCCTTGGGCGTACCTGAACTAGGCCAACGTAAAACGTGAGATTTTAGTCAGTTCGACATAACCCTATCATCTTGTGATGGGTGAAGTGGTGCCTGTGAAGGTTTCCATACAATAAAGAAAGGTACTGAAAATGTAACTCGGAACCCTAAATAAGTTCAGCACTTAAAAATATGTACTCAATCATTTAGTAAACACCTTTTCTTTACCAAGTTCACGTACAAAGTTCATTAATACAAGTACTTAAATAACAACAAACATATTGGAATAATTGTTCTTAAAACCGAACACTTTTGTAATGTATCCTTCATAAGCTTGAGTAATAAAGGTATGAAAGTAAATATTTATCAAGTTTACATGTCAGCAGTTACACAACATTTATTTTCAGCATTCCGTTTTGCTTTTGAAATTATGACCATGTGTTACAGTAAATTTGAATTCTTGCAATTATTTCTTATACAATATACATATACATACGAAGAAGTTGCAATTAAAATGCAGATTAAAGTGGTATTTATCGGGTCATGCAGTAAGAAGTGCCGAAAACGTTGTATTACCATTGGTTCTCCAAGTCTTTGGTCAGACCAGTAGCAGTAGTCATGATGATGTTCATGAATGAAGTTCACGTGTTCACGAGTTACATCACGTGACCAACTGCTGATATAAAAGAGCCAGTTTCACATTTTTTTATAGTTTCTTTATAAGGTTGTGTTTTTCGCAGAAAACCCATCGTCACTTCTTTTAAACTATTTTTTTTTACTTCGGGAACAGCCGACGGATGACCGGCAGAGTAGTATGTATCTAAATAGTCATCCAAACGGTTTAAACTAAGTGTGTTCCGTCACAGGCGGCCTAAAGAACAAAGAGAAATCCTAAGTACCCTTGCAATTATTAATTTTTTTTTAATTTTTTTTTTATTTTATAAAAGACAACTCCCGCATTAGGAATTACTCCTGTCTCGCGGGGGACTTTACAAATATACAGACAACGAACACAAAGAACACCCAGACTCGGGTGGGAATCGAACCCACGCCCTGTGGCATAGCAGTGAGGGTCACTAACCAGTCAGGCCAATAGGCCAGTCAAATTGCTTTCAAATTACCTACAGACGATCAACTATTCAAGCTATCTCATTGATCTTACGTTTCTATGTAAAAAGACTAGACAAGGATGTTTCTCAACACTGTACCTGTATTATTTTTCCAAAGATAAGCTCAATATTTTACAGACTCTAGTAAGGTGACGCCTCATTGTTGTACCAAGTTTTGTTATTTCTATTTTATTGGAAAACGAAAGAATTTGTCTCGAATGTCGGCTGCAAATAGGTGAAGTAAATAGGTAAAGATTTCCAGTTTTTCAGCAATGAAATCAGATTTTGGATTTGGTTATCAATAACGGATAGCTATCAGAAGCAATAGTGAAAGCAACGTAAACAAAAATATCGAACTCGATGTTCGTTCAGATAGTAAGTTGTTACTTTTCAAATGTGTCGCTCAAAGGATGGCATTAGTTTCCTCTCATTCTTTGTAATAAAATACAATACTGTTTTTGGTTTAATCTCTTGTGATTTATAACTTGAAATCATACTATGTTCTTAGTATTCCATGGATTAATCTGCCAATGTCAGTGGTTAGGGATTTAAGACACAAGTAACCTAACCTTATGTCGCGGCGCCTACTAGGGTTAATGGCCGCTAACAATTTGCCTTTACGCTTAAATTACACAAAATATCACAGCAAACACGAGCTGAGTATTATATCTGATGTGTCTAGTCTGTAAATATCGATGAAGAATATTATTGAGCTGGCTTAATTTGAACCTGAAAAACAAGCAGTTTTTAAACAAACAAGACCATTTCCATCGCCAGAAAAAAAACGGATAAATGTCCTCGCTAAGAAACTTTTAAAACGTTTTTGGAATTTTTGATCCTGCCAAAAAAGAAAAATGGTGGCGAAGACCGCTATTGAATTTATGTCAAGACTTAAGCGTCAGACATTAGAGTTTCAAACTTTTTAAATTTAAAAAGTAATTTAAACTGGTAAGGCAGTTAATAACTGTCAGTAGCATGTCATTGCAAGTATTCGACTAAAGAGTTTAATGATCAATTTAACCTATTTAATACTGTCACGAATACTTTTGTTGATTCATTGACGTTAACATGTTACAAAAACGATGAAAAATTCAATTAACTTGCTACATTTAAAATAACGAAATAGCGAAAAGTAAGTTATCTCGAGTGAATTATATTATATTAGTTAAGTAAATCTAAATTTGTTTTTGTTTAATTAGTATATTTTAACCAAGTATAAAAATTAAATCTAGTATATTTTAACGATTTTTATTTAGTAAACGGTGATTTCGTTATCAGAATATAAAAATCTCTGTAGCTGTCATACCAAGTTATCGGCCGTCAATTAAAAACAAAGAACCTTTTGTAACAAAGAAAGTAAAAAAGTGCTAAAGAAATCGTTTGTAAGAATATGAAAGAAAGAGAATATGAAAGAAAACGGTCCCGAAATAGGAGAGTACAATTCAATATTTAAAATTATATTTACATGAAAAAACAACACTCTTTTCAGAAACCTGCCAAACTCAATTTCCACCAGTATCAGATGGTTTTCGTTGTAAAAAAGGGAGGGAATTTGTTGTAAGAAATGTAATTTTAAATGCTTTGTTTCTTTTAAAAGTAAGATAGGTTCCATAAGTACATTTTAATCATTTACAGATTATGCTTGTTTATTTTGTACCAGCAATTTTTTTGCAAGTAGTGTGAAAAATATGAAAGTTTTTCACTCTATTTGCAAAGACTCTCAATGATCTGGGCTCCAGTTTAGTCATAGTGTAAAGTTAGTACCAATAACTAGACCAAACCCCAAAGTTACAAATATCAGATATAAAAAAAAAATATACTAAATATACTTTACTTTGTATACACTATTATAAGGTAATGCTCCGCTCCGCTCCGCTAAAAATAATTTACTAAACCCTTTTATCCTGTAGGGAGGCCATTGCTTCGCTTAAAAGATTGTGCCAAAAGGGGCAAGACTGCTTTCAGAATTGACCACTAAAAACCGGCCAAGTGCTAGTCGGACTCGCACACCGAGGGTTCCGTAAAATATTTTATTTATAAATATGATGTAACTAAAAATTTACGGTTTTTGCAATTTTTCCTTTATCTGTGCTATAAAACGTTGCTTCGTACCAAATTTCAAGATTCTGAGTTCACGGGAAGTACCCTGTAGGTTTTGATTCAATCATTTGCGAGTGTCGAAAATTTGTGGTAATTTGCGGCATAAACGGCATAATCTTTTGATTGCGTTGGCTTGGAAGTTTGATTTTTTCACAGCTCTAAGAGACAGTAGACCTGAGTATTTGATATAAATTCCAGGTTGATACCTCCACGCGTTCTTGAGAAAGAGTATCTTGACAGACAGACAGACAGACGGACAACAAAGTGATCTTATAAGGGTTCCGTTTTTTCCTTTCGAGGTACGGAACTCTAAAAATGGGAAATGCTTGCTGAGAAGCGAACGGAATGGACAGGAATTGTTGCAGAGGGTTGCAAATTTTGTGATTAGGCCTGGTTCGATGCACTGACAAGATACAGACGTCATCATGGCGCGGCGGCTAAATGTCATCTACCGCAAACTTCTAATGTCATGCTTATGGTAGGCTAGGTAAGGCCGATGGCGATGATGCTTATCCAAAATTGAAGATTAAATTTATAGGCTTCAAACTTAAAAAATCTATTAACCATATACACATTTAGTTAGTTTATGCTATATTTACTAGATATACGGAATAACATTTATGGTAAGGTATTATATTGGTTTGTTTCTAGCAATAAGAAGTTTAATTCATGTAGGATTTAAATTATCAAACAAATTGTCAAAAGATTTTTAAAATGCTGTGTAGCATTAACCTTGAAGAATAAAAGAAGTTTCATAACCCTGTTACGTAGCACAGAGCTTATCAAGCTAAGTATTAATTTCCGCCTTATGTTCTCTTAAGAAAATGCCTCCTTTGAATGTAAGTAGATTTAAATTAATAATTATCTTTTAAAAAATATATCACCGACTTCAATGCGTCTAAAAATACTCAAATCGCTTCAAGTGTGCCATAGAATTTGAAGAGTTCCCTCATTTCTCCAGAATTCCAACAGCAGATCCTGATCTGATAACCATGGAACCACCTGGGAAGTATACACTTTCAAACAAAAGCAGAATTTTTCAAATCGGTTTACGCGTCTTTGAGTAATCGGTAAACATGCATAAAAAAATATATATTTAAATAGTGGAACATTGAACCACCTCCTTTTTGTTAAGTCGGTTAATAATATCATATTGAGGTCAATGTGCTCAACTCTATACAGTATAACTAATATTATCCCCCATGAGTAGGAAACACTATTTTCAAGTTCATGTTTACTGAAAAGCAGTAATTTATTTACCATCTGTCAAAGTTTTCACTTAAAATTTTATTTCTAGCCGATGCAAGAGAAGAATCAACGAAATATACAATAACTATAATAGAATTGTAGGCACTTGTTTTCGCTTTTCGCGTTAGTAGGATACCAACTGACTGCGCATTTCTAGTTGTAACAAGTTGGAAGTTTTCCGTAAGGCCTCGGTCACGAAATCAGCGGGAGCGGGGTGGCGGCGGCGGCGGCGCGCGGATCGGCGCGTTCCAATGCATACATTTATATGGACCTGGCCTCGAAGGCAGTGGCGCCGGGAACAGGCGGCGAGGGGCATACGAGCGGTGCGTACCAATCTAGCGGTGCCCGCGCGTCTGCATTGACGTAGTGATGAGTTGTAGTATTCTTTTTTTATTTTTAACGACTGATATTTCAAAATGTCCGTCGACGTGTCGCAGCAAAATATTACAATGATTTTTGATAAAACACCAATATGGAACAGCAAAGATACTAATTTCTCGTAACACAACACTACGCCGCTCTAGCGCCACTCGGTCTGCCCGCTGGCTTCCAGACCGGGTACAGCGTTGCTGCACCGCTCCCCGCGCCGCCGCCGCTGCCGCCCCGCTCCCGCTGACTTCGTGACCGAGGCCTAACTGCGACTGTTTACTTGTCTCGTCTATAATACTAGGATTATTGTTCAAGGAAAGCGATCTGACATAGATTGAATTAGGGGTTAGAGGGCATTGTATTTTTTATTGCTACGTTAGATAAAAATCCAGGAAAATATTTTATTTCTGTTAGAAAGAAAATTGTCAGACATCTCCAGTATAGTAGGGCAGCAAACTTCTTGAACAGAAACGTATTTTTTTTTTGTATTTTCAAAAAAGGAGGAGGTTTTCAATTCGTCGGAATCTTTTTTTAACCGACGAAAAAAAAGGGAGGCTCTCAATTCGACCGTATGTATATCTTTTTTTCATGTATGTTTATCGATTATTCGAATACACCTAAACCAATTTAGAAAATTATTTTTTTATTTCAAAGGGTACACTTCCCAGGTGGTCCCATTTTATTTTATCAAAATCAGTCGAGCGGTTTTTGAAAAATCAACAAATATCTAAAAATTGTATACATTGATGGTATCTTTATTAACCGACGAAAATAAAAGGAGGTTCTCAATTCGACCGTATTTATATATTTTTTTTATGTATGTTCAGCCCTCACTCCGTTATTTATGAACCGATTTTGATTATTCTTTTTTTGTTAGATAGGGTATACCTCAAGGGTGGTCCCATGTCAAGGAAGTCAGGATCTGATAATGGAATCCTGATAAAATTGAGAGAAACCCTCGAAAATTGTTTGTTGTTTGGCGCCGACTCAAAATTAGTTTATATCAAATTTGATAGTTTATGTAAATAAGCTCAATACTTAAGATTTAAGGTTTATTATGCTTTTTAGTTCTTTTAGTAAATTGGATATAGCAATGAGTAAACAGAACATTTAACATTTTTTTTAATAATAAAAACTGCAATGAAATCAATTAAACAACATTTATGCAATCAGCTGCTTTTCGACGGCGCCGTACGTTTAAGGTCATTCGTGGTACCCCACAAAAAGAATACCGCGTACATTGCGAAACGCCAAATGAAACTAACGACTATAAATCCTTAATCTCGCATTTTTATGATGAACTGACTTTTGTATTGTTATAAGTATAAACAGAAAGAGGTTTTTGTAAGTTTGTATATTTTTAATGGTTTTATTTTAAGTGTTCCATTTTCGAATTGTCTTTTCACGGCATTCTCCCTATTACACTACTAGAGCTTATCAACTTTAAAGTAGGAAGGAGATAGCTTAAAGTAGGTTTAACTTAAAACTACACGTTCGTAACAGTACATTGTTAGAAATATGAGCTGTCATTGAACTTATTAGTGAAAACAGGTGTGGAGATAGTGTTATCGCCCGTCTCGTCAGTTACGGAGGTGTAATGGAGCGAAACTGTCACTTTGAAACTTGAGGCGTCGAAGGCATATTGTTACCAATTTTAAGGTAACGCAGAGGTTGAAATTCGAACATAATCATTATTTAGAAACGTGAAGAGAATTTTTGTACCCCTTTTTAAGAAAATTTCGCGAACGTAGTAACGTGAATTTTGGAACATTTACAGTTTACATATAAGCTGAAATTTTTAAACAATATGTCTTACAACATTAATAATTACCTGAAAACGGCTTAATCAAATTACACGCGTCCAGTATATTTGACTACCTACAATGGTAAATAAGTCTATACAATGACTGCTCAAGTTATACTTGCCAATGAAAAAAGCATGGTCGAAATTCGACCACCACGCGATCTCCAGTCAATGTGAATATGAGTTTGTCTTTTTTTTTCTTTATTTAAAGCAATTCAGAATGACCTCAACCCGCCACCCGCCTGATGGAAAGCTAGATTGATATCCAAAGATTGAAGACTACTATTTCAGATACGGATGATACTACTGGTCCACAGTGTGTTACACTTCCACGCCTTACATAATCGACCATTATAAAGTTTTCAAACACGTTCGTAGGGTAGAGATAAGAACATAGGCTAAGTTTTATTACTTACCTAAATTGAATATAAAAATATAGAAAATAAATAAAAAAAGAAAAAGAGAGAAAAGACTGGTAGTAAACAATAAAGCTCCGTCGAAAGGGAAAGTGGGGAAAAAACGGTTTCCATTTTTTTAATGATAACACTAAAATTGGGGTAAAGATTTTGTTGTATGAAATCAAGGTATAATCGTTGGAATCGCATAGAACTGGTGTTGCTTTTCTCTTATGGTTCTGTTCCTGAGAAGGAAAAAGGAATCCTTATAGAATCACTTTGTTCTCCGTCTGTCTATCAGTCTGTCAAGACAATTTTTATCAGGAACCTGTAGAAGCATCGAGTTGAAATTAGTATCAAATATAATATTATCTACGTATGAACGGGAATTAACACGATCACGAAAAGGTATTACATACCTCTGAATTGCCTGACGTTTCGATCAGGTTGCACTGGCCGTGGTCACAGGCTGACTGGCTCAGCGGTGCACGCCCTCCGTCGCCGACATCGTGAGGTAGAAGGTTCTTCATCCACCTCCACTTTTTTGATATTTTTGATATTTTCGTTTCGCCATGTACCGTCACATACTATACTAACAGTGTCCCTATTCTGTAAGCAAACCGATGTGGCCCTATTCTGGTGTTCACCCGACTGCGCATAAAAGCGAGGTGGCATGTTTTTTATCACTGGATTCCACGCTGTAGATAATTTGAAACCATCTTCCCGATTGAAAGTTTTGTGTTTTTTAATTTCAATCGCTTCACGTACAACTCTTGAGTAAAAGTGACGTTCCGTGGAGAGGACTTGCGTACGGTGAAATTCAATCCAGTGATTGGTGCCCGCTTCGAGTGCATGTTCTGCAATCGCTGATTTGCTAATCTGTCGGTTCTTCACAGCAGCGATGTGTTCTTTGACCCTTTCAGCAATGGTCCGCTTTGTTTGGCCTATGTAGGAACTACCACAGCTGCAGTTTATTTTGTAGACACCTGGAGTTTGTAACGGCAAGACGTCCTTCGGTGTACCCACGATGTTTTGAACCTTTATGCCTGGTGTGTATACTGTCGGAATGGAGTATTTCTTTAATACGGAGCCGATCTTATCCGTTACTCCTTTCACATATGGCATGTAGGCTGGTTGTCTGTTCACCTCCGGATGCTTGCGTCTCATTGTCGGTTGCTTCCGTGTTCCATTCACCTGATATCCGTTACTTTTAAGTACCTCCTGAACATGATCCCGCTCTCGCTCTAAATGTTCAGGGTCACAAAGATCGTATGCTCTGTTCTTGAGTGAAGTCATAACAGACTGCAGGTGTCGGGGATGATGATGAGACGTGGCGTGTAGGTACCTATCCGTATGAGTAGGCTTGCGGTACACACAGTGCGACAAGGACCCATCTGACCTCGCGGTTACTTTGACATCTAAAATGACAATGACCTATCCGCCTCCACCTCATATGTGAACCTTATCTTGGGGTGAATGGAGTTGAGGTGTTGTAAATATTGATCTACTTCCTGTTTATTTCCCTTGACGATACTAAAGATGTCATCCACGAATCGCTTCCAAAGCCTAACGGTCTTCGGGCCGAGACTCAACGCCTTCTCTTCAAAATGCTCCATCCAGATGTTGGCTAGTACAGGGGCTACAGGACTACCCATTGCGACACCATCAATCTGAAGGTAATGTTGACCTTGGAAAAGGAAATAGTAGCCCTCTAGACAATGTTCAAGTAGATCAATATAATTGAACGGCAACTCGTGGTCTCTCAGCAGGTCTTTTACGACGTCCATACATTATTTTATTGGAACATTGGTGTAAAGTGATTCCACGTCAAAGCTCACCATGACGTCATCAGGTTCCAACTTGAGATCTTTTATAATTTGTATGAAGTGCCGCGAGTCTTTCACAAAAGACGGTGTTTTGCCTACAAGTGGTTGCAATACTGACGCAACATGCTTCGCGAGATCGTAAGTAGGAGAGGCAATTTGACTTACAATAGGCCGCAGCGGCACGTTGGGCTTGTGTATTTTGGGCAGACCATATAATTTCGGTGGCTGATGTGACTTTGGTGCATAAAGTCTGTTGTACTCGTCTTCTGAAAATAGGTCCTCGTTATCCTGGATAAGAGATCGTATTCTACGCGTTACTCTGGCCGTGGGGTTATATGATACCGGTTTATAAACCTTATCGTCATCCAAAAGTTCAAGTACTTTACGTTGGTAATCAGTTGTACTCATCACTACAGTGGCGTTTCCCTTGTCGGCCTTAAGCACTAAAATATCCCGGTTATCCCTAATGTTTTTCAATGCTTGACGCTCTCCCATAGTGATATTACTAGCCGGAAGCTTTGATTTTCGTAATATTACCGCGACGTCCTGTCTAAGGATATCGGCATCGCCGGGCGGTACCTTGTTACGTGCAATAGATTCCTCAACGCTACTGATTACTTTCTCGAACGGTATTTGTTTAGGTGTTGGAGCGAAATTCATACCTTTAGCCAAGATGTTTATGGTAGTATCATCTAAACTCACGTGTGATAAGTTAATGACGGTGTCCTTCGACCGATCGGGTACCACGGGTGACGTCTTATTTTTTGCATACCGTCGATTATATTCCTTCGAGAACTTACGCTCAAAGTTCTCACTACACAATTCGAAGGTACGACTCGCTTGTAGAAACGTAACCCGATCACACAAATCATAGTCCGTTTGAGATAGATTAACACAACACTTCAAATGTAACGCATATAATTCTCTCTGTATACACTCCAAATCACTGTGTTTGTTGCGAATTAATTGTCTCAGGAGGCGTACACTCGCGTTTGTTAGAATTTTACGTGAAAATGCGATATCACTACGTGGTTTTATTCGAACACACGAAGGTAATAAGTCCCAATCGCGACACTTCACTAGAAATATCAACGATGTTTCAACTCGCGCACGTTTTTTACGTAAATATTCTAGTTGACGCACTTGTTTTGCAATTTCCGACCCGTAACGGTTTGCTATACTAACTTTTAAACTTTCGCGTTCCATGATATAATATTATCTACGTATGAACGGGAATTAACGCGATCACGAAAAGGTATTACATACCTCTGAATTGCCTGACGTTTCGACCAGGTTGCACTGGCCGTGGTCACAGGCTGACTGGCTCAGCGGTGCACGCCCTCCGTCGCCGACATCGTGAGGTAGAAGGTTCTTCATCCACCTCCACTTTTTTGATATTTTTGATATTTTCGTTTCGCCATGTACCGTCACATACTATACTAACAGTGTCCCTATTCTGTAAGCAAACCGATGTGGCCCTATTCTGGTGTTCACCCGACTGCGCATAAAAGCGAGGTGGCATGTTTTTTATCACTGGATTCCACGCTGTAGATAATTTGAAACCATCTTCCCGATTGAAAGTTTTGTGTTTTTTAATTTCAATCGCTTCACGTACAACTCTTGAGTAAAAGTGACGTTCCGTGGAGAGGACTTGCGTACGGTGAAATTCAATCCAGTGATTGGTGCCCGCTTCGAGTGCATGTTCTGCAATCGCTGATTTGCTAATCTGTCGGTTCTTCACAGCAGCGATGTGTTCTTTGACCCTTTCAGCAATGGTCCGCTTTGTTTGGCCTATGTAGGAACTACCACAGCTGCAGTTTATTTTGTAGACACCTGGAGTTTGTAACGGCAAGACGTCCTTCGGTGTACCCACGATGTTTTGAACCTTTATGCCTGGTGTGTATACTGTCGGAATGGAGTATTTCTTTAATACGGAGCCGATCTTATCCGTTACTCCTTTCACATATGGCATGTAGGCTGGTTGTCTGTTCACCTCCGGATGCTTGCGTCTCATTGTCGGTTGCTTCCGTGTTCCATTCACCTGATATCCGTTACTTTTAAGTACCTCCTGAACATGATCCCGCTCTCGCTCTAAATGTTCAGGGTCACAAAGATCGTATGCTCTGTTCTTGAGTGAAGTCATAACAGACTGCAGGTGTCGGGGATGATGATGAGACGTGGCGTGTAGGTACCTATCCGTATGAGTAGGCTTGCGGTACACACAGTGCGACAAGGACCCATCTGACCTCGCGGTTACTTTGACATCTAAAATGACAATGACCTATCCGCCTCCACCTCATATGTGAACCTTATCTTGGGGTGAATGGAGTTGAGGTGTTGTAAATATTGATCTACTTCCTGTTTATTTCCCTTGACGATACTAAAGATGTCATCCACGAATCGCTTCCAAAGCCTAACGGTCTTCGGGCCGAGACTCAACGCCTTCTCTTCAAAATGCTCCATCCAGATGTTGGCTAGTACAGGGGCTACAGGACTACCCATTGCGACACCATCAATCTGAAGGTAATGTTGACCTTGGAAAAGGAAATAGTTGCCCTCTAGACAATGTTCAAGTAGATCAATATAATTGAACGGCAACTCGTGGTCTCTCACCAGGTCTTTTACGACGTCCATACATTATTTTATTGGAACATTGGTGTAAAGTGATTCCACGTCAAAGCTCACCATGACGTCATCAGGTTCCAACTTGAGATCTTTTATAATTTGTATGAAGTGCCGCGAGTCTTTCACAAAAGACGGTGTTTTGCCTACAAGTGGTTGCAATACTGACGCAACATGCTTCGCGAGATCGTAAGTAGGAGAGGCAATTTGACTTACAATAGGCCGCAGCGGCACGTTGGGCTTGTGTATTTTGGGCAGACCATATAATTTCGGTGGCTGATGTGACTTTGGTGCATAAAGTCTGTTGTACTCGTCTTCTGAAAATAGGTCCTCGTTATCCTGGATAAGAGATCGTATTCTACGCGTTACTCTGGCCGTGGGGTTATATGATACCGGTTTATAAACCTTATCGTCATCCAAAAGTTCAAGTACTTTACGTTGGTAATCAGTTGTACTCATCACTACAGTGGCGTTTCCCTTGTCGGCCTTAAGCACTAAAATATCCCGGTTATCCCTAATGTTTTTCAATGCTTGACGCTCTCCCATAGTGATATTACTAGCCGGAAGCTTTGATTTTCGTAATATTACCGCGACGTCCTGTCTAAGGATATCGGCATCGCCGGGCGGTACCTTGTTACGTGCAATAGATTCCTCAACGCTACTGATTACTTTCTCGAACGGTATTTGTTTAGGTGTTGGAGCGAAATTCATACCTTTAGCCAAGATGTTTATGGTAGTATCATCTAAACTCACGTGTGATAAGTTAATGACGGTGTCCTTCGACCGATCGGGTACCACGGGTGACGTCTTATTTTTTGCATACCGTCGATTATATTCCTTCGAGAACTTACGCTCAAAGTTCTCACTACACAATTCGAAGGTACGACTCGCTTGTAGAAACGTATCCCGATCACACAAATCATAGTCCGTTTGAGATAGATTAACACAACACTTCAAATGTAACGCATATAATTCTCTCTGTATACACTCCAAATCACTGTGTTTGTTGCGAATTAATTGTCTCAGGAGGCGTACACTCGCGTTTGTTAGAATTTTACGTGAAAATGCGATATCACTACGTGGTTTTATTCGAACACACGAAGGTAATAAGTCCCAATCGCGACACTTCACTAGAAATATCAACGACAACGACGATGTGAAGAACCGACAGATTAGCAAATCAGCGATTGCAGAACATGCACTCGAAGCGGGCACCAATCACTGGATTGAATTTCACCGTACGCAAGTCCTCTCCACGGAACGTCACTTTTACTCAAGAGTTGTACGTGAAGCGATTGAAATTAAAAAACACAAAACTTTCAATCGGGAAGATGGTTTCAAATTATCTACAGCGTGGAATCCAGTGATAAAAAACATGCCACCTCGCTTTTATGCGCAGTCGGGTGAACACCAGAATAGGGCCACATCGGTTTGCTTACAGAATAGGGACACTGTTAGTATAGTATGTGACGGTACATGGCGAAACGAAAATATCAAAAATATCAAAAAAGTGGAGGTGGATGAAGAACCTTCTACCTCACGATGTCGGCGACGGAGGGCGTGCACCGCTGAGCCAGTCAGCCTGTGACCACGGCCAGTGCAACCTGGTCGAAACGTCAGGCAATTCAGAGGTATGTAATACCTTTTCGTGATCGCGTTAATTCCCGTTCATACGTAGATAATATTATATCATGGAACGCGAAAGTTTAAAAGTTAGTATAGCAAACCGTTACGGGTCGGAAATTGCAAAACAAGTGCGTCAACTAGAATATTTACGTAAAAAACGTGCGCAAGTTGAAACATCGTTGATATTTCTAGTGAAGTGTCGCGATTGGGACTTATTACCTTCGTGTGTTCGAATAAAACCACGTAGTGATATCGCATTTTCACGTAAAATTCTAACAAACGCGAGTGTACGCCTCCTGAGACAATTAATTCGCAACAAACACAGTGATTTGGAGTGTATACAGAGAGAATTATATGCGTTACATTTGAAGTGTTGTGTTAATCTATCTCAAACGGACTATGATTTGTGTGATCGGGATACGTTTCTACAAGCGAGTCGTACCTTCGAATTGTGTAGTGAGAACTTTGAGCGTAAGTTCTCGAAGGAATATAATCGACGGTATGCAAAAAATAAGACGTCACCCGTGGTACCCGATCGGTCGAAGGACACCGTCATTAACTTATCACACGTGAGTTTAGATGATACTACCATAAACATCTTGGCTAAAGGTATGAATTTCGCTCCAACACCTAAACAAATACCGTTCGAGAAAGTAATCAGTAGCGTTGAGGAATCTATTGCACGTAACAAGGTACCGCCCGGCGATGCCGATATCCTTAGACAGGACGTCGCGGTAATATTACGAAAATCAAAGCTTCCGGCTAGTAATATCACTATGGGAGAGCGTCAAGCATTGAAAAACATTAGGGATAACCGGGATATTTTAGTGCTTAAGGCCGACAAGGGAAACGCCACTGTAGTGATGAGTACAACTGATTACCAACGTAAAGTACTTGAACTTTTGGATGACGATAAGGTTTATAAACCGGTATCATATAACCCCACGGCCAGAGTAACGCGTAGAATACGATCTCTTATCCAGGATAACGAGGACCTATTTTCAGAAGACGAGTACAACAGACTTTATGCACCAAAGTCACATCAGCCACCGAAATTATATGGTCTGCCCAAAATACACAAGCCCAACGTGCCGCTGCGGCCTATTGTAAGTCAAATTGCCTCTCCTACTTACGATCTCGCGAAGCATGTTGCGTCAGTATTGCAACCACTTGTAGGCAAAACACCGTCTTTTGTGAAAGACTCGCGGCACTTCATACAAATTATAAAAGATCTCAAGTTGGAACCTGATGACGTCATGGTGAGCTTTGACGTGGAATCACTTTACACCAATGTTCCAATAAAATAATGTATGGACGTCGTAAAAGACCTGGTGAGAGACCACGAGTTGCCGTTCAATTATATTGATCTACTTGAACATTGTCTAGAGGGCAACTATTTCCTTTTCCAAGGTCAACATTACCTTCAGATTGATGGTGTCGCAATGGGTAGTCCTGTAGCCCCTGTACTAGCCAACATCTGGATGGAGCATTTTGAAGAGAAGGCGTTGAGTCTCGGCCCGAAGACCGTTAGGCTTTGGAAGCGATTCGTGGATGACATCTTTAGTATCGTCAAGGGAAATAAACAGGAAGTAGATCAATATTTACAACACCTCAACTCCATTCACCCCAAGATAAGGTTCACATATGAGGTGGAGGCGGATAGGTCATTGTCATTTTAGATGTCAAAGTAACCGCGAGGTCAGATGGGTCCTTGTCGCACTGTGTGTACCGCAAGCCTACTCATACGGATAGGTACCTACACGCCACGTCTCATCATCATCCCCGACACCTGCAGTCTGTTATGACTTCACTCAAGAACAGAGCATACGATCTTTGTGACCCTGAACATTTAGAGCGAGAGCGGGATCATGTTCAGGAGGTACTTAAAAGTAACGGATATCAGGTGAATGGAACACGGAAGCAACCGACAATGAGACGCAAGCATCCGGAGGTGAACAGACAACCAGCCTACATGCCATATGTGAAAGGAGTAACGGATAAGATCGGCTCCGTATTAAAGAAATACTCCATTCCGACAGTATACACACCAGGCATAAAGGTTCAAAACATCGTGGGTACACCGAAGGACGTCTTGCCGTTACAAACTCCAGGTGTCTACAAAATAAACTGCAGCTGTGGTAGTTCCTACATAGGCCAAACAAAGCGGACCATTGCTGAAAGGGTCAAAGAACACATCGCTGCTGTGAAGAACCGACAGATTAGCAAATCAGCGATTGCAGAACATGCACTCGAAGCGGGCACCAATCACTGGATTGAATTTCACCGTACGCAAGTCCTCTCCACGGAACGTCACTTTTACTCAAGAGTTGTACGTGAAGCGATTGAAATTAAAAAACACAAAACTTTCAATCGGGAAGATGGTTTCAAATTATCTACAGCGTGGAATCCAGTGATAAAAAACATGCCACCTCGCTTTTATGCGCAGTCGGGTGAACACCAGAATAGGGCCACATCGGTTTGCTTACAGAATAGGGACACTGTTAGTATAGTATGTGACGGTACATGGCGAAACGAAAATATCAAAAATATCAAAAAAGTGGAGGTGGATGAAGAACCTTCTACCTCACGATGTCGGCGACGGAGGGCGTGCACCGCTGAGCCAGTCAGCCTGTGACCACGGCCAGTGCAACCTGGTCGAAACGTCAGGCAATTCAGAGGTATGTAATACCTTTTCGTGATCGCGTTAATTCCCGTTCATACGTAGATAATATTATATCATGGAACGCGAAAGTTTAAAAGTTAGTATAGTATCAAATACTTATATCTAAGGTAAGGGACCGAAGCTGTACAAAAAATTAAGCTTCTAAGTCAAAACAATCAAAAGATACGACCATTTTAACTATGTAGGTAGGGGCGCTATGACGCCAGTAGAGAAATCATCATTACATATTATAAAACAAAGTCCCCCGCCGCGTCTGTCTGTCTGTCGGTTCGCGATAAACTGATAAACTGAACGGATTTTCATGCGGTTTTCACTAATAGACAGAGTGATTCATGAGGAAAGTTTAGGTGAATAATTTGTACCCGTGCAAAGCCGGGGTGGGTTGCTAGTTTTTCAAATTGTATTCGACAGATTAAAGTAAATTTTTTATGATTTCTTAGCAAACTTAATAAAAGTGTATTCAGTTGTATGACGAATACTTCGTTATCAAAGAAAATACAATCATCTAAAGATTTTAAATTATCCTATAGTATGCACGTGCATGCCTATATTTTAGGGTACTATTATGTATAGTACCTTAAAATTTGCCTAAGGACACCACATGTACTAAGGCCGGCACTGTCTGTAGGGTACTTCCCATTGACTTGACTTGAAATTTGCTAAAAAGCAAGGTCTCAGAGCACAAGTAAAGGAAAAAATGGCAAAACATCTTAGAGATTTGATTCCCAAGATGGACCTACCTACTCTACACACAAGTTTATTTGCTTACGGAACTCTCGGTACACAAGTCAGACTCGCCCTCGTCCTGTTTTATTTTTAAATTTTTATTCGGAAAAAAAAAACAGTTACACAATTTTGTTTGCTTTTTTAGTTATATGATGTTGTATGAATGTAGTATGAAAGCTACGTCAATGATATGTCATTTACAAATATAGACTTATTTTGTTCCAAGTCAAATTCCGATTAAAGAGAATAAAACAGCAACAAAAAACTTATTTAATATTTGTTTTCAAATTTAACTTGTATTAAAGTAAAGACAATAAAAAATAAAGTTTATACATAAAACTTTAGGGTCCTTTGGTGTCTAAAACTTTTCCAATTGTGAATACAATCGATCGATATCTTATTTTGTGTAGGAGCTTTATAAAAAAGTTTTTGTATAATGTATATTTGTTTAGATAAAAGTATCATTACAATTTCTAGCTTCAATATGGTCAATTTGCTGTTCGCTATATCAAGGAGCACAAAATAACTAAGACTGCGGATATACCACAGGACTCGCGTCGTTTTGTATTTATGTTGGTGTAGGATTTCTAGAGCTAATATAATTTAATAGGACATTTAAGTAAATAGCAATTCTTGTATTAAATAAATAAAGTTCAATATTGATCGCTCGCCAATACTATCAGCTAGCTAAAAATACCTTGAAGACATGCCAATCTAATTCGTGCATTAATCACTATGCGCTTGAACACTTTTTGCAGTGATTGCAATCGGTGGGTACTACATTGTCATTAACACTCTATCTGTGCATAAGCATAGCAACATCACATCGAACGCGTGAGTATTCTCTACTTAGTGAGATATTGAATGGCGAACGTCCGAATGAACTATCTATTTAGAGGCAGCAATGTAGGATTGGCATTAGGTGTTGGGTGTTTATAGGCACCGGTATCAGACTGGCTAGCCGAGAGCTTGTTTATTAGTTAAGTTAAAAAAAAAATGGCGAATCAAATAAAAAATAATCAAAATCATTTATTTAAATTAAACCACTGTGGGTATTTTTGAATTGTCAGGAGTAGTAGTCAGTCAGACTAAGTCAGTCGTGAAGCTAGTTGCTTGTTCCAATTCGTAGATCCAGTGGAGAAGAACAGGCAAGAAACTCCAAGGACACTCTATTTTAACATGTTTTTTACAAATCTCTGGTTACATTGCTTATATACGCAAGTTAAATGTTAGGACAATGTAACGTATTGTTCTAAACTATTAACTACTACTATATGTAAGTAACAGCAGTTCGGAAATGCCCAGCCCCAACCAACGGCACTCGTTCACGAGCATGACGCACGCGCCATACATCGTCCACTTCAACTATATGATATCAATTGATATCAAAGGGAGCCGAACGACCCGACACGTACGCCACCATCGGCACTTATATAATAAAAAAGAAGTTCCACTATTCACCTCCTGGCTCCATGATCAGACCATCGGCACTAAGCTCAATTTGTTGGACTCGTCAAAACGAATCAAATGAGCCCAAACTTGAGGGATCTACTATTGACTTCCAAGATTATTATACGTAGTTAGTTACGAGCGAAGTTAATAAAAAGTAGTGTTAAAAAAGTATTATCTTAGTACTTTTGTAACAACTCATGTCAACACCTTAGATGTGTTTTAAATTACCTTAATGTCTCTCCTAAGTGCCCTTTCGGTATTTTTACTTTGCCAATGACATTATTAACGCATGTTTATAGGTCCCATGTTAAATGGATTAAATTGAGGGGCTCGTGGCCAAGTGGTAACCGAGTCGGTTAACACATTACAAAGTTAAGTAATCCTAGCCAAACGGTTTTTACCAAAACGGGTAAACAATATAACACTATAAGATTTTGCCTGGCGCATCGCATTAATGTAGATATTGACAAGCCGGACACATCCTAAAAGTTTATTTCTATCCCTCCGGAAAAGCATTTTATTACACCTGACAATAACGATGAAAATGTTTATCATGATTCGTTGAGTAGTTGCGGCGTAAAAGTGTAATAAACAAACTCACGTTCGGATTTATAACATTAGTTAGTGTAGACAGCTTGCGTTAAAATCTTACAAAAATAGCCATTAGGTCAATGTCTCTAAGCAACGGTAAAGAAACATTTACATAATTTAATTTTACGTAACTTGTTCCACAAGTTTTTTTTGCAAGCAATTCTGTCCGATTGATAGTGGCGTCGTTATAATATAATATAAATAATAATAACTTGACACGTCTCAAACACGGCCGTCTGATCCCAAATTAGACAGAACCTGTACTATGGTGACCAGACTACTGATAAACATACTTATACATATATCACTAAATACATACATATCATAGATAAATCGCACCCAGACAGAACATTTGTCCTGGGTGGGTATCAAACCTATGACCTCTGGCTCAGCAGTCAGGATCACTTACCACTAGACCAACAAGCCAGTCAAATTCATTATACAGTAGAGAGAGGAATTTGGATTGTGTATAACAATCCATATTTCATCCAAAAAGAGACAAACATATTCATAAATAGGATTTAGTCTACGAGAGAATGAGATAGAATACAATTATACGGTGTTTCCTATAATCTTTGTCTTTGCGCCTGCGTACTACGAAGCCTTCAGAAAATGCGTCATAGTCAACGTTGTGTATCATTCACGTGTATCTTTTTTGTCATTTGCGTATTAAAATTCGTTGGTTTATTAATTTAAGTTAATTATTTAACACGTCTGTGCTAATTTGACAAATAACTTTTATATAAATTATCTGTTAAATTTATTAACATTAGTAAATTATTTGTGTTGATTTTACTTTTCATTTCTCATTCCCTGGTAGCTACTTTTCTCAAGTTTCACACTTTTTAACCTAAGAAACAAAAGGAGGTTCTCAATTCGACCGTATAATATTTTAGGCATGACTCTAGCATGCAGTTACAATAAGATTTTTTTAAAAAAGAACTATACGTTTACAAGTTATGACCCTTTGAATTTCCAGGTATTTTTGCGTCAGTTTTTCATAAAAGAAGGTGAAATATGTAAAGTTAAATATTTTGAATCGAATGTATTTTTTTATTTTAGAATTTTTCATTCCGTTGCTAAGAAAATCCATAAAAACTAACTTCGAAACTTTTTTAAGTTAGTTTTTATGGATTTTCTCAAAAAATAGTTTTAATATACTTAATTATAAGGTTTGTATGTACAGTTTTCATTTTATCTAAATAGGTATATAATGTAATATATACAACAAATGAAATAAATACAAAAATAATACCTTATGCGATTTGTTTAGGATTCTCCTCTGGGGGATTGTTGCTACTTGTGACGTTATAGAACTGGACTCAATTCTCTGGTGATGACTGGTTTCCGTAACTGCTTCTTCAGGCCAATACTCCTTGAAACCGGAGGTTCATAAAATTGTCCTTTTGTAATAATTATCAGTATCCTGGATCATTTAGAATTTATTATATAAAATTAATGTACATATTTTATTTTAATAAAACTGGTTTTCCCGTTTCCATGTTTTTTAACTGCGATAGAATCGCTTGAATTTGAATTTAACATAAAGACACTAAACAAGTTTCTTTATGTTAAATTCAAATTCAAGTGATTCAGGGCTTGGCACTTATGACCACTTAAAATAATAGTTGCAATAACTCTTAATCTCGACTTGATATTTAGTTGCTTTCTTAAACCAATTCATTCATTCACATCATTGACATCATTGACCTTCAATATTTGCCAAACATCTACGGATCGGAATTTGTTTTAAGATTCTTCAACTGATTCTCGGTCAAGGATATTTTTGCGTTTCGACACATTCGTTATTAATGTGTGTGATTTTTGATGCTCATTGAATTTGGGCATAGACATTAGGTGTTGTCATTAGATGGTAAAACAACATATATATTTCATGAACGGTAACTAAACTGGGTCCTATTTTTTTTAATAGGAAATTAAGATCATTTTTCAATGCCACCTACAATGTAACATCCGACATTATTTTGTCGACAGGATTGACTGACGCAACCTTTTTTTTGCTGTAGTAAATTGAAGTAGCTGGACGCTGCTTACCCGTTTTAGTAGTTTTACGACGAAACAACGCTGCAAAACAGATTCTTGACTAGCGAAAAAGTGGGTAATAAAAAATATGCAACGTAACTTTAATAGCGTAAGACAGGATTTAATGTCCAAGCTTTTCTTTCATATACAACCATTGCAATAGGTATTTCATTTTTATAATTACTAAAAATCAGTGATATATTTAGGTGCCTAGTTTTAACTTGTATGTATGAACTTAACTGTAACTCAAATTTGAATACTGTACTTGCAAACCTTATAATTTAGTATATTAAAACTAATTGAAAAAAAATATATATATACGGACTATTTACATGTATGCGTCATGAAATTAAATGTTAAATACTTATTATAAAATTTGTAAGTGTATAGTTTTAAACTTAACTTGATTCTCGTTTTGAAATTTTAATATAAAAGGTTAATATAAATACGTTATCACATGGCATATATCTATATTATTATCGACATATCTCTCTCCCATATTATGTAATATCAAATGAGAGTACCAATTCTCCTCCGGGTCATAGCAGCCACCACTTTTCAGATACATCACATTTTCGCAGGGTGGAATCCTAGGCGATCTCACTGGACCACGGACATAACCGTAGCACAATATGACTGCTGCGCCCACGTGGAGCACACCTCCACAGTGTGAAGTGTCCTTGCGGCATTAACAAACATCTTACCAGGTCAAATTTATATGGTGAAAGTATATCTTGTACGACAGTATAGGAAAACAGTGCGAAAATTTAGAGAAACTTGGTATTAACTATTGTTGTCTTACCTTTTCAGGTGTAAGCAGAGTCTACGCAAGTAAGTTTTTTTTTTTTTATATTATAGGGGGCAAACGAGCAGACGGGTCACCTGATGGTAAGTGACTACCGTCGCCCATGGACACCTGCAACTCAAGAGTCACAAGTGCGTTGCCGGCCTTTGAGATAGGAGTACGCTATTTTCTTGAAGGTTTGAAGGTCGTATCGGTCCGGAAATACCGCAGGCGACCATTTGTTCCAAAGATTGGTTTGGAAGTTTGTTAATTTATCATCATCAAACTATTACATCACTCTATCAGTTTGTTAATTTATCATCATCAAACTATTACACACATCATCACATATCATCACCATTAACGTAGTGTCCTCATCTTTGTTAGCCAATTTCGTTAACGCTCCATAATTTTTTAAGCAATTTCTAATTATGTAAATTGCTGAACGACATTTACTAATAAAGCATACTCTATTATCAATGACCCGCATATGACTATGGAAATATGAGAATCACAAAAACGTTATATTAATTTTGTTAATTAGGAATATATATACGACATAGTTGATTGTAGCATTCACGATTTTATATGATAAAATGCTCTGATATTTTACAATTTCATATTTTAAATTGGATCAGAGGGTTCATATTGTAAAATAGGTAAACCTATCACTTAGTCTTAAGGTCATCACACATTATAACGGCACAGCTGCGCTGCCTGAAATTGAGCCTACCGCTAGCCGCCAGCGTGCTTTACCACGTGTCGCCCGCGAGGTGAGAGCTAATTTCATCGTCTTCATGTATTACTATCACGACGCGAAGTTTTTCGCTGACGGCTCGCAGTTGGCGCGCTGTAAGCGAGCTGACCGCGAGCTTACATCACGCCGAGTCGAGTTGTATGGTTGCAGCAAGCGCGCTTACTGCCCGCCGTTGGCTTTTTCATATTGACATTATGAAATATATTTTACGACCACGTTTTAATGCTCAGATTTGAATGACAACTTAATTGCTGGGTTGGAGCCGAGCCGTTACCGTGACGGTATAGTGTGTGATGACCTTTAGTCTTCCCCCGTTTGCTTTTATCAGTGATTTGGGAATTTGTCGTTTCTATTATCTTACTCTTAATCTTCATATTTGCGAATATAGGACTAGAATGAAAAGGTATTACCAAACCAGTAACAGGGTATGTTAAGTGTCGAAGAAATGTATTTTTGCAATTTGCTGAGAGTTATCCTCAGCATAAAGTTTACTCAACATAGAGAGTAAGTAATTATAGATTTCCCAAACTACTAACAATTATTTTGAACTAATTTAGGAAACAGGCTGGTAAAAACTCTCGTATAGTATTGAGAAATATAGTGAATATAGGTAATGTCATATTATATGACCCTTATACCACATTTACCCTTGCAACAACTGGAACTGCATTGCGTGCAAGTCCCGTTGTTTAATTTTTATTACATAAATCTAAGCCTACCTGATATAGTTGTTTTAGTTTTTATAAGAAATCTGTATCTATTTTAAGTCGTCGGAAAAGTGATTAAGAATGATTAATATGTGTCTTAAAGAACACAGAAAACAAACAAGAAAGCAGTCCGTCTTCAACTCCTGATTCAGATCTTAACATTACTGTCTTGAGTTATTGAAAGTAGGTTATCAAGATAAAGCCACGTCACTCCGAGTTGATCTTGTTAACCCGCTTCGCATTAAATCAAAGACCAAAGGGCTCAAACAGAACGTCACAATATAATGAGAATAGTTCTAAATTTAAACTTCAGTGATATTAGAAATTAGTGTTGCCATTCCATTAACAAAAAATCGTCTTCTTGTAATATTGTTTCTAATCGAGTGAACAAACACAAAGGTTTTGCGTTAATTGTAAAGGGTCCAAGTAATAAGTGAGACTTTTTTATTTTAAGGGAAATCCAATTAAATAGAGAACAATAGACTTGAAGTAATCGGTTCTAGAGATCGGGACTGGAACACTGAAATATTAGGTCTAAAATAGATTTAATTTCGAAACCCATGATTTCTTAGTAGAATGCTCGACTAGACTCAAATGGAAAATTATGTCAACTATATCTAAATACCAACTATATTATTCTAAATCGTTACTAGTTACTAGTATTCTTTAAAAAAAAAAATTCAACAAAACTAATGTTTAAAAAAAATATTGTTAATGCATTTTCTATTTGTGGTGAGTAAATACATTATGTACTTAGATTAATTAAAAGTGTGTCCCATCTACACGACAGTAAAATAAAGGTACTAAACTAAAGGTCATTAACCTTTCTTAAAGAAGTTTTAAAATATTGTTTGCCATAACTTAGATAAAACCGTTCCTGTTTTAATCAAATCACTTTAGATTTTTAGACGAAATAAATAGGACCAGTTTAGAGTTCCGCAGAGGAAAGCTAAGAACGTTCATTGTTTCTTAATGTTTACTGTATTGGTTGCTGTTTTTATTTCAGAGTTTTAATTTATGCCTGTATTACTGTAGGCTTAAATGGCTTAAGAACCTCTGTTCCTAAGCCATTTCTTTAAATGTTTAAGAATGTTGAGGTCTCACCAGAATCCTCACTGACTTTGATTAAGGAAATGTTAGTATAGTGCTGAATTTCTGGTAGGGTTACATTGAAAATTAAATAAAAAACTACGCGTTTTGCGAGTGCTTACGATGGTAAGACGAACCTCGACTTTGTGCTTTTCTTCCATCTTAATTGTAAATAAGAGCTCTTTGACGATGTGCAAAATATAGCATTCTGAATGGTCCTTTACCCTACAATATTGTTAATAAGTATGTTTTTTTAACTGGGTGTGTAAAATTAAGTTATTATACGTAAGGCGATCAAACTGTTATTTCTTTTTGTTTTCCTGAATCTACATATAACTAGTAGAGTTTATTAAATAAAAAATACTTTAATAAAACTATATGATTTTACTCACGTGTGTATTTTGGGCACGCCGGACTAGTTTCGGACCCAACCGGGTCTCGTTTTTATAGCTTCACTCCTTGGAAAAGAGCCCCTGTCGGGTCTGAAGCTAGTCCGACATCCCCGAAATACACACGTTAGTAAAACCATATCTCTTTAATACGAAGTTTTTAATATATTTTAATAAAGCTGTTTAAACAAATAGCTACCTGGTACACCACTTTCAGTTTGCTATTATTTAAGGGATACTATAATTATATATTTCTCTATTTTGTATTGCGCATGTAAAAATATTTCATGCAGTAAGTAATATGCAATAATATTCCAGGTAGCGCTAGTGTAATGATTATGACGTCGGATTTGCGATCGACTGGTTGTGCCACCCAGTGTACTATAAACCTGAAGCCACTCCTAACATTTAGATTAGCTGGAGAGGTTAACAGGAATACCAGTAATATGTGACTTGTATTCTTAAAGTGTTAAAAAATAAATGTATTGAACCCAAAATATGCTAGGCTAAGTCGTCCCGACCTTCTTGATCATCGTTTTTATTGCGTCTACTTATTACGTAAGTTTGTTAAAAACTGAAGTTTGGTGAAACTTCTGTGTTTTATAGACTGCAAATTAAAAAGTTTTAATAAGAATACCATTGAAATAATGACTTTGTTGGAATTTTTCCGTAATACATTTTTATGGTACAAGTTTTTATTCCTTAATTCAGTGAAGCATACTTTTGATTTAAATGGATGGTTTTTCAAGTAATTACTTTTAGATGCCGTTACTATTATTTTTCATTTGTGCTCTGTTTACCGCTACCTTTTTTAGTATCTAAAGTTATGGAAAGAATCAGTTATAAATAGCCTAAAATGGATTTTACTCGACATAGTATCAATTAATCGCTTCGGAGTCTACTACTACACGTAGGTATCGTGCACTCTTGAATAATGTTCTTCTAAATTACCAATATTTATTTCCCATACAAATAGAGGGTCCTCCAATAAGACTGTATTTAAAAAACGCCTTAGTCTCGTCATCTCCGCAAATCATTATTGATTTTCGTAATGAGGTCATGCGACAAAGAATCAAAGCTACGACATGGCTCGCAGAATAAGCATGCTGAAGTGGCAAAGGGCTGGCCACATCTGCCGATGGATCGATTACCGTTAGAGCAAACGGAGCTTTAACTGGAAACCGCGAATCGGTAAACTGACGGTAGGACGCCCCAGCCTGATGAACTGACGACGTGAGGAAGGTATCTGGGATAGATTGTATGGCGCACGTTGGGAGAGGCCTATGACTATGTGTATGTTTGCTCGACAGTTCATACTATCGAGCAAACATACCTTCGGACTTGAAGTCCGAAGGTTGAAGGCCACCATTAAGTATATGTAGACTCCAACAATACTAACATGGTGGTGGGTGGTTCTCAGTTTGACGGCCTCGAAAGATGCTTTTTAAGCCACCGGATCCTCTTTTCATGTTCGAGGAACACGGGAAAGTATTATTTCATATTGTTTTAAATTCTAACTGTCAGCTAACTACATTCTTTTTCCTTACAAATTCTTCAACTTCCAATAAACTATTCGGAATAAAACCGGCCAGACCATGCTTCGGGTCAGCAATTTAGTTACAGATTTCCTTCGACGTCCGATGATTATATTATAAAGTCGTTCCGATGCGCTCTGTAATATATCCAAGAAGTCGGTTCAGGCATCTTAGCCTTATATTAACTGACCTACATACAGCATTTTCTACAGAATAATGGCATATTGAGTGACATTAGCTTGACCCCTTATTTTATGAAAACATTTAAATTTGTAATAGTACCATAAAACTGAAGAGAATTTATAAATTTGGTAAGCTCAGGATGTTATTAGAGCGATTTGATAAAATAAATATTTTTTGCATATTAGGGAAGGTAATATGTGATATATCTTGTCTTCCTTAATATTATAAACATGAAAGTTTGTGAGGATGTATGTATGTATGAATGTATAGATATTTGTTAGCCTTTCACGCCAAAATTACTGAACCGATTGTGATAAAACTTTGTATGCAGAGACCTGGATTAACATATAAACAACTTTTTATCCTGATATTTTCACGGGATCGGGACTCACGCGGGTGAAACCGCAGGGCGCTGCTAGTGTATAATATGTAAAGAGTTTGTGTGGGGCTCGTGGTAACCGAGCAGGTTAGCACATTACAAAGTTAAATACTAACCAGGTCAGTCTAGGATGGGTGACTATCTTAACACATTGAGATCCCACCGTGCCTCGGAGAGCACGTTAAACCGTCGGTCCCGATTGCCATATTTGTGGCATGTCTCATATCTGTGGCATTTGTTACGGGTAGTTCGAGCAATAAAAAGTCCGAAAACCTGGTCTAATTACAAAGAACTTCGATGTCGCCTAGTATTTGGGTTGTGGAGGTCTGATGGCAGTCGCTTCACGTAAAATATCAAAGTTCGGCCGTATCGTAGTTAGACTGAAAGCCGAACCCAACTTAGTTGGGAAAAGGCGCGGAGGATGATGATGTAGGAGTTTGTGTGTTGGTACGAAATATGAGCTTTATCAGTGAATTTTCAAGTTGAATTTGTCAGTTCATGTTCAGAATAGATTGCTGTATTAAAAATCATGGATTTTCGTTAGCACTTTACTTTATTTATGGGGTCTACTATATAACCATAAAATATCTAAATACCTTTCTGTAACATCTTGCATACTTATATGTTTACGGGAATAAACGCGATCACGTAAAAGGTATAGCAATCTGCCTGTGACCACGTCAAGTGCAACCTGGTCGAAATAGGGGGCAATTTTTATTATTATTATATTAGTCGTATTTTTTTAAACGCATCTCCCGCTTTGGGAATGATTCCCGTGTCCCGAGTACTTTACAAACATTGAAACAACGGACATATAACACTGGACACTGGACTGAGACTGCAGTAGATCGCAGAGGCCGGAGTCACGTACCCGAATGTCCTGTATTTCCTGTGTCTTGAAAGGCCACGAACATTAATTATATCCTTAAAAAAGTAACTGAGAATAAGAACTTCACCATTGTTATTTGTATTATTTATTTTTTATGTACGTCTTAATTTGTATTTGCTCCGTGGTCTTAATAGAGCAAAACATGTAGATACTTTCTATTTGTCTTGCATGTATGTTTGACATGTTGTTTGAAAATTTAGTCTTTATTTGAATTTTGAAAACAACAGTTGTGTAAAAAACATTTTTCATTTCGACATCCTTCGATTTTTCAGCATAATTGCATGGCTAGTTATGCGCTCGTTACGATATGCACTTCTAATAGCGCATATTAACTACACGGTACACCGTTATCGTTCTAATGTGACGCATCCTTAACTCAAGTGTTGCCATATCGCTTAATTTATAGCCGCTTTGCATACTTTAGCTGCGGTTAAGTGGGTATGTACTTTAAAATACTTTAATATCTAGTATGGAACTTTGTACACTAGCACATTTTTTGGGTTTCACAATTTACTTTCCTGCATTTTATTTGATAATCATTATATTAATACGGGTAAAGAATTATTTGAACCACTTTTATTTTTTTTATTTTTTAAAAGACAACTCAGCGCATTAGGATTCACTCCTGTGTCGCGGGGGACTTTACAAACATACAAACAACGGACACAAAGAACACCCAGACTCAGGTGGGAATCGAACCCACGACCTCTGGCTCAGCAGTCAGGGTCACTAACCACTAGACCAACAGGCCAGTTTATTTTTAGAAGCTAAATTTTTTTAACAATATGTCTTACAACTTACAGTCTTAAAATTACGTGGAAACGGCTTAATGAAATTACAGGCGTCTAGTGTACGCGTTGACCTGTCATGGTAAGTAAGTCTATACCAGAGACCAAAAAGGCGGGTAAAATCAGCACATACACAAGCAATAGACAGAAATTACCGCAAACCTGCCATGAAACATAAAATGACTGTTTGATTGTTCCTTCATATCTCAAGCATATTAAAAGGCATACCGATAAGTTATTTAGCATGCGCCCGCTAAGGCAATATGAAGTTATGTCAAGATATTGAAGGCCTGAATGTTTATCAAAAGATGGCGTCACTTAGGGCATACTTCTACTAACACTAACAAACCCGAAACAAAATTATAGAAGCTCCTACACTGCAAGTCCATTAAAAGTAAAAATACTACCAAAGATAGCGTAAATGTTGCCATTTCGAAAATATTTCCTTTTGGTGTTATCAATGCACTTCCTAATTAATGTTAGAATGCCTGTTAAGAACTTGTTATTCTGGTTTTACAAGATAGCATTATGTTGATAAATGGCTTAATAATTGATACGTACAGTGGAAATGCGTAAAACAATTGCCATAATATTGGCATGGTTGTACCGTAACAGAATCCCAATCCCAATATAATATTATAAATGTGAAAGTTTGGATGGATGGATGGATGTTTGTTACTCTTTCACGAAAAAACTTTAGAACCGATTGCGATGAAACTTGGTATGTAGATAGCTGGAGACCTAGATTAACATATAGACTTTTTATACCAATGTTTCCACGGGATCGGGAGTTACGCGGTTGAAACCGCGGGGCGCTGCTAGTACTGCATATTTAGGACTTTTATTGCTATCTTGACATGAGTTGGTTCCTTCATATAGGATCCCCTGCTTGATCATCTAATACTGAAAACATATTAAAAGTAAATTTATCTAGAATCAAAGAACAAAACCGCGAAGTTGTGGTACTCAGCATAAAGTAGACAATTCTAGTGAACGAAGCCCTTGAGATAATATATTGTATCCAGACCAAATCAAATCCACCAAAAACCATTTATTTCAATTAAACCAATGATAGGTATTTTTGAATTGTCAGGAGTAGGAGTCAGTCAGACTAAGTCAGTCGTGAAGCTAGTTGCCCGTTCCAATACGTAGGTCCTATGGAGGAGAACAGGCAAGAAACTCCAAGGACACTCTTTTTCAAAATGTTTTTTACAAATTTCTGGTTACATTGCTTATAAGCTTAAATGAAATGTGAGGACAATGTAATATACTAAAATATAAATAGACGCGCTAATTACTACTATACATGTTTAAGTAATAGCAGTCCGGAGATGACCAGCCGCGACCAACGGCACCCATTCACGAGCATAACGCACACGCCTGCCATCTTACAGATCAACCATATTGAAGGGAACCGAACGACCCGACATATACGCCACCATAGGCAGGACTTTTAGGCGAGCATGACATACTCAGAACTGCCAAGCAACATAGGAAATTTAACTAAATAAGTGACTACACAGTTCTCACATGAACAATTCAAAATAATAACATTCAATTAATATTGAATTAGTATTTGCCTTCGGCTCCATACTGTTACATATATATTGATTTGTTGCTTCTTAAGATGAAAAGGTTTCTTTTTTAAAGCATACACCAACCCTTTTATATATAACTTATTTCTAATCATAGACTTCACATGGACTAATAGGGTAGATATGCAATTAATGGTCTCTTCTTCATGTGTTTCGGAGCTGTGTTTTCTAAACAACTTACATAAAACTGCTATAACCACTAATGTGATGAGCAGGATCATTTGCTCCGTGTCCGGGTGTAATTTATCTATAATATGTATGTATTTAGAAGTATATAAGTATGTTTATCAGCAGTCTGGTTATCATAGTACAGGCTCTGCCTAGTTTGCATCAGATTGCCGTGTGTATGTGTCAAGTCATTATAAGTTATTATATAAACCTTTTTTGCATTTCTTCATACGAAAACAATAAAAACCGCATCCAATTGTTCTCAATAGTATTTCGAACTAATAGCGCCCCGCGGTTTCACCCGCGTAAGTCCCGATGCCGTGGGAATATAGAGATATGAAGTAGCCTATGTGTTAATCCAGGTCTCTAGCTATCTACATACCAAATTTTATCGCAATTGGTTTAGTAGTTTTTGCCTGAAATAGCAACAAACATCCATATATTCATAAATCCTCACAAACTTTCACGTTTATAATATTAGCAGGATGTATAAGGTTAGAATCATTATGTGTTTGTACATCTCTTAACTATACCTCACGATAACACAGTCACAGATAATACAAATACTGTTGAAATGATAATATTTTCACTACAACCCAAAATGTTTTTGTCTATTCCGTAAAATTTTGTCCACGAATAAGTTTTACAGCTTTGCTGACAGCGTGTTTTCGCTAATCCCCGCACCGTTACGGCGTGATGTTATGTATTGCCTTTCCAGAACATTAACTTAATGTGTTCCTGGGGTCTGTAAACTGTCTTAGGCGTCTAAAAATTCCACTTTAGTGCGGCGATCGTTGTGGACCATGAAAATTATGTCTCAACGAAATATGTTTAGGACAGGGTTTTTCATTAGATATTTTGGCTTTAAGGGTGTTAAAATTGCTATAGAATAGTATCCGTATGTAATTTTATGTTGATATAATTTTGTTGAACAATACAAATTCAGTTCCGAATACATCGAAGCAATAACATGTTAACGAATACATTATTATTTTTTATTATTATCAAATCAATTCGACTGCACAGATGGCGCATTGGTTTAAATGGTTATCTTACCATTACGCCACAACGAGTGCTGTGGGTTCGAATCCCACACGGGACAAAAATTTGTATGATCCACAATTAGTTGTCCTAAGTGCGGGTGTTCTTTGTGTCCGTTGTTTGAATGTTTGTGAAATCCCCCGCGAAACAGGAATATTCCTAATGCGGAAGTGGTCTTTAAAAATAAAAAAATAATTATTTCGCAACGTCAGTGATTAGTACGGATGTTTAGAGCGCCCTCTATAGTAATTTCACGGGAAAGTAACACATGTGCCATCTATCGGCTTTACACAGAAGTCTAGGCGGAGGGGGATTGGCGTGCCGACGGACGTGTTCACTTTACGTTGGTCGCCGCCAAGTCAACACTAGCCTTGGAACTGTACAGTTTTTTGCGTACCTAATTGTTTTTAAACTTTCGCGACTTTGGTACATATTAGATGTGTAACTCGGGACTTTTAGTACAGTCTTTTGCACGTTTAAAATACATCAGTGATTAAATAACAAAAAGGAATTTTATCGCCCGTACGAACTTCGTGCTCACGTTATGTCTAATCCTGTGCCTGAGGGGATACTACATATTCTAGTCAAGCAACATGTAAGTGTGCAAGTGCGTCCAGGCCATGAAGAATGGAGAATCCATTTCCATTGCTCCTGCAATTAATTGTAGGTAGCTGTTTAGAGCTGCCGCACACCCACTGCATCAGAGAAGCCACGCTTTTTCCTAATATTGCACACCAGCGTTTGCAAAACATACCTGAAGCACAACAGAAGCACTGCAGCCAAGTTATTTACCTTTATGGGCCAGGATGGGTGTTATACAAGTACATGACTTGTCTGAGCAAGCAGGGTTACCACATGCACTTGGTTAATCCTGTAACAGCTTAATAGGTTCAGTAGTGTAAAAGTTGATGTTGGAGACTGTATCGAGTTTTTTTTTTTAATAAGGATTTTTAATGAAATTTCAACTTGCACAATCAGATTTTTAGAACTAATTTGGTAAATAAGCATTTTGAAACTGATGTTAAGCAAATCGCCGTGACAATGCAGACTTGTCCGTTGGCTACCTTAAATAGAGCTGTGGTGACGAAATCTACCGACAGAATAGAAGGGCACTAGTCTATGCAGGTAGTGAATGTCTAACTTCTGGTCTTCTGTAGAGTGTAGGTACTGGACAAAAAGAGGTTGCAATTTAGCCTGTGCTCGTCTAGTTTTAGCAGCTTTTTTATAAATCAATTATTATTTCTTCTGATTTTATTATTTTTACTTCCCTTATTTGTCCACCACGTAAATAATACAATAGAGAATACAACTATACGTGATATGTACAATGAGGATCAGTCACATAACAAAATATTAGATTTCTAAATATGGGGGCGTATGCGCTATAACATTCTGATCATTTCGTTTTTTAAATGATTCAAATCCAACAAGAAATGACAAAGTTATTAAAGTTTTCTTTTCGGCTATTTCGAAACGCTTGCTCGGAGCTGCGCTTGGTATGATGACGTCACACGTCGCGAATCGCGCCCGCCACCCGTGCAAAATCGCTACTTTGGTCAGTTTGGTTCAGATTATTCACCGTTTCGCTCATGTCGTGGCATGTAAAATATTTAGTTTTTACTATAATTTGATGCTATATTATTAGTATAACAGTATTTATATTGACATTGAGTATCTATTGATATCTAAATAGATACGAGTAAGTAGTTACCTATTATGGAGGTCGGTTTTGTAGGGATAAAATGAAAAGGTAAGTAAGTCTATACATACCTACTCCTACTGAGTACCTAAGATAGGTACCTAACTACCTACTTACCCACTTTAACTGCGTGTTCTGAGGATGAATCTCATCCTTTCTGGATTATTTAAATCATTCAAATATTATCTCTGACAAGTACAAAGCACATACCCAACTGAGGCCTCAGTTTGAACAAGATAAATCTTTGGCAATACACGAAGTTGACTATGACGAAAACTATTGTTTGATCATTTTATCCGAATGCACTGCATTTTGGAAAAATATATATTTAAAAAATTAAGTACAACAAACATTCGCCTGATTGTATATCATAGGATACAAATAAAACAATACTCAACAGTAAGTATCGGACGCCCGGTGCGGGCGGCAGGCGCGATTTCACACATATAATCACAGATCGCGTTTATCATATGACAAAATCACCCACCCGCTCAGGAGACCTCTTTTTTTATTGTATAGGGGGCAAACGAGCAGACGGGTCACCTGATGGTAAATGACTACCGCCGCCCATGGGCACCTGTAACTCAAGAGTCATAAGTGCGTTGCCGCCCTTTAAGGTGGGAGTAGGGGGGAAGGGGGACGAGTGGGAAGAGGGGGGACTGGGACAGGGGAAGGATGAGGGCCTCCGGTAACCTCGCTCACACGGCGAAAAGCAATGCAAGCATTGTTTCACTGCCGGTTTTCTGTGAGGCCGTGGTATCACTCCGGTCGAGCCCGCCCATACGTGCCGAAGCATGGCTCTCCCGTGGTCTGGGTACAGCCCTGGCTCGAATATCCTTGTGTTCCATTGTTTACTTGAGTAGGTAGACATTAGGCATGAACGAACGAACATCATTTGTGTGAACGAACATTAAAGCTATCCGCGGAAATTCAAATGTTATGAAGAAATGATAGAAATAATATACAAAACGGTAGGTATATTATAATAAAATCTATACGGTCAGTGGATCTATTCCTGAATTTTAGCTGTTTGACATGCGCAGTGCAGCATTTCATACTAAAGTGTCTACTGCGCATCGAAACTGCTAACTTTACGAATGATTAGCACTAGATCCGTTGACCATATTGTACCTACTGATATTAGATACTCTAGCTAGGATACTGCAGATAGTTACGTCAAAATGATCTTCGCAAACTGTTCCGAAGATCATTTTGACGTAATTACCAGAGATGATCAAACTCTTTTATAGGAACTGCCTATAAAGGACTTTTTTCATCTCTCCGCATTGCTCTATACCATTTTTTTTCACTCAAAAAAAGCTTATTAGGTGCATTAACGCTTGTATTTTTGCATTTTGGCACAATGTAATACATATTTGACGGCATTATCACTTTAAAAAATAATCTAAAAAATCAGCAATCGTCAGGTCGTTGCCCTAACTGCGCTGGACTAGAAGCTTACCAAGCTGGCGACGCGACGGGCAGCGACCCGCTACTTTTGCCGATACGCGATGAATGACGTCACAGCCTATACTGTCTTTCTCGCGCGCGTTTTTTAAATTGGTGCACTAAAATCTCTGTATCTTGGTCATTTTTGATCCGATTTAAAAAATTTAAACACGGTATTCATTGATTTTTTTTATAGCTAAAAATCTGCATACTTAACAAAAAACGTGACTGATCCTCATCTCTTACAGGGAACCATATGTTGGAAAGAACGCGTTATTAAGAGGAGTTTTAGGTCAGTTTTTGGTGTAGTCAAATAGAAAAGATTGGATGATAATATTGTGATAGATACAAGAGATGCGTATAATAATTTTAGTTCGTCATATTTGCAGTGTTTGACGCTTTAAAACGAACAATAAGCCATAATTTTTCTCTCATATTCTATTTGTTTTTAACTCCAAGTCTTCCTCTGTACTGTAGGAATTAACAGATTTTTTCTTTATGAAAGGACACTCATGGGTGTACAGAAAAGGTCAAAGAGTAGGTACTTTGTCCTTTTCTGTATACCCATGATAACGTGACAAAAACGTATACGTAACAAACAAACAATCTTACATTCGCATTTATAATAGTATAAGAGCTAGCAACGTCGGGAACAAGTTTATTTTATAATGGCTGATTTTTTCGATATATTATTCCCTACTAGCGGCGCTCCGTGGTTTCACCCGCGTAAGTCCCGATGTCGTGAGAATATCGAGATAAAAAGTAGCCTATGTGTTAAGCCAGGTTTCCAGCTAACCTTTGAGTGAACAGGGCGGCAGCACGGGACCCTTTCCTTCCGGCTGACGCAGGTTCTTTCCGGGCACGGCTGCATCGGGAAGTACCTGCACTCGGTCGCTAGGAGGGAGCTTAGTCCCGCCTGTCACACGCTGGCGGTTTGCTCCGCCTGGGCGACGCAATGTCGGGCCCTCACTGTAGTCATCGGAGGAGATCTCTCGCTACCGGCCGTCATACGCTCCGTGGTCGCGACCTCCTGTGAGGATGTCATCTCGCAGTAGGAGGGTCGGAAGGTCCGGGAAGACCATCTCCACTCGGACCTAATTCGCCGCCGGCGAACCGGGTGGCGGCTTACCAGCGCCTCATGCCGCGCTGAGTGGAGCCGCGGATGAACTAAACGGGTTTTCCCTTCCACCCGCTACATTGCCCCCCCGCGAGGAGGCTGCGCCGGCATTTGCTTGAACGTCGCCTAATTGAGAGGTTTTTACTCAAAGGGGGCGCCCGCACTTTTGCGGGCAGGCGCCAGGAGGGTTCCGGATGTCTTCAAAAGCTGTTCCTGGATCCCTCCTATTTAAGGCGCAGTACGGCACACCGTGTGGTTTTAATCGGTTTGGGGTGACGGCCCGAGGGGGTTTCCACACGCACAAAAAATAAGGTCTCCAGCTAACCACATACCAGTTTCATTGCAATCGGTTCAGTAGTTTTTGCGTGAAAGAGTAACAAATATCTATACATCCACACAAACTGTCACGTTTATGATATTAGTAGGATTGAATGTAGAGAGGGATGCGCGGATTTACCAGTGCGCTTCCACTTTCATAATAATGAGCTAGGGTGTATGAATATTATCGTCTCTATATACCGCCAGTATTTTTTTCTCCCCATTTAAAATACAGCTCCTATCAGTTAGTCAAAGTACTACTTATTAGAATGAGGTTATCGAATTTCCATCGATTATCACTTTAGTTTCGCCAACATAGCAATCAGAACACAAGATCTTAAAAGCTGATTTGTAAAATGATCCAGGACAAAAAGCTTGCATTATCTCTTTGAGCTGTTTTTACGGATTTTGGCTTGGTATAACATTAAAAAATATTTGTTGAGGCTTTGTAGTCCAACGCCTTTTATCCATAATATTAATAAAGTTTGGTTTGTTTTTTTTTGTGCCTTAATGGATTGATCTAAGAATTCCATGTAGGTTAAAGAACTAACTACATGTTGAAACAGTATTTAACTAAGTAAACTATTCATGAGGAAAGTTATAGGCAGAAACGTGGCTGAAAGCTGCCGGGAATGTCTATAGATTATACTTAGTATACTTATATATTGTACAGTCCAGTCCCAACAGGGCAACAGGAACAATACATACATATATATATATATATATATATATATATGTATGTATTGTTCCTGTTGCCAGACAGTTTTGGACACCAACTCATTCTAAATTCTATATTACGTAATCACGCGAATGTCTAAATTGGTCGTTAAACCATATATGGAACCAGCGAATCTGATCAGTCACCAAAAATTTGTCAACGACGATTTTGTCTCTGTATTTGAAAACTTTAGTACACTGACCTACTAACAGCAATATTAATAAAGACAAAGTTTTTTATAAGCGATGGTTTATTTATGCTTCGTCTGTTTTGAGTAAGAAATACACCAGTTGAAAGCTGTGTGCACCTGCGTTTTGTCGACGGTGAATTACCAAGTAACTCATTTATTTTTGTATTACTCTTCAGTATTTATACCAATTACTAGCTGCGCCCCGCAGTTTCACCCGCGCAAGTCCCGATGCCGTGGGAATATTGGGATAAAAAGTAGCCTGTGTGTATTGCCTATCGTGTAGGTGTTCACTAACTGTCAAACGACTGAAAGTTATGTCAAAAGCTTTAAGGTTATTTAGAAATTTAATATGGTCGAAGTTTTCGTAAATTTTCTAATTTTCCGGGCAACTTTCTTAATTTTTTATTTCATAAGAACTTTCTCCTAACAATAACAAAAAAAAATTGGCGAAATCGGTCCAGCCGTTCACGCGTGATGCCGTGACCAAGGGAAATAGGGATTCATTTTTAAATATATACATACAATGTTAGTAAGAAAGTTGTATATAACAGATTTCTGTGGAATTGGAACTGGGATACCTTTACTAAAGTAAGGTCACAATTAGCTAGCAATACTTTTCAATGTTGTTTTGTACCCATAACTTTCAGAGGGCTCAGATTTTCTGACAACAGCTAATTAGCCCTAGCCCTTACATTCCATTGCCTTCATTTCTTACCTACCTTTCCCTTTCAGAATACTCCCGACTTTCTTATGATTAATTCCCAAAATGCCAGCAACAGCCTTGTCTGGACGGCAATAAGTAACATGAAAGGGGCGTCCATTAATTACGTGAGGCGTTCAAAGGACGAGGGGATCGAGCCAAATCTCACCCAATCTCACATGGGGGAGAGGGGGCCTCGGCAGATATCACGTAATTTTTTTTCCGCAAGAAACAGTGTTAAAATTGCGAGAAAACTGGTTTAAATTAAATAAGACATGTTTCTGCACTAAAATAGTATATAATGTAAAATGTTAATAGTATAATAATGTAAAGTAGTAGGGAGACTCTCCCCACTACTTTACGTGGTGGAGTAAATGGTACTACAACCGCAGTTGCTCCTACTACAATTTATTTTCCGTGAACGTTTGCATTTTGAAAAATCTCACGTGAGATTAGGGGTAGGGGAAGGGGGTCAAGCAAAATCTCATGACATCTCACGTAATTAATGGATGCCCCCTAAGTGAGACCAAATTGTTGTTGGCAAAATGTGCGTGTTTAATACTTAATACGCCATTACACGGTAGGTTTTGCTGTCAGTTTTGCTACAATGAAAACGGTGATTGACGAATAACCTATCGTGCAGTGATGGCATGGCAGGGCATCATGATATATATATATATATATATATATATATATATATATATCATGATGGCATGGCAGGGCATCATGAGTCTAACCACTCATAAACTCAGGTAAAGCTCTTTTATTATTTTTTTCAAATTGAGTAGTGTTTTTGTGAACCTGATGGGTAGTGGCAATGCATTCCACAGACAGATGGCCAGAACTGAAAAATGTATTGTATGTATATATTTAAAAATGAATCCCTATTTCCCTTGGTCACGGCATCACGCGTGAACGGCTAGACCGATTTCGCCAATTTTTTTTTGTTATTGTTAGGAGAAAGTTCTTATGAAATAAAAAATTAAGAAAGTTGCCCGGAAAATTAGAAAATTTACGAAAACTTCGACCATATTAAATTTCTAAATAACCTTAAAGCTTTTGACATAACTTTCAGTCGTTTGACAGTTAGTGAACACCTACACGATAGGCAATACACACAGGCTACTTTTTATCCCGATATTCCCACGGGATCGGGACTTGCGCGGGTGAAACTGCGGGGCGCAGCTAGTAATTGGTATAAATACTGAAGAGTAATACAAAAATAAATGAGTTACTTGGTAATTCACCGTCGACAAAACGCAGGTGCACACAGCTTTCAACTGGTGTATTTCTTACTCAAAACAGACGAAGCATAAATAAACCATCGCTTATAAAAAAAATCTTTGTCTTTATTAATATTGCTGTTAGTAGGTCAGTGTACTAAAGTTTTCAAATACAGAGACAAAATCGTCGTTGACAAATTTTTGGTGACTGATCAGATTCGCTGGTTCCATAGATGGTTTAACGACCAATTTAGACATTCGCGTGATTACGTAATATAGAATTTAGAATGAGTTTGTGTCCAAAACTGTTGTTTGATGTTTTGTTGTTACGTCAGTTTTGTTTTAGTTACGAAACAAATTATAATCTTTGTACAGATTATGTTAACTATCTAACTGCTTACCCTAATATAGAGTTATTGGGTAATGTGTTATATTTATACCAACTTCACATAGTAGTATTATTTGTACTATTTTTATTTAGATTAGAATGTTTATAATTCCTTGAAAAATTTGTTTATTTTTTTTTTTGTTTAAGAAAAGACAACTCCCGCATTAGGGATAATCCTGTGTCGCGGGGGGCTTCACAAACATTCAAACAACGGACACAAAGAACACCCAGACTCGGGACAACTATTTGTCCCGTGTAGGATTCGAACCCTCAACACTCGGCGCGGTGTGGTGGCGAGGTGACCACTTAAACCATTGCGCCATCCGTGCAGTCAAATATATGTTTATTCCATAGAAACTGCATTATTCCTTGCATATAAAATTAACCTATGTCATTGACAAATCTGTTAGCTTTTCTTATGAAAGGATTTAAATCCTTAGATAATCTGTACCTCATCAAAATATGGCTTTATTGAAGGTAGGGATTTCTTCATGGTTGAAGTTACCTGACTTATATACTATATATATATATATATATACTATAAGCAACTCCATCTTATAGAAGACTGAAATTTACCAGAACTATTAGGTATTTTAAGCAATGAAATTAGGCGTTACATAGTGGAAGACCATCATTAAAAGTGAGAAGGAAACACCTGCCATTAATCTGCGGTTTGCAAGCTCTAATTAATGAAAGATCCAAGAATAAAATATTATATGGTCCTGTAGCCTAAAAACACCCATAATTAGAATTAAATTTATCTGTATATTATAATACTAACTGTTGCTTGCGACTTCGTTCCGTACTGTTCATTTTTTCCGGGATAAAAAGTAGCTCATGTCCAGGCTATAATTTATCTCCGTGCCAAATTTCGTTCTGGCGTGATTGAGGAAAACACATCCAACCATCCAAACATTTGCATTTATAAATAGTAGTAATATGTATGTATTTAGTAATATATAAGTATGTTTATCAACAATCTGGTTACATTAATACAGGCTCTGTCTAGTTAGGGATCCGACGGCCTTGTTCGAGGTGTCTAAAATTATTGTTATTATTCTATTTTCGATCACTAATTAGACGCCTTAACCATTACGGTATCGCCGACAATTATATATCTCCTGTGTTTTGTTTATTTCACTTTTGTGGACGTACTTGAATGTGATTAAAATATATGAAGATTAATTTTAGCATTTACTATTTCTACGTAGTGCAATTTGAATGGAGTAAGGCCAGTCTCGAGATAGAACAGACGTCACTGTCAGATGCATTATGAAAATTATTTGTGTAGTCTTAATATTACACAGTTACTATTCAAATAGTTGTAACGCATTTATTTGTTTTGAAATAAGAATAATAATATTGACACTTGCAAAGCACAGAATAACACGTGGCTTAGTCACTTCTATGGCGCTCTTTTATGTGAGGGGCTGATTTCAAAGGCCATCCCTGTTATTATTGACGTTTGTTTCATTCCAGTTCCTAAGAGCAACCGCTTATAACCCCAGGGTTCCCGCATGCATTCAAAACGCATGGCGGAGTTTCGATTGAGTTTTCATTGAATGTCTGAATATGTTTTCTTTTTTCCTTTTAAGTAACTACTGGTAATGTTGAGATTTATATGTATTAAACACTCATAGAACCAGGCCCGAATGTATTGGTTTTCTCAAAAACTAAGAGGGTTGTGTGCACATGAAATCAACAGCGTTGTAATTGCTATGTTGTATTAAATTACATTTATGTAGATTTTGGGAACGCATAATCCGTAAGAAGGCGTGTGCATGGTCCATCTACCCTATCTACCTGCCAATCTGCCTGCCTGTTCTTCTTTTACTATATCTACAAGTGCTTAGTCCAAGATTTTGAATTATTTACTTCCATTAATATTAATTCCACTCTGTATTTAATTATAGGAGTGACAAAATATAGACACTAGATCTCGCTCTTTCAAATAAAAAATGCAATACCTACGTATGGAATTTTTATTTAAAATTCCATTCATATTGAAGTTAACGTAAACGCAAGTAAATACATAGTATACGCGCGAGGTGAATGCAGTCGAGGCCTGAGGTGGAGGGCGGGAGCATCTCCCCCTACCACCTGCAAACCTTGCCTTCACGCCCTCAGTGTAGTGTCTACCGCATTCCTGAGCTTTGGCACCTAAATTGTATTCCGAAAGTGGCTAGTGTTTATATCTTTAGTGTCTATATTAGCTATTAATTGGTATAACCTAGTTACATTAAATATTTTCAATTTTGTCTGTTAATATTTAAGTGATACTTGAGTACATAAGTGTAAAAATAACTGTCAGTTCAAGGGCCATTCTAAGTCGTCTTATACACATTCGTGTTGAAAACATCGTCTTGTGAACATTGCGAAAGTAATACATTACAAGAGTAACAGTAATCTTTTTGATCGTATGGTATTTTTTTATAATAATATTCACGTAGTCACTGCGTTTCACTTATATATATATATATATATATATATATAGATCATACACAATTCCTTTACATTATAACGGATACAACATTTGTCAATAATTTATTCATCTTATTCAAAAACCTTAAGATTACCGTATCCCATCAAAAACAACATGTAAAAAAAGTATCGCAACGCAGATTTCATATCGTAAAAAGTGGCGAGATCTAATATTTACCTAATTAATGAAATAACAATGTTTACAGTGACCGTATTTAAATTAGACATATTTACGTGGCCATCAATAAAAATGGCAACATAATCACATAGATATAATCTACTATTTTAAATAGTTCTAATTGAACATAATGTTAGAATCATCATCATCTTCCTCTGCCCTTTTCACAATTTTTATTGGGGTCGGCGCAATGTGTACATTACAAAGGATTTCTTGGGCTGCTTGGTTTCTTTTATGGCCGGCCTCCTGCCTGACACCAATCCTCCTTGGGAATGTTGTCGTTTTAAGACGGGGAAGAGGTAAATTTGTATAAGGTAAAATGGGTAGGGAGAGAAATCTAGGGTAAGGGGTACCCGAATGTCCTGTATTTCTTGTGACTGGAGAGACTACTAGGACAGGAACACCAGCTGGCCAAATTTCTGCATATAATACATAAATAAAACGCTCAGAACGCTAATATTAGGTAGATTTACTCTTCTGTAAAATTAAAAAATGTAGAAACGTTCATCTGGTTCTTATACCGCGAATTGCCATCGATCGTCGTACGATTGAAATCTGTGAAAAGATTAAGCATATTCTGCGGACGGAAGAGTATTTAAAATTTGATATTCAAAAGTCCAAATAAATTTAAAAAACAATTTAGCTTTAAATTAATGCTAAAATGTGTTACAAAATATTTCATACTGTCCATCTCAAGTACATAATAGTCTGTCGTTTGTTTAAATATGGCATGACGTATTTGTACACGCTCGCAGCTGACGTAATAAAACAAAATAAAAAAAACCAACAAGTCAGTCAACCGTAGGGTTCTTTGACAGATTAGCCCCGGTGAGGTGATGACCCGTGGGGGTTTCCACACGTAAAAAAAAAAAAAAAAGGGTTCTTTGACAGAAGAACAAAAATAAGGTTAAACAAACATAAAATAAATTAATGACGTTGGCGTTTTGACCGATGCCGTGATGTATATTAGATGCATCATGAAATTTCGACACTGAATTCTAGTGAAGTTCCTCGATCGTTTGAAATACCATTCTTTGATGTTTCTTAGTGACCGTAAAGAACGAGACAATAAAAAATGCCCCTCATTTCCATTCTTGATCTGTGATAACTTACGCAATGTTTTTTTTTCAGTTTCTATCTCGCATAAAGAACAGTACTAGATCTTTTTACAGTAGGTAGTGTTCAGAATAAATGTACGTTTTCATTCATTCAATTTCGTGGCTATTACTCACGATGTTGTCGTTACCCAGTGCCCTTGGCTTTTTATTTTTATCTCTATACATTTCAACGACGTTTTTTATTATTTAAACTGATATTTCCGGCGTCTCCACGTGTTGTGTGACAAATGTCAAGATGAGTGTTGAGTATTAGTATTAGTAGTATTAGTATGAGATCTTTTAGTAACTTCGAGGCACAGGACGACCGCTTTTAGAGGCAGTTTCAGGTACGCCGCTACTAAATGTTGGAATGATCTGCCACCGCCTCTGCGTAACCTAAAAACATTGCGTTCATTTCATTATAATATTTAAGTATAAGGAAATTTTATTAATACAACAAAAATTATCACCTTAGTCAATATGTGCGGCAACTTTACTTACTTTTATGTTACTATATCATAGAAAGACATAGTTTCAGATATACACTAACATTGTTACTTTCAATTACGTAATACAATAAACAATAGCATAACTACCAATCCAATAAAAATAATATATTAATAGTATCTGACAGATGACAGAAGCGTTCGAAAATACACTTATGAATATAGGAAAATTATAATTATTGAATTTGTTTTGTTAAATAGTGTGAAATACAAGTATTTATGTATAGTAAATGTATAGTGTATGATTATTTATAAATATAACATTATTGATATTATTTATATGTAAAATATGAATATAATTACAATATATGTATATAATAATGTAGATATTTAAATTTAATTGGGGCCTGCGAGAATACCAGCGTTGCAGAGCGATCTGCGACACTAGCTGACGCAGGTACCCTATTTGGTCTTCAGTACCACCCTAGTCTTAAACCATATGATTTTTATTGTTATAACTGAAGATACAAATAAAATATTTTTCTTTTCTTTCTTTCTATTAATATGATTTAACGACTATGATATTATCGTATAAAATATATTAAGACAGACTAACCGTAATTTGAACAGTGATTTTTAGTTTTTTAGGTAAACAGTATGAGTACTGAGATTTCCTTTTATTTTATTATATCTGTATATTAGTACACATTCGCATCCGTGTTCTGTCACATAGTTATTTAATTTAAAATATGAATTAAGAATATTTGTGGGATTCTATTAAACCAAAATTTTATTGTTCTAATTATAAAAATGACGATGGCGCAAAAAGAAGAGTTTACCACACCGCTGCGCCAACAGAGAAATTCAAATTTACAACAAAATTATCAAACGATTTCGTCGATAATTCAAATATTAATAGGTACACAATTTTAAAAATGTGTTTATACAAGCTAAAGGTCTAAAAATCCTTACAAAAAAACTGTCATTCGTAGGACTGCACGTCAGAAGTAAAAACATAACTGACACATCTGTCATATGAGCGTGACGGTCACGCGAGCTCAGTGCTTTTTCCCCATACCAAAAGGGCCCAACGTGTCTAATGAAGTTTTCACTTCAAAAATTGTTAATAAGTATCTAATTGTGAGTCTTCGATCAGAAGTGTTTATTTTTAAAGAAAGTGATGCCATCTACTAGTGACATCCATTAAACTGACGTACGTTCGGACGAACTTTTGAATAAAGATTTGTGCAGTGCTTTTCCCCATACCAAAAGTGCACAACGTGCCTAAAGAAGTTTTCACTTCAAAAATACGAAACGAATTAACAAAAATATGTACCAGTATCACACACAGTATGTACAGTTTGAAATAAGAATGTCAGCTTACATAACGATTAGCCAAGGTCTATGCCCTTTGAATCCGTCTGAATGTAGGTGCCCATCGTTTCAATGAAATATAGTCTGCTATTTACGTACCCATATTAATATATATGATAAAGCTACTGTTCTATTTTATTCTATGCCAGTGGCCCAAAAATGTTCCTTGTCAGGTAAGATATTTATAGGTCTGAGGGTATATATATGTACCTACATACTAGCAGCGCCCCGCGGTTTCACCCGCATAAGTCCCGATCCCGTGGAAATATCAGGATAAAAAGTAGCCTTTATGTTAATCCAGGTCTCCAGCTATCTACATACCAAGTTTCATCGCAATCGGTTCAGTAGTTTTGGCGTGAAAGAGTAACAAACATCCATACATCCATACATCCACACATCCATACATCCATACATCCTCACAAACTTTCACGTTTATAATATTAAGTAGCATATTCCCAACAATTTCACCAGGGTTTATGGCCACTGCTTAACTCCTAAGAGTTGTAGCGTAATGTCACATCGCCTATAACTTTCCTCAATGAATCCTCTTTCCAACACGAAAATAATTATTCAAATCTGACTGCTACTTCTAGAAATTAGCGATTTTAAACAAACAAACAAACAATCAAACAAATAAACTTTTCAGCTTTATTATAATAGTATGGATAATACAAGTGGCCGCCAAGAAGTCGAAATACTAAAATTATTAATAACGATAAAACTCCGTCAAACGTATGAAAAAAAAAACCGTTACCAAAATGTATTTATTGATAACGCTAAAGCTCAATAGCTACAAAACAAGATAAACGGGAGACAAACAGAGAAGAGAAAAGTACAGAACATTATTTTGTCTTTTTATATTACACAGGGTGTGTATATAACATAAACTGCTAACAATTTTAGGAAAATTGTGATATTTAATTCAGATATCTTATTTTGAAACTGACAAATTGAACTTGACTACTACATATTATAAAACAAAGTCCCCTGCCGCGTCTGTCTGTCTGTCTGTTCGCTATAAACTGGAAAACTATTGAACGGATTTTTATGCGGTTAGACAGAGTGAGTCATGAGAAAGGTTTAAGTGTATAATTTGATAAGATTTTGTGTAAATTGATTGAAATATGTTGATTATTGTTGAAGATGTCTCTGCTACCCGTGCGAAGCCGGGGCGGGTTGCTAGTTGACTAATAAGACAAAGCTATTTCATAGGGAAGAGGGCTGACATGAATGAAACTTTGGATATTTGATACCAAGGATGTTCGTAGAATATCTGCATAAAAAATAAAAAACAAAATCATTGAATTTTACATAAAAATTCATAATATTTATGTTCTTTGGAAATGTTTACATACATCAGGAAAAGCATTTTCTAGAGATTTTTTTTTATTTCTAATTTTTTTTCAAACACACGGCTCCTAAAATTTGACCATTGTTTTGTAACAGCCTGTAGAAATTACGTTAGGGTATAATATACATAAGTACTGTGGTTTTATGGTTCACTGCGATTGCACATCTATCTAGACAGTACAAACATTTTATTTTTCATGCAATAGATTAGAGTACTAAAATTATTTTAATACCCAGAGAATTTATAGCTCTAAAGTGAATTAAGGTTGACGACCTCTGTGGCGCAGTGGTAGTGCATTCGACTGCCATGTCGGGGGTCATGGGTTCGATTCCTACTCAGTGCAAATATTTGTATGCATGAATACGTCTTTTTGCGTTACTCTAGGTGTTTGTATGTATAATATGTATGCATTTACAAAAAAAAGTATCAATGTATGTTTATCCGTGTTCTAAAGCCCGTAATACAAGCTAAGCTTAGTTTGGGTCTAGTTAGCGATGCGTCCCAGAACATATGGTCCTAGAATATATGGTTCCAGAATATATGATCCCAGAATATATGGTTCCAGAATATATGATTCCAGAATATATGGTCCGAGAATATATGATCCCAGAATATATGGTCCCAGAATAATAAATAATAATAATAACACACAAAGGATCACCCCACATGACTACTGTGAAATGTACAAAACTATAATAAATTGCAAAATCACTAATGCACTACACGGCCGTCGCACTTTTGGAGCTGGCCACTATAGCATTCAGGGCGGTTAAGCATCACCATTGAAGTTGCAAGTTTTACAGACGTCAGTAACCAACTAATATCAGACTATAATTATTCTTGTTTAGGCAGCTCGTGAAGCGATCGTTCCACATTCCATAGTTTTAGTTAAAAGAATCATGAACCGTGAATTTTCGTAGATTTGAATTTACATTATATAATTATACTAACAGGAGTTAATGCGATCACGTAATTAATAGATAATTTAAATTGCCTGTCGTTTCAACCGTGGTCACAGGCAGCCTCAATCCCCGTCAACATTATTGTACAAGCTCTTACAGACAGGACTGGTCACATTTTAGAAGCGTTATGTGACCGACAAATAGATGTTAATATTACGAATTGTAATGACTTTGTTTTTTATTTTTTATGCAGACATTTTCTCAAAAACCTGGACATTCCAACAACATCCTTGGAATTAAACACTCCTAACTTCCTTCATTCATGACAGCGCTCTTCCTTACGTAGTAGCTTTATCGGTCAATTTCCAAGTTCAATTTGTCAGTTTCAAAATAAGAGTTCCGTATTAAAAATCAAGATTTTTCCTGTATATCGTGAAACGTTAAAGTTTAAAAGTAGATAATTGAATGTTTGTCAATAGAATCATGAACCTTCGAAGCTATTCCAAAAGCCATCAGTCACAACGATCATCTATTATTTACAACTTTAGTATTGTAAGATTGAAAAGTGATAAACACAATGTTTTTATTGCCGTCCTTCTCTTTATGTCGATCGTTAAATAGGATATTAAACCTCTATAAAAGTCGAAAACTTTGTAATATATAAAATAGATTAAGTTTAGTCCTTTTTGACTTTGTTGGGATGATGAAGTCATGAAGGGAGTCATAAATACTTTTTATGAGATTATCTCATGAAAATTGCTTAAACAGAACACAATATTAATATATTCTATATATTTTAAGAATAATAATAACTTGACACTTCTCACACACGGTCGCTTGATCCCAAACTAATTATAGCCTGTGCTATGGTAACCAGACTTCTAGTAAATATACTTATATATTTCTAAATACATACTAGACACAGACTAATTAATGATCGTGCTCATCACGCAGTTATATATCCTGGGTGGAAATCGAACCTACCACCTCTGGCTCAGCAGACAGGATCACTAAGCTCTAGAGCAACAGGCCCGTTAGTCAAAACATTCTTCAACATCACAGCAATAAATAAATCAAGCACGAAAATAAATAAGTAGATATCAAAATGGCAATAGATGAACACTATGTAAAATTATCTTTGAATAATATTCACACAAAATTTTTCTAATAAGACGTCAGTAGCAAATTGCAAATGTGTTTTGCGAAGTTCGTATTGTTGTTTTACCTTTAATAAAAAGAAAATAATGTAAATAAAAGTTGGTAAGTAAGTATAAAAACTTAAAATATTGATTAGTACCTATAAACGTAATTTTTTTTGGTTTATAATTTCCTTAAAAAATGTAATAAAAAACATTACAAAACATACACACAACTCACAAGTTTGATTTTGTAAGATTACATCGATACTGGTTCAATTTTCAGAGTATTCCTTTGAAAGGAATGCTCGGAAAATTGTAAAGCAATGTACCTTATTTTAGTTTTATAACAGCCATGCCATGCTTCGGCACGTATGGGCCGGCTCGAGTCCGCTCGATACCACGGCCTCATAGAAAACCGTCAGTGAAGCAATGCATGCATTGCTTTTCGCCGCGTGAGTGAGTTTACCGGAGGCCCTAACCCTTCCCTCTCCCCTATTCCCGTCCTTCCCCTCTCCCCCTCTCTTCCCCTCTAATCAATCTCTCCCCTCTTCCCACTCTTCCCCCCTTTAATCCTCTTCCCCTATTCTTCCCCTACTCCCACCTTAAAAGGCGGTAAGGCACTTGTGACTCTTGAGTTACAGGTGTCCATGGGCGGCGGTAGTCATTTACCATCAGGTGACCCGTCTGCTCGTTTACCATAAAAAAAAGACGATATAATTCCTCTCAACTAAATGCCTCCTTTTTTTTACTTCTATCTTACACCAAAACTACACGTTTTTTTTTATCTATTACCGATTTTGTCCATCCAAAGGTTGCCTGTAAGAGATCGCTCTTAGCGATAAGGCCGCCTATTGTACATATCCACTTTGTTTTTAAGCAATATGTCGTTGGTGTACAATAAAGATTATTCTATTCTATTCTTATTTTACCAAGTGGTACCCACTAGTACCATCGTACCATTGTACCTTTTGAAAATGCTTACAGCATGACAAATTTTCAATGCGACGTCTCTAGATATATGCACGCGAAATTTAACGGAACCGCGGGATATCTGTTTTTGTTACATATTTATAAGCTTCACTTTCTCTACGTAAACAAATCTTGGAATTCCATTTTAACATACTTCTAGTTTTCTTCTCGAAATGAAACTGTGTGTGAAGCGGCGGTAACGTAATGGCTAAGGTGACGGACTTACGATCAAGTGGTTGCGGGTTCGAACCCCACCCAGTGCACTACCGGCGTGACTCCTAACACAAGCATTTCGCTCAGCTGGAGGGGCTAACACGAACACTAGTAATGTGTGACCCACGTTGCTAAAAATGTATATTTCTATTTTAAAAGACAACTCTCGCATTAGCAATTACTCCTGTGTCGCGGGGGACTTTACACACATACAAACAACGGACACGAACACCCAGACTATGGTGGGAATCGAACCCACGACCTATGGCTCAGCAGTCAGGGTCACTAACCACTAGACCAACAGGCCAGACATATATTTAGTTTGGATGACAATACTATAACTTGGTATCTTGAAGCTGATCTGATGATGGAGCCGGGAGGTGGATATTCTAACTCTTCAATAGCTACTAGTGAACCTCTCAAGTTTGGACTTATATGATTCGTTTTGAAGAGTTCAACAGAGTAGGCTTAGCTTAGCTCTTTCTGTAGGTTAATTTTTCTAAACTACATTTTTTTTAACATTACTAATTCCAGTTCTGTACTCTCGAAGCTGTTATTTAAGAAAAAATCATAATTATAGTTATAAAAATATTCTTTCTTTTTTCTTCATCTAAATCACAAGAATTACAATCCGAATGTTCAAAATATAATAGTCGTATAAGTAATATTTTATCTGATGGGTTACACATATTTCTAACAAATCGTTGCCGCCAATGTTGCGAATTCCCAGAACTGTCTCACATCGGAGACGCTCAGGAATTCATTACCAACACACGATGTCCCACAAACAATACAAAAGAAAAAAAAATAGCAAATAGAAATTACAGAACTATCCCAGTTTTGGCTAGATTAGCGATTCGGCGACATCAAAGCCCTGGCGATCCGCCAGTAGGTACAGTCGCAAACGATTGTTATCGCTGAATAAAATAAAAGGAAAAAATACAATATATTCCCATGATATATGTTGTGAGATAATAACATGACTTTTAGCACTTCTTAACGGTGGGTGAAAAGGTCAGAGAACTGATAATGATCACTTTAATCCAAGATTAGCTTTTTTGGCTGTTGCTCTAAGCTAATCATACTATTGCTTACAGATGCTTACCATAAAAGTAATTTGCCACATTAAAATGACTTTGGAATATTTTTAGACCAGCTGACCAGCGCAACTTCGTCTGCGTTTGTAAATTTGCCCCTTTTGCAACATTTTTCATTCTCCTTTCCCATAAAAAAAAAAAATACATAAAAATGAAATCCCATTCCTTAGTACGAGCATCACTCGAGAACCGCGGGACCGATTTGGCTACTTTTTGTTTCAAAATGTCATGGTCCAAATTACGAACTAAACATAGAAAAAATTGCCCAGTAGTGTAATTCAGGAAAAACTAGAAGCCTTTTTTCCATGAAATTAAACAAAATATTGTGACAGGACAACGTTTGTCGGGTCAGGTAGTTAATAATAATAACGAAACTATGTTTGCTAAAAATATCATTTTGAAGTGAAAACTTTTTTAGTCGCGTTGAGATTTTTGATACGGACAAAACGTATCGGTTTGCGTCACCGACAAGATTATCTGAAAAAGCAGTTACCATTTTTCAAGTTTTAAGTTTTTACTTCTATCGGCAGTCCCCATGGCTGCCTATGTTTTTGTAGTAAAAACTTCTTTAGGCACTTTTGTGCACTTTTGCTATGGGGAAAAAGCACTGACCGTCACGCTAATAATACATATATAGATCCACTAGAGGGCTCTAATCTAAATATTGAGTTATTTCAGCTCCTTATTAATTAATGTCACTAACCTGCTAATGTGGCGTTTTAAGTGCGACGTTCCGTTTAAGTTTTCTCTTCTGTCAGCAGTCCCATTAATGCCATTTTTTTAATTGTATTTCGATCTAATTTGAAATATTTAAAAGCACAAGAAACAATGCACTCCAAACGGGAAACTTGAAATGTTCAGATGCTAGTTTAGAATTTTTAGTTAATGTTAGCATTACACATTTTTCAGTGGATAAAGTCAAAAACACATGACGTACTCGTATGTACAATGTGTTTCTAAGAACAAATATATCTAAAGTGTATTTTTACAATGCTGTGACAGATTGTACATGTAAAAATAAAAATATGGTTATTACAATAATGAACAGCACATATTTTAAAAATAATATTATATTTTGATTTGTCCAACATTATATAAAACGTGTTTTTACTCTCAAATTTATTAAAGCTTTAACAGTTTTATATAGTCTTCTTAAAATAAAAGAAGTCTTTAGAAGTAAATACAGTTTATTTGTCTAGACATAAGAATAGTGTTTTTGATATGTGTTCTATTCAATATGTATATATAGTGCATATAAATAATATGATTTCATTCGTCACGAGTTTCCAGCCTTACGTCATACATGCTTCTGGACATATGGGCCGGCTTGACCGGAGTGATACACAGCCACACGGAAAACCGGAGTGAAGCAAGGGTTGCGATGTGTTTCGCCGAGTCGGTCAAGTTACCGAAGGCCCAAAACCTAACTTAGTTGTGAGCTTCAAAATGTGTTCAAACCTTGTAACATCATCAAAAGTCATAAATGTTATACTTTCGATGACTGATTAGCGAGTGGACGGGACGGATTTTCCCCTCCACCCGCTATAGTGGCCCCCCGCGAGGAAGCGGAATCCGCGTGTGCCGTCGGACTTCGCCTAATTGAGAGGTTGTTACCCGAAGGTGGTGTCCGCGCTTTATAGGCGCTAGAAGTAGCCGTAGCTATTTGACCTGGCCTTTATAATGATGTCTGGCGTTCCTTGTGGCTTAGTGACTTCAATCCTGGGCTTACAAATCACGTCGCTGTAAGCTGTAATTTAAATTGTAACCACTTTTGCACTGGCCAGTACGTAACAAGATATTAATCATTCTTGTTGATACTGTACATCGTCAAAGTGCGGTGACCAGAAAACCAACCACAATATGACTTGCTTTATCGTTTTTATGTACAATAACATTCAAGTCATATTATTAAATGTCGTAAATTATAGTTGTTATGTAGTTATAGTAAAAAGAAACAGGAAACCATTTTTTATGTTCTTCTTAACGTCGCGTCGTCGCTTGCACTAATTTTAAGTTTCTTGAAAAGTAATTCAATACATTTCAAGATATATGTCGACACGTTTATTATAAAACATGTTCCAAAAAGGTGTACTTAGTCATATTTCAGCATAATATAGTAGACCATGAGCTTAACGTAATACGCTAACAATTATAATGAATAATAATATTAACTTAAGACACTTTACACACCGTCGTCTGATCCTAAACAAGCCAAAGGCTGTACTAGTTCCCTTACTCCCACCACAAAGGCCGACAACGCACTTGTGACTCTTGAGTTGCAGGTATCCACGGGCGGCGGAAGTCACTTACTATCAGGTGATCCTTATGCTCGTTTGCCTCCTATGTCCTAAAAAAAATAAAGGAAATAAATCATGAAAACTGACTTGAAGATTAAAGACATTGTTGAAATATAGGTACATCTACAAGAGGAAAAGTATTTTTATTTTTCTGCAAAGAAAATATTTTCAATCTAATTTTCTACAAAACCAACTCAACTATTTATCATCTTTAAATAACGAGCTCATAAAATGACTACATCTTTTTGTAACAAGTTGTAAATATTTATCATTGTCTATCAACCATTTACATGACATATATGGCGCATACCTTTGTCGTAATATAAAAATTTTATAAGTATTTCATACAAGCTGATGCCCGAGACTTCGTTTGTGTAAAATCTTTTCCAAACAAACCTATTTCCTTCTCTAAGGTCGCATCTATCTCTATACCAAAATCCATAAAAAAGAAGATTCAGCAGTTTAAGGATGATTCATATTAGAACGTGCCGGGAGCGAGCCGTGGCACGTACAGCTGATCGGAAATGCTACAAATGTTTTATATGAAGAACAGACGAGCGGCAGAAACGAGCGACGCACGAGCTGCCAATGAACACAGAAGCCACAGGGCTCGGTGGCTCACACCCAGCACTGTCTAATGTGAATCGTAACAGTCAGACAGACTGACAGGCAGACAACTTTCACATGTACAATATTAGTATAAATGTTCTTCTTGAAAGCTAGAACATTAATGATGACTATGTCATAGATAAATTTACTTCGTGACGTAAGTCTGGGTAACTAATATTTTCGCCATGGTTAAAGACTGTCAAAAGTGCTTTATTTTAAACTCTACCACAAAAATATGAAAATTATCATAATCACTTATTTTTGTTTTCGTCAATGGCTGCTGTGTTCCTAATAATTATATATAATATTCATTAGTGTTTCGGGGATACCCGACTAGTTTAGGACCCGACACTTTATCAAGGAGTAAAGCGAAGGTGTCAGATGCTGCACTGAGTAAAACCATATATACCGTCAAAAAAAGTGAAATATTACATGTTAGGTAAGTTTTGCAATTTTTATAGCATTGAATAGCAAATTTTGCATTTGGTCAGCTGTAAAAACATAATTATTAGCTCAGTGAAAGAAGGGAACAAAGTTCCCTTTTTCACTAAGCTGTTTTGTTCAATACACCGGCATAAAAGTCGTGTTTTCTCGAAATAGCTGTTTTTGTATTATGACACTTTTTTGCCGGGTGGTGATATCCTTTATAAATATAAACACCACTCATGAAAGTGTTTATTCTAATTATATAATAATCGTTATTTACTGAAAATTATAAATGAAGATAAGTTTTCACAGCGGCAACTTAACATAGTATATAAGTACGAGTGATACTAAATAACCTGCAAACTTCGTCAAGAATTGGATTATCAAATGCAAATAACTTTATTTTTAACCGGCTATAGTCCCAGCTATCTAGTGCAATCTATCCAAAAAAATAATCAAATATTATCTGTTCAAAATTGTTCGAAAACATAACGGACAACATACACCCATAAAAAAATACTTTCAAATTGAGAATTCCTTTTTTGAAGTCTGTCAAAATAGAAATGTCATGGAAATCAAAATAGTACAAAATCTTCGATAATGTGCCATTGAGATATTCGTTGACAGAGTGTAATAAGCTTTTGTAATAAAATAATTTAATGATACTCTCAAAAATGCTGTTGTCCTTCGTCGACTACCTACATTGGATGAAAATTAAATTGTCTTGTTGTCTAGTAAAGTGAAATGTTTATTATTTAGGTACGAAAGTGTAAAGTTTTGTTTGAGACCTCTTAAATCTTGTGAAAGAACTTAATAAGAAGTAAATTGTTTACTACAGACAAGTTTAATTTAGTCAAGAAAACTTGACTACTTAAAGTTTTTAATTTAACAATTATTATTCCTAAATATTTATACTTTTGAAGTATTTGGGACTATGGTTTTTTGAAGAAGAACTTGTACCTTGTCAAAGACTGCGGTTAAACCCCAAAACGCATTTTTCGCTTCAACTGATAAAAAGACTTGCTAAAAGTCCATGGAAAAAGAAAATCATTTTCAATACTCGTGTGAAACCTGTACTGCGAGGTATCAGTACTAGCTTACTATAAGGCAAATCATTTGCCGCGGAATATTTGCAAACCTATATTATAAAGAGAGGAACCTAAAACCAATCTTCATTTGTGCTGTAAGAGCTTCTTGTGTTTGTATACTCTTTGAGCTTCTTTTAAATTTCATAATTCTAGATCCACAAATAGGTTTTGATTTTCTTATAAATTTCAAAATCAGTAACATAAATCGCCGTATTTGTTTATTATGTAGACTACCTAACATCCGGTTTCTGAAAGGCTGATCAAAATATTGTTCAACAGAGCTGTCAGGCTTACAGCGACAAAGAAAAAAATACTAATCTATGATCAGTTTCATTGAACATTCGAATGTAGTGTTTGTATACTTAACTCTGACTCGAATAGCATTTCAAAAAAGATTAGTCATAATATTAGACATTTGACAGCTCTTTTAACTGATCCGACCATCAAATCAAAGTGTCCTATCATACTTTCAGCAACTTAATATAAATTTGACACGTGATTTGACATACGATTAGTTAATTTTTGCGTTGATCAGCATTTTAGAAACCGGGCGTAGAAGCTCCATCTTTATAGCTTCAATGTGCCGGAGAGCCAAATATTAGACATTACCACCTATCTTATCTGTATATTTCAACTTGATATCTCTACAAGTTGACATAAACGAACAACGGAGTGATCCTATAAAAAGTTAGTTTTCCTTTGTGGTACAGAACGGTAGAGAAAAAAAAAGACTGCAAAGTAACTATTGTGAGAGAAGACCTACGCCCAAAAGAATACTGATAATTATTTATTTTTTTGTAATAAAGTTTTTTGTATATATTTTTAGGTACAAACCTGATCGTGCTAGTTTTAGGTATGTATAAATCATTATATTTTATAATAATAATAATAACTCCACACATCTCACACACGCCTGATCCCAAACTAGGCAGAGCCTGTACTATGGTAACCAGACTGCTGATAAACATACTTATATATTTCTAAATACATACATATTACAGATAAATTACCCCCCAGACACAACAAATTATAGTGCTCATCACATAATTATTTGTTCTGGGTGGGAATCGAACCCACGACCTCTGGCTTAGCAGTCAGGGTCACTAACCACTAGACCAACAGAAATTTTGTGCGAATACTGTAAAGTATCTATTATATTAAAAAGGAGAAGAAAGCGAAATATGTATATCAAATATTGTATATTTAATAAACGTTAATACTCAGAATACCACATAATATTTTTAAAAGCATTTTAAAAAGGTTTTTAATAGAATTTAGTAGGTTCAATGAAAAACACATAAAAAATACTAAGTGCATTTTTTACATTTTATTTTAGTGTGTTCTTTTACATGTGATTTAGTAGTTGTGAACTTTATACCGAGAACATAAATCTTAGTGTATTTCTATCCCATTTCTTGTGTCTGTCAGTAGAAGATGTATCTTATGTCGACAACACCATCGGCGCCGACGCCTAGTTATAATTTTAATTTATTATATTTTTATTCTATCACATCTTAAATCGTATGGTGCGTCATACTCATATCTGTTTGTCGTGCTAATATTGTAGTTTATCATTCATATTAGCATGTGTCTTCTTTAAAACGCCTCTAAGAAAGTTGATGAATAATTTTATCTGTAAAACTTTTGAACATAGCGTGACATTAATAAATGTCAGAGCCACTGTTCAAGTAAGTTTATTTGAATTCGACAATATTTGTACTTAATTATCAGAATAATGGCTGCAGATGTTTTTAATACGTAATACGTAAGAGTATTCTTTTTACCCCTTTGTAAGCAAATTTCGCATTCGGCGATATGTAGAAAAAGTGTAGAAAGTTAAAATTTTCAAACTTAATGTGTTATAAATAAAAAAAAACGTGAAAACTTCTCAATCAAGCCCGTGTCCAGTATTTCAGATCAAAATAATTTATTTTAATTCAGAAGTAGTCAGAAGTAGTCAGAAGTAGTCAGTCAGACTAAGCCGGTCGTGAAGCTAGTTGCCTTTTCCAATACCTAGATCCTGTGGAGAAGAACAGGTAAGAGACTCCAAGGACACTCTATTTCAACATGTTTTTTACAAGTGTCTGTTACATTGCTTACCTATAAGTGCAAATTAAATGTGAGGACAATGTAAGGTATTGTTCTAAACTATAAACAGTCGCGCAAATTACTATATGTAAGTAATAGCAGTTCGGAGATGAGCAGCCTCGACCAACGGCACTCGCTCACGAGCATGACGCACGCGCCATCGTCCACTTCAACCATATCAAAGGGAGCCGATGTATATGTTGACCTGTTTTGTATCAACCACGGCAAAACATACTCTGATCAAATTGGAAATGTTTTGAAGAAATGTTACTAACTACCCACTAACGTGTCCCTCATATGTTTGTTTTATCATTTGTGCCGTACAATTTCTTTCTTTTCAGACCACCTCAGGGTACTTTTCTTTTCCCTTACTACGCCCTCTTTCAAGCCACACTGCTTTCGAATATCACATTCCTCGTCCTGTCAACCAATCTTACTCCGTACTTCCCAGTTATCTCATCTCAGCAGCATTTATTCTACTTTCATCATTAAACTAAATTATCATTTTTGGTAAAAGACGATTGCAATCCCTACACATTCATTTATAAATTTTGCAAGAATGACATTTTAAGTTTGAATAATTATTATTATCGATCATCATGCAAAAGTCGTATCTTATCATATAAAACTCCAAAATATTTTATTTTTAAGTTGTCACTTGTCAGTTTTTGTAATCTACGTGTCGGGTAGTGGGCACCGCCAAGTTGGAAATATTGAAAGACCAATTTGTGGCGCGATCTTTTGCCAAAACATCAATCAGACTGTCCGCAACTCGTAAAATGAGTTCGACATTATTTAAGATTACTACTATATGTCTATGGGATTTATTGGCTTTTTTCCTAGTGATCTGACGGCTTTTGTATTGAGGGCAGTCTCGATGTTATACGTATGTTTTTCTTCTAGTTTATATTTTTAATATTTTGCATCGTGTTATTTTGTTAGCTCAGTGTATAATCAGTTACGCACAGCGATTTTTTGCTAGAATTGTATCATCTGCTATCCTTCTACAGAAAATCACTATTTGCGTAGGATATTCTGCTTAGATGATATAGTTTTGGTGGTGAGTACATGTTTTATCATTATTTCGCTACAAATTATCATAAATGTCGTAACCAATGTGAGTGGAGCTCACATAACTTACATATATTTGACGGGCCTGTTGATCTAGTGGTTAGTGATACTGGACGAGAATTAGCCAAAGGTCGTGGGCTTGATTCTTATCCAGGACAAATAATTGTGTGATGAGCACGATAATTTCTGTGTTCGGGTGTATTTTATTTATAATATATAAGTATGTTTATCAGCAGTCTGGTTACCATAGTATAGGCTCTGCCTAGTTTAGGATAGACAACCGTGTGCCAGATTGACTTGAGGCGCTTACCTCAAGTTATTATTATTATTATATGAGCCACTCACAATGATAAGTTCGACATATTGACTACCGCACTTTTAATGTAAAGACTTATCATAGCATATTAACTTGCAGCCTAAATACGCATTTAAGATAGGTTTTAATAGAGAGCGCTTTTTAATATGATCAAAAATATTATTAAATTGAAGAAACATCCAATATAAAAAATCTCCATATGTTATTACTTCATAAATACACGCAACTATCACAAAAAGTCCGTGTGATGTGTTTTGTGAGTTACAAGAAATTGTGTTCTACTGAATGGTGTATATTTAAAAATCGCATTTATTTCGTAACTTAAATACATAGATTTCATATAAAACTCACACGAACAATTAAGCATTAACAAATATTCCTAAACAAAATTAAATTCGATGTCAGGTAATAATCCTTTTCTTACCTTGCAAACACTATTAAGCAAAAAAACATCACTAGCATTAATAAATAGTTCAACTAAACTCACCCTAATATAAAGGAAATATGCTTAACTTATGCCGTTTTATGTTTACACAAAGTAAGTCATATTTCAGTGCTATGTAATAATTTCGCACTTTATTAGCTACCATTAATTTTATTATACTATAACTTCATGAATCAAAGCAGACAAATAATGGATAGAATTAGATGCCAATAAATCACTACAACGATTTATGAAGAGATAAATGCCATCGGTCTATTGTTTCAAAGGACTTGGCTCGCTATTACGTGCACCCAAATTAATAATTGTAAGCATACAATGCATCGTTGGTTGATACCGAGTAAACCTGTTATTAACTTGTTTGTATGCTTAACCCGTTGTATGGCGGAACGGGTCCTACAGACCCATCATTGTAATTAAATATAACTATATAGCTATTGCATGCAGCTACACTCTGTAGATTTTGTCATTCAATTTAGTTATCCCTGGGGAACCTATGTCCTTTTCGGTACCCCTGACGATGTTTATGCAGAACTTCATGATGATCGGTTTAGTAGTTTGACGTTCAAGCATAACTAACAAACAAACTTATATTCTCATTAATAATATACAAGCTGTCGTTCGCGTGGAAATATTGGTGAAATCTATCCCACGGGTACCGTACATTTTTGCTTATGTACCTATGAGCTATTCCAGACTATAATCTATCTCTGTGATAAAATTCATCCAGATTCATTTAGCCGTTTTTGCGTAAAAGAGTAACAAACAGCCGTTCATCCATTCATCCATCCATCCATCAAGTCTCTCAAACTTTCGCTTTTATAATATTTATTTCAAAAATTTAAAGAGTTATGTGTATCTTGATATTTGTTGTACTATATCTCAGTCGTGCGTGTTGTCCATACGAGTTACAGATGAAAAAAAAATAAAAAACAACTGTTCTTGCAGAAAACAAATAAGGTGCCATACAGTCGCCATTATTAAAAAAGCAATTATAACCAGTGTCACTCGGGATGATGTGAGGATTCTAGCGATACCACATACGTCAAAATCTGTTCAGGCGTTTAGAAGTTATGGCGGAATAAAGAAACTCACATACATACATATACGTACATGAATAATGAAAACATTACACTTCTTATTTGGACAATCGTGTAAAAAGTAGGATAAGACAAGACTATTTTCCATTTACCTAGTCACGAGAAAATTGTGTTTGTAAAACAGTAGAAATCTTTTTTAAGAACCTTACCTGCGGATAGTTAGAATAATGTTTGGTAAAAGTTATTGTCTCTATTTTTGTGTTTCATTCTTAGTTTAGCTATTTATTACATAACATATTCATAGGTAAGTACGATCGTAATAATTTAGATCGCTCAGACCTTAACACGCATAGTGTGGAACTTTTTGCCTATATGCATCCCGAGGGTTACATGATATGTGTATTTGTGTATATACTTAGGGATGACGTCAAACATGCAGTATGACGCATGCAGGGAATATTTCTTTACTTTATAATTTATGATTAAGAACACAGACCTACTTTCATGTTGTTTTCTTAGGGTGCTTTCCATTCTATAAAGCTTTGGTCTAGTTTTTTTCAAATGGGTGTAAATGAATTAAGTGTGGAATATATTTTGTGTAAAAATGTTTTAGAAATTCATTCCAATTGGAGTCGTGAACACCGGTTAACTAGTTCAGCTAGACAGAAGATCGGGGTTTAATAGCGTGATGCTGTTTCTCTACTTATAGGAAGGGTTGACAGGGATGTACAGCTGGGGTTTGTAAAAAGAGAGTAGACTAGAGTTGCGTAAGTTAATACGCAGCAGTAACATCTTACCACGAGGCTGGCTTTTTTCGTTATAGGAGAATAGTTTACTAACTTTTAAACTTATATATACGGGAATTAACGCGATCACAAAATAGTATTACATACATCTGAATTGCCTGACGTTTCGAACAGGTTGCTGGTCGTGCTCAACGGCTGACTAAGCCCGTAGTTATATGAGGATGGTCTTTTTGAAAATCTTCCATTGTCTTGAAAATTGCCTTTTTGTGGCTAATTGATTTCATAAAATGAATAACTGACCGGCCGACTATCATACGAATAATTGATCCTCAATAAATGATCGATTCAAATGACCGAACGGCACAAATACTTCAAAGGAACGAACAATCCAAATAACTGAAAAGAACTAACGATTACAATGACTCAAATGAACGAACGTTTAAAATGTCTCAAATGAACGAACGATTTAAGTAAGCACTTAAAAGATCCATAAATCGTTGACAATAACCAATTGACACAAGGCGAGTAGTTTTTTTCTAAGTAAATATTATTAGCATTAAGACCGAGTAAGTGATGTGACTTGCATGTAACTTGCAGTGATATTCCTTTTCTCTCCATTCCAATATAGTCGAAGCTCAAAGCTACTTCAAAGTTTGCTTATATTGCGTTTGTACCTCTCATGCGCAAAGACTAGTGACAAATAACTGAAGGCTATACAAATATATTGCGCTGCAGTTTTTAGGTCATTCCCGCTTTGAGCTATTCTGTTTAGTGTGTAAATATTTTAAGAAAGAAGCCAAACATAAATAAAACATGTCTTTTTTACATCTGATCAACGTACAGAAAATCGCAGTAAGATAACGCGAACACACAAGTCTATAATCATAAATTTAAAATTTAAATCATCTCCGACTTGAAAATCCCTTCAACAATTAAAGAGCTGATATCTTCAAACGACTGAACAGATTTTCATAAACATATCAACTTATAAAAGTTTGACGTGTCTTTGTGTGTCTGTGGCATCGTAACTCCCAAACGAATGGACCGATTTAAGTGCGTTTTTTTTTGTTTGAAAGGTGATTTGATCGACATTGTTCTTAGATATAATTCAAGAAAGTGCGTTCAGCCGTTTGAAGATCATCAGCTCTTTTCTTATTTTTGAAGGGATTTTCGAGTCGGGGGTGTTTTAATTTTATGATTATAGACTTGTGTGTTCGCGTTATCTTACTGCAATTATCTGTATGGTGGAGGAGCTACATTGGCCTGTAGTGGCTGCCTTCTTTATGGGACATAAACACAAGACCGAAAATTTACAATTCTAAAAAAAGTCTATGTATTTATGAAACTTTTAATACGTACAACATCAGAAACCGTATATATCTTAACTGGTTTAGTGCAGAAATCGAATAAATCAAATATAAAAGCTGTGCTCGATCATTAAGATACACTCGTGTCGATAATATTGGCTTTCTACACACTACACTCAGCTTGTTAGCTGCTCAAGTTAAGTGCTATATTGTGTCCGCATTGTTTCAAAGCACACTACGACCCACAGAAATGTACACTCTGTAAATTATTTCTTACAGATTCTGTTTGAACAATAAGACGAGTGGATGTAATTAATTGGTAAAAGTTTCACCAGTTTTGGTTTTGGTTTTTGATTACGAACGCATAAGCGAAAGCCAAGCTAATCCTGGCTTTAATATTGTGAAGACGAATATGATTCTGTTTGTATACCCGAATTACACTCAGGCACTTTTTAATTATAACCTCTTTGTAAAACACGATAATCAATTCATCATTATAGTGGTTCTATGTATAAAAATTACTTTACAGATAGTGTTAATTTTTTTTCCGAATTTTATATTCATGGAAGTCGGATCTAAAGCTTTGTATATATGTATCTCAGTAACTTTAATTTGCTCATATTGTATAGAGGTATTATAATAAATAATAATATATTTCATTGTGCAGACCTATCTTAGTGATAACCAATAATAACTTATTTCCTGTATTAGAGAGATTTTATATTGATTTGTATATCACAGTTTTGTAAAAGTGCTGAACTACTTCTGAAGTCCCTGCCATTTAACCAACATAAAATAATTCATTTTATAGACCTCGTCTTCTAAAAAATGCCATGTCTAAAGAACTTCAATTCATATTTGATATTGCCTCAGTGACATGTACAAGGATAGTTTTTGTGTGGCCTAAAGCAGTAACAACCTAGTTTCAATGTGATTAAAAAGGTGAGAAAAAAATTATATATACAATGTAAAATTAAAAAAAAATTGTAACACGTGAAGAGAATTGTTTGTACGAATTTTTAATAAAACTTCTCGAACGCCGATATATGATATTTGAATGCTTAAAGTTTATACGTGGGGTACACTGAAAGTTTTGCGTAACTCATTAATAAAACAATTCACATGTAAAGTAATATACATACTGCTTTTCGAAGTATTCTCCAACACTTTTTCATTTGGTCAAACCATTTCTGACAACATGAGGTCCAATGATGAATCCGTGAAAAACATGAGGACCATTGGTCTACCACCAATGGTCCTCATGTTTTTCACGTGCTAGTTGAAAGCTATCACGGCCTCTTCCGGCCCCGTAAATGTCATACCTCTCATAAAATTTTTCATTTTTGCGAAAAAAAAGAAATCGCGTGGTGCCAGGTCTGGACTATGTTCGGGATGGGTCACTAGCTCTACCTTTTCAGAAGCCAAAATTGACTTTGTCTTGGTCGCGGTGTGCGCCGAAGCCTTGCCATGGTGCAATAGGATGCGACTTCATGCTCGTTTTTCCGTAACTTTTTCAAAGACACTGGGCAAACAAATGGTGGTGTACCTTTCAGCTTTAACTGTCTTTGTTCTTCAATATGTGTTCTAAATTTAAAAATACGTGGACACAGATACATCAAGCTACACGTCTCCGGTATATGTTGATCAGTCATGGTACGGAGGTCTATCCAATGACAGTTCAATTTATACTGGCCAAAGAAATAAACCAAAAAAAAATAACCTAATGAATTGTGGTCGAAATTCGATCACCAGGCAATTTGTCTATGTATTTTTTTTCCTTCTTCTGTTTAGTTAGTTTAAAAAAATATATATAACAGTTTTCTTTTCCAACTATTAAAATAACGCGTCCCATGATAATATAATTATGTTTACGGGAATGAATGCGACCACGTATTTTAAATTTGCCTGGCGTTTCGACCAGGCACTAGCCATGATCACAGACTAAATCAGTCTGTGACCACGCAACCTATGCAAACTGGTTGATTTTTTCATTTTTTTTTATTTCTTAAAAAGGAGGAATATTATCTAGCCCTGGGCCAAAAGCGCCGGAAGCTAGATGATTCTCTTTACCACAAACAAAAGACGTCTTAAGATCAACTAGAAAAAAATCCAAAAATAGCGCAAACTGTCAGAATAGTGTCAATAGTCTTAATAATAATTGTTGGTCGTAAACTAATTTAGGTTCTGTTGTTTAACTCTTTACGACATCTGAATCAGTAAGTACGTCTCTTCCTTTATTTTTATAGCTTCGACTCATAAAAAATAATATTACCAAAAGTTTTGCTTCTTGATGGTACGGGAATATAGATAATGTAATATAATAATAGAAAAATAATATTTTTTTATGGTATTATTTCAATCATTCATTCTGGTCGTGAGCTCACCGTCTCTGGCAAGCTGCAAACTTCAAGCGTTTTCTGGTAATATACTCCTAGAAAATTATTTATTGCCTTATTTTGGCTGTGATGTTGTGTTCGTTTAAATTAGAGAAAATTACAGTTTATTCTTTATCTTTTATCGTAAATAGGTAGAAATAGTCAGGTGGACGTTGATCGCTGGGATCCGTGCAGCACGAGCTTCCAAGTCCATCTTAAATATGAGTAATTGTATGAGACTGCATTACCCCTACAAGTCAATATTTAACAAATGTTATACTTCAAAGGTTAATTCCACTGATGTGGGTCACGGCGTTCTTTCGTAAGGATTTTACATTGATTCTTGTCTATGTCAACACAAAGATATTACTCTGTGGCACCGCGGCAGATTCACAATATTCTTTTCTTGGAGAAAACAGCTGCTTTACGCATGAAATGATTTTATTATTTGTTTCGTAGTTCTGGAAGTCCCAAGGGTTAATCTATATTTTCTGGTTGACATTGTCTGGTATATATCTATATGTATTTCATATTATTAACATCTCGTAGACAAGCGATTTTAGGAAGAAAATCGAGCTAGAGACAATTTTGATACTGGAATGATGGTGTTCAGTGATAACGAAGGTAAAAGTTTTTGAAAATTTTCCGTGTAAGAAGCGTTTAAAACACATCTGCTGTTAGGATTTTACCAGCGCTGTCGGTACCAGAATCAAGGGAAAAACCAGATATTAAGACTTTCGATTAGACGTTCTAATCGTCCTGAAGCAAAGATTCCTGCTTATTAATGTAATATTTTTTTTGTGGACTTACAATTCAGTTGACAAATAGATATATGGCCAGCGTAATGGTAAGTGGTTGCTAGCAATTACTAGCGATTACAAGCGCTCTCATGGATAGTGTTGTACATTTATCTTCTAATGGTGTATTGACACGCAATTCACATCGAAAGTGTTGCGTGTTGACTTTATTAACGTGTTGCAACAGTTGATTTTTATTTAAATGGGTTATTAACTAAATCGTTTAACTATGATGGACTCAGACACACAAATAGACACGTTAGACTTGTAACACCTCTCCTTTAAAAAAAAAACTAACAGGAAAATAGTAGGGTAAATGCTATAATATATTACATTTTGTCAAATCATAATACAATAGCACAGTAACATAGCAACACTAAATTGAAAATTGTCTAGAGCGCGCATAATCTTCGTGTAGAGTTATTTATTGTATCTCTCCGAGTGGTGGTGTTACCAGCTTCTCCTTAAACAACCGCCTAACAGCTATACTGTAAAAAGTAACACTCGAAGTCAATTTGCATAGCTTAAATTTTTATTATTCTTAACATATTTTTGTATTTTAACTTCTTCCAAAGAAACTGTTGTTGTTATAAAATAAAAAAATAATATAGTTACATATTATGTAGAAGTAGAAATTTGGCTTATACTTTTTTTGTGAAACCTAAAAATGCGGAAATTTCACATATATGGCAACTCTACCCCATTTCTTTATTTACTTGTTTCGCTATTCATTTATTCATACAGTCAATTCCGTACACTTGTTTTTGTACTCTGAAAAATATTTTATGGGTTGACAGGTAATTACAGCAGTGTGTTCTATGTTTTCACCGTGACAGGTATTTGTTACGGAATTTAAATCCGGAGTAATAATTAATGTTAAATGTCTGGAAGTTTCTTATTTTCTCTTTTTCACATTTAACGAAAGTTAAATAAGCTTTATTTATGTGATGATGTATATGGGAATTAACGCGATGCTAACAGGTCACATTTACATTTATTTGTTCATAACAAACCATCTGTATGGACGGGCCTATTCATCTAGTGGTTATCGATCCTGACTGCTGAACCACCGATTTCCACCCAGGACAAATAATTGTGTAATTTATCTATAATAGGTATGTATTTAGAAATATATAAGTATGTTTATCAGCGGTCTGGTTACCATAATAAGGCTCTGTCTTGTTCTGGATCAGACGGCCTTGTGTAAGATGTATTCAGTTATTATCATTATTAAACAAAACGACTGATTTTTCCTAGTCTTGAATTAAATTAAAGTGATTGTCCACTAGACCGAGCGGCCAGTCAGATATAATTTAAAATAATTTAAGATTGTTTTTATATTTAAGAAAATAAAAACTCAACTTTTCATCTGTAAGTCTTGATACACCAATCACAAAGTGGAATGTCTCTACTCAGACAAACATTTTTTACTTTTATACATTGTTTTCTTTGCTTTGTAACTTTTTATATTTCTGCACTTTTACAGAAATTAATTAGGATTTTCATCGAAAAATAATGGATGTTGGTTTCACAAAAGTAACAATGGATATTTACCGAGGGTGGATTCATTTATTGTAGGAAATATTTTTGCGACTAACCCAGATTTTTGTTCCGTCATTTGACAGCTAGATAAAGTTTTGGCGGCAATTGAAATAAATGGGAAGCTTTATTGTTCTTTTTCTATTAAAAATACGTAAATTAAGCAGGAAAGTATTGTTTATATATATATCACATTTTCAAAACTGTATTGAATAGTTTCTGTAAAGAAGTCAAATACCCTAGTGTTGAAATTCGTAATCTATTTAATTTTCATTGTGTGTGTGTATATATAAATCTATAAACATAAATATTTGCATTTTTTTCAATTTTGTTCTATTACGTCATCATTGAGCGTATGCAAATTCATACGTTATAGTTACATCACGCTATTTTCTGCAAAACGTGAAAACTTATCGCACCTGATGGTAAATGACTACCGCCGCCCACGGGCACCTGCAACTCAAGCGTCACAAGTGCGTTGTCGGCCCTTAAGGTGGGAGTAGGGGAATTGGTGAAAAGGGGAAAGGAATTCGGAGGGAAGGGTTGGGGCCTCCGGTAACCACACTCACACACGTGAAAAGCAATGCAATCATTGCTTAACTAACGGTTTTCTGTGAGGCCGTGGTATCACTCCGGTCGAGCCGGCCCGTACGTGGCGAAGCATGGCTCTCCCACAAACATCGGTAAATTTCAAACGTAATGATATAAAATGTTCACCATTGTTCCTGTGTATAATTCAATTCTTAACTGCGCTCTAAGCAAAGCCAGCATTACTCAGTGATTCATTTGTCATTAAGCAAAACGATGTAAACTTAGTAACCTCGAGCTATAACAACTGGAAACAAAGACAAACTCGAAGAAAACTTAAATTGTGTTGCAGATAATAAGAAGGAACGGGACAGAATAATAGTAGTTGAAGGCTTTATCAGGAAAAAAGGCGTCGTTCAAACCTCGGGTCAATTTCATTAAGTGTTTTGTGGCGATTAGGTTATATAAAACTTTATTCTGAAGACAAATTATTTGGTTTACTTGAGCGAGCAAAAACTCACAGAATTTTCTTTTTTTTTCATTGTTTTATTCGGTCATAAAATAGTTCTGAGCATTTTCGTTCTGAGCATTTGGTCTATTAACTCAAACTACTTTACTCTCTTCAAACTGCTCTTTTCTGTATTGTTTTATGATTGATCCTCTTCAACTTAGTACTTTTCCTCTTATTATTATTATTGTTTTAAGTGCCTGGTGCCATTTCTGGTCTTTTGAGGCGCACTTCTACTTTACAGTTCACTGCTCAGACTTATGGCTTCGAGAAACCTCCAGATCTTATCAGCAGTGATTGTTTGTATTTCCTGTGGTTGCTTTAATATTCGGTGCCGCCATAAGAGCAAAAAATATGCATGGCAGTCTCTTCTGTCTCTTGACAGAATCTGCATATTGTGTTCTCGCCCAATTTAAGGTTGAATATAATTATATGTTTGTTCAGTTTGCACTTTTTCCGCTTACTATATGTATATTGCCTCTCTTTCTTTCCTTAGAACTACAATGTCCTGTACTTTTTACAGTTTCTTTACGTGGACGTGTACATATCTTGCAGAATGTCTTCTTGTTTTGTAGTAATTTTATTCCGTAGTATAGGATCTTTATATTTTCAGTGCATTAAGTTTGTTATTATCTTCATAAAATAATAACCTGTCAATTCACACGGCCGTCTGGTCTCAAAACTAGGCACAGCCTGTACTGTAGTAACCAAATGCTGTGAGGACAGCTAGTGCAACCTGGTCGAAACGTCAGCCAATTCAAAGGTATGTAATACCTATTACATGATCGCGTAAAATAGGCAGTCATGGGACTGCCGGCAGAAGTGAAAACTTAAACGAAACTGGTGGAGCGCCAATATATTTATAAAATGCATACATAATCGCACCATAATATATTTCGTTATATTATTAATTTCATAGTCTTTATGTAAACCACATTCTGTTTGTCGAATGCAATTAGTGCTGGTACTGCTGTAATATTGCCAATGTACTCGACGATCTCAAGAGATGGCGTTAGCAGTCTTCAAATAATGTAAACGCGCTGCACCTGATTGGTGCAAGAAAAAACGGACATACCCTGCTCTCATCGCTTTTCGCTAAGAAGACGCCTTTAATATAAAAATTTTGTTCCGCCACGGACATCAGTTATATTTCTCGTGAAAAGAAGCTGATTTTCCGTTAGTCCTATAGCCGTGTAGTGTTTGGACTCGCTTATAACCTTTACAAGGTGTATGTGGAGTGCTCCAGTCTACGATCGTGACCGGCCGGTCAATACCTTGCAAGAGACCGTAGAAACCTCGCCGCTGCTCGCTGCCTTCTGGAGGATCGGGACTTGGTCGGTGTTGCAGGTTAGTGCTGGCATGATTGTTTTGATCGATAGAAGTGGTTTACTTCCCTACACCTCGTACGCTAACTGTTGAGCAATCACACCCTGGTTGGGCTATTTACACGCCTGACCATATAATTTGGTCTTTACGAGTACGGATAGGCCAGTGATTCACGTAAATATTGGTGAATTTACTTTTCTATTCATATCATAAAAAAGATTCACGTAATTCTAGTGAATTCTTGCCGCCATTTTTCCTCGCTCACAGATTTACGTAAAATTGGTAAATTCTGTGTTTAAAACGCACGAGAACTACGTAATTATTGGTAGACTCGTATTTAAATATAATTAATTGTTAGATTTGGTGAATTACGTATTAATTGGTAATAATATCCATTATACTCAATTTAGTTGAACTTATTTATACCTACCCACTTATTAACCGCTCCACCACTGTACTTTACGCTAAGTCATTTTAGGATTTAAATTTAACTTGTGTTTTTACACTAACTAGGTAGATATACCTATCACTTTGTAGTTGTATTGTGATATTATTTTATAAACATGACGGAAAGCGAATCAAGCCGCGAAGTCATGTTGGTTATGTTGAATCAAAAGAAAGAATTATTATTTCAACGTATTAATCGTATGTACACATCGTCGAAAGGTATAATTTCTTTCGATTCACCAACGCGAGCTAACGAGAATTTTCTGGCTGAAACGGAGATAATAGATGAGTTACGCGATAAATTTGAGTCCATTGTTGATAAAATAAATAATATAAATTTGTTATCAAAGATTACGGTCAATCCCGAGTATTCTTGCCTCGATTCATTTGATGATTTATACTCGAGAGTTAAACGCGTTAGAAATAAAATATTAACCACTTCTAAGGTGCGTTCACTCGAGACCAGTAGCTCGATCAAGTCCGTAGTGAAATTAGAACCTTTAGTAATTCCGAGTTTTGACGGACGCCCTGAAAACTGGAATACCTTTTATCAGTCTTTTAAAGCTAATATTCATTTGAATCAACAGCTTTCTGACTCGCAACGTGTACAGTATCTAATTTCTAAACTCACCCACGATGCACTAAAATTCACTTCCGGTATTATTCCGTCAGGTGAAACATATAAAATACTGTGGGATAGTTTGGTTAAGAAATACCACGACAAACGCTCATTAGGTACATATTATCTCAATAATATACTGGACTTAAAAACTTGCTCGCACACTGCGAACGCTCTTGATACCTTTGTTAGTAAATACTCCGCTTCGATTTCAGCTCTAAAAGAATTAGGCATAACAGATCTAACTGATTTTATTTTTCTTCAATGCGCTTTGAGAAGGATGGATCCTCAAACCATCCAAGCCTTTGAACTTTCGATTCGGGATGTGGAAGTGCCTACGACACAACAGCTTATCGCTTTTATACAAGATCAGGCTAAGATTTTGGAGCGCTCAAACCCGCGAAATTGGTCATATACGAAACCCGCTGCTGTTGTTACGTCGCCCTCACGCGACCGGCGCGTTCATCACACCTCCAAATCTTACGCAGCAGTTACCGCGAATTGTTGTTTGTGTAGTGGTAACCATCGACATTTTTTATGATTGCGCTCAGTTTAAAAATATGCGAGACGCAAGGGCTAGATATGAGTTTATTAAATCGAAGTACGGTTGCGTTAATTGTTTAAGCACTTTACATAAACTTCCGGATTGTAAGAGTACGTCAGTCTGTTTCTGTAATAAAAGACACCATAGGTTATTGCATTTTGATAGTAATAATTCGCAATCGCATGCGGCTATGGTAAATACCGCCGTCGCGTACTCGCCGCCGCCCGCTCATCGAGCGACCGTTACTTCGCCCGCGCCTTCTCATCGCGCTCACACGACTTCGTCATGCATTCGAGCGCCCCCGCTTGCTACAGAACCAGTTACACATACACAGTCTTACACTTCTTGTCATAAGGGTGATATACTTTTGTCAACCGCTCAGGTATACGCGCGCTCTAAGGGTAGCGCTGGTATCAAATCTGTAGTTAGGTGTTTGATAGATAATGGCTCGCAGAATAATCTAATAACATCTGCTTGTTCTAGTTTATTAAATTTACCGATAATACCGTTGAATAATTCCTATGTTAAAGGTGTTGGTTCCGCTTCAAGTCCGATAATCGGTTATGTTCATTTAGACATTGAATCCCGTATTTATCCGGATCAGAAATACACTATACATGCGCTTGTTGTAGAATGCATTACGGATCAATTGCCTTCGAAATTTATCGATTGTGATCGCGACCTAGATTTTCGTAACCTTCCGCTCGCTGACTTAAGCTGGAATATTCCGGGCAAGATTGATTTATTGTTAGGTGCCCAGCTATTCCCATTTATATACTTAGGAAATATGGTCGAGTGTGGGCCGCGCGCACCGTGTGCTTTATCTACAACATTTGGTTACGTACTTATGGGAGATTACCCGCGTAAACATATTTTACCTACTGCCGCGTCTTTTTCTGCGTTAGCGCTTAATGATATAGTGCAAAAGTTCTGGGAACTTGAAGAAGTACCCATGAAACGCTTGTTGTCACCAGAGGAGACAGATTGCGAAAATATTTTCACGGCTACCGTGACCCGTGACGACGTAGGTCGTTATACAGTTGCATTACCGTTCTGTAGGGACCCTTCGGAATTAGGTAATTCGCACGCTACCGCTTATCGCCGTTTCGTTTCACTCGAGCGTAAGCTCCGTCAGGCACCGATAGTGCGCGAAAATTATAACAAGGTTATTCAGGATTATATTGATAACAATTACCTCAGTCCTGTTAAAGAATCTGAGCTGTCCTCTGATGGTTATTATATACCGCATCACGCAGTAGTCCGACCTGATAAACCGATGCCGCGCATCGTATTGGACGCGAGTGCTAAAACGCATACAGGACTTTCGCTTAACGATATATTACATATTGGACCCAATTTACAGGCCGATCTGTTTTTATTATTGTTAGGTTTTAGATTATTTCCTATTGCAATGAACGCTGATATAAAACAATATTATTTACGGATTGGTGTACCAGTAGACCAACATAAATACCTACGCATTTTATTTAGATTCAACGAATCGGAAAAAATTCGAACTTATGCCTTTAATAGGCAACCTTTCGGTCTCAAGTCAAGCCCTTACATAGCTATGCGCACTGTGCGACAGCTGGCTACTGACATGAGTCCGCTCTATCCTGATGCCGCGAAAGTGGCAGAGACCTGTCTGTATATGGACGATTTGGTTCTTTCTATTGCAAATGAGGATACTGCCACGCAATTAGCTCACAACTTGATTAAGTTTTTCAAATCGGGTGACTTTGACTTAGTGAAGTGGTCTAGCAATTCACCAGTGCTACTTGACTCGCTTCCCGACACGCACCGCAAGTCGCTTGATTTTGATGTTGACAATAATGTCTCTAAGGTCTTAGGTCTCTCATGGGAACCATGTGAAGATAATTTTCATTTCACATGCGCCGCAATTAATGAAAGGTGCACCAAGAGAAACATACTCTCGATGGTTGCACGACTATTTGACGTGCTCGGATTGGTCGCGCCTGTGATTCTCTATGCCAAGTTGTTAATTAAGGAACTGTGGCTCAGCAAGTGTGATTGGGACGATCCTGCACCGGAGCACATACGCACCCGTTTTTTCGCTCTTGCGCAAGAACTTCAAATGCTTGACACTTTAAGGATTCCACGTCATGTAGGCGTCGAAGTTGGTTGTGAATTACGTCTTGTTGCTTTTTGTGATGCTAGCATGAATGGTCTGGGATGTGTCATTTATGCCCATTGTACCTACCCGTCTGGCATTCAAACTCGCATTCTTTGCGCTAAATCAAAGGTTTCGCCAACAAAAATCACTACGCTCGCTCGCTTAGAATTATGCGCTATTTTACTTATGTCAAAATTAATAAAAACTGTGCGAGACACATATGCAACACGTATGACCATTGCCGGGATATACGCATTTTCTGATTCCACTATTGCTTTATCATGGGTTCATTCTTCACCACATCGTTGGTCAGTTTTCGTCGGTAATCGCGTCGCTCAGTGCCAAGAAAACTTGGACTCTAAACATTTTTATCATATTGCCGGAGCTAGTAATCCAAGTGATTGTCTTTCGCGTGGTATGCTTCCATCGCAACTTTTGACCCATGATTTGTGGTGGAAAGGTCCTCCGTGGATTCGCAGCTCATCTGAGAAGTGGCCGATTCAGCCATTCTCGCTTAATAATTGCTCTGTCTTGCCTGAACTCAAGGCAAATGTGTTGGCTGCCATTACTCACACAGAGCCGCCGTTGCTGTGTACGTTAGCACAACGTGTTTCTTCTTGGGAAAAGTTGCTACGTATCACCGCATATGTATTAAAATTCGCAAGACCTAAAGTTAAGGTCGAACCTCGTTCTATAGCAGGGTTGACAAGTGCTGAGAATGCGTTAATTCTCGCCGTTCAATCTGTGCACTTCTGTGAAGATATCAAATTGATCAAGGCTGATAAATTACCTTCAAAAAAGCTGCAAAGCCTCTTCGTCTTCTTAGACAAACAAGGGATTTTACGCATTGGAGGAAGACTTTCTGGATCAATGCTTCCTTTCGAAGCTAAACATCCGGTTCTTCTCCCTAAACGCGATCATGTCGTTGACTTAATAATACAGCATTTTCATGTTGTTAATTGTCACACCGGACCTGGACTTCTTATGTCTATTATACGACAACGCTACTGGATCTTGGATGCCAGGACTGTTATCAGGTCCAAGTTGCGAAAGTGCAACACTTGCTTTAAATGCAACCCAACGCATCCAACGCCTATAATGGCTGATCTTCCTGATTACCGTGTTTCAGAGGCCAAGGCATTTTGTCACACTGGTGTAGATTACGCTGGTCCGATAAGGACAATCCTTTCTCGCCGCAGAGGTCAACATGCGCAAAAGGCGTACATCGTTCTTTTTGTTTGCATGGTCACACGTAGTCTACATATTGAAGTGACCAGTGATTTAACTACTGAAAACTTTCTAGCCGCCTTTAAACGCTTTATTTCCCGTCGGGGACCAGTTTCATGTCTCTATTCCGATAATGGATCTACTTTCATCGGTGCGAAGGCACATTTAAATGAGCTGTATAGTTTTTTATTGAACTCTAGCTTCAAAAACGCGCTGTCGAATGAGTTTCTCTCTCGACGCATCGAGTGGAAGATGATTCCCCCAAGATCACCAAATTTTGGTGGGATGTGGGAAGGGAATATAAAGAGCATGAAAACGCATTTATATAGAGTAATAGGAAGTCAGTTACTTACATACGAAGAACTGCAAACTGTTCTTACTCAGATAGAGTGTATTCTTAACTCTCGTCCATTGAGCGTATTATCGTCAGACCCTTATCCTGAGGTGTTAACTCCCGCGCATTTTTTGATGTCTACTCCATTGCAATATTTACCCGCTGCTGATTTGTCAGATCAACGATTGAGTCTGTTGGAACATAAAAAGTTGTTAGATAGTATGGTCCAATCCTTTTGGAAGAAATGGCACTTAGAGTATTTGCACACGTTGCAAGTTAGGCAAAAATGGGCTACTCCCGACAAACCGGTAGAAATCGGAACTGTTGTTCTTCTTGAGCAGGAGAATTCTCCACCGTTGCATTGGCCGTTAGGAGTAATTACGGACGTGTTCAGAGGCTCTGATAACGTTGTACGCGTGGCGATAGTTAAAACGCAAACTGGAATTTACAAACGCGCTGTAACTAAATTATATCCTATTCCTACACAATAAATTCAACTTAGTTTAAACCTTATTTTTTAGTTTAGGCCGCTATATTTATCATATTTATTATTTAATCGCATAATGCATGTGTTACTCTCAGTCAGTTAGAAAATTCGCGTGTTTTGAAACATCCTGTGATGTTCCAAGGCGGTTTGCATGGTGGGGCGCCAATATATTTATAAAATGCATACATAATCGCACCATAATATATTTCGTTATATTATTAATTTCATAGTCTTTATGTAAACCACATTCTGTTTGTCGAATGCAATTAGTGCTGGTACTGCTGTAATATTGCCAATGTACTCGACGATCTCAAGAGATGGCGTTAGCAGTCTTCAAATAATGTAAACGCGCTGCACCTGATTGGTGCAAGAAAAAACGGACATACCCTGCTCTCATCGCTTTTCGCTAAGAAGACGCCTTTAATATAAAAATTTTGTTCCGCCACGGACATCAGTTATATTTCTCGTGAAAAGAAGCTGATTTTCCGTTAGTCCTATAGCCGTGTAGTGTTTGGACTCGCTTGTAACCTTTACAAGGTGTATGTGGAGTGCTCCAGTCTACGATCGTGACCGGCCGGTCAATACCTTGCAAGAGACCGTAGAAACCTCGCCGCTGCTCGCTGCCTTCTGGAGGATCGGGACTTGGTCGGTGTTGCAGGTTAGTGCTGGCATGATTGTTTTGATCGATAGAAGTGGTTTACTTCCCTACACCTCGTACGCTAACTGTTGAGCAATCACACCCTGGTTGGGCTATTTACACGCCTGACCAGAAACGACGAACTTCAAAAGTCCATTAGCAGGTTGGTGGCATTAATTAATAAGGAGCTGACAAAACTCAATGTTTAGATTAGCGCCCTCTTGTGGATCTATATATGTATGATAAGCGTGACGGTCACGAGTTCAGTGCTTTTCCCATAGCAAAAGTGCACAAACGTGCTTAAAGAACTTTTCACTTCACTCAGAAAAACCTAAAAAATGTAAGTCAATAAGCGCACACCCTGATGGAAAACACAAGAGAAAGAGCGTACTCCCATCTCAAAGGCCGGCAACCCACTTGCGACTCTTGAGTTGCAGGTGTCCATGGGCGACGGTAATCACTTACCATCAGGTGACCCATCTGCTCGTTTGCCCGTTATAATATAAAAAAAAACAGTGACTAGCGCCTATGAACTCTCGCAAAATCAGCAGAAGAAAAAATAAAGCTTTAAACCATGAGGTCTTTTTATTTTACATCAGTAAATGTTATCATCTTTGACTCATATAATGGATCAGATAAAGTTTTATATATTTCTCGTTTTGTTTTCAGTTAATTAGTAAGTTAATATTAAACACACTCCCTACAGAAAGACCTTGTTTCAAAAATTTTAACAACACTCGTCGTTATGCAGTTAAACGTGGCAGCTAAATATAGAAGAGGATAATAACCTGTCCCTCCAACGCGGACAAGTTTTAATTAACTGAAATAAAGTCATTAATTCTGCATTCGGGGTCTGTACACATACGAGATAGTTGAGTTTTTGAGAATTTCTAATTGAGATAGATAGATAGATGTCCTGTTTATTACAAAGCAATAGGTTACAATATTTCACTTATATTTACTTACTAGATAATGTTATTTACAATTGGAGACCTTAAGTAGCTTGTGATCTCTTCCAGGCAACCATTGGATGGATAGAGAAACAGGTGAAAAGAGGTTGTGACTTGTGACACTTGTGACTCTTAAGTTGCAGGTGCCCATGGGCGGGTAGTCACTTATCAAGTCACGTCTGCCCGTTTTCCACCTATCCCATAAAAAAATAATAATAATATAAATGCTATTTACAGATACTTAACACAAATCTATAAGTTGAAAATTGTCTGGCCTATTGGTCTAGTGGTTAGTGATCCTGACTGCTAAGCCAGAGGTCGTAGATTCGATTCCCACCCAGGACAAATAATTGTGTGATGATCATTTGTTCTGTATCTAGGTATTATTTATCTATAATTTGTATGTATTTAGAAATATATAAAGGATTTGCCCAGTTTGAGATCAGATGGCCGTGTGTTAGATGTGTCAAGTTATTATTATATATTTAAAAAGTGTGTGTGTACTTATGTATGCACGTAAGAAGTTATACTTCTTTGGCGCTAGTTAAATAAAGTTTATTTAAATATCATAATAAATAATACAGACCTACCGTCATCTAACCTCAAATTCTACAAACGTACTCAAAGTAATATGTACAAACCATTTTTATCACTTATAATCACAGTAAATTATATCTTTGAAACAATAAATTGTTAATAAATATCAGTTACCACGAAACATTTTTTGAAAAAATATATATTTATGTATATTTTATTCGGACTGATACAAACTACGTGTTGTGGCTTCAGAAACACTTGAATTAATATCGTGAAGTTGTTAACTTTTTTGAAAAACTAAAATGTTGACTACCTCACTTCAGGGTGTCGGTTTTTCGTGACGTTGTGCGCGCGCATCGTAAAAATTTACTCTTATCATTTTTCCCTAACGCGAGAAAAGAAGTATAACTTCAAAAATAGCATGTTTATTTAATTTTGTATTACTGGAACATTTTAGCTTGGGTTTTCGCCCCTTTTCGTTCTCGTAGCTCAGCATACGATAGACATTTACATTACAAAGCTTCATGTTCCACGTCATGTTTATATTTACATTTCAAGTGTACTAGGAGTTATTCACTAGATGCAGTTCTTTTTTAACATTAAAACAGTAATAATAATAAAAAAGGTAGTCTTAATAAACTTGAATACAAAAAGATGCTACTAATAAAAGTAAAATTTGAAAAATTAAGGGTAATTCGTAACCAGATGGCCTTACTAAAGGTAAATAGTCCATTTTTTTTAAATTTGATTTAGGGTAAAACTTTTCATGAATTACCTAACGAATACCTAACTCGGTTCTCGAGTACTTCATCTAATTACTCCATAACAATTTTCAGGAAGTAGGTACAACAATAAAAATAACATTGAGGTGTTTTTTTTTGTCTGTTCACTTTTCACTATTACACTAAATTAGTTTGATGAACTTATTATGATTAACTTGATTGACTCCGTAAAACGTTTTGTTTTTTTCAAAGATAAATTTGTTTTTGTTTGTTAGTTTAGAATATAATAGAATATTATTTATTGTACATCATATAAAAATAACAAATGGATCTTAAATTAATTACTAAAGTTATCTAAAAGCGATCACTACCAGCTAACCTTTGGATGAATTTAGTGACAGAAACGATAATATAAGCTAACTAACTAATATAATATTTCATCATGTTTAAGCTGAAACACCACGACGACGCTGTTTCGTGTGTCAATAGACCTGACCCATCTACCTATATATAGATGATAGCTCGTTACCTAGATATAGATCTAAGCTAGCTAGAGATAGATACACACTTATACATATTTTTATCAGCCCACATTCTCACGGTTCTATGCTAGCCGTATCAGCGCTCCCGAATTATATTCCGATAGTTTTATAGGTAAGCCCAATTCGTAAACCCAGTTTTCTAAATCCACTTAGCATTATAGCTCGCTAGACTACCTTCCCGCGCTCTACGTGACCACATAAAAATACTTACTAACATAACAGAACGAGGGTTTTAGTTTGGTTTAGGAAACATGAGTTTTGAGCTAAATGATACTAACACAACATGATAGATAGGTTTTTTATTTGATATCGGGCAATCGAGCAGACGGGTCACCTGATAAGTGACTATCTCTGCCCATGGACACCTGAACACAATGGAAACATTGCTTCACGCCGGTTTTCTGTGAGACCGTAGTACCACACCGGTCGAGCCGGCCCATACGTGCCGAAACGTGGCTCTCCCGCTTAGCATAGATTACCACATAGATGGATGCTCTTTATTGTACACCAAAAAAGTATTATACAATGCAGAAATATAATATTAAGTAACTATTAGGAAGTACAATAGGCGGTCTTATCTCAGTCTGCGATCTCCTACAGTTAACCTTAGGACTTACCAAACTGTATGGTAGTAGGCAATAACAAGAAGTAATAGGTCACGAGCGTGGGGTTTATCAAGAATAAACCCCACGCTTTTTTAGTATAATACATATTTAGCTGTACAGGTATGTACTGCATTCATATGTAAAAAAGCATTTGTCTTCGGTATCTTAAAACCTTGGTTCCTGAAGAGGAGTGGTTGAAAAACACTTGTCGTTTTTGAACATATTGAATAAATCCAAAACTTAAAATGTGTTCGATTTAAACTTTACACATTCCACCTGCTTTTATTAGTTACGGAGGCAAAGCTCCGCCTGTGTAATGACTTCCTTGCCGAGGTTTTCCCGAGAGAGTACAATATAGGGTTCTTCAAGAAAGGAGTGTATAGGTTTTTAAAGGGTCGGCATGCGTCCATAGGGTACGGTAATCGCTTACCATTAGGTGGATCTTATGCTTGTTCGCCACCAAAGTGATATAAAAAATCTACTGAGCCATTATGACATGACATTTTGCATATATAATGTCAGGGTTACAGAAAAGGACGGAAGGAAGGTTACCTTCCATAGAGAAAAAAAACCTGTTTCGAGGGTAACCTGAATTGAGTTACAAAACCTATATTTACGCGAGCGAAACCGCATGAATAAGCTAGTAAGCAAAATTAAATTGCTCTCTGTTTGTTCGTCGTCTTTATAATAATAATTTCACACATCTCACACACGGCCGTCTGATCCCAAACTAGGCAGAGCCTGTACTATGGTAACCAGGCTGCTGATAAACATACTTATATATTTCTAAAAACTAAATAATTCTAAATACAATAAATTACACCCAGACACAGAACAAATTATCATGCTCATCACACAATTATTTGTCCTGGGTGGGAATCGAACCCACGACCTCCGGCCCAGCAGTAAGGTTCACTAACTACTAGACCAACAGGCCAGTCATAATATCGCCGTTAGCCATTTAACTAAGTTGTTCGTTCGTTATAACTAAGTACACACTACTGTAAGTATCATTTAGTTTGAACTGAATGTAGGTTCCGGGAAACTGCAGGACGTTTTGCGGGTTAGCTTTACTTTAAGTGCATTTTGGATTTACGGTTTCAGATATAGTTTTGCTATTTAATGTACAAGTTTAATTTTGTGTAATAAATGGTCAGAAAGTTAGTAGTATTGTAGACCAACAGGGAAGAGTTTATGTAAACATTTTCATGAAGATTTACCTGTACCTAGACATATGTTTATGAGTTTTGTTTTAAAACATAGGAAAGTTGTCATACAGATGTGCAAATTATTTTTTTCTATGAAATTTTTTATAGTTTACTCTTTAAGAATCGATTTTCATTTATGGCGTATGTAAAATATGAAGAGTAAAATTTTGTGATCGAAAGGCAGCAAAACGCCTTAACGCTTTGTTGGAGTTTACTCTTTATCCTTGACCCATGTAAGAATATGTTGTGCCTTTATGTTTTATATATATAGAATATATACTGTACAGCTTTTACGAATGATGAGAGAGAGAAAGGGAGTGGAGAGTGGAATCATTGAAAATCAAAATCATTTATTTCAATTAAACCAATTATAGGTGTTTTTGAACTGAGAGAAAACAGGCAAGAAACTCCAAGGACACCCATTTTCAATTTATTTTACAACTTTTTGTTACATTGCTTACTTACTTATTCAAACCAACTATCTGTTCCATAAAAACTCTTAGTAAAAAAATATCAGTCATAAAAAGCGTCATAGCGTAGTCTGTGTCGACTGGTGTCGGTTGATATTTTAAATTAATTAACGTACCATGTAACACATTACATAACAATAAGTAAAACATGGAAACAGCCAGTTGTATAAAATCATTTGGATGCGGTATAATTAACAATAGAAATTCCACCTTATTAACGAGCGCAAATCTTGAAGATGTAACAAACGCTTTCATTGTTATTAAGAAATAACTACATAGTTATTATATTTTATTATATAATTAATATATAATATATATATAATTAATATATTATATATACGTACATATGTACCTGGTGTCAAAAAATCGGACATTCTCGACACCTGGTCGATGCGGTATAATTAACGATAGAAATTCCACCTTATTAACGAGCGCAAATCTTGAAGATGTAACAAACGCTTTCATAGTTATTAAGAAATAACTATGTACGTACCTGGTGTCAAAAAATCGGACATTTTCGACACCTGGTCACAGATAATATAATACTATACTAGTAACCTGGTCGAGAATGTCCGATTTTTTTCGGCTGGAACCTTTTAAAACGAAACTGGACCCCTAAACACGTTAACGTAAGTACTACAGTATATTTTTAAACAGTCGGTGCTCGCAATTTTGTCACTGTGAAATCTGTTCCATATAAAATTTCACCCCAACGTTCTCACTAAAGAAATCCTAAAACACTTTCAAGGATTTATTTCACAAGTCTATTTAAATTCGATTAGAAAACTGTAGAAAGCCGCACACATTAAAAGGGAGAAGACAAAAAAAAGACGAACTGAACCAGTTTTGATGAATTTCAGTATGGAGATAGACGAGAACATGAAATATTTGCTATATGATCGCGGTAATTTCTGTTAACATCTTCTTAATATATATATTTTTTATGTGCATGTCACTGAACTCCTCCTAAACGGCTGGACCGATTTTAATGAAATTTTTTGTGTGGCTTCAGGTGGATTCGAGAATGGTTTAGATATACAATTGGACCCGGTAGATGGCGTTGCGATAGGGTTACAGGAATAATATTTTTACGTTTGGGCAGGACAACGTCTGTCGGGTCCGCTAGTAATTATATAAAACGCGAAAGGTGATCCGCCAAATCCGCCGTATTAGTAAGTATTTTTTTACCATATTTTACAAATTAGGTACTATTTGCAATTCGCCATAATAAATTACGAGAAAAGGAATGTGTTAATGTGCCTTAGTGAGTGATGGTCACTATTAAATAAATAAACAATCAATTCTCTTTTATGCAATAAAGATACATTCACTTTTGTGTTACAATTAATAAAACATATTTTAATAAATTAATGCAAGACAAAGTAAATCGACAAAATATTAAGTGTAATAATCCTTTTTTTTGGTAAACAAACTACGTCCAGTCGATAGATCAATATACGTTTTGATGATATTCGACATTATTTGACAGCTGCGGTTTTATGTTGGTACGTACCCTTTATGTTTGCAAAAGTCAGTCGCTTTTTAGTTAATGTCAAGTCTGTCAACAGTCAATCTGCTGCTATTAAGAGTCGATGTAGAAAATGAAGTTATTGATAAAAATAGGTCGAGAAGAAATTTTATTATTTTTTTTTCTTATCATTCTCAATTCTTATTATCATTCTGTGTGTGACTGTTGAGTAATCTTTATACGAACATATCTATTAAACACCGCTAGAAATCGAACTCGAATAAAGTTCAACGTTGATCTGAAACACTTATGTATAAAATGTTTTATACCACATACAAAGTGGCGGATTTCCTTCCTAAAAGTTAAAACAGAATTTCTCTGAACTACGTCCTCTTAGCTTAGTGGATCCTTGTGCAGAGAACATATTAATTAAAGTGACACGTCTGCACCAAACCGCTGCTTGGAGTGCATTTGAAACAAAAATGTTACGAACAGACCTCTCCATCGCACAGTTCTGTTTGTTTCTATTTATTTTCTAGCTGACCCGGCGAACTTCGTACCGCCATATTTTATTTCTCTAATCGCAACTAAGGAAATAAAACCCTTCCGGTAAAATCTAATTAGCTAAATTGAAAATAAAACTAAAGTACTCAATTGAAAAATTCATATTGTTGTACAAAATGACTCGTCCATCAGATGTTAAATCGCAAATAACAGACAAATAATTAGCTGAATTATACGGTATTTCGTTCACTACAAAATAAATTTAATTAATTTTATAGCGTCAACAACACGTGGTAATTATGCTGTTAAAATGTAGCTTATATGACACGTTCGTAGATTTACCATAGCAGCGCCATCTATTGATTACTTACTCAACCCAGTCGAAAGGTATCGACATCTGTTAGAATCATTTGGAGTTAACAGATAATTGTGACTGTCAAATAATAACAGACAAATAATTAGCAATAAATTAAAATTGCGACTATAATTTGAGATTTAAACTATCCTATCTCTCAAGTTGGATCGAACTGCACATGGTGTGCGAATTTTATTATAATCGGTTAAGTGGTTTAGGAGTCCATTGAGGACAAACATTGTGACACGAGATTTATATATATTAATTAATTAATAAGATAAGAAGATATTAAGAAGATGAAGACGTACTTAGAGATTTCTATATAGTTTTATAAGGATGATGTTGTCCCTTGATGAGTATTCTTTTAGTTTATTCATGGTATCCTGTATTGTATTAAAACCACTAATCTGATTTGTATTAAAAAAACCGGCCAAGTGCGAGTCGGACTCGCGCACCGAGGGTTCCGTAAAATATTTTTATTATATGATGTAACTAAAAATGTACGGTTTTCACAATTTTTCCTTTATCTGTGCTATAAGACGTTGCTTCGTACCAAATTTCAAGATTCTAAGTTTACGGGAAGTACCCTGTAGGTTTTGATTCCATTGCGAGTGTCGAAAATTTGCGGAAATTTGCGGCATAAAACGCAGTATCTTTTGTTGAACCTTGGAAGAAATTGGGCAAACAAACTGACAGCCATTCTTTTCAATCACCAGATGGTTTAGGAATTATTTTATTCCAACATCATAATACAAACACAGAATACCCATATGAAGTCCAGTTGACTTGCAATGCATGATGAAATAATTATAATAACATTACACACACAAGTCATATTATAAATGTTCATAAAATTTTGCATACGTGTTGTCGCGTACAGAAAAAGACAGACAGGACATATTCATTCAGAAAAAATGTATTGTCCCCGGGGAATAACAAAATTACTTTTACACGAAGCCGCAGGTAAAAGCTGGTTAGATTTAAATAAAAAAGACATCGCCGACCTAGACTTCAACAATAGCCACTTATATAATTTCTAGCTGTGTGCTAAAATATAAACAAATGTTAATATGCTAGGACGTCCTCTAAGATTCCCTTGTTCAGCAATGGAATCCTTTAAAAAAAAACAGAGCTGACGTCTTTCTATTGTACTGATTCTCAACTATGTTGTTGTTTCAAAGTTTTCGAAAAATCTGTCGTGTTCAAAAAATTCGTCAAATCTGGTCAAGTCGGGTCAGGCGGGTCAGGTTTATTCAATCCGGAGCAAGTCGTGTCACGCCAGATCACGCATGTCAAGCCAGATCAAGTCAGGTGTAGCCGGGTCAAGTCTGGTCAAGCTTGGTACGTACTACGTATATAATTAAATATGCAATAAGTATATCGATATGATTGTAGGTATGCATTGAGTCACAAATTACGTGTCCTTCAATGCCAAAGTATATCAATTACAACCAGTTGGAGACCTGGTTGCATCAAACACTCACAAGATGATAAAGCTGCAAGCATAGGAGTAAATGGAATAAAGGACATATAGCAGCAGTAGGACGATGTCTAAAGATGGTGAAGAAGAAGTGAAACTGTGACTGCTGATAATGCCATGGATAGCTTTATTCGTTTTAAAATTAAATCTCTTGCGATTACGTCATATTTTGTAAGGAAAAGGAATTTTAAAGTACACTACACGAAGAACAATTCAAGAAATTTCTTACGATTTTGTCAAATTTTCTGTAAATTGTCTAAATTGTTTTATATTCCTCAATAAAGATTTTAGTTTATAAAATAAGTGTTTTGTATGACTTGTTCGCTAAAATATAACAGGAGTTTGATTTTTATAATATTCTGTACAAGTTTCAAACTACGAACCTGTTTCAAATTACGATCTATTCTTAGGTTGGATGTACGAGTAGATAGAACTGTGTAATATGTCCCAGTTATAGGAATAAATAGTGGAATTTGTACTAGACCTTGACAGGTTTACTACATTACTATAAAATCATTATTACATCGCTGCTTGAGATCGTACATTATAAGCAATTAAACATGATATCATTTGTCTCGCCGTCGTAAATAACTAATTTAGATGTTATAAGCTCATAAGGATCCGTATTTCAATAATAATTTTATCTCAATGTTACCTACATCAATAAGTATAGAACGTTGTTAATAGAATAGGTAAATAAACTGATAACTTTAACAGGCCGATGTACTATTGTTTACGGTGTTTTTTAAGCTGAAGTTTCTAGTATAGCATTCATAGCATCACATAGCATAGCATCTCAAAGGGATAGTCAGAATTTGCCTACTATACCATAAAAACAAAAGATTTTTTTTTTATGATATAGGAGGCAAATGTGCAGACGGGTCACCTGATGGTAAATGACTATCGCTGCCCATGGGCACCTGCAACTCAAGAGTCACAAGTGCGTTGCCGGCCTTTAAGTTTGCAGTAGGGGAAGGGGGGAAGAGGGGGAGAGGGGGAAGGGAGGGGGCTCCGGTACCTCATTTACTCGGCGAAAAGCAATGGAATCATTGCTTCACTGCCGGTTTTCTGTGAGACCGTGACCTGCGCGGGTGAAACCGCGGGGCGTTGCCAGAAATAAATAATGAAAAGTCCTAGGTTTTTAGCCGCTTCATCGATGTGCTGTGCCTAAACTATTTTATAATCAGAAATTTAAAACACCCCTGACTCGAAAATCCCTTTTAAACAAAAAAAAACCCTTCTCAAATTGGTTTATCCGTTTGGGAGCTATGATCCTACAGATAGAAACATAGACAAACAGACACGTTAATCTTATAACATCTATCTTTTAAAAATAGGCGAAAAAAGTAAATGTTAAGACTTTACTAAGTACTTTTATGTTTTTTGTCTGTCTCTCTGCCTGTGTTTTTTGTTTGAAAGGTGACTTGATCGAGAGTGTTCTGAAATATAATTCAATTCAAGAAAATGTGCTAAACCACGGCCTCACAGAAAACCGGCAGTGAAGCAATGCTTACATTGCTTTTCGCCGCGTGAGTGAGGTTATCGGAGGCCCTAACCCTTCCCTCTCCCCTGTTCCCGTCCTTCCCCTCTCACCTTCACCCTTGTTCCCACCTTCCCCCCCTCCCCCTCTTCTCCCACCTTAAAGGGCTGCAACGCACTTGTAACTCTTGAGTTACAGGTGCCCATGGGCGGCAGATAACAACATATTCACAAAAGATCAAGTTAATAAAATTTCAGATATAACTTTGTAACCTTATTTCAAAGTAATTAGAACTTAGAACTACTTAAACACTTTTAACGACGCGACAGTTCGACCCGCCAGTGTTGCCCGCTAATTCATTTACGTTCTTACGAACAAAGACTTTGACATAAATAAATTTGTGTTTTTAAAGTCCTCCGACGTCAGGGTCCTACCACTTTGCTCCTAATTAATATTTTGTATGGTCGTAAAAGGTTTACCTTTGAACTCTTACGGAAGACCCCATATTTTGCAAGTATAATATTATGCTGTACGTGCTCGAAATGATTACACTCGTCCCTGTATACCACTGGATTAATTAAATGAGGTAAGAAACAGAGTGAAGAGTGGTTGTAACCCTTTAGACGAGACGACAGGGGTCTGATATAAAGTGCATACTCACCACAAATCTGGTTTAAATAAATAATGCAGACTAGTCTAACATTTAGAGGCTCTGAATTAGAAAGCGAAATTCTGCGGCATTCAAATAAAATGAATATAAAAATGTTACAAAATTTAAAAAACAGGAAATGATATAAAAGTGCAAATTACTTAAGGCAATGTTATCTCCGACCTTCAAGTTACCTATATTTAGGTAGTTATATGAATTGATTGAAATATATCTACTTGTGTTTAGAAGCATTACAACCACACGGTATTTGCGCCATGTCCACGCCTCAGCCTCTTTGAATGAATGATTTGATAATCTAGAATAGTGATTTCAAACTTAAATGTCCACTATCATAGAGATATAGATATATTATTTATTCTAGGCTTAAATATAGTAATTTATTTTCAGATAGCAACAATATTTGGATAACGGCCCCTTATAGTTCTAACATGTGTAACAGCATTAGCAAATAATTGCTACAAAACTGATTACTGTAAATTTCCTGTCTGCGTGATGTCGTGTCGAGTCCGTATCGTCTAATGTAGAAGCTCTCAAGTAATAGAAAGTAAAGAAAGAAAAGAAATCTCAAGTAAAACTTAAAATAAGGGCAGTGGTCCTCGCCAATCGAGTTAGGCTTCCATAGTTTTGTTCTGTGTAACATTTTTTATAATCAAAAGTTTTTGTATTGTTCTTTGTTTTAATCCTTAAAGTTAGTGACACGAGTTAAACTTTATCTCGTTACGCCAGTCTTCAATAATTAAGTTGTGTTAATCTAGGGTTATGAAGTTGAATGTGGCCTTACATACTTACTTAGCTGCTTAGATAAACAAGAATCTCAGTAATGTGTTCAAAAGTCATGTGTGCAAAGGTCTTCAAAAACAACTGTTTAAACGTGGTCTTATTTCTAGCCGTTATTGATTTCTAATGTTACAAATTTTAAAAACTAATTCTACCATGTCACCAAATATCCTACTAATATTATAAATGGGCAAGTTTGTATGTTTATTATACTGAATTACGCAAAACGGCTGAACGTATTTAGTTTTTATTAAGAAATTATCATCTTTATATTGCCGATTTAGGACTGCGTTTTATGACAAGACGGCACTAATAAGACGGGTGTTTTATATCCTACTAGCGGCCCGCTCTGGCTTCGCACGGGTATAAAATATATAGCCTATGTCATTCACTGAAAAAATGATTAAAATCGATCCAGTAGTTATGTAATTATTTACGACATCACATTAAAAACCTCAAAAATAACAGTGTTTCTCCACCATTTAATGGAGGTTATTATACATATAAACCTTCCTCTTCAATCACTCTATCTATTAAAAAAAAACCGCATCAAAATCCGTTGCGTAGTTTTAAAGATTTAAGCATACATAGGGATATAGGGACAGAGAAAGCGACTTTGTTTTATACTATGTAGTGATTCATTATTTAATCACAATTTTTTTTTTCAATCCAATTCCGAAGTCCACACAGCTGTAATCGCAGGCAGTAGCTAAATTACAATATGTTTACCCTTTTCCTAAATCTTTCATCCTCTCATACTACATCTATTAACATACAGAAAACCAAATAAGCTGAATAAATAATCCTCACTACGCCCCATGAACTTCAATTTCGTATGTGATTTAGTTAACCCTTCCTTCTTTAGTAGAATGTTATTTTATTGTATTGGTAAGAAAACAAAATAAGCTTCGTAAGAAAAACTGTTTTTTTTTGTGTAGTTTGTTTAAATTAATTTGTAACTGTTTTGTTTGACGTTATTTGTAGGTAGAACGTTTTTAACTGTTTTGTTTGACGTTATTTGTAGGTAGAACGTTTGTAACTGTTTTGTTTAACGTTATTTGTAGGGAGAACGTTTGTAACTGTTTTGTTTGACGTTATTTGTAGGTAGAACGTTTGTAACTGTTTTGTTTGACGTTATTTGTAGGTAGAACGTTTGTAACTGTTTTGTTTGACGTTATTTGTAGGAAGAACGTTTTTAACTGTCGAGATCGATATTACACCAGAAGTCAAACCAGTATCTTTTTAATAAACGTCAAAATGGAAGGTTCTGTACATTCTGGGTCAGTTGGATCTTGTTGGATCGAAATCGACTGTCTCGGAGTCTCCTGAACACTCTCACGCATAGCGGCGATGTTCTCGGCCGTTCCTTTGACGTAAAGGTGTTGGTTGGTTGTTTACCGAACCGGTCGTCTCAAACTTGGTCACCAATCGTTGGAGAGTAGACTTTGAAGGGCCACCGCGTCTGCCGTAAATTGGGCGCAATGCGCGCAACTTTTGGACTAACGAACACTCATTTTGATTATAAAGTTTTATCATTTGCACATTCTGCTCAACCGTGTAACTTGCCATGGTGATTTGGCATCAGTGACTGAATAAGGAAAAACAGATTTGACAGATGCCGCCAAAACAAAATGGCCGCCACAGATTATTAACATCGACCCGCCCTATTTGAAAAACCCTTTGTAACACATACTTTTAGACTAGGGTCCAATATGTTCGTCTTGAATGAATTAGATGATAGATAGAACATTCTTTATTGTACACCACAGTTGGACAGAAATTAAACATAGTTAGTAACAGTTTATACTAGGCTCCAGTACAATGGGCGGTCTTATCGCTAAAAGCGATGTCTTAAAGACAACCTTTGTACTGAAACAACTGAGGAAAATACATTTATTTTCCTCTGTATATAAACCAGCCAAACGTACCTATTATTTATTTAGGCATTGAGAATTAGTATAGGTTTGAAGAATGTATTTTTTTTTCAGATAGTGCTGATTTTATTAAAAATATTTTCTTTTTTTTTATGATTGATTTAGCTGTAATGAAAATCTGAAGAAGAAAGTGTTGGTAGGTAGATAAAGCTCGATTACGAAAGCTTGTAAGTACACTGGGTTATAGAACTCGGATAAAAATACTTAAAGGCTCAACCATTTGGAAACGGGCGGTTATAGATCGGAACAGGCAGATGTGATATTATGTTATCCATTTTGTTTTCTTTAATCATTTTACATTTGACAAAGCAAACTATTGTAGTGGTGACTCTGTGTGTGTTGATCTATAATTTTTAATTATAATAATTATTTATTAAATCGACGATTTCGAATAATTGATGGTCAATTTTATGAATCAAAGATTTTTTTGAATTGAATTGAATAAAAAAAATTTTGGTGTAGATGAGGTGTCTTTAATGAAAACGCGGGTTGTGCGTAGGACGGTTTACCTATATACTAAAAATGATGTTGTATACTCATACAAGTATATTTTCTTCCTCCAAGAGAAAAAAATACATATTAAGGAACAATATTTATCACACGCCCTTTCACCTTCCCCGAACGATGTTTATTGTGATATAAGGTAAGCAGGGTGGTGAGAGGCTGATAAAGTATTTTACTGACTAGCAGTTCCCGCGCGGCTTCACTTGCGTATACATATTTATATATTTTGTGCAGAATACGAATTCTTTTTCAAAAATAAAAGTAGCCTAAGTTACTCCTTATAACATCAGCTGTCTGTCAGTGAAAGTCCCGTGGAAATCGGTCCACCCGTGCCAGAGACTAGCCGAAACAAACAGTCAGACAGACAGACAGAGACAAAAATTTTAAAAAGCCTTGTTTTGGTATATGTAACGTGTATACATCCAAATGCACTTAGTAAAAAGCGGTTATTTTAATATTACAAACAGACACTCCAATTTTATTTATTTGTGTAGATACGGCAATTTTATGGAGTCACTTGATTACTTCCAATGTATAATAAGGTTCTCTATCTAGTCTACAGCTAAAGCAGCGGGAAAGATATGTTTACTTGACTCTCATATCAACAGTAATATCACTTTAGTAGGATTGACTGGCTTCTTGGTCTAGTGGTTAGTGATCCTGACTGCTAAGCCAGAGCTTCGATTCCCATCCAAGACCAATAACTGTGTGATGAGCATGATCATTAGTTCTGTGTCTGGGTGTAATTTATCTATGACTAGCAACCCGCCCCGGTTTCACACGGGTAGCAGAGGCATCTTCAACAATCATCAACATAATTCGATCAATTTATCTTAACAAATTGTACACCTAAACCTTCCTCATGAATCACTCTGTCTATTAGTAAAAACCGCATGAAAATCCGTTCAGTAGTTTTTCAGTTTAACGCGAACAGACAGACAGACAGACGCGGTGGGGGACTTTGTTTTATAATATGTAGTCATATGTATGTATTTACAAATATATAATTATGCTGCCAAGTTTGGGATTGGCCGTGTGTGAGATGTTTCAAGTTATTATTATTATTAAAAACACACTCAAAGCCCGCAAAATATCGATTAGATCGTAAAAAAGAATATACAACGAGACTGTGCGCGCGTGATTTTTGAAAAACAAAACGTTTACATGGTTTGTATGCATACTTGGCAGTTTGAACGTATTTCTATCCTCAAGTACGAGCTTATTTTTTTTATGGGTATCACATTATCCTATCAAAAACCGACTTCAATATTACCAGATACTTTGTGTGCTCAAACTTCTGCACGACGCTTTAAAACTCGTGAAACATTTAAGGAACCTACATCAAAGTAGAAGGCCCACTTATTTTCTGAGGAGATAGGTACACATAGCAAAATATACGGCAAATATAAGTTGGTAAAATCCAGAAATGGTATAAGATACAAAACAAAAAAATATTTTAAGGCCATCTTACACTTACCTGGATTTTTCTTATTGTGAAAACCCCTCTCAGTATGTTTTCAATTAAAAAGTTAAAAAAAGAGTGTCTCTGTTCACCCCCTATCTTCATCATCAGACCGCCGTTAGTAAGCCCAATCTGTTGGACTCATCAAAACGAATAATATGAGCCCAAACTAGAGATATTATTGGTAGTCATTGAAGAGTTCCTCTATCCACCACCTGACTCATACCAAGTTTATAATAACTCCACATAATAATAATAACTCCACACATCTCACACATGGCTGTCTGATCCCAGACTAGGCAAAGCCTGTACTATGGTAACCAGACTGCTGATACACATACTTATATATTTCTAAATACATACATGTTATAGATAAATTACACCCAGTTTTGTTTGTTTACATAGTAAGTTACAAGTGAAGGTAATAATAAAAAGTGTTAAAAAAATATATATATAACTATATAAAAAACGTGTTAATACGAGCGCATTACCAATGATGAACTCATAATAAGTCGACTTGCTTTTTTTATGTTTTCAAAAACCTTAAAAATAATTTCTCGAATTTCATCGCATTCAGATGAACGGTCCGGAAAACATAAAAGAAAGACGAACAAATATTCATTTTCCTATATTAGATATCAGATTACTACAGTAGTCGAGTAAGCAAGAAAATCGTACCTAATAAATATTACAGCTGGTCACCCAGAGTTCCAAATTTGACCGTAATTCAATAAACTTTCATGTTTCAGTGTTATTAAGGTTCTTTTGTCAAAGATTTTTTTGACTTTGTTTTTTTACGCCAGCTGCGAGCGGACTACAAATAGTTCATACAGAAACAATCGATTGGAGTATGAACGTGAATTATGTAAAACAAATAAAAGTCTATCGTATATTTACTTAAATTTGATGTATAATAATTTGTAACACATTAAATTTTAGCTATCTACTCTTCTCTCTACAAATCCAAATACTTCACGTATGAATATTTGTATGTAACCAGGTCATAATTTTGCGAATAATAGCTTTTTTTTATGTATGGAACATTGGCAGGTTATATTATCCTGTGTCATTGAAAAAAGTATCTATATCGAGAAAATTTTCTCGCGACAATATTTTACGATTTCAAATGTAGCCTAAAACCGGAAAAATAGTTGAATAGACCCAAGCGACTCGAGATTCAAGTTGCATTTGTAGACGAAGGTAAGACAGACAACTGTCTGTACATTTTTCAGCGAATTTAAGTGAGGTCGGCAAACTTTGGCCTATTACAAAAGAAGTGGCCGCCCTCTGACGGCTTTATGGAAGAAAACGTGTTAGCAGTTAGAATTTTGATAGGCGAATCACGCATGAAGAGATTTAGCACATATTGAAGATTTTTTTAGGATGCTGTCACAAGATTTTACATGAGCTTTGACCTTTGCGTGAGGAGCATAAACGTTAGATTACGTTCAGAATTAGGCGTGTGCGTAAAGTGTTGCCAAAATATGAAAGCTAAGTTTATCAATACTATCCGGAAACGAAGCGCTAGTCGACAGTTTGGCTATGTCATTTTTTTTTCAAATAAGCCAACGTCTTTCGGTGTGAAGAGATTAGATTAAACAAAAGCTGCATGGGAGCAGGCTGTGGAGGAATTGCCTGAGGCGGATTTGAGAAAGTGTTTTGGAAATAGTAGTGGAGTATTTTGAAAAGTTTGCCAAAAATAGTTGACGCCATAGAAATTTTTTATTAGATTTCGGAAAATTTTCTGAGTTACCCAAGTAGATGACATACTGCTAATCATGTAATCGCAAACCTCGACAAATACCTTAGCCTTGTAAGTTGTCACTTGATCAGAGTACGAGTTCTCGGCAGAATACGATTTGTCCAATCATTTTATGTAAAGTGGTCTAGACGTCTTTGCCTACGCATTCCGTCAAGATACTGAACGACATGTCTTCGTGAGTCATACAAGGTTAGCACTTTAACCGAGAAACCGAGGTCTTTTTAGGTAGGAAATATTAGTTGAAGCATTTTTTATAAGTAATATGAATTAAAACTGAATAGAATGGAATATGGGAAAGGATTAACGGGGATGATTCGGTCCCAACGAGGCCCTTTGTCAAAAGACGAAGCGACCTGTCGATCTATGTCACTTTACAGCATACCGGCACCGTGTATCTTCAATAAATATGTATTTAACTTACGAAATATATTATTTATCTGGTTTATCAATACATATCATCACTACATATTATAAAAAAAAGTCCCCCGCCGCGTCTGTCCTTCTGTCTGTTCGCGATAAACTGAAAAAACTACTGAACGGATTTTCATGCGGTTTTCATTAATAGACAGAGCGATTCATGAGGAAGGTTTAAATATATAATTTGTTAAGGTTTTGTATAAATTGGTTGAAATATGATGATGATTGTTGGAGATGTCTCTGCTACCCGTACGAAGCCCAGGCGGGTTGCTAGTCTTTACTAATATTATGATGAGGAAATATTTCTAGTCTACTCAAACTACTGAACGGATGTATAATTATATAGTTGATTTCAGGAATAATTGTTCTTAAACGCAGGTGAAAACTATTATTTACTGTTTGCGGAAATATAAAGAGTGCCGAAAACAGTTAGGCAGAGGAATGTTCTTATGGAAACTCGATAACAAATAAGTACCTACCACGAAAAAATAATACCTTGATGTTTTGCCTTGAAATATTCAATTTGATATATGAGATTGCTAGACCTTTTAACGCCCAGGAAACAGTATTGGGTTTTATTTATTTACAAATTATATTATGTACCTATGTGCTTACATGAACACATACTGACACAAGTAGATTTCACGTCATTTGTGTTTAGAAAGGGAGTGATACCAACATAAGGCTCACACTAGTATGGAAATCAAGGCTTACACGCTCACTGTAAACATTCCTGTTTTTGTGAAATGTTACACCCCATATGTGTTTCTTTGGAGTCTGTTACGTAATGTGGAGTGGATGGAGGGTTGAATTAATTTGTAATCCTTTGCAATGTTACTGTTATGAGTTAGGAGAATGTTTAGCTTGTATTATCCCAGGAGGTTAGTAAGCGAGAGGTTGAATTTATTAAATATTATCTGTACTTGATACTTCGCTAGCGTATCTAAGTTTATATTTTTTGGACGGAACCCTGAATCTTTTTTTAGCCTAAGTTACTATCTATAACACCAGCTATCTGCCAGTGAAAGTCCCGAACAAACAGACAAACAATATGTATATATATAAAATATATATATTGATATATTATACGTTTTGTCCCAAGGGTCTTAGATACTGCAAACATTGTTAGCCGAGTTATTTAAGTTGTATCTAAGCACTTTACAGCCCTTAGCTCTAAGTTTTTGGAACATGAATATAGGTTTCTAGTCATATTTTTTAGATCGATTTCAAAACAGTATAACAGCCAGAGTTACTTTTTGACAAACACTACGTTGACTATGACGCATTTTTGTAATACGCAGGCGCAAAGACACACAGTGCTAGCAAACGAAGATTAAAGGAAACACTTGTATACTATCTCATTCTCTCGCAGGCTAAAGCCTATTTATAAATATGTTTGTCTCTTTTTAGTGCGAATTTTTCGGTTCATCGAATTTTCAAACCACAACGATTCTAAGAAATTTCACTTCGAAACATAACACCGACTTCAATGCGCCTGAATAATGAAAAATTGTAATTCGCTGTATTCTACAAGTCTAAGTCCCGCAGGGGAGCATATTGGGTCCAATACTGTTTCTTTTATATGTGAATAACATCACAGAGGTAACCGGTCATAATTGCATACTATACGCTGATGACATATCAATTATTGTCACCACTGATAAAAAAACCAACACAATTAACGACCACGAAGCTGACATCAATAATGCGATAGATAATTTAATCCATTGGCTAAGTATTAATAATTTGCATATTAACCTTGATAAATCTACGTATATTCAATTTAATCAGTCTTATAACAATAAATATAATTTTAAACTAAATATTCCGAAAATCAAAGAAGTGACACATACCAAGTTCTTAGGCGTAACTATAGACGCAAATTGAAACTGGAAAATGCAAGTAGAAAATACATCAAACAAAATAAATAAATTTGTGTATGCACTGAGGCAGATAAAAAACATTACTAATATTAAAACAGCTGTAATGTCTTACTGTGCGTATGTTGAGTCAGTGCTGCGCTATGGCCTTATAATGTGGGGCAACAGTACTGATGTAAATAGAGCATTCGTTTCACAAAAAAAGTGTATCAGGGCAATATGTGGACTACAAATGGATGAATCGTGTCAATTATCCTTTAAAAACCTTGGCTTGTTACCGTTACCTTCATTATATATATACGAAATTTGTATGTTCGTTAGAAAACACCTTCATTTATTCACCACAGCTAATGATATAAATCCACGCAACAGGAGAGACCCACATAGATTAGTATTATGACATTTCTCGATCAACAAAATACAACAAAAAACTGTAAAGCGATGTGCGTTCGCGTTTATAATAAGATACCCAATCATATCAAATCATTACATTTAAGACCCTTTAAAATTAAATTGCATGAATGGTTACTTGCTAATAGCTTTTATAGTATTAAGGCGTTTCTTCAGAAAAAGCAGATTTTTTAAAAAATTTGCATGCTAGTACATATTAGCAAAACATGTATGTGCTCTAAAAAACATATGTAACACCTTTGTATACCATGTTTAATGCAAATAAATACATTATTATTATTATTATTAAATTTCCCACTTTTAGAGGTGGAATATTTACTTTAAACTTAAATGGTAAATAAAAAACTTAACTACAACCAATGCAAAGAAGAAGAAAGATAATAATATAGAAAAAGATTCACAAACGGCGAAGATATTGCGTAACATACACACATTAAAAAAAAAACAGTCGAGTTGATAACATTTTTAATCGGTTAAAAATTAAGTTTATCTCAGTCGGCGTTACAGCCAAAATTACTGAAACATTTCGAAGCACCGAGGTGAAAATTTAATTTTATCTAATCTTTCTCGTTCCAGTTTCGCTCAAAGATTTGATATCGATAACCCAAACCTTGGGCACTATATTAAGATGTTACCAGCTAATGGGCCTCCAATCTCGCTAATTGTACGAACATCCCGGAAGCTTGGAGATCTCAGACACCGATAGCTTCTTTGAAAACGATGTGGACGGATACCTACTGAACGTTCCATGTCAATTTTGACAGGATGTTTAGGAATTTATTTTTAAAGCGTAAATCTTATCTAAGTTTACATAATATGTATGTCGTACGCAAATGATATTAGCATCTATCTATATAAAAATCTATTTTTGTCTTCTATGCGTTCCGAAACCATTGATTAGTTTGTGATTAAACTTTGTTGTTGTAATGTTCGGGGGACGCCCGCGAGGGTTCCTGGCAAAAAAAACAAAACTATATAAAAAAAGAAAAAAATGGCATTGTAACGCATACCAGGTGCAGCTGGTATCTATATAAAAATAGGAAAAGAAAAAACAGTTCAATATTTACTTATTTTCCGCCGTTTGTAAACCTTCTTCTTTTTTTTTTTGGTCGAAGAAACAGTTTCTTTTCCCTACTAATAATTAAATGAATTAATAATTATAATCATTTGTTCTAAATTTATATCACAAATTGATTAACAGTTTTACACTTTTCTAATTCTTCTACTTTTATAAACTGTATGTGTTCTATTCCTCTGTGTTCCAAATTTGCCTAAAAAGGGGTACTAAGAAATCTCTTCACGTATTAATATATAGAAGATTAGAAGATTTACCCAAATGGCTGGATATTATGTTAGTTAGGTACAAGTTTCGCGTTATTCAAGTGCTTGCAATTTATACAGGTATCGCTTTAAAGCCTACACGCGGAATATATAATATAACAGGTACATTAGGGATGTCACTCACTTAACATAACTGTAACAACACTAACATATCCTTATAAGCATTTTGAATATTGAAGCAAAACTATATATGTTCATAAACACACGCCTTTACCCATCGTGGGTAGGCAGAGACAGCATCTATTTGTGTGTGTCCTTACATACCACATAAACTTTGTCTACCGTCATTAAAACACACCAAAATGTGGTGCTACTGACCTGTTCACAGACCATACCACATCGACGAGATTCCTATTATCGACTTGGGCGGAATTTAAACAACTTTATAGCAACCTAAAAACGACAAATCCTCGACCGAACTCTCAAGAGTTGAAGGTAAAAACGCGCACACAGCGGGAGTCCAATAATGAAAAATAGGAATTAAACAAGAAATAATAATAATTAAAGAGAAATGATGGATACAAAATAAGGCTCTAGAAAATATATTTTTTCTCCCAAAGACAGACACATAAACATTTTTAATTACAACTAAGTACCACACATTCTTAGTATAAACGCAACCCAAAAATATATGAAACATCCTAACCGTGTAAATTACAAAATTGTTTAGTAAATTACGGCCTAAATGAGTGTAGGTATACACCTTAATTACGAAGGGACGTTATCATATAAATTAATTTGTGAGTTTAACTCATGAAGGTGCTGAAACTCATCTTGCTAATAACTAGACTTGGCTTATTCAGAGAGATGGTGAAACTGAAATAGTTTCGCTTTTGTTATTATTCGCTGCTATTATGTTACATTGCTGGTCAAAATTATGAGGGTATTTAAATGAAAAAGACATTAGCATATGGCTAAATATTTGTAAGTTAGTTTGTGGTATTTAGGTTGGTAGCTATGTTTCGAGAATGTTACTTTGATCTGAAATTATGGTACCACTTCTTGTTTGCCTAGCAGATTTCAATTAATTTAAAGTTCATCAACAAGTGTCGTTTTAGAAGACCGCCTAAGTATACAACATTAGTTTGCAGATTCTGTTGTAGAAAATATGAAACACCAATACACATTATGTGCGAGTGTGATGCTATAATTTCGTATACATACAGGTACCTGACCCTATGCGTTTACTGTAGCCTATAAACTCTCATAACAATCATCTAACAACCCCCATGAAAATCCGATAATACGAATCGCAAGCATGAAAATAATACTAGGTTGAATCTCCCTGTTCTTCCTACCAGGTACTTTCTCTGAATTGCGAGACCATTCCAAATGAAACAGAAATCTACTCAGCTTTGCTTTCTCAATATTTTCCATATATAAAACAAATATTACCAGTAAAACAGCCGTAGGTAAGGCAATAGTCATTATTTTCCCGCAATATCAACAGCTATACCGTACGAGTATAATTATATGCATCGCTTAACTTTGTTCGTATTTGAAAATGTAAATAAGTATAACAATACCCATTCCTTACAGAGTTGTGAAAACGAAGGTGATACCTCTGTTTATGATAATCTATTCGTATTACAGATAAGCCATACATTAACCTATCTAAGCTAATATTATAAAGAGGAAACAATTGTGTGTATGTTTGTAATGTTTTCACACAAAAACTACTGGACCGATTGCAATGAAACTTGGTATGTAGATAGCTGGAGACTTGGATTATCGCATAGGCTACTTTTATCTCGACATTCCCACGGAATCGGGACTTACGCAGGTGAAACCGCTAGGCGCTGCTAGTATTTTATAAATTTATATTTTTGTTGGTGATTAACATTAAAGAAAGTCCTCTAAACTCGCCCTGCAGCCTGCAGCTTATTTTTAACCAACAATTTTCTTTGTTACAGATACAATCATCATCAGACATGTCACCGTCATAAAAGCGCCTTCAGCCAAGAGCGCACCAAAAGAAACAATGTGAAAATATGAACTGACACACACACATGATTTCAACAGCCAATCTCACACACACAACTGATGTGAACACAATACAATACGCCTGTAGAAACTACACATACTACAAAAATGAAACACACAACTGCACATACGAAAACTCGGATATCAACTACGAAAACACGGGTTTCACGAAAGCGAATTTCACGAATGCGACATTCGAGATGTCGAATGACAATTTTACGGAATACGCTGAGATCCCGTATTACATAAAGGCAACGTCAATGACATTTTGTATAGTGATAATGTGTTTGGGTGTGATAGGAAACGTGATGGTGCCGATAGTGATACTAAAGACTAAGGATATGAGGAACTCTACTAATATTTTTTTGGTGAACTTGAGTATAGCTGATTTGATGGTGTTGTTGGTGTGTACTCCGACAGTGCTGGTTGAAGTGAATTCCAAGCCTGAGACGTGGGTGCTCGGAAAAGAATTATGTAAGTTTTTTTTTGCTTCATCTAAACTAATCTAAACTAATGTTATAAAAAGGAACCATTTGTGTTTTTGTATGTATGTTTGTAATCTTTTCACACAAAAACTACTGGACCGATTGCGATGAAACTTGTTATGTATATATATAGCTGGAGACCTGGATTAACTCATAGGCTACTTTTTATCCCGACATTCCCATGGGATCGGGACTTACGCGGGTGAAACTGTGAGGCGCTGCTAGTGGATAATATTTTGTAAGGCATAAGACGGTAACGTAATGGCTGAGGTATCGGACTTGCCACCAAGTCGTTGTAGATTCAACCCAGTACTCTATCGAAGTCAACAAACTCCTTAGTCTAGTCTTTGGTTTAGTGAGAGGGGTTACACGATTTGAGTAAAGTGTAACCATAGTGTAACCCACATTAATATTATTCTTAAAAATCGTTTTTGTAATATTACGACCCCCACAGGACTTTCTTCAGAATTAGAAAGAGATTTAAATTATGTTTTGTGTGTTTCTGAGTCTACGTGAGGTTTTTTAAAATTATTTAAAAAACACACAATCAACCTCTTCATATGTAATTTAATAATGAATTTCGTAAAATGTGTTACAAGAAGGTGAGGTTTCGCCAAGAAATTTGGCATGCAAATATATGTTTGTTTATTTATCATAAACTATAATGGAAACGACAAAAATAACTACATTATATTTTACACCACTTTGAAGAGAAAATAAACAACGTACAACAAGTTATTAAAAATATTCATCATACCTACACACCTAAAATGCATTTCTAAAATGGTAACACTGGCACGAGTTTTGTTAAGAAATTATCTGATTTAATAAAAATCATTAGGATTGCGAGCTTTGTTAATGAAGGTGGTATGCGGTTAACCTCGGTAGACATTAATGTTAGCCTTATTCGCATTGGTAGATAGATATGGTACCTTATCTATAGATATGGTAAATCTTTAAAATCATGTCATGCGGAAACCACTTATTTTGGAAAGGACTGTTTTTTTTTTTTTATCGTGTGGAAACCCCCACGGGTCATCACCTCACCGGAGCTAACGGTAAGATGGTATGTCAGAATCGAACCGACTAAAACCACACGGTGTTCCGTCACAAGGAGGTCTATTGCAGGAGGACCCGGGTATACCCTAGGAAGGAGTCCTCCGGGAACAAGGACATACGGCCTAAAACACTCAAGCTTATAGCAAAGAAATATTAAATAAATCTTATATTTCTACGTTTATTCCACATCTTCGTCTATATTATTCCTCAATAGCAGAACATTGTGTATCTACACGAGACCAAATGGGTTTCGTGTAGATACACAATGTTCGTCTGTTTAACATTCGTGCTACAACGTTTACTAAAGGCACTCAAAATATCTTATTGAACGGAAGTTACTTTTCACTCTCAACGTGTAATGTTATCACCACTGACCAACAAAGGGCGTTCACGCTTTTGTATGTACCTACATATCTTCAATTTGTACTACAATTGTTGTTTTGTAGACATGGTTGGAAAGAAACATTTTTTTATCAGTAAATTGGTACGCGGTCTTACAGCCCGACTGACACATCGTGACATTCCCCAGCATTGCACATCCTGTAGTACTTTTAATTATCTTTTTGAAGAAATATTTGCTGTGAAAACCATTTAAGATCGTTTCTCAATTCTTTAGAATATATGCCAAGGTCATTGTATAAAACTCTGGAGTCAATGAAATATCTCAGACTATCCATAATTACTTATTTACCTGTTGTAAAACCTTTTTGCTTGATCACTAGGAAGTTAATGATACTCTAGGTGTAGGGTTGCCGGATACCTTAACAGAAGCAGGCCTTTTTTTTTGTGCGTGTGGAAACCCCCTCGGGCCGACACCGCACCGGGGTTTTCGGTGGGGCGGTGTGTCGAAATGGAACCGACTAAAACCATACGGTGTGCCGTACTGCGCCTTAAATAGGAGGGATCCGGGAACAGCTTTTATTAAAACATCCGGAACAACAGAAGCAGGCCTGAGCCGACCCCTATCGCATGCACGAACGATCGATCGTTCGCACGCCTAGATCCCTTCCGGTTACAGGTAACCGGAAGGGATCAAGGCCCTGTACTCTATGGTGTGGCCGCCGCTGTTCAAGAGGAATGCCTGCGAGAGTTTTCCCCTGCAGCAGGGGTCTACTGCACAGTATTCTGTTATAGGTGACGGAACACCGTGTGGTTTTGTCGGTTCGATTCCAAAATACCACTTCACCGATAGATAGTGATGACTCTGGTGGTTTCCACACGCCGAAAAAAGGTATTGCAACCATACTTACGACGCTATCAGCTTATTTCTATATACTTGTGACAAATGTAGCCAGCTCCGAATATAATGCTAATATTACGCGTGTAAAAGATAGTAGTCGAAATTGTATGCTCACAGCGTTAACTCTTTATTTCATAATAATCAACGTACTGTATCATCATATCACATTAGCGGACACTCCCTACGCCATTATCTGTTGCATGTTAAAACCTTTTACTTGAAAAATCTGAACTCACTACATATTTAAAAATCGTCAAAAGGACTGTTAACATTCTCCATCCACACGCATCACGATACATTAAATAAACATTACGAGACACTCTTTACCTTCGAAGTTGATCCTTTTAGAACAACTTTGAGGCACAGGTATCTAAAACATGTTTTGAATAAAGAATAAAATATATTTATTTTATTAATTGAAACTTTATGCACGTATAGTACAGAGGCGGACTTAATGCTTAAGGCATGCTCAGCCAGTCAACCTTCAGGTGATGCAGAGAAAACAGGAAGTAGGTGCATTAAAAATATTATACTTTATTAAATATGGAAACTAATAATAATTATAGTCGGCTTCTTAACGATATAAAATACTGCCACGCCTATCTATGTCTTTAGCGTCTTTGTATTTTTTCTCCACTTTTAGAAGCTCTTGGATTTAATTCTCTTTAATCAAATTAATTACCAACTAATTTACCTTTTTTCTTAGATGAGGTTTTACTAATTACAAGATAAAATAATTGGGATGTTTCATTACAAGACAATGCTAAAAGGATTTTTTTTTTTTTGACAACCGAGAATATATTTACATATAATCATAAAAATAATAGACCTTTATCTTATCCCTATTTTACCATAATTTGTTATTCAATTTAAATTTACACAGCCCTTAAAACATACGGATAATATAAATTGGAAGGAACATTAAAAGAAACCCTCACCACAATCTAGTACTTAAAAAAATTGTATTAGGAACTAAAAATAAAAATACCTATACCTATTTAGCTTATTAGCTAAATTTAACTTCAACATTGTCGACATAGTAACAGAGTGATTGCATTATATTAAAAAATATATTATTTTACTTTTTAATACTACCATAAAAATCCCGGTAAAGCCGTTGACCATATTTTATGTGCTCGAATACCATATCTCGACCACCCCACACCGGTATCAAATTCAGGAAATATTTTTTTTATTACATTTTAACATAATATTTCCTTATTCGGATGTACTTAATGACTATTACTGTGGTAATCAAATGCACTAATAATCAAATTGGCTTTTTTATATTAATATATGATGCTGAGCAAGATTCTGAGAACTTGAGGTCCGTTTTAACGGGTCTTATTATTGTATCATCAGACTTAAGTCTTCATATTTAAGTGGTCCATTTGTATATGTTGCCCGCGACTTCGTTTGACATGTATATGTTGGACATTTTGGTGAAATCTATCCCACTGAAACCGTACATTCTTCCGGGATAAAAAGTGGCCTATGTGCTCTTTCAGACTATAATCTCTATGGAAAATTTCATCCAGATCTAATCCTAACAAATTCTCACCAACTTTCGCCTTTTTAATATTAATAACATATGATTTAAATTGTGAACTAATCCCACTAATATTATAAATGTGAAAGTTTGGATGGATGGATGAATGGATGTTTGTCACTCTTTCACGCAAAACCAAACGAAACGATTGCGATGAAACTTGATATGTAGAGCTGGAGACCTGGATTAACGCATAGGCTACTTTTTATCCCGATATTCTCACGGGATCGGGACTTATGCGGGTGAAACCGTAGGGCGCTGCTAGTTGCTTATAAAATCAATCCTACCGCTTAAATAGAATGAGAAATAGTGCTGGCTCAGGAACCAGCACTATATCTTTAAGTTTAGTGTGTATTTTGAATTTGGTTTAAGTAGGACAAACCAAGCTAAATTTAATTTGCAATATTAACAAAAAATATTTGTGGAAAAATGCCCGCGTTTCGTGAAATATCATTTAAATATTTATTTATGGAGTCAAACAATTGTCACAGTAACAAGTCAAAGCTAATGATTATTAAGTCGAAGCAAAAAGCGAATAGAAAATAGTCGAAGCGAATATTTTCACAGGTGTCCCTTTACTGTCTAAAGTGCTTGTAATAAATATAGCCTTGTTGACTTTTACTTTTTGCTATTAACAATTGAAAGGGCATAGCAATATGAAAGTAATATAATTCGATTGACACTGATAATATAAAACATAACACTTACGTTTGTAGTTTCTCGATTGCCAACGGTTGACTGACTCTCCGAATGCTGTTTTAATCTTTTTAATAAACGTTGGCACTTGTGCGTAAATGCTTCGTGGTAATCGATAATCTTATCGATTACCACGAAGCGAAACGTAAGCAAATCAACTAAAAAGTGACTTTTGTAAAAATATAATGGTAGAAAGTAATGCATGTTACACAATATTGGTGCCGATTCTACTGTACACTCGACTAAACTAAAACCTTAATTTCTAACTTAATTTCTTCATATGAAATCAACCTTGTAGTCGTCGTAATAAGGTCTATTTGTTATTGGTATATATTTATCAGCGCCACTAAATTTTACTAAAACCTGTCAACGTATACTCAACTTTATTTCCCCGCAGCGAGAGTCTCCATTTATTCAAATGCTGTATAATTGCCGTATAAAAACTGGTTCAAAACGAACTAAGATGACGTTATTTTAATCGACACCTACAAAGACGCTTACTAAAAACACAGAGCAAAGGAGATGGCATTCAACGGATAGTGGCTCTCGCTACGCGGTATTAAAGTTCATTTAAGCGTATCAGACTTCTGTCGACAAATAAATTGCTTATTTCGATAGCGACATATGTTACCTACTTGTTTCAATTTGAAATAAGATCTTGTTTTAAAGTATACAAGGTTTACATTTTATATGAAGAAAATTTAGTAAATTTTAATTTAGCGAGTGAAGTAACAGAGTTGCGACCATTACCGTTGTAATTAGTCGTACATACAGCTTAATTCGAAACTAATTTTGAGGCCTTGAGCTCATGGTTTAAGCGCCAATATTATCGTCCCTTACTAAAAAGCTGTATTTTGGAGAGCTTCTCATCTCAGTAACACTTACTTATTTAGTTCAATGGAACAATGTATTATTTGACCTCATTTAATTCTGTTCATTGATAAAGCTGTGAATAATCCACTTGAAATATATGTCAAAGGCGCGACAGCTCGCAAAACAAATATCTAGTGAGGTGAAGTGGAATACTTAAACAACAGAACAGTAGCTGATTAGATAGCATTTTTAATTGAATAAACCAATATGTAGGAAAATTTATAAAACACTCGTGACCTAAATGAAATCAAACCTTTGTTTGTGTTTAAATAGTTCTCAAACGACGAAAATAACCTTTACGGGCACGTTGTAAGGTACTAAAGAATTCTGTTTTTTAAAAGCTCGAAGCGACTTTTCTGTTCACGATTCATCAATGAAATCCTGGTTACATTTTCAAACGTGGTTGATACAACACAAACGTGGGAGAGTCATGCTTCGGCACGTATGGGCCGGCTCGAGTCCGCTCGATACCACGGCCTCACAGAAAACCGGCAGTGAAACAATGCTTGCATTGCTTTTCGCCGCGTGAGTGAGGTTACCGGAGGCCCTAACCCTTCCCTCTCTCCTATTCCCGTCCTTCCCCTCTCCCGCTCTCCCCTCTTCTCTCTTCTCTTAAGTAAATTCATGAAAGAAAAAGCTCTATTAAGGCTGCAATAAAAACTTTCCTGAGTACTTACGATTCTTACTAGATTCGGACCCAACGGGGGCCCCTTTTCAAGAAGTGAAGCGTCCTGCCGCGATGGTGTAATGACACACATGAGGGGAGAATATGTAGTATATAGAGATAACAGATACAAGATAGGATAGGAAGGATAGTTTTCATATATATTATAATACAACACAAACCTATGTATAGCAATAATAGTTTCTTTATGTAAAGTAGTAAGATACAAATGTAGCTGTTAACATCTAATGAAACACTATTCAATTCGACAAAATAAGTAGGCTCTATAAAACTGTCTATAAAATAATAGCAATCCATTGTATTAGTTGCCAAAATATACGACACATATTAGTCACCATTGTACTATTTCTTATTGGCACGAGATCGGAACGGAACTATATTCTGAGGAAGTTAACGGGTTATCCAATAATAAAAATTTCATATAAATGCCTGCGAATGAAAACACTGGACCTGGTGTAGGCGCGAATTGTTTTTGATATTTTTATCTACATCAAAAATTTTTAAAACAACTATGATACATTGGATTCAATATTGTTTTAAAATAGATAAATATATTCTATATTACAGAATATTATTAATAGGGGCAAGTTATCTTATTACTTTAAACGAGAAATTTTTGTATTTATTTAAGTACGTAATGTATTTATATTTCGGGTATCTCGGGAACGATAACGATTTTGATGAAATTTTGTATACAGATACAGTTTTACATTTTAAGTTCAATTGCATAGTTGTAATTCCTGTAAAAAGGCGATTTTACAAAAAGCTACCCGTCTCCCAGGTACTTAAAGCAGCTGTGAAAGCTAGCATATAATAATAATTTCACTAAGAAGAATTAACGGCTGAGGTAGGTATGTATATTAGTGTACATATGTGCTCGGAGGCTTCCTTCTTAGAGCATACTGGGGTCCATTGCAATAGATTCACATGTGACCAAACACGGTCTTAGTATCTGTAACACTTCACAAAATAATAATTCCTAAGTACAACGGAAAGTCTAGTTTGGACGGCACGCAAAATAGGCGCACAGCAGAAATCGAGTTATGGACATCAGTAGGTGAACACCTGACCATACCTTATCATATCAACGTCAGGCACTTGAACTATATAGGTATATATATTTTGTATGGAAACCCCCACAGGTCACCACCTCGCCGGGGCTAGTGGTGAAATGGTATGTCGAAATCGAACCCACTAAACCATACGGTTTTCCGTCACAAGTGAGTCTATTGCAAGGGACTCGGGTATATCCTAGGAGAGAAGTCCCCAAGAACCTTGACCGCCTCAAACAGAAGGCAGCCATACCATTGCGTGTATGCTTAGTTAAAAATGTTATGTAATTTAGGACACGATATGAAAAATAATATTGCCTAATGGTTCTGTATATACCGGGTGTTAGGAAAACGCTCCCGACTGACCATAGTACTAATGATACCTTTGATGATGGGTCAGAAAAAAATATCGATCCAGATGAAAACAAATTTTTTTTACAATATTATATTAGAATTATTCTCGCTCTATCCTGCTCCAACAGGTAATTGAAAATGAAAATTATCGTTTCATTTAGTTGTACTAACATGATCGAGCGTGAATAATGCTAATATAACATTGTGATTTTTTTATTTTTTATCGGGAATCTTTTTTTTCCGACTCATCATCAAAGGTATCATTGCTATCGTCTGTCTTCGTTTTCGGGAGCGTTTATCTAACACCCTGTATGTTGTTCACAGGTTTAATAATTAGTTTTTTACACGCATAAAAATAGTAGCATGACCAGTTCTTCCTACTCAGTTTATTGCCTAGTAAAATTTTATGGTCTTAATAAACAACTATATTCATTAAATACATTATAATAATGTACTTATTTTTGTAAGATTGACCTTTTGCGCGTTAAATACGTTGAATGGTCTCTAAAAATAATGTAGTAACTCATTTGTTTCAAGGTCAATAAACCCTTATTTTTTAAATTTATTTGTATTTAATAACCATCAACAAAACTAACTTTTAAACTTTCGCGTTCCATGATATAATTATGTTTTTACACGGGCATTAACGCGATCACGAAAGAGGTATGTATGTACCTACGCGTTCGTTCCCGTGTAAATACATAAGCATAAACAATATACATTATACAACATTGTTCATTACACATTTGGTAAATACATTTCTCATACTATACATCGATTATACATATTATAGGCGCTCACAGCATTCATAATACGTAAAGTTAACAATAAATAAAACTGAATACTAAGCACAAAAACATAAACGACAACATTTTAAGAATGAATCCTAATACAAAATCAGGTTATGTACGTCACATCTAACTCTGACTCTGCACCAAGTTACACCTAAATTTGCCAAGGGAATCATGAAAGATGTCGTGGTCTTAAGGTCATCACACACTATAACGGCACTGCCCCGGCACAGCTGCAGCAAGGCGCCGCCTGAAATTGAGACTACCGCTAGCCACCAGCAGCGTTACCACGCGTCGCCCGGGTGCAAGCTAATTTCATCGTCTTCATGTGCGACACGACGCGAAGTTTTTTCGCTGGCGGCTCGCAGTCGGCGCGCCGACTGCGAGTCGGGTTGTATGGTTCCATAATGAAATATATTATACGACCACGTTTTAATGCTCAGATTTGAATGACAACTTAATTGCTGGGTTGGAGCCGAGCCGTTACCGTGACGGTATAGTATGTGATGACCTTTAGTCGCTTGAGTTCCCACACAGAGTTTTAAACTCTTCTAACTTGTACACCTTTAAAGTACAAAGATTTACTGTTCATATAATGATATTCTAGGAGCGCTATTATGATCCAAACTAAGCTTAGCTTATACTTATGGTTTCCAGAGCATAGATACTTGATATATCTTTTTAAATGCCCAGTCAAATGCACCAGGTATCGAACCCGCAAGGTCCACAGATCTTGCAGTCGCACTAGCGCCGCATAGGATCTTATAAAGATAATTAAAATGCCTTCAATCGAACGAGTAAGGTTTTAACCTTGAACCCGATATTAAAAATTGATGCTGCGACGAGTATCCGAAGATATAACGCGCGTGTTAGTAATATGTAACTAAGGTTTGGCATTCCCCCTATATATTAAAAACGTGTGTAGTTTCATAAATTCGTCGCCCTTTGTAAGTTTCTAAAGTATTTCGGAAACTAGAAACAGCAGATTTTAATTATCATTGCATATAAAAACGTCAGCGGCAATGATGATTGCTTCTGTATTTATTATATATTAATAAATGATTCTTCATTTTCTGTCCAGTCTATCCTACTATAGAATGCGCCTTTACTGGAATTAAGATTTTCAGTAACTGTTACACGTTGAAGGCTGCGAATTGTAGACTTACCGATATATCGATTTTTTTCTTAAATATTTAACTCAGATCCAGGTTTAGTGTTATGGTCTTTATTAATAAGAAAATAAACTTATATCATGTTTAATAACATTATATTTTGTAATCGTAAGTTGTCGTGGGTTCGATTCCCACCCAGAACAAATAATTTGTGATGAGCACGATAATTTGTTCAGTGTCTGGATGTAATTTATCTATAATATGTATGTTTTAGAAATATATACATATATTTATAAATATATATACAACCATAGGTATATTTTGTATCTATATTTAGTATTTATTTGAATATATATTTATCTGTAAGTATTTATATATGTATGTATTATGTATAATCAATTGTATTTCTATGTAAATTATAACTTTCTTCATGAAATCTCATTCTTATACACCTGCCATGTCCCTCACTGAACCACCCAAAGGTTGACTAGTAGATAATGCCATGTGGCATTAAGTCCGCCTCGTGCAATGTAAACTGCAGGAAGTTTTAAATAAAATAAAAAATAATAATAAATAAGTATGTTTATCAGCAGTCTGGTTACCATAGTACAGGCTCTGCCTAGTTTAGGATCAGACGGCCGTGTGTGAGATGTGTGGAGTTATTATTATTATTATTTCTGTCGTAGTCTACACTAAGCTTAAAGCAACAAAACCGAATTCATCAAAATGTCGGTGAAGCTTCATCGAAGCGTTCATCAGGTTAACGATCGGTATTTCGGTACTAAGTGGCCATTGTACTAAGTGATAATAATGATACGCCTTCAAAATTTGGGACCATTATCGTCATGCTAATGAAAATAAGGATGATTTTTGCGTAAAGAGTGTAATAAATACCATGAAAGTATTTTGGTTTCTTCTACAATGTTAATCGTTATGTATTGTTGTTAATAAATAAATGAATACAGCCACTAAAACCTTTTTCTACAAAGACGAGTATCACTAATACCAGTGATATATAAACTTTATTAAACGTTACATTATGCCAAATATTATACGACGTAGAGAGAGTCACCCTAACATCTATTTTAACCGACTTCAAAAAGGAGGAGGTTCTCAATTCGATTGGTTTTTTTTTATGTATGTACCGATTACGCTGAGATTTATGATCCGATTTACGGGATTCTTCTTTAGTTTGATGCGGAATAGTTGCCATTTGGTCGGATAAAAATTTAACATAGTTTGGCCCAGTAGTTTTCACTTTATGAACATATTTTTTTAAGAACACTTTTGCTTACGTGGACGATGTAATTTTGTGTATGTTCATCGATATTTTCGCCAATTGTAAACCGATTGAAAAAAAATTTTTTAGTTCGAAAAGGTATACTCCCGCAGTGGTCCCATTATCATCAAGTCAGGATCTGATGATGGAATCTCAAGAAAATCGAGTAAAAACTAACTAACTAACAATGTAATAAAATCTTAGAAGTCAATTTTGACCCACTTTCTGGTTTCCGATTGAGCTGAAATTTTGCATACTTAGGTAAGTTTAGTAACAATGTAATAATCTGGTGCAAATAGCAGCTAATCTGATAATGGAGTTAGGAGGTGGATAGTGGAACTCCTCAACGGCGAACAGCAAAGACACGAAATTTTGTAAATGGATTTATTAAATTAAAACTTGTTTTGCACTAAAAAGGGTAAAATAAATTATTAAAAAAAAAATTTACCGAGTTCAAAACCACAAATAGGCACTCAAAAGCGAAAAATAAATTAATAAAATTATTATAAGCGCTACCCACTCACCACCCACATTAGAATGGCCGGTCACCGAAATTAAAAAAAAAATATTTTTATTGCTTTTACATCCCTATTTTAGAGGAAGTAATATAATCTCGTATAAGCTCGTAGTAAATGTTAGTATCTTTGCCCAGCAATCATCAGGTAGATTCTTAGACAGGACAGGTAAGACCGCTAATGGCTGTTGAAGTTTGGTTGGAAAATACTTGTACCTCTGGCTACCTCTTCGGATAGGAATGTCTACCTTTCTACAGCAATGAATATATGAAGTTAAAAAAAAACACAACTGTCAGTAATGGAGACACCTATTACTTATATTAATTGTAAATAGCTGTAACTATGACTCAATCCGATATTTGTCGGGCATGTAATCTTCTCGGAAAAATCCTTAAGTACGATTAAGTACGTTCTGAGGTACCGTATCACTTTTGTGTATGAGTATTAGCTAAAATGGAACAATTTTCAAATTTTTATTCTTATGAATAAATAACGATTACAGTACTTGCTCGTCACTTTCACGCACGTGTTCTGCTTCACTCTTACTTCACGAAAGTGCAACTTGAAATAAAATTATATAACAAGCAGCTACGTATTACATAAATATTGACCGTTGCTAATTTGAACATTTGGGAGCATCCTTTACGAGCCATTAACAATGCTGTATATCAATTAGGGTTACCAACAGTTTTTTTATTCACAACTTTTTCGGTGAAATATTGTGTGAAAAATTCTCAGATATGAAGGTTTTTCCACGAAATTCTCCTTTAACAAATGATAAATAATTATTTCCTAGTAAGCATGCTTTATGAAAGGTTTTTCAGTGGAGACAACGGACCGGTAAGCGCAGGGTAAGACAGTGACTAACATATTGACGGTAGATACAGGTCGCTTTTAACCGGTCTTTTTGGAAATCATAGAGAAAGGACTATATCCAGCAGTGAACTTTCTATCACTGAAACGATGATGATGATGATGATGATGAAACTTTATGAATTTCTGAAAGTTGAATGATTGTTACCGGAGACTAAAATTTATTCGAACCGGTGTGAAAAATTAATGGCTACTCCACTCTGCTTTCAATACAATAATACTTATATAAAATACAAATAATTGGTATTGTATTATTATCAACTCGTTACCAAAACAAATATCTGAATTTCGTCCAATTAAAGAATCTCAAAGATAGAGTACATACAAATGTAAATTATGTGTACTATTGGCAGCCCTATTTGTAATAAAATTCTTATATTCCACAACGCATCTTTTGTATACAATCAAAGAAACAATGTTTGTTTTGTAAAATTTTAATGAACTTTTTAACACATTAACTTAATATTATTGACAATAAATGCACCAATATTTTTATTATCTAGAACATGTTACGTAATATTTTCTTTATAAGATTTTTTATACGTCATGTCTTCAAATTTTGCGCGTCTGGGCGGAGCCAGTATTCAATAGTAGTAGTCGACTATATTTACCATTATGGTATCAAGATATTTATTTATCTATGGTTTTTTTAAAACACGTCACTAGCTATTACAAAAATCATACTTTTTAAAGTTACAAAGGTTAGAAGGCTCCGACTTTTCGCCAACAGCCAGTTCAAGTTCGAGTTATTACTTACTCTCCCCAATCTATATACAGAGTGTTAGTGAAACGCTCTCGAAAACGAAGACAGACGATAGCACTAATGGTACCTTTGATGATGGATTAGAAAAAAAATCGATCCGGATGTTTTTTTTTTAATTTTTAACATTTTTCACGCTCCATCGTGTTAGTATAGCTAAATGATAATTTCAAAAAAAAAACAAAAACAGCTGACGCTCGGGTCAAAGGACGCGCGGGCTCAGAGCCTTACGATTTTGTTGAACGCACTGATCGCTGAAATTACCAGTTGTATATGAGAAATAGCATTCGTATTTAATAGACTAATTCCTGGGGAAGGTTATTGCCTATTTAACATCACACTACGAGCCTAAGAAGCGAAGCAGGGATCATAAACACGGGAACGGTTAGTAGTTAATATTCTTTTAGTACTAAATCAAAGTATAAACCACTTCTAAATATGTTGTCGCTGTAAAATATTAAGAGCGTTCGTACCCAAAACGAAAATCTACTTCAAGCTACATAAAAGCTGCTTAAATTTTAAAAACTTTGGTAGGGAATCCACAATGAAAGCAAACGAATAGGATAAAAAAGATTTTGATATAATTCCCATGAGGTGATAAGCCAAGTTTAAAATTATATTGTTTAAATTACAACATCCATAGCATAGGAACATAATTACATTGGTCTTTCTCGTAATTGTAGTCAAACTGCTAATCTATAAAAAATCTTATTTAAATTTAATAATAATTAAATAATAAAAAAGCAAGATATTCTTAGAAATGAATTTTGCAGTCGCGAGAAACCCTCTTGATATCCGTTGTTATTTATATATAACTAGCTACCCGGCAGTTGTAGATGGAGAATTTGCAATTAAAAAAGGACTAAAAAAAAACTATCATATCTCTCAAGTTCGAACAAACTGCACACATTGTGCAGAATTTCATTAAAATCGGTTCATTAGTTTGGGAGTTCATCGCGAATAAACAACGTGACACGTAATTTATTGAGGTATATTTTATGGACAAGACTTACACTCTGATTCTACTAATCTAACTAGACTAATACTGGTTCAGTATTGCGCAATGAAAGTTCTTACGATAAGTAAAATAAACATACACCAACTCCAAATATCAACCGAGGGTACACCTAATTGTGTGCTGAGCACGATCATTTGTTCCGTGTCTGCGTTCAGTTTCTCTATAATATGTATATATATTTATAGAATAATTTAACGTTATTATGATAGAGGCATAATTCACAATGGCAAATGTTACCTGGGAGACGAGAAAGTGCCTTTTATTACCAGGATCCATATTAAAACATTAAAAACCCATTTGAAAATTACAAAACACTACACTACTACACTCGGGCATAATTTTACTGTTACCAGGAGCACATTAAAACAGGGACATAAATAATACCTATATACAAAACAATTGCTACTGATGTTATTATCGTTATATATTTCAACATCATTTTAGTTAGCGAGCGAGTGAAGTCGCAGGAAAAAGTTGGTTTTTTGCTTGAAACTTCGCTCGCTTTAGTGTAGATTTAGTCATGTTTTTATACAGAAAATAACCGATCACGAAATAGGTACATACATACGGCCGAACTTTGATATTTTACGTGAAGCGTTTACAAGAACCTGGTCTAACTACAGAACTTCGATATACTTGGATTGTGGAGGTCTGATGGCAGTCATCAGACCTCCACAATCCAAGTATATCGAAGTTCTGTAGTTAGACCAGATTCTTGGAAGTTTTAGGGCTCCAACTACCCGTAACGATTGCCACAGATGTTTGTAATGCACCCGGGACCGACGATTTAACGTGCTCTCTGATGCACGAAGGGGTCTCAATGTGTTAAGAATGGTCACCCATCCTAGACTGATCAAGCTAGCATTACTTAACTTTGTAATATGCTCGGTAACCACTTTGCCACGAGACCCTCAACCTATATATAGTTATATCATGGAACGCAAAAGTTTAAAAGTAAGTACGGATTTGGCCAATCAATTCAGTCACCTCTCGGAAGTAATAAATTTTTCTGGATGAACCCAATTGATGAACTTTTTTATGGAGGTTTTTGATACCTTGGAAAACGTGTAGACAAATTTTCAAGATGTTCGTGTGATTAGCGAAGGTGTGAAAGCTAACAAACCAACTCGTACATTCGTATTTCTTGTAGTTAGGATTTTGTTATATTACCTAATAACTCATTGTATGTTTTGACAGAAGCGTTAAGTATTTTAATGTCGGGAAATTTCAAAGTATATTGTAATAATAATAACTTGACACATATCACACGGCCGTCTGATCCCAAACTAGCCTGAGCCAGAGGTAATCAGACCGCTGATAAACATACTTAAGTATATATTACTGAATACATATATATTATAGATAAATTAAATGTGTACTTAATAGACAATACATCCACTCCCACCCCATGTCCCTATCTAAATGCCGGATTGTTGAAAAATAAAATAACCAATTCGTTACTATTTTTATTTTGGTCATTGAAGTGATTCCACGGATGGATAGTCACCTCTAAAGGCACTCTAAGTGCGATGGATGCAATGACTATTTAAGGTGTTCTAAACACATAACCGCTTTGCCCGTACCTTTTAACCCTCACAACACTGACGCCCAAACCTGACGACTCTAATCACCACTAGATATACACCACTAAGCTAGTAAATAGTTATCTGTTTTTTAAACACGACTATCCGATATTCTTCAGTAGTATGGTGACACTAGTGTTCAGTGATCTGTTGTTTAAAATCTTATAACAGGCTTTAAAAGTACTTAAGGAACCCAAATGTAACTAGATCATTTTATTTTATGTTTAAGATAAAAACAGATACAGGAGCCCTAATAATATTTCCATTGGACTTATGATATAGACCTTCTTTTGTTCTGAGTGCTTAAGATTTAGTGTATAATTATATAAAGACATAATTTTGAATTATTATTTAGTAACTATAGATTTACATATCCGTGCGGATGGCGCAATGGTTTAAGTTGTCACCTCGCCGCTACGCCGCGCCGAGTGTTGTCTGTACAAATCCCATACGGGACAAACATTTTTGTGATCCACAAATAGTTGTCCCGAGTCTGGGTGTTCTTTGTGTCCGTTGTTTAAATATATGTAAAGCCCCCACGACACAGGAATATTCCTAAAGGAATTGTCTTTAAAAGAAAAAAAAAATTTTTATGACTATTAATTTTCTTCAGCGCTGTCACACTTTGTGTTTTCCTTAAAAGATACGTAGAAATTTTGCTTCTAATCGCGGCATCTTGGCTATTGATAATGTGTTACTAAGAGCTAAATTGCGGAGACAAAGTCCGTTATGTGTCGCGTTTTTTGTCGCGAAACGCAGCATGTTACAGCACTTTTCATATATGGTAGTGGCGGTATTTGTTGCGGGGCCCGGCCGTCGCGGTTCAAATTCTTTAGACTATACCGACAACGGTGCGTGTACAACAGCGATTTCCGCTGAGGTGCAACTTCTGGATGGAACGTGAAAAAAACTTTTCTGTATAAACAATCATACAAGTAGTAGTCAGTCAAATGTTTTAATTGTTTGCACGACGGGTACACACGTAACTCAATGCGCAACGCGGCGCGTATAAACACGTAAGGGGCTTTGTAATTAAGTCCTTACGTAATTTGACATATTTCGTATGATACATTTTTAGTTCAGCTTAAATTATATATAATGGAAGAAAACAAATTATATGTTGCAACATATAATTTGTTGCATGTAGTAAAGGTCAGTGACATATATGTGTATAATTAAACGCATCCTATAGTTATCTAAATTCAAACTGAAACGTTTTGGCAGCTGCAATATGTTAGCAACGCAACTTAATAGAATGCAAAGTGTAGGTATTGAGTTTCGCGACCACTGGAAAATTGGCTCGCCAAAAGAAATATCATATTGAATAACTCGAGTACGAGTTAAACTGCTTTAGACAGAATAAATAAAGCTAAGACCCATTTAAATTCTCGCAAATATATTATTTAGTTTTCAGATGAAGTTCACTTGCGAGAAAATTGTGCTGTTGTTAAGTTCACTTAAAGAGAATCATGTTGTAATATTTTGTAGTTTGCTTAATTTTAAAACGGCAAGTTCTTCATGCCTTCAAAATGCAAAACGAAAAAGAAATCAATTCCATTTATTTTGCAAAAAACTTGCTGGAAACGGATCATCACCTTTGTCATTTAAAAATGGGACTTACGTGTTGTACACGCTTGAGACTCAAATCCCAATATGACAATGATGAGGATCAGAATTTACAAAACCATTAAAGTCCTTAAATTACACACGGATTCGCGTAATAAAAACGAAAGACTTTAAAAATTACGAATTCACTTTTCTTTATAACATAGATATACTTCCGTGAGCTTGCTGAGTCAATTTATGAAAGACATACACGCAGTTGTCAGCCTGATGCTAGGCGCTGAATCAAGCGCTTTAAATGCTTAATATAAACCAAGGCAAGGGTATTGAAAAACGTTTGAAAGTTAGGCTGTTTCAATTGAAAGCAATTTTTTTTTATTATGTAATGGAATAGGCGTTTGACTTCCAACTCACGTGATGAAAACTGACGACAAAGATGGTACACCTATCCAAGAGGAACCTATTCACTCTACACTTGAACGTTACAGTATTATAATTGACTGGAAAAATATACGTAGGCAGTTCATTCCAGAATTTGGCGACTGGAATAAAAAAAGAGCTGTCAAAGCGTTTCGTTTGACTTTTTGGTGTTTCGACAATGAAAGAATTGAACTGTATCTACGCATCAGACAGAGCTGTATCTAGTAGTCCGATAAAGGGATGGTGATTGTTCAATTACTTAAAATAAAATAACATCACAATTAAATTTCCATTTTCAACTTCACATGTCTATATTGCTGTTTTTACAATTCTCTATTGCAATATGTTTCAAATCTTCAAAAATCAATATCCAGACTAGCCTATTGGTCTAGTGGTTAGTGACCCTGACAGCTGAGCCAGAGGTTGTGGGTTCGATTCCCACCTAGGACAAATAATTGTGTGATGAGCATGATCATTTGTTCTGTGTCTGGGTGTAATTTATCTATAATATGTATGTATTTAGAAATATATAAGTACCTATGCTTATCAGCAGTCTGGTTACCATAGTACAGGCTCTGCCTAGTTTGGGATCAGACGGCCGTGTGTGAGATGTGTGAAGTTATTATTATTATTATTAATCTTCTCCTCTTTTTGAAATCTCACATATGTATCTGTGAAGATATACCTTTGTTTGTTTGCCCTATAGTCTAAGCGGTAACTACTGAAAAACGTTGGTCATCCGGTATAACAATATGTAATTTTCTATTTTCTGGATATTAGTTAAACCACCGGTCTGGCGCTTTGTAGTTGACCATTTTAAATTTCGTAAATTTTTTAATTTTTGTAAATTTCGTAAAACTAAAGCATATTTTTTATTGATAGCGTATGATCAGTAGAATTAAAAAATTCAAGTATGGCTCAAGTACGAGGGTGTAGTTGGTGACGTCGTCTCGACTCCCGGACGCTCCACAAAGCAACTGAATAAATTGAGTGTGCATGGCTCGTATACCCCAGTCAACCTAGCTGTTTTATCATAAAAAATGGACATTTTAATTACCACGCATTTTTATTTTTGGATAAATAGTAAAAAAATACGCTGATTAAGAATTTCGAAAGGTACCCAGTACAGTCAGCCAGGCAGTCTGGACAAGTAGGGCGTAATTTGTTTTTTCAATTTAATGAAAAAGAAAATACTTTTTATACATTTCGTGTGATATCTCGTTTCCAGTACGTTTTTCGTCATATGTGCTCAAAGTTTTTTTATTTTCTTTTAAATTACCTACAAAATGAGACCTATTCAAAGTCGCTTAGTGCTTTTGTTAAACAGCAAATTAAGGCCAAAGTTAAAAAATTAAAAAAGAGTGTTATTTTCAACATTTAATAACTTTAAAAGGAGTGTAGAAGTCTGAAACTTTCTGAAATTGTAGCTTGCGATGATATTAAAAAGTGCTATAAATTTTAGCAAGTTCGGTTTTAAACTTTTTTATTTATTAACGATCATTTATTTTTTTTAGTCTTTTTTTTGGAAATGCTCCATTTTATTCTGAACTCAGTAGTTCAGACCAGCTGGACGGACCAGCTTAGAAAATTCAAAAAATCATTTAAGTTTATGAGCCCGTGGATTTTTTTTAAGAAATATCGATTTTACCCGTTTTTATAACGATATTTTGAGGTATACCTTTTTTTACGCGACGTATAAAAAGTAATTTGATTTTGATTTGCTTTATAATGTAGATATTGGATGAAGCCCGAAGAAGTAGCAGTAATTCATCAGGTAATTTGAAAAAAAAGTAATGACCTTAAACCCACAGATACAATTATAAAAGTTTTGGTCGTCACTATCACACGATAACCGTTACTTAAGAAAAATACTAGCCCCTCTTGGAGGCCCTTGCATGGTTCGTAGCGAGTGGAGGTGGCAAGAGTGCTAGCCATCCACACTTGCAATTTATTCAGTTGCTTCGCGCTTCACGTACGTGAGGATACAAGACCAATTTTACTAGTTATCTTCAACGTAGTCAATAATATCCTGGGACATAAACGGTATCTAGAGATATGTATATATACACATGTTCAAAACAGCATTGCTTAAAAATGAAGTAAAAGTTGCTACAAAACTTTTCTAAAACTGCGACTGTTTTCGAAAGTGGTGACATCCACTCATACCAAAAGCATACTTCATCTAGCGAGGATCAGCTGCACTACGTAGTAGCTACTGATTCTGTATCGCACAATGAAAATTCCCGCACTGATTCGTGAATACGTAACTTCCCAACCGTTGGCAGCGGTCCGCAGTGTAGATCCTCCCTTTGTAATACAGGGACATAACATCCGTTCTTCCTCAAAGCTGTTGCAAGATCAGCCAGTATTTAACGGTATATTATATAATAATAATAATATAATAACTTGGCCGTCTGATCCCAAACTAGGCAGAGCCTACACTGTAGTAACCAGACTGCTGATATGTATGTTACATATATATTACAAATTACATACATATTATAGATAAATTACACCCAGACACAGAACAAATTATCGTGCTCATCACACAATTATTTATCCTGGATGGGAATCGAACCCACGACCTGTATCATAGCAGTCAGAGTCACTAACCACTAGACCAACAGGCCAGTCAATATTTATTTTACATAAACCAATGTTATTGCTAGAATTAACCTCAGTGCAGTCACTTCCCCTATTTGCAATCTGCAAATGCGTCATGTTTGCTGCAATATGACACTCATAGTTGGTGCCAAAAATGTACGTTGAAAGGAAAACATTGTTCTTTCGAGAAAGTTTCTATGTTACGTCACAACGATGAATTGAGGTCAGATTTGACATATTTTTGTATTTCTTGTAAATAATGTTGTGTTAGTATTATAATTTCTTTTTAATTAATAATTATAGACAACACAATCAATATTTTAGTAGATACTATCAAAATTTAACATTTTGCGTTTTGGCAATACATTACAAATAATCTTTACTATTTAAGATTTATCTTTATCTGTATTTAGTAATTAGTTTTAGAGTGTATTGTTTAAATTGTGATGGAGGTAATATTCCAATGATGTTTAATTTTTTAATTGATTTAAAAGATCCTATTTCTGAGTTGCCAGATTGCGGAATTAAACGCATAATCTGTATACTATTGTAATCTTTTATATATATTCTGGCAAACGATACACTACTTATTATATTATTTAGAACGAGATAATCGTTTATTTCCATGCAAAAAAAAAATCCGTTCAATGGTTGTACTCATGAAGGTAACACAGACCGGTGTGTCAGTAATACGTATTGGGTTTTGTATATTTTCTAGGTCAATAAACAATAACTGTGTATGTATAGTATAGTCTCTAAAGTATCTATATCTATATTAAATCAATTATTGTCATAACAATGACTTATAAATTCAACATTTGTGAAAAATAATAGACGGTAACTTCATTACCAAAGTGCACATACTCGTACTAGGCATATACAGGATTCTAAAATAGGGGTTTAAATATGAAATTGCCGTTTTATCGCACTGGCCACTTTGAATTAAAATTATACCTGCATGGTGTCAGATTTCACAGTGACACTTTTTACTACGTGGTTCACATTGAAAGTTTTTAGAATAGGCCAGTAAGAAATGCAGCCGATGAAAAATTTCTATAAATTTCGAATTAGGAACTCTTTGGGAATCTGTAGATGTTAAATAATTTCATATGTCATTTGTTTTTACAAATTGGCGGCAATTTAAACAGTGTCTGTCATGGAAATGAATTTGACTAGAGAAAATTTTTGCTCCTAGATTTATTACGACTTTCGTTGCGGTCTTACTCAACAACAATATTACGATAGACTTCGAAGCCCCATCTCTTGCCACTATTTACAACTGGTTTAATGAACTTAAACGTGATCGAAACAAACTCACTGATGATTCTCGAGAAGGCCTTGTACGGCGACTACTAAAGATAACGTGAGTGCTGTGCGGCTAATGATAGAAGCTGATAGTGGCGTGACATATCAACAGATTCGGGCAGCTTTAGCTTTAGGCCTGTTGGTCTAGTGGTTAGTGACCCTGACTACTGAGCCAGAGGTCGTGGATTCGATTCCCACCTGAGTCTGGGTGTTCTTTGTGTCCGTTGTTTGTATGTTTGTAAAGTCCCCCGCGATACAGGAGTAATTCCTAATGCGGGAGTTGTCTTTTTTCAATAAAAAAAAAAGTACAAACAAGTCTTACACGAACATTTAGACGTCAGAAAGCTCTGTTCCTCATAATGGATACTCATAATTTGACGGAAGATCAAAAACACCGTCGTTAGATTGGTGACGTGGCACCTTGTGACTTTTATTTATCCAAAAATAAAAGATAAACTTAGAGGAATTCATTTTATGAACCCTGAAGTTTCCGTGACAGCGTTTGAAAAAGGCGTGGAAGAGATCCCCAAAGAAGAGTGGGCTTACTGTTTCAGTGAATGGTGCGACGGTGCGTAGAAAGGAACGCGGACTACTACAAAAGGCATAAAAACATTTAAAAGCTTCCATAATATATAATTCCGTTTTTTATTTTCTAAAAGCTTTAAATGTGACCCCTGTAACATTCTAAATTTAAAATAAATTGCTCGACTTTCAATTGTTTTCACATTCACACCTACTTGGTGGACCTTGTCCCAACCAAACACCACATTAGCTGCGATTTGAACACTTTTTTCCAAGAAGACCATTTATTAAAAAAAAAAAAATATTTGCACAGTTGGTGGGATCCAGGTCCCCAGAGTTCTATCGCAAAAGTTTAAATGATTATTTCCTTCCAATTTAATAGCAGAAATGTATAGACAACGTATAGTGGGTAAATACTTTGATTAAATAAATATATTTTATTATTCAAACAAAATTAATAAAAAAAATTATCAATTTCATACTTTAACCCCAAATAAAAGCACATAAAATATTTTCGTATATGGTAAATAATAAATGTGTGTATAGGGCCCAAATTCTCAATATAATCTAACATAATCAATTTCCAAATGCTACAGATCAGAGAAGGACAAATTAATTGGGTGGTATTGTAAATATCCCAACAGGTTTTCCAGTAATGGATACCCATTCAAATGTATGTTTATCGATAGGTAAAATATGTTTCAATAACGTGTTTATCGTCGAACCTAGAGATTTTCAATCAGAATTTTAACTGCAATGGAGCACGCTGCCACTGAACAAGCGAAAAGGTGCATGGATTCCCGTTCTCGTGTCGAATTCAATGTGCGCAGAGTTGACATTTTGTAAGTACAAAACAAATATTTTATAATCAGATTTCACTATTGAAATTGTAACATTCATTAGAAAAGCTTTCTTAGGTTCTTGAAATTGTTATATAAATAAGACTTTGAAAACTTAGAGTGATAACAATTTTGAAGTTTGTTATTATTCTTCAATTGTTAAATCAAATATTAAAAGTAAATTTATATGTTTAATTTTTGAACTATTTATATAACTAACCATCTCCGCAGTTTCACCTGCGTGCTCCGCTCCTATTGGTCGTAGCGTGATGTTATATAGCCTATAACCTCCCTCGATAAATGGGCTATCCAACACTAAAATAATTTTTCAATTCGAACCAAACAAAAAACCCTTCAGCTTTATAATATTAGTACAGATAATAACTGTTTTAATAACTTGACACATCTCACACACGGCCGTCTGATCCCAAACTAGGCAGAGCCTGTACTATGGTAACCAGACTGCTGATAAACATACCTATATATTACTAAATACATACATGTTATAGCTAAATTACATCCAGGCACAGAACAAATGATCGTGCTCATCACACAATTATTTGTCCTGGGTGGGAATCGAACCCGACTTAGCAGTCAAGATCACTAACCACTAGACCAACAGGCTAATCAAAAATAAATAATATTTTGAAATATACATACTCATTAAAAATATTATAATATTATATCGTTTGGGTTTAATTTAGATACAACTATTTCCAATTTTAAATGATTTGACGAAAGCAAAAAATGACGTCACAAGTTGTTTGAACCTAACGTTTTGACGTATTATAAAGATTCTACCATTAAAATTCATTTTCAAACTCAAATGCTAGACGTCATCAATGTTTAACATATTGAGATACAAATGTTCCCTTATTAATACTTAGTAACACTTCAGTAACGTTTCATGAAGGAAGAATAAGTATTAAGCGCATGTTGTCTGTGTATTATTGAAAGGCTCTAAATACTTGTTGTCTATTTTGACATGTAATAAAATTGTTTTTAAGTACATATACTAGCTAAATTCATAAACGAACCTCAAGCAAATGTTTCAAACTCATGTCATATTATTTGACATTTGATGGTTAGATTAAATTTTAAGATGAGGCAATGTAAAGTTTTTTGTTCCTTTTGTTCATAAAATAAAAAAGTCCCTTTAATCATTAGTTAAATACTATGTCCAATAGATGGCGCTGTGTTGGTCTATATCTCGCACACAAGTTATTACTATTACCACGTTACTGAAGTATATATTAAGCCGGACAAATAAATTAGAAATAAATCTTACTCGTAGATTAAAATACAGTGTTGTGGTTTCATTTGCTCAAGACCCTTCTAGTAGTTCTTTAGTTCTTTGAGCACTACACACCTGTCTATAAACATATACTAGACAATTTATTCAAAGTATGTACAAAACGTAGGCGTAGTAAATAACCAAAAAACTGTTACTTTGAAAATAGATTTCACCACCATTAGTTTAACAAAAACACTTTTATCTATCCGTTATAAATCAGGGTACGAAAATTGTCTATTTAACGTTAATGTACAAACTGCGGTATAATGGCCATTAGTCAATGCGGGTTGGATTTATTATGGCTCTATCTAGGCAGATTCGGGTCACACGATTGTATTCAGAACGTGGTCTTTGCGTTCACGTCTTGGCGTTGTGTTCACGGCTTTTTGCCAAGACAGACCTTTACTTTCCCTACAAAGGAAAGAGAGGGTGACGGAGAGAGAATTACAGAAATATTTTTTAGATGGCAGGAGGTAGCGAGTATCTAAGAGTTATTATAGTTTTTGAGCTATATTTCGAATTTAACCATTCCCAATGGGATAGTCTCCTATAGTTAAAGTAAATTACTTAAGACCCTTTGAAATTGAGTGTTATACGAGACGGAAAAATTTATTCGTTATTATTTTCCTTTTTGTCACACAAAACATTTAAAAATAATATTTTATTGATTAAAAAGTGACAACCATACCATACCATTTGTAGTCGCAGGCAACCAGGCCAGGAACCACTCCTGTGCTAGGAATAAACCTCTCTTATAAGTTGTGGAGCCCCGTCATGGAGGCGCACTCCCGGTTGTACCAGATATGTTTACAGTAGCACTATATCACTACAGAGCCCTTAAGATAGGCAAGCCTGTGTTTGAGACCCAGTCATTACATTTAAAATCTCATTATTATAAATGTCAATTTCGCATTTTAAAAGAAGGAATGAATAGAACATAGATGTGTTTAAACTCCTCTGTCCATCCAATAAAACGTTGTCAACTCAATCATGTTCGGTAGCAATATACAAAACAATTTATATGAACAGTTTTTTTGCGTACGATATTAGCTACAGGTATGCAAGATGCCTAGATAAGGCAGGTTCTCCGCATAAAATGAAATTCGTCGAACATTTTACTACAGGATAAAGTGGGAAGAATCACAGTAAAATGAGAACAAAAAAACACTCAACGCATTCATCAACTACCGAATGAGTTTAGATGAGTTTTCACTCATAGTCAAGATAGATACATGTGTAAGTTACCACAGATTATTTCTTATAATAAATTGTGAATTTCGCGCCAATTTAAATATAGAAACACATGTCCAAATGTCCATGCTCGTAGGTTAATTGCTTGTGTTATGATAAACATACTGTTAAACGCAAACCAGGTTTACATTTGAAAGTTAACGGAATTTTTTACTTAAAAATTAAAATTGCGCATACCTTTAATTGCCGACATTTTGATCTATGTACTTGCACCGAGTATGTTCTTTTGACACTAATTGCATGTGTAAGCTGGCCAATCTGTCAATGAACACGTGGTAGTTTCTGTGAAGTGTGACTTTTCAACCACTGTTGCAAGGTTTTCAAAATTTTCTTTTGGACTTGAATAAAATTACAGGTATTTCGACACACAATGATACTGATAGTGTCTTTACTCACGTTTCCGCCCTATTTAACGTTGGAGGTAGGCAGAGATGCTTGGACCTCTTCGACATTCATCACACTTTTTTGTGACCAAAACTTTGTGCCTAAAGTTTTATGTTATTAATAACTAGTTAATTTATGAACTAAGTTATTCCTTAGTAAGGTATTAAGTTAGTAATGTACTTGTATTCTGAACTTGAATAATTCTAGAATACTCTGGCATCAGATATAAGTTATAGTGATATGTGTGAAGCCCTCGGGAGTAAACGTGAGATGTTTCAAATTAGTATTGAACATTTAGTTTCTGAAGGACGGGCTTATATCAAGATTATATAATACATTATCAGCAATAATTTTGTACTACCATAGTTGTTTTGATCAATCTTATGGTTGTGGACGACATGATATATTTCTTTCAACAACTGATATTTTAAATGAGCACACAGTCCGCGTGATAGTAAGGGGTAATAGGTATAGTCCGCGCACGAGTCGAATGTTAAGTTAAGGTAAGGTATAAAAGATTTGCGCGCTACCCTACAAACGAACAGGCAACGGACACGTTGATAATACTCTTCCTCTAACTATAGTTCTTGCAAAAGTAAAATATTTGCATGTTGTATTTACGGATCTTTTGTCCTACTAGTAGGACAACTGTAAAAGGATATGGTATTTCTCGTGGTCCTACTGAAAGATGGAAAACAAAATGTTCCTCATGTATAAAGTAATCAAACCAAGTACCTAGAGTTTAAGAATATAAGTATATTTATCTTAATTCATCGGAAAATATACCGGTTGTGATAATATCACCATGGCATAATTTATTACCAATAGTTGTGAAGTAGTACCTCACTGCACTGTAATAACTGTTGGTAGACCTAAAATAAATAAATATGCTGGTTTTCTGCCAGGTTCACAGCCATCGCTAACTGCCGCCCATCAGCCTTAAAGCTAACTTACCTTGTATCTAAAAAACATTTTACTCAACAATCTTAAAAGGTACAGAGACCTTTTGAAAAGTATATCAAACAAAAACTAAAATAGCAGCAGGAAACCTTGGGCTGTTTCCCCTCATTTATTTTACGATGCCCTCTCGGCGCCTGTCTGCGAGTGAAACGCCACGTTTGTGAATCTCCTCGATGATACATCATAATGAAAAAGAACTTTGACGGCTCTAGTATTTTCTGTATTTTATTTTTAGGGAAAAACGTTTCTTAACAAAAGACAATAAAGTTCGTATATTAAATAGATACAGTGAAGTGTTCTGTTGCCTTTATTCTAGTTAAGTCGTAAACCCGTGCTCTTTTTAGAGTTCCGTTGTCAACAAAGAACCCATTTTTTTTCATTTATAAAGATATATCCCGCATTTGGAATATTCCTGCGTCGTTCGGGGTTTCACAATAACTTAAATAACACAAAGGACACGCAGACTCGGGACAGCTCTCTGTGGATAACACAAATTATTGTCCCGTGTGGGATTTGAATCCACAACACTGGGCGTGGCGTAGTGGCGAGGCGACCACTTAATTTTTTGTGCCCATGGGCAACCCAAGAGTCAGAGGGTTGGGGCCTCCGGTAACCTCACTCTTTTCTCGTTTTCTGTGAGACAGTGGTATCACTCCGGTCGAACCGGCCCATACGTGCCGATGCATGGCTCTCCCACAATTAGCCATCCTTGCAGTCAAAGTAATTGTTTCGCCATGTCCGTTTGTCCGTCCGTCCAAAATCCACAATCATATCAAAGTACCGCCCCTAGGTGAACTGGGTGAATTGAAGTACCTTAAATTTATTTTCTTGTCTATCCCATAGGTAGGGTATCGTTAAATAGGTATTGTGGGTTTATGAAAACAATTCTTCGATTCAGGGATCCATTTACGAAATATTAAGCTTTAAAGAGCTAATTTTTGTTAGATTGTGAAAAGCAGGTGTATATACAACAAAGTTACAAGGAAAACTATCACAGCTAAGAAGGCTTACTAAGTTTACGAGTAATAGTCGAAAATGTACTTGGAAAAGTATAAATCGATTTCTTCGGAAACCGACATTCCGCGTGGCCCAAAAGGCACTTCGCCAGTTTCTTTTAAAGAATTCATAATAGTAAAAGATTCTTTATTGGTCCAAACATTTTGTGATAATTGATTTTAGAATTGCTTTTAAACGTACGTTACTTTTATACATACCAAATGTCGCACTAACATTTATCAGGTACAATACCTTTTTTGATTACCCGACGTTTCAACCGAATTACACCGATTATGATCACGGGAAATGACAGGCCCAATTAACACAGCTAATATTGATTTGATTTTTCACTATGCTACACTTTAGACTTATGAGCTAGGCTATAACTGCAGTGGCAATCAGCCGTAGCATCCGTCTGATGTATAAAGTACTAGCAGCGCCTCGCGGTTTCACCCGCGTAAGTCCCGATCCCGTGGGAATATCAGGATAAAAAGTAGCCTATGCGTTAATCCAGGTCTCTAGCTATCTACATACTAAGTTTCATCGCAATCGGTTTAGTGGTTTTTGCGTGAAAGAGTAACAAACTCTGATAAGAAACATCATCACAATACAAAACCTTAGAAGAGCACCTAAAGGGGTTTTCTAATTAAACATCCCAGAATTCTTGGGACGAGGTGAAAGGGGGGTGAGGAATGCTTAGTCCTCGGTGAATACTATAATAAACTTTTTAAAAAGTATCACCGGTCTCAATGCGCTTAAATCTTGATAATTTGTAATATCCTGTATATTTCATCCCTTAATTTTCCACCCCTAGAGTTTTAATATTTTCTTCAAATTTGAATGGAACCAATTCAATTTCAAAATAATGTTTTCAACCGGTTCATAAATGGCGAAGAAATCGCTTAACACAAAAAAAAAAAATTAAAAAAATTGGCGAATTGTCAATCTACTTTTTGAAGTCGGTTAAAATTATCAACTATCAAATAGACCTCCCAGTTTAGGAATGCCAAATTGTTGTAACTACAGATGGATTATGGAATCCGAACAAGAAGTGATTTTTATCCGTCGATTCTTGTATTTTGCTTGTTAACACACGCTAGCTGTTGTTCGCAGTTTCGGGACCAGCTTTTATTATATTAGTTCGGATAATATTAATAAGTTAGAATGATGATATGATATATCATGTGTACACGACACATGATATATCATATCAATACTGTCGAATCGCAGTAGTACGCATCAAATTTTGTCTGTCGTCTCTGTAAAGTCCCTAATACTTTCTCCTTGTTTTTTTTTAACAGCTCTTTCACAGAGGAAGCGGCAAAATTCAGGATGAGAAAAATGTTATTTAAATATGTTTTAAAGATTTAGAAAGACGATTAAACCGACTGAAACTTACAACGAACTGTTGTAAGAAATTTAAAGTTAAACAAAGTAACTGTAAATTATTTTAACTAGTTCAGTCTTGAACAAAGACTAATTCCTACAGTCGTGGGTAGATAAACTGTGCATAACACTATAAACTTGCTAACTATAATATACAGAAGTACAAAGAGCTTGTATTTCTGTGCGTAGGAGTAGAGTAATGAGAAAAACATGGACGCTACATAACGTACTAAGAAACTTCACTCTTGTAAACTAGTTTTTAAAAATAATACAGAGCTTTATTCTACTGAAGAGGTAAATTTGAATATGAATATCGTAATAGAAACCCGTCACCGTAGGCTACAAATGTCAGTCTATTTCCATCTCAAACCATGTTTTGTGCCTTTATGTGGAGGTATAATAATTTTATTTTAAAGGCCAATCGAATTAAAAAGTAAAAAAGAGTTTTACTAATCAAATTCTTGGCTTTATCATTAGACAATCGTTACTAATCTCAATCTGGTGCTCGTCAAAACGAATCGTTTGAGCCTAAATTCGAGGGGTTCTTAGCCACTGAAGAGTTCCAGTATCTACCTTCTGGCTCCATCATAATATCAGCCCCGAGATGCCCAAATATAGTTTTGTCGTCCGAACTAAGTTTGATTTAGGTACGACAATAATTAGAAGTAGGTTAAATTGACTTCGAAGATTTATTTACAGTGAGTGTGAAGTGAAGCTAATAAAAGTTAATTAACTTCTCCAAGTAAGAGATTAATGCTTGTGTTAACAATGGTTAACTTCGGTAGTGTCCTGAGTTGGGTTAGTTACTCGCGACCGCCCGATCCTAAGGCGCACGGCTTAGCCATTTCATACTACCGCTTGAGAATAGTTATGGTTAATGTTAAGAACGACTTTTATTTTTTACTTTGTTTCTTGTTCAGTGACACATCTGGGTCAACATGAAATACTGGATTGAACTTGTCGCCTAAGGTTCTATAACTAATTGATTCTGTTTGTCTCCAGGTCTAGCCGTACCATTTGTGGAGCTGACAGTAACCCACGCGTCAGTGCTCACGATCCTGGCGATCAGCTTCGAGCGGTACTACGCCATCTGTGAACCTTTGCGAGCAGGATACGTATGCACCAAAACCAGGGCTACGCTGATCTGTGCACTTGTTTGGTTCTTCGCTGCGTTATTTACGAGGTAAGGAGTTGGTGCGTGGTGGTAATTAATGACCAGTGATGGAAGGGATATGGGTGTAGTTAGGGAGGAAGTATACCCATAATTGGAATTTGAAATTTGAATATGAATTTAAAGTTGAAATATGGAATATCAATGAGTTTTCCAAGGGCCACTTGAATTCCAGATAATGTTCCGTGTGCAAACATGTGAGAAATTTCGCTAGAGAAATTGACGTGTTAAATTAGGTTAAGTTTTGTTGAAACTGAAAATGTTTACATCCGTAAAATCACATAATTTAGCTCATGGCAGTTTTATACATTTAAGCGTGTTCAGTAACTCTTTCCCAAGAATACCATCACCGGTCACTTTTAATAATTAAGATTTGATAAACTATATAATGTATATCTATGTATGTTTGTATCTTTCGTGACTGAAATAATACAGTACAAGATTTTTGCCTAAATTGTTTGTAAGCAGGCATTAACAAACGACAAGGAGTTACCAGATGCGTTCCGACCGCAGCGTCAAACCGCCAGTGTTGCTTTTTAACCAATTTCCACAGCTATTAACTATACACCCAAAATAGACTATGGGTGAACACGTGTGCTGCTTTGCAAAACTTTAATTGATGTCTAAGTATATTATGAAACAATTTTAAGCGGCGGTAGCGTAATGGTTAAAGGATTCGGACTTGCGATCAAGTGGTTGCGAGTTCGAACCCCACCCAGTGCACTACCGACGTGAACACACTCCTAACACAAGCATTTACCTTAGCTGGAGGGGTTAACAAGAATACTAGTAATGTGTGACCGACGCGACGTTGCTAGTATTCTTACAAAAAAAAGAAAAATTGGCTACCATGAATGCCAATAATTGTAACATAAAACCTTAAATTGGTTTACCAGAAAAAAGAAATATGAAAATTATATACAATGGAACACACATACTACAATAAAAAAAATCGATTTAAAATCTTCAACTTTACACATTCCACCTGCTTATATGGGAAACGGAGTTAAAATACCTAGAAGCTCAAACGGTCTTAACTTGTAAACAGTATTTTTTTTCTTCAAAAATTCTTTGAACAAAAAAAAAATTTTTAATTAATTTTTTTTTTCTTTCAGTAATTTAAGTAAGTGTTATACACCCTGTAATTATTTAAAAACCAGCAATCAGAATTTGAAATAAGTAACCAATGATTTTATGTAACTTTAGCACCTGGTACCTGAAAATTATCCGCCGTCTCAAACCATAGTAATGGTACTCAATACAATACATTTTGTTCGTCAGAAAGTAAGAGCTGGCGGTTCTGGGATCTTACTCTATTAAGCTATTACCAACCTTAAGAAACTAAAAAGTTTTAGAACTAAAAAAATAGGCGTCTTTTGAACACTGAAAATGCATCACGGTTCTAAAGTGGTGGTAAATACCGTCTAATGCGCTAGTTATGTGCTTACAAATGAACAGACTTTAAGTGTGCCTTTAAAATAATAGATGACAGAAATATAGGTTAAACGGTGTGCGACGAGCGGAATGTACACTTAAACTTAAGCGAGAGAACTTCTTTTAGACTCATTTTATTGTGAACCCATATTGACGTCGAGCCACATAGTTCGTTAATCTGGATCTACTTTGTGTCCTTTATATGTTTTAAGTGCTCTAAAACCGTTCCGTTCCTCAAAAGGAAAAAGGAACCCTTATAGGATCGCATTATTGTCTGTCTGTCTGTCTGTCAAGACCCTTCTTCACCAGAACCCGGAGACGCATCAAGTTGAAATTAATACCAAATATTTATATCTACGGTCCTTCGAAGGTGTTAAGCCGAAAGGAAAAATCAAGTCAACGCAGTCAATAGATACAGCCATTTAAGCTTTAGATTTGACCAAATTTGAACATTTCGCAGGTAAATCAAGACCTATAGGATACTTCTCATTAACCTAGAATCGTGAAATTTGGTAAGAAGCAAGGTTTGACAGCACAAGTAAAGGAAAAAATCTAAAAGTCGTTAATTTGTTGTTATATCACTATAAGTATGTAGAATTTTTGTGACTACAAACTTTTATTTTGCGATTTGCGACTTTGTCATACATCGATGTATGGGACAGTATTTTACGAACCACAAAGTTAAGTTTACCCTCGGAAAAAACGGGCAAAAATCTTCGAGAGATTTAGATTTTTTTTTTTAAAGATTACTCGCACCGTGGGTTCATTACTAGTAAGGAGTGGGTTCACGTCGGTAGTGCATTGGGTGGGGTTTAAACCAGCAACCACTTGATGGCAAGTCCGACGCCTTAGCCTTCACGCTACCGCCGCTGATTCCCGAGATGGACGTTTTCTCTCTAAACAAGAGTCAAAATCACACATGTCTAATTTTTTTAAATATTACTAATACTGAATTCGTTTGTTTGTTACTCTTTGCCGTTCTTAGTCTTATCCACTCAACCAATCGTTTTGTTTTGCTTACACAGAGGTTCACAAAAGGTGATAGGGTTCTTTTTGTAAAAGAAAAAAGTAATGTTCTCGTCTGATAAAAAATCAGTTTCCCATGATATTCAAAGGCATAGGCCTCCAAGAAAAGTAATTGGTATAAATTTCTAAGCAATTTATCATTCTCCAAATCCGTTTCGTATCTGTTTCAAGGACTACCAAGAGGTGATTATCTGGAACAGAAGCTTTATCGCCCTTGAGGGCTAAACATTATTCATGAGTCTATCAATATGACGGATGACTCGCTCTCAGTGTGTGTGGAGCTAAAAATAGAAGAGACAATGACCTAGTACAATCAAGCTGGGTTTGGTAATTTTGATGAGGTTATATCATTGATGGGTCACCATCAATTAAGCATGGTTGCCTGTTACGTCAATCACGAGTAATACCTTTTAATATATTGATTAATTAAATTTGGTTAGTCTATGAGTTGGATAGGTAGGTTATCCACAGGGTAATAACACTAGATGTGACATTCCTTGTCACTTAAAAAGAGACTTAAGAGACTAAGAGACTTGATTTCGAGCATTTCCAAACACTGTATCAACATCCTTGGTATGTATTGACTGAATTGAAATTTTAGCTTCATCGGTAAAATTTGAGGCTCATGTTTTAGGATTCAAAATTTACGTTAGGCTGGCAACATATTTTTCGTCCTGGTTATGGCAACATAATTCATTATGTATTAGCACCTAATAGTGCTAATACGTAATGAATTATATACAGGTGTACATAAATGTACATCAAATATAATTTATTATTTATTACTTATTTATAGATAAAACTTGTACTTACATGAAATATGACTGACAAATTTCTACAACTCAATTTCCTACACAAAATACTAATAAAATACACTCAGCCAGTACAGCAAAACCCTCAGTTATTTTGTTGAGCACGATCTTATTGAAGAAAAAAGTTTCCTCTATTTTTATAAAACCCTTTATTACCTCGATATGTGTGTTTGTATGTATGTAGATACAGAATTTCGCTACAAAGATATGTAACAGAATCTGTGAACGTTATTTAAACCAACTTAAAGGCATCTGATTGTCTTCAAAATGTTGCACACGTGTCAAGGGTCAATGACAAACAATAATATCGTGACATTAGGATCATCAAAATTTAAAAAAAAAATTGGCAGGCAGTCATGGGAGAACTTAAATCATCACATTAGCAGGTTGGTAACATTAATTAATAAGGAGCTGACTGAACTCAATGTTTAGATTAGCACCCTCCAGTGGATCTATATATGTGTTATTATCGTGACGGTCACGAGTTCTGTGCTTTTTCCCTATAACAAAAGAGCAAAAACGTGCCTTAAGAAGTTTTCACTTCAATAACCAATTTTTAGTGCGATATGTTATTAAAGCGTATTTTTTTTTGTTTTAAACTATAATTAATTCTATTCACAATACAAAGCTAGATACTGTACAAGTGTCACGCTAGGCTACGACGTCATTACTCAAGAGGGACAGTGAGATTTCTTTTGCTAAAAAATCACTCTGTCCCTCTTGAGACAGACAAAAATCGGACCATAGATACACTACATCAAAACGGAGGAATCGTACATCACCGAGGCAAATGTTTTGACTTACCTTATTTGTACGCCAGACACATTTAGTCACGGGGTCTACTATACGACCTTAAAATATGACCCCACCGTTCTGTACCACCCTGTATATTTAGAGTATTCGCTTAAATACTATGCAATATAAAAGAGACCATGGGTAAAAAACTTCTCTTATTCAAATTAGCTTTTGTGTTGTCTACCATATTTATTTAATAACTTAGTATACAAGTCCAGTTTCAGTTCTGGGGTAAAAGCAAAGTTTCATGTCCGCCTACGACAACTTTCTTCGTATAAAGTGACCCCAAGTATTATTTTCTAAGTCCAGACGTTCCCTGAATGTCGTCAACGAGGAAAGTTGTAAATTGGAACGTGATCTATGAATATATTTTTGTTATTGTACATGTCAATTCTTGACAGTGATCGGGTAAAAATAAGACCGACTAACAGTACTTCGGTTCACATTGTCATCACTTTGTGTATAACCCCGAGTTTAATTAAACAAGTCCTGCTCTGTCCTATCACTCATCACAGAATGATTATCACAATCGCCTTTTTAGTCCCAATATACAACATAATAAATGTTTAATTGCTTGGCAGTGACACTCCTAGTGGCACTCCTCCAAGTTGTATTACATCATTGCGAGTTATAGATTGACCACTTACTATTAGGCGTGCCTTATACTTACTTATACCATAAGTGCTGTTAAATTCTCCATTTATTTAAACATACATACCTACACACACGCATGTATCCTCTCACGTAATAGGTGGCAAATCCATTGACAACAACCAGGCAATTTCGGAATTAATAATTTGTAATTTAGGAGTATATTCAAAGGGAATGAATGATGATGGATTGGGGAGTGGAAGCAATGGCTCCAGCAGGTTAGGATCAGCAAGTCCGAGCCGTCTAACAAAAAGAGTTATCGATCTAGGTGTTTTCAACCATAGAGGACATAAAAACTGACTTTTTTACATGAGGAAACCTCATATGCTCTCTACCTTACCGGGATTAAACAGTAAGGTGGTAAGTAATAATAACTTGACACATCTCACACACGGCCGTCTGACTCCAAACTAGGCAGAGCCTGTACTATGGTAAACAGACTGCTGATAAACATACTTAAATATTTCTAAATAGAACAACACAGACACAGAACAAATGATCATGCTCATCACATAATATTTGTCCTGGGTGGGAATTGAACCCACGACTTTTGGCTCGGAAGTTAGGATCACTAACCACTAGACCAACAGACCTGTCAAGTCGGTCTCGAAACGACTAAAACGATACGGTTTTGCATTGTGAAGTCTTAATGCCAGGGTTTCATGCTACATACTATTGTCCATAGCCTTCAGGCAAGCAAAAAAACAAAACCTTTTGCTTCAGTGAAATTCTGTAGTATTAAAAAAATATAAAAAGAAATGGACATTAAAATCAAAATTACGAAGGGAAATACTTGTTTTTAAAATTACGTGATTTCAACGCCTTTGTTCCAGATTTTTTTTCGGGTAGGATAGGATAGGAACAAGTACGATAATGAATATCAGTATCAAAAAATATTGAAAAGAAATCGCGCCCACAAACTCACCCAGCGAAAGTTTATTTTCCTGGTACATAAAGTCGAGTTTGATATCTGCTAAGAATTTTCGAGTATGAGAAAATCTTAAACTCTTAAACGAAGTTTATACCACATTTGCATCATCTTAAATTCACGTAGTCAGCGTTCATTTGCGTGGATTTTATTGTAAAGTTTTACCCATATGCTAAGTTATCTGAATCGGGCTCTTACATACGGCTACATACACAAGTTCGAAGATTTATGAATGTTTACAACTACAGACAAAGTTTATGTCTGGTAAAAATTGTTCAACTGAAGCTGTCAGAAATGCTTAAAATGTGATTGACTGAGAGTGTAAGCAAAGTGCGAAGCATTTGATTGCTTATCTCATTCCTCCTGTAATTTTCTGTGTAGCTAACTAAAGCATTTACCCGAAACAAATTTCACATTTTGTCATTAAGAATCATCTGTGTCTGTGTCTAACGACAAAACCCAAACCCAACCCAAAACAAAACGGCATAAAGTGTTTAAATTTTGATACTCAATATTTTTTAACAAATAATTTGTTCTAAGCCTAATAATTTGTTAACTTAAATGAGTAGATTTTGCCGAAACAATCAACCATGTCTGTATTATATGTGATATATTCAAATAAAAAGTCACTGTTTTATGTTGATCAGGAATATAATTTAGGATTCAGTTTGATTACATCTGAGGTCTTTCATGGCTACCGCTCGAGAGAGGCCCGGAAGGTAAGCGCATTTACATAGACAATCCCCGCAATACTCATAGACATTTTGACTATGATACAATGTCATAACCTAGATCTTTCAACACTGTATCGATATAATCTTCACATTATATGACTTCAACACGAACTACAAATTTACTTTTTTCAAAATCAGCTTTTATTATTCTCGGTTCACCGTCAGCAAGTTCAACAAATCCGTCTAGCAAACTAATAAAGATTACGATATTTTTCTCATACCCTTCTGACCCAAATGCGGCTGGCTATAGAACACAAATATGTCCACTCCCACTATAAACCTCAAGTTTGGGGTCTTATACCATTCCACGGACATTGTTCATTTAGTTTATACTTTTACGGTTGACCGAGTAGAACATATTGCACTACGTATAAAACAGTTTAATACTCGTCAAAAAGTTCCTTGCACGTCGTGCGTTTTATTGTCCACAAACTGAAAACTCAGTTAATTTTTGGTTTATTTCAATAACTTAAATGGCAGCCTTTTTAAAACCAGTCTTTTAATAACGAGTAACATATTGTGGTAGTAACTGCATAGTTTTCTTGTACGTACGGCCGTAGACGAAGACCTCCCCATAAGAGCTCCAAGTAACCCAGTCTTGGGCAGTCCGCATTAGTCCGCTGCTAGCCACCTTCTTCTTCCGTTTGCCTAATTGCTAATTAATTGAATAAAGATTACTGATCACTCTTACTATCCCATAAACTTGTTTGTACCATATCGTTTCACTAAACTGTCTACATCCCTCAATTAAATCATTTATTCTGAAAACTTCAATAAGAAATAGTATAATGTCCTTATTCAATAACGTGAACTAGGACCTATTTAGTAGTCCAAAGTTTCTTTAAAACTAAGTAAAGCTAGAACAGTTGTCTACCACCCACAATAATAGATTCTTTGTTAAAGAATTCTTGGTACAAGACGACTAGTGCAGTTTCTCTATTCTAAAGAATTTTTAATACCACAGCTTATTGGAGTCGCACACGCGACGTCCGCTCTATATTGGTTCCGAGTTTAAATAATAGATGGCGTTTTTTCAATAAATCCTTCGGTCCTATATTGGACGTCGTTCGTTCAGTTCAACTATTTGACTGAATGAATGGAATGGTTTTTATTTGACATTTTCTGTTTTATATTAAATTAACGACCTATAGGTTTTTTATTGAGTGGGTTTTATGTTACAAACTTAATTATTCCTAGTTATCCTGCATACAAGAATATATTATTAGTGATACACTGATTAATATATTTATTGCTATTTTCGCCTTTGTTATTCTAACATTTAATCACATATTATTATCAAATCAAATCAATAAAATTAAATCATAATCATTTAATTCTATTGAACCCACTATAGGTATTTTTTAATTGTCAGGAGTAGTTAGGCTAAAGCGCTTATTACACTTGGCTAAATTAAGTCGTCTGAATTCAGTCGTTACTAAATTTAGAAGTAAGAAGTTTCTGATCACACTGTCCTAAATTTAGTTACTGAATCAATTACCGATTAAAGCGCGACGAAGTTGGACGTGTGGTGAGGAATGGCCCCAGTATTATTTAGACTCCAAAAAATTTGCCTTTGCCTTTGCCTTGGCCACTGGCTCAATTAAAATAGAAAAAAAAAGAAAAACAAGAACATGGATGAAGGACTATTTATTGCTGCGTGGAAAGTTAGCAAACATGAACATTATGAGTGTTTTAAAACCACGAAACACACAAACTTCAGAAATTATTTAAGAATTCACATATTAAATCTTGTGACACCGTACATCCAAAAGCAAGATACTATCCTACGAGACAGTATTAATATTGCAAAAGAAAGATTAATCGTAACGTTAAGATTTCTTTCAACGGGAAACTCGTATCAAGATTTAAAATTTAGTTCTCTAATATCTCAACCCTTGCTGACAAAAATTATCCCTGAAACATGTTGGGCTATTTGTAAATGTCTGGCACATTATATAAAGGTGAGTGAGAAATAGAAAAACTTTCTTCATTATAAAAGATTAATTTATTAAACAAGTAAGAGGTACTTACTTAAATCACTTTTGTAAAGTTTCAAAACATTTTAAATCACTTTTTCTTATTGGCAAATATCAAAAAGTTTTTCAACACATCCGCTTTGCCTTCAATGAACGACACAGTGTCGTCAGTTTCATATTGATTGAGCGTTGATGACGGAGGAGGACCAGGAGATGGGATATGTAATAGTATAGATTGTGTTGGTAAGAAGTGGATGGGAGAATTTGAAGATTGGATATGATACTGTTTGGATGTTAAAGACTGCGGGGATTGTGTTTGGTACTGGAATGGTAAGGTATGTAGGGGAGAATTCGGTGATTGGATAGAGTAGAGATAGAGTGTGAACAGGAGGCTGAAATTCACTCTGGGAAGATGCTGATCGTAATGATGCGTAATGCACCATAAAAAATCACATCCGATATTAATTTAAGGGCTATAGTATGTTGAGGTATATTTAAGCCTCTCAATTGCATTCCAATTGATCTTCCAAGGATCTCCCAGTCCTCTTCCTTTGTGCTTTTAATTGCAAGCCTTTTCTAAAATGTCACGTTGTTGTTTAAATGGGTTTTCTTTCCTTTTTTTAACTAATATTTGTAGAAGTTGTCATTGTTGTATCTTCTGAACAAGATAATGATGAATCCTGAAAGTAATAAAATTTAACTATCAATTTTAAGTTGCCGGAAACAGAATCAGAATGGTGACAAGAAGCTGCAGAATTCGAAGAAAAATGGAACTTCAATCACTGTATTCAAGCATGCGATGGCAAACATGTTGCTATCGAAAAACCATCTGGAAGTGGTTCTCTGTTTTATAACTATAAATGGTTTTTCAGCGTTATACTATTTGCTGTTGTCAATGTTAACTATGTGTTTATGTACGAGTACGTTCAATGTGGCACCAATGGATCTGTTAATGATAGCTCCGTACTGGAGTCTACAAAGTTTTATCAAAAAATAGTAAATGACGAATTCGTTACGACGATACGTTCGATACGACGAACGATTATCGCCATCTTCTCCGTGCTTTGGGAGATAGTGCTTTTTCCATTAACAAAATATATTTCGTGAAACCATACGCCATTGAAGAACATTAGCCGTGAGAGATGAATATTTAACTATCGCTTAAGTAGAGCCCATAGAGTGGTGGAGAATGCCTTCGGAATATTGGCTTTACGGTTTAGAGTGCAACGGAGACCACTCAATCTAGATATTTCCAAACGTGGATGTCGTGGTTATATCATGTTGTGCTTTACATAATTGTTGTAGGAAACGGGTGCCAGGTTACGTAACCAGAAAATACATAGGTCATGAAAATACTACATGGGCCTCAATTAATAAAGGGGATTAGCGGAACCATACTGGTGAATTAATTTCTTTAAACAACACAAGCAAAAGTAAGCGTAATGAAGAAGGAAACAAAGGCCGAGACACGTTTATGAATTATTTCAACTCTGTCGGTAGTGTTTAATTTCAAGGTAATATGATTGATGTTGTACCTTTTAATAAATGATTGTAAACGGTTGATACTGTACCTACTAATAATAAATAATTTAACATTACCTCATTTTCTATTGTATCCCTGATTGAACGGCATGATCCCGTAGTAGATTCCAGAAAACTGAGACTATCATAGTGCCATACCGTTGGTACATACACATCTTCATTTCTTGCAGCGGTATTTTTGGACTCCTTGACCTTTAATAAAACATTACAAATAATTAGTAGGTATACCATATAAGACCATAGAAAATAAGTATTGGTAACAGAGATTGGTAGGGCCGGATCAACCGGAGTGATACAACGGCCTCACAGAAAACCGGCCGTGAAGCAATGATTTCATTGCTTTTCGCCGAGTGAGTGAGGTTACCGGAGGCCCTTACCCTTCCCTCCCCTCCCCCTCTTCCCACCTTAAACGTCTGCTCGTTTACCCCCTATAAAAATTTGATATCTTCAATCATTCCATAAAACAGATACTTTTAAAAACTGATAATGAACACTAGATACCTATAGATAAAATATTATGTATTTCAGGTGAAGAGCTAGGTTCTTAGATTTGAATCTAAGAAGTGAAAACTAACTTAAACTAAGTGTTTGTAACAGCTTTTATTTGCGGTTATAAATGCTAGTGATTTAAAAGCGAATCAGAAAAAACCTTTGAGAAACAAGGTTCGTATGGTTTACGCTTAACATTCTAAGTGTACGTGACAGCAACGTTGTAAATATGCTTTACTCGTCTGTTTATTCACCTCAATGTTGGAAACATACTCAGCACACATTGCATTGTATTACGTCATACGGGGTATAAAATGATATGCGACTATTTTGAAAAGTTTAAATATCGAATAGCTCTGTATTTTTGTACCTACATTCAAATTATAATAAATTAAATCAAAAATATATAAGGTTACATCGTTCGACTTCATTTGCTTCAATTTAAGCCAATCAATTATAGAACTTTGGGTAGTTAATTAAAGAGATGGAAAGTGCTACAACATGATGAGCTTCATTACAACTCTGTTAATGAGAAAAGAAGCAAATTGAGTTACACATGTGTGCTAAGTATGTCTTTACTTGAGGTATTCATTGTTGTTGTGATTTTGCTTTATATTTTCACTGCATGCGTTATACATGATATACATTATTCTTAGTTTCTTATTGAAGTTGTTGATATCAAGTTAGATATTTATACTGTCGAATTTATTACTGCCATATTTTATGTTAAGTAGGAATTTATTTTACTTAAGGTTTTTTTTTATGTTTTTATGAAAATCATGTTTTAGGAACTTTAGTAAACATTTTACAAAAATTTAAGGTTCCAAATATAATGTATTTAACATGAAATTGCGAGTACGAAACTTTCTACCAATAAATATCTTTGTAAAAGTGTTTTTGAATCTATTTTTATAGCACCTACCTATATATTTATAACTCCACTCTAAGTTACAGTAGAATCCACAGATAAATCAAATAAAGTAAATCAACTCACGGTCAGCATTTTTCGTTGCGCTAACACATTTTTCCGACTAGCCCGCCGACGGCGGAGCGTCTAAAGTGTAATGAGGAATAAGGAACTTCTTTTCAAAAATTATCTATAATGAAAACCTCGAACAGACGGGAGTTAGAATTGCTGACTAATATAACGATAGACGAGTCATTAAGATGGACAGCCAAATATGGATAGTCCATCTTTCCATTCACCAAAATACTATTAAAGCCAGAACGACCATTAGAAAAAAACAATGAACATAAAATAATTTTAGCCATTCGTCATCTTCAAAACAACAAAATAATAAACGGATTCACTTTAAAGTTTTGGTAAATGATCTAAGTAAAAAGAAACGATTTGTAATTGTCTTGTTTGACGAAATGGAATGCCTCAAGGCAATTAATATTTAAAATGTTGACGTATTTAAATGAAATACGTCTGCCTATGTGAATTATAAACTGTTTCAATTGAGTTGATTGACATACCAAATACCAATGTAGTTATTCCCTGCTGAGATCAAATGTCATTGAAATTTTCATCATAATCACAAAAATAATAACAATTCAAATAATTATGTCACTTATTGATCATAATAATATCACAAATCATAGTTGTTACAAATATTTAAATTAAGAAATAATAAGCAATAAAACTAGATCAGACCATCTCTTTGGAAGGCTAGAAAATGTATCATGATTGAACTCCGCAACTACAGGTCTGAAAAGAAACTATTTTAATAGTCTCATTTAGCTTGTCGGAGCTATTTAAATTGCAAATTTAATTAATAAAACCTTAAATGCTTTACGGTGTAAAAAGGTCACAAGATATCTTACAAAGATATTTTATTCATATTGTTAAAACAAGTTGAAAGTTTGGAGCTTTGTAACAAAACACCTTAATAAAAATACAGTGAACAATATTAATAAGGCAATACATTTTAAATGGCATGTTCTAATTTTGAAGAGAAATATGTAGCAACATTTATTATTTGGAATGAGCTGCTCAACGATGTCTAGGGAATTGCATGTCAGAATACGTTTAATTATATTTAAAATTCTTGAAAGATTTGTAGAACAATATATCCGAGGGGTCACACTGAAAGGTTTTAGAAAATAAAAAAACGGAATGATATAAAAGCCTGTTAATATTTTTATTGCTTTTCGAAGTAGTCTCCGTTCCTTTCTAAGCACTGTCTTATGCTATGAAACCATTGACTGAAGCAGCGAGTCTACTCTTCTTTAGGGATCTCTTCCACGCCTTTTTCAAACGCAGGCACGATTCAGGGTTGATAAAACGAATTCCTCTAAGTTTATCTTATATTTTTGGAAATAAATAAAAGTCACATGGTGCCAGGTCAGGACTGTAAGGAGGATGACTCACTAGCTCCACACCTTCGATACAGAAACATTCGATAGTCCATCTGGCGGAGTGAGCTGGAGCGTTGTCGTGGGGAAGGAGGATCGTGCTTCTTGGGTGCTGCCTAACTTTTTCCAAGACAATAGGTAGCTAATGACTGACACACTGTGATAGTATTACGTTCACACAATTTTGCTATTGATACGCGCTATTGTTGGATGTCAACATGGTATATTTTTAAGTATTGTGTTCGGAGATGTGTTACTTGGGTCATCAATTAGCCAACACTTAGAGACATAGAAAAAAGGCCAAACTCTAATAAAACTTATGTTTTATTGCTTTAAGTATGAGTGTCTTAGAATTAAACATTTGCAATGCTGGAAGGGTCAGTCATTAAGATAAATGAATAGGTTGTGTAATAAAAAAAGGGTCGCTTTAGAATATTCCGATAGAATATTTCGGTTAGAGGAAACAGATGTTGGTGGAGTCATGGGGACAGGGAGCTTAGGAACGGGGATGTCAGGGCAGTCGGGTTCAGTACGTGAAGCGGGATAGTTGTAGCATCAGAGTCAGCGGGTTGACAGGGTTCAGGAAAGACGGCCGGTTCTCGTAAGTTTTGACATAGAACGTTGGGGAAGTTCGGTGAGTCTTTAATTTTTTATTCTTAATAGACGTTTATATTTAATATGTATTTATGTCCTACACTGAGTAACGCAGTATCCGTCAGGTAATCAAATTTATCTCCCGTGTACATATCGGTTTCAAGGTATTAATTTAATATCATTACTTTAGTATTGGTTAAGGTGTTTTTGGACGGGATTTATGAATATTATTACCCTGTAAGTCTCCTGGTTATAGCACTCGATCTTGAATAGAGGGCAACGGGGCCTTGGTGATGTCGTTTACTGTAGAAGACTAACTATCGGGTACCATAATCCCGGGTTATGGTAGTCGAGGTTTAATGGAGGCAGCGATATCCTGATCATTGGCAGGTTGTTCTCGTGTGCTGTTGAAGTCCAAGTTTCGAGTGAGTCGTTAGCGAGGTGTGGTTAGGGGGTAAAATGATTAAGATGGTATATGTGTGAAAACTAAATCAATGCCAAAGGGTTTAAATGTACGATCATACTAATTAACCTTTGGATCTTCTCTTATCGCGGTTTTTATTATTGATTATATTAAAATATCGAATGCCAGTGGAAAGATGTCCAGCCAGGGTCGAGTCTTACAGTCTAACGCGGAAAAAGTCGGGGTGTTAGACCTCCCCTAATCGGAGGGGAGCTGGTTTCCGTGAAAAATACTCAGTTGATTAGCCGAATAACTGCTTTACTCGGTTTAGACTCATCGGGGTACCATGTGATGGTACCCCGATGAGTACCATATACCAATCTGCAGTAACAGTCTTTTTATCTTCTAGAATGATTGTTGCGAAATGACCCGTCCGTCCAAAGAATGAGGTAATCATCTTTTCGCATTGACTTCTGCCATTCTTTACTTTTGTCGGCAAATCTTCGAATGGAAACATTTATTGAGTAGATTGTCTTTTGGTTTCTGGTTCGTAACAAAATATCCAGCTTTCATTCGAGTCACCTCCTCGTCATACTTTTCAAGCATTGAGCTGCACCAATCCAAATGAGGGCGTTTTTGTTCTTCCGTCAAATTATGATGTATCCATCTAATACAAAGCTTTCTGAAGCGTAAATGTTAGTGTAAGACCTTTTCTTACCAATTCCTAAAGCTGCCCAAATCTGTTAATATGTCACTCTTCCATGAGCTTCTATCATTAGCCGCACAGCACTCACGTTATCTTCAGTAGTCACCGTAAAAGAACGAGAATTTTCTCAAGAAACATCAGTTAGTTTGCTTCGACCACGTTTAAACACATTAAACTAGTTATAAACAGTGGCGCGGGATGGGGCTTCGTAATAAAATGCCAATCTAAGTCTATCGTAATATTGTTGTTGAGTAAGACCGCAACGAAAGTCGAAATAAATCATTGAATTGAAAAAAGTTAAAATTTTCTATGGTCAAATTCATATTACGCACGACGGACATTAGAGATCCCCAAAAAGTTCTTAATTCGAAATTTAATTATTTTTTTGTCGGCTGCTTTTCTTACTGGCCTATTCTAAAAACTTTCAGTGTGACCCACGTATAGTGTGTTTATAATTTTTCAATAGTTTTAATAAATAAGCATAGCAAGCATAATACTCGTAGATCAATTATATTCACCTAGTATAATTATTATTTTGTCAATTTATTTAATACTGTATTTTGTAAGTAGTAAGGCTCCTATTTTTTACTACATCTTTATTTATCATTTGTGTGGGTAGAATCATCTCTATGTTATATAGATATTTATTTGTAACGTTGCAGAAATCATTATCTATTCTTTATTTTCTTTCAGTCCAATCCTGGCAATTGCGGAGCACCACACCTCAACTCGAGTCGACGGGACAACTTACTCGCAATGTCTCACCCAAGCCATCAATGTCTGGCAGATTACATTCTTCGTAGCCGTCATTATACTCCTCTACGTTTTTCCACTCATAATTTTAATCGTATTATACAGTGTCATTGCCAAAAATTTAATTAGTGCAGCTTCTAAAATAGTTATGAATAAAACTGTCGATCCTTACAACGCTAGAGCAAGAAAACAGGTTATTTTAATGCTGGGGACTGTAGTACTCTGTTTCTTTCTGTGTCTCATGCCTTACAGGGCGCTGACTTTGTGGATCATCATGACACCATCAGAGCATTACGATGATATGAGTCCGGAGAAATGGTACAACATACTTTACTTCTCAAGAGTCATGCTATATATAAATTCTGCGATAAACCCAATACTTTACAATTTAATGTCGTCAAAGTTCCGTATAGGTTTTTGTAAGGTATGTATTTGTTACAAGAAAAAAATAGAAATTAAAGCCAGAAGAGCACAAAGAACGATTACTAACGGTTCAACGACAAGTAGCAGTTTAACAAGAACAACGAATAGCTTAAAAAAACTATTTAGCCACAGAAGTAGTATCGATCGCACTATCACGGAATCTGAAAGTAAAGACGAAGCAGAAAAAGGTATATTCGACAGAATATTTGCTAGTAAAACATTTGTTAGACAACAGTCGGCGCCTGTTTGTTCAAATACAGTCCCAATAATTAATAGAAAGAGAAGTGAAGGAAACATTGAAATATCTGAAGTAATCGATGTAGAAACTAAAGATGATGATAGTACAGATTGTCAAGAAGGTGATACTGGACAGTTTATCGGTCATTCCAATAGTAAAAATATTAGGTCAAACGTGGAAGTAGACCGTACCCACTCTCTAAGACGAAATGTCTTAATAAACAGCGCCAAAGCTAGAAGTATGGACTGTGAGAAGAAATCTGTTGCGTATCAGAAGATAAAAGTCGATTGTGTTGTGGCTTTTCAGAAGTCTAAAAGCGTCGAGTACGAGTTTCCCGAAAGTTTTGTGTAAAGTTATTAAAAGAGCAATCTCCTACTAAGGAGAATTAAGAAGAATTAGCAAAAGTTATTTATTTAATATGACTGAGTAAGGTAGTATAGTGGTTTTAAATTTAGAAGACAAGATATTTTAACAATGCTAAATAAATATTAGTAATATTGCTCACCCAATTCAAATATTGTATCGTTAGGGTTTTTGCAACTCTGTCTGTCAAATTCTAAGTCTAGAAATGTATCGATTGTACCTGTCACGAAGTTGATTCTAGTCTAGCCCTTTTTATCATTGTTGTCTTTGTTACCACGATGGTAAAATAAAAAGGCTGACAGTTTTCTTCATTATAAAGTAGCTTCATTATAATCATCGGATTCATATGGAAAAAGCCTACTTGCCAAGCTAAAATAATTTATCAAAAACTGTACTAATGATAGTCTGAATACAGTGCTGTCGGTTCTGACTATATAATTGATTTTATAGCTGCTGATTTCTTAATTTGCAAGTGAAATGAGCTCTACAAATTTTTATAATTATTTTATCCTATTATTTCATAAAAGATTTTTATTGTCAGCAGTTACGTAAATTTTTGTTCAAGAAAATTTGTTACCATGTTCATCTTTCGTTCAACAACGAAATAAAATAGATTGGATATTCTTAAGTGGTTTGGTATTTTATTATCGTCAATAACAAGATACATTCAAGCTTATCAACAAAACTGAAATCATAACCAGTCATCACAAGTGCCACTAAAAATTAATTAATTGATTAAATGTTAATGTAATAAGCACTATATGTATTACTATTATTAAGAAGTCTGTTAAAATTATAGGACTGTTTGTATTCAATGTTTGTCTTATGTATTTAATGTGATTGAAATGCCTATTTATTTAAATGTTAAAAAAATAAATAAATGAAATATGAATAAAAGTAAGTGCCAAAGTATTTGTGTAGTTTTTTGTTTTATTATATTATAGTTATTTTGTGTTTTTTAACGATGTTTTAACTTCTACCGTAGTCATCTATCATCTCGTATCCTCATTACTTGGACACAATAATGTGTAAATCGGGACTTAATCGCGATTATAATAACAAGACACAATACTTTTTTTGGTTACCCGACGTTTCGATCGAATGCCAACGATCGTGGTCACTATATACTTTATTTACTGACGATTGCGAAAATGCTAAAAAAACGAGAAAAGGTATTGTATCTTGTAATTAAGTCTTGATTTACATATCTAATACTCGCGAAAGTGTAAAACAATATGTATTTCATGTGCACATATTTTTATCAAGTCTGATTCCACTCTTTGTTTGGCTACGTCATCTTTCACACAATCCCTACATTTATTCTAAGGTTTTCTTTTACTGTTAAAGCATTCCCCATCCATCATTTTTATCAAGTCTGTACTCACTCTCTTTCTGGCTACGTCATCTTTCACACAATCCCTACATCTTTTCCAATGTTTGTTCTGTTAAACCGTTCCTCATCCATGCTTAGGTACTTTCTTTTCCATATTTCTTTCACCACACGTGACAAAAGCTCGCTTCTTAACTCTTTTATTATGTTGTAACATAGAACTAATGTACGCTTGTTTCGGGTTAGAAGAAGATAAATACCACAGATCACCTGGGACCGGCGGTTTAACGTGCTCACCGAGGCACGGAGGGTTCTCAATGTGATAAGAATGATCACCCATCCTAGACTGACCTGTGTGTGAACCTACTCGGTTACCACTTGGCCACAGCCTCTTTTACGACACTGTGCGAAATAAGTTATTTTATTTGCCATTAATCTATATCCTGATACGACGTAGAAGTTCCAGAACCTAATTAGTAAGTTATTAATCTACCGAATACCGCACGTGTAGTTCTGATCATAAGAAATGGCTGCCGTTTATATATTAAGTTGTAAACGTAGTTATTCCGAGAAACTGTTACTTGATTGTTAATAAAGCATTTTATATCAATTATAATTGCTAGAGAGATGATATTAGACGTGGGGTTAATTGCTTATGTCGAAATATAAACCACTCACCAGAGTGAGTGCAGTTCGTATCATTACATATTTAATATTATCTACGTATTAACGGGAATTAACGCGAGAGGTTCAGAGGTTTCAGAGGTATGTAATACCTTTTCGTGATCGCGTTAATTCCCGTTAATACGTAGATAATATTATATCATGGAACGCGAAAGTTTAAAAGTCATTACATATTTGTGGCGGAACGAGTGTAGTGACCCTCTGATACGAAATGATGATCCTCAATCCAGGTTAGGTGTATGATCATACCTAGTGGACCACGTCCCAATGGTTGATGTTAAGAAGTTGCAGATTTAGGAGCATTTTCATTGCGCCATGTAAGACCAATAGTACTACGTAGTTCGGCTTGTCTAGATTCCTTTTATTTTTGACTTAAATGCTGTTTGGGTGGATACTGGATATTGGATATCCGACCAACCTTGGAGGAGGAACCGGATGTCTGGCCGAATATTCGGCCGAACTACTACTAACTACTAACCACGCATGCTATTCCTGCTCAAATTCATATTATTATTATTATAATTGTGACCAACTGAACATTTACACAAATTAAAATTAGTTCTGTATACCTACATAGATGACTATCAACATGAAGAAGCAACTCTTACCGAAAACCAGGGATATATTACATAACGCTTCCCAAACCCAAACTAAGCATAGCTGGGACTATAGGCTCTAAAAGACCTATAAACAAATACTTAGATACTTTTATTTCGAATCGAATACCAGTTAATAACCTGGGACACATTTCCTAGCGCTTTCTAAACCCAAACTAAGCATAGCTGGGACTAAAGGCTCTTAAAAACCTATAAAAATACTCAGATACTTTTATTTCGAATCGAATACCAGTTAATAACCTGGGACATATTTCCTAGCGCTTTCTAAACCCAAACTAAGCATAGCTGGGACTATAGGCTCTAAAAGATCTATAAACAAATACTTAGATACTTTTATTTCGAATCAAATACCAGTTAATTTCCTAGCGCTCTCTAAACCCAAACTAAACGTAGTTGGGACTATAGGCTCTAAAAGACCTATAAACAAATACTTAGATACTTTTATTTCGAACCGAATACCAGTTAATAACCTGGGACATATTTCATAGCGCTTTCAAAACCCAAACTAAGCATAGCTGGGACTATAGGCTTCAAAAGACCTATAAACAAATACTTATTATTCCAAATTTATACAAAATAAAGATATAGAACATTAGAACTTGATTCGAACTTGGTGCTACCAGCCAGGACCTCTTTGCGTTGAAGGAGGTATTGCTCTGCATCGAAGGAGGTCCTATGCTACAATAGTGCTTTCTAAACCAAAACTAAGCATAACTAGGACTATAGATTTTAAAAGACCTATAAACAAATACTAAGATACTTTTATCTCGAATCGAATACCAGCTAATAACCTTTATTTTTGCAAATACTTAGATATTATACATACACCGACATCAATTTTAGATTATATTAGACATTCTTACAAATAGTTCCACTACCCAAAAATTGAACCTGAGACCTTGCATGCGTCTAATATCGCGCCATAAACTTGTTAAAGATTAATGACTACATCTCAGGCCTCTAATAGTTAACCCATGCATTATTAATTTGTGTGAACAATATGAATACTACGGCAGTTAAGCAGTAATGAATGGGTGATCTAAGACAATGCATATCAGACTTGAGTAATACCCATTTCAAGTTATTGCTTATTGTATTTTAACAGCTATAGTTTAAATTGGTTATGAGTTATGTGCTAAAAACTTATAACAGTGATAAACTGAAAAATTGTTTTGGAAATGAATACTTTGTACGCATTTTGGAAATTGGAAATACAAGAACTTTAAGTTGTACAAATTAGAATTGCAGAAAGCTAATTTTTTTAGGTTTTTTAAGTAATTTATTTAATTTACTTAAATTTGCTACACGTATTCACTATACAAAGTGTATTTGAAAGAGAAACACTTAAATCACTGAATGGACATGACTCTAGCATGTAGTTATACAATAACACTTATAAAACTTATAAAAATATGTACCTACGATTAAAATACTTTAAATTTACACGTTCCACCTGCTTTTAAGAGAAGCGGAGGTAATAACACCTGGAAATTCAAACGGTCATAACTTGTGAACGGATAATTCTTTTTTAATTTTTTTATTGTGACTGCATCCTAGAGTCATGTCCTTTCAGTGATTTAAGTAAGTTTTCCTTGTTTTAATACAACCTGTATATGTTGGCTGGAAATGAATAGGTAAAAAATATATGAATTATGTTTTTTTTTTATTAAAAAGAATACTAGTGACGTGGGTCACACATTACTAGTATTCTTGTTAACCCCTCCAGATAAGCTAAATGCTTGTGTTAGGAGTGGGTTCACGCCGGTAGTGCACTGGGTGGGGTTCGAACCCGCAACCACTTGATCGCAAGTCCGCCACCGGTTGAATTTAGACCAGCAGGCGATCTCTAGTTGAGATACAAATCATCAGTTAAAATTTTATAAATAGATAGTACCGATGTAAATTATTCAGAGGCAAAAATAAATAATAAAGAAAAAATTAAGTCTGACTTAATTTAATATTAACAGATTAATATAATATTTTTTTTACTTGTTTGTTTACGTCACTAAGAACCCATACTAGAAACTGTGCTTAATTTGGGTCTAAATAGCACTAGGTCTGGATATCTTAACAAAAGCAGTTCCCGGATCCCTCCTATTTTAGGGGCAGTACTTCACACCGTGTGGTTTTAGTCGGTTGGATTACGACACACCGGCCCACCGAAAACCCCGGTGGAGTGAGGGCCCAAGGGAGTGTGGAAACCCCCTTGGACCCGCACCCCACCGGGGTTGCACAAACAAAGGGTCTAAATCACTAAATAATATGTCCCAGTATCACTCCATATCATCACTACATATTATAAAACAAAGTCCCCCGCCGCGTCTGAAAAACAGCTGAACGGATTTTCATGCGGTTTTCACTAATAAACAGAGTGGTTCATGAGGAAGGTTAGGTGTATAATTATATATTATAATTTGTAAAGATTTTGTGTAAATTGATTGAAATATATTGATGATTGTTAAAGTCCGGGCGGTTTGCTAGTATTATTATACAATTATCAATTCTCATGTCGAGATAGGTCTTGCTTCGCCTTAACTACAGAAAAGAAACTTAATTCGTTAGTATAACGTAAAACCTGAGTGGTATATAAGAGAAGATTTGTTTGCTAAATAGACCCAGATAAGTAGGCCATTTTGGATCAACAGCGCGCTACTCAATTAAATAAATTTACTTTCCTCTATTTACCTACCGATTGTTGATATTGTTTAACAAAACTGGAGCAACTGAAACTGATACTAAATGTACTTGAACCCGTGTTATATAAGCATAGTGGTTGTAATAATAAACTTGAATTGCGTACTTTACAAACAGATCCTAATGATTTCTTAACCTTATTATTAAACAGAGTTACTGTTGAACAGTTCAGGGTGTGTTTTCTCAATTTTTCTAAGCAACAGACCTCCTGTTACAGTTTTTACCCACTACCTATAGCTTAGCAGTCAGAACTGCTATGCTAGAGGTAGTGGGTAAAAACTATGTCAGCAATATATTCTGCAGTTAAAGGATTACCAAGTTTTCAGACACAACTGAATTTATACGGTTTTAAACTTTAAAAATGAGAGAAATGATAACAAACAATACAATTTTATCGTTATCGCACACAACGGCACCAATCATCTCAATAACCTATTTCATTCAATTGACGCGTAACTGACTGAAACAAATGATTGCATCATTTACCCTATGGAAAAATAACGCCATGCTGTTTGTTTTTCTCATCGCATTTGGAGATTTTGAAAGCTAAAAAAGCAGTTGAACTAGTCATATTTAGGAGATACGTATCCTTGTCGTGCAAGTTGGAGAGGTATAATAATGAAACATCCGATGCCAATAACAGTTTACTTGCTACTCAATAATTCAGTGTCGCGGTCGCAGCCACGCTACGTCTACATTATAGCTTACTTAGTACTAACACTCCACATAAGTATTTTTTCTGTGTGTATAACAAGTATAATAATCTGATATATAAACATTGCTAGAGACACAGAGAAAGACATAGGGTACCTTACATCCTACAAAAAATTACTATTCCCGAGGAACCACTTTTACGTGATCGAAGTCGCGGGCAGAAGCTAGAGATTTAATAAATGTAAGCGGCGGTAGCGCATTGGTTAAAGCGTCAGACTTGCGGGTTGGGTGGGACATGTACTGGGACTACTAGGAGGGGGTTAAAACACCACCTAGCACACAGCTGAGTCACGTCGCCGCGTCTGCTCACGCCTACTCCTAACACAAGCATATCTTGTCTGTGATGACCACGATCGCTTGTTCTGGGTCTGGATATAATTTATTTATAATATGTATGTACGTAGTAATATATAAGTATATAATAAAAAAATAAAAAAATATATGAGAATCAGTATGCTGAAGTGGAAGTGATAATCGCTAGAGCCAACATATGCTAGAGTGGTGACCGTGATTAGGCAATCGTAGTGTAGTTTAGTAGAACTGAGACTACCTAAACTATTTGGCACCCGTCTAGCTCTTACCAAGGAGGTTAAGTATCTAAAAGTGATACAGGACAGCAAACTCCTATGGAACAGGCAGGTCTCCATTCAAAACTAGGGAATATCAACCACTAATAGCTGTTCCATGCGGCAGGATCTCTAAACAACACATCTTCGAAAGGAGGTACCGAATACAACTATACGAAAACGAACGAGTTACACGGACGGCTTTAAGATGGGGACAGGGACTGAAGCCGAAGTTTTGACACAAGACTTTTAAATATGACAATATCACTGGCGCTAGGCCAACACAGTTTCATATTCCAATGTGAGTGTGTCGCGATAACACACGCCGCTACCGCGGTTATGTCAAAAGGTATAAAGGAGTACAACATCCGTACACTGTCAGACAGTATGGCCGTACTAAAGGCCCTGGAGGGCAACACCATGAACTCCGGTCTCATTTACGAATGCCACCAGACGCTGGAGCGTTTAGGGTTCTGCCAATGGGGTAATTCTACAATGGATCAAAGGGCATAGCGATTCACTTGGGAACGACACTGCCGATGAGCTGGCAAGAAAGGGATCTGTAACGTAAGTGGCAGGTCCAACTAAACTGCTGCCACTTCCCTTTAATCTTTTTCGCTCATGGGTGAGGCAACGGGCTCGTGAAGTGCACAACGGTCGCTGGGCCGACACACCCGTATGCAGGCAGTCTAAACTGGTGCTGACGGAGGTCTCACCACGTCTAACTTGCAGACTGCTCAGTCTCAAACGACTTGACATCAGAATAGCTGTAGGAATAATTACGGGCCACTTGGCCCTAAACCGGCACCTATTCATCATGAACGCGACACACAATCCAATAGAGGATGTCTCAACGCGGAGGAAACGGCTGCCCACGTTGTCTTGGAGTGTGAGGAAGTTGCCACTCAACGGTCAAGTATCCTCGCGGGTGCGAGGTCGCTCCTAAAAGCCTGTAAACGCCCCAGGAGGCTTCTGTGCTTCTGGAAGGAGCTAAGCTGGCTCAACTAGTCAGCTTATCTGAACGCATAACACACCTATGAGTCTAAACGCGGACACAGAGTCCTATACCATTACTAGTAAAGTGTGACCCACTTTATTAGTAGACTTATCCAAAAAAGACCCTCTACAGATTTGTCTGCACTGATAGCAGTTATCAATTCTATAGTCAAATAACACAATGTTTTTATACATATGACGGCGCGTGCTGTTTAGGCTGATAACCTGAACATGGTGTTGAATATTTTGTTTATGGTTGAATTAGCATAGCAAACTTTTTATATTTATTTTTTATTTAAGACTTCCTGCAGTTTATATTGCACGAGGCGGAGTTAATGCCACATGGCATTATCTACCAATCAACCTTTGGATATCAGTGAGGGACATGGCAGGTGTATCAGAACGATATTTCTTAAAGAGAGTTATAATTTACATACAAATATAAATTATATTATACTACATTACCATACGAATACAGAAAAATACACATACATACATAAATATTATATTATATTATGATTGTCGTTGTTTTATTTTTGGAGCTGCTAACGTCGGATGAAGTTGAAGGATATCATCCTAAAAAGTCAGTCTCTGGTAGTTGAACTGGCAAGAGACATACGTAAACTCATCGGCTCCATATCTATTTCTTTCTTTGTAATCATGTAATATTTAGTTGTCTATTTAATTAAATTGTATTTGATTATTACATGAAACTCAGTGAAATATTCGTATTATTGAATATGAATAATATTCATATTCAATAATACGACTATTTCACTGAGTTTCATGTATATATAATATACTAGCCGTGCCCCGCGGTTTCACCCGCGTAAGTCCCGATCCCGTTGGAATATCGGGATAAAAGTAGCCTATATGTTAATCCAGGTCTCCAGCTATCTACATACCAAGTTTCATCGCAATCGGTTCAGAACTTTTGGCGTGAAAGAGTAACAAACATCCATCCATCCATCCGTCCATCCATCCAAACTTTCACATTTATAATATTAGTGGGATACTTCATATTTATTTTGGTGGTCATTACATACGCACAAAATGGCCATCAACGAAGCAAAATAGCAAATCATTCTAGTATCCTGTTTGGCAATCCAATATATATATATATATATAATTAAAGTAGAAAATTAAAGTAATCGTCTGAGACCCAAATACAGCTTAATCAATGTTTTAAGTTAAGGTCTCGTTATACAGTTCTCCTGAGGGACCTATACTGTTAATAGCCTCAAGGCCCAATTACTTTTCCTCTTGTTGGCATGTCGTTCGTCACAGTAAACGTGCACACTCACTGTACGCAGGACGGGAAGCATTAGGGTGTGTTGCTACTTAAGTGAAGATGAACGGAGTGGTCAGTACAGTTCATTTTGTTCAGTTAATTCCGAAAACAGTCCAGGATTGGACTTTACAAATAGGGCAGTCTCGTATATGTATAAAAAAAGGAATGTGTAAAATTAAAGAATTTAAATGGTACATATTTTTCATTCCGTTACTAAAAAAATCCATAAAGACTGGCCTGTTGGTCTAGTGGTTAGTGGCCCTGACTGCTGAGCCAGAGGTCGTGGGTTCGATTCCCACCCGAGTCTGGGTGTTCTTTGTGTCCGTTGTTTGTATGTTTGTAAAGTCCCCCGCGACACAGTAATTCCTAATGCGGGAGTTGTCTAACTTCGAATTTTTTTAAGTTACTTTTTATGGATTTTCTCAATAACTGATGGAATAGTTCCAAAAATTAAGATCTTTACACGTTCCACGTGGTTTTATGAGAAACCGAGGTAAAAATACCTGGAAATTCAAACGGTCATACTTTGTAAGCGGATAGTTTTTTTTTTTTCAAAAAAAGAAATTGTAACTGCATGCTAGATGCATAACCTTGAGTGATTTAAATAAGTGTTCCTTTTTCAAATACACCAGAATTTATATAATATTAATTTATGCGTTATAAAATATGTTTTTCAGCTATCTGCCTTTTTAAGATTGCAAATAGACTTAATACAGCGTTTCTGAACTTTACATATAATCTCCTTGTCGTTGACCCCAGAAAGACCCCAGAATATTATGTCATAGCGCAGAATGGATGCTATGAACCTGTGGTAGGCGACAAGTAAGGCATCTGCGTTCACTATTGGGGACAGCATTGTGTACAATGCGCAAGAAAAAAAAACATTTTTACAAATTTCTTCAATGCCTGCCTTTAAATTTTACATGCTATTAATAATTTGTTATGCCGAAAACAAAATTCCGTAGCTGCAGTGGATGATGACCACTGGGTCTCACTTTTCTGGAGTTGGTTGACTACGAAAATGCATATAAACTAAAAAAAATACTCAAATTCAAAGTTATCAGATATTAAAAGGGCAAAATGCACTGTGTTGGTATACAAAAATAAAAATACTTCTATATTTCTAAAGAATTCTAGACCCGTATGAAAATATTATACATTTTCTTGGTGTGTCTCAAGGATTATGAACTTATATATAAACCTAGTCTTGTAATTAAGAAATAGACCTATTTATGGAAGGTAAATAAAAACAAGACCTAATAGCAAACAGATTTAAATGGCGTAATTAATTATTTCAATGTTTTTGCTAAAAAGGCATTTGAAGTCATTAAATTTATGTCCATTTTACACGGAATTTGTTTTGCTCACAATAACAGCTTCAAAATAACTGAGACACTATTGCTAATAAAATATATAGCTCTTTATCATTCTGTATTTCAGTCATTTTTCTCTACAGTGATAAATAAATTAAATTTTCTTAGACAAATATGCCTCATTTGGATGTTACATTTTAACAAAACTCATTCTAGGAATTTGAAGTTAAAATACCTCTGAAAGTAATAATATGGAGGCAAAAAGTAGAATTGTATCTTGCTACGTTCATCTAAACTAATATTGTAAAGAGGAAACATTTGTGTGTATGTACGTAATGTTTTCACACATAAACTACTGGACCGATTGCGATGAAACCTGGTATGTAGATAGTTGGAGACCTGGATTAACGCATAGGCTACTTTTTATCCCGATACTCCCACGGGATCGAGACTTACGTGGGTGAAACCGAGAGGAGCTGCTAGTCGCATATAACTTCAAAACATCATAATTAAAGCACCAATTTTAATAACCTGGATAAAAAGAAGACCAAAAGTAAAAAATTAAGAAGTCTATTACAAAAACAAAGTCTGCAGATAGTCTATTAAAGCTAGCTAAAAGGTTATCATTAATCGTATACGTTTGTAAACAATTAAGTAAACATAAGTACATAAGTAAAAAAAAGTGACGTCAAATATTGCTAAGTTGTAATTATCTACAACCATCATCAACCACTTCTGTCCTCGTTTGCTTTATGTCTTTCTATTAGTTCAAGATATTCTTACTTGTGTGTGTTATCTATATACACAGAGTGTTACAGAAAGGAGTGGCCGAATTGAAAAAAAATTGTACATACTAACTTTTAAACTTTCGCGTTCCATGATATAATATTATCTACGTATTAACGGGAATTAACGCGATCACGAAAAGGTATTACATCATAAGGTAATCACATAAAGGTATCACACATAAAGGTAAACGTCAGGCAATTCAGAGGTATGCAATACCTTTTCGTGATCGCGTTAATTCCCGTTAATACGTAGATAATATTATAAAATTGTACATTTTTTTTTACTTCGGAAAATGATTTTTTTGTGGAAGTGCCAGTGCACATTTCTAAAAATGACATTATAAATTGTCATGTATTTTTTTATACATACATTTAAAGTATTTTCACAATCTTCTTTCATGGATCAGTTAAAAAACTGCACTTTTAAGTGTTTTTACATTCAGAGAGTTTATATATTATCCAATTTTTTGCGATATATATGAATAGTACAAGTAAAAGTTGTTTGTAAAATAATATTACACAGCCTTTATCGGCACAGTAGGTATATATTAATCAAATCATGTATTTTCTCTTCCGTTCACCGAGAAATGTATCTATCTAGGTATATAAATGATCAAAGGCACGCTCTCAGAATTATGTGTAACAAAGCCATAATTTACAATGTAAATGACATGATCCATCAACACGTAATTGCCACTAAGGAATTTGGGACCAAAAGAGCCTTTTGTTACACAGAAGAAAGTCGTTTGTATTTGGCCTTATATATGTAATACATACAGTCCGACTGTTGGCATGCGTGTTTATGCAGCCAAATGGATTTTTGCCGAACCTCAAGAGATAAACAAGATAGCATCACTAGCATAGTGTCGTTTTTTTGGTGCCAACTTCTATAGGGCTAAGATTTTTTACCATCAGGTGACCCGGCGCCACGAAAATATTATCTTTAATCTATTTTGCATTATCAAACTGTGGAGGAACGGATGCATGTCATTCAACACAAAGAGAGGTTCCTCCGACCAGGCTAGACAGCGCGAGAACTGTCAATGTGTGATGCAGGATTAGTAGTTACTACGTAGTTCAGCTCGTCTTCCCTAGATGATCCTGAAGTATGTTTTGCCATATGTGGACACATCACACTCTATTTGCAGTTTTTGTCATTATACTAGTTTGAAATATGCACCATAAATTATACCGCTATTATCTACAGAACAGGAGCTGTAGTGCATTATTTTGCGATAAGACGACATTGACATCGTATTGCATTAGTACTACGAGTATGTACTTGTTATGTTAAAGTCATGTTAAGACTATCAAAGTCGCGTTCTAGAACGAAGGGAACGAAGGTAAATTCTGTCACCTGGTTAATATGCTTGTTATGATACAGTAAATTATTAATTTAAAGAAATCTTTCCGTGATGGTACAAGTAAATAATGTATGCAAAATAATAAGTACGTAAAAATAAATGCCATGCTGAGTTTCTGTGCTTCATTTTTGGATTACACATGAAATCTAATAGCTACAAGTGTTAAATTCTTCCTTAAGATATTATTTTGTTATATCACTCGGTACTACGGAGAAGCCTATCTGGATTCTTTTAAAACTCAGCTGGCTGCTCTAATCCAATCTGTGAGACTATCATCCAGTGCGAATAAGTCACTAATTCAGGTAAATTTGAGCCTGAATGAATGTTAACAGGATGTTAAACGAATTTGTCATTACAGTAAACTTCTTCTACAGGCAATGTATTTATTTGCTAACGCCAACCCACTCCTACAACAAGCAATTGATTATTATCTTTGACGAAATGCAATCAACGAACCGCCAGTATGTAAATGACACAAAACTGTGATCAGGTCATAAACTATTCTGCCAACCATAAACAAGCAAGAAAATCTGCAGGAACCAAAATCTCACAGTCTCACAGTCACAAATTACGATAATAATTAACACGACAGTTATCAAATGTCACCAATCCTAAGAAGAGCATTGTGTATAAAAATTGACTTGACATTATTTTGCACGTGGGCAGAACTACCGGTTTGTAATATGATACAAACGAGTCATTGATAAAAATCACAATACAGAGGAAACGAACAGTTTAACCAAAATTTCTCATTGACTAAGGATTCAGTAACAGCAGTAATGAACAAAAATATTTTTTTGCGGTAACGAAAATGAAAATGTTCGATATCTGGATAAAGTTATTCTTACTACTTAATTTTGTGCTTGATTGGAAGCACTTGCCATGTTCATTTTCCGCTACAATTACTACGACAGATTACATTTCGGTCGAGATATTTTTTTGCTTGCTCTATAATAATAGCACAAGAGAAATTAATACTGTTACAGAAGTTGATAAACAAGGCAAATTAATACTGAACAGAATTAGCTTTGAAATGAAATGAAATGATTTATTTGCCTAAAGGTCTTTAAATTCAGTGACAGATCCAAAACACTTGTCATTGTAGTCACGTGCAAATATTCAATACATTACAATATTAAATTTAAATTCGACATATTGTTTGATACATTATACAATAATAATAGTAGCATAGTCTAAACAAGAAAAAAAATATGTTAAATTTTGTTATTGGATGTCAATTTAACAGCATACAATGTTAAAAAGTGATTATTATACAATGTTAAAAAGCGTTATTAGCATTGAAATTGATTATGAATTCATTATAAAATTGAAAACGTTTTAATATAATATTGACAAATTTGACACAAAGGGAGTTCGCATAGGACATGTGTCTTAACTTTTCCTAGTATAGTAAAAAAAAAATAAGTTTTTGATGGCAGGATAATGTCGCACATCAGCGTGTGCGAGCCAACAGACATTTGCAACTGGAGAGGGTATCGCTCGCACGTTGCTTATTTTATAAAAATGACTTTACGCGACTACTATTGCTTTCTGTCTTCTGTTAATTTCTCCAATGAGATTAATTAGGAATTCATAACTCGAAATTTATTATTTTGAGGTGCCTAGAAAGACCCTGTAATTGCTTAACTACTCACATCCTGTATAATACATCCCATCACCTTTATCCTTGGTTCTTAATAGAATTTAAATTTAGGAATTTACAGAAATAGCAAATAAATAACTCTACGCTAATTAATCTTGGCATGCACCTCTTACTGTCTTTGTTGGTATTATGGTAACAGAACAATAATTTTTCTTTATTGATTTTTAAACTATTTGTGAGCGTTTTTATAAAAATAATGTTGCTAACACGTTTAAACTTACTTTTGATTGTTTGTTTTACAGTCCAATACTTGGCGTGGCAACCTTCACCTACGAGATCTTCGATGACGGAACCGAGGTACCCGTCTGCCTCACACAAGCCGACACCTTCTGGTCAGCCCTCTTCTTCATCCTCACCATCGCCGTGTTCTTCATCCTTCCACTCGCAGTTCTCCTAGTGCTGTACAGCGTCATCGCCAAAAACCTCATGGAAAACCCCGTTATTATTGCACAGAACAGCAAAAATACCAGCAATACGGGGAACGTCGTACGATACAGAAAACAAGTCATCCTCATGCTTGGTACCGTCGTCTTATCATTCTTCATCTGCCTCCTCCCTTTCAAAGCACTCACGCTTTGGATTATCGTATTCCCACCAGAGACAATAATGTCATTAGGTATAGATGGTTACTATATACTTTTATATTTTTGTAGAGTGATGCTGTATTTGAATTCGGCAATCAACCCAATATTATACAATTTGATGTCGTCTAAATTTAGAGAAGGTTTTGTAAAGTTGTTAAGAATAAATAAATTAATGAGGTGTAGTCGAAACTTGCGGGAGACAATGCAAAGAAGGGACACATTTAATACAACAACCTCTACAGGATTTTCTAGCAGTCAGAATACTTCCGAATCTTTTTGGAGAAGATACAGTAATAGAACATCGTCGCAAAAGTATTTTGTAAAAAAAGAAAGTAAAAAAATCAAAGAAGAAAATGTGCAACAGATGAAAGTAGGTGAAATAATAAATGTTGAGAATACAAGACGCAACAGTATGAAATTTGTTGCTGCTCTCAACGAAATTAATAATGATACAAGCGTTGAAGTACACAATAATCACTGTTCTAACGAACTATCAATAGATACTGCCAATGAGAACAATAAACAAATACAAATATTAAATTTAGATGTAAAAACAAACAATCTTTATTCTATTACTTTAGATGTAAGTGACTCGGTTGAGGGTAGAAACAAATTCGTTTGTATACCAACACTCGATAAAGAGAACAATATATTTATATACGACTATAAAACTAAAGAGAGCTTCGTATAAAATCAATTTTTTATTTGATGTAGTGGTTGTTGGCTCGGAGCCAGATAAATCAATGCATTTACTAAAGACCATCGAATAGATTTATAGAATATATATAAATAATCGAACTAATATGACAAGAAAGGAAAGTTTTGTTTATTTTATTTTGTCGTCCTTCAACTACAAATAGGATTGAGTTCGAACTTTGTCATAGTATTGAAGATGGAAGTTGTTTACTTTAGGACATAAATTATTTGAAGACGGACTATAGGCTATAGTATTGCACAATTGGACACTTAAGTGCCCAAAACTTTCGATGTTAAGTCTAATATATCTTCAGCGGCCGTAAGTCGATGCTCTAAGTGGACATTCATGTCCTTAAGCAAGTCAGATTGCCATTTCTCGAAATGTAAAGATTTCTTTCAATCCTCGGCCACCTCCTATTTATCAAACTTTAGGTGCATGTTAGAAATGAATAATATAATCAGTTGCTTTAAGTAGTATTGCAGTATATTTTATACTTTGCCATGACTCCATAACGATAAAACTATTCACCTATATAGTCATTCGCACGTGTATTTGAAACCCATTGCCAAACTGTATCTGGTCATTTACTTAACATAAACATAATGGCTAAAACATTGAACTTATAAATATAGTACTCAAGACTTTTTTCTTAAAATAGTAAAGACAAATTTAATATTACTATTTCAAACCGTTGTTTAGACAGAGCACGTCGGTAAAGTAGCCAAATGGTTTGTTATTTCACGACCTGAAGTTATTGAGATACCTTACGGACAAAGTCATAGATCAGTCAGTCAAAGTCTATCAAAATATAAAAATAACCTATGTTACATAGCTTATTTCTTAAATCGGCTCGGAGCGGCATAAAAGTTAAACTTCATATGCTCATCCTGTTCAAACATTAATGATATTAGTGAAACAAAGAATACAACAATACTTGAAAACGAGTGAGATGCACGACAGCATCATAATATACTTTAATAAGTCCTCTCAAGGTTATTAAGTTTGTTTTAATTTGTGAAAAACAACTTTATCTAACTCACACCTACATCTATATATCTAATTATCTTTCGTAAGAGAAGTGAAACGCCAGGCTTTATTTCTTCCGTTCATATTTGTCATCTGCCCCGGACAGGATGATAAATAGAATGGGCCATTTGTCAAACGTCTGTGATATATGTCCTAACATAAAAACAGTTTATTTTTCTTATTTGATTGTATATTGCTGAATTAGTTTACATTAATTTCTGCTAGGGTTGCGTCTAACGTAAAATTGAATTTAAATGATTTACTACGAACGGCTTGGCAAGACCTATCATACATAAAATTACTTTGAATGTATAAGGGTTTTGTGTTCACTACCTACGCGATTTTAAATTTCAGAATTTTAATAGTTTGGAATGGTTTATTACATTTTATTTCATTTTACTTTCAGTCACAAGAGTGATTAAGAATTCGTCGCTTTTTTTTTTTTTTTTTTTTCTTATTACTATTATTTCCATTTGTCATCAGTCGATTTTGGTTTTGTGACTGTGTATGGACTACACAGTTTTAGTTTGATCGCTCTTTAATTTTATTTTTTAAGATTCCGGACTTCTTAGTTAGTATCAACTCACTTAACAGCAACAAAATGGAGGCCAAGTTTATGTTATATAGGCACACAAGTGTGGAGATTCTGAATGGATTGTCAATTTTGATGAGAAGCGGATCTTTTCTGACATTAAAAAGCTGCCGTCGCATTGGTAGAAAAACCACGAGTGTAAGATTAATTATAAGAAGCAATTTCTGAGAGTATTACGGACATGGGCATATGATAATACTCAGTTATGGCGAAAACATTTATACGAAACCTATTTATGAAATGCCAGATAAGTAATAATATATGGTAGATAAACTTTTGTGATTATTCCTGAAAACTTTTATAACAAAGTGCCATTGAAGGCAAAATAATCATCCATGAAAATCAAATTAAGGGAACACAAATTTATGAATAACACTAATAAATTTTAATTACTTACTACAGAGTAATAGTTTCTAAACCAAAATCTTTGACTCATGTTCTGTAATTGAAAAAGTCCATACCATACAACAAACCTTATCTCCGTCAGCTATAATTCAAACCTTATCTGAAAAGTTTTCTGGAAATTCTGCCACATATTTTAGAGCAAAAAATAAATCTGCCGCTTCAAGTTATATCCCAGTTGAGTTGGAAGATTCGACATAACGACCGTGGACAATCTCATCTACCTATTTATTGTTTTTATGTATCCAAAATGAAATGTTGTAAACTAATTAGTAATTCAAGTTACTAAGAAAGGTTTTTTTAATTGTTTGTATTGTTTCGGCGAGTTTTTGTTATTGGATCTAAAGCGTAAAGTTGCCATTAACCCCATGCACCTCACTTGTATTTATATTTAATAATACATATTTTTTATTGCGTTTTATATATGTATTAAAATTTATTTTACATTATGTTATCATTTTTGGGATAAGACTAAAATCATTAACTGACATGCTTTTTATGGCTATACTTTCGCCTTTATTTAAATTACAATAACTTTAGGTGGAGTTTGATTTTAATGAAATAAAGACTACTAATGTTACTCAAGGATGTGCTTTAGAAATTTCTCGCTTAATTGTGTACATAATTTTAGCACTTTAACAGTGATGTTTATTCAAACAAAAGGACAGGCAAGCAATAATTTTAAAAATTATAGCAATGTGTATAGTTATTATTTTTGAGTATCTTATAAGTTTTTTTCACCAAGTTCTGAAATGTACACACGTGAAATTTACATTTTTATTTTGTGAGCTTATAATTTTTAAATAACTATTCATTTAATATCTGTTATCTGTAAAAGCTATTCATATAAGTGCGTAATGACCAGATCTCGATAAGTGACAATCTTAATTTTGGAAAAGGGGCTATACTTATAAGTGGGTAACGACCAGATCTCAATAAGTAACCATCTCAATTTTGCAAGAGGGGCTATACTTATAAGTGGGTAATGACCAGATCTTAATAAGTCAGCATCTCAAACATGTAATAACTCTCTAAAGTTAAATTAGAAAGTATGGAATATGGCAACTTAAAGATGTATTATTATTTTTTTATTATGACCTAACAACGATAAAATTGATTTAAATTAAATGCCTAATTGCTACCTAATTACTTTAAAAGCAGGTAAGAACTCAATCATTCAGACCACCACCATAACTAGAGATGCGTAATCACCCGGGTTAAAACCCACAACTGGGTAAAAACCCGGGTGATTACCAATCTACAACCATAACAAGTAGTCCTCTGTGGGATTGATTGAAATATGAAAAAGGTTTCAGAACATTTTTCAACGCATCCGTTGAATTGTATTAAAGGTTATACCTATGGAAAAGTATAAATAGCCAATATTCTTCTTCATCTTCTTTTTCTTCTTCACCAATTTCTTTATCTACCTACATTTGTAATTAAAAAAATGTTTTTTTTACCATAGTCTGGTTACCATAGTACAGGCTTTGCCTAGTTTGGGATCAGACGGCTGTGTGTAAGGTGTATCAAGTTATTAGTTATTATTTAATAATAAATGTAATAATTAATCATTTATTTTTCGGTGAAACCAGAAAATGTTTCTATGTAGTGATAATAAAGAACATGTGAGAAGAAACTGCATGTCACTTCGTACTGACGACTTGTCAAAGCTACTATCAACTGCATTTTTAGTTATAATTGTATATTTATAAAAATATCACTGCCATTTTTATAAGTAACATCTATTACAAGAAATCTGTGTTCTATAGTCGTACCAACGTAATAGGTCCGTTTTGACACGTGTAGAGGACGTTAACCTGGTTAATTCGTCGTGAGAATCAGTTCATTTGGTTAACTGAACCAAATAAACCGATTCTCGCGATGAATCGATAAAAGAAATTATGAATTCATAATCGGTTCAATCATGTTGATATCATAAATTAAAAATGTTAATTATTATAATTTTAATAGAAATAATGCTATATAATTTATTTAAATATTATTGATATTGAAAATAATTATTGTACCATGACAAGGTAAGAGTGTAATAAAAATAGTTTCAACTGTATTTATAACATTTACAAAAATCGATCTACTTTCATAAGAATTTGTATCCGTTATCAATAATTACGATAACAAAATCATTTTAATAATAATCTATATGGAAAACTTGTAGTAGGTAATAATCAAGTGCTGTAGAAGAAAATAACCAAATTGTATTTTAAAATATTTATAAATTTTTGGAAGATAACTCAAAATCGTCACTTGAGCTTTCCTATCATCCTTACAGTTTTTAAAATGAAATCACGTTCTATTAAGTTATATAAGTGAACGCTTCCATCAAAATCGTCCCGTACAATTTTACAATTTTTTCTACAATTTTACACCAATCATCCTTTGTGACATTATATTACAAATGGTTTTATTGCGGATTTTTTTTTAGTTTCGTAAAAATGAGTATGACAATTTCTGCATTTTTTTTATGTGTCTTCAACAATTTGAAAATTACTTTTTTTCAAACGTTCACATAGCAGAATTATTGTATATTACTATGATTTTGATGAGATTTGGTTATTAAATTTGTAAATAAAATACTTTTATTTTGACAAGTATAGCAATTTTACGACTAACATGAGTATTGTTAAAACTAATTAAATAAATTGGGTTTGACAAGATTTTAAATTGAATAAAATGCTTTTTACGATTTATTAATTACATTGAATGTCCTAGTTTACAAACAACTGTACGTTCATTCAAAGATAGTGCGTACGTCATAAAACGTCGACGAGAAGCGTCAAAATGGGCTTCTTATTTTGTGACGACTATAGTAAGACCTTCCAATTAATTTGGTATTGTATAGAAACCGAATTAATTTGAAGAAAGGTCTAAAGTAATTTCTATACAAATATCTTTATTTAGCTTTACCATGAATAAGTTAATATTATTTGTCTTTTACACAGTATTTAATATAATTTTTAAATGTAAGTTTAACTGTTGACGTTTAGAATCATGAATATCGAAATTCCTGTGATAATATATATAAACAAATACATTTTAATCAGTCTTCATATTTCACCGGACTTTCGACATTCACGCTAAGTACTTAAATAAATAATTTGTTATTCCCAATAAAAATGTAAGTACCTAAAAAAATTACGTTTTAAAAGTTAGTGAAACTAACTATTAATGTTGTCGGAGCATTACATGTGCCAAAAATAATATATATGCATTGTATATAAAATGTATTTAAATGTAATAATAATTAAATGAACATATAATAAATGTAATAAATTAAATTCATATACATTTCTGTGGAAAGATAAAAATTATAAAGATAAGGTTTTTTTGTTTTATATTTTACGAATGAATCTTCCATGTATTCGTTTGCGTGAAATACGACCTTAAAAAATGTTCTCTATTTCAAATGTTAATTTGTCATGTTGAAAAAGAAACATTCTTCTCTAGATACCTAGGTGTAACATGTCTAGAATCTTCTATATATTATTACGCGAGAAGAATTCTTTGCATTTTTTTACGCGAACAGGAAGGAATGTATAACTTTGAATACTTAGAGTTTATAATAAAAAACGCGTGAGGTGTCTAATTAGAACTATATTCCTTTTGCAGTATATATGTATGATGGTTTGAATAAACTGTACCAAAATATAGTAAATATTGTAAAAACTCGAAATTGAAACTGCGCTTTCTATGAAAGTTGCACGACTTCGCACAGGTAGCAAAGACATCTTCAACAATTATCAACATATTTCAATCAATTTATACATTTTACAAATTATACACCTAAATCTTCCTCGTGGATCACTCTGTCTATTAGTGAAAACCGCAAGAAAATCCGTTCAGTAGTTTTTCAGTTTAGTTTCAGTTTAGTTTTAGTTTTTTTTGTTTTATAATATGTGATGATAGTGATACATATTTATATATTTTGCGCGGAACCCTTATTCTTTTTCTAAAATAAAAATAGCCTAAGTTGCTCCTTATAACTATCTGCCAGTGAAAGACCCGTGGAAATCGGTCCACCCGTTCTGGAGTTTAGCCGGAACAAACAGACAGACGGACAGACTGACAAAATTTTTTATAAAGAAATTTTTAGGCATAGGTATCGTGCAAATAATTGGATGAGCTTAAAAAAACTATTATTTTGACATTATAAACAAACACTTCAATTTTATTTATTTGTTCAATACGTCATCCTCTCTCCTACGCTACTGTACCCGACAGGGTCCATAATGAACTGTAATATCTACTTTAATAAACGTATAATAACCTGGCATCAGCAACCGGCGCGGCAGGACGCCTCACCCCTTGATAAAGGGCTCCCGTCGGGTCCGAAACTAGTCGGGCATCCCCGAAATATACACGTGAGTAAAACCGTACAATATATCTTAACTAAAACGTATTATAACTATTAGTTTTAATACTTTTAGTATATATTATTATTTAAACGGAAATTAACGCGATCAATAAGTATTACATATATTTAAATTGCCTGACGTTTCGACGAAATTGCACTGGCCGTGGTCCTATTGATCGAGTTAGTTCCCGTTTAAATCCTGCTAATGTTATGAACGTAAAAGTTTGTGAGGATGTATGGATGTTAGTTACTCTTTCACTCAAAAACTCTTGAACTGATTGCGATGCAACTTGGTATGTAGATAGCTGGAGACCTGGATGAAACCGCGGGGTACAGATAGTAATTATATATCACTAGCAGCGCTCCGCGATTTCACCCGTGAGTCTCGATCCCGTGAAAATATCGGGACAAAAAGTAGTCTATGCGTTAATCCAGGTCTCCATCTATCTACATACCAAGTTTCATCGCAATCGGTTTAGTGGTTTTTTGCGTGAAAGAGTAACAAACATCCATCCATCCATCCATTCATCCAAACTTTCACATTTATGATATAAGTGGGATGGAACGCGAAAGTTTAAAAGTTAGTTAGTATACTTCTTGTATAGATAGGTATTTATATAACTATATAATTATGTATTATATGTCAATATGTATTGTATGCAAATACAAATTATTTTTTTACATAACCATTTTTTAATTATTAATTATAAGGTTTCTTTAATAATATAGGAGTTATGAAAATTACACTAGGCTATGTCAACAAAAAACTTTATAATATAATATTTGCAAAAATTCTATTTATTTTATAAAAATAGGGGCAAGCTATAATAGATGATAAAACGGTTTACTATTTATTCAAAAAAAGATAATAGACATTATTATGAATAGTTATATCGGTACCGCCACGCTATTAGTCGGTTGACAATGATGGGGCGATAAAAGGCTAGGCATGCATTATAAGTAGAGATCGGATAATCGGATTCATATTTACCTAAAGTTATTTTTTGGATAACAAATTATGGAAGCGGCTTCTAAGTATATTTTTATTTACGAATGCAGTTGTATTGTCGCGTCGCTACTTGAGCACAAGCAAGTATAATTTGCCGTCTCACTCGCACTCTTACAAAATGCATTCATTTCCTGGGGTTCAATAGGCCCGATTTGACACTTTTTACAACATAATAAGGTTGTTTTTGCTTCGTCAAAAATCACTGACAATAAAAGTAGGGAAAAGCAACCATTATACGTTGTAACAGAGCAAGTGTCTTTTGTGTCAAACTGGGGTTTATTACATCTCACGGAGTATAGGTACACTTAAATTTGAATTTCCTGGAATCGCGGGATGCTTTCGATAAAAAAGTGCTTTCCATAATAGCTAACATCTCAACTTTAGGTAAATATGCATCCGAATATCCGATCTCTAATTATAAGTTGATAACAATCACTAGAGTGCTGATTGAGTGATTTTGATACTCTGTAGCAATGGTGGTGAGATTGATGCTAACATATATTTTAAACTTTTTTGTGTCATTATGATAGAAACATAACAGGCCGTATGTTATGTTTATACCACAATGACGCAACAAAGTCCAACGGTAAATGACTAAACAGAGCTTTGACAATGTACATACATAAATTTACCTAATAAACTGTAATATTTTTAATGCACCTACTTCCTATTTTCTCTACATCCCCCGTAGGTTCACTGGCAGAGAATGCCTATGGCATTAAGTCCGCCTCTGTACTATATAGGAAACTATAAAATTCAGTATACAAAATAAGCTAGAAGAGCTATCTCTTAACAAACATTCAAATTTTGCAAAAAATTGTGCAAAAAATTTAGTATTTTATGTGCATTTATAAATACGTCTATGTATAACAACGGATTATATTTTTATCTTTCCACACTCATCAAAAATGAGCTAAATAAGATGAATGTAATAAAATTGTATTCTCTTATTGCCTTGTTTATGTGCAAAAATTATAAATACATTTAATATTTACAGTACTACACCTTGTGTTTTATTATTATTTAATTACCAATCCTCAACTGTTCATCTTCATGTTGCTACAGATCGGCCCATAGAATGGCGAAATACCCACATACAAGTAAGCTTAACGGCTTTTATTCCCAACGAGATACACAGAAGAAGAACTACATTGTCCCAGGTTTTGTTAGGTATTCAGTATTCAGTATATTTATTCAAGAACAACTGTTACATTGTGTTTGAATTAATTAAACAATATAAGAAAAAAAACACATACATTTTAACAAAATTAGAAAAATTATTAACAATTTTCGAATGAAATAAACAATATTAGATAAAAAAAACACATCCGAACAAAATTAACAGGTTAGTATGTGTTTATAAAGTCCAAAATCGAAGTGGTATGTGAGTTACGCTTCTTTAAATGTTAAGCGAGTTGTTGAACCCCAGAGTCACCTCAACAATCCTTATCCTGAAAAAGATGTATCAAATGGATCCACAAATCAAGTCTAATTGTACCTATATAATTAAACCTTATTCAGGACACAATGTGACTTATTTTCAATCTGGATAATATTTTACAAACATTCTGGTATGGATACAAATGTATCTATATTAATTCGCTGTGGGGAAAGTCTAGTTCATAATTTACGCTTACGTTATCGCTTGAACATAGTTCGTAGTATTCGTGACATTATATTCATGTATTATTCAATTGTAATAAATTAAACCTTACAAAATACTTTTTCTTATACTTTAGTAGGTATTTGTGAACATATTAATAATAATAATAATAACTTCACACATCTCATACACGGCCGTCTGATCCCAAACTAAGTTCGAACTTATTCGCAAAGCACAGTCGATAAAGATTAAATTAAAAACAGTTTTAACGACATGGCTACAAAACCTAAATTATGACGATACAGAAAGCCTACTTGTGCCACGAAGATAATATAGCTTATTTAATTAGAACTATACTGATGGGTACCGTGCACACTCACCCGCACACGCACTCACACATACACACACACACACACGCACAGACACACACCCAAATACACTCACACACACACACACACACAGACACACAGTTTTTGTCTTTATATTAACTATTTACATTTAATTTAAACTGGTACATGCAATGCAATTAATGTAACTATGGTTCGTCCAGGAGATGAGAGCCTGGTGATCTGTAACACAGGTTTTTCCTAAAACAGACACCAGTCTCTCACAAAGGAATAATAGTTTGACTGATCTGTTTTTGTATTTCCTAAGTTGTACCTACCTTTGTGATGAGAGAAATAAATACAATTTTATTTATTATTATATTATATTGATATTATAGACAGCATTTCAATTCATTTCACAGTTTGTATTCCAGGTTGTTATTTTTAGAATTCACTTGTTGTAATGTTCATCCAATGAATTATTTGACGTAGTCTTTTAGTTGACAAAGCCATCAAAGTTGACATAACAAATGGCCTTTATTTTTTAATATCAGTTTGCATAAAATTTTGGTATAAATCTGTCGAGGTAAACACGTATAATTATAGAAATGAACGACGTGGACACATTTCAATAAAATTGATGGACCATTGAGTAATTAAGTAATCGCGCGTGTGATCAACAGCAAGTTCAATGGATAGGTATTAATCAATTACATTAGTGAATAATATGCAAATGTGTCTTAATTTAATAATTAAATTCATTTGAATACTCGGTCTCTTTTGAATGGATTCTACATATAACATACACGTAACATATTTTCGTTATCCCGGAAAAACTTACGGTTCTCGTGGGATAGGCTTAATTAAAATTTCCACGCAAACGAATTCGCGGGTAACAGCTAGTCTTCTTTATAATAAAACGTGAGGAGAATTCTTTGTACGCATTTTAAGCAAACGCGCACAGACACATTTATACGTAGAAAAAATTCAGAAAGTTAAAATTGTTAAACAAAATTTGCTATGAAGTTAAAAACTATTAAATCGGTTATATGAAGCTATAAGTGCCCAGTATATATTTTGACCTGTACCAAAGTCGCAAACAATGACTGGCCATAAAATGAAGCAAGACATTCAAAACGGTCGTAATTATATCTCTAAGGACGATACTGTCAAAATCAGACTAATATTATAAACGTGAATGTTTGTGAGGATGTATGGATGTTTGTTACTCTTTCAAAAAAACTAACTAACCGATTGCTATGAACCATGGTATGCAGATAGCTGGAGACCTGGATTAACACATAGGCTACTTTTTATTCCGATATTCCTACGGCACCGGGACTTACGCGGGTGGAAATGCAGGGCCCAGCTTGTTTATTATAAATGTAATCAGCTTCAAATACTGTAAAACTATGCTGAGAAATAAATATCAAACGTTTTCAGCGCAGACATAAAAGGCCTGTATGGTTTATTTAAACATCCATTGTTACGACAAACTGAGAAACTAAATTCATTTAAATGGCAAAACAAATGACTGACCTTACATTTATAACTTTATTGGTCTTTCCTCTACAAGAACGGGTGGAATTGGATTGGTGTTTAAAAAGTTAGTGTTGGATAAATATTGGACTGGAATGGGTTTTCAAGAGATGGTTACTATTCAAAAAGGTCTTATAAGACACAGTCTGCTAGTCGCGTTCAGAGAAATTGAGAATAATATTTATAATTTATCAAATTAGATTTATAACCAAACAACATCTCTTTCAAAACTGATCAATATAAAAACCTTATTATGTTGTTTTATTTTTTGGAATCATAAACTAAAACCTTCCATCTTTCTTTCATTAATTCATATTATTATATTAATAATTATAATTGATTATTACAAATGCCTTAAAATATTTGCAATGCATGCCACATTACAAATAGGTTAAGGCATTGGTAATAAACTAATCATTGAGGATCGGCCACTAAATCGAAATTCAGGAAATATTTCAAATTTGTTATGTCACTCTTGATAAATGAGCGATATGTGTATGTTTCTTTTTCGCTCTTTTATCAATCCCTGTGCCAAATTTCGTCCAGATCCGTTCTGCCGTTTTTGCGTGAAAGAATAAGTCAGTCAGTTTCGTCCGAAACACATAGACATAAATATGTTCGATTTTCAAATAACACATAATAAGGAACCATACAGATAGACTACTTGCTTTTTGCTTTATAGAATACTAGCAGCGCCCCGCGGTTTCACCCGCGTAAGTCCCGATCCCGTGGGAATATCGGGATAAAAAGTAGCCTATATGTTAATCCAGATCTCCAGCTATCTATACATACTAAGTTTTATCGCAATCGGTTCATTAGTTTTGGCGTGAAAGAGTAACAAATATTCATACATCCATACTCACAAACTTTCACGTTTATAATATTAGTAGGATTGTGTGCCTATAAAAACATCGTAGGTAAAAGCTCCAATTGACTTAGGGATTATGTTTCCTCGATACTATTTATTTATATAATAAACCCTGAGTAGGATGCCGTATGGTTTGGACAAGGTTTCCGCTGCGTAGACTGTAATACGACTTCTCGGTGTAATGCCGCACGTAGACGTGGATGCTGAGCAAAAAGCAGAATATTTACTAAACCACGTGGTACTCAATGAAGAGGGTAAGTATGAAAGGAAATATCACTTGCGATTCTTACGAACATTATAATAACATTTTACCTAAGAACCAGTTCAATAGAAAGCTGTTATTGATGACTGCGTTTCAGAAAAGTAAAGTCATCATTCACAAGATGAATGGGCACAAAATGTCTAGCAGACACTTAAACGGACAAATAGAAACTAAACTAAAATTAATAAGTGCCGTCTCAAAATATTATTTAGTACACTTTTGACAGTAAAGTTTTATTGACCACAAACTTTCGGTCATATTTATTGAAGAGCCATTCCATTATATACTCAGACCGAGACCTGAATAGTTTCAGGCCCTATAAAAGACCTTTAACAAAGTTTGAAGTGACTTGAAGCGTCACGACCATAATTATGAAAACCAGAATCGAAATTGACCATTCGTTTGTTTATGTCTTCGTTTTAATATAATACAATTACAGCAATTGAATGTTTTAATGTCAGGAGTTTCTGAACTTCATAAATGAATTAAGCTAATTGAAACTCAACTAACAAAATCAAATCCAGAAACATGGCAGTCCGAAGTTATAATAAGCAAAGTGGTCTTTTAATGTTACCAAACAAGCTTAAGTCAAATATTAATTAAAACCCTTTTGCGATCAAATAATCCGTTTGAGATTCGATTTTATTTTAAAATCTCATTTATGTATAACTTTGGTACGTTTTTGGTTTTAGTAACCAATTATCATATAAAAGTAAGACTTTAATTTTGATTGTAAGTTTTTTAAACACAGCCTGTTCATTTTTATTTTTTAAATACTATTAGAAACTTGTGTTAACTCCTCATTTTAGGAGTAGATTCATATGGAGTACAGAGTGGAATCCAAACTTGCTATCTCATGATAGCAAAGCCGATGCCTTAACATAGCCTTTGACGTAGGAAGATAATATCTACATAGATATTGCCACAGTATACAGCCTTATCTTGCGAGAGCGACGCCGAACCGTTTTAAGAGTGTCTAGTATGTATTCAACTTCCGGGTATCAACCCTTCTTTTGTGGCGCACTAAACTGAATCATCTAGCCCGTCCTGGAAATAGTTCTATGTGTTGAAAGAACATCACATCACGTTTGGTCATAATATCTAACGCAGAAATTGCGTTAATCAGAACATTCACGCCTGCTATGTCTAGGCACTATACTAATACAATACAATTTAATAATAGAATAATAACTAATACAATACATTAATACAATTTATAATTATTCTTACTTCCAGGATACACTTCTGTAAGACACACAAGTTGTTATTTTTTATTTCCTTAGGTATATAGGGGCTACTACATGCTTTAAATATTAGTGGCTGTTTGGTTTTATCAGGTAATTAAATATTTTAACAGTTAATAAATATTTATTTATTTTCTTTTACTAAACTCTTCTCCGTGACCCGGGAACTGAACTCAGGTTTGGAGATGGGACTGACGAGACGGTCTAGGTCTATGAATATTAAAAAGATAAATCAAAGAATAATATTTAACTTACTTTCTTAACTTAGAACAACATTCAAACTAATACTTACGACTGGCCTGTTGGTCTAGTGGTTAGTGACCCTGACTGCTGAGCCAGAGGTCGTGGGTTCGATTCCCACCCTAGTCTGGGTGTTCTTTGTGTCCGTTGTTTGTATGTTTGTAAAGTCCCCCGCGACACAGGAGTAATTCCTAATGCGGGAGTTGTCTTTCCTAAAGAAAAAATAAATAAATAAAAAAAAAACACTTATAAAAACTACACTTATTAAAAAATATTCCCATATATACGCTATGGTAAGTATAATTTATTGGCACGAGGCCACGGGAGGTAATATTTTACAAAGTATTCGCATTAGCTGCCGAAATAGGCTAAATATATTGTTATATTTACAGCACCGACTGTTATCATTAAATGGATCTGGATATGAACGCACTGTCAACTATGGAAAAAAAGTATTTTAAGCTAAAAAACATGTAGCAATCTGCAATTTAAAAACACAGCATTAACATCACCTTAGTCTACGTTGTATATTTCATCGCTCTGTAAGGCGAAAAGTAGTTTTTTTTATCACTTTGTCTTAACTCCCGAAGCAAAAAGGGGGGATGTGATATAAGTCTTAAGCGTATTTCTGTGCGTATTTGTGTGGCATCATAGCTAATAAAACGATAGACCGATTTTAATAAAGGTTTTTTTTGTTTGTTGATTTGATCGAAAGTGTCTTTAGCTATAATTAAAGAAAAGAAAGTCTATTCAGCCGTTCGAAGATCATCAGCTCTTTTCCAATCGTTGAAGGAATTTTTGAGTCGGGTATTTTAAATTTATACTTTTCATATTTTTATTGCACCGATCCGATCGATCGACCGACCGATCTATTTTATACTTACCGATTTCAGTAACGGCGACCCATAATGAGACTATTTCCTGTCATGAAACCTAATGTAAATAGAATTAATTGCCTTTATTTATTTTCTATGGAACACTGTTTTAAGTTATAGTTATTGTTATGGTTATAATTTGGACATTTTTTCGGCCGTAGGGTGGGCCTGGAGATCTGTCATACAGGTTTCGAGTCTAGTATAGACTCCAGCTCTCACTAAGGAACTTAATTTTATTACCTATTAATTTTATTAAATGTAATTCCATGCACTGTAAGCTACTGTACCTTATGAGAGGAATAAATGAAAGTAAATAAATAAATAAATGAAATGTGGCTTGCTAGACCGCACTTGGTTTTAACAACCTAATTGCTTAACCTAGCAGTCTGAGCGATAAGTGTCATCATTACTTGGAATAATATAATTTTTGAACAACCTGTATACTAAGAAATGTACCAAAATGAAGTTATTTTTACAGCCATTTTCTTAGCCCAATTATGACGTTGTATTTTATTTTGATTCGCACTCAAATGCCTCAGAGAGGACACCGACCCTCCCACTGGTTTATGTTCTTTATTAAATAATAAGTAGATATTAATGTAGGCTTTAGGTGCATTTAAATATCTTCAAACCTGGGTATATGTTAATAAGGCTCTTGAAGATCGAAATCTTATGATTACCTATATATACTTTTCGTTATTAGTTCATCACTCATTGATTATGTTATTAATTAAAAATAATAATAGCTTTACACATCTCACACACGGCTGTCTGATCCCAAACTAGGCAGAGCCTGTACTATGGTAACCAAACTGCAGATAAACATACTTATATATTTCTAAATACATACATATTATTAAAAAAATACACCCAGACATAGAACAAATGATCATGCTCATCACACAGTTATTTGTCCTTGGTGGGAATCGAACACACGACCCAGAGGTCGTGTCAGGTTCACTAACTACTAGACCAACAGACCAGTTATTAATCATTTTTATACATTCGCAACTTTTATACTTATTAGATGTGTGATTCGGGACTATGAAACCAAAAAAAAACTAAATCAAAATCAGCCCCTTCTTTTAGGAACTATGATGCCACAGACAGACGCACAAACACAAATATAAAACTTGTCACACCGCTCGTTTTTTCGTTGGGGGTTAATCAAAGTTGAACATTTCAGTTGATATGTGAAAAAAAAGTATCTGACTACACATGTGTTGAGCCAGATTATAAATTGGAATGTCGTCACCTGTTTTAGGAACATTCAAGTTCTCCGATGACACGGCACTGACGCCACGCAAAAAACTCGGAAAGTATTTTTTAATTAGCTGTATTGATTGCTGCCGTATGAAATACGACACAATTTCAATATTACGAGAAACGATTTCCAATTTTTTTGTAATAAAGAAAATGAATTCATTTTTTTAATTACGTTAGCAAGTTAATGTTTATCTATACCATATAATAATAATAATATAATAATAAAACTTTTATTCCATAAGAAGGAGCTGTAGTACAATACATGAAGTAACTTATAATAATAACAACAAATACTTAAGTACACTACACACACTACAGTACAATAACTAGGTACACTTAGCGGTTAAAGTACTGGCCTCTTAAATAGGCTACATAATAGCCTGTAGTAAAGAGAAACAGTGCCACCTCCTCGGAGATTGGAAATACAGTGTTTAAAAATATAACATTATCAATCATGTGAGTACTAGATATTCCTTAATTTTCATAATATGTATTCTTTCGTTTTTGTATTGTACTCTGTGTGTGTGTGTGTTTGTGTGTGTGTTTGTGTGTGTGTGTGTGTGTGTGTGTGTGTGCGTGTGTGTGTGTGTGTGTGTGTGTGTGTGTGTGTGGGTCATGTTTATATTGTATTGTAGTTATTGTGTTATTTATTATAGTAAAGAACTTATACCATATATATTTTCTATAGTATATTAATCAATACCAATACGTAATTGCAAGTACCAGAATACAAATTTATGAAATAAAAAAAATAAAATACTTAGATATAAATATTAAATAACTCTGCACTGCAATTATTGCATATTCATAAGACGCTCATGCAAACGTCAATCGTTACCAAAAGTCATGATTGACGGATGGTTGTTGGTTCACTAATGAAATAATATCGACATCAAAATCTCATCATGCATTCGTCAATCATTGAATTAAACGATAGGTTATTCGACAATCACCGTTTCGATTGTGGCATAACTGACAGCAAAACCTCCCGTGTAATGGGCGCCTAAAAAGCTTAGTAAGAAGTAAAAAGACAATTTCGAGGGTCTTTTTCTCAATTTTGGAAAGATTTGAACTCATTTGAAACTTAAAATGTTTAAACAACAGTTTAAAAATTGTCTTAACTAACTTTTTAGTAGTCTGATTCGCTGCTGCAGATTTGCAGACTTATAAACCACAGGTTTTAAAGTCATATAACTTAAGTAAATACCACGTCTGTGAGAGCTTTAATAAACACAAACTCAGCAGTACAAAGTAGGTACAAAACAACAAAACGCTGTTCGCAATTTATTTTAATGTTCGTTTGCCGACTATCATCTGTCGTTCATTAAATTTGAGTGATGTTTCGTAATGTTTCAACTTTATAATTAAAAAGCTGGTTTTTCTGTCTCCCTCCTACGCAAAAATTCTATACCTACTTACGGACTAATTTACAAATTGAATAAAATGGCGATGGCGTGCTAGTTAAGAACTGTGGATTTGCAATTTGAGGTCGTTTAAAGAAAATAATCAAGATATTTTTAAAATAATTAATTTCAAAGTTCAGGCAGTATATAGTCTTTGTTTCCCCCCGTCATGGGGCGGGTCATTTCTTTCCCTCTGATATGGCGAAGGAGATGATCGCTGGTCCATGCGTCATACTCGTGAACGGGTGCTGCTTGGGGTGACTGGTTGGCCTAGTCAGCGATGCTTTAGCCTATACTATTATTTTGGTTCGATCAACTGCATCTCTAGCCTCTTAATCCAGTCACGAATTATTTTTAACAGTAGATTGTGTAACTGAATGAAGGTAGATGTGCACCTTGAATGATTTCTATGTTTGATAAGTTCAAACCTTCAACGGTATCACTGAGTGATTTTTATTTTTTAGTACGTTAGCTTTTGGAGCATTTCAATAAAATGAAATTCAGGTGGCATCAGCTTGCATCCTGTTTTCCTTTCGTGTAACCCTAACAATATTGTACCTGAAGATCTGACTTTTAAAAAGAGTGGCCATGAGCTTCTTTGCCAGTATTCTTTTCATAAGGCTCTACGCATTTTGGAAACTGGAAGTTATAGATCGACACAAGCAGGCAGTAGATTTTGGTGTTTTCACCTAATTTACTTCGACAATCCAGCACATGCTGTGGCGTCTGTTTGCGCCGATCTATGATTTTAACTCTAGCTTCAATTTAACGTTCATAAATGTCACTTAGTGTCTTAATTGAATAAATGATTTTGAATTTGAATTTGAATTTCCCTGTTATAATTTTTAAAGTGATAACTTCTTATGGGAGGGTAAACTGCTTCGTTACGTAACGCGTTACGGCGTCAGTCTGTCTTGCGTTTAAGTTATCACTTCTGTCGGGTGTCAAGAGACGCGCACGTTTTTTAATGTTTTTTTTTTTATTTATGTTTTTGGTTTTTTCTTAATAAAAATCTAACTTGTAGCCATATAGATGAAAAAAATGATGTCCTTTAAAACACGTGGGTTAGTACGATATATCAAAATTATCATTTTGCAAGTTACATAATTCACTTGAAACATTTCCGTGGTGTGATAGTATTGACTACAAAGAGTAGTTTAGTATAAATATCTCATTTTCGACAATATTGTGTATAGGATCCTTTTCGTTAAGCGACGGCTAATTATGAGTATGATATATCAAATTATTAGACTCGATATATCTCTGTCATCTTGTACTACGCTTGTCTATACAACATAAGTGTGGTAGGTTTGTTTGCATAGGCAAACATCCAAGACAAGCTTTTAGTTTATTACCTAGCTAAGAATATTTTCTTGTGGTCTCATAACTAGAGATCGGATATTCGGATGCATATTTACCTAAAGCTGAGATGTTGGCTATTATGGAAAGCACTTTTTTATCGAAAGAATACCGCGATTCCAGGAAATTCAAATTTAAGTGTACCTATACTCCGTGAGATGTAATAAACACCAGTTTGACACAAATGACACTTGCTCTGTAACAACGTATAATGGTTGCTTTTCCCTACTTTTATTGTCAGTGATTTTTGACGAAGCAAAAACAACCTTATTACGTTGTAAAAAGTGTCAAATCGGGCCTATTAAACCCCAGGAAATGTAAGCGTTTTGTAAAAGTGCTTGTGCGCAAGTAGCGACGCGACAATACAACTGCATTCGTAAATAAAAATATACTTAGAAGCCGCTTCCATAATTTGTTATCCAAAAAATAACTTTAGGTAAATATGCATCCGATTACCCGATCTCTACTCATAACATGTAACGTGTGACTTCGTGGCAAAAAAAAAGGAGTTTTGGAATAAAAAATATATCAACCAAACCACTTCTCATGCTTTTTAGATTGATAAATATGGATGGTATTTTGATTGGTTCTTATATTGTCCTTTTTAATACTTAATTTTATTAATAATGGTAACTGGGCAACAAAAAAAAAATCGTCGACATCTATTTTACTAGCCAGGATATTAAGAAAATACCAAATTGTCGTTGAATATATATGGAGACACACAGTTGATAAAACTATTTTATATGAGTAGTAATACTGGCTGGTTCGCCTACCTATATTAATGTGTAAATAAAATTTAAAAAAACTAAATTCAAAATTTTATTGTACTCAGACACACTGGCTAATTATTAACAAAAAATAGAAGGTATAATATCTGCTTTAAATTATTTTGTTCCAATTTGAAATGCCCATCTACTCATGGCCTCAAGATGCCAGTCCATCATTTTAATTACTACAAAACTTTATATCCAACATACTTGACAAACTTCGGTCTTTCAACCCAGGTCCCACCTCTATTACCCTAATTAATTAAGTGGAACAATGATGTTTGGGACACGGGACATGGCTAAATACCGTTTGTCACAACATGACAATGATAAATGCTAGCTTAACTACCACTTGCGAGAGAGGTGACAACAGAACAGAATTATTTTCGCTTGTCTTAAGTTTTTTTTAATACATTCTCCTTAGGTGTACTGTGGTGTATAGCCTTCTTACAAAAAGATAGAAATATGCAAGTGGGTTACCGACCCTTGACGTGGGAGTATGCATTTTTTCTGAAAATACCGCAGGTGACAATTTGTAATATTCAGCCCTCACAACACCAAAAATAACACCAGTAAGGTGTTTTTTAATTCTGTAATAAATATTTGATATTATATTATACTAGATGAAATGTGACTCTCATAATACACAATCTTTTACAAACTGTAGGTGTGAATCGGCCTTAACTCAAGATGGCATCCGAGTGGCCAATATGGCAACTGTCATTTGCACCATGCATTACAATTTAACAAAATACTCGACAATCCAAATTTTGCGGATATATGTTGTCGACTCGAAATCATTATTTTTTATGTTTTATTATTCAAGTAAGGTTTCAATCGAGTCTACCGTACCCCTTGACCGAATTATTAATATCTAATCTGTGTATTTTAACTTTACTTCTTGACTGTTTACATATAGTAAGGTGTCTTTAGAAACATCTCAGTTTAGGAGTGAATGTTGTGTTAGAATTTTAAACAAACTTGGATTTTTATTTCATTTAATAACGTATTTTCAGCCTAATGTTGGGTATTCTTGTATCAAAAACTATTTAGACCTTAAGTCATATCAGGTGAGTTGAGTTTAAATAAATTTATCAGCAAAAAACATCAATAACAAATGAAACATCTATATCTATACTAATATATAAAGCTGAAGAGTTTGTTTGTTTGGTTGAACGCGCTAATCTCAGGAACTATTAGTGCGATTTGAAAAAATCTCTTCAGGGATAAATAGCCCATTTATCGAGGAAGTGTATAGGCTATATAACATCACGCTCTGACCAATAGGAGCGGATCAGTGACCATAAACGCAGGTGAAACTGCGGGGACGGCTAGTAAATTTATGTAACCTTTGAAACCAATGGAAACCAACAAAATTATCTTAGCTTGCGTAATCTTACAGTGGAAGGAGAAACAAAAACTATATTTAATAATTACGTTGAGCCCTTACAAGCGCCAAACGAATGCTACTAATTTGTTTAGGCTGTAAAACAAATGTTTTAAATTAATCCAAGTTGCCCTATGATAGGAATTTTTGACGTTGCTTGAATTGTTTGATTATTTGTTTGCAACATATAATTATGTGACACTAATTTATCATGTTAATGTTAACTTTTTTTACAAAACAGCCACACAATAGAACTACGGTCCATGATTTCGAAAACAGATATCATCGAAAATGCTGATGTTGCTCTTAAGAAATTAATTTGTTAGTGATAATAATAGAAGATATCCATATTTAAAAGGAAATAGAAAAAAAAAATTAATCAATAAAATAATATGAAGGATAAAAATGAACTTAAAGACAAATATATACAGTCAGAATTATTTGGTACTAGCTGACCCGACAGACGACGCGCGACGCGGCGGCGGTCTCTTAACTATGAATATTGAATTCGAATTGGTATAATTAGCAGCGTGCATTCTGTCAATCGCGCCAACTGTCAAACTACTGACAGTTATGTCAAAAGCGCTAAGGTTACTTTAGAAAAGTTAATAATAATATGGTCGTTAAGTTTTCTTAAATTTTCTCATTTTTCTTGCAACTTTCTTAATTTTTTTTTCATGAGAACCGTCTCCTGACAATAACAAACACAACAAAAAATGAATTGGTGAAATCGGTCCAACCGTTCACGCGTGAAACCGTGACCAAGAGGAATAGGGATTCATTTTTATATAGTAGGTAGTAGCACACACACACCGCGCATTTAAATTAGTATTTTTAGTTTTATTTTTCTGTATTTCTTAAAAAAAAAAACAATGAAAGTTGATATAAAAAGGGGAGGACACTGACTCCTGCAACACAGTATTTACCAGTCCATGAGTCAGAGAATCCTGACATTATTGTAACACAATTACTGTCAATAAAGGGTTATTATTATTATTATTATATATATATAGATTTGGGATCGCAGAACTTTCATGATAATATGTCACACAGTAAACATATTAAAATACGAGTATGTACGAGAATTGATGTGCAGATGATGAATGCATTTATCATCGTCATGTCATTATTCCTTCAAGCCTAAATCACTCGACGATCCATTTGTCATTGCTGTAGTCGTAACGTATTTCATCTATGTGTATATATATATATATATGTACGTAGAAGATTGATTGACTTTGTAAACGACGACAGTATGTTGTACATAACTTTATACGATACTACACTCTAACAGATATTATATATATTAGAGTGTAGTATAATTATGTATATAATATAGTACTATCGTCGGTCTTCGTTTTCGGGAGCGTTTATCAAACACCTGGTCTGTAATAGTATAATTTTTTATGATATAGGAGGCAAACGTGCAGACGGGTCACCTGATGGTAAATGACTACCGCCGCCCATGGGTACCTGCAACTCAAGAGTCACAAGTGCGTTGCCGGCCTTTAAGGTGGAAGTAGGGGAAGGGGGAGAGGGGACATAATGTTTTTTTTTGAGATTACAAACTTATATTTTGCGGTTGGATTGTTCACATTGTCGTACATCGCAACCGCAAAGGTAAGTATGTCTTTCGAAAACGTATACAAGTTTATTTACTTACATAATTTTATTATGTAAATGTATGTTACTTCTATTGTAAAAATAGTGTACAAAAACAAAGTTATATATTTATTATCTATGTAGATTTAGCTTGAAAAAATAAAATAATTAAAAAAAAATGTCAATACGACTCTAAAATATGACTACACATATCTGTATTACCCTGTATATCACGATGTCTCTAACACGTCAATTATTGATGTAACGCAAGGAAGATATCAAATATTCCTCCCTTCTATAAGGCTGCACTACCCAGTGGCCGATCACATTCTAAAAACTTTTTATATCAAAACAAACAAAGCTGTTCATTACAATAGATTTCAAATAAACAAATAAAATGTCGAGCGAATTCATGTGACAAACGGGTCGTAACGGTATATCCAAATGCGTAAAACAATGTTTAAAGGGATAGTGATGTGCTGCGTTATAGATCATCGATATCGTATATGTGTATTTTCATCGATGTATTTTGCAATGTTGACAATTATATAATATTTAGAATGTTTTTTTGTTATAATCGATATTTTTTAAAGTTGGTTTTTTCTTTATATTTATTTTATTCACCCACTGGCAGATCTAATTTCCAAATCTGAGAGGGGTATGCCAGGAGTGCATAGCACAAGGTATCCTAGTTTGGACCCCTGACTCCCACAAATATTTCTACTTCCAAACAACATCATGTAAACATTTAATATATGTAAAAATAACTATGAGTGAATATCATATTTTAGTATATATATTTATAGTAGATAAAGAGTAAGTAAGTTAATAAAAAGATAAAAATACTTTTTATTTCTTAAAAAAATGCGATTTGTGTAAGTGCAAATATTAAAATATTATTCGGAATATCCTTAGTATTTATTACCTCTGCCCTATTGCCTACTAAAATATTTAATTACTACCCTAAACAAGATTTTTTTACAAGAAAAGGAGCATTTCCTTCATCGTAAAATACAAAATTCGTTACGCTCTTCGCTCTTCCTAAAGATTCTGAGATGGGAGGACTGAAGTACGTACTGTCTGGACATCTTTCCACTAGTGTTGACCATAAAGATGCCGCTAACGATCCTTGACCCTTGAATTTTGAATTTGCGAAAAGAATGCAACCAACGAAATAATTAAACTTAACCCCTAAAAAAATATTCATGAAAAGATTAACTTAATGGTAGGATATACTAATTGGGGCTACTTTATTTAACAAACAAATAAACGAGAACGTTATGACAGCAGCTGTCTTAGTACTTAATTGTTAGTGAAATTGAAAGCTTTTGAAATCAACAATCTTTGAACGTTTTGAATGAACTAATGAAATACTGAAATATTGCTGCCAAAATTAATTGAAATGTTAAGAAATGCTTGCTTCAGAAATTTACAATGTTTACTGCCAATAAAAATTATGAGTATTGCCCGGGGGTTCCTAATAAAAGTTGAAAACAAAAAAATACGTGTTACATAAAACTTATTAAAAATAATATAATTAATTATTTTGAATATATACCGAGATTAGTGATAGAATGTCTGGATTAGTGCTGATTTAAATTAATAACAAATACACAATATCGATGAAATTGAGATAGAAATAAAATTTAAAAAGTGTCTTTACATATTTCTATCTACAAAACACATTCCCAAGAAATCAAATTATTTATTACAGATAGGTTTAGTCATATTTAACGTGACACTGAAGGGTTTATAGACACTGATAACTACCTACGGACGGGTTGTGTGTTGGTTTGACAAAATACTTTGTATGAAAAAATCACTTTACTTCTTTACATAGTTTTATACCAACCCATATATTCCTGGTCTAAAGAAGTTTTTTGTCCTATATACGTCTCCAAAGAACCGAAGTATCCGCTTTGCAATAGTTATTTCACAAAGCAACTGAATATGTCCGTAAACTGATTGATCGGAATTTGCGGAGTGCCTCGCTGCTCTAAATAAATAAGCTGCTTAAGGCTCGTTCACCATGCTTATATAATAATTCTATAGTCATTATTTTTGAAGTGAAAACTTCTTTAGGCATGTTTGTGCCCTTTTGCCAAAGCACTGAACTCGTTACGGTCACGCTAATAACACATGTATAGATCCACTAGAGGGCGCTAATCTAAATATTGAGTTCGGTCACCTCCTTATTAATTAATGTCACCAACCTGCTAATGTGACGTTTAATCGTTTCATTTACGTTTTCACTTTTGTCGGCAGTCTCATGACTGCCTATTTTTATATACTACTACTATACTTAATACATTGGTAGAAAATAGGAACTAACCGTCGTTAATAGTAACATTAGACTCATTTACACAAATGCATTAATAAGCGGTGATATCATAATGGTTATGGATTCGGACATACAAGAGGTTACAGTTCGAACCCCATCTGATTTATCACAAAACAACTAGCTTGATTGGGTTAATTATAAGATATTTCTATATAAAATACTGACTCGATGTAACTTCATCCTAAACAAGATGAATACGGCTTCAAGATTGAGTTGAGCTGCAAGTACTTCCCGAGGTTTGTAAGGTGTGTGTGAGGTCTCTAACCTCATTAATTTAAAAGCTTGAAAATTGAAAAAAAAAAAAGAAAAATATTTATACAATGCGCAGAGGGAAATGTGAAATCCTTTCGTTAGGTAAATTTTTCGGCCAACTTCTGAGCGGACATATAATTATGTTAACGGGAATTACATACTCGTCCATTGCCGTTAACATAATTATATTACATTTACTGTGCAGGGCGTAGGATTATGGAATGCTCTGCCAATAGCTATCAGACGTGCCAACACATTGCCTGTCTTAAACAACATTTTCAAAGAACATTCACACCATAACTACTCATGATTTCATCTATTTATTGTCGAATTGTCCATCCAAAGGTTGCCCTTAAAGAAATTGCTTTCAGCGATAACGCCATCACTTTGACATATTTACCTGATGCATTCCTTGTAAAAATATTTTTGTTGTTATACAATAAAGTTTATTTCTATTCTATTCCATATTATCACGGAACTCAAAAGTTGAAAAGTTTGCGAGGGAAAAGTTTATTTCAATCTGTAATTATGAAGACCTCTTCTATGTCAGGAGGTAATGATTACAAAAGCAAATATAAGGAAAACCTAAAGCTTACAGATGATTGCAGTTAACCAACACACTAAAAGAAAAACTAATGTAATGGTCGTTTAAAACCGCGATTTCTGCTGAATCTGAATCTGAGTAGTCTTAAAAGACCCAGAAGGGATATGAATGGTGACTGGTGACACCACTGGTATTGCGATTAGTAGTAGTAAAACAGGTAGTAGTGACATGGTCAACAACCATCATCATGTTTCAACCAATTTACACGAAACCTTAACAAATTATACACCTAAACCTTCCTCATGATTCACTCTGTCTATTGGTCTATTGGTGAAAACCGCATAAAAATCCGGTCAGTGGTTTATCGCGAACAGACCAACTCGGTAGTGATACTAGCCGTTCTTCTTAGTTTGACCCGCGTTTATGGTCACTGCTCCACTTCTAAGAGTCGTAGCGTGATGTTACATAGCCTATACTATTCCTCATAAATGGCTTTCTATCAAATACAAAGAGATTTTTGAATCCGACTTGTAGTTCCGGAGATAATTGCGTTTAAACAAACAATCAAGCAAAAACACTCTAGCTTTATTATATAAGTATAATAATAAAACTTTACATATCACACACACGGCTGTCTGATCCCAAACTAAGCAGAGCCTGTACTATGGTAACCTGCAACAGCAGTCTGCTAATAAACATACCTATATATTACTAAATACATACATATTATAGATAAATTACACCCAGACACAGAACAAATGATCATGCTCATCACACAATTATTTGTCCTGGGTAGAAATCGAACCCACGACCTCTTGCTCAGCAGTCAGGATCAATACCACTAGACCATCGAGCCAATTAGTATACATTAAAACAATAAAAATTACCATCGCTATTTTATTTAACAAGTCTAAGGTCCAAGCACAATGCCCCCAAACTTAACCCTATCACCGTGGTCTATTCATGTTTGAACAACATATCAATCGCGCTTTGCTTCAATATCTTTCACGCCATTATGAAAGCACATTTACTAGAAAATAATAGATAATCGTAGATTTATTTTTACACATATTAAATTCACTACACAACACTATAAATCACCATTTTATTACGGAACATTTTGTTAAGGGTATCGATATATATTATGCCCCATCCCTAATCCCAAAGGTCAGAAGAAGGTCATTTCTCTCAATCAGAGGCTTTTTGGCCGGGCAATAATACGTACGTAAAACCTCCCTATTACGGCCTTATTCTAGCTCAGCTACATGAATCTTTATACTGATTAAATGAATGGAATAGGCAGTGATAAATTCCTAAATAATAAAATAGTTGGTCGGATCTAGAGCAACATTTAAGTAATTCAAGAGGTCCTAAATACAAACTTCTCTGTACAGACAACACCGTTCATGAAGAGGTGACTTTTCTTAAGGTGGAAACACTCTACCGTGTCGTGTTGTGTAGTATCGCGTCAGAAGTTTTTTGGTTTTATACATTTGGTATAGTTAGAAACACATGATATTCAATGCAATGGGACATCAAATGCGGATCGGTGAGGCAACCGGATGGCGAGTGGTAATCTGGGTCTTGAAATAATGCTGTACCCCACTGCATCGTCCGAATAGACCTCAAATGCACGGGGGTGGAGATAGGGGTGAGTCAAAACGTAAATTTTCGGTAAGGAGTTTCAAGAATTATATACAGCGTATGAAAGGTTTTCTTGACCACTTTGAAGGGTTGTTTCTCAGTAACTGCCCAGCAGGATCAGACAACATAATTATAGTGGTATGGTAAACGCCATTTATAATTATACTAAATACACCCTTACGCCGATCGGTAATAAGGTAGCGATTCGTATACATACTTGCCAGCCGTTACGTTCGACACAGCGGTATGTCAAATAGAGAGCTAACGAGTGTGTATCTTAACATTTGCCAAATATTTTCGTGCAAAACGTAATGCAATATTGCTCTAAGCAATGTTGTTCATTGCGTGCTCTCGTAGTTCCAATATAGTTGGTACTCAAATATGATACGCAATGTATAACTGTCTTAGTAGATTAGATCATAACTATTTCGACTCTTAAAATTAAATTTCATAATCTTTATTTACATTACATTGAATTTTCAGACAATAAACAATGACAGTAAAATAGTTTGTTAATTGATAATTTATGAAAGGAAATAACTATTATTCAATATTAAGTGATAAAATGGAATAATATAAACAATACATATATACTAACCACCATTTAAGCGTCGTTACTAACCATGCTAATTTGTACACCATTTGTTTATTATAACAATTATATTATAATAACAATTTTAAAACCTGTTTATTACCAGAATTTGTTATGTGATAGGATAGTGCATCAACATTTATATATTTATATAAGATCTTTGTAAAAACTATGTTCCACAAAAATGATGAATAAATAAAAAATACTTTGTGAATTTTTGTCAATGTATAACTAAATATAAAACTAAAGAACTCTGATTCACCGACGAAATAATGTCCTTACTTTGCACACAGCATTCCATTACTTCTTTTTCAATACAAAATTACTACGCAACTCATCATAATTATTGTTTTTTCACCCAGATACGTCCCCAGCGAAACTATAAAAACGCGAGTACATAAATGTTTGCGCGTACCCACATCGCACTTTTTACTTATTCTCCGTACTTGCACCGTGTTCCATAAGCGCGTCTGGAAGAAATGTTGTTTTTTATGATTAAACTTCAAACATTATTTCGTAAGTAATATGTCATGTTTATTCAAATGTCATGTATGTAAAAGCCAACTAGGGAATCGTCTAAAATGGAATGTCTAAAAATAACTACTGGCACAGAATTTCTTAAATTTTAAATGAACGAACGAAGTGAATGAGTTTTGAGCAAAAAGAATGGACAAACACTACTTTTAATTAAATATTCCATCTGCCATAAATGGTTCTGTTTTGAAATTCTAAGGTGTATGTATTAATGAAAATTGAAGTCGGCAGCATTTTAAGAAGACATATTTATGGAATTGGCATTTTGTCGAACTGGCCACTTTGATCTCAAATATCTAGCGTTTGGTTAGGAATTCCAAATTCAAATTATTTTATATTTAGGCTTGTGTCTTTAAAATTCAAATTTATTGATAATATATGTTTGTTTTCGCGCCATTAGTTTTTTTTACATCGTTTTGTTTACAATATGGAATAAGCAGCAGGCTTCGGTATAAGTATTAAAACATTTATATTTCACTTAAATCAAATTGGAAAAGTGAAGAGCCTAGAAAAATGTGTACCGCATGAATCGAGTGAAGCACACCAACAAACTCGCGTTTGAATGTTGCGTTACATTACTCAACTGCCACAATAACGAAGGGATTTTGAATCGTGTTCTTACTTGTGATGAAAAATGGAACCTGTACGATAATCAGCTCTGCTTACCCCTCCGGGGATACAGGCTTGAATGTGTGTATGTATTAGTTAATCCAACCCTCAGCGCATTGCTTCGCCCCGTTGCAGTATAATGCTCGTCTACACCATACAAGGCATAACTTTTAATTGCCCTTCCCTCAGCTGTGAGCTTTCTACAAATGAAAACTAAAATAAAACCTGTGAGCTGCAAATTCGAGGTCAGTTGCCCCGTATATCAGTATTCCTTCACTAGTGCGTATAAATTTGATTTCAAGTACATCGGGTCAGTAACCTACCCTACCTCTGAATAAGCTTTCTGATCATATGATGATTAAAGGCTTTTGGATAAATAGCTATATAGTTACGGAGAAGATTGATCTGGTTTTAGGGAAAGTTGGTATAGATAGACCTTTGTTTTGGTAGACAACCTTGGCGATTGAATATGAATAGGGTGCCTTATTTTGACTTCGTATAGTACTACCTAGTTTAGAATATAAAAGAATTTGCTTTTTATTTTGAAGCGACTGTCTCGTAGAGCGAGCGCGATAGTAGTCTTCAGTAATTTTTTTTTTATCAATCTAATACTAAAATTAGAAATGCGAAAGTAACTCTGTCCGTTACGTTTTTACGCCTAAACCGCTGAATCAATTTGGATATATTTAGACCGTTTAGAGATAGACGCAACTTTGGCATAGGACATAGGCTATTTTTTGTGACGAATAAAACTTCGATGGGAGAGATTCTACGCAGACGAAGTCGCCGGGACCAGTTTATAACATTATTTTATTTCTTTAAACACCTATCAAAATTCTCAGTAGCAAAACCAGAGTCTAGACACATGACCAGAAACTAGTGTCTGTGAAATAAGTTTCCTAATACTTCAAAATAAACTGTAGGGTAACATTTGAATCGCTTTTAATGAGAGCACACACAACATACATACATTAAAAAAGTATAATTTACTATCCATAAAATCTAAGACACAGCTTCTGTTTAAAGATCTTAAAAATACATCATACCTCGCTACAACAGCGTGTTATAGAAAATTTTACGACATATACCGTGAAAGAGATCAGATATTTTACGATTTACAAAGTGCTTTAACGTTTGTTGATACATATTTTTTATTTACGAAGACAAAAAGAGTAGGTACATACTATTTTTAATTGACGTTACGTGAAATTCCTCGAACGACGAGTGAATAACTACAATAATGAGCTGTTTGCTAATAGCAAAAATGTCTGTTATTTTCTGTTTACACTTCACTTTTGGTCATGTTAATTCATAAATCGATTCTAATGTCTTCGCAATTGAAATTAAATCTTATCTCAATAGAAACTGTAGTGTCTTCCTTGCCAATATGGTATGGTTACTGGATTGCCTCATAACAAACGCCCTCATATACTCATTCTTAAACATAAGTTAATTGTTCTGCTTGTTTGCCCCCTATCCTACTAATATTATAAACGTGAAAGTTTGTGAGTATGGATGTAGGGATGTTTGTTACTCTTTCACGCCAAAACTACTGAATCGATTGCTATGAAACTTGGTATGTAGATAGCTCGAGACCTGGATTAACATATAGGTTACTTTTTATCCCAATATTCCCACGGGATCGGGACTTACGCGGGTGAAACCGCGGGGCACTGCTATTTTGAAATATACGATTGTGCTAAAATTTAAGTCTGGAGGAAGCCAAACTATTGTTGGGCCCACTTAGTCAAAGGGTGAAACAATCTGACACCGACGCGACAATTCTCACATCTATACTAATATTATAAAGCTGGAGAGTTTGTTTGTTTGCTTGAACGCGCTAATCTCAGGAACTACTGGTTCGAATTAAAAAAATATTTTAGTGTTGGATAGCCCATTTATCGAGGAAGGCTATAGGCTCTATAACATCACGCCACGACTAATAGGAGCGGAGCATCAATGAAAAATCTTGCAAAAACGGGGAAAATTTACAAACGCGGACGAAGTTGCGCGGGTCAGCTAATTTTTAATAACTATAGAAACCACTCATGAATGTAACATATGAATACGTGTTAGAAAACAATGTTTATTGAAAAATATCTCTATCGAATGAGGTTGCATACCAGTTTAAACAATAACAGTGCATACTTTAAATGTCAGCTTTAAATATGTAATGCGCAATCGGCATTCATTTCTTACACACAGCAAAGAGAAATCCAACGAGAATTTACACGAAAATCTTCTCAATTAATATTTCCCAAGTCCTAAAGATAAATTTAATTTATCTTACAGTGAACACTACTTTTACAAATAATCCTTTAAAGCTCGAAATCCAGCCTAAGCCCTAGATATAACCCAGACTAAAATCAACGTCCAACTTTCGAACAAATCTCCAGTAAGCCGGGTGATCGTGAATGATTTTCAATCAAGTCCGGACATGTTCTGGGCTATCGCGATAGCGTACTTATGGGACGAAATGGCCACCTTTGTCCCCGGATACCTGACGATGATGACTCGGCCTCACAGACACTTATCGCGCCTCCTAGTGCTCCAAATACCGACACTTCTCCTTTGATCATAAAAGTTTTTGAAAATTACGTTACGGGTAATTTGTAAAATGTCGTATTTGATTTTAAAAAGTGAGTCTCAACTCTATTGTATGTAAAAATTCTATAACTTTGAGGGAATTATGATTATATTTCTTTTTATTAGAGAAACATACACTTATCGCGAAATTGGTTTCTTCTTCAGAAGGTAATAATCTGATATTTTCGTATGTACTTTCCCGGAAATCAATACAATATCGTTGGAAAGAAGTACAACCTTGTCAACAAGCACGCAGGTCAACTGATGGAAGGTAGTTGTGTGTTCATTTAAAACATTAGGTAACATTACATGATAAATGTTCAATTATAGAAATGCACAATAGGTAAAAATAATAAATTGAGAGTTTATGTATGGCAAGAGGATTTGCAGTGTATATTTAATTGAAAATATTATGTAATTAAAGCATTGACTCATACTAATAGATACACATGTATTCACATACATGTAGGTATATACACAAAAAAAATTACAAATATATAAATAAATAAATATGGGTACATAGTAGAATAACCACTTAACAATGCCGGTGATGTTCTTTTATTATTTAAAAAAAATGGCTAGTATTTTTGCGAGCCTAATAGGCATTGGCAATGCATTCCACAGACGGTTTGCCTGTGCTGAAAAACACTTGGCCATGAAATTCGTGGAATGCGTTGGCATTTTCAATGTCAAGTTCTCTGAAGACCTAAGGACCCTTATGTGTGTGTTGAGTAAGAATTCAAAGCATTCTACGAGAAAGGGAGAAACGTTAGGATTTAAAAGTGTACTATGTAATAGTGAAAGTAAGTGATTGATAAAGTATGGAATTTTCTTTATTTTATAATTAAGAGAACTACTTTATACCAGACCTTTTATTAACAATTAAGCTAATCGATTTCATCCTTTCCTATAATATTTGTCTAAACAATATTTAAACGGACGTTTGATAACATAGGTTTACGAAGACGATATTAGATTTTATGGTATTTTATCCTGGCAATACATGCAATTTAAGGTTGAGATTAAGTTTTTTGTGTCTTATTTAGTATTTTTTCTGTTTTAAAATAGGCTTAAAAGGAAATTTGCAAATTAAGGATATTATTAAAAATATAATATTCTTAATTAAGTTAAACCATCCTGATAGATTTGAGTCCACGCATGAGAACGACTTCATGAAATTAGTAATACTTACATCATTATTATCTGTATGAAACGTGACATTTATTTTCTTAAAGCACCTGTACATTGCTCGCGATTATTTTGGAACAAAATACGTCACATACAGCACATGCAACGGGCTAATTCATTGACGTAAAATGTTATTTCTGGAAAAATAAGCACATGCACGTTATATTGCTATGTGATTCACATTAATGATAATGCATTTGATGCACTGTTATGATAATCAAAGAGTTAACTGTTTGAACCTGAGATTAGTGATACAAGTGATATAAGTATCTCTAAATAGAATAATTTATATTTTATTTTTTTACAGAGACTACATCAAGAGGGGCTGCAGTGTACATTGTGTACAAAATAATAATGTTGCAGCCCCTATTTTCATCTTGGTTTCTCTATCTATACAATGGTTGCCTGCAAGAGATTGTAAATTGCGATAAGGTCGCCGATTATAGATAAGATTAGCTAGTAAGTAGATATAAGTATACCAAGTATAAGTAAAATATTGTGTACATCAGAATGGCTATTGTTTTGTATACAATAAATAAAGAGTACATCTATCTTTCTATCTGTCTATACGTTATAATAAGACTACATAGCACTTGTAGTGCAATGCCTTAGTGACAAACAAAATAAGAGTGATTTGCTCTCTAAGCGTAAAATTAAAGAACACTTATGGTTGTCGTCTAATCGAGTTACGTGAGGCGTGGTAAAAACAAGGACTCAAATGATACGGCTAATTTCTGGTTGAATCACACCCGAGGAATCTATCTGAGACTATGCCTCCACCCTTTGCCTGTCTTGTCCCTATAGAAGACCATGCTTCTTTTTCTTCTTCGTGTTCTCCTCACCTGGACTAACGACACGGTAGTATGTTGGACTCGAAGTTCGAGTGTGTGGGCGAAGTGGGACACCGTGTTGTTTTAGTCGGTTCGAGTCTCGAACCGACTAAAACAACACGGTGTCCCACCGCGAGGTCATATTTGCGAGTCCTCAGGCGTAAGCTAAAACAGACATTTCTGTGAATCCTGGCAGATTTTGTTGCTTATTAAATATCAAGCAACGCCACCTTGTAAGAAGACTATGATGAACTGTAATGTCTGTACAGGTGAGTAGGGTCGTCACCCAGCTCCATGCAGAATGTTATAATGAGCAATGTATAGAATGCATAACAGCACGATGAATTTTATTTGTTTAAAAAAGCTATTATAAGAACTGGCATTTGCCTGCGCTGCTCCGAACTGTGTCGTTCGAATTGAAGCTGAGCTTAGTAGGAAACTCCTCAAAAAAATCACGACAATATGTATAGGAAGCATCCCAAAACTTTGCAGGCTAAAAGAATCGGGTCGTATACATATTTGTTTGTCTTAGCAGAATAAAAAAATCACAAATGAGTAGATATCTAAAAGATAGTAAGGCAATAGAAAATATTTTTATATTAACTTCCAAACTCCTTAGGGCATAACTCGACGACATCAGCGCGAGTCACGCAATAACTTAACCCAATTTGTCGTTTCGTGTGCACACTGCTGATCGCTTTGTCGCTGTCCACAAATAAAATATATTATTATAAGTATATTTATACTATAAGCCCGGGTTTACAGATACTGAAAAGGTATAAAACGGTTTCATTCTATATACTAAATTTATTACAATGACATTCTCGCTGCCTACAAAAAAAAAAATTAGGGGCCCATCCTAGGGGTTTTCGGATACCGAGCAAGTATCAACATTATTGTATTCTATATTCAAAGACAGGGCTATGGGCCTCGTAGACATTATTCAGATATACATGATTGCATGAAATTGGCGAAACGCGAATCAGGATAACTTTCGGTTCTAATAGAAGAAAAACATCGAATCATCTTTTCACTAGCCCTCGATTTTTTCCTACCAGTCCTATCTTCTTACCAAGCATCTCCAAAAGTGAGTTTACGCCTGATAAGCTTTCAAGAGTTTCCTATCCACCGGTGTTGAATGCTGTATGTTTAACACCTATCAATCATTCTATATCATCCCTCTGTGAAATCAATATCTTATAAAGAAATAATAGATTGTATTGGTATCCAAAACTAAATATAGCTGTTTTTCTTTTTCCTTTTTGTGGAAACCCCCACCGGGGATTGCGGGTCGTCTCCTCACCGGGGAAAAACGGTAAGGTGGTATGTCGGCCTCGAAATGACTAAAACTACACAGCGTTCCGTCACCGGTTCTTATAGCCGGAGCCTCAGGTGTACCTTAGAAAGGAAATCCCTATATACCCTGGAAGACGCTCTGTTCAGCAAGGCGACCCCACTATCATATGCCGCCGCCGTCGCGCCACTTTCTCGGGCCGGCTTCTGCTAGGTCAACAGTTTTCTCCTGTCTCCTGACCTGTCTGTCGACTTCAGGCAAGCGCTCATGGAGGCTGGAAATCGTTTTGTACTCTTCGGCACTCGATAATACAGCTTTTTTAGAATAAAATAGAAATCTTTATTTGCAGTAAAATGAGGTAGGAACATAGGTTCTTACAAATCAAGGGTTACATTAGTTCAGCACATTTTTGTCATATTTATAACACGCAAATAGTTATCTCACAGGTTTTTTTATATCATAGATTAAATTAATTACATCGCATAATTATATTTATGACATGTCAATAAATTTTTCAATAAATATACATTATTAGTCACAACTATAATCATCATCTAATATTATTATACCTATCATTAATCATGTCAAGATCATTTTCATAGATTAATTACACTATATAATAAACTAAGTTAATATTATATTAGAACCATATTAGTTATTACGAAAAAAATTATCATATGTTATATTTTAAAAATTCCTCTACTGTATAAAAGCTTCTTTGTATAAGGCAATCCTTAAGATTTTTTGGAGACACTGAGGTTGAGAATGGCTTTAAATTCTACTGCTGCTTAAAGAAGGAAAATCTTATAAGCAGTAGCTACCTTTCGGTTACACAATGTTTAATTTTTTATAGCTCTTTCATCATCATTTCAGTCATAGAATGTTCACTGCTGGACATAGGCGTCCCTCATGGACTTCCAAGAAGCCCGGTTGGAAGCCTGCATCCGGCGCCGCCTGAAATTGAGGCTACCGTTACCCGCCAGCGTGCTTTACCACGCGTCACCCGCGAAGTGCAAGCTAATATCATCGTCTTCATGTTTTGTCGTTGGCGGCTCACAGACGGCGCATTGTAAGTTGCGAGTTGAGTTGTATGGTTGCAGCTAGCGCACTTATTGTCCGTCGTTAGCTTTTTCATAATGACATTATACTATACGACCACGTTTTAATGCTCAGATTTGAATGACAACGTAATTGGTTTGAGCCGTGCCGTTATTGTGACGGTATAGTGTGTGATGACCTTAGGGCGTCCAGAAACAAGATGGACAGATGACATTGTAAAGATCAGCAGATAAGGTTGACGATGGATTTGCCCTTTAAAATGTTACAATTTAGATTTAGTTTAAATAAGTAATACAACAGTTATAAACATTTTATTCAACTTATGACTCAATACGATGTCTTCCGTCCTTGTGACTACGACCAACATGCCTCCATTTTTTCTCCTCAACGTTTCAACACATTTTATTATCGTCTTAATTTTATTTTGGCCACAAAATCTGTGTAACGAGGCTATATAACAACATATTCGAAATACAAATTGGACATGACAGATGGATACATGTGCGTAATGTAAGTGATAATTGAACAATTAAATGATTTGGCAGCGAGGTTAATGGGCTCTTGATTTTATTTACGTCCTTATTTAAATAAGTATAACGTTTCATTTTCATTGTAATTTGTTAACATCTTATGATTCACTGTATACCGAGTATTTAAAATTGGACTGTCATGAAACTTTTTAGGAAATTGGACTTTTACTAAAGCACTCTCACGAGTCTCTCACATTAGTTTTGTAGTTTTTGAAGTTCAGTGAAATTTTGTATTATTAGTAGCTTTTGCCTACTCCGCTCCGCTCCGCTCGCATAAAACATATTTTTCTGTCCTCGGAAATTTATTAATTTAATTTAATTTAATTTGTTTTTATTTATTTTTATATTTGCATTTATCCTACTAATATTATAAACGTGAAAGTTTGTGAAGATGTATGGATGTATGGATGTTTGTTACTTTTTCGCGTAAAAACTACTGAACCGATTGCGATGAAACTTGGTATGTATATAGCTAGAGACCTACATTAACACATAGCCTTCTTTTTATCCCGATATTCCCACGGCATCGCCTCGACTTACGCGGGGTGAAGCTAGTCTATACTAATATTTGTTTTGTTTGTTTGGTTGAACGCGCTAATCTCAGGAACTACTGGTTTGAATTGAAAAAATATTTTAGTGTTGGATAGCCCATTTATCGAGGAAAGCTATAGGCTATATAACATGACGCTACGACCAATAGGAGCGGAGCAGTGACCATAAACGCAGGTGGAACTGACGGACGGTTAGTAGATAATAAATTAGAATGAAACAATGTACTATAACACCTTACGGTTGAAAAATTTAACTTTAAAATCAAATTAAAATCAAGCTGTGAAAATTTTACCCCGATCGATGTGTGCCTGTCAACAATCGCTGTTTACCCAAAAACAATGCTCGGTATTCCTGATTGCATATCGATCAGAAATTGCACCAATAACCAACATTATAAAGGAGCTAATAATAAGATGTTTCACATTCTTTCACAAGAAGTTAACAATATCGTGTCAAGGCAGTATAGTTTTAATTAGTGAGCACATTGTATCAGGAACGTGCCGCGAAGTTCCTCGTGGCTTGCACCAATATAAGCAAATTGCAACAGCCCTTGAATGTGATGTCGTTGGACTTGTGAAATGTGGGGCTAGACAGTCAGCGCAGTAAATTTTTTGTATAAGAAAAAAAACAAAAATTTTCCACTAATATTATAAATGTGAAAGTTTCAATGGATGGATGGATGTATGGATGTTAGTTACTCTTTCACGCAAAAACTACTGAACCAATTGCGGTGAAACTTGGTATGTAGATAGCTGGAGACCTGGATTAACGCATAGGCTACTTTTTAACCCGATATTCCCATGGGATCGGGCCTTACGCGGTTAAAACCGCGAGGCGCTGCTAGTTATAACATACATGCCTTTTTCTTTCTTTCTTTTTCTTATACGTGCAATGTCTTACCGTCCTGACAATTTTTTCTCCAGGAAAAAAGTATAAACCGGTTCTACACTCGTTCGATATGTAGAGGGACATGGAATATAGTTAAATACACATCCTACTAATATCATAAACTTAAAAGTTTGTGAGGATGTATGGATGGATGTGTGTGTTGCTCTTTTACGCAAAAACTACTGAACCGATTGCGATGAAACTTGGTATGTAGATAGCTGTAACCCTGGATTGACATATAGGTTACTTTTTATCTAGATATATAATACAATAATTACATGAAGTCTGTCCCTTACGCTTCTTCGTCTCTGCAGTAGTAGTGCGTGATGTCATACCGCTTTAATGTACCTACATATATAATTTGATACATTACAGTACTTAACAATACAACAATAAAATCGCTCGCTCTAAATGCAACTAAAATTATCATCATAACCAAAACTCTTCAAATCTAGTGTCATAAAATACCTACTTTTACTTAGCGGAAAACAAGGCATTGTAAAAAATTATTATGTTAAACGTTAATCGCTGAGCTTAAGGCTCCACATATCCTCGAAGATAGTTTGAAGTATACAAGTTTTAATAGTAGCTGTGGCTCTTGCCGCTACATTATTGACGCGCTAATTTGCCGATAGCAGTGTATGTAGCGATTAGAGGATTTAATCAAGATACCAAGTGTTTTCCAGTCCCGAAACTTTTATAAACAGCGCCCCGTGATTTCACCCGCGTAAGTCCCGATCCCGATGGAATATCGGGATAAAAAGTAGCCTATATGTTAATCCAGGTCCCCAGCTATCTACATAACAAGTTTCATCGCAATCGGTTTAGTAGTTTTGGCGTGAAGAAGTAACAAACATCCATCCATCCAAACTTTCACATTTTAATATAAGTGGGATTTGAGGCATATCCCAGACGTGACCCTAATTTGGAACAATTATTATTTATTTATTTAAAACTTAATGCACAATTTGTATAAAGGCGGACTTAATGCCCAGGATATTCTCTATCAGTCAACCTTGGAGTGACGTAGACATATTATTCGGTAAATGCAAAGATAAAATGTACCAATTGCTAATGTTTAATGACGATTCCTCCTACTTCAATCGAGCAAACCGCACTTTCGCGATGCAGATAAAACTTTGAAATCTTTAGTTTTTTTTAGAAGATTTAAGTTAACCTTGCTTGAAGATTTAAAATCCTACTTTATGACTGATTATATTTAATAAACATTAAAAAAATAAAAAAGTCTTAGCATAAAAACATATAATAAAATCTGTTTGTCAGGTGTGTGGTCATCGTTTAGTGGACCCGGTAATTGACGGAATGCGCTAACAGTCGTAAAAAAAATTTTGATTTATATTTTTTTAATAATCACTATAATTCGAGAAATTTAATGACCGAAAATTTTGCGAGTTTAATACCTTTTAGATGTGAGACTCGGGACTTAATCGCGATAATATATATGCGGTTCAATACCTTTTTGATTACCCGACGTTTCGATCGTATTGCACCGATCGTGGTCACGGGTGGACTGGTGAGAGCTGGTGGACTAACAAAGCTATATTAACAGAATAATAGTATAGATATATCGAGAATCTTGATTGAATGTCAGCATTTGTCAAAAAAAATTGTAGCCCATTTCTTAAGGGAGGTTAAATAATATTTAATATCGCGCTACAATCCTTAGAAACGAAGCAGCTACCATAAACACAAGTGAAACTGTGAATGACTTGCCTAATTATGAGTAGGTAAAAACAATAAAGTTCAGTACCTTTTCTCAGTTTCTCAGTTTCTCAATCGATTTTCATTTTAGGGTTCCGTTCCCCAAAGTTAAAAGGAACCTTATACCTTATAGGATTACATCGTTTTACAGCCATTTAAGCCTTTTTATATCTTGACATTTCGCAGGTAAATCAAAACCTATAGGGTACCTACTTACCGTTGACGTAGAATCATCAAATTTGGCGAGAAGCAATGTAAGAACAACATATAGAAGGCGTTAATTTGATGTTACTCGTATAACACAAAAAAAAATGTTTTGCGATTACAAACTTACATTTTACGCTTGGAAATTTTCTTTGTCATATATCGATGTGTGTATTTTTAGAAAAGCACAGTTAAGTTTTTTTCTAAAACGGGCAAAAATCCTCGGGAATCGATGCAAAAACGGGCAAAAATCTTCGGGAATCTACTAATATAATATTATTAACCATATTTATAGTTTTGTCGAGATGTTTGCACTAATGATATTATAAAGCCATACAAACTCTAGTTGCAGGACTTACGTTTCTACTAGATAAAAAACTTAAAGTTTTTAAGTTTTCACCACAAATTCGACAAAGAAACGTATTTTTTAATGAATTGAAATTTCGGAATGCATCTATAAAAAGAATTGTCAATGGGATTCTTTGCCAACTTTTTCTCAAACAAACTCTGCACTTGAAAACAGTCGCTAAGTATTCTTTACAATTTATCTTAAATCAATATTATCCTTTGACTTTTAGAGTAGCATCAAATACAGATATTTATTCAGATTGGAGTCTTGCCAAAGCTGGGATCTATTGTCCAAGTAAAAACCCTTAAATCACTTTAGAGATTTCAGATAAAATTGTGGCTACTTCCACATACAGAAAAAAACGATACCTTGACGTCATCTAGCGAAGACCAGCGGAACTACGTAGTAACAACTTTTCTTGCATCGCGCAATGGAAGTTTTCGCGATGATTAGTATATAGAAATATCTGATGTCGGACAAGTGGCAGTAAATAAATCAGTAAATATTCACTCGAAAAATATATCAGAGCGATCTGGATCTTATTTGGTCTTCAATACCGACTGTTAAAGTATGTTTTACTAGCTGCACCCCGCAGTTTTATGGGAATATCGGGATAAAGAGTAGTCTATTTGTTAATCCAGGTCTCCAGCTATCTACATACCAAGTTTCATCGCAATCGATTCAGTAGTTTTGGCGTGAAAGAGTAACAAACTTCCATACATACATACATCCATACATCCTCACAAACTTTCACGGTTATAATATTAGCAGGATACACGTGAGTGCCGTGAGCTTGTTTACCAACATTGTTACAATTAAAAGTATTCTTTGTGTTAAAATTTTTAGCGTACATAGGTAGGTACAAAAAAAAACACTTTAACTTCTATAAACAAATATGTTGGTCAGCAATTCTCACACCACTTAATGTGTTCCAAACTAAAGTTTATATTGTACAAGTTCATACAATTCTGGACACGTTCCGCCATCTCGAAAGCTTTCCCGAGAAGTCGAAATAAAATTTTATCCCTTGAAACAATAAAATTAAATGGTTGGTAACTTTTGACAGAGAGGTGATTTAAGCTGCTATAAGACTTGATCCGAAAGCTATCGAACTAAAACCACTTAGATTACATATATAGGAATTAACGCTATTGCTCTAATTTCCTTCCATATCACTACATATAATAAAACAAAGTCCCCGCCGCGTCTGTCTGTCTGTTTGTGATAAACTGAAAAACTACAACGGATTTTCATGTGGTTTTCACCAATAGACAGAGTGATTCAAGGCGAAGGTATTGGTGTATAATTTGTATCTGTGCGAAGCCGGAGCGGGTTGCTAGTGCTCGTTTATACCAGCTTTCCCTCGGAATATAGTACTTTGTTCTATGTCCATCTCTGTATTCCAGGCAACGTGTAGATTAGATATGCGAATTCCACGATGATCGGATGAGCAGTACGGCAGCGCATAAAAAACCAACAAACATAATTATATTGATTTTTAGGGTCCCGTTCCTCAAAAGGAAAAAAAGGAACCCTTAGAAAATTATTTTGTTGTCCGTCTGTCTGTCAATACCCTTTTCTTCAAGTATCCGTTAACGCATCAAATTGAAATTAATACCAAAGACATAAGTCTGCGGTCCCTTAAAGCTGTAAAAAAATCAAGCTTCTAAGTCAACGCCATCAAAGGATATGGCCACTTAAGCCTTATATTTGAACAAATTTGAACATTTCGCAGGTAAATCAAAACCTATAGGATACTTCCCATTAACCTTGAATCGTGAAATTTGGTAAGAAGCAAGGTCTGACAGCACAAGTAAAGGAAAAAATCTAAAAGTCGTTAATTTGTTGTTATATATTATCACATAAAAAAATAGTTTTTGTGATTACAAACTTATATTTTGCGGTTTCGGTTGGAAAGTTGACTTACCGCGGGTTTCCCTGAAGTCGAGAACTATGCGTTAAAGGTGGCTGTCATAATTTTTTATTGGAACGCGTTTTACGTTTCGTAAGTCATACCTTGAAAACGAATGGTTACAAATGTACATTGACGAATAGTTTTTTGTTTATTGGAACGCGGCATAAGTCGTACATCGCAATCGCAAACTTAAGTTTGTCTTTCGGAAAACTAAAAAAATCTCTAAATATTCGATTTAAAATGAAACAATAATGAAAGGCAATTTGATATGAATCATGAGCTTCTAAAAGAATATCTTGCATTTGATCTAGTTTATGTATTACTAACTCCTATAAATAGGGGTGCATATGAATTTGTATAGTGTACTTATAATGCACTAGCCGACCCGCACAATTTCGTCTGCGTTTGTAAATTTTCCCCGTTTTTGCAACATTTATTATTGATGCTCCGCTCGTATTAGTCGTAGCGTGATGTTATATAGCCTAAAGCCTTCCTCGATAAATGGGCTATCCAACACTAAAACATTTTTGCAATTCGAACCAGTCGTTCCGGAGATAAGCACGTTCAACTAAACAAAGAAACAAACTTTCCGCTTCCGCTGTCTTCATAATATCGTATTAAGTATTACATATGTCTTACTTGGCTCTTATTAATGTTGATTTTGTATTATTATTATTATCAGCCATGGTCGTCCCACTGCAGGTCAAAAGCCTCCCTACCATTACGGAGGGTACCACTCCTCACGGTGTACAGTTTTCTGCTGCCAATCTTCCCAATACGTATCCAGTTCATTCGGGTTTGAGTTGAAAAATTCTTTTAGTGTTCGATAGCTCATTTATCGAGGAAGGTTATAGGCTATATAACATCACGCTACAACCAATAGGAGCAGAGCAGCGACCATAAACGCAGTTGAAACTGTGGTAGTTGATGATTATGAAAAAGTACTAAAGTTCTTAATAGCAATCAAATTATAGGTACATGTCCTTGTCCAGGTTTTAACCCCTGTCGCAAAAAGAAGGGTGGTATAAGTTAAACGGGTGTATTAGGGAAAAATTACGAGGGTAAATATTTATGATGCGCACGCACACCGTCACAAAAAATCAACACCCTGAAGTTAGCTAGTCATTTACGATGCGCGCGCACACCGTTACAAAAAACCGACACCCTGAAGTTAGCTATTTAACATTTTAAGTTTTCAAAAAAAGTTACCCAACTTCACGATTTTATTAACAATTTATTGATTTAAAGATAATTTACTGTGATTGTAAGTGATAAAAATGGTTTGTACATATTACTTTGAGTACGTTTGTAGAATTTGAGGTCAGTTGACGGTATGTATTATTTAGTATGATAAGTATAACTTCATACGTGCGTACATAAGTACACACATACTTTTTTTTTTACTCGTTAAAGGATTTTTAATTTATACTATATATAAGGATTTGCATTCTTATTTGACGTCACCTAATAACCTAAGTACTTATATTATAAATTAGGATCTTTGCGAGTGTATTGTTTAGTAATGGAACTTTAGAAACAACTTCATTACAAACATCAAGATTTTACAAACAAAAACAAAACTTTATAATATATCACATGCCATTTCCTACACCCATTTAGATCCAGTATTTAATCAATAACATCGCCCTCAAAACAGAACACTGCTTTGATATTTTTTTATTTTTTGTTTCTATTGCGTTCAACAAAAGCATGTTGCAGCTAAATCATATAAATGATTGTAGAACAGGGTGACAACATGCAGACGTTCTGAGATATGTCCGTTACTAAACTAACAGACATCATATTTATAAACACTTCAGTGTGTAGTGCAAGCAATAAGCGGAAGCAGAAACGAAAAACTGAACTCAAATCTCAAATGGACTTAGTTGATCTAATATAATTCTGTCATGTTATTCGGTACAACATATTGCATATAAGATTGTCATATCATTTGTTTATATATATTATTTCTTATGGACTCTTTCTTTCTTCTTTCTTATTGCAGCTAAATTTAAATAGACCGCTAATCGATTCCATGTATTTTATTCTCTTCCGTGAGTAGATGCACCTGCTAATTCATACCATAGATACAGCAGAAAGAATTACTCTCACATCTTGTTAAAGAAAACACTGAAATTTGGAGATGAAGAAAAGAGTCACGGTTACGTGACTCTTTTCTTAACCACGCAGAACCAGGTATAAAATGTAAATTGTAACGTGAGACTTACGTTGATAACTTCTTATGGTAATATTAAATCTATAACAGTACAATAAATAAAACTTTAAAGACGCCATTTCCTTTCTTCTTTCTTTTCTCCGAACCTCCTAAGGTCCCTAGGTGGTCCTATCGACGTCTATTCGTCCATCTTGAACAAAAAACCCTTCTATCATTTGTATACCTGATCGTAATAGGTTTCCAAAGCATTTAAAAGATAGTAGTACCTGCGGTCAGAAAGCTCACTCAACTTAAACATAAAAATGGCGACTGTGGTAGTCAGTACGTCATTAAGTTCAAAGTAGTTTGAAAACAATATCATCAGTATTCCATATTTAAAAATAAACTTTAGTCCATCATTAGCTACACGTCAGACCATTTTTTGTCGCTGTACATTAGTTATTTAGTTTATTTTTAATATTTCTATTGCCTGAAATTTTGCAAACTTCTGCTTTTTGTTTTTTTATTCATTTCTGGAAGATATCGCAGCCTACGATAAGACCGCATATTGTAACACTGTAACAGATTATTGTATCCAATAGAACTACTATGTTATTGTTCTATAATATAGTACACTGTAATATATAGTAACACTGTTCCAAACTATTCTATCCAACTGACTGCTTCAGTGATATTAGATGTGCAATAAAGTATATCTATCTATGTATCTATATTTCTTAAAAAATCAGGAATCTTTTGACTTGTACCACATCTTACATAATGAACGATGCAAAGCAGCGCGTAAATATTTATGTGAAGAAAAAAGATGTATTTTTACCTCGAAAGATCCAAGCACATTTCCGCTGTTTACATGTTTCTCAGATATAACTGTCACAGATTAAACAGTTCAATGAGGCACAAGAATCTTATCGATGTAAACAATTTATGATCCAAAATATTTAAAAAAACCTGTAAGAGGCAAAGGCCGCATACCGAAACCTATTATGTTGCATTAGAAAGAAAATCATGAAAAAACCTCAGTGTACATTTTCTAGCATGTATTTTATGAAGACAATCAATAGTTTAACAATGTAACTTAGGTCTATAATGAAAATAAAATAATAATAATAAATAAAAACTACATAATATTATAATGAAATTGAGAATGACACATTGATAATAATCGCTTTACCAACAGGTGGGAGGGCCATGCTTCGGCAAGATACCACAGCCTCACAGAAAACCGACAGTGAAGCAAAGTTTACATTGCTTTTCGCCGAGTGAGTGTGGTTACCGGAAGCCCTAACCCTTCCCTCCCCCTCTTCCACCTTTCCCTCCACCCCTTCCCACTTCCAGCCTTTCTTTACTCCTACCTTAAAGGAAGGTAACGCACTTGTAAATTGCTTATTTCGATAGTGACATATGTTACCTACTTGTTTCAATTTGAAATAAGACCTTGTTTTGAAGTGTACAAGGTTAACGTCTTATACGAAGAAAATTTTGTGAATTTTAACAACATTTAAAGTAACAGAATTGGGACCAATGTGTGCTAAGTGCTTTTGTTTAACAGCAAATGAAGGTCAAAGTTTTTTTTCAATATTTAATAACTTTGGAACTATAAGGAACTTACGTAGAAGTCTAAAACTTTCTGAAATTGTAGCTTGTGATGATATTAAAAACTGTTATAAACTTCAGCGAGATCGGTTACAAACTTTTTAAATTATTAACGATATTGTTTTTAGGATTACTTACAAAATGCGCCATTACGCATAAAAAAAGGTCAGCGCATTTTTTTACTAATTATCCAAAAATAAAAATACGTGGTAATCAAAATGTCCATTTTTGACAAAACAGCTAGGTTGGCAACACTGGACTTTACGGGTACGCGACCCAGGCCTCTACTGCAGTCTCAGTCCCATATCCCCATCCAAGACTTGCGGTTTCTCTTTTACTAGGTCCCTCGCCCAATCTTTTTTTCTTACCTAAATTAATAATAATAATAATTTTTATTACCTTTTTCCTTTGTCCCATCTAAAAACGATTACATTTCATTAATACTCGTATATGTACATAAATATGTATGATACAAAGTGGGGATAAGATGATGTTGTGATGATGCTGTAAGATGATGATGATAATGATTTTATTAGAAGAAATACATCTAAATTGCATCTTTGAAAACAAATAGATATATATATATATATATATATATAAATAGATAGATGATAGAATAGATAGATGTACTCTTTATTGTACACAAACCATAGGTTACAATATTTTACAAACTAGACATCGGCTTACGGTCGAATTTCGATCATGGTTTTTTCAATGGCCAGTATAACTTGAGCTGTCATTGTATAGAATTACTTACCATGACTGGTAATCACATATACTGGACGATTGTAATTTCATTAAGCTGTTTTCACGAAATTTTTAAGACATATTATTTACAATTTTTAACTTTCTGCACTTATATATATAAACTGTAAATATTCCAAAATTCACGTTAAATTTTCTTAATAAATAATTTTCTTAGAAATTTTCTTTTTTGTTGTTTGTTTTCTAAAACGACCACATGCACAATTTTTTTATGCAGGCCACATGCACAGCAGATTACGCACTAATTATTCGTTCCATTCATATCACTCTCGGAACCACTTTCCTGCTGGGGTAACGTACACTACTAGCGCTGTCTATTCGTATATGTCTATGGTAAAAACAATATCGTTACTTGGCAATCGGAAAAGAGTGACTGTGAGTTTTATTGTTTAAAAATAAATTAAGGAGCTTCTTTTCACGACGGCTGTATCTATTACGTTGCGAACACTTGCTTAGATGTAGCCTCTGATTTTCATTAGTGTTACTCTGTAATCTATATGAATAAATCTTTTTATCTTATTTTATACATCACACATGCACTTGACGTGGTATGACATGGTATCTCTTCCATAACAAACGCTTACAGTTCGCTCACAATCTACAGGTTATTTTTAAAACGCTGTTATTAACTTCACTTGGAACTAACTATGTTAACAAATCTTAGAAGTTACATGTAACCTACTTTTTATTGTCGTATCAAATCAAATCAAATCAAAACCATTTATTTCAATTAAACCAATATGGGTATTTTTGAATTGTCAGAAGTAGGAGTCAGTCAGACTTAGTCAGTCGTGAAGCTAGTTGGATAATGAAACTTTTAATGTATTTGTAGTTCGGATGACCATATACTATGGCATCTTGGAGCTAGAGTTAGAGCTAGAGCTAGCTGGAGTAGAGAGTGAAACTCTTTAGTGGCTACTGATAAACCTCTCGATGTTGGGTTCATATGATTCCAACAGATTTGGCTTGGTAATAATTGTCTGTTACTTTTTCATTCAAATCGCGATTAAAGCATTTTCTTTTAATTTAATAAAAGCGTGTTAATAAAGCAACTAATATCATAGACTTCTAATCTCGTTTATACTACAGCGAGTTTTCAGACACATAAAATTGTTTGTTACGTGTATAAAAAATACCAGTAAAGATGTAATGTACCTCAATATCACCCCGATACAAGTCTGAGACTTCAAGAAAAACACTCATAAACTTCTAACGACTTTAATTCTACATTCTCAGTTTATCAGCCGTAAAACAGTTTGTACCGGATTCTTTACGCGCTGTCCTACAAAACTGTAACGATTCACTTCACTCGCCTGTAATGTTACCCCTTGAAGTGACCGTAAACTGACATTTCTACCCTTCATACTAAGCCTTAATACCCTCCTCCACACGCTATTATAACCATTACCACACATTCAAATATGTGTCAATTTCGCTTGAATGTCGGCATGATAGAGGAGTACTACGACCGCCATAAAAGTAGGAGATAAGTCCCGATGCATATTTATGGTTCGACTTTTTTTAATACTGTGTGGAATCTTTTTAACGGATTTATGTTTGATACAGATATGTCGTCAATTTATACACAGCTGTTGCTCAGATGATACTAACACGATAAAAATAATCGTCGTGGGAGAGCCACGCTACGAAACGTATGGGCCGGCTCGACCAGAGTAATACCACGGCCTCACATAAAACCGGCAGTGAAGCGATGCTGGCATTGCTTTTCGCTGAGTGAGTGAAGTTACCGGAGGCCCTAACCCTTCCCTCTCCCCTCCTCTACCCTTTTCCCCCCTTCCCCCACTCCCACCTTAAAGGCTGGCGACGCACTTGTGACTCTTGATTTGCAGGTGCCCATGGACGGCGGTAGTCATTTACCATGAGGTGACCCGTCTGCTCGTTTGCCCCCTATAACATAAAAAAAGAAAAGTTTCTTCTTTTTGAAATCGATTCGACAGCACCGATGTCGAATCGAAATGTTTGTTTGGTAACTGAAGTCAATAACCAACTGAAAAACAGCACTACCAACACGTCCACAACACGTCAATTGATGACCAAGTACTAGTAGAATTCATTCTTTAAGACCAGACGCACACTACAGCCTTGTCCACGCTTTGACGAATTTGGCGTCAAGTGCGCGCAATACCATGGACCCTACCTTACCCCTAGGTAAGGGTCCCTAGGTGTCTATATTTTTAATGCTATAAATCTATAATGGTACTGCGCGACATTATGGCGCAGCGGTTTTTTGCCGTTTGGAAAAAAAAACTCTTAGTGCACGGCTGGCCTAAAAGTAGACTTTCGAATAACTTGACTCCAGCGTCACTTACACAGCGACATTTAGCTTAGCAATCACGATACAATTGTACCACGTCATCGCTTAGGTTTTAGTGTGTGACGTAATCACCGCCATCTACTGAAGAGTTATAGAAATTCTTAGTCAATCGTGCATCGCTCGATGAAAGTTCTCACACTGACCAATGAAGCCAACCGACAGACATTTACATATAGATTTTATTTGTGTCATTTTGTGGCAATGCGGGCAAGGCAAGGCTATCCATTCAGTGCGTTATTTTTGAAGTGAAAACTTCTTTAGGCACGTTTGTGTACTTTTGCTATTGGGAAATAGCACTGAACTCGTGACCGTCACGCTAATAATAAACATATAGATCCACTAGAGGGCGCTAATCTAAACATCGAGTTCTGTCAGCTCCTTATTAATTAAAGTCACCAACCTGCTGCTACTGTGACGTTTTAAGTTCGTCGTTTAAGTTTTCACTTCTGTCGGCAGTCCCATGACTGCCTTTTTTTTGTAAGCCCTCCTGGACTTAAGATGGCGGTATAAAAGATGAAATATATATCTCTTTCCTCTTAAAGGATTGTATCAGATATATCTGCAGGTAATTGCATAAAGAGATTAGCACCAAGTAGATGCTGCAGTACGTTCAGTACCTACTTCAATCAGCAGTTACTTTCATCCTGTTAGTATAATAGCTCCCGCTGCAGTTATTTTTAACCGACTTCAAAAAAGGAGGAGGTTCTATGTTCCAATGTCTATATTTTTTTTATGTATGTTCACCGATTACTCCGCCAAATTTAAACCGATTTAATTTTTTTTTGTTTTGTTCGGTAGGTAGGGTATACTTCCAATTTGATCCCATTGTCACCAAGTCAGGGTCTGATAATGACCAGAGAAAACGAGGGCAGCCCTCAAATTTTATAGGCACTTATTATGTTTTTCATATATTTTCTAATTATAATTTATCATCATTACAACAGCACAAAGAATTCGGTTACACTTTTTTTTTAATTAGCGATAACTTTAGTAGTAAATAAACTGTTACAGTGCCGTGGAAGCTGACAACCGGGATGATTGGTCAGAGATCGTGGTGCGCATTGTGGATGTTCCACCACAAACTTGATTTTGTTTTTTAAACTACCACTTGGTTCTTTAAAAAGGTTTAAATTATTTGCATATTAGCCAAGTTCATATTTCGCAAGCCATTATTTACATAGGTATATACAGGGTAATTCGTGATTTTTAATACAAAAATCTTGTTTTGAAATTTGACAAATGAAGCTCATATCTCGTAAGAGGGCTGACATGAATGAAAATATGGGTATATAATAACAAGAATGTTGATGGAAAGCCTAATGGAACATAATTTATCAAACGACTTATTTATTTTTGCTTCCACATTTCCAACTTCAAAATGATACACTAAAACCAACAAACATTTTCTTAGACCGAACACAAAACACAACCAGTCGCTTCATTCACATAAGAGCAATTCCATTTACCGGACTTTTGACAATTACATCCTCAAATAACACAATGGAGGCCTGCAAAACTCATGTTTGTAATGTTTTTCAAGCCTTTTGTTGGCGAAATACTCGCGATTAGAATTGCTGGTTTAACGACGCCCTCTTGGCAAATTTGGGAACTAAAAATATTTTATTGTTGTGACACTAAGGTATATGTGAAAATATGTAACCGAGTATTTCGTATACTTCTTTTCCTTGTCTCGGGAAGTACTTACCGAAACCTGTAGAAGATCAACTGCATACTACTGTGTTTCTTATGGTAAGTGAGAATGGATGAGGCGGGTCTACTACGCCTGCATCCCCCTTCGGCCATACATTGGCACTTTTTTATACTCACCCTTCAGGTTAGGCCTCATTTTTGGTCCAGTCGAATTAAGTTTACAATACAAAGCAAACTTTATGTACTAGTACGTTTTACAGAAGCCCCTAATCGGAGTTCAACCTATATAGGAAGTACTTTTGTATGCAATACAGTTATTTTGAGTGTTGAATATCTAGTATTATTTTCCGTCAGCACAAGAAGTGTTAAAAAAATACATTTCTTACACCAAAAACATAGAATCGACATTTCTTATTCGGAGCAACTTCTTCCAAAAGAATATTTACGCATGCCTTACAATTAATATATAGAAATCGTCGCGAAATCATACGACCAGAAAAATAATACGCCAGACGGAACGATTTTAGGAGAAAATATCGGTTTCTTATAATACAAGTTCACAATATCGACGTACAATATCGTACATTGTGTCTCAAGGTCATTGGATAACGTCCTTGTGTTGGGGTCAAGATCTTACCCTCAGTAATAACCTTAAACACGGAAACGATAACTGTTAGAGCCACAACACGACAGTTTCGCAAAATTGTTTCGGGAGTGAACGGAAATACTTTGAGATAAATGTTATTGCGTAATGTAGAGGGATCATGAAAAGGATTTTATTATAGGAAGTATTATAAGAAAGAGAAGTGTGTAGTCATCAGTCAGTTTTGTTTATAAAGAGGTAGGGGGGTATTATAGCACGTTTCTTTCTTTCAGAAGGGAACTGCTCTAATATCTAAATTCAAGCGAAGGCCAACTGACTTAGACTGACTTTTCTTCTGATCTTGAGTGGGGTCACCAGATCCCGACAACTTCCTCGCCCCCACCACCAGGGAGAGGGGGAGAAAGTTGGTAACGCGCAAGTGACACAATTAATCTTGGAAGTGTACTTAAATACAAGTTCTTCAAGATCAATCAAACTGCGATTAAAAAACTACGCAACCAAAAAGCAAGCTAAAGGTAAGCTAAAAGATAGTCTGGTATGACCGAAATTAAATAAAAATTGACAGAAGGCGAAACCTACTTGCATATCAAATGCATAGTAACCACCTATAAAAACATCTTAGATAGTAACCGAATGTATCCCGCCGTGTATTACAACTTACAAATAACAAGGTTTATTAGGATTAGAAAAAATTAAATAACATAAAATTAAATTAGAAACGTCAAAAAGAAATCGAACGTTCACCGCCATATTGTAAACAAACAAATAAATTTTCGAATTCACAATGTGAGAGTACGAATTCTTTTCACGAATTTCGCTCTTAATGTTATTTTCACAATATATATCGCGACTATAAAATAAACAACAGCAATATATAGTGTAGTAGTGTTTCATAGCGATATAAACAACGTTCGGTTTAATAGAGTTTATTCTTGTGTTGCCAGCTTGTATTGAGCTACAAAATCTTTATTAGAACTGCTGGTCGATACTGAAATTGAGATATAAAATTCCGCTTTCTGGATTTTACGGTGAATACTGCCGAAGTGGACGTTATTGACAGCTATTGTAATAAGAAAACTAAGCAAATACTCCGAGAAAATAAGAATGGGTATCAAACTGAGAGTGAGGGATGCCAATTTTTTAGGGATTTCTGGCAGCATATTTAAATACACATATTAGTATTCCTCACATTATCAAATCTAAAAAAGCTACCTATTTATATTAGGAATGCCTCCCGAACATTGCCAGTTGACAAAGTCACTATTAATATCTAACTCTTTTACAGATGATACAGAGACACATGAAACCTCTAATTAGTCTTTATTAATCTTATAGCAGGACTAGCTGACCGGCGCAACTTCGTCCGCGTTTTTAACCGACTTCAAAAAAGGAGGAGGTTCTCAATTCGACTGTATTTTTTTTTCTGTTTGTTACCTCAGAACTTTCGACTGGGCGAACAGATTTTGATGATTCTTTTTTTATTTAAAAGCTGGTGCTTACCGTGTGGTCCAGTTCTGACACTTATATGGGTTTCTCATGGATGCCATCATGAGAAACCCATATAAGTCTTTTATGGAATAGTTTTTTTTATCGAAGTCGGTTTTTTTTTTCAAAGAATTATTGCAACATTTTTCATTGATGGGCTCCACTCATATTGGCTGTAGCGTGATAGTCTATAGCCTTCCTCGATAAATGGGCTATCCAACACTAAAATTGGTTTTCAATTCGAATGAGTAGTTCCTGAGATTAGCGCTTTCAACCAAACAAACAAACTCTTCAGCTTTCTAATATTAGTAAGTATAGATTTTAGAATGTTTAGCACTTATCTGTCAACTTTCATGAGATATCGGTATCTTAGTATTGTAATTATATGTTTATTATTATAATATAAAATATCAAAGCTCGGCCGTATCGTAGTTAGACTGAAAGCCGACTCCAACTTAGTTGGGAAAAGGCGCGGAGGATGATGAATATACAGAGATGGCCTTTAACAAGCCATTGTTGCTAACGTGGAACATTGAACACTTACCTTTCAGTTTTCATAAGATTTGTGCGACTTATATCCGGTTATTTCTTAACTAACAGAACTGTCAAGTTGACAGTGACTTTCTAAAATATTGATTGATCGATGATCAATTTCTTAGAAAATTCGAACGGCTTTTGACATAAAGTTTTATAGTGTAATTTGACATTTGACATAAGCTCTATAACATATGAAATGATGATCAAACCAAAGTGCTTAATCATGCTTTACAACTCAACGTATATTTAACAAGAGATTTGACATACGATTAGTTAATTTGCCTTTCAGAAAATGGGTGCTAGTAATTAACAGATTACATGTATTTCATTCAGAATATTCTCCTTCATTAAGTAATTGTTGCTAATGCCAATAGACCCAAATTAAGCAATGGTATAGTCACTTCTAAGAAATGTATCATGTACCTACCAAAAAGTGTTGTTGATCAGAGCGAGGGATCACTGGGTACATGGGTGTACCCAGCTTTTGGTCCAGGGGGCCGGTGTTTTTGTTTGCAATATTATTCTGTCAATCCTTTATTTATATTAATTAGCAATTTATTTTATTATATTGTATATAGCCAGGGGGGCAACTGCCCTCCCCTGCCTCCACCCCTCGGTACGCCCATGACAGAGTGCCATGTAATAATGTTCATTAAAGATATTCTGTTTTACTCACGTGTTTAACTAATTTCGTACCTTTGGGTACCTTTATTAAGGTGTAATGCGACCGTCGTCAGTGTTAGGTACCACACGTTTGGCCGTAACCTTGATTTTGTTTGTTACGTTTTCACGACTTAACTACTAAACAGATCATGAAATTTTGCATACAGATTGCCAGGGTACAGAATAGGACATAGGGTAGCTTTCACCCAGAAAAGGTTCTGTTCCCGAGGGTCAGACAGAATTTTACACGAGCGGAACAAAGCTGGCCAAACCTAGTATAGATACTCATCATCTTCCGCGCCTTTTCCCAACTAAGTTGAGGTCGGCTTTCAGTCTAACTGCGATACGGCCGAACTTCGATATTTTACGTGAAGCGACTGCCATCAGACCTCCACAACCCAAGTACTAGGCGATACCGAAGTTCTGTAGTTAGACCACCTAGTATAGATACTGAGTAGGAACATTTCTCAAGCAACCAACGCTTGAGTTCTGTTTTGAATTTACCAGTAGGAAGCTCTTTTAAAGAATTAAAAATGTTAAATATGAATACAACACCCGTAAGTTATTATTCGACAATAAAATGTTGGTCCACTTTAGCCTACAGTATACAATCAAAATGAAATAAGTAAACACTTAAGACTCCTCTCAGTCACGTATGTAACATCCCAGCACGCTGGTGCCATATATATTCGTATATTATTGACCTCTGTAGAGGTCAATGCGTTGTTCCCGATAAAACAAATACGGACAATTGTAAAAGAATTGCTATATCTTTATTAAGGACATGTGGTTGTACTGACGTGCGTATTTGGAGGATGTCTGACAAATTACGGACCCCACACCGACGCGGAAGTTCGCTTGATAAAGGTCTGACTTCGGGTCCGAAGCTGGTCGGGCACCTCCACAATACACACCTTATCAAAACTGTATATCGTCAATACATTATACAACCATGTGAACACTTACCACGAAAGTTTTTATTTTAAAAGAAATGCTATATACTTACATACAACGTGCTATAGAGAAGTGAAGTCACTGAGAGGTGAAGTCAGTGAACTTCAGAGTCGTAACAGCAGACCAAGTGAATAATGTAAATTAATAAGGTGTGGAATATTACCTATGAATTAAACTATAGGTAATTAATATCGAGGATGTTGATATAACTTCCTGATTTGATACGAACACATTTTTTCAAGCTTACAGGCCGCTGACACGCGTCTTGAGTCCTTAGGTACCAAAAATACTGTAAATTTTGAAACCTATCTGAAAAAATCTCGTATGTATCTAAATTATTTATTATCAACATTAAAACAACTATATAACATTAAATATTTAAATTCAAAATGTTTAAGTATTTTTTCGCGACTGCAGAAAAAAGGTAATGCTTTCAAGGTTCATGTAAAATCTAAAATCAAAATCATTTATTTCAACTAAACCATTATGGGTATTTTTGCATTGTCAGGAGTAGTAGTCAGTCAGACTAAGTCAGTCGTGCAGCTAATTGCCTCAATTCGTAGATCCAGTGGAGAAGAACAGGCAAGAAACTCCAAGGACACTCTTGTTCAACATTTTTTTTACATATCACTGGTTACATTGCTTATATGCGCAAGTTAAATGTGAGCACAATGTAACGTATTGTTCTAAACTATAAACAGTCACGCAAACTACTACTATATGTAAGTAATAGCAGATCAGAAATGACCAGTCCCAACCAACGGCACTCGTTCACGAGCATGACGCACGCGCCAGCCTTCGTCCACTTCGACCATATGATATCAATTGATATCAAAGGGAGTCGAACGACTGAGCTGAGTTTGTATACCTGCAAACTGCCCAATGCACTAATCCATCGCATTTGTCCATCTTAAGGTTGTCTGCAACTAGCGATAAGACAGCCGATCGTACCAGTATTATTTGATTTGGGTGTATCGTTAGGATTCTTACATCATCCCAAGTGGCAGTAACTATATCTAAAAAAAATGGTGGCTGTTGGCGCCCTTTTCGAATGAAAAAAAATTCAATTCGGTTTTTGGCAGTTCAGTCGTGTTTTTTTTTATTAGTGACTTGTTTTCGTACAATTATAAAGTTAATTTATTGGTCGTACATTGATTCTATAGTACCCACCACGAAAAAAACCCGTTGCTTGTCTTTGACCAACAAACAATAAAATATTTTTTTTTTTTATAAACGTATGGTAATTGATAAAACTGATTTTAAAGCAAATTATTCCACACAGAGCTTTTCACTTTTAATATTGTGTGAATATCAAATAAATTTTATAGAAAGCCTTGATTATTCGTTCCCACTCGTAATAAGACAGTCAGTGGGACGCAGGTGGTTAAACGGACGCTTTGAGTGTAGAGCACCGTCAGCAAACTCAAAATATCAATTAATAAAATACATCAACTGCTTATATTTAATTGACTGAGGTCGATATGAACCCGTGTTCGCGAAATTGTTACTGTTTTATTTACTTTGGAAATCCTCAGTAGCAGCATGAATCTGGTAAAGTTTATAGAAAATTAGTCACTAATAAAATTCTAAGAAATATTGTATTTTTTTGTAAAGACATGCATATTATACATGCATATACAGTATACACCCAGTGCAAATAGACGTCACGCATTCCAATGTTAGCACTGTATAGGACTAGAATCCACGACATCGGACTCTCGAGTGAAATACTTCAACGCCGCGCAACAAATAGGTCGTCAAATGGTTAGTTGCTACAAAACTGGGAAAACAATTGAAACAAAATTGTGTGTACATGTGTCAGCTCCTACGCACGACTGGAGTTTACAATGTTGCAGTGACATTATGTAACTTAATGTAGTCGCTGTACGCTCTCTCTCTCTCTCCATTTTCCCCCTCCTCCCTCTCTAGCCTCTCTACCCCTCTCCACCCTCTCTCACTTTCTCTCATTTATTCCGCGCACGACTAGATTTTAAAATACAATACAAATAAGTTCACACACCGTTATACACAAACATGATTTCAAACTGACAGGAGTGTTAGTGCAGAAAATGTAACGCTTTTTATATAATTTCCATACCGGATACCTATAACCTACCTTATATGGAAATCGATTATTAAATAACTAGTAAACTTCTAAAACAGGAGCAGAACGTTACTCATCTGAAACTCATAGTAATTACAAAGGGAAGTAACTGGCAACTAAGTCGAGACGATTCTCGTCTCATCAATATCAGGCTTTGCAAAGCAAAAATTAAAAATGAATTTCATATTCAAAATTGCGAAAAACTCTTATAAGCTGCTTTTAGCCTCTAGCACTGACTGGATATAAGCACATAAAAACTTTTGTTAATTTTATCGACATTATTCGAACTTTAGTTTGATCTAAGTAATTTTATTTTTAAGACCACAATGCTAACACTCCGTACTGAAGAAAGGTCTAGTATTTTTTTCGCTATACATAAAATATAAGACGTAACGCCCGCATATAACATGAAGTGTTAAACTCTTCCATTTTTAGGACGTTTAGTGTCATGTTTATTGAAGTGAAAACTTCTTTAGGCACCATAGGCACATTTGATATGGGGAAAGAGCACTGAGCTCGCGTGACCGTCATGCTCAGATAGGTACATATACTTATACAAATGTGTGGGTGTGTGTGTGTATATAACTTATGTTTTCACTTCTGATGTGTAGTCCTACAACTGGTAGTTTTTTAAGTGAAAGCGTTCTGCACTTTTGGTATAGGGAAGAAGCACTGAACTGAACTCGCGTGCCCGTCACGCTCAGATACATATATACCGATGTGTGTGTGTTTTCACTTCTGACGTGCAGTTCTACGACTGACAGTTTTTTTTTGTATAATCAGTGATCATGCATAACTTAGTACAGAGTAGTCCTATTTAGAAACTTCTTTTTGTATTGGTTGGTGGACCTGCTTGAGTGCTACCACTCCCCAATCCGTCCGTATAAGCGAAATCCTCCTCCTTCCATTGTCTCCTCCCTTATTACGTAAGAGGATGGAAAATCAAAGAAACTTTTTTTTGCTATCCGTACGTAAATATCGACGAACAGATAGAATTGTGAAGTTCTGTATCCGAGGGATATAACCCATTAAGGTTTCGTTACCAACTTGTTTCTAGAACATTCTGGCAATACCGATAGTTGTAGCTGGGCTGTGCTGAACTTTCTAAATTCTATTATCATTGAAAAAGTTTCTTATTTTCGGAAGGATTCCTTCGGAGGTGGATGACAAGGTTTATATATATATGTAGTAATTGTTGTAGTTTATTAAATTGATATCTCTGCATCCTTTTATACAAAAAATAAGTAATTATTTCAAAAAAATAGGCAGTCATGGGACTGCCGACAGAAGTGAAAACTTAAACGAAACGACGAACTTAAATCGTCATATTAGCAGCTTGGTGACATTAATTAATAACGAGCTGAAAGAACTCAATGTTTAAATAGCCTCTAGTGCCCTCTAGTGGATCTATATATGTATTATTAGCGTGACGGTTACGAGTTCAGTTCTTTTCCCCATAGCAAAAGTGCACAAACGTGCCTAAAGAAGTTTTCACTTCAAAAAATAATCAAAAACCGTATTATCCAACATACCGCAAAGAGGTCTTATTTTAACCGTATAGTGTTATTTAGGCTCAAAGTGTCAGAGGCATACTTGAATCAACTTTACGGATAGTATAATTATTATAGCTATCTATAGGTAATATCTCAATACCTGCCGCTGCGCTACAACAGACGGGTTCAAAATTATTTTTTTTTTCAATGTAAGGCTATAGGGTCAATGTCTCCCTAATTTACGGTAAATACTCAATTATGCCCAATGTCATTTTGATATATCACTACTAAAATAATATCATTGCTTTTGTACGAAACGAAAAAGAAACAAATACTCGTATATGCGAGTGACGTAAAATGGTGCGGACGTGAGAGTGTGGCTTCTTAAGAAAATAATAGTAAGTTTTCTTAAGTAGGTACATAGCCTTTAAGGCGCTTTTTATAGGAGGTACGTTATCAAATGTGTGGAAACTTTGTGCCCTACGAATAACGATGTGTGAAAACCGTAAACCGTGAATGTTTGGAGCCATTATCTCACACTAACGAAAAGCAATACATTGAAACACTCATACTTGTTCAACATCAATCGCATCAATATTCTAGTTCAAACTAATATAATTCTAAACTTTATATCAAAGAATAATAAAGAATATTTTATTCTTCTTCATTAGTGAACAAAACTTAAAGATGAACAGTTGAATTTTCCCATGACACAAGCGAGGAACAGTTTTTTAGGGAACGCCCACTGTGGTGCCAAGGGTTTTTGAAATTTATCTTTAGTCGAGACGGGAAAAATAACTCAAGGCCTCGGGAACTCGAGAAATCTATCAGATGATGCTGTTAATGCTCTTGTATTTCTGAAAGCCTATTTTATAAGGAAAAACCTTTGAATAAAAATTTTATTTCTAAATTGATTATTTTACGGCGTATTGGTTTAGTTTACTATGCTCAAATAAAAAAAATGGAATTGAAAGTTAATTATGATTTGTTTAATCGAAAGACTGTGATGTTATTAATATAATAGTTTATAAATATATTAAACATTTTTAAATTAAGTTGGTAACAAAATGTTTTGGTTGGCAAACAAGTTTTTGTAGTTGTCTAAATATGTTACTAGTAATTTTGTTGATTTAATATTACTAATTATGTTTTATTCAATTAAATACTGTTGGACATTTGGTAACTGGTAAGGACCCGTAATTATAAAATAGTTAAGTACTACCATACTCTTTACTTTTTAAATAGACCAGTCGAGTTTTGTGTAATTTATTGTTTGTTGTTGATTTGTAAATTAAAAAGTGCAATTTATGGTAACTAAAAATTTACTATTGATTCAATTAATCTCATATATCAGTCTAAATGGTAATAAAACAAATTTAAAAATAACATTGCGTTTTATATTAAGGTTGCCTGGATAAGGTTGCCTGGAAGATATTGCTTCTAGCGATAAGGCCGCCCATTGTGCATTTTGTGTATAATTTGTCCATGTATTGTTTCCTTTTTTTGGTGTACAATAAAGAGTATTTATTTATTATATTTAATAAAACAAGATAAAATATTTAATTTCAAAATTTTTTTTTACTCGAGAAACGCAAGAAAATTCGTAGGTCGAGACTTCCTGTGCCTCTGTGTGAAGGTCGAGAAACCAGAAACCCTAAAGCAATGAGTTGACAATTTCATTGTTTTTCGCCGAGTGAGTGACGTTACCGGAGGCCCTAATCCTTCCTTCCCCCACTTTCCTCTCTCTCCCTCACTCTCTCTCCCCCTCTTCATATTATTTTTTGTAGGCTAAGACCCATACTCCCTGTCTTAAAATTGAATTTAATTCCATCAGTTTGGACTAAAATTATCCCACTTAAGTGTACGCTTGCATTAATTGCAAGGATCCTTTCAAGGATCCCAAGTCCTTTCTCAAAGCTTTTTTATAAATTTAATGAAACAAGAAAAAGAAGAAAAACAAACTAACAATAACCGATTTTTACCACTGTGATACTGTGGCGTAATGGTGCTGTGATCTGTGATGTTCCTCGGACATCGCTCCTGTAGGCTCGTGGCTCAACACCTGAAACTCTTATACCGCGATGTGGAGTCAATAAAAAATTCAAATGGTTTTTATATGTTCGGAGTATTTTACATTCCTGTTGCTACATGGCGCTGAATGTGTAAATTTGTCACTCTGCGGTCATGTCCTTGTGTTTCACATTGACATATGAACGCCAACTTCGTAGGCTTGGTAAAAGTCACCCTTATCAAACAGCCCAGGCAAAATGAAGGCGTAATACATTGCTATCCAATGTTGTAGTAAAATATATAACCTACCTAATATAACCTTCAGTTCAATTAAACAAGTCAATACTTTAGTTAGTATATATTGGGTGGCAGATAGTGCATAAACGAAGGTTTGCCTCGTACGATTTAATTGTAATGTGTCGAGTGTTTTGTTGTCATGTGTGGTTGTGTGTTTTTTTTTTATATTTTGTTGTGGTGAACACAATATATTGTAAGAGCTAACTTAGCTGGCAACCAATGAGCAATATTAGAAACATTTTAAACTCAATTCCAAATATTTGTATAAAATTCATATATGCTTAGTTAAAACAGAAAATGAATTATTGTTCTAACTTAATATTAACGCATTATTAAGACCTTCATCGGTTTTACGATCGAGAGGTTGCGGATTAAATTTCACCCAGATCAGTCAATGTCAACCCATTCACAAAACTATAGTCAGTTGGCAGGAATGATAAGAATTATAGTAATGTTACTTGACGTTTTATTTGATTAATTGTGGGAGATGCTTCGGCACGCATGGGCCAGCTCGACCGGAGTGATACCACGGACTCACAGAAAACCGGCAGTGAAGCAATGTTTACATTGTATTTCGCCGAGCGAGTGAAGTTAACGGGAGCCTTCCCTCTCCCCATTTTCACCCCTCTTCTCTCCCTCTCTCCGGAAAAAGGAACCCTTACAGGATCACTTTCTTGTCCGTCTGCCTGACTTTTAGACCCTTTATCTCAAGAACCCGTGGAGGTATCAAGTTGAAATTAACATTTAATACGCAATTACGGAATGTCCGGTGCTTTTATTAAACGTTAAATTTATATCATATTTACAGTAATTGATGATACAAAATTCTCTCTGTTTCACTTCACAAAATCTGGCTCAAATAGTGCAAGGTAGTCTATATCCAATGGATGCAAATTAGGATCAGGAACAACTAAGCTATGGAGAGGAGGACCGAGATCAAAGTTTTGCATTGCATCGAGTGGCTACCGCCCCACTGCTTTACTGTTTATAACCCCCAACGCAAAAAAGGAGGGTTATAGGTTTAATGTGTCTGTGTATCTTTGGCATCGTAGCTCCCAAACGAATGGACCGATTTAATTGCTTTTTTTTTTGTTTGAAAGGTGACTTGATCGAAAGTGTTCTCAGATATAATTCAAGAAAATCTGTGCAGCCGTTCGAAGATCATCAGCTCTTTTCTAATAGTTGAAGGGATTTGCAAGTCGGGGCTGTTTTAAATTTTAAATTTATGATTATTACTTATTATATTTCTGTCTCTGTTAGCTTGTTTTGAGCCCTTATTTATATAGTTTAGCAGCATTAGGGAATAATAAAACATTAGCCCTAACCTAAGACCTTTCTGTCGATAAATCCCGAATGAGACCACTGTCGCATTATTAAAATTGTTGACTGGTCTGTTGTTGGTCTAGTGGTTGTGGGTTCGTTTCCCACCCAGGACAAATAATAGTGTGATGAACACGATCATTTATTCTGTGTCTGAGTGTAAATTAGCTATGTATTTAGTAATATATAAGTATCGTTTTTTTTTTCTTTATCAGCAGTCTGGTTACCATAGTACAGGCTCTGCCTAGTTTGTGATCAGACGACCACACGATTGTGTGTGAAGTTTCTTAAGTTATTAATGAGAAGTACTTTCACCCATTTGAGCCCCCTTTGAACGATAATGGGAATTATAGTCTGACTAGGAAAATAATGGATATTTTTAAGCGACCGAACCCGGGGGCAAATGCTAGTAATATTATAAATGTAGCTGTGAGTTTCTTTGTATGTCACGCCTTTCATACAAAATGCTGTTCCCAAAATAAGAAAATTAAAGTTAAATAAGAACTTAAAAGAAGAACAAGAGACTAATCTAACTATTTGAATCCGTCAGTAAATAGTACGCATATTTTATAAATCTGCACGTACCGCGCAGTTACGCAGACAAAGGGCGATGCAAACTGTGTTGTATAGGACATGTTTTATTGAATTGAACCTCAGTCGCATTGCCAGCGAGTAACTGATTGATTCACGACTAACTAATACTAACAACTACAACATTACACTGCTCCTCACACGGTTAAAAACGAGTCTTGTACTAGTGAATGGAGAAGATTGTACCTTTTTCAAATTTAAATTCAAAATAATTACGTATGTGAGATTATATATGTGTAGTGTAAGCACAAATTACACAACAATATTTTCCTTAGTGACTTGTTTTCTATGAAGACTAATCCAATGCCTGGAGATTCAATACTTTTCATTTTCTCAACAACGGTTCTTAGGTCCATTGGGACTGTCTCGAACTCGACGCATCGAAGAAGCTTATTTTCACTTGGCATTGCTAGGAAGCCATCCATTTTAACATAAGACTTGACACAGTATTGAGGTAGTTAGCAGCCTTAAACTATTGTTGTATTGCTCGCTAATGGTATTGAAAGGCAGCTGTGCGTAGCTGACTTACAGGCTGAAAATCTAAAATGATTAGCAGTATGTTTTAGTATCGTTTCGAACATCTTGGAACACCTTAAAAATCTACAGTGAAGCATGTTGCAGCATATCGTCAACAAGCTATGCTCTACGTTCAAGTCATGGATCAGAGGCTCGTTGACTATTTATCGTAACAAATGAAAGTATTTTAGAAGAATCGTAGTCGTACACACGTAAGCTCACGCCTTTCTTCCTTCGGGGTAGACAGAAAAAAACCCGCCACTTGCTTCTATCTCGCTGCCCGCTACAAGCTTACAGTTAAACCAATTCCTATTTAGAAAGTAGTATCGAGGTCATTACCACCAGTAGGCAGCGGTCCGAGTTCGGCGTCACGTCAACGAGACGCTCTCTTTGACAAATGTACTATGAACAGTTTAACTACAGATTAGGCCGGCGAGACGAGGTTTTATACAGACGGCTTCACAACGCAAAACTGTAGTAAAATGTGTGCTTCAGTTGTAAGCCTCTAATTCTTGGTGCTTTTATATACCAAAATTGACTTAAGGGTGTTCCAGCCAAATAAAACATGTCGAGCTACTCGCTGCAACAGTGGTTGCTGCAGTCTAATTAACAAAATCCTTCTTAATTAAAGTGGGTTAAAAGGGAGATTATTGGTACAAATACCTACTACTTATAAGTAAGTGTGATCCGCGACAGTGTCCTTCATAGATCAATTATAATAAATAGTATTAATGTTACATTTAACTTGTACAAAAAATTGAGAATGGTTGAGTGTGTAAATATATATGTTGTAACTTCTTCACGCTAAAACTAGTAGCTTAAGGAGGCATTTGTAATCGAGCTGGATCATCAGTTATCTATTTTTTTTAACCAGTATCATTTATAGGTTCAAAGACAAGAGAAGAAGAACAAAAAAGAGATTCAAACGTACTTTACTTGTCTTAACTGATGTTTTAATTACACCTTATTGGTCGAGGACAGTTTTTCATAGTAGTTTTTTTGTGACACATACATACAATAAACGCGCTACTGTAAAACAAGATCAACAAAACAGAAAAATGATACATAATATAAAGTGTTAGGTTAGGAAGATATTAGAGTGTTTGTATATATTTATTTAAATATTCTTCGCGGGGATTGTAACCCACAACTCAAGCGTAACCTTACCGTCAATGCCAGTGCCCTTATATGTGTCATGCGACAGAAAAGACCCACTCGTTACTCTATAAAAGAAATATATTTTTTATACGATTCAAGTTTATTTATGTCGAACACCTTAGTAGAGCATTATTAATTTTAATAAAAATTATATTTAACCTAACTTAATTTTCGAAATGCAAACTATAAGATTTCATTGTGTACAAGAGCTTCAAAAAAACAAATCCCAACACTTTATCCTAATATTCTTACCTATTCGTCTTCGGCGGAATGCTCATATTCTCTATTTGCTATGCAGCATTCTGTTTAACTCTCATACACCTTCCTATCTAAAAGGCGATTTAAGTTCCTTCATGGTACCCATACGAAATGCTTACGATCATCAGAAAATCTGATATTAGAAGTATCGGTGCATTCAACAACTTTTTTTGATTAATTTTTAATGGTTCTGGCTGTTCTTTTGTGGAATACATTACTAGTACAAATATGGCTGAAACCGTTATAGTTTTTAAAAACATGATCAAGCAACATTATATATCACTGTAACATCTGTTCTTTTTTCATTCTATTACATAACTAACATCAAAATTACTTTCGAATACACTATGTTATCTCTACTACATAGCATACATACATAGGAAACAGATTGTGGTAAACCATAAGACACAAAAAAAAGTTTTCAAACAAGTCGATCAATCGATTGATTTGAAAACTGATCGATCTAAAATAGACTAATCGAAACATGACCTTAAAAAGTACCTACTCTGAACTATTTCTTTAGGAATGTAATTTTCTTTGCAGGACATTGTGTGTAGGAAGCCTTACCGAGTAATGTTATTTTTGCCGGCAAATATCTACAAAACCATTTTACTAAGTGGTTTGTTGACCGTGTTGCGGAGCCACGAGATTTTTCCAGCCTTGGCATTTAATATTTTAAGACTATTTACCTAGTATTTCAAAACACGATACAAAAGAGGTAGGTACTCGTAGTGTTTATTCGATACTTTATTATTTCAACGTCGATTTCTTATCCTCTAAATAAGGCTTAATTCTCATCACTTGAAGAGTCGAAGTAGAACTATCGATGTATGAGCGAGTTCTTTTGTATGAAGTAATACTTTAAAAGTAAAATAAATGCAATCTCAAGTTAAAAAACTTTGCATAATTTTTTTTTGTGAAATTACAAATTGCGTTCAGAATTATGAAATAATTTTAAATATGATTAAAGATTATATTTATAAAGTAATATTTTGTTTAGTAGTTTCAAGATTGTTTTTCTTAAGTATTTGTTTTAGTATGGAGCTTGTTAGGAACTTAAAAAAAAAAGTTAAACCGACTTCAAAAAGCACTAAGAAAGGACAATGAAAAGTGAAAAATATACTTGATTTCAAACTTAATTGAAAAGACTACATACATGTGACCTTTTTAAAATAATAGGTAACATAAAAAAGCACCAGGTACCTACTGGTCTGTTTGAAGTCGGTGCCAAGATAGATAGGTACTTAATAGATAGGCCATGTCCACCGTGGCGGCACATATGTATATACATTTATGTGCCGCACTGTGGATATATTCAGATATTTCATTAAATTTAAATTCCGTTCTTAATGAGGCTGTTTATATCCCTTAGTATTAGTGCGTTTCGAGCTTGGCACCGACTTTATCAGGAGCATTAGTGAACTTCGATTAAAATTCCTAATTGGAATCAGAAATGAAACTGTACGCATTTATACTTTTTATACATAGGTATACTAGCAACCCTGCTACCTGTGCGAAGCCGGACATTTTCAATAAACAACAACATATTTCAATCAATTTACACAAAATCCTTACAAATTATATACCTAAACCTACCTCTTGAATCACTATATCTACTAGTAAAAACCGCATGAAAATCCGTTCAGTAGTTTTTCAGTTTATCAGACAGACAGACGCGGCGGGAGACTTTGTTTTCTAATATGTAGTGATAATTTTATAGGTAATGAAAAACTCAGACGTACAAGACGAGACTTCGGCTCCATTTACTCATCAGTAGAATGAATGGGGAGTGCTAGTTCAAATCCTTATGCTGAAACTCACACGCACTTCATACACTTGCTTTCGTGTTTGAACATCTTTAACATCAAACAGATCAAATGCAATAAGATATTATTATGTTAAATGCATTCTTACCCAATAATGCCTCAACAAAAACCATTTTAGTTTTAATAGAGGCAGAAGGCACTAGAATATTTAATTAACTTGCTTACTTAAATATTTCTACCACGATTCTAGAAATGTTAGCGCAAATTTAAATGAATTTGAACGAACGTGGAACACTGCGGTTTCTATTTTTAAAGGTTTAAATAAAAAAGCTTGCGTGCGTTCAAGTAGAGTGCTATGTTCGAAATTTAAATAAGTTTTTATTTACAAACAAATTTTCGATGGGCAATGTGAGTGTGCAGACCTCCGTGGTGCAGACATAGGACTGCCACTCTTTTGGATATAAACTACTCGGAAAGAGGTCCTATGGGAATATTGACAATGATAAAACTTGGTGTTTCTTTTGATATTATATTGATAAGATTTACCAAATGACATATTGCTAATATCGTGAACTAGCAGTTTTGAAGAACTGTACATATTTATATATTTTGCGCGGACCCCTAATTATTTTTCTAAAATAAAAGTAGCCAAAATTATAACACCTCCTACTAACTAACAAGTTCTTATAATATCACGGCGAATTTTAACAACGTTCTCATAAGCCGCGTTTCTATAATCAAATAACGATTCGTTTTGCTTACGGACCGTAAAAGTCATCGTTGAAAAGTCGTTGAAAAAGGGCTCGAACTTCCCGGCTGTTACCAGTTCAAGTTACAACTATTGTTTACCCTCGCCCATTACATTTATCCACTACCTTCTTTAAATATATCTTTGATTGCATAAAACAAATATATTTAACTATCATATTGAATAGAAACAGTACGACAACTGTTCTAAAATATTGTCTAACCAAAAAAACAAAACTATCCAAATGTGTTCGCTCACCACGGCAGTTAACAATTGATTCACAGCGGCGTCTAGTGCAGATCGAATCGTAAAATTAATTTATCGCCCATAAACAACTGTTACAAACTCTATGATAATTTATACAGCCGATGTTTACAACTTAGTTTATTAAAAAAATACTAACAACTGTATTTAAAATTCGAACAACTATTTAAAAACTATTTGACGTAAATGCAAGTGAAAATTAGTATACTTAGTTTATGGTGAGAATTGTAGTCTTGAAATACGTCTTTATATCATCATCATCATCCTCCGCGCCTTTTCCCAACTAATACAAATCAGACCTCCACAACCCAAGTACTAGGTAATATCGAAGTTCTGTAGTTAGACCAGGTTGTCAGACTTTTTAGGGCTCCAACTACCCCTAACGAATGCCACAGATGTTTGTATGGCACCTGGGACCAAGGGCTTATCGTGCTCTCCGAGGCACGGAGGGGTCTCAATGTGTTAAGAATGGTCACCCATTCTAGACTGACCTGGGTAGTAGTACTGAACTATGTAATGTGCTAACCTACTCGGTTACCACTTAGCCACGAGCCCCTCCAACGTCTCTATATCGTATTTTATAAAATTTACAATTAAAATACTTACGCAAAAAATGGCATACATTGAACTAGCATTAGCCTTTGCGTAATATCTAAAACATGCTACCTGCAATAGGTTGTTAGCAAATGGAAGCATTTACATAAAACACTTTTGTTAGATTCGTAGCCATTGCGTAGCATTCGTAGGCTTTTTACTAAATGCTACGATGTGGTTACGATTCTCGTAGAGTTCCCTTTAATCTTCACTAATATAATAAAGCTGAAGAGTTTTCTGTTTGATTGTTTGTTTGTTTGAATGCGCTAATCTCTGGAACTACCAGTGGATTCTTTTTAAGAATACTAGTAACGTCACACCCTACTAGTATTCTAGTTAACCCCACCAGCTAAAGTAATACTTGTGTAAGGACTGGGTTTACATAAGTAGTGCACTGGGTGGGGTTCGAATCAGCAAGTCCGACGCTACTGTGGCTACAATAAAGGGCTAATAAATATTTGCACATTTAAAAGCCCTATTTTGGAAAGGATATATTTAAGGAGCAGAAGAGTGACCTAGGAACATACATATATTTCATATAAAAGAACTCGGCAATTTTTTTTTTCATATGGAGTCTTCGCCTTAATTAACCGCTTGAGTTACCCTTGCCTATGAACATTCGGAGCAGCTAATTTCACCCTTTTGCGTTGCCAAATAGTGCAGAAACTCGGAAACTATCAATCAGATTTGAATAATTCTTTTTGTATTGGATAAAATATTAATTGAGGAAGGTTATAGGCTATGTAACATCACGCTTCGACCCTTAGAAGAGGAGCAGTGCCAGTGGCATAAACGTACGTAAAACTACTGAGAATGACTAGTTAAATACGTATGTAAAGTGTATCTAAACTAATATTATAAAGAGGAAACATTTGTGTGTATGTTTGTAATGTTTTCACACTAAAGCTACCAGACCGATTGCGATGAAACTTGGTATGTAGATAGCTGGAAACCTGGATTAACACATAGGCTACTTTTTATCACGACATTCCCACGGGATCGGGACTTACGCGGGTGAAACCGCGAGGCGCTGCTAGTACTTAATAAAGCTATCGAGATATTAAAGGGCACATCCTTTATCATCTTGAAGAATTGAATACTGAAACTGAAGGAAATGTACTATGTAAAGCCAGAACCTGTCCATACCAACTTTTAAACTTTTGCGGTCCATGATATAATTATGTATATGTACGGGTGATGGTGTGCACCACTGCACCAGACAGCCTGTAAACACCGGAACTGCAACCTGGTCGCAACATCAGGTAATACTGGCCTATTGGTCTAGTGGTTAGTGACCTGACTGCCGAGCCAGAGGTTGTGTGGTGTTTGTGTGATGAGCATGATCATTTGTTCTGTGTCTGGGTGTAATTTATCTTTAATATGTATGTATTTAAAAATATACAAGTATGTTTATCAGCAGTCTGGTTACCATAGTACAGGCTCTGCCTAGTTTGGGATCAGACGGCCGTGTGTGAGATGTATAAAGTTATTATATTCAAATCATCCTCCGCACCTTTTCCCAACTAAGTTGGGGTCCGCTTTCAGTCTAACTACGATACGGCCGTACTTTGATATTTTACGTGAAGCGACTGCCATCAGACCTCCACAACCCAAGTACTAGTTATTATATTATTATTATTAAAAAAATTCAAAGGTATGTAATACCTATTCCGTGATCGCTTCAATTCCCGTACATATACGTACATAATTAAACGAATCTGTAAAATCCAAAATCTATCCTTTTAATTTAATTTCATCTTCGAGATGAGAGAAATATTTCGGTACACCGAACTAAGCTTCCATGGGCTACAGAGACCGCTTTCCACCAGGCTATTTGCTTGTTAGATCCCACAGAGTCAAAAATGAAACCTAAAAAATAAAGATTAATAACTGTTAAATTAAAGAGTGTCCAAAATACTGTGAGACAGTTTGATTGATATTCCCGATATTATATAAGTATCTAGATACTCATCAATCATAACGGCCGGCATACTATTCCCGGCTTTTACGCACGTTTCGTCAAGTCACCCCTGTCACAATTAGAGGGTAAGTAGAATAGCTAATGGTGAATTAGAAGTTCGTTGAAGTTTTTACGTTTTTAGGAGATTAGTATATTGGATTACAGTTTCTAATCAGTCTTCCAACATTGTTTAACAAGATTACTCTACTATTATACATATCAATGAGTGTTTATTTGTTTTTTTTTATACGATAGGCGGCAATCGAGTACATGGGTCACCTGATGTTAAGTGACTACTGCCCATGGGCACCTGCAACTCAAGAGTCACAAGTGCGTTGCTGGCCTTTAAGGTGGAAGTAGGAGGTGATGAGAAGGGGAAGAGGTGGAGAGGAAAGAACTATGGCCTCCGGTAACTCACTCACTCTTAACTTAGTATACTATCTTTATGGATGTGTTCACCCACTATTCCTTCACAGCCTTCATGAAGCATATCAGCAGCATCATCATCGACATAATATTTACTCCTATAGCAACTAGCGATAGTGTAAATCAAGTCTCAACCAGCAAGCATCCTTGACCTCAATAAAGATACCACAATCTTACAAGCGACGATTCCAGCTTAATTACTCATTAGGTCTGTTCATACATTTACTCCACATTGTGATACCATTGATTAATTGTCGCTGAATCTATTACCATTGCAAAAAACAACCCTGGACCATTAACCCTGAACGTTAAATGCTACATTTACCTCGAAAACTTCGTATCAACCGGTAATAACATCAAATTACAATACAGATCTTTTTACCAAAATCAATAAAGCAAACCAGATGTATCGAAATGCATAAAAAGCATTCCGATCAATCATACGACCTAGAACCGTAGCCCAGGCTTTTTACTCACACATCCAATGGCAAATTGATTCATCCGCCATTTTATTTTCACATTAATGCGTTTTTGTTTATAAAATGGCGGTTGATAATAGTGACGTTTTGTTACTACTCTAACTAGTTTCAGTATGATATGAATAGCTGTATAGTAGATAAAATTTTGGCCTTTTTATTCTAATGACTCTATGAATAGTACCCGCTTGTTATAAAGACGCAAGAAATAATCATCTTTCATCTTTCTTATTGTATACTTAAGTTTTTTGCCCGAGAGTATTGAGAGCGTCTTGATATTAACAGTAGTCGATAAGTAGTAGCCAAGATGTTTTATTGAATGGTTGCCTTTCGCTAGCTTCGAGTTATTGTATTGCAAACCTGGTACTAATGTAAATGTAGCTTCTAACGTTCAGTTAAGTTTAATATTTTGATCTGGGTAAATAAGCTTGTTTAACTTTGATCAACCGAATTGAAGAAAGGATGTTGACATTAATCACAAATTTTATTTTTTAAAACCGTAGAAGACGTAAAAAGTAACTATTATTGCGTGACTGCAAACACCAACCGGATCAATTACGTCATTAACCGATCCACGACTCCATAATATATGTACTTATGGTGGTTTCTACGAAGCACTGTCAATTTATCGGTTAGCTACATAATCAAATTTATGTAGCAGATGTGAGTGTTTTATCGGGAACTTTTAAAACAATTCAGAATTTCGTAACTAAATTGAATTAGGCCGAAGAGCACAATGTCCAATTCTACAACTTTTATAATAATGTCTAATAATACGCTAGAGTCTTGAGGTCCGGGTGCTCGATCCGTGCACTTCTCGTGACCAGAAGGCGGGACTTTATTTTGCACAGAGAATTAGCATTTGCATTCAAAGTGGTAATGGTGCCAGCTTTGGGAACACTACGAGTAGGCGACGCACGTTGCGGAGGAGTTTTATGACGCACGTATTGTATGTTGTAGTAAATTTAAACAGATTGTTATACCTATACAAAATGTAATAATTGATATATTTTTTCTATAATAAACTTATTGAATCATAATTATATTTTGATTATGTAAATTTATATATTGTATGATAATTCTGATTTAATTTTGACATTGTGATTATCAGAGATGTGTAATTATTTGTTAGATATACTCGTATAAGTAATGTTAGACAGTTTTAGACCAAATACGGTGACGGTGAGATATGCTTTGCCATGATTATCATTGTAACTTCTTATTGTAAAATATTCAACCAAATAAAGTATTCTTGGTCTTATAAACTTGAGACAGAGAGAGATAGAAATGAGAATTAACAGACTTGGTTTTTTTTTTCTTAATAATAACTTTATTTCATTAACACAGGTTTATATTATAACAGTTATTGTTGGAGACTCCTTTTAAGCCTGTAAAATGCCTGTGTCAGGAGCCTCCGCTCTTCCGTACCTACCTTACAATACCTATCAATGATATGAAAATAAATAATAGTTTAAAAAAACTAAAATAACACGCTTTTATAGAAAATTCTATTCTTAATCTAAATTTATTATAATTTATTTTGATTGATTTGATTTTCTATAAAAGCGTGTTTTTTTAGTTTTTTTTTAAACTATTTTTATTTTTTTAATCGAATTATTGCATTGTCTTCGGTCTTTGACAGGTGTGCAAAATTTTAATGAAATCTGGAAGTTTAAAGTGGGTCAAAATCGCGCCCTAAGGATTCGGTTACAAACCAACATACAAGTGAAGCTAATATATATAGCGTGTAATAAACTCAATCCCGAGAATTAATAAAAAAATAGGCAGTGTTTACTTCCATTATTATGTTGGCTAGCCGTGCAGATGAAGTATAGGATGTTCCTTTCATTTTATTTTGTTTTTTGTTACCTTACTCATCGTTTTCCTTAACTTTACATTACGTTTAGCAAGTGAAGTACATTTTTGCTTTAATTTCCAATCAACTAATACATTTTTGTACAAAAAACCCAATCTTACTATCTCTTCGCCATTTTATTCGCTGGTAGGTAGTTTTTGTTTTGTAACACAAGTAAACAACGGCGGATAATATATAAAACTAGCAACCCGACCCGGCTTCGCACGTTTACAAATTATACACCTAAACCTTCCTCATGAATCACTCTGTCTATTAGTGACAACCGCATGAAAATCCTTTCAGTACTTTTTCAGTTTATCGCGAACAGACAGACAGACGCGGTGGGGGACTTTGTTTTATAATATGTAGTGATATATTTTAATATTTGTCATAGTTAAAGTTTATGTAGAGATGTGCAGAATATCATTAATTACACAGGTCTGCGATCAAAGATTTTTTAATAATTTTTTAGGGTTCCGTACGCGACGGGTAACTAACGGGACCCTACTACTAGGCCTCCGCTGTCCGTACGTCCGTCAGTCCGTCTGTCTGTTAGCGGGATGTATCTCTTGATCCGTAAGTATACCATTTGTAGACTTTTTACCTAAAAGAGTATTTGAAACCACTATCAACTTAGCAACGTAACATTTGCAAGTACATACGCAAAATCTAGGTAGCGCGTTTCGATATTTCAATTTCATGCAAAAATATTGAATAAGAGATGTAGGAAGCTTTGGTGAAACGTAAGCACACGTTGCGTTTAAACGTCACTGAAAATATACCGGGAAAAGGTGCTTTACACGAGCGCACAGACGCATTAAAGTTTCAATGTAATTTTAGGAAGTCTAGAAATTATTCTATACACTGTCCATTCATTGTTTTTAAACTTAATCGCGATAATATTAATAAAGCACACGATCGCACCGGTGCGATTCGATCGAAAGGTCGGGCTACCAAAAAAAGTATTGTACCTCATTAATATTATCGCGATTAAGTCCCCTGTCACACATCTTACTCTGTCTATTCGTTTCTGCTTGACAATTTAGGATTAAATTTTAAATATTTATTACAATTATTATCATTATATGTGTAAATCCGAACTTTGTCAGTCCATTTGTGACCAAGATTGGTGCAATTCGATAGAAACCTCATTTAAACAAAAAGCTTATCAATATTTACACGATTAACTTCCTATGTACACCTCTAATAATTATATTAATAGTCGTATTATTAATAATCATATCTCGAATCAAAACTAATTGACTTATTTGTTATTAACCGACTTCAAAAAGGAGGAGCTTTTAAATTAGACTGTAATTGTTTTTTGAATTGAATCGATCAATTTGAAGAAAATATGCCATCTTAAAGGGTGGATAATTAAGGGATGAAACACACAGCTTATTACGATTAGTCATGATGAAGGCGCAGTGAAATCGATGATTTTTTTTTTAAGTTATAATTATGTGCCATCGCATTAATAGATGAGTATATAAAATCATATTTTACTACAATTATGAATTCGAAAGTTTGGATGTATCAATCAAGCCAACGGCTCAACGGATCTGGATGACATTTAGCGCAGAGATAGATTATAGTCGAGAATAGTACATAGGTTATTTATCCGTTAAAATTTACGGTTCCCGTGGAATAGATTTGAATTTCCAAGCGAACGAATCCGCTGGCAGCAACTAGTATGTACATATGTCGGAAATCAAAGTGCCTGCTAGCTAAGTTATAGATATGTAGAACTTAAGACAAGGCCGCCTGGATTGCTGATCGGTAAGGCTAAGATTGTGATAGCATAGGCTGTCGCGATTCTAGTATTTCCTCTGAAGTCAGACCAAATAGACGTAATATAATGAATTGGCCTTTTAGGTATGTAAATGAAAGAAAATAAATATTACAATTTTTGTCAGAAAAATCATCTACATCCTGAGGATGATTTTGTCAGAAACCAAAGTAGAAAAATATATACACTTACATAACATTTGGTTAGACGACAATTATTTGTAATGACAAATTTGAAAATAATCTACTTGTGATTTAGAGCTCTTATGAGTAGAGAAACTAATGGCAAACTCTTGTTAAAAATGTAGATAGATGATAGATAGAATAACCTTTATTGTACACCGTTCAGAAAATACAGTTGAATAATAATGATCTTACAAATCAGAGCACAATGGGTGGTCTTATCGCTAAAAGCGATCTCTACCTGGTTGTCTACCTTAGGATGGGGATAATATCAAAATTATTTAATAAAAACATATTAGTTGATGGCGTACTATTCGAGATATTGACAAATACTTATATACATACATATACACATATACACATTCATACACATATACAGTTACTTAGTGGAGATAATATCATAGCATTATAGACAGCAATTTAGATCTTAGTCATGGTAAAAAATAGAATGATAGCATTACAGTGACAGATAATATTGCTTGACCAAATTTTTAAAGGCTTAAGATTAGTTCTTAATAAAAACATATAAAAATAATGTACCTGCTGTAAATTTAACTGCTGGTAAAACTAATACCTGATTAATAAAACCAAGTAATATTTCCTACAATACCTTTCTTCTAGCTGCATATAAAAAGCATAAACCTACACACAGTAATTAGTTTTTTGCCTTTTAGGTAGATTTTCGAAGAAAAGTCTATCTATTGGTTTTGTACCAGTCGTCGAGTTTTCCAAAAACTTCTTCGCAGGAGGTCTAGTTATGATCCATAGACCCCAAAACAACCGCCAGTTAAAAAGTATATATATATATATATATATATTCCCCCAAAAGGGAGGGACTGGGGGGCAGATTTTCAAAAATCAGTTTTTTCAGCATAACTTTTTCCTATGGAAACCGATGGACCGTTTACCATTAATAGCATGCCCATAGTAAATATGAAATTTTTTTAATATGAACCCTAAATGATTCCATCCCTAACTTGGGGAGGGGAGGGGGGGAAACCAAATTTCTTGGAAAAAAAAATCATAACTCCGAAACTGTAAACCTTTTTACAATCGGTAATATTTTAAAATGAAAGCTAATTTTTATTTTACTCTACAATGTAGACATTTAAAAATTTTAATGCGACTTATAAAAAATTTAAAAACACGAAATCTACCTCTACGGGCCTGATGCGGGCCCGTTTTTTTTTTAGTTAATACCTGTTTAGATCTAGGTGTGCGATATATGTTAATATCATTAACATGCTTAAATATAAACTTATTCAATCGGTACTAAAAACGCTAAACGCTGTCATCCAGCACTGAGTACACAGTCTAACTGTTCGTTGACATCAAATGATTGGGGTCTGACGTGTATCCATTCGAATCATATTCGTCGCAATGTCGCATAATGTCGACCCGCTTTGGTGTCGATAGCGATTTATGTCAACTTAAAATTGAAGACGGGTTCGATAGGATTATAAAGTTAAGGAATGTCAATTTACAGGGAATTCCATTCTGCGGCTTCGCCTATAAGGGTGGTTATTGTGTTTAATTTTTGCAACTAAGTTTCTTATCAAACGTTATACTTCAGACGCTCGGCGAATGGGATGCTAGACGGAAAATGTTTTAGCGTAACGAAAAATGCTGACCGCGAGTTGATTTATTTTATTTACGCCATCTATAGATTCTGCTCGATGCTAATGTAATTTGATATTAGTTGTACTATAATTTTTTTTATGGTATGGCAGACGGGTCACCTGATAGTAAATGACTACCGCCGCCAGTGGGCACCTGCAACTCTAGAGACACAAGTGCGTTGCCGGGCTTTAAGGTGGAAGTAGGGAAAGAGGGGGAAGATAAGGATTAGGGCCTCCGGTAACGTCACTCGGCGAAAAGCAATGCAACATTGCTTCACTGCCGGTTTCCTATATCTGGATAGTATGGTTTTAGACCATGCAACAATCAGTCATGACTTTTGAAATTGATTGCCACTTGCATGAGCGTGTAATGGACGCCTAATCGGGAACCGCCTAAATGAAATCGAGAGGGCGTAGAATACACTCACCAGACTAAGTTGGATTTGTGTGTACAACATTATTGCTAACTAGCAGCGCCTCGCGGTTTCACCCGCGTAAGTCCCGATCCCGTGGGAATACCGGGGTAAAAAGTAAAGATATATATAAAAGCCTATATGTAAATCCAGGTTTCCAGCTATCTACATACCAAGTTTCATCGCAATCGGTTCTGTTGTTTTGGCGTGAAAAAGAAACAAACATCCATACACACATACATCCATATATCCTCACAAACTTTTACGTTTATAATATTAGTAGGATGATATAGTACAAAAAAAAACACCGATCTATAGCTTTTTTTTTAAGAAATAAAAAGGAATACATATGTTTGAAAAGCTGTGTTGTTTTTCTCACATATTTCAGTTGTCAGATTAGGTTTTGTAGAAATTCCATTCCCCCAGACGCTTTCGGCGCCAGGTGGCAATGGGCGTTAAAAAGCCAAATGTGAAAAAACTATTTCCAGGGGAAAATAAATTTTTTGCGCGACCTGTAATTAGTTACTAGCTGCGCCCCGTGGTTTCACCAGCGTAAGTCCCGGTGCCGTCTGAATATCGAAATAAAAAGTAGCCTATGTATTAATCCAGGTCTTCAGCTATCTACATACCAAGTTTCATCGCAATCGGTTCCGTAGTTTTTGCGTGAAAGAGCAACACACATCCATACATCCATATATTCTCACAAACTTTCACGTTTATATTAATAGTATGATGAAACTGAAATATGATTTGTTGTCGACACACTAAAAACTCTTATTTATTTTATTAAAAACAGTGACAAACTATAATAGATGATAACACAGTTCACTATTTAATAAAAATAAGTTAATAGATATTATTTTGACTGGTTATACCGGTAACGCTATACTATTGGTCGATGGATAAATATTAACAAATTGTGGAATTATAAAAGGGTAGCAATATGTTTAGAACGATTGACTTGAGTGCAAACAGAGGTACGAACAACTTGGCAGTTGCTGTTAGTTAGTGATTTTCATAGTTGATATCAGTGGTTTTGAGACTGTTTCTAACAGATTTACGTGAAGTGAAAAAAGATGAACTGAAAACTGAAAGACAATCTCGCTCTACCCTGATCTAGGTCTGATCCTCCCTTGCACACTAGACATTCAAGTCATATCAAATTTTATATAAACTTATTTTGAGTCGGTGCCAAACAAGAAACCGATTAATTAACAAAATTTTATATGTACCTACGTAAGTAATTAATCATTTTATTATTTAGCGCCGACTCAAAATAAGTTTATATAAAATTTGATAGTTTATGTAAATAAGCTCAATACTTAAGACTTAAGGTTTATTTATTTTTTGCTTTTTAGATAGATAGATAGATAGATAACACTTTATTTGTACACCAGTCTTACAGTAGAATTATCATACATACATTTGTCATACAGATAATGTACAAAGGGCGGCTTTATTGCAAAATGCAATCTCTTCCAGGAAACCTTAGGATGGATCAATGTGTTTCGGAGAGACAGTTGCTTTTTAGTTCTTTTCGTCGGTTTAATTTTTTGTAAAAAAGATTTTTATTTTATGGTTTTTTTCATTATCAGCTCAGCTACATGATGTGATGATTTCTAAACGCAAATACCTGATAAATTAATGAAAAGTAAACAGAAACACTATTCGTTCCTACAATTTTCGAGGGTTTCTCTCAATTTTTTCAGGATCCCATCATCAGATCATGACTTCCTTGACATGGGACTACCCTTGAGGTATACCCTATCTAACAAAAAAAGAATAATCAAAATCGGTTCGTAAATAACGGAGTGAGGGCTGAACAGACATAAAAAAATATATGTATATATAATACGGTCGAATTGAGAACCTCCTTTTTTTTCGTCGGTTATAAAACATTGAATAATGGTACAATCAGCGGCATTGTCGCTACTTGCGATATCTTCCAGACAACCGTTTGGTGGACAAATGTAATGGATTAGTCCATAGGGAAGTTTGCAGGTGTACCAACTCAGTTCAGTGGCTTAGTTAGTTCATCTATTTAATAAAAAAATAAACATCCATTTTTAGAGCTAAATTAAACCCGTAACGTATATCGATCCAATCTGGCCTCAGATAGATGGCCACCATTTATAAGTCAACACCCTTCCGTGCAAATTAAACCGTCAATCTGAGTACAGCGTGGACTATGTTATAGGCCGTTATACCTCGAACGGTCAGGTCAACGTAATACACGATAAGTAGATATTAATACGTGACTACATTTTTTTTTTTTAATAAGAATACTAGCAAAGTGGGTCACATGTTACTAGTATTCTTGTCACTGGGTGGGGTTCAAACCCGCAACCACTTGATCGGAAGTCCGACGCCTTAGCCATTACTACCGCCGCGTTCTTTATAGGGACCAATTTTTAAGGCAAATTTCTGATTATGGGTATGATCCACGTTGCTAGTACCTATTCTTCAAAAGAAACTTCAAAAAAACAAAAAAGAAAAAAAATAGGTACTTCAAGTTTACATTTAGAAGAAGCTTATCAACCTAACATTGTTAAATGATAAGTTTTTTTTTATTTTGCGAATACAGCAACATCAAGCTACTATTGCCCAGTAAATGTTGACCTTCCACGGTACGGAAAATCTATACAATGACAGTTGTAGTTATAGTGGTCAATGATTTAAAACAAAACAATATATATAATGAATTGTGGTCGAATTTCGACTACTAGGCGATTTCTAGTATATAAGTATAGTATATATAAGTATAAGTATATATAAGTAGACTAGCTGCGCCCCGCGGTTTCACCCGCGTAAGTCCCTCGTTAAGTTTTCTTAAATTATCTAATTTTCAGCTTAACTTTCTTAATTTTTTCTATCATAAGAACCTTCTCCTGACAATAAAAAACACAAAAAAAAGAATTAGCGAAACCGGTCCAGCCATTCACGAGATGCCGTGACCAAGGGAAATAAAGATTAATTTTTATATATACAGATAGATGAATAACCTTTTTTTTTTGTATATACAAAAACTCTTATACGTTACTTTAGTAATTTCCCACGAAAGTAATTTTCAAGCAGCCTCATAGGTCAACGTTTATGAGGAACACTCGTAACGTCAACATAATATACATACATATATACGGTAGTTGAAATCCTACTAATATTATAAACGTGAAAGTTTGTGAGGATGTATGCTTGTTGCCTCTCACGCAAAAACTACTTAACCGATTGCGATGATACGTAGATAGCTGGACACGTGGATGAACACATAGGATACTTTTTATCCCGATATTGACACGGCGTCGGGACTTACGTGGGTGAAACCACGGGGCGCAGCTAGTTATACATTAAACACTTAAGTACCTGGGCGACCAAGCTTACCTCGCCGTTCTTTTTTGTTTGTAAAATTTGTTCTAGTGGTTAGTGACCCTGACTGCTGAGCCAGAGGTCGTGGGTTCGATTCCCACCCAGGAAAAATGATTGTCTGATGAGCATGATCATTTCTTCTGTGTATGGGTGTAATTTATCTATAATATGTATGTATTTAGAAATATATAAGTATGTTTATCAGCAGTCTGGTTACCATAGTACAGGTTCTGCCTAGTTAGGGATCAGACGGCCGTCTGTGAGATGTGTGAAGTTATTATTATTATGGTAAAGAGTGAGGGAATTAAAATTGAAACATAACCCAACTATTCCATGATTTTAATATTCAAAAATGCTTAAAACCAAAGCATATAACTATTTTCTTCTCTAATTAATTGTGGAAGATTAGACAAGGCAATTTAGGTAAGGCGAAAATTGACGACGAACCCAAACAACGGCCTGGAGCAGTTAGCTGGGGTTTACAGCGGGTACTTCGTCTCAGGTGTTCTTATTACGAGGGTTTACCGCCTAGAATGAAATGATTTATGTATTCAAGCACTTCTGTATGCCTAAAGATTATAAAGTCATGTTCAATAATAAATATCATAGTTTAAAAAACAAAAAATACACATTAATTAAAACTCGAACTAAAACTTGGTTATTTTTTTATTCTGATGTAATGATATTATTGTATTACGGAGGGGGGGCAGGGCAGGGCAGCTGCCCCTCCCTGGCTTTTGTATGCTTACGTTAATATTAACTTGATTAAAGTACAGTACAGTAAAATTTTTGATTCGCCCCTTGGGACTGACAAAGTCCCAAGCAGGCACGTTTAGTTTAGTTTTCCCCAAGGCCTGGACTGGACCAAAAGCTGAGTACGCTCGTAGATAGGTACGTGTCTAAATTTTGAAGTTAATCAGATGCCTTTAAGTTGTGGTAAAAAAGTTGTTGAGGAAAACGTCGTAAGTCAATCAAAAAGAAGTACAGGAGTCTTCTCTGACGTATGTCTTTAGCGTGTAGTGGATTCGGTTGTTATTCTGAGATTTTTACCTGACAACAATTGGGGAAAATAAAGTCTATACGTTGGAATTTATAGAAGATTATCCAAATATTCCTTTTCTAGCAATTTTCCATTTCAATTAACACTATCCAGTACAGAGTTCGTACAAGTTCACACTCGTCTATGTTGACGACTGGAAGAATGGCAGTTGATCGTGTATTTAAAAAAAGGAACACAAAATTAAAAAAAATCGTTATTTCTAATAAATATAAAAAATATACAGATATTCCACATTAACCTACTTTACCTACTATAAATACCAATACTTATCAATATACTAATAAATATTAGTTAGTAATTATTATTATTATTATTAGTTAATAATTATAAACATACACAGTATACCTAAAGTGATTAGTAGTAAATTTACCTAAACTGATAAGTAAATAGTTAATTTTGGACATTAAATATTACACTCTATCAATCGAATCAATCTATGCCTTGGCTCTGGAATAGTACGTTTTTTGGATGAAAGGTAGTCTATATCCTTTTCTGTACGCCTTTTAACGTTTATGCAAAATTTCATAATGATCGGTTAAGTAGTTAAGGCATGAAAGCGTGACAAATAAACTCACATTCGCATTTATTATACTGGCCCGTGACTTGTCACGTCGAAATTTTATGTGAAATCTATTCCAGACTATAATCTATCTCTGTACCAAATTTCATCCAGAATTGTTCAGCCGTTTTTGCGTCAAAGAGTAACAAACATCGAGCCATCCTCACAAACTTTCGCCTTAATAATATTAGACAGATTTATTTAGAACTAGCAGCGCCCCGCGGTTTCACCCGCGTAAGTCCCGATCCCGTATGAATATCGGGATAAAAAGTAGCCTATATGTTAATCCAGGTCTCCAGTTATCTACATACCAAGTTTCATCGCAATCGGTTCAGTAGTTTTGGCGTGAAAGAATAACAAACATCCATACATCCATACATCCTCACAAACTTTCACGTTTAGAATATTAGTAGGATATGTTATATATGTTTAGAATCATATATCCTAAAATAAAGTTTTAGAATTACATCTAATCAAAATGTAAACATAATTATATCGATCCCGCTTCGAGCCATCTTCGTGCCCTGATTTTGATAAAATGTGTCTTCAGGAAAGTTAATTATAAACTTTATTTCTACTAACAAATAAAATTACAAGTTACAAAATAGATAATCGTACACTCTTGTCGTCATTCGTGATATTCGCTCAAGCAGCATCAAGCATAGAGAAGGTTGTGATAAATTACATACCGGCTGGTCAAAATTCGTAGAAACTATTATGTATAACAGCATCAGCAGCAAAGCAAATAGAAACTGTGGCAACCATAGATGTCTATGGTGGCAACCACAGATGTCTATGGTGGCAACCACAGATGTCTATGGTGGCAACCACAGATGTCTATGGTGGCAACCATAGTGCTATTCATTCTTCAAACGTAACTATGGTTTTCTACAGATAAAATATATTATTTAACGGTACTCAGAAAATAAAGTGTCATATTTAACTTTGACAAAATTAATTCCTTATGATTTTAAGTTTGTTATTATTGTTTAATAGTAAAATCAATCCTTAGACGTAAATTATTTAACGATAGCAAAGTATGACGTTACATGTTATTCATTCAAGTTTCTTCGGAAGGTCGTGTTTTGACATTCAATAAGAAGCAAAGACTACAATAGGATATAGACAGGCAGCTCTGCTTCTTTTTATTGACAACACAAAACTTCGCGTAGTGGTCAGATACCGAAAACTAATATAATATACATATCTATAGGTATATTACAATTGAACAATATATATATAGGCACCTACGTATACGGTGTATGTGTGTGTTTTGTTGTTCCCTGTTTCTTGTTTTATTGGTTCTAACCTGAGAATTTTATACTTTAGCTAATTAATGTATGTTTATAACTAATCTCCGATTATTATATTCAAGTAACGAATAGTTTTACATATAAAACAACCAAAACTTATATTGCAAAAAGAAAAGCACAAGAAACCGGCAATCAGTACTCATACGCAGCCATTTGCAATATAAGTGAAGTGCTGCCAACCTAATATTAATAAGTTCCAAATATTTAAAAAAAATTGTTTATTCTTACGATTGTATTTTTAATTAATATTATTGTGTGTTGGTGAACAAATTGTTGTTTGTATAGAATTTTAAGTGGTTTTAGATATGTAATATGCAGTATTTTGTTTTTTACAAATGCGAATTTTAAATCGTAATACATTTGAGAGTAATAAATTTCCCCTCATAAAAATCATAAATTTAAATATTGTAACACATTAATTTTAGTTCCGGTATCTATCCTTGGGATGGCACTGTACTCAATAAAAAAGTATAATTCTTTTATGTTCTAAGTTGCCATAGCATGATAAGAAGGAACTGATTAGACTTGACAGACAACTCTACGGTATTGTGTCATGACTAGTCATGAGCCAAATATTTTGAGGTTTTCAGCTCTTATAAGTTATATATAATATATATAGAACTGAGTTCTATATATATCTAAAACAGGAAGAGAATTTATTGTACCCATTGTATAGTGGGAGAGTCATGCTTCGGCACATATGAGTCGGATCGACCGGAGTGATACCACGGCGTCACAAAAAACCGGCAGTGAGGCAATGCTTTCGCCGAGCGAGTGAGGTTACCGGAGACCCCAACCCTTCCACTACTATGGGCCTGCAACGCACTTGTGACTCTTAAGTTGCAAGTGCTCATGGGCGGCGCGGCGTTGGCACTTACAATCAGGTGACCCGTCTGCTTTTTTGCCCCCTATCCCATAAAAAAACTTTTTTAAACAAATTTGGAAGAACGTGAAATTTGAAAAAGTCCCTATTTACTGTTTATAGATATGTCGTAGAAGCGCAGATATAGCTAAAATTTATAAACAATATGTTGTATCAATAAATTATGTGAAAACGACTAAGTACAAAAACCAACATGTGTTTAGTATATATGTTGACATGGCATAAAAACCAATGACAGTTCAAACAATACTTACTCGACATTGAAATAAAGCAACATTCAAAGTTCAACAATTTTAATGAGTTATGGTCGAAATATCTAACAGAATAAGAAAGGTTATAATCCAACTAAATTTAATTACCCATTAGACAAAAATAAAAGAGTTTATCTCATTCTGGGAACAGACGAGTGCAGAACAAATGTTTGCTGGGACATCGCAAATAATCGCCGCCAGTGTTCACAAACAGACGTATTAATTGTCTCACTGTTATTGAACGTTATTGTTGTCTGAATGTCTGTGGTGCCACTTGACATATCGATTTGAAAAGAAAAATACCAGTTGCTAAGAATAAAAATCTTTTTAACAAAAAAATTAAACCGACGAAAAGAACTAAAAAGCAAAAAATGCGCCGACTCAAAATAAGTTTATATAAAATTTGATAGTTTATATAAATAAGCTCAATACTTAAGACTTAAGTTTTATTTATTTTTTGCTTTTTAGTTCTTCTCGTCGGTTTATTTTTTTTTGTTAAAAAGATTTTTATTTAATGATTTTTTTTCATCATCAGCTCAGCTACATGATGTGATGATTTCTAAACGCAAATACCTGATAAAGTAATGAAAAGTAAACAGAAACACTATTCGTTCCCATAATTTTCGAGGGTTCCTCTCAATTTTATCAAGATCGCATCATTAGATCCTGACTTCATTGGCATGGGACCACCCTTGAGGTATACCCTATCTAACAAAAAAAAAATCTAAATCGGTTCATAAATAACGGAGTGAGGGCTGAACAGACATAAAAAAAAAAAATTATAACAGACGTATTAATTGTCTCACTGTTATTGAACGTTATTGTTGTCTGAATGTCTGTGGTGCCACTTGACATATCGATTTGAAAAGAAAAATACCAGTTGCTAAGAATAAAAATCTTTTTAACAAAAAAATTAAACCGACGAAAAGAACTAAAAAGCAAAAAATGCGCCGACTCAAAATAAGTTTATATAAAATTTGATAGTTTATATAAATAAGCTCAATACTTAAGACTTAAGTTTTATTTATTTTTTGCTTTTTAGTTCTTCTCGTCGGTTTATTTTTTTTTGTTAAAAAGATTTTTATTTAATGATTTTTTTTCATCATCAGCTCAGCTACATGATGTGATGATTTCTAAACGCAAATACCTGATAAAGTAATGAAAAGTAAACAGAAACACTATTCGTTCCCATAATTTTCGAGGGTTCCTCTCAATTTTATCAAGATCGCATCATTAGATCCTGACCCTTGAGGTATACCCTATCTAACAAAAAAAAAAAATCTAAATCGGTTCATAAATAACGGAGTGAGGGCTGAACAGACATAAAAAAAAAAAAAATTATACGGTCGAATTGAGAACCTCCTTTTTTTTCGTCGGTTAAAAAGTAATGAAATGATGATGGCAATATTCCCATTCAGCTAGACACTCGTTACCATGACTTCGAAAATTACGTCAACGTACTAAAGACTTCTGACGTGCAAAGAAAAGTCTCTGTTTTGAAACCATACCGAAAATTAACGCGACAGTTGAAGACGGGCTTTGCTGAAGGTTAAGACACGCAAGCCTATTTGTTTCCCAACTAAAGATCTCCTCTATGTAAAGTCCCCACTGTGAGACACTCTTTCTTACTGAGTATCTTAATGCGTAAACACACCGAATTGCCATTCGACGCGGTATCTATCTCCCAAGTACGGCGGTCAGACAGAGTTTGCCATATTCAATTAACTGGGCTTGTGGTGCTCAATTGTCAATATAATTTCCTTAGCCCTATATTATACAATCGAGTAAATAGAATATCTATCCACTTACCCTTAAGTCTTGCAAATTGGTTACCAATGAAGGCAATAAATGGCTGCACATGCACCCTAAAATATGAAGAACTTGAAATCATGGCTAAACCGCATGCTTACGAATAGGCTTTGTAAATTTCCTCTTAAATTCTCTACATTAGTCAGTCTTTTCAAATTACCCACAAAAACACACACCCCCTCACTTACACACAAACACACACATACACATAAAATATACATACAACCAAACATTCCCACATAATTTATTTTGATTTTGGTTTTTGCTTTTGTTTTTTATTTTACTACCAATCCCACTAATATTATAAACGTGAAAGTTTATGTTTGTGAGGATGTATGATGTATGGATGTGTGGATGTGTGGATGTATGGATGTGTGGATGTATGGATGTATCGATGTTTGTTACTCTTGCACGCAAAAACTACTAAATGGATTTTAATGAAACTTTACAATAATATAGCTTATATATCAGAATAACACATAGGCTATTATTTATGAAGACATTGTGTATATTTGCCAAAATATAACGATAAGTGTTAAGTAAGTCGGATAAAATCTGTCATCTGGGAAAACTGTAAGAGTTACACGAATATAATGTACGGTGGGATTGTTTCTCCTAAATAGTTCTACACAGTCCACGTCCACGACAATAGTATATATCTATCTTTTATGTGTAAGCCATTATTACCAAAATAGTGAACCATAAATACAATAAAATTAGATTTTTTATTTCCAATTCATATTTAACAGTAACAAATTGATTTTCATCAAAATAAATACTTTTATGGTTTCTGAAATTCAAAGAAGTTAAACTTTGTCTTTTAAAGTACGCAATTTGGTCAAATATTTTAAAAGTTCCGACTATAATATAAAACTGCGGGTGAGGGGGGGAGAAACTTCGCTAACCACCGCGTGGCGTGAGCCACCCGAACGCGGGCAGACACTTGAGGGCAGACGTTGGTGACGGTTGTGTCCGTAATGGGAATTTTCAAGACTGTAGCGATTTGTTAAAAGGCTCTGTATACATACATTTATATAATATACTAGCAACCCGCCCGCGGGTACAAATTATACACCTAAACCTTCCCCATGAATCACTCTATATATTAGTGAAAACCGCATGAAAATCCGTTCAGTAGTCTTTCAGTTTATCGCACACAGACATACAAACACAGCGGGGGACTTTCTTTTATATTTTATAATATGTAGTGAAGATATTGAATGTGAAAAAAATTTGAAAGTTTGTGAGGATGTATGGATGTTTGTTACTCTTTCGCGCAAAAACTACTGGCATCTGAGTTACGTGGGTGAAACCGCGGGGTACAGTTAGTATTTAATATTGGTTTATCAATACTGTAATTGTTACATATACTTCTTTTTGTAAGATTGTTTATGATGGAACTCTGACGGCTCCATGCTGCAGGTGGCGTTTATGGCTGTACACAGTTTTAACTAATGCAGGCATTATCTTATATATTTATGTTATTGTACTACTGTCTAAGTTTCTAATAAATATTTGTTATTATTAGTTTGACTATTTATCTACCTTTGAACTGCCTGGCAAGGTCTTCCGCACTCCAAGGTATGACGTTGTTTGTGACGAAACACCGTGTGGATTTAGTCGGTTCAATTCCTACATACGACTTCTCATTAGCCCCGGTGAGGTAATGACCCGTGGGGGCTTCCACACGATAAAAAAGAGACACCGCCTACCTGTGCCTCGAATTTCACAAATCACATCGTAAATTAAAACATTTTCTTTAAATGTATTGGAAGAAATCACCTCATTCACACGACCAATTAAATTTTATTTGACTAACTTAAATCGCTTCGAACCTGCCTAACACTCTAACACAAAATTTCTAAGTAATTATCAAGCTATCAACGCTGCGATAGACTAGTAATTGCTAGAAATACTCTAGTTCAACTTTAATAAACCACCTAGGCACGAATAAAGACTTTTAAGAAAGACGAACACGACACGACAACGACATACATGATGAGAGGAAACAAATTATAATTACATGTAGATAATATAATGTGAACCGATTCCTAAACTAAGCAATAATACCACGGTGATATTATCTATCCAGTATTGTGACTCGGCGCTGTTCTTGAAATAGTTGAAATAATTACCTACAGCCGCGCGGTACGTAAACTCTCGAAAGGGCTGCCCGCCTACAGTATTTTAATTTCATCTTCCTAATTAAGTTTCTTTCTGGTTTTGTGATTGTAAATATTAAAATATATTTATTAAGGTAAAGAAAACTTGAAAGGCCTAACGGTAAGTTAAGACCTTTCAAGTTTTCTTACTTAGTAGTAAATTTACTTAACTACTATAGACAGCATTATAGACATACGGTTTACTCACGTGTATATTTCATGTTGGTATGCCTCTAGTTTCTGCCTTTTATCAAGAGGTGACGTACCCTGCAGCGTCGTCAGACCTACATTGGTCGTGACACTGGCGAGGCGTAGTGCTATACCTACATATAATAAAAACGTAGGACCATCATGTCTATACACGTACAATTGTGGCATCCTTTGACACGGAATACTTTTTAAGGCACGCACAAGTTACTAATGACAACGCTTTTACTGAAAGTTTACGTAAAAATAATTTAAATAGTGGTTTGCTGACTGGCTACAAGTTTTAATTGGAATCATTGATTTTTTGTGGATTTTCGTCAGACTCTGCCACTACTTATACCACGTGGAACAAGGGCTGATGAAATTAGAGCATGTCTAAAGATTTCCAGTCTGTAACGCTACATTAATCTTAAATTATGCATTTTCTGAATCCACAGGAACAAGGCAGCGTCGTCTAACATGAAAACCCGTGCTGTACAGTTCCCTTGATGCCGAACCTCATATTATTTGTGCATCGATACGGAACGCATATAGCAAGTTATGAAACCTCATGGCTTTGCGGAAGAGCTCACGTGACTACCAGGCGGCAGCAATAAACGCTTAATTCTAAGATTTGTTTCAGAAGATAACGTAGAATAGGCACCTATTCTAATTATCCAGTTGAATGTTTAGCACTCATAAGATAAATTTAAAAGTCAGCATACCTATAATACTCCTTATAAATTTAAACTCACTATAGCTATGTAGGTAAAGGTACCAAATTTAAAGTGAAATTTACAACGAATCCTGATTGAAGAGATATTTTAAGGTGCGACGTCGGTGATAGTGTTTTTGTACCTCGGATTCCTCGCATTCCAAACATTTTTCCGTTTAGTTTTAAACGAGTAAAATGTTATAGTGAGCTTATGTTAAGCGACGATAAAGCCAGATGCTGAGAGTTGCGAGTGTGGATGTACCTAAATATTTTTCACACGGCCAATCTTTATGTACCTAGGTCTGTCGCGACTTCAAAGAACTCGATACCTACTAGAGTATCCCCGATGCCGACGGCTTTATAATTATATTGTTTACAGCGAAGCATTATAATAACTTTTATAATAGTAACTATAAATATGTGTTCTTCATCAGCTGCATTTTACAAATGCTTGACTTACCTACTTACTGCTAAAATACCAAAATCGATCATAATATTCAGAGTTGACTCAAATTGTCATGAATCCCATCATCATCACTGGATTTTAAACAAAATGAGACCAAATTGAAAGTACCTATATCCTTTTAAATACAAAATATTTCCCAAATTGATTAATAAATGACGGAGTTCTGAGGTAACAAATAACAAAAATAAATACAACTGAGAACCTCCTATTTTGAAGTTCGTTAAAAATAGTGAGGTGCGATGACTATAACGAGTCACCTCTGCCACCTCCTGCTTTCACACGATAACCTGAAAGTTTCAGAAAATCTGGGAAAGAAGACCCAATAACAGAAATCTACGCGAACGAAGTCGCATGGACTAGCTATCAATAATAAAGACAGATAGGCTATAACTTCAGTAACTAGGTACCTATACCTTTATTTTCCTGTAAGAACGTTTGTTGACGATGCAAGGACTTGACTACAATCAATGTAAGTTACACTAATATTTTCCTGTGACATTGGAAATCGAAAATTTCGTATACTGCATATTGAATACAACGTTGTTTGATGGTCTACCGTTCGAAGTACCTCTTTATTCATGCCCCAGTTTATCCCTAACATAATAAACTTCCCTAAGTATACATACACTGACTCAACTCTATTACGTACGTCCATAATGCTCTTAATAATTTGATTACTGTGTCGATAACCCCGACGTTACCGTACGTGGAACAAAATGCAGTTATCTCGAGTCACAGTATCGTTTCAGAAATTAATTAGGAGGGCTCGGTGGACGCAACGAGAAATTGTTGTAATGAGATACAAAAGGCGGCAGCACCGTAGCGAAGGTCTTATCATATTATGTCAAAATACATGAGCGTGTTGTAGTTTACGTTTTATTGTTTTTTCATTCAATTATCTTTCAAAACTATTCTTTTGTTAAATGCCATAAAGCAAGATCCCAGAGCCGCCAGAACTCACTTATGTGTGTCATATGGAGTAGTAAGTACTAGGAGAGACTGGTCTGGCGGCCCTAGAATCTCGGTCTACCAGTGTTGTGCAGTGGCTATGTGTGCAAATAAAACAGGTCATAAGCGCCCCTCAAGCGATAAAACCCAAAACAGTGGCCTGTAGGCATTCGCAGATCGAAATTTACTTCAACGAAGAATAGCCACTTCTTTCGGTCAAAGATACACTAGATTCCTGAGGAGCACTTTAAAAACGGCCGGAGAAATAAAAGTACAAACAAATATCAGTGTGATCCAATCGTGGCCAACGTAACAACGTTAAAGTGATGCAGTGCGCTTTTAAAAAATGTATAGTGGTTATGGTGGCAAGTTCATAGCAAAAAGTATTTTTTTTATTAATAAAACTAAGATTAAACAGTACCTACATTTAAAGAATAATAATACTTACTACTATTACTACCGTTCTTACCCAGAACTGTTACTAAAATATAAGCTCCCAGAACTAAAATCTAGGAGATTACAATTACAAGCAATGTTTTTGTTTGACGTCTGCCATAATAAATATGACTGCATTGATATTATGAATAATATTAATTACAAAGTGCCTACCAGAATAAATATACGAGCTTGTCGCACAATTCCATCATTCGCAACACCAACAACGCGCACTAATGCGGGCAAGCGCTCCCCTATTTATCGCATACTTGACTGTTATAATAGCAATTTTAATCATATTGACATTCACGGCAATGTTGGCGCATACAAACGATTAGTACTTAAGAAACTTCATAACGTAGTACCTAGCTTAAGTTAGTCTTAGTTAAATTCCTTTTATTGTTTAAGATACTATGCGCACTACCTATAATATGTATTAGTCATAAGTTATAGTCATAAGTGAACCTACGAATCTACTCTCAACATAACATATTATCTCTACCCATCCGTGGTGAACGATGTGGAGGTCACAATTATATATTTGTAAGCTTATACTTAAGTAATTTGTTATTGTGATGTTGTTAGTTTACCCAATAAAGAGAAAAAAAAAAAAAAAAAAAATACTTAACACATCTCACACACGGCCGTCTGAACCCAAACTAGGCAGAGCTTGTACTATGATAACCAAACTGCTGATAAACATACTTATATATTTCTAAATACATACATATAGATAAATCACACCCAGACACAGCCCAAACTAAATGATCATGCTCGTCACACAATTATTTGTCCTGGGTGGGAATCATACCCACAATCTCTGGCTCAGCAGTCAGGGTCACTAACCATTAGACCAACAGGCCAGTCAAATTAGTGGTCAGTCTAGTAATTGTTTAAAAGTTTGACCAATGTTTGGAAGAACGCACCAACCATTGTACAAACACGGAATGTTTTAGAACAGTCGATGCTTGGAGTAGTATTTTTTGTATATTTCGTAGAGTAAAATTTGGACGCTGATAAGCAATACAGTGTCAAGCCACACATACTTTATGCAAATCAGTCAGTCAAATTGTTTGAAAAAATATCAATTCACCTTTTAGGTAGATTTTTAGATATTTTTCAAACAAATTGATTAGGAATTGGTATGACATCTTAAAACGCCATTTTCTCTAAATAAAGTATGTGTGGCTTGACACTGTATTGCTTATCAGCGTCGATTTATTCGGTCACTTAATGATCTGTTTGATATATTAAATACTAGAAACCTGAAAGAAATTGGGTTCAAACACCAAAAATACGTTGATCCATGTGCCAAATAAAAAATTAGCTGCCATCACTTCATGTAAAAACTAAAAAAGAATGCGCCAATATAAGAAACTTGCCACTCATTAAAATACTTATATAATAATATTAGGTCATTAGGATTATCAGCAAGCATCAATAATTTGACCTAGGGTATTTTACTCTATGAATTTAATAATCAAAATCATAACATAATTAAAGTTAAGGACAATAGAGAATCGGAATATTTATTTAATTCAAGTTTTCAGTTCTTAATGTTTTACAAATATGCGAATTTTTACAGGTGTTACAAGTGCGTTGCCGGCCCCTTTTAGGTAAGAGTATGGTAAAGGTAGAGTACAGGTGGAAGAAGGGGAGAGGGGAGAGGGGGGAGGGAAGAGTTAGGGCCTCCGGTAATACTATGCGAAAAGCAATGCAATTATTGCTTTACTGTCGGTTTTCTGTGAGGCCGTGGTATCACTCCGGTAAAAGCCGGAATACGTGCCGAAGCAAGGCTCTCCCACGATCACATTACGTTACATTCGCCATGACGTTACGTCATCGCGTCGGTAAAAAACTAGGTAAATTGTAATGTTTTGCTGTAATTATTATTATTATTTCAATATCCGTCCGTATTTTACTTAAATATAACCATGCGCAACTGTTTTTGTATAGACTTAGAGTACTAATCTACCCAGAATCCTTATTCTGGGTCGATTAAGACTTTCAAGAAAGGATATTTTCCAATAAATCCCGATTTTTGATTTGCCAAATTACGGAATGTTTACACATTGTTTTGTTTTTTTTTTAATTGCATTTTGGATTAAAATTGGATTTATTGCTCTATCTCCATCACACATAAGGATAGAAACTCATTCTGAAATTGGCAAAATGGAGATAATATACACTCCTACTACTGACATGTCATGACGAAAAAGCAACAGCGGAATTTAAAAATAAAAAGCATTTTATGCCACTTGTCGATTGAATAACGTTTGAAGTAAATTTTGTGGTTGTTCATTGATACCTCAGGATCAAATTAAAACACTTTTCAAAAATAGGTGTAATACCATATTGTGTAAAATGAACTATTTAACAAGATTATATTATATCTAGCTTCATATTACATATAAGTGTATTACATTATGAACACTAAACTTACAATATAAATAAACAAGTTGTTTATTTTAAATAATTATCAAAAACAACCAATCAAACACACATCTAACCAAAATTTGACTACTGTTGTGTTATGTAATCTATTGAACCTGTTTTCACAATCTTAATATTGTTAGTCATTGATTCAAAAATTTAATATTGGTACATCACGGGGTTTAATAACATAAATAAAACTCACATTCCACTAATTAAAAACAGATAAGTCTTTTACATAATTAGTCTCAGCTAAATTGTTTAAATATAACATCTATTAACAAAATGATTGGGCATCACTGTATTAAAACCCCTTACCACCCCATTAAATGAATATTTGAATTAATTTAAATCCACCACAGAATGCATATGTACTTTCTACATTCCGTAAATATACTTTATCTTAATAAACATGTACCATTCCGTATATAAATGTCCAAAATAATACATATGTAAATAGCGCTCCAAAGAAACCGCTAGTGAGCAGACTCTGTCTTGAAATATAGTACTTGTTCCAATTTGGTCCTGTTTTCAGCATAAACATGACCCACAGGCTCACTACAGCAAACACGTAGAAGGCAAACCCGTAGAGTCCAGTAAGGCCCAGTATTCCTAGAATTGTAATGAGTTTTTTTGTAATATAAGAAATTTACAGTTGATAAATTATACTTTGTAACATAGTCAACAAATAAATTATAGGATTTTTGCGACCTATTATTAAAATGCAAGTCATATTGAAACAATGGATCCTACCATACCCATACATAATAAATGTACTTGAAACGTTACTAATAAATATAAAACAGAAAAATATTTATGGTCAATTTCACTACTAACACACTAATTCTAACTAACCTACTAATTTGAGAGTCAGATTGGTCAGGTTGTATACCAGTGGAACTTGGCCCGTGGGAGGTCTCCACCAGGACTAAACATGAATGAACCTGCTTGTCCCTTGTGCTATGAGGAAGATACTCCCATGGATGAGCATCCACGAAATACAAATGGAAGCATCACTGTATGTGTTTAATAAATAAATAGGTACTAAAGTTAAATAAACCTGTTTAAGCTGCAATTCGATTTTGTTTTAAATATATTTTAGTCAATTCAAGAACATATGAATATACCTTACATTTTTAATCAGAAAATAAAACTAGGATCAAAACAGGTTAAGGTTAAAATATCTTTCTTCCACAATGATTGAGGGAAAAAGTTCACGGAATGAGACATCTACTGTAGGTGAATACGCCCGCCCGCTCTTGCAAACTAAGAAGTTCGTGTCAACATAGCTGGCTAACATGAATAATAATGAATACCACATTACCAGCAATTGATCCCGACAACGCAGCCATGGAGGTCCTGCAATATTCAACGACCACAGCATTGTTTCGTAGAGCGGCCTCACTGTATGCTACTCCTTCGGGCTTGCTGTCTTTCGCTTTATTTGTTGACATATTTGTAATGTTCGTAAAAATGTATTTATTTTCAAAAAATTAAGAAATAAGCTATATAATCGCAAGTTTCAAAACTAGATTTGACATTGACAATTCTAGATAATATTGACATATTTGACATTTGAGATTTAACACGTTAGTCTATGTCATGTAAGAATGTTCGATGTTAGACGATGTTAAACTGCAAAACGTCGATGTTAAGTTCTCAAAAAAAATTATACATTGATGGTATGAGTATAACAATGAAAGACCGATATTTCTTTATTCAACTATTTTATTATGAACTAGCTATTGCCCGCGACTTCCTCTGAAATTCTAACGGCAAAAAGTGTATGCAATTATTTTTAATTTAATAGACATTAAAATTAGGAGGTGGCTGAAATAAGTTACTATTTAATTTATTATCCAATACTAGTAATCTATCCATCAAATAAAAACTTATACATTAAAACTTGATTTATTTTATTTTTAAAAATAAATATTTCTTTTGATTTATATAACCATAGACATTCAAGTCCAATTTCATTTCACATATCGTAGGACATTTGCTATTTTGAAACAATGAGGTTCGGTTCATAATAATTAGAATTTATTATTATGTAGGGAAAATCATACTCGATTTTGATCATGCGATTAATAATTCTACATTATTATACCTATTTCAATTGTAACAATGGTGTACAAATGAAAATAAGTGTTATGTATTTGTTTCTCGAATTATAAATTCTGAACTGAAGTCGTTCTGTACCTCTAAGACACTATTCACATTCAAAATAAATGGAATTTTCGAAAGCTCAGCAGCGCAAAGCCTATCTAATAGGTATTATAAATGCGAATGTGATTTTGTTTGTAACGATTTACTTTAAATTAACTATTCAATCGATCACAATGAAATTGCATAGACGTTGTCAGCGATACAGAAAACAATGTTATCTTTCATCCTAAAAAAAGTACTGTTCCCGAGGGATACATGCACTTTACTCTTTGAATACATGACTTTTGTACTTCTCGTGCTCTCAAAAACTGTTATCATACTAGTTATTTAAAAGATTCCAGTACTGAGATTAGCGATGAATTTTACAATGAATAGTAATCGAAGAGAACAAAGAGTACGTACACTAACGGGTTAATTGTATAAGTATATGTGTTTTTTTTTTCGCCGATATTTTTATACTTATAACAGCCTTGCTATTTTAAATTTTTTAATCTAATCAATTACTAAATTTCATGTGCGTTTCGTGTATGACTAACAGGCGCGGTCACAGCTCTAGATTTATTTGGGGGTCATATTAATAGTGGTGTTATATATCCGGTTTCCGGCCAACAAGAAGTAAAGAAAATAAATTATGTTTAACATCATCTTCCTGCCCTTATCTCAATCTTACTTGGGGTTGGCTGGTTTCTTTTATGGCCGGCCGGTAATGTTGAGGTCCAGTCAAGTCCAGTGTAAGTTGAAATAATGCCGGATGTATATCTGGACAGGCGTTTATATAAATATCTAATATGAGTATCGATATCAGCATTTTATATTTACTACTGTTACAAAATGGATTGTAAACACTCGGTATCTCGTCATTTTACTTTATTATAAAATAAGCTTACGGATCCCTAAGAAACGAATTATTTTGAAAGCGTCGGTAAAACAGTCGTGATAAGCGAAGCCATTGAACTGTGTGAAACTGTAGAGATGTGTGTGTAATCTATACACTCTCTATTGTAAAAATTTGTCGTTGTGTTGTAACGCACACATATACTACATATTCATGTAATTCATGTATTTTCGCGGCACCGAGCGTCGGTATTCCTGTGGCGGAACTTATTTTCATTTCTTAATCAGAAAATAGAAAATAATAATTAATATTTGAAGTTTTGTTATTGAGAAAATTAATATTAACGTGTGTGTAAACTGCAGTGTAGTTATCTGCTGGCTGGTTTCGTTCATAACAGCGAATGAAATTATGATGGCGCGTGTTTGACTCTAGCACTAGGTGCTTTCTCGTAACAAATTAGGACTTTGCTCGAACGATATTTGAGCGCTGACTATTATTGATAATAATTCTGTTTCAGTGTTATTAAACCTTTCTACAGCTAGTGGTGATTTCATTATAAGTGGAAACGTTTAGGTGCAAAAAAGGAATTTAAGTTTTCGATTACAGTGCTACAATTATGCACTGAGACCCCGCCAATCTGACGAATTGTCTTGTGCAAATTGCAGTTACTGACGCGACGAAACTAAATTAATCGATGGTGAGTTGATATAGTATGTTTTTAATTCATAAAAAATACCACTTCTACAAACAAAATAGGATTTTTTGTTTAAATATTGAATTAACCTATTTCAATAGAAAAACGAAACTTCATTTTGATTCTTTTGTTTCAGAAAACCAAGCGAATCCTTTATGGACTATTTTAATACATAAACAGTGGGTTGAGGTCTCATTTTGCATTTCATTATTCGGATAAATGTGAGATTTGATTAAAATATTCGTAATTTTGCATTCGCCATACGATGATTTATTCTGTTACGTCAGTCGCATATTAGAAATCCTTCATACATTTTTCTACTTACAAAATGGACGAATCTGAGGATAACATGAGCTCTGAGGACATTAAATCTTCTGATAGTCCTCTGACTGTCAAAACCAAACCTAAGAAACGGTCATTGATTGAACGAGAACTTGAAACAAGTTTAACCGCAAGAATAACCTCCCCGGTGACTAATGGGGATGGTACAAACACCAGCCGGTATGGCAGAGCTCGCCGTCTGAAATCTGTAATGGAACCTGATGTTAAGAAAGTACCATGCGAACTTAAGTCACCTTTAATTGAAAAGTCTCCTGTCCGGGCTCATACTCAGTCCCCTGTGTACAAAATGCATGCGTCTAATTCTCCACTAAAACGCACCGAGTCACCCAAAAAGGGGGTTGAGAAATTTTTGGACAATCAAATTGAGAGCATTTACCAAGAAAACATATCACTTAGCCGTTTCAGTAATGAAGAGGTTAATGTAGTTGCTCTATCTCCAGCGAAGAAGTTCCCAAAAGTTTACATAAGGAAGGATCTGATACAGAAAAGAGAGCCAGAAGACACTGTTGCTGTTATTCAAAACATGTTTTCACCTGTCAAAAGTGTTAAGAAATCATCTAGCACACACTTGAACAATATTCTTGAAAGGTCTTCTGAGAGATACAATTTAAATAATAAACATCAGAATGGATATTTGGGTAATTCATCAGTTGTGAAAACCTTGGATTTTGATAGCAAAAAGAAAAAGAGAGATGGCAAAGATACGAAGTCTATTCCATCAAAGAGTGAACTGTTTGAGTTGGAAGCCAACTGTCCATTCCAGGTTGGAGATTTGGCCTGGGCTAGAATGGGGACTTATCCATTCTGGCCATCTATTGTCACTAGAGATCCGTCTACTGGAGTTTTTGTAAAGAAGAAGTGTAAGTATGGATAAAAAAATATGATTTCTGTTGTTTTACATATGCAATAATTTTGAAACACTATTACCGCTAAAAACCGTACCATACTAGGAATACACAGTGGTGGTGGTAGTACTGGTTTTAAAAACTTATTACTTTTTGTCTTCTTTATTAACATAATTTAAAAGAAATATTTAGACAACATGACATGGTCTCTGAATAAAATGTATTAGTTTTGTTGTTTGTGTAAAGTTTAAGGTTTAAAGAAGTTTATTTCTTATAAAAACTTCACAGTTTACTTAAAATAAGAAATTAAATACATATTACATATTAGTTAGCATTAGTCTGGCACTTTATACAAAGCGGGCAGTGATTGATTATTACTAATAGAAACATTATTCATTACATACCTATAAATACTTATAATAGACAAAAATTCATTTAGAACAAATAATCAAATTCATAACTCAGTCAGTTGAACACAATTTATAATCAAAGTTCATTACATGTGTATAAGTTGTCTATCTAAATGAAAAATCTCTTGAATATAATAATAATAATAATAAATCTTTATTTCGAACACAAGATTCATAGGGTATTACATAAAAGGCAATTGAAACAACAAAATACACAAACCAAAAATACAAAATAAACAATTAGGCTGTTGTTTATAGATTAGAGTGTTTCACTACTCAAAAAGCTGTAAAAGAAAAAAACATTTTCTGTCACTAACATGATTGTCTTGAAGGTTAGTACATTTCAATATGTCTTAATTGAGATGTACATAAAGGTGTTGAAAACTGAGATAAACACGGACTATATTAAAATACTAGCTGACCTGCGCAACTTCATCTGTGTTTGTAAATTTTGCCCATTTTTGCAACATTTTTCATTGATGCTCCGCTCCTATTGGTTGCAGCGTGATTTTATATAGCCTATAGCCTTCCTCGATAAATGAGGTTTCTAACACTAGAAAGAATTTTTCAATTAGAACCTGAGATTAGCGCATTCAATGAAACAAACAAACAAACTCTTCAGCTTTATAATACTAGTATAGATTTACACAAGTAGACTCTGAGTACTGAATTCTTTAGAGAGTATTGCTAAAAGTCAAATCACACTGTTCTTTTAATTTTAAACCTAACGCATATTTTTTTTGATAATAAAAAAAATATGACAATAAACTTTATTTAAATTAACCTCAAGAAACAGCACAACCAAGCACATAATAAGGTTTTCTTAATACTTGGTCATCCTTGTATTTGTTATTTTTTCTCAGTTAATAATTTCAATAATTTTGGATTAGTCCTGATTTTTCAAGTGTATTCTGTTCTGGAAAATTGTGAGTATAGTCAATATCTTCTATAACCAACGAAAAAACGGAGGAGGTATTTAAATCAACCCATACATTTTTTGTTTAGGGAAAATTTCAAAATTCAATTCAAATTTAAATAAAAAGTGTGTATCTTGCCAACAGCTACTGTAATCTTCTGGGTTCTGTCCTTACTTGGGGCAGTTCTGCAAATCCCAAGTAATTAATGCTCATCTGAGTCTACCTTGAGTCTGTTAATTGTATGTTTTTACTGCCCTGTAAAATGGTATATGTACATTTTCAACAACAACTCAAAAAACCAATACACTTAACTTGAATGACATTTTATAAATTGAACACAAAAAATTTTAACTTATTCATTTATAAAATGTACTCATATCAGGTCCAGTCACTACAACTCATTTTAAGGTAACTGTGATAGCATGCGTCTTTACATACCTAGTGTGGCATTTATTTGGCTAGTAGTGTAGCAACTCGCATTAATTTCAGTCATTATTCATGCTCAAACGTCAATGATTTGATAAACAGTCTGCATATAAATTTATTGTCAGATTGCTATGTACATGATAACAATACTGCTTATAATTGTTTTAATAAGTTTTAATAATTTATAATGATAAAAAAACTTTATATTTTATTTATTGAGGGTTATATACATATACATGATGATATTAATCTGTACAAATAAATAAAAATGAAGTGTCTGTAAGGTCATATTGACAGCTTTTTACTAAATGCATCCAAAAGTTTACAGTTTACAGACAAAAATTTGAAAATATAATTTTTGTGATATCTGTACCCATATACCAAAAAAATTATATTTTAAAATTTTGTCTGTCTGTTCTGGCTAATCTTTCGTCTATTGACTTTCATTGGCAGATAACTGGTATTATAAGGACTATCTTAGGTTACTTTTATTTTGGAAAAATAATTAGGGTTCCGAGCAAAAAATATTGTACACACGAGTTTTTTAATTTATTAATATGTTAAAGTAGTGATATCCAAGTGATCTAATCCCATCATTAGATGACTTGGTTTTGGTGTCTCACACTTTCCTAATTTCTACTCATTATTCTTTATTTCAATTACACTACTACACTATTTAGTGTAAAAGTGATTGTTATTGTGAAAAGTTGTGTAACAGTATCACATATCTTTTAAACCTATTTCCTAGAAAATGTTTGTAAACTGTGTAAAGTATGTATAAATATTATTGTTAATAATGATAAGGGATCATAGAGTATCAAATCAAATATGGTTTATTTCTTCATACACATTGGTTAGTAAAAATAGTTGTTGACATCTGTTTTAAGCATATAGATGCCTGCACTTTTAACATGTAACAAAACATCCTTATGCAGACATCAGGATGTTTTTTACAGGTTGAAAGTGCATCTTACAAATAATATATTTTTACAAAAACAAGTTTTTAAATTAACAATTAATTTACGTTAATTTGTACACAACAACAATTACAAGTATGGTTTATATCAGACTGCACGGATGGCGCAATGGTTTAAGTGGTCACCTCGCCACCACACCGCGCCGAGTGTTGTGGGTTCGAATCCTACACGGGACAAATAGTTGTCCCGAGTCTGGGTGTTCTTTGTGTCCGTTGTTTGAATGTTTGTGAAGCCCCCCGCGACACAGGATTATGCCTAATGCGGGAGTTGTCTTTTTTTAAAACAAAAAAAATAAATAAAAAAAAATGATGGGATATGGATATATGTGGTGAGTACCTACCATTAGGCACGTCGTATGTTCACATCCTTAGCGATATAATATATTATATATTTCAAAATGTTTATATATATATGACTGCTGACTGCTGATAAACATACTTATTTATTACTAAATATATACATATAGATAAATTGACCCCAGACGCAGAACAAATGATCATGCTCATCACACAATTATTGTCCTGGTTGGGAATGGAACCCACGACCTCTAGCTCAGAAGTCAGGATCACTAACCACTAGACCAACAGACCTGTCTATGGTCATTAAAAAAAATCTTTATTATTATCTGCAGTATTTGGTCGTATTGAACGTGACGTCATCCATGTTACATTCTTCGGAGACAATGGCCGCCGCGGCTGGATCGTGGACAGCATGCTCCGAAAGTACCTTGGACAACTTGAATTTGAGTCAACTAGAGAGAATTTTACAAATGAGGCAAGTAAATATACAATAATAAGAAATGTTGGTTAATATCTTCTATATGATACATGAAACATGGTTTGAAGTACTAGAGCGGTCTAAAATACATGATCATGAAAAACCTTGACAGAAAAACGTTGTTAGTTTTGACAGTAATGTTTGCTTTGAAATACTCCACTCTAAGAGTGATCTAAGTTATAATTCAGAACTTTCTAGCTGAGTAGGATACCATGAGATAATATTTTATATGTTTTGACTAGATAGTTTAGAGTTTTAATCATAATACTTTCCACTTTCTACAATACATAATATTTAGTAATAGATCCAATGTAATAATAATTTGTTTTTTGTGAATTTTAGGCAAAGAAAAAAGACCCCAAGCTCTATGCAGCATACTTTGTCTCCGAAAAGAAATTACCTTTATGGAACATGTCGGTCGAAGAAGCAGAGATGCTACTACGAGAACCAAAACGACTGAGAATTGATATATTTTATGATATGCTAGAGAAGTCTAGATCAAGCAAAGTGAAACAGCCTAAAGGTAAAATTAGTAGAACGGACAGTGACGTATCTTTAAGCGAGAGCCTTTACGATAGCCTATTTTCCGAGGACGATGGAAAGCCTGAAAACAACGATAAATCTAGATCTAGACCAAGAAAAAAATCTCTAGACATGTTTGAAGTTGTCACAGCATGCCTTGATAATATGGCAGCTAAAACTGGTATCACTAAAATTCAAAGACAATCACACATGGACAGATGGCTTCAGAAGGCCAAGTCAAAAACACCAGAGAAAACCAAGGCTAAACCACAGGTATCTGTAAAGAAGGAAGAGAAAAAAGAACCTATAGTAAACATTGCCAAGAAAAAGAAGAGTACATCAAAAAAGCCACTAAAAAAAAGTTATAGTTTACGAAAATCTAATGAATCTCAAAACTTATCATTAAATCAATGTAATATACTTAAGCAAGATGATAAACTAAAAACAGAACCTGATCTGACTTCTATTAGTCATGACAGTTCTAAAGTAATTTCATCACACGGTGGGACGGAAATATGCATTATAGCTAAAGTTGAAAGCCTGGCTCAGAAAACTAAAGATAAAAATAAAAGTGTTGAGTCAGCGACAAGTAATGAAACAACGAAGTCTGATTGTCCTAAAGACAGCTCAATAGATATGAATGGAACTTGTGAATCTGAAACCTATACTGAAGAGTCGGAGGAGTCCATTAACGGCTCTAATAACAGCCCGATAGATGAAGACAGATCAGACTTCAGTGTACCCAATTCAGAGACTGCGTTCAAAGATTTCAATGCTGAATGTTCATTCAGTACTGAGTTGCAGGATACTTCTAAGATTGACTTAGATTTGGAGATAGACCACCATGAAAAACGGGATGAAGTACATTTAAAACCGAATAAGGAAGATATTGACCCTCAAGATAATGATCTCGATTTTCAAAATGGTATAGAAGTTGATAAAACTTCTGATGGTTTAGACTCACAACCTTTTAACATTGAAAAACATATAGAATGCTCGGAATCACCCGATGAAGATCTTGATTCAAAACTTGAATATAATTCAGATAGAGAAGATACTATTGAGTTAAACGAAAATTCTAATAAGAATTTTAACACAGATATTAATATCGAGACATCAGAAATATCTGCAGCAACAGTATTTACCGACTTACCGTCAGAAGCCACAAGTACAAGTAATAGAAATAATTTGACTGACAAAACCATAAATACTCTTATCACAGACCCAAATACTGAAGACCCTCAGGGTCAAAGCATCGATATAGATAAAAGTAGTATTGAAACTAACTACGATAGTAAAAATCCAACAAGTAGTGTTGATGGTTATAAAGAAAATGTTGCATCAACTACACAGAAAAATATAAAAAGCATAACAGAAAACTTACAAGAAGATAGTATGGATAAAGCAGTTATAGATATTGATGAAAACGAAGCTGACGGTATGTCTTTTGACGACGATAGTGACAGTGAACGGCTGCCATATAGCCCTTTATCAAATTTAGGTAATAATAGTGATGATAATTTAAGCCTAGATGAACTTCCTTTTGTAGACGATAAAGTGACTGAATTTGAACAGCAAAATTTAGACATTACAGATAAAGAAGATGGTGAAAAACTTTGTAATGTAGTTGACAATGGTCCAAATAATTTTTTTTGTAATTCTAGTAAAGATGACCTCAATGAAGAGATTGCCAAAAATGACCTAAATAAAACTAAAGAAAAATATACATCAGTAGAGGTAGATAAAAGTATCAGTGAAAAAATAGACACAAATGGTCACATTAGTGATGAACATGAAAATAAAAATATTTCAGGAAATAAAAAAAATTGTAAAAAAGAAATCAACATACTTGAGCACAAAGTAGTTTTAATTAACAATATTAGGGATGATAACACACAGGACAATATGAAGAGTATTAACAATGGTTACAGGGGTGAAAATGTAAGAGAAATTGAAATGGCTTCCAAAGAAGTACGTATATATGTAAGTGACAAGACCCTTAAAAATAACGAAGCTATTATAGAGAATGGTTTCCACGATACAAATGTAGACTTTGATGTAGAAACAGCATCTATTCATTCAGAAGATAGTGTTGCTTCAACAAAATCCGAAAGTAGAAATAAACTGCGTTCTAAACCAGACACGAAGTTAGATCCTTTATTGAATCCAGAGTTTGTAAAATATATGGAACTGAGACAAGATGCAATCATGGACGAAAATCCTGATTTAAACGAAAATGAAATCGTAGCCTATTTATACAAGACTTGGCTTTACGAAGAAAGTGTGAAATCTGATGATAAAAAAAACGACGATTTGAAAGAGCTTAATTTAGTCAAAGGATTGAATCAGCCTGGACCGGAGGAACCAGTTCGAACTAAGCGGAATCTAAGTCTAAGCAAACATCGAGTGACTAAAACAAATACGATACAAAGATATTTGCGTAAAAATAAAAATGTCAATAGAGAAGAGCATATTGAAAGTGATGAAATATTTTCATTAAGAAAAAGAGGTGTACGAAAAAATATGATAAAAGACGATGATGATGAAGTACCAGTAAACGATGACGTAAAACGAGGGGCACTTACTATTGTCCAAAAAACTGTGGATCAACCACCTAACACAGAACCAGAAAAAAAATACTGCCAGGAAAAACTCAATGCAATAAATGAAAATAATTTTAAAAATTCTGTTGAAACAACCAGTCCAAATAAAGCCCTAGAGACTAATGAAAGCTTATGCACAAGTTTAAAAGATCCTGGAGATCCTGTAGCAGTATCCTTAGAACCTCCTTCCCAGGAATCTCAACCTATGGATACCGAAACTGAAAAAGAACAAGAAACTGAAACCACAAATTCTATTATAGAATCTACATGTGTACATAAAAGAAAAGATGATGTTGATAAAGATTCTATTGATTCCGAAGACAGTGAAGCACCTTTAATAAGATGTAAATTACGTTCTAAAGCAAAGAAAGAAAAAGAGAGTAGTGTCGACAGAAAAGTCAAAGATGAAGATGTTGACACAGTATCTGTCAAATCAGAAGATAGCGAAATATCCGTTACTAAACGAAAAAAGAAATTTACTGTTAAGAAAATTGAAAGTGCTATGGATGATCCTGAATTTGTTAAGTATCTTGAGTTGAGACAAGACGCGCTCATAGATGAGAATCCTGAACTTACACAAAATGAAATTGTGACATATTTGTATCAAACGTTTTTGTATGAAGAGAATAATAAGTCAGAAACTAAAAAAAGTGATGAAATCAAACAATCCACTTTGGTTAAAGGTCTTAAAGATGCAGTACAAGAACCTAAAAAGGTTAGACGTAAAATGCTGAAGACCGAAAAATCTGAAAAAGATAGTGTAGATGAAGAAATGTCCACAAAAGAAAAACCTAAAAGGAAAAGCGTCAAGCCGTTTTACAACGAAGAATATTCAGACATTGAAGAGGAACTTGAAGTTTTTGAAATATTTAAACCTAAACAGAAAGTTGTTCCTGACGAAGTAGAGCAAGCAGTTGCAGAATCTGAACAGTTGCAACAACCAGTTGAAATATATGATGAGGTTGAACTATATTTCGCTGAACTGACTAAACCAAAGCCTAATATTTTTAAGGGTTTAATCCGAGAGAAAGTCTGCGAAATTTGCGAGAAAATTGGTAGTTTAGTGAAATGCAAAGGCTGTAATGGCACATTTCATGTTGACTGCGTTAAAAAGCAGGTTGAAATAGTCGAGGTTCCTACTCCAACTAGAGGTAGAAAGAAAAAGAGAAAGACAATACGGAGACCTAAAAATTCAGAAGAATTCGACAATGATGATAGAAGCCAAGACACGGTAGAAGAAAACAATGTGTCGGTTGAAGAAATTTTAGAAGCAGATCCCCATACAGTGGATGCAGATGTTTTAGAAAGTCTACTAAGCGTTAAAATGAAGGAAATTTTAGATTGTTCGGAAAAAATCGATTACGAATCGTATTCAAGTGACGATGGTCTTGATTGGAACGAAACTTTACCTGGTAAATGTGAAATAATTGATGTAAAACTCAAACCTAGGCGTTCGATTACCGAAATCGAATATGCAGACTTTAAATGCAATAATTGTCAAAAGTACAACACTCCTGTATGCTTCGTTTGTAAAAACGCAGTCTCAAAGAAAGATTCGACAAAAAGACAGAAATGTCATGTAGCACATTGTCAGAAATACTATCATTTGGAATGTTTGGATCATTGGCCTCAAACCCAGTTTAATGGAGGAGAGCCTTCGAAGAATAATAAGAAAATTAATGAATATTTTGAAGCTCTGTCGTGTCCTAGACATGTATGTCACACATGTGTGTCTGATGACCCGAGGGGCTGCAAGACGAGGTTCAGTGGGGACAAGTTGGCTAGATGCGTGAGGTGCCCAGCCACATACCACTCGTTCACCAAGTGTTTGCCGGCTGGCACGCAGATTTTGACGGCGTCGCATATTATATGTCCAAGGCATTATGATCACAGGTATGTATTTTTTATAATTATAGATAAAAAAAAAACTAGCTATATGCTCCTTGCGAGTTGAGAAGAATATATATGTCAATGTAATAGAGTGGTTTTGAGTGAGTAGTCTTTCTAACTGAGCTAAGCGAGCATGATTAATAAATTACTGAGCCAAATAAGCGAGATGACCGATATATATAATTAAGTATGTATCTTTTCAGGTCAGTGACACATTCCCATTGAACATTACGTTTCCGTTCACAAGCTATCTTCTATATATTAATCATCATCTGTCTACCCTTGTCCCAATTTTATTTGGGGTCGGTGCAATATGTTTAATTCTTCCATTCTACTCTATCGTTCGTCATTTCACTACTTACTCCCTTTCTAGCCATATCTTCTTTCACACAGTCCATCCATCTTTTCTTTGGTCGTCCTCTTCTCTTTTAGGTGTAAGAGAAGAGGACGACAGCATCAGCATGCAGACATAAAAACACGAAGATAATTCTTTATACCCCATTTAAGTAAATTTCTCACACAGGAATGTGAAATTACAAATATTTTAAGTTGATATGGAGAAAAATTGTAGAAAGCTAACATTTTTGTATGAAGGACTCGCACTCGACACGGACGGTAAAATTTCGTTGAATTTTCAACGAAAATTTTACCGTCCGTGAGCAAAACGAAACGAAAACGAATTTTCTTGATTATAGGAACGCGGCATAAATCAACTTACATGATACCAGTATATGTTGACCTGTCATGGTACGATGACAGTTCAGCTTATACTGGAATGGAATAGCTTAATTGGAACGAAGTTTCTTATGCACGTTACACTTCAGACGCTCGGTGTGGATTGGGGCTAGCCGGAAAAATAGATATTTTTTAAATTTTAATTTTTTTTTGGGTAAAAGTGATATCACAATGAGGAAACAGAACATTTTACTGAAAAAAAAAAACAATAAATACACCATACGGCAAAAACTGCATTGTAATCAATTAAACAATATTTACGCAAACAGTTGCTTCGACGGCGCCGAACGTTTAAGATCATTCACTGTACCGCACAAAAATGATACATACGTGTGTTGCGTTTACATTGCGTAGTGCAAAATCAAACTAATGACTAAATCCTTAATTTCGCATTTTTATGATGAACTGAGTTTTGCATTGTGATAAGTATCCACAGAAAGACGTTTTTGTAAGATCTTCGCGACGGTGATACTAACACGCTGTATATATATAGCAAGTAGTGTCCCAGAGACACTTCACGCGTTATTTTGATAAAAATAGAAAGAAAGAATTATTGTTTATTTCTACATAACACAATACACATAAATGATAAGTATAAATAACTAGTTTTAGATTAACAGTAAAAAAATAATTACACACTGAACCCAATAAAAAAATATGCATTGTGCCAGACAGAAAATGCTGTCGCCTCAGCATAATGCTTCTACAATACAAGTATTGCAAAAGCACTGATTTTCAGACAAGGGCCGAGACTACATTACGGGAGCGTACACGTTACAGCCCCAATCATATAGGACCGTGTCTATACCAGTCACTCAACTAAATGGCATATAAAAGATCAATGAAATAAAACAAAAACATTAATTTAATGAATAATATATATACCAGGCGGTCTCTAGTACATATATTTATTCATGTCTGTAGGTTGCCATAGACTAATTACATAAAGTTACTTTTTGTTTTTTTTTATGAATATATACATATTATATTTCGTTTCCCCTAGGCCAGGCAAAGTGCCGTGCCACGTGAACACAGGATGGTGCTTCATATGCGCGCTGGGCGGCTCGCTCATCTGCTGCGAGTACTGCCCGACTTCCTTCCACGCTGAGTGCCTTAACATAGATCCGCCTGAAGGTAACATATCATTGTTTGAAAGTACATTTTATAGAGACTTGTGAAGTTTGGAATATCTGGCAATTGTTAGTTTTGAACCACATATCCTACTAATATTATAAACGTGAAAGTTTGTGAGTATGGATGTATGGATGTTTGTTACTCTTTCACGCCAAAACTACTGAACCGATTGCGATGAAACTTGGTATATAGATAACTGGAGACCTGGATTAATATATAGGCTACTTTTTATCCCGATATTCATACGGGATCGGGACTTACGCGGATGAAGCCGCGGGGCGCAGCTAGTCCCTAATAATTTGAAGTCTATTTTTAGCAATAGAACAATTTATGTGATGACACCGCCTGTCCTATTCGTTTTCAGCGATGTATGTGTTGGTGAAATTTCACTAAATAAAGGCTTTCTAATTGTGGTTAAAAGACAGATTTAATTGTTATTCATGCACTGCAACGTTAGCAGTGTGAAGAACTGTGTTTTAGAAGTGCAGTATACACTATTTATACTCTTAAGTCTTTTAATTTTTAAGTAAGTCTAGTGTTCTTCCAATGGTCGGAATAGTCTTTTAATTTTTAAACAAGTCCGGTGTTCGCCCAAGGGTCGGAATAGTCTTTTAATTATTAAGTAAGTCTGGTATTCGCGCAAATCGAAATTTTACCATAATCATTACTTTTATTTTGACAGAAAATATATATGTATTAAATACTATACGGTTTTACTCACGTTTGTAATTCGGGGATCAGTGTGACGCCTAACACCGTCGCGGCAGGACGCTTCATTCCTTGAAAAGGGCCCCCGTCGGGTTCGAAACTATTTGGGCTTCATCCCCGAAATACAAACGGGAGTAAAACCGTATAGTCTTTAAACATGAATACCACCCACGAGTTTTTATTGTAAAATATATTTCTATTTTTTTTGTATTTTTGTATCATATTATTTGTTTAAATAATATATACTAAAAAAAAACAAAAGATAAAATGTTTGTTAACTGTTTGGTCTCTGTCTACTTTTATATAGATGTGATGAAGTGCTTTTTGCTTCTAGGTGGTTATATGTGCGAGGATTGTGAAACGGGACGGCTGCCGCTATATGGAGAAATGGTGTGGGTCAAACTTGGACACTACAGGTTAGTAATTGATTGGAGGGTATGATTAGGAGTACATAAATAAATAGTGGTCCAATCAGAGCCCACCGACTGAGGAAAATATGAGGAAGAGATTTAATGGTTCTACTACCGTAGTGTTGTATTTTAGCTACTGATCAGCGGCGTTAGAGTGTTATGGTGACAGCGTTGGTAAAATTTCGACCCCAAGTCGAAATCTAATTTCATCAAATTGATTCCTCTATTGTTTTATTAAACCCTGTACTTTATTTATTTATTAAAACTTTTTGCACATTAGTACATAGGTGAACTTATGCCGCGTTCCAACAATCAAGAAACGATTCGTTTAGCTTACGGACGGTAAAATTTTTATTGAAAATTCAATGAAATTTCACCGTCCGTAATCAAAACGAATCGTTTCTTGATTATTGGAACGCGGCATTAATGTCTAAGGCATTCTCTACCAGTCAACCTTTGGGCGATGCAGAGAAAAATCGAAGTAGGTGCACTTAAAAATCATGTAAAAAAAATGGGATGATACATGCTGAAATTTTATACGAATATACACATATATATATATACACAAATACTCGTAATTTTACATGCAAGATTGTATGCTATCGTAAATGTAAAGATGTTGATGTTTTAAAGGACTACTTTTAATGGAGCTTGGTCAATTTAATAGAAGCCTATAAAATGAGCGAATAATTATTAAACTTTCCATAGACTATTCACACGTTGAATAGACCATCAGTGTGAGAGGGCCTCAAAAGTAAACCTCTATATATAACAGAGTGGATTAAATTCCTAGAGTATACATGTATAGTCTTAAAAGAAACAACAGATTACTTAAAAAGTGTGTTTAAAATATATGTAAAGATTTTTTCTTTTTGTATTTTAATAGGATACAGGAAAATATCAGTTGCTTGTCAACTATACTACCGCTTGCCCAATAAATGACAAAAATAATTCAACTCTTTTAAATAATTGTGTGATAAGCACGATCATTTGTTCTGTGTCTGGGTGTAATTTATCCATAACTAGCTGTTCCCACGACTTTGTGGAAATTCAAATTTATCCCACTGGAACCGTACATTTTCCAGGATAAAAAGTAGCCTATGTCCTTCCCCAGGATATAATCTATCTCCTTGCCAAATTTCATTACGATCCTTTCAGCGGTTTAACCGTGAAAAGGTAACAAACAAAGTAAGTAGTAGGTAGTAGTAAGGATTAGTATGGATATGTATGTGTGGCGACTTTCACATACAGCAACAAGAAACATCTACAACCTACTAATCCTGCATCGCGCTATGAGAGTTCTCGGTTCACGGTTGATGTTGGGAAGTTGTATATATATACAACTTCCCAACATCAACCGTTGGGCCGCGGCCCGCCAGGCATGATCACCTCGCCTGGTCGGAAGATCCTCCCTTTGTGTTGGAGGGACATGACACCCGTCCCTGCACAGTGGTGTGACCCCGACGTGATTGGAAGCAGCCCTCATGGAGCAGATCAGCAGCATCATCATCGCCACCATCGTATACACTCCTACAGCAATGAGCGGTAATCAAGTCTCAGCCAGCCAGCATCCTCGGCCTCAACAGGGATACCACACGCCTGCAGCGTCCGCTCCAGCCTGGTTACCCCTACGGCCTCATCAGCGTCTAGGCACAGCACACTGCACCTACGGTCCACGTAAGAAGAGCATCTCTCTCCCGTCTACGCAGCAGCCAGCCACTACGCAGCAACCGCCCCGACTCACTGGGGACTTCACCGCAGCACCGCACGCAGCACCGCACGCGGCCCCGACTCACTGGGACCAGCGGACTTCAGCCCCGACTCACTGGGACTAGCGGCATTCAGTTCCGACTCACTGGAACTAGCGGAATACAGTTCCGACTCACTGGAACTTGCGGCACTCAGCTCCGACTCACCGGAACTACTCACTACTGGCCCTGGCACGCTCCTTAATAGAGCATAGACAGCTGACTCATCAAGATATCGACCTCCGGTCTTGGAGGGGAGTGATGTGGCGACTTTCACATACAGCAACAAGAAACATCTACAACCTACTAATCCTGCATCGCGCTATGAGAGTTCTCGCGGCGATTAGCATATATACAACTTCCCAACATCAAACGTTGGGCCGCGGCCCGCCAGGCATGATCACCTCGCCTGGTCGGAGGATCCTCCCTTTGTGTTGGAGGAACATGACACCCGTTCCTCCACATATGTATTAAAAACTATATAGGTATGTTTATCAGCAGTCTGGTTACCATAGCACAGGCTCTGCCTAGTTTGGGATGAGATAGCCGTGTGTGAGATGTGTCAAGTTATTTATTTATCTGGACATCCAGTAGTTGTTACACTACAGAAATCACAAACATTTATACAATATGGTAATTAGTACAAGATGGACAACTTTTAAGGAGTCACAGTATCCACAACTAAATGAAGTAGACAGTAGCACATTAAGAGTTGAGATGTTATGAAGAAATTATCAAAACCACTAAATACTAAGAAACTTATTTGTCACACACAATTTCAACACCTTCACCACATTTGTTCTAAATTTATAAAAATAACTATGTCATGGGTCATGTATTGTACATTTTTGATAATCTGGATAAGGCTGATGACTGTTTTAAATTTGTTTTTGCAAGAACTCTAAAGGTTACAGATGACAAACAAGCCGAACAATTTGACCCATTTTTGAGTACTTTATATTAAAAGGTCATATCGTTGAGTTGTCTATGAGTCAAAAGGCTGTCAATTTTACATTTTAAAATTGTATGTAATGTATTTTGTCTCTATATGAAAGGAGCTGTTTATGTAACCCAATAGTAAATACTAGATGTGCAACGAATCTTCTTCTAGCTAATGTACTTTATAACTTGGTGTCCACACTACATCACTCAACATTGTGTAACTCGGGTTTAATCGCTATAATATTTAAAAGGTAAAATACCTCTCGGTTACCCGACGTTTCGACCGAATTGCACCGATCGTGGTTACGAGTATCAAAGTATCGTAGTGTATGTATCAAAGTCGCGAAAGTTTAAAAACAATTAGCACTCAACATTGCTTCGAACATAAGCATTCATATTATTATTATTAGTAATAAGTTATTATTATTACATTTCTTTTAAAATCATTTACATTTCGAAATCTCATAAATTTCAATATTTTATTAACAGATGGTGGCCAGGAATAATACTGCATCCTTACGAGATACCAGAAAATTTGCTCGCTGTGAAACATAGTCTTGGCGAGTTTGTCGTGCGTTTCTTTGGACAGTATGACCACTACTGGGTCAATAGAGGGCGCGTGTTTCCTTTCCAAGAAGGTAAATAAATATATTTTAAAGCTTTTAAGTTGTAGTGTTGCGTTGTACGCGCCGTAGTGTAGTTGACTGTAGACTAATAGTGTCGTTGTTTGCATTGCAGGTGATTCCGGTCGAATATCGAGTCAGAAGTCTAAAATAGACGCGGCATTCACTACTGCTATGGAACACGCACAAAGAGCATGTGAAATATTGAAAAGTAAGTTTGTGTTTATAACTTTTTTTTTACTTTAGTTCATAATATGATATATTTGACAGCATCCACCCCCGCTAAATCATTAGAAGATATTACTTGTTGTGATATAGCAGCGCATTGTGCATTTTATTTTTAAGTTGTCTTTTTTTTCTACAACGGGTGTAAGAAACATCTTGCTGAATCTTGAAATAGTGGATTTTCCAATCGTCTTTTAATTATTTTACTTTTTTTTTGGTTAAAAGTGATATCACCATGAGTAAACAACATTTTGCCGAATATTTTTTTTGTAATAAATACCCCATAAGGCCAAAAACTGCAATGTAATCAATTAAACAACATTTATGCAATCAGCTGTTTCGACGGCGTCGAACGTTTAAGGTCATCATACCGCACATAAATGATACCTAAGTTTGTTACGTTTACATTGCGTAGTGCAAAATCAAACTAATGACTAAATCCTTAATCTCATATTTTTATGATGACTTTTGCATCGTGATAAGTATCCACAGAAAGTCGTTTTTGTAAGTTCTTCGCGACGCCGAAACTCACACGCTGTATATGTATTTGGTGTACAATAAAGAGTAATTACTTACTTTGTTCTTATGTACTTATTTAATTCTTATTTTTTTTTTTAATTCTTAAGATTCTTCTTAAAACTTCTATTCTACCGAGTTGGGAATGTCGCACATTTTTGGACTGCTCTATTTCTTCACCATCTTCTCTTGATAACCAGAGGATGGGAAAAGGACCATGGGGTGAACGAGAAATAGTCTGACGCAGGCCTTGATTGGCAGTAGGACAGAGATAGTAGTTTTTAGGGTCGTCCACCTTCTAGATACATTGTTTTTTATATTACGTGGTTCGTTTGGACGAAATAGACAAACAAAAAGCTTTAAAATCACCCAGATGCAGAAAAATTCACTCGCCTTTCTCGAGGGGAAGTTTTGTTTTTCTCTAAACTACCGTTCACAGCAGAAATGGTATTTGTTCTTTCAAGCCAGTTGCGCCGCTGAAGTTCTTAGGACCTTGAGAACCGAAAAGAACTTCTGCTCAAACGCTCGTACTCGAATAAATAAAACTCGAATGTACTGATGGAATGTACGAAGGGTCTGATGGTAAGTGACTACGCCGCCCATGGACACCTGCAACTCAAGAGTCACAACAGCTTTGCCAGCCTTTAAAGGGGAGTAGGGGAAGGGGGAAAGGAGGGTTAGGGTCTCCGGTAACCTCACTCACTCGGCGAAACACAACGAAGCATTGTTTCACGCCAGATTTCTGTAAGGCCGTGGTATCTCCCATTACAAAACTTGCCTACATTAATAACTACATTTTTCTTTTATAGAGGCGCAACCGAACGAAGAAGAATCCTTGGACATAGCATCGTCACTACTGCCTCCACACTACGTAAAGCTAAAGGTGAACAAACCGTGCGGGTCACTCTGCGGGAGGAAGCTGGACGACCCTGAGAGTTCACTGACGCAGTGCGAATGTAATCCTCTCGATGAAGACCCCTGTGGGCCATATTCACAGTGCCTAAATAGGTAAGAACATTCATTGTTTCGCCACCCGACAAAAAAAGGGTCATATCACAAAAAAAGTGTCATATCACATGTTAGGTACGTTTTGACGTTTTTATAGCATTGAATAGCGAATGTTGCATTTGGTCAGCTCAATCAATTCAATTCACCAGCATAAAAGTCGTGTTTTCTCGAAATAACTGTTTTAGTATTGTGACACTTTTTGCCGGGGGGATATCTTGTATCTATTTAAAATAGTTTCGTTTTCGTAACAAGGATCGTTCGACATATTGTCATAATGTTCGTTTTCGTATCAATTAAATTGACATATTGTCAATTTAATTGATAAATTCTAACGTACTTTTTTATGTGTTAGTTAAGAAACAGTACACACTTGATTCCATATTTTTTCTTTGCGTTGACTTTTGAAATCTTGAAAATATTTTTTTTGCAAAAATCTTGACTCATCAAGGAGCATAAATACCCATATTAGACAAAAACTCTTCGCTTAATCAACTAAAACTAAATATTCTGATTTCCCCTTTTACGATCATTTATTTTTTTAGTGTTGAGCACAGAATACAAATAGTACAGGAACAGAAGCCTCACTCCGCAAAATCATTTAAATAAATAGCGACTCTTGATCCGACACCATAAAGTCCGCAATGCAGGTCGCACAGTGTTAATTACCTACAGTTATATTCACCTAGACGTTACCTCTCTTTCTATCGCGTAACTCTTATCTGTTCTGACGACACCGCGACTTTAGGGTTGTTTTTTTTTTTTAAAGAATTTATCAATCTGAATATTAATTACCAGTAAGGTATATGCCTATTACTCTATTTTTGTGGACAAATAAATAACTCGGTAGTCTAGATACGAACAAATGACGTGCTGGCCGGCCGGCGCGCGGCAACCCACTGAAGTGTTGGCACGATCAGTCGAGCCCATAGCGTACTTGTAGCTTTTTATACCTAAAGTGCGGAGGAAACCTGACCTGTATTTCACTCTCAGTCACTTTTAAATGACTAGAGGTGCCTCATTTACCACATGAAGTGTTTTTACAAAACTTATGTTTACAGAATGCTCCTGACGGAATGCGGCCCGACGTGTCGAGCTGCCGACCGCTGCAACAACCGTGCCTTTGAGAAGCGCCTGTACCCCAAACTGGTCCCGTATAGAACGCCCGCCAGGGGGTGGGGGCTCAAAACCCTTGAAGATATAAAAGCTGGTATGTTTTCAACTGATTATGAAATGCATTTTTTACCACTTGCTCACTTTTTGATAATAAGAAACACATGTAGTTTATTGATAGATGTCTAAAGTTCACATTACTCCGTTCCTGTACAGTTGTATTAAAAATAACTTAATTTTTGTAACTTAAATCAATGAATGACCATATAACACAAAATCTTACTAATATTATAAACATAATAGTTTGTGAGGATGTATGGACGTTTATTGCTCTTTCATGCATAAACTACTGAACCCATTGCAATGAAACTTGGTATGTAGATAGCTGGACACCTGGATTAACACATATGCTACTTTTTATCCCGATATTATAGCAGCTAGTATATAATAACTTGAAGATATACGAGAAAAACAATGACAATATAGACAGAGAAGGCAAAATGAGCCCTTTTGCTGCCGAATCGTCATCGCCAAACACTGTTCTGATGTATTGATGATTTCTCGTGCAAGCGGAAAATTGCGAAGGTTTATCCTTGGTTGTTGCCATTGTTAGGGATTACCGAAGGTTTTCCTCCACCATTACTGTTTATTACATAGTGAAACGGAAAGGAATAAATGTTTTTAATACTGGCCTGTTGGTCTAGTGGTTAGTGACCCTGACTGCTAAGCCAGAGGTCGTGGGTTCGATTCCCACCCAGGACAAATATTTGTGTGATAAGCATGATAGTTTGTTCTGTGTCTGGGTGTAAATTATCTATAATATGCATGTATTTAGTCTGGTTACCATAGTACAGGCTCTGCCTAGTTTGGGATTAGACTGCCGTGTGTGAGATGTGTGGAGTTATTATTATTTCTTAATTTTTAAACGGTTTTATTTCACTTGCACTGTTTGTTGTTTTGGGTCAAATTTAGTAATTGAAATTCTCCTCCCTGTTGACCGATGATCTGGAATTTGATTACACACCTTTAGTTCTGATGGATACAGTACAATAAAGATGGCCGCTACCACAAAATTTCGGATTATATGTATTTTTTACAATCCATTCAATTTGGATATCAAATGAAAGGGCTTGACTAATAGAATACAGTACACGACGAAACATAACCCACATACTAAGATACTAAATAAAAAACTAAACCTTGAAAATAAAATACATATATATTTTTAAAGTTTAACGGTTTTATTGTAAAGAAACAATAATGATGCAGATACTGTACTAAAAGCTAAACAATAATTCGAAAATAAAATCGGGAGGCGTAGATTACGGTACGCCCCACGATATTATTTCCAAGCGTTTAGTTTTTTTACAATAAAACCGTTTAACTTAAAAAAAAAACTTTTCTTGTTTCAGGACAATTTGTGATAGAATACGTTGGTGAATTGATAGACGAAGAAGAGTTCAGAAGGAGAATGCGCAGAAAGCACGAGATGAGAGATGAAAACTTTTACTTCTTGACGCTAGACAAGGAGAGGATGATCGACGCTGGACCAAAAGGAAATCTTGCTAGGTGACTATATTTAACTAATACAGCATTAGACTTGCAGTCATCTTATTTGTAAACAACAGGCATTTGCTAAAGAGTTCGCTTCAAAAGGTAGGGGAGTTTTGCAATAGAGGAATTGTTCGGGCTTATACCGGCCGCAGCGTTTCGCCATCAATTGGATAATTGGCAGTCCACCACTGTACGGTTCTTCAGAAATTTTTGCCCCGCACAAGCGATTTCTGGAACAAATTGTCCTGACCTTCAAACCTTCAAGAAAGAGCGTACTCCCATCTCAAAGGCCGTCAATGCACTTGAGACTCTTGAGTTGCAGGTGTCAAGGCGAGGGTAGTCACTTACCATCAGGTGCCCGGCTGCACGTTTGCCCCCTATGATATAAAAAAAAACCAAGAAATAAAGATATTTTTCGCGCTGTTATTGTATTTCAGAAATCATTAAGGTCAATGTCAGGAAACGTCAAAACGGCCTTACGCTTTTTCATAATAAAATTAATAATATAATAAACTTATTTTTTTCTAGGTTTATGAATCACTGCTGCGAGCCGAACTGTGAAACTCAAAAGTGGACGGTGCTTGGCGACGTGCGAGTCGGACTGTTCGCCTTGTACGATATCAAAGCTGTAAGTATAATAATTTATAACTCTTCACTTATTCTCGGAGACATACTTTTCGAAGCAAGGACGATTTTCCTTAGGTTATATAGTTTAACACAGAAATGAAACAGCTGTGACTGAACTGACCATCTGTCGTCACTGCCTCGTCGATTTGTTTTGTCGTGAAAAGATTGTCATGTATGCAATTATCGTTTCACGACGGTCGCCCTGTCGCTTGCGGCAGAGCGACTGTCGTGGGCGGCCCTAGGGCGTGGTCGCCCGGGGCGGCCATAGGGCGTAATCGCCCGGGGCGGCCATAGGACGTGGTCGCCCGGCGGCGGCCCTAGGGCGTGGTCGCCCGGGGGCGGCCCTAGGGCGTGGTCGCCCGGGCGGCGTCAGGCGGGGGGCGCCAACTCAATAGATCGGGGGCGCAACAAAACAATATTTTAATTACATTTTGATTCAGAGAACATAGGAAAATTGAGGTTTTGAATTTATAGAGGCGCCACTTTGGGGTCTCGCACCATCCTAAAAATGTAGCTAGGGCCGGCACTGCAGCCGCCTCTACGTGCGTAACACGTGTAGACGTCGATACGACAGTGTTATCGTAACTACGACAAGTCGCAACTACTAGTAGTTGCGACTTGTCGTGTCGACTTAATCGTTGGCACTGTCATTAAGATGTAAAATAATTTGATAAATCTATTACTATTTATTTTATTTATTCATCTTTATTGTACACCATTATAATATCAAATAGTACACACATACATTTAGGCATATCAATTGGCGGTCTTATCACACACGGCGATTTCTTCCAGACAACCTTTGTACGGATATTATTAAATGTGTTTTAGGATAGTCTATAGTGTACCATTATAGGAAATTTAAGAATTAGAAGATTAACACTACATAAATATTTACGTTCACTATATACATACTACTCACACATATAAACATACATATATATAATAATATACCTACTTATATATACATACATATTAATTAGTAAATCTATAAGGTACCAAATACATAGGCTGCACTAAAAGTATCGGGAATGGAATATTTCCACTGTTTCTGTCATTTTAAAATCTTTTTAATTGAAAACACCTTGCTTTTAAAAATCGAATACCATTTATTTATTTAAAAAAGGATTCTCGGTCTTATCACAAGATTTTGTCAAACTTGTTTAGTCGTTGAGAAAATGGGATTGACTCGAAAATTCAAGAGCGATGATTTATTATGAGTTTCGAAGTGGTTTAACGCAAAAACAGTGTGTTGACCGGATGATTTCTGCATTTGGTGATGAAGCCCCATCCAAAACCACAATTTATCGCTGGTTTGCTGAATTTCAACGTGGACGTGTCTAGCTCAGTGATGATCCCCGTCAAGGTCGTCCAAAAACTGCAGTCACCCAAGAAAACGTTGATGCTGTGCGTAAGCTGATTGAGGAAGATCGACATGTGACATACCGCGACAATACGATACAATTCAGGCAACTTTAGACATTGGCATGAGTCAAATACAAATAATGTTGCATGAACAATTAGGTGTAAAAAAGTTGTTTTCCCGATGGATACCGCATTCGCTATGTGAAGAGCAAAAAGCGGCTCGCGTTACTTGGTGCGTCAGAACTCTCGGAAGATTCCACGCAGGATCCTCAAATGCTGTATACAACATCGTATCAGGTGACGAATCCTGGATATACGCGTACGAACCCGAAACAAAAAACCAGTCACGAGTTTTGGTGTTCGAAAATGAGTCAAAAATTGTTCGTTCACGGAGTGTTGCAAAAAAAATGGTGGCCACGTTTGTCTCCAAAACCGGCCATGTTGCGACTATTTCTCTTGAGGGACAAAGAACGGTTAATGCAGAATGGTATGCTAGCATTTGTTTGCCACAGGTCGTTTCTGAACTCCGTAGAGAGAACTGCAACCGCCGCATCATCCTCCATCACGACAATGCGAGTTCTCACACCGCGCACAGAACAAAAGAGTTAAGTAAAGCAAGAAAACATAGAATTATTAGACCATCCGCCGTACAGCCCCGACCTAAGCCCTAATGATTTATATACTTTCCCTAAAATAAAGAATAAATTGCGTGGTCAGAGATTTTCATCACCTGAAGAAGCTGTGGACGCCTACAAAACGGCCATTTTGGAGACCCCAACTTCCGAATGGAATGCTTCAATGATTGGTTCCATCGTATGTATATAAAAATGTGTCAAATTTCGCGGAGAATAGTTCGAAAAGAATAAATACATTTTTAAATAGTAATGTTGTGTCACTTCCTTGATTCCCGAAATTTTCAGTGCCGCCCTCGTAGTAGCATCAACTTTCGTAATGTTAAGAGGCTCGTGGTTAAGTGGTAACTGAGTAGGTAAACACATTACAAAGTTAAGTAATACTAGCCAAGTTAATCTAGGATGGGTGACCATTCTTAACACATTGAGACCCGTCCGTGCCTCGGAGAGCACGTTTAACCATCGGTCCCGGGTGCCATACAAACATCTGTGGCATTCGTTACGCGTAGTTGGAGCCCTAAAAAGTCCGACAACCTGGTCTAACTACAGAACTTCGATATCGCCTAGTACTTGGCTTGTAGAGGTCTGATGGCAGTCGTTTCACGTAAAATATCAAAGTTCGACCGTATCGTAGTTAGACTGAAAGCCGACCCCAACTTAGTTGGGAAAAGGCGCGGAGGATGAACTTTTTTAATGTCAAGTAATATTGTGCGTACAAACTTACATTCGCAGACGTCACACCACGTCACACCAAGCGAGATACATCATCGTTAATGAACCTATGACATTCTATTGCAGGAAATAGGCCACTTCCAAGGCTTTGTGGCCGTTACCACAAAACGCGGCAAAACATTTATTTTTCTTTATTAAACTAAAATCATTTATGTTATATTTTACAGCACAGTGAAGTGACATTCAACTACAATCTGGAATGCGCCGGCATTGACAAGAAACGGTGTATGTGTGGCGCGAAAAGGTGCTCAGGGTATATTGGTGCTAAACCTAAACAGGTACAATTTTAATTTTCTTCTACACTAACATAAGACTGTTCAGATGACGAGCGTCGACCGCGCGTCGAACGCGCGTTGCGTTTTTGTGTATGTCACATGGCGAGGGTTTCTCGGGCGTTGAACCATTCCTATGACACTGAACTGATGATGAATCCAAATTCGAGGAGTTTACTAGTAGCCACTGAAGAGTTCCAGTATCTACTTCCTGGCTCCTTATCAGATCAGTTTCAAGATGCTTATTTTTGTATTGTCATTCAAGCTACATATACATACAATCATTCATTTCGATCGAAAATTAGAAGTAGGTTAAAATGAAGTTCCGGTTTCATAGTTAGTTAGTTAATTAATTAATTAAGTGAAGCCAGCAAAAGGAATATGTGGACAGTGCAGGGCACATATGGCTAGGTTATATTAGTAATTGACGTTTATCACCGCTCATAATATCAGCGGAGGATTCGAAGATTTCTGGCGACTCCAGTCACTAACAGACACACAACACTATTTAAACAGAGTGTTGTGACTGTTGGTTTCTGTCAGCTGTAGGTCTGCCTAGTCGGTCAGCTTGTGTCTCCTGTACGTTTGTCACAGTAAAGTTTTTTTCTTAATATTAAGTAGAAAAACTAGAGTTTAGATCACCTAATAGTGGAAGGTTACCGTTGTTTATAACCAACTTTGCCATTGCACGAGGAGAGTTAGGGAATACAGATTGAATACTCATAAGTAAAAATGCAACATTACGGTACTATACTGAAGTTATTTATTTACTGCTGACTCTGTTATAAATCACCGTAACTTGATAACAATATTACGCTCTCTCTTTCCCACCTATGGGTAGATATGGGATGATAATTACTACATATACAAATAGTCAATAAATGCTATTGATATATATGATGTTAAATTTAGTTGCAACTGCAATAAAAAACTCAGTCGTAGGACTGTACGTCAGAAGTGAAAACACACACGCACAAACACATCTGTATATATCTATCTGAGCGTAATGGTCACGCGAGTTCAGTGATTTGTCCCTATACCAGAAGTGTCCCAACATGCCTAAAGAAGTTTCACTTCAAAAATTGAAATGCAAAAATAAACATACTTGTGAAATATATAAAATGAAACTAAAGAATTCTATGACAGATTCTACGTCAGTGCAGTACAGTCTGCAGAGAGTAAATAGTTTTACTACAGTACTATGTAAGGGTGGTGTTCTGTAGAATGGCATGGAGATGGTCTTTCGAGCTGCTTCAGTTGGAGCACAAACCTGCCCTGCATACTAATACCCTAACTTCAAAAGCTATTCCGTTGCGACCTACCACATTTCTATCTCATCTGCATCTTAATGTACAAATTTCTCCTACATGAGCTCTTTGTTTACACCAAAACTACCAATGATTTCTTCTATTTATGGTAGTTTTATTAATCCAAAAGCAACCTGTAAGAAATTGCTTTTAGCAATAAGGCCGTCTTTTGTACATGATCTAGTCTTCCACATTAAGTTTTCCTAACCCGAAAATATTTACTAGTGTACAAAAACTTCAAGTTTAGTTCATGTTTACTTCTTAAAAACTAATAATTAATAGTGACATCGATTTTTAGGAAGAATCTCAAACAAAAAAAACCAAAATGCATCCAGGCAAACGGACATACAAAAAACGTAAACCAGAAGAATCTCCATCTACTAAAAACAAGCCAAAACGTCCTATAGGCCGACCTCCGAAACCCAAAGAACTAACTGAGATAGAAAAGGATCTGCTCATCATTCGGAACGCGACAAATTGCCTATCCAGTGACGAAAGTAGCCGAAGCTTAAGTTCAGAGTACGAAAGAAATCCGAAGGCTTTGAAGAGAAAACGAGTGAGTTTCTCCACTGAAGAAGTTATTGTATATGATGGTACGGAGTCACCTAGCGTTAAAAAGAGTAAAGTAGACGATAAGTTAGAGGGAGATTGAAGGAGTGGCAGTAAATGTCGGTATAGTTGTGACTATTTCCGAATTATGTTTTTTGTCCTTTTCGGATAGGGGCCTTTCATATTATACGTTTGTGGGGGGAGCGAGTGGGACGTAAATATTTTTTACTGCTACGACTAAAATGGTGTGCTTTTGTGATCAAAATTTTTTTAGAGATGTTACACATAAAATTTGTAGTGAATGAGTAACATATATTATGGATGGCCCCTTACAACAGTTAACCAATGGGCTGCCGGTTTGAATCCCGCCGAGATGAAGTAATTCCTATTCATATCATTTAATTGGGTTACTAGTAATGTAACTTAGTAGTAAATTTTGTTTTAAAAATCGTGTTATTTTTTTTTTCAAAATCAAATCATTAAACTTTCAGTTACAAATGTATCGACAATATGTTTATTGAAGAAATATATCAAAGATTGTGTTATTGTATATAGTGTTTTTTATTTAGGCTAGTTTATAGACGAAAAAGTAGTCTGAAAACTAAATATCGCCTTAAAATTAGTTACATAAAGTTCACAATACGTTGTGTTCTGTGAACAAAAGTAGATTTATAATGGGCGTAGCACATATTGTTGAAGATGCCAAATTTGGTTGAATGTCTTGTGGTTTTATTGTGACAGTGTGCTGTTAGTGTTTGGCTAAATTAGGGCCATTATTCTGTGTATTACAATTTACTACTTAAGTTGCAAAAGTGTGGGTTTGGGTGACATCGGCCTTCTATTGGGCCAAGGCCATTTGATGTCTTGACAGCATGTCTGTGTTTCATGATCAACGTACGATCTATTTGGTTCCTATTAGGCCTTATTTAGCTATATGTCAGTTTTAGCGCCGGGCCAAAGTCTTAATGAGTCGATGGCATGTGACTTGAGTCATAATTTATTTTTTAGGTACAAAATGTTGGGTTCCTATTGGGCCATGATTATTAGTACCAGTAAATGTAAGTGCCGGGCCAAGGTCTTTTGCTTGAGTCTGATATCTGTCAAATTGGGCCATAATAACATTAATAACACATATAAGCACCAGAAATTTTTGGTGAGAAGCCTTTTTGCATTCTTTGGTTAAAAGATTTTATAACCCCAAAATTCTTTCTTTTTTATTCCTGTTTCAATAACTTTACACTACAAGATGTTCAACCCATATATTGTATTATTATTGGGTTAATATACTATTATGCGTATTAAGCTGTGAAAAAATATTCTGTGATGCAAAAGTAGGAATCGTAGAAATTTGTAATTATCATTAAGACGATTCAAATGTAGAAAATAATTAATTCTTCTGCAACGTAATTTTATCTAATGACAAATAAAGAAATCATTTTAGTTCTGTTTAACACAGTTTACATTTTTGACTTAGATTTTCCGATTGGTCTCAACATATTACAATAATGATTAGACTCAAAACACGCAACTAGCCTAAAAATGAGGACATATTACATATCATTCTACGCGAGGCCAGAGCTCGACTTGTCGTTTTCAAGCATTCTTTCAATTGGAAGCAAACACTGATATATTAAGTTTGGAATTATTATTATTATTATTGGCTATGTATAAAACACAAAGAAAACACGACATTTTAACGACACAATTTTATTAGATGTGCCTTATCAAGCAAGCGGTTAATAAAACATCGTGGATAAATCTCCAAGAGACACATTAATAGCAGAACTAATCAAATAATTTCCATGCCATATTAAATGTTTATTTCTCACCCCACAGGTATAACTTTTTAGGTTCACTTTTTAATGTCACTTATAGATTTCATTTGTGAGTATGGCCTAACCCAATATAAATGGTGTCAACTAAACTGCAGTAAAAAATAACTCTTTCATAGTTAAGCCAATTGCACCATTTCTATGATTGTTGTAAATTAATTAGAAATTTTTGCGAGTCGACTTTTGGGCCATAGTCATTTTCACAGATCGGCTTTTGGGCCATAGTCATATTCACAAGTCGAGTTGTGGGCCATACTATTGTTGACGGTTAAAACATGAAAGTTTTTAGTACATTACCAATAGGTTTGCCATTTAAAGGTAATAAATAGCAGTTCTTCCAATGTATAAACTTTAGTTAAGTAGTTTAGTTTAAGTTGGTTTATATTACTTTTTAATACTAATTGGATTACTCTATTTTATGTTTCGTTATTGAAAATGTTATAAAATATTGTATAATCGAACATTTGGTCCAATATTGGACTATAGGGGAATCAGACTGTGCTGGCCATTAATACTTTTTAAAATTGGTGATGTGTAAGATTAGTTTCATTTTAGTAGAGTAATCCCATTAATATTTATACAGAGTTACTGAATGCTTGCACTCTAAATAAAATATTGTACAATAATAGTTTGTTGTTTTATATTGTATTGATATAGTTACTACGCCGCAGGATCATTTTTTTTATTAATACTGGTAATACTGAACTTAACCTGTGAAACTTATAATTTTCTTAATACACAGTGTAGCTGATAATGGCACACTTACCTCCTGTCCTGTGTAGTCGTCCGGGCACAGCACGGGTCGTCACCCCACCTGGGCTAAGCGATATGGTGGTATGTACGACTCGAACTGACTAAAACCACACGGTGTTCCGTCACAATCCAATCCATTTTATCCCCTGTCAATAATAATATGTCTCGGGCCTGGTTCTGCGTCAGGAGCCGGATACCCTGTCCGTCGCCCCCAGGCAAGCGCTCATGGAGGCCGGAGATCGACTTGCTCTCTCCGGCGTCTGGTGCGTCTTCTGCGGGACGGGAGAGTACTAATTCGCTCCCGTTCCCTTTCCGCCGCCTCCTTGACATTTTTGAATTCTTTTCCTTGAATTCCACGCGCTTTCGCTCTGGACCCTGGAAAATTAAAATACCCTAGTATAACATAATTATAACCATATTTAACACAAAGTCTTCCAATATGTTAAATAGTTCATCGGTTTGAGGTGGAATATAAATGACACTACAACAAAATAGAAATCGTTAACGCATTATGTACTAAAGTACAAATTAATACAAACCTGTAGATATTTGTCTATATTTATATCGTCCGGCATCGATACTTCTCGTCACTCCGTAATCAGCTAGGTTGCATTTTAATATTTGGTATCCAGGCGCCAAACATTTAATCAAGTTTCCGTGAGGGCGAATAAATCTGATTCCGATAATTATAACAAGGATAATAACCCCTCACGTTCTGATACAGAATGTTGAGATTTCTGATATCGATAGTATCGATCTCTAGCAATAGAATTTTCGTAATTTTCGTCTATCGATATTATCGAAATCCATATTTTCGATAGGACTATCAATAACAAGATTGATCTTCAAGGCCACGATAGTATCACGATACAATCGAGTCTATCGCTACCGCAACAACACTATCCCGCACTCGCACTTGAGCGCGCCACGGCCACTGTACACATTAAAACGGTAACGTTGTTTATTATCTTCGACGTCGCTTATCCGATTTTAATGCTTTAATTTCCTGCTCATAATCTACACATTTTTTGGTGACTTCCTGTAATGAATGTCTCTTTTTCTATTTTTAAGCGCTGGGACAGTAACGGTTGCCTTGATTTCTCCTAATTTATTTGCTTCGAGGGAAGTTAATTTTACCATTATGACTTGTTCCATTATATCTCTCACACACTGATTGGTAAATGCCTCGTTGTTAAGAACACTAAGGCGTACTGGAGTATCATCTGTTACACGTATTCGCTGAGTTACGTCACGACAGGGGTCACGCTTGAAAGTACGGGGGACGTGTTGTTGTTAGTGTCCAACAGAGATGGTGATGCCGGCACACCCCAACTCACCATGTGTTGGGGTGTGTTAAATTAGGTTTAGTGTTCATGATAACTTTCAACACTCAATTTTCTTAATGCAATTACTGTGTGCTGTGTTTAGTGCTGAAGGTTGCTGTAGCTGCTTGCTGCCTCCGCACTGGTACTGCAATTCCATACCGAGTGCTCTTGCTGGCAGCACTGGAACTGCGCTGAAGGTTTGATATGGAGCGCTCTGGTCCTTCGAGGCAGATGTCGGTTGATATTGATTTTGGAACATTCATACTGTTATATGGCCTTACTTACATCCATTACATTTTAGGAGTTTCCCGACAGCCGTCTTTTTGAAACAAGCGCAATTTATTTTTGCATTCAAATCAGTATGTTACGAACTACGGTTAATAAAATGTTGCGAGCGAGAAAGTATTCTCAGGTTTTCGTAAGAGTGAAAGAGTTTGGTGAGACGAAGGCGGTGCGACACGGACGCTTCGCTTCCCCATTTAATGAACTGTTAGCACAGCTTTTCCACATACTGATTAAAGATTTACTTATGCAGAAAATCCACTGAATTAATATTGTTTCATTAAGTACAGTTTGTGATTGTGTTACATCCTACGCACAATAATATTCATTTTATATTTTTCGAGTAGTACGTAGTTGAAATAGGAAGCTGCTTGTTCAAAGTTATATTTGTTTCCTATTGCATTATTTAAAAGCTTTCATATCATAATAATATATAATATAATAATAAAATTTTGGCAGTTTTTTCTGTCAGTTCTGTAACTTGCCGTTCTAAAATACTCTACCAGACATAGATATAGGCCACAGTCAATTTTCCTAGCGAAAAATATGTTCGTAATCATATTTTTTATGTGATTAAACTATAAATTAACGTCTCTTGAATGTTTTTGCTAAGACACCTTGCTTCTCTCCAAATTTCATGATTTTATGTCAATGGGAAGTTCCCAATAGGTTTTGATTTACCTGCGAAGTGTTAAAATTAAAAATATATGGCATATATGGCCAATTCTTTTGATTGCTTTTGACTTAGACGCTGGATTTTTTTACAGATTCAAGGGTCCGCAGACATTAATATTTGATGTTAATTTCAACTTGATATCTACACGCGTTCCTGAGAAAAATGGTCTTTACGGACAGACACAGAAGGACAACAAAATAATCCTTTAAGGGTTCCTTTTTCTCTAACGGAGATATGGTGTGGTCTTTTAGTGATTACGAATAAAACAAGCAACAGTTTACAGAATAACGTGTCTACAACAAAGTCTAGGTATGCATCTCTGATGGATTGTCAGTAACGCGTAATAATTTCAATCACGAATCGACTGCTAATGAAAAGAACCTTAATGCTGAGTATAAACATAACAACGAAAGAAAAATCATTTGCAGCATACGCATCACCTTTATTGAAAGATCATCAGAGTCTTTAGAGTTGAAAGGCAAAGAAAAGTTTCAAAACAACTTTATTCACGGCATTTACTGTTTTGTACTTTTTAATCGGGCCCAAAGTTCTTGTGTGCCCTGGGGCCCCAGCCTACCTAAGACTTGATCCTTGATTATAGCTCAGTCCAGGGTAAGAGTGACAGGGCGTGGTATTCTGTCGTCTCGTTTTACGAGAAGTGATGTACGCTAATAAAGAGGTTGCGGACAGAGAACAAGCGAGGGGCTAGCTGTTGTGTAGCCCGGCCGAGACTGGCGCTACTTGTGCTCCCATCTAGAAGGGGCCAAGGTCACCCGCCCTCCACAATAATAGGAGGTTATTGGTATTGGTATTGGTGTAGGGCTCTGTTTCCGCATTTAGACTCATAGATGGTCCATTATGCGTTCAGGTAGGCTGACTAGTTGAGCCAGCCTAGCTCCTTCCAGAAGCACAGAAGCCTCCTGGGGCGTTCGCAGGATTCTAGGAGCGATCTCGCACCCGCGAGGATACTTGCCCGTTGTGTGGCCACTCCCTCGCACTCCAGGATAACGTGGGCGGCCGTTTCCTCCGCGTCGAGACATCCTCTGCATAGAGGACTGTCTGTCGCACTGATGGTGAATAGGTGCTGGTTTAGGGCTAAGTGGCCCGTAATGGTTCCTACAACTATTCTGATGTCCAGTCGGTTAAGACAGCAGTCTGCAAGTTAAACGTGGTGAGACCTCCGTCAGCACCAGTTTAGACTGCCTACAGCCCGGTGTGTCGGCCCAACGGCCGTTGTGCGCTTCACGAGTCCGTTGTCTTACCCATGAGCGAAGTTAATTAAAGGGAAGTGGCAGTAGCATAGTTGGGCCTGCCACTGACGTTGCGGATCCCTCCCTTGCCGGCTCATCGGCCATGCCCTCTGATCCATTGCAGAATTACCCCATTGGCAGAGGCTAAACGCTCTAGCGTCTGGTGGCATTCATAAATAAGGCCGGAGTTAATGATGTTGCCCTCCAGGGCCCTTAAAACGGCCTTGCTGTCTGACAGTATTCGGATGTTGTACTCCTTTATACCTTTTGACATGACCGCAGTCGCGGCGTAGGTTATTGCAACACACTCGCATTGAAATATGGAACTGTGTTGACCAAGCGCCAGTGATATTTTTATATTTAAATCTTGTGAGAAAACTCCGGCTCCAGTCCCTGACCCCATCTTGGAACCATCCGTGTAGATTCGCACTTCATGTATACCAGATTGATCTCGGTCGTTTTCAAGTAGTTGTATTTGATACTTCCTCTCAAAGATGTATTGTTTCGGGATCCTGTCGCATGGGGCAGCGATTAGTGGTTGATATTCCACTACTTGATTCCATAATTTGATATGGGGAACCTCTCGGTTATACCACAGACCCAAAAGTTTAAGTCTGATGGCTGCCACAGCTGCCTCCTGTTGTATATACAGGTCCAGTGGGGCTAGATCAAGAGCCACGTCAAGGGCAGTTGTGGGAGTTGTGCGCATGCAACTAGTGACGGCAGTACATGCTAGTCTCTGGAATTGCTGTAGTTTGTTTCTGACAGTGCTTAGCTGCGTTCTCTGCCACCAGGCAATAGCACCGTATGTGATGATTGGCCGTATAACCGTTTTGTACAGCCATAGTGTGATTTTCGGTGATAGCCCCCAGCTTCTGCCGAGGAGTCGCTTGCATTGGCAGAAAATAATGCAGGCCTTATTTAGTATTGCGTCCAGGTGCCTGTTCCATAGGAGTTTACTGTCCAGTATCACTCCTAGATACTTGACCTCCTTGGTAAGGGCTAGACGGGTGTCAAATAGTTTAGGTAGCCTCAGATCTCCTAAACTTCGTTTATTTGTGAACATAATCATCTCCGTCTTTGTCGGGTTCACTGTTAGGTTGTGTTTTTCGCACCACTGTATATAATATAACCACCACTGTAATAGGAGGTTAAAAAGAAAACAACTTTGTAATGAATAATTATATGTATAATTAGGGCGAGTATACAAGTGAAATACAAAGCAAATACTACAGAATATAGCAGTTTGTACCGGCTCTCGTTCAAATACGTCACGATCTTGTACCGTTTGTCAAAGAGAAGATCTGAACACCACAGCAACTGTAAATATATAATCTATACTAATATTATAAAACAGGACAAAGATTGCAGGAGAGAGCAGACGGGTCACCTCACGGTAAATGATTACCGCCGCCCATGGGCACCTGCAACTCAAGAGACACAAGTGCGTTTCCAGCTTTTAAGGGGGGAAGAAGGGGAGAGGGGGGAGATAGGGGAAGGGTTAGGGCCTCCGGTAACCTCACTCACGCGGCGAAAAGCAATGGAATCATTGCTTTACTGCCTGTTTTTTGCGAGGCCGTGATATCACTCCGGTCGAGCCGGCCCATACGTGCTGAAGCATGGCTCTCCCACGAGTTAATTTTTGGGTTACTTACTCAATCATTATTTTTCACATCTTTCGCTTTTTATCAGTATTTCCTTTCAAATAATTTCAACATAATATAATAGGTATGTAATATATTGATAACTTTTTGGTGAATTTTTTAAATATGTATAAGTAAGTAGGTAGTTAGGTACCTACTTAGTTTGGTCATAATTACAAATAAAGTAAAATGTCCGGGACATTTCACAATTTTTATGTTAAATAATATGATTACTCTATACTTATTTCTTGAATTCCATTAGAACTAAAATACTTTTCGGCTTATACATTTCACGATAATTGCATCACACGCAATTCCAATGAGTGCCGATTTGGTCTGCCAGATGTTCTATTCCTTACTTCCATAGTATTAATCAATTAATATACCATATATATATTCCATAGTATAAGTATGTTTATCAGCAGTCTGGTTACCATAGTATAGGCAGACGGCCGATGTGTGAGATATGTGAAGTTATTTTTACTATTAAAGTTTTACTGTTCTCAGAATAGAACACGCCGCGCCGGAAGGAAATGCTTATATTTTATATGAGATCTGTTTCAACTGTATGCTATTAATGGTGTATAATAAAGAATTTTATATCTATCCATCTATCTATCTATCTATAGCACATAGAAGATCCACTGGAGAATATTTGGACCGATTATTCAGAGTATATAGGTCACAAGAACTCAACATTTTCAGGTTGTGGATTGGATCATTTTTGCTTAAATCGGTCCATTTTTGGGTAACACAATTCCAGTCTCCTCTGCAGCTTATCTGCAAAGCCAAACTCTAGTTCGCTTCGCAAACGTGAACATTTCTGCCGCATACATACGTCTTTATTACCCCATTAAATCGGGGTCCCATTGTACAGTTAAAAATTGAACATGCATTTAAAATAGGGACAGAAACAATATATTTTGTACTAACTACATATCTAGAAGAACACAGGCTATCGACTTAGTAAAGAAACAGCTGATCCAGTGACACTTACAATTCCAAACGAAGCGATAAATATACAACCAGTTTTCAAACTCAGAGTGTAACTGAGATTTGCTGGATCATTGTCTTCTAAAAAATATTTGATCATTTCGTCTAACTTGTTCGTTTCTTTTCTTTATTTACATAATCGAAGTGAACAAAAAAATTAATTGTGTGACATTTCATTGACCACTCTAGGCATAACTAAGCATTTTAGTTTATGTAACTAAGTTTATGGCACGCATAGAACATAGAGTATTTTTACATCCACTAATTAATGAGGATATAGTTTGTAAATTATTGGCCAAGAACAACACAGAACATTATAAACATAATTTTTACTTTGCTCCACCATCTGTTATCAACGTATATTTAATAAAAATCGATTGCGTAATTTTGCACATTGGCCCCAATTCTGTTACTTCACTCGCTAAATTAAAATTCACTAAATTTTGTTTCATATAAGAACTAAACCTTGTACACTTAGAAACAAGGTCTTATTTCAAATTGAAACAAGTAGGTAACATATGTCGCAATCGAAATAAGCAATTTATTTTTCGACTACAGTCTGATACGCTTAAATAAACTTTAATACCACGTAGCGAGAGCCGCTATCCGTTGAATGCCATCTCTTTTGCTCTGCGTTTTTAGTAATCGTCTTCGTAGGTGTAGATTAAAAACACGTCATCCTTGTTCGTTTTGAACAAGTTTTTATACGGCAATTATACAGCGTTTGAATAAATGGAGACTCTCGATGCGTGGAAATTAAGTTGAGTATACGTTGACAGGTTATAGTGAAATTTAGCGGCGCTGAGAAATAGATGCTAGTAACAAATAAAACTTATTACGAAGAACACTAGGTTGATTTCATATGAAGAAATTAAGTCAGGTTTTAGTTTAGTCGAGTGTACAATAGATTCGGCACCATTGGTCCCAATTCTGTTACTTCACTAGCTAAATTAAAATTCACTAAATTTTCTTCATATAAGATGTAAACCTTGTACACTTCAAAACAAGGTTTTATTTCAAATTAAAACAAGTAGGTAACATATGTCGCTATAGAAATAAGCAATTTATTTGTCGACTAAAGTCTGATACGCTTAAATAAACTTTAATACCACGTAGCGAGAGCCGCTATCCGTTGAATGCCATCTCTTTTGCTCTGTGTTTTTAGTAAGCGTCTTCGTAGGTGTAGATTAAAAACACGTCATTCTTGTTCGTTTTGAACAAGTTTTTATACGGCAATTATACAGCGTTTGAATAAATGAAGACTCGATGCGTGGAAATAAAGTTGAGTATACGTTGACAGGTTTTAGTGAAATTTAGCAGCGCTGAGAAATAGATGCTAGTAACAAATAGACCTTATCACGAAGAACACTAGGTTGATATCATATGAAGAAATTAAGTCAGGTTTTAGTTTAGTCGAGTGTACAATAGAATCGGCACCATTGTCTGCCAAAATAAACCATTGCAATCATTAGATGGAATAAAAATAAAATTGCTTCATAAGAAGAAGAAAGAATAAAAAGAACTTAATAATGTCAATTGTTGTGCATCTTATTTAAACGTAGGTATTAAAAGTTTTAATTTTTTTTTATCGTATATTACTTTTTAACACATTTGTTTATTAATCTTTATTAAGTAACTGGTGAACGTAATCTACAAAATGATATGTTTATAACTAATTTTATAGAACTTTTAGATGCATATGCCCCCTATTGTATTCGTCTCAATTCGTCAAAAAAGAATGGATTTCAGAAGTAGGTACAATAATAATATTTAGTATATTCATGTCGGAAGTCGAACGATACACTTCTTTACTTAATATCCGGTGAGACGGTTTTGCAAAAGATCTTCTAAATTAACCGGAAATCTGATTTATTATCGCAACACGATTACTTTTGCATTTTTGTAGCGATTTTTAGGGTTCCGTTCCTCAAAAGGAAAAAAGAAACCCTTAGAATCACTATGTTGTCCGTCTGTCTGTCAAGACACTTTATCAGGTCATCGTTTAGGCATCAAGTTGAAATTTACATCAAATACCCAACAGTCCCTTGAAGCTGTAAAAATATATATATCTTCAAAGTCAACGCACTCAGAAGATACAGCCATTCAAGCCTTAGATTTATCCAAATATGACGATTTCGGTAAATATAAACCTATAGGTTACATCCCATTGACAATACAGGAAAAAATCTGAAGATCATTAAACATAAAAAAAGATATTTTTTTTATTACAAACATATTTTGCGTTTGAAATGTTGTTTTTGAAGAAAGTGATGCCATCTACTAGTGACATTCATCAAACTGACGTACGTTCGGACGAAATTTTGAATAAAGGTTTTCGCTATTGAGCACTAAAGGCGTTATAAATATTCACCTCAATTACAATTATGTTTCTGTTTATTTTACCATATGAATTCCGCACACAATAAGTACTTTATTGAACTAATTATATTTTTAAAGATTAATTAATAATGAGCTGACAGAACTAAATGTTTAGATTAGCGCCATCTAGTGGATCTATATATGTATTATTAGCGTGACGGTGCGAAATCAGTGCTTTTTCCCCTTAGCAAAAGTGCACAACGTGCCTAAACAAGTTTTCACTTCAAAAACAGTACTTTTATTTACATGAGTAGGTAAGTATTTAATAAAAATGTTTTTTTTTCGGTCCAAATTGCACGGAATTGAACAAAACAGTCAAACCTTTGACAGTAAAAACTAATCGAACTCTTGTAGAGCTTAATGGATAAAGAGTCGGACTTGGCATCGAGTGGTTGCGGGTTCAAACCCCACCCAGCTTACTACCGACGTGAACCCACTCCTAACACAAGCATTTAGCTTAGCTGGAGGGTATAACAAGAATACTAGTAATGTGTGACCTTCGGTACCAGTATTCTTCTTCAGTAGGGCAAATTTTGTATATTTTTATGCAGATATTTTCAGGGAAATTGGACATTCTATAAACCTCCTTAGTATTAAATACCTACCCATAGTTTCATTCTTGACAACCCTCTCTCTTACGAAATATTGGCTTTATCTGTAAATTTTCAAGTGCAATTTGTCAGTTTTAACATAAGATTTCTGTAATTAAAATAACAAATTTTCCTAAAATTGTTAGCGCTTTACGTTATTCATTGGGTCTACCGCACGTCCCTAAAATATGACCCCACTTTTCTGTAACAGCCTGTATATATATATATATATATTATGTTTTGCTCATAAAACGTTCCAAATAACTATAAAAACAAACAAAACATGATCATGATCACACCTTATTCCAATACGTGTAATGTTGATTCCGTGCACATGTATAACGTCGTAAGTACATTAGAAACTGAACACTTTTATCCTCTTACATTTCCAGGAACAACATAATCGGATTTGAGTTCGCTCGACTACCTTATGCCGGTGATACTAACTGACGACGGTTTTGGTGTTTATAGTACGATTTAAAGTTGCAGATAGAAATAAAATGTAACTTATAATATAAAAAATAAGGTCTTATATAATACAAGGTGTGTATATTTACCTAATTATAATCCGTATTTTTCTCATACAGTGCTTTTGAACACGAAATCGAGCCGAAATTTAGAAGCGCATCCCGATTAATACAAGTCAAGTCACAACTTTAACTAAAATCTTTTATAATGTTTTTATTTACAAGCCACTCTAACATTAAAATATTAAATCCTACTAATATTATAAACGTGAAAGTTTGTGAGGATGTATGGATGTATGGATGTTTGTTACTCTTTCACGCAAAAACTACTGAACCGATTGCGATAGAACTTGGTATGTAGATAGCTGCAGATCTGGATTAACACATAGGCTACTTTTTATCCCGGCATTCCCACGGGATCGGGACTTACGCGGGTGAAACCGCGAGGCGCTGCTAGTACATATATAAATCAGAGAATGAGAAACATCTTTATACACGGAGTGCCTTACGTTTATCTAACTTTAAACGATTTCAAAACGAAAAAAAAAATAGTTTTAAAACGAAAAATAGATAAAGCATTTACCGGGAACGCGGCCATTTTCCCGCCTAATTTGGCACACCCGTGCGTTGCCTGAGCTATGATTCATTTTCAATGATGACAGATTGATACATTACGTACATTTGCAAACGACTACGTTGCTACCATGATACAACGAGATGTTATGTACTAGAAAAGCCACTCAGAACAAAATACATGTTCCGTTTTTATTTGAAATAAAACTTAAACGCGCTGCAACTGAGTGCTGTTGATTCTTAATCAACTTTGATCTTGGTCGTATTCAGTTTAAATAGAAAAATAAACACGTCGCGTCGTTATGATTATTTGACTGCACGGATTTTTCAAAATTGTAATTGCTATCAATTACAATTTTGAAAAAAGTCTGCAAGATTGCTGCAGACTCGGGACATCAATTTGCGGATCACACAATTTTTTGTCTCGTATGGGTTTGAACCCACAACACTCGGCGCGGCATAGTGGCGAGGTGGCCACTTTAACCATTGCGCCATCCGTGCAGTCAAATAATCATAACGACGCGACGTGTTTATTTTTCTTTTTAAACTGAATACGACCAAGATCAAAGTTGATTAAGAATCAACAGCACTCAGTTGCAAGGAAAACCTTCAGCAAATTATTCATTGGATATTAACGCTGATGATTTCTGTGAAGAAATTGTGTCATGTCAGACTTTTTCAAAATATGGAATAATGATGCGGTAAAAGCTCTCGAATTTATGTATTTCAGCTATTTGACAGCCGTATGCCCAAAATCACCATAGCATTAAGAATATTGCTAACTGAGCCAGTTAAAATAGCAAGGTCGTTTTCTAAGTGAAATCTGATAAAAAATTACCTGCGCTCAACAATGGGACAGGTAAGGTTTACAATATGTATAGAAGAGGCCATGTTAGACCATATTTCGCAAACAGAAAAGTGAGAAGAGTGGAAATCATATAATAATGTTTATATTTTTCGTCATTTTCCACTCTTCTTGATTTTATTTGCAAAATACAAATTTGATATGTAGATAGCTGAAGACTTTTTATCCCGATATTCCCACGGGATCGAGACTTAGGAGGGTGAAACCGCGGGGCGCTGCTAGTTCTATTTTCTGAAAAAAGTTGTGAGGGAGACGGGAAAGGAGCGAAAAGGAGAGGGTCAGGCTCACTAACCACTAGGCCAACAAGTGAGGACTGGCTTGTTGGCCTAGTGGTTAGTGACCCTGACTGTTATGCTACAGGTCGTGGGTTCCATTCCCACCTGAGTCTGGGTGTTATTTGTGTCCGTTGTTTGTATGTTTGTAAAGTACCCCGCGACACAGGAGTAATTCCTAATGCGGGAGTTGTCTTTTTAAAAAAATAAATAAAAGAGTGAGCTTATTGAAATTTAAAGATTCTATGAATTAATATAATACGTAACCTAAAGACGTGGTGAATGAACGTGTTTTAATAAGTTTGATTCCGATATATACTACATCTACTATACCTTCTATAAAAATAGAGTTTCCACCATCTTTGTTTTGCTTATGGTTAACTGACGAACACTTTAATGCCTCGACTTATTAAGAATTTGAGGAGGTCTATTCCAGCCTGATCGTAACTTGTATTATTACAGCAACCTAAATAAGATTTTAATGTACCTACGTAGGTAACGCCTACTTAAGTGTTCGAAAGGCTTCTAGAGAAAACACTCACGGCTCTAGCGTTATATAACCTTTTATCGCAAAAGAAAGGCCTGTTCACATAATGAGCAAATAGTTTGTGGCAAACTGTAAGTAATAAGGACGTTAATGTGTTAGCAGATTTGGTCACTAATAAATAAAAAAATAGTAACAAATTTCAACATAACTAATGGCACTACAAAGTTTATGTGATCCCAGGTTCCCTATTAAATTGAGAGGATAAATTTATAAATAGCCCTTCCGCCCTGCATGGATCTGAATGTTGGCCAACAAAGAGAACAGATGCGAGACGCCTGCATGTAGCTGAAGTGTGAATACTGAGATGGATGTGTTGTGACTAGGATGGACAAGGTGAGGAATTCGAGGACATTCGAGGAAGCCTGAACGAAGCGCCAGTGAAAAGTTGAGATGCAATAGACTATCCTGGTATGGATATGTAATTCGGAGGGATAAACGAAAATTGGCGAATAGAGTTTTATGTATGGAAGTGAACGGATACAAGAGTAGAGAAGTACGAAAGAAAAGATGGGACTTGATAGAGGATATGGCTAGAAAGGAAGTAAGCAGTGAACTAACGAATGACAGAATGAGAGACGAAAACACATTGAACCGACCCCAAGTACATTTGGAAAAGGGCAAGAAGATGAAGATGATGATGATGACGATGAGCTATTTTTTGCCGTAGGTCAGACATCTGTTTTTGAAATTCGTTTAGATCTGCCTGTAATTTTTTTAAGGACAACAAGGACCGTATTAGGAATATTCCTGTTTTGCGAAGGCCTCATAAACATACAAACAACGGACTAAAGGATCACCCAGACTCGGGAAAACTGTTTGTAGGTTACACAAATTTTTGTCCCGTGAGGGATTTGAACCCACAACACGTGGCGCGGCGGAGGGGCGAAGTGACCACTTAAACCATTGCGCCATCCGTGCAACATTGCGCAGGTAATGTAATTAGCGTGAGAAATAAAAGTAGTTGTTTAAGAGTAAAAATAATTAAGTTTTGCAAAAAAATTAAATAAACAAAAATATTTTTCATGAGTTGCATTTGAATAATACAAAGCATGATTGTTGATGCCAAAAGGGCTAGAAGCAGACATGGTACGATATTGGTGATTCTGATAAAAATAATATAATGTAGGCATATGTAGTATTATATGCCAATAAAAAAATATCACTTGTTTCACTGTAATCTAGCACACCAATTGCAGAAACAGTTGAATCAAAATGACTACAGTAGTTTTTGAGTTATAAAAGATTAAAATCTGTCAATACGCAGCACAATTTTCGCCTCTGTAGAATATAGGCCCTAATACTTAACTTCCCAACGTTAGAGGTTAACAGAGATTTACCAACATACATGTTTGTTAGAGGAATATTATATTTGACTCTGTTGTATATCTACTACACAGTTTTACAAAATGTAGATTACATTAGATAGATTCGATCAGAACCATTTCAATCTGAAAGTGTCTTCAGACACCTTTATATTTTTTAACTAGCAACCCGCCCCGGCTTCACACGGGTAGCAGAGACATCTTCAACAATCATCATCATATTTCAACCAATTTACACAAAATCTTAACAAATTATATACGTAAACCTTTTTCATGAATCGCTCTATCTATTGGTGAAAACCGCATGAAAATCCGTTCAGTAGATTTTGAGTATATCGCGAACAGACAGACAGACGCGGCGGGGTACTTTGTTTTATAATATGCAGTGATTATTTGAATATGTCTGTATACATGCCTTTTTTCTAATGCTTCTTTCTTTTATTAATATCATAATACTGTAAATGTTAATTCCACCAATAACACATCAGAAAATATTAGTCTAATCCTTGAACAATCGCACGTAAGAAAGTTAATAAAGACAAATGGGTCTTTGTTATATCAGGGAAAATATCCGCAGCTTCCCGTGAGAGTGTTCAACAGTAATCGAGTTATATTTTGCAGTATATTCCCTGGCTTGAGATTCGAGTAAAGAGGGTTTCTCACTAAACTAAACCGGCAATCAATTTAGTTTTCACGAGTCTAAATCCGGTTTGACGAATAAGATGTATTGTCTCTTTGTCCCTTCTTCACTACATACTATAAAACAAAGTCCCCCGCCGCGTCTGTCTGTTCGCGATAAACTGAAAAACTACTGAACAGATTTTTATTCAGTTTTCACTAATAGACAGAGTGATTCATGAGGAAGGTTTAGGTGTATAATTTGTACCCGTGCGAAGCCGGGGCGGGTTGCTAGTATCAAATAATTTTAGGAAAAAAATTTTTTTAGTTCTATATATTCATATCCAGATTATGTTTTCATGTCTAATAAATCATGGAGGGGCTCGTGGCTAAGTGGTAACCGAGTAGGTTAGCACATTACAAGGTAAAGTAATATTAGCCAGGTCAGTCTTAGCCTCGGAGAGCACGTTAAGCCGTCGGTCCCGGTTGCCATACGAACATCTGTGGCATTCATTACGGGTAGTTGGAGCCCTAAAAAGTCCGACAACCTGGTTAGCTACAGAACTTCGATATCGCCTAGTTTTTGGATTGTGGAGGTCTGATGGCAGTCGCTTCACGTAAAATATCGAAGTTCAGCCGTTTCGTAGTTAGACCAAAAGCCGTCTCCAACTAAGTTAGGAAAAGGCGCGGAGGAGGATGATGATTTTATAAATCTATTTTTTTTCTAAACGGTGAAAAAACATATTGCCGTGTGTAAGATGTGTCCAGTTATTATTAAAAATAATAATGTTTTGCAATTTTGAAGTCAAATGACAAGAAGAGTTTTAAAATACTATAGTCTTGCAAACTATTCATAAAGTACGATGCAGTGAGTAATATCCTTAATAATATCTCAATGTCGGGAAAAGGGGTTAAATCAAATCTAGTAAGCGTGGTGTAGAATATGTCAGACATTTTAACATAGTTATTGGAAAGTTAAAATTTTATTATAGTAAAATATTAAGCTCAGTTCACACTAATATAATAATAAGAGTTAAACTATAATTATGAAGTTTCCGTGTTAGCTCAGTGGTCACTTTGAGTTAAAATTTGGATTTAAACTATATAAGATTCTGTAACAGATTTAGTAAACAAAGTTATCCAATCAGTTTCATAAGTCACTAATGGATGACGCCACTTTTGTGACGTCATATTCTAGATTGCGGTGTTAAGAGTCTCCATAAGGTAATGACTATCCTAAGCTTGCATTAGTTTAGGGAGGCCAGCTAGCAATGTGCATTCTAGAATTGTGTCCTACTTGGAACAATTACTCGAGATTCACTACCATCTGTTATCGCATTCGTTGCCTTCGTCCTCGTTGGTCAAGGTGGACGGGACTGCGTACGGCCGTAATATATCTACTCCGTCACTGTATTGTAAATAAATTACGCTAACTACATCCCCTCAAGACTTCCGTTTTCTTCGCACGCAGGACGACCCTCTACAATTCTAAATTTAAATAAATTATAGTTTTTTTTTTATGTTATAGGGGGCAAACGAGCAGACGGGTCACCTGATGGTAAGTGACTACCGCTGCCCATGGGCACTTGCAACTCAAGAGTCACAGGTAGAGGAGGGGAGAGGGGGAAAGGGAAGAGTTAGGGCCTCCGGTAACCTCACTCACTCGGCGAAAAGCAATGTAAGGATTGCTTCACTGCCGGCTTTCTGTGAGGCCGTGCGTAGTATCAGTCCGGTTGCGGCGTCGTCATGGGGCGGGTCAATTCTTTCCCTCTGATATGGTGAAGGAGATGATGGCTGGTCCATGCGTCATACTCGTGAACGGGTGCTGCTTGGGGTGACTGGTCGGCCTAGTCAGCGATGCTTTAGCCTATACTATTATTTTGGTTCGATCAACTGCAACTCTAGCCTCTTAATCCAGTCACGAATTATTTTTAAAAGAAGATTTTGTAATTGAATGAAAGTAGATGTGCACCTTGAATGATTTCTATGTTTAATAAGTTCAAACCTTCAATGGTATCACTGAGTGATTTTTATTTTTTAGTACGTTAGCTTTTGGAGCATTTCAATAAAATGAAATTCAGGTGGCATCAGCTTGCATCCTGTTTACCTTTCGTGTAACACTAACACTATTGTACCTGAAGATCTGACTTTTAAAAAGAGTGGCCATGAGTTTCTTTGCCAGTATTCTTCTCATAAGGCTCTACGCATTTTGGAAACTAGAAGTTATAGATCGACACAAGCAGGCAGTAGATTTTGGTGTTTTCACCTAATTTACCTCGACAATCCAGCACATGCTGTGGCGTCTGTTTGTGCCTATCTATGATTTTAACTCTAGCTTCAATTTAACGTTGATAAATATCACTTAGTGTCTTAATTGGATAAATGATTTTGAATTTTAATTTGAAAAAGTTGAGCCGGCCCATACCTGCCGAAGCATTTCTCTCCCACTGTTAAGCTGTAAATTGTGTTCATAGGAACTAATCAAAGAATGGCTTGTTGGCCTAGTGGTTAGTGACACTGACTGCTATGCTACAGGTCGTGGGTTCGATTCCCACCTGAGTCTGGGTGTTCTTTGTATCCGTTGTTTGTATGTTTGTAAAGTCCCCCGCGACACAGGGGTAATTCCTAATGCGGGAAAAAAAAAAATGCTTTAATGGTTAATCAAATAAAAAAGTAAAAACTGTCCACTATCCACATGCCTCGTTCGATCCTTTCTAAGCCCAATCTGTTGGACTCGTCAAACCGAATCATATGAGCCCAAACTCAAGGCGTTTACTAGTAGCATCTGAAGAGTTCCACTGATAACCTCCAGGCTTCATCAGATCAGCTCCAAGAAACCAAATTATTGTATTGTCATCCAAACTACATATACAATTCGACCATTAGAAGTAGGTTAAAATTATCCTCCAAGATTTGTTTACTACGTGGGTCACACTGACAGTTTTTGGAATAGGCCAGTAAGAATAATTATCTTTTTAAAAAAGTATCACCGACTCACTGACCTCTATTATACAAGTAGAGGTCAGTGCACCGACTTCAATGTGCTTTTTAGTGAAAAGTAGATGTATTTTGTTTAAATATAATATAAGTAGGCCAACCAAACGCACTGCTCCAATGAGACAGCGATGTTTCGGAGCAAACGAAAATATCATCGATGTATACAATTTTTAGATGTTTGTTGATTTTTCAAAAACCGCTAGACTGATTTCGATTAAATTTAAATAAGTACCAAATGGGAAGTACACCATTTGAAACAAAAAAAGAATTTTCCAAATTGGTTCAGGCGTCTTCGAATAATCGGTGAACATACATAAAAAAAAAGATTCCGACGAATTGAGAACCTCCTCTTTTTTTTAAGTCGGTTAAAAACAGCAGATAAATGACAAACGATAAATTTCGAATTAGGAACTCTTTGGGAATGTAGATGTATAATGATGCCATATGTCATTTGCTGCAGCGCCCAAGAAGCAGGATCCTCCTCCACTACGACAACGCTCCGCCAGAACGCTCTCTCCGCCAGACGGACTATCGAATATTTGTCTATCGAAGGTGTGGATCTACCGAATCGTCCTCCTTACAGTCCCGATCTGGCAACTTGTAACTTATTTATTTCCAAAAATAAAAGGTACACTTAGAGGATATCGATTCTGAACATGCCATGGCTGCGTTTGAAAAAAGCGTGGAAGAAATCCCTAAAGAAGAGTGGGCTCACTGCTTCAGTCAATAGTTGCATCACATACGACGGTGCTTAACTATCTGATTAATTGCCTGATTAACTATCAAAATTTAATATGTACCTATGTAGAAATGGACATGGCTCTACGTAGGTAATTAATCATTATATTATTTGGCGCCGACTCAAAATAAGTTTATATAAAATTTGATAGTTTATGTAAATAAGCTCAATACTTAAGCTTTATTTATTTTTTGCTTTTTAGTTCTTTTCGTCGGTTGAATTTTTTGCTAAAAATGTGATGATGTGATGATTTCTAAACGCAAATACCTGATAAAGTAATGAAAAGTAAACAGAAACACTATTCGTTCGTACAATTTTCGAAGGTTTCTCTGAATTTTATCAGGATCTCATCATCAGATCCTGACTTCCTTGACATGGGACCACCCTTGAGGTATACCCTATCTAACAAAAAAAGAATAATCAAATCGGTTCATAAGTTACGGAGTGAGGGCTGAACAGACATAAATAAATATATATATTATACGGTCGAATTGAGAACCTCTTTTTTTTTCGTCGGTGTAAAAAAACAATTCCATAAAAGATTTATATGGTTTTCTCATGGATGCCATTGTCAGAACTGGACCAAATTGAAATGGGACCACACGGGAAGCACCAAATTTCAAATAAAAAAGAATTAACAAAAGCGGTTCACCCAGTCGAAAGTTCTGTTTTAACAAACATAAAAAAAAATTAAATACAGTTGAATTGATAACCTCCTCCTTTTTTGAAGTCGGTTCAAAATGTTTCCTTTGTCCATTAAGCGTTACATTTAGTTTTTTTATTGAAACAAATTTAATGATTAGGTAACGTGTAATAACTATAACAATAAGATCGTTGGAGCAACATTAGTAAATTCCTTTCCTCCTTCCTTTTAAGGTAAAAACAAAATGTACTGTTCTAACCCTATGTGGCACAGCGTGATCTGAAATGGGCAAGAAATGTTAAGTACCTACTTAAGTTAGGCTCATTGTAATATGTACCGTAATGAATTTAATTTAGTAAACCCCTCAGGGATAACATTTCATGGCACTAAGTACGCACTCAAATGTAAGTGTGTTTATTCTCTGGTGACGAGCGACTATTTTTCAAATATGTTATGTACTGTCGCGGTTAGAAATGTTATTTTCCACGACATTACTGACCTGCTATAACTGTATGTGTTAACTAAGTCTCATAAAATCTGTTTACTAAGATAGATGACAAAAAAAATATATCTAAATATGCAGTGAAAAATGTAAAGCTTGCTTCACTTGAGTAAGTTTGGCAAACAAGCTCAAAGCCGGTTAGAAGGCGCCTCATACGTGCAAAAATAGGATCTTCTTTTTCACTCTAACTTTGACGTGTAACAGGAGAATATACAATGACACCTGAGTGCGACACACAAAGGTTCCTTTGTAGATTAAAAATATAGTAAGCATTTTTTCTTAAATATAAACATTATTTGTGATTATTTCGTATCAGGAAAACAGTAGATACTATTTCATATAATAAGTAAGTAATAGAAAATAAATCATGACCAATTTAAGTAGGTAAATAGTTACTTACAATTTTTGTTACCTACTTCTCTGTTATTAAAGGTAATTCAGTTAATTTAAAGCAGGTTTATCTATACGTAACATACAAATAAAATATAATACAGTTGTAAATTATTTAACGACAACTGTACAATCAACTGTGCAATTGTGAAACAGACAAGAATTTCACGTTGAATATTTTACTGTGACACCGGAAAAGAACGCTGAAATATACAATAATGGCGTTTGCATTATATTACATTATTTATGTATGTATACCAAAAATCGTATATAAGTAGTTTGTAGATTTTAACATTTACATAGGTATAATATTTCTATACAACACCCTGTTACTAATTACAATTATTAAATCGGTACGCATCTCATATCAAGGCATTTTTTTTTGAAAAGATTACTAGTAACGTGGGTCACACATTACTAATATTCTTGTTAACCCCTCCAGCTAAGTTTAACGCTTGTGTCAGGTTAGGTTAGGGATGGGTTCACGACCGGAGTGCACTGGGTGGGATTTGAACCCGCAACGCTATTACGCTAACGCCGCTTTTATTTTTATATTTTTATTATATAAATTAACTTTTAAACTTTCGCGTTTCATGATATAATTATGTATATTTACGGGTATTAACGAACCGTCTACCTTACGGACTCGACGGCGGAAGGCGTGTACCACTACCACCAGTCAGCCTGTGACCACGGCTAGTGCAATCTGGTCGAAATGTCAGGCAGTTCAGAGGTATGTAACACTTATTTTGTGATCGCGTTAATTCCCGTATATATACATAATTATAATTATAGATTGACATGAATTAGGTAATGAAAATTAAATTTAATGATCTATTACCACACAAAACCTATTTTTTCATATACTGATACAATAAAAAATATCAAAACACAAAAAAAAACAAATCCAATTATTGATGTATTTCAAAAAACAATTGGATAAATATATTTATTTATTTTATTTTAATTAGAGCGGCTGCAGGTCAATTCTAAAAATAAAGGTAATTTTTATATGTATGTAGTTTGTTTGTATATATCCACCCATAGCCACAATCGTTTCGGTTCGATCAAAACGTCTGGCAAACAAAACGGTTTCATACCTTATACATATTATATGTATATCGGAATCGGCAATCATTAGTAGCCACCCCGGACATTTTAAGCAAGCACCATCTGTTAGAGCTCAACAGAATCTACAACTTGACATGCGACACCACTGGAACACATTCTTGTTGCAGCGGTCGAGTAGAACAGTCGTCGTAGAAATTGTCTCGCGTTCCGTAGTTGCCTACATACGTACCTAGTTAGACGGTGATTGCATTGTTACGTAATGACTCGGGACTACACGGGCGTTAACTTTATTTCCTACCGACACCTATCCACACTGCCCACAAAACTAGTGCCGACGGACAAAGTGAAAATAACGTAGGTACAGATGTTATATACATCTCATTTTCACAACAAAGGGTTATTCGCGACGTGAGAGTTAAAGTCATACTTATTTTTGTTTCGTTACTAACAATACTTTATCAAAAACTCAATTACGTTCCGATATCGCGTAGATTACATTTCTCGCAGCGGCCATACTAATTTAATTTCCATATCTGTTCAATCGGAACGTCCTTCATCAAGTCCCTTCCGGTTACAGATGAAACGTGGGGCCCAATTTATTTCTTTATTTTCTTGTTATATTTGTTTAACTTTTTATGTCTGATAATTGAGAATAAAAGGAAAAGTATCATTTCATTTGTAATTATGTCTGCATGGAGAAATTTGAGTGAAGACTAGTAATAAAATTTGCGTTAATTAAATCAGCTAAAAACGACAGTTAGTATGGTGTCTTTAACACGCAACAAGCTGTAAACAAATCTTGGAAGTAAATTTTAATCTACTTCTAATAATTGTCGTATCGAAATTAAACTGTATGTATATATTTTTGGATGGCAAACGAGCAGACGGGTCTCCTGATGGTAAATTACTACCGCCGCCCATGGGCACCTGTAACTCAAGAGTCTGAAGTGCAGTGCCGGCTTTTAAGGTGGGAGTAGGGTAAGGGTGGAAGAGGAGGAAGGGGAGAGGGAAGGATTAGGGTCTCCGGTCATCTCACTCACTCTGCGAAAATCTCTTCTCTCGGTTTTCTGTGAGGCCGTGGTATCACTCCGGTCGAGCCGGCCAATACGTGCCGAAGCATGGCTCTCCCACGATGGATGTGCACTTTGGATGCCAATACTGTAACTCGGTATCTTGGAGCTGATATGATCATGGAGCCAGGAGGTGGATAGTGGATCTCTTCAGTGGCTACTAGTAAACCCCTTAAGTTTGGGCTTGGTAATAGAGGCCTGATGATGAAGCCGGAGTGTGGACACTACCTCTTCTTTACATTTTAATTCGGTTGTTTTCTTTATTTTACTAAATTAGAATTATTATTATTTTCTGTTAACCATAGCCCCATGGGAAGGAGGACAGGGTATTTACAGGGAACCGGTTAGACCAGCTTACACTTGGATCTTGTTTCCCACTATTGGCCACACAAATATACAACATCTGAATCCCAACTGGGTAATGGCGAGAGGGCAAATGTCGAGCGACAATGTCCCAAGCCGCAGAGTCATACCACGTGGAAGTCGGGCGATGTGTCTTCGCGACACCTCTCCTGGTGAATACACGGCTTAAGTTTTGATGATAGATAGAAAGTGGACTGTGTCACAGTGACTCAATTCGCAGACGGTAAAACTAACTGCTTCAGATGGTGAGTTTTAACTGGGGTTCTTTACTCGTAGCTCCAAAAAGCCACACTGTTCTAGTAAAATAGAAATTAACAGACGTGAAAACTTTAATTGTATTCGCATACAACTAATGTGGTCTCATGTTACTAATGTTGTGTTTTGGACAAAGTCGAAGTGTCTAGTTAGATCTAGAAAAGAAAAGGCTCTCAATCTGGTAACGTAAGCAAAACTACATAGAAGTACCAATGTGTTGTTGCCCACTTCAAAATAATTTTGTAGTTGACAGTCGAGTTCGTCTGCAACTCAAAGAGTCACAAGTGCGTTGCCGGCCTTTAAGGAAGGAGTAGGGAAGGGGGAAAGAAGGGGACAGGAGGGGAGAAGGGGAAGAGGGAGAGGGGGGAGAGTGAGAGGGAAGAGTTAGGGCATCCGGCAACCTCACTCACTCAGCGAAAAGCAATGCAAGCATTGCTTTACTACCGGTTTTCTGTGAGGCCGTGGTATCACTCTGGTCGAGCTGGCCTTTATTAAACGATAAAATGATAGGTTCTGCAGAACAGTTGTATGAAATAACGATTTGTGACGTCATACCTCACTATTCAAATCATTTACTTTTAAATTATTGTTGTGGAATCGTGTCAAAATTAGAATTGTTAGACGTTTTAGTAATGTTTTTTCCAAATGTTTATTTTTACCATTTTTTTTTTGGTAAATTTTTCCGGGCTGCAGACCTTTACCTAACATTTTATATTTCAAAATCTGACAACTACATTCGAATGAGCTACCTACTCACCCAGTAAGAAGTACAAGCCGGCCGCAACACACCAACGAGGTTGGTATGCTTAAATATATACCTTCGTATTAAAAACCTATATTACCGATTGTCACACTGTGCGTGTCATTCAGCAATACTTCACTAAAATAGATTTTAGTCATTTACATTACCAGGTTAGAAAGATCTTGTGGTTCTGTCAACAACTATTGAAAAAAAACATTTATTTTTTAATAAATGGAGCTAAACATTCTAATTAACAATATATAACACTAAGGACTATTTACATGCATGCGTCAAAAACCATCTCCACATTGCCACGCTAAATGGCAATCCTAATTCTCTGTGCAAGAAAAAGCCCGCCTTCTGGTCACGAGAAGTGTTGACCAGTCGCTTAGCTAGTTCTTCGTATACGAGTACTCAGACACCATGACCTTAAAGTCTCAACCCCATAAGGCTCAAAATCATTTACGCCGTTTGCGGATGCAGCAGCAGCGCCGGCACAATCAGCTTGGGAGTCCGTTGCTGTAGAGTAAGCCGGTCTTTGACAGTGGGCCGGTCTAATTCACTGTCAACTACGATTAATGAGATCAGGAATAAGTTATATTAGTGTGAACTAAGACTTACGCAGAACAGATTTTAAGCATATAAACGGTTAATTCAATGATGAGATGCAGTTTTCTTCTCACAAGCTTTTTTATTAACTCGTAATGTAATTTTGGAAGCTGTATTTAAACCTTTTGCTCTTATGCTACGGAGATGAAATTGTATATGTTGGTTCAGTTCCCGAGACAATACATTTTTATGCATGCATTATAAGTATGACCTGATTCTGCACTTCGGGCTGACTCCAGACGAGGGAACTCCTCAACGGTCAACAGCATAGAGACGAAATTTTAATAAGAAAGAAAGAAAAATATTTTATTTGTATCTTCAGTTATAACAATAAAAATCAGATGGCTTAAGACTAGGGTGGTACTGAAGACCAAATAGGGTACCTGCGTCAGCTAGTGTCGCAGATCGCTCTGCAACGCTGGTATTCTCGCAGGCCCCAATTAAATTTAAATATCTACATTATTATATATACATATTGTAATTATATTCATATTTTATATATAAATAATATCAATAATGTTATATAAATAATCATATACTATACATAAATACTTGTATTTCACACTATTTAACAAAACAAATTAAATAATTATAATTTAATATACGGAATGTATATAAAGTTGGGATATTCTGGAGTTCCGTAACTGTAAACGAAATTATCAGATATCCGAAATAGATCTGTTCGTAACCGTAACCGAATCTGATATAAAACTTTCGAATAATTTCGGATAAGCGTGGAGTCTAAATAAGACATGTTGTGACAGGTTCTTATTATTTATATGTTGCTAAAATGGTTGTATAATGTTGTTTTTATTTTTAATAATTTCATTATTGCATTTTAAGTACATCACATTAGGAGCTAAATATAGCATCACTTATAAAGCTAATTGTTTTCTTTTTGTGATTTTACTAATAAATGATAACCTAGACATAAAGCTAAATCATTATCTATTTATATTTTCTTATTAGAATTTCTTAAAAAATTAATACCCGTAACTGAAACTATCTGAAAATATTTGAGACTATCGGATAATCAGCAATAATTTTATGTCCGGAACCGTATCCGAAACCAGTATAATATTATTCGTATATCCGTATCTAGATCTGTAATGTCATATCTGTAGCATTTCTAATATAAATAATGACAACGTCTTGAAAGTTAATCTTAAAGTCTTTTTAACTACATGCTATGGCGTAGAACTGTTTTCGTAACACTTGTAGAACTACTACGCGGCCTCTACGAAGAGTTTTACGTAGACGTACATCCTCTACGAATACCGCAATACCATAAGTATTTGAGTGCTTAGTCGTAAACATTTGAGTAGCGAGTATTTGCAGAAGGAATTAAATGGTCTGTTATGTTGCAGTCTTTTTTAGGGTTCCGTACCCAAAGGGTAAAAACGGAACCCTATTACTAAGACCCCACTGTCCATCTGTCTGTCTGTCTGTCACCATGCTGTATCTTATGATCCGTCATAGGTAGACAGTTGAAATTTTCACAGAATGTGTATATCAGTTGCTGCTATAACAACAAATAATAAAATAAATAAAAAATTAAAGGGGGCTCTCTTGTACGATGGTGCGGAACCCTTCATGCATGAGTCCGGCTCGCACTTGGCTGGTTTTTTTATTCCGTAGGTCGGTTTTTTAAGGTGCTACACTCTGCGATTTAGATATGCTTTCTATTCATTCTTACTCCCCTAGGACTACAAAAATACTGGATGGTGTTGTGTGGTTATTTCTGTGAAATAGACAAGGGTAGGGGGTAGGTCTAGTGTTAACGTTAACCGTTTACCATCAGATGAGCTTTCTGGGTACCATACTAATAAAACTTGTTGCCCAGTCATAGCATGGATGATTTATTAAAACGAATGACTTATTTGAACAAGACATTTAATTCAATAATTCGGGCCCGCAGCAGGCTTGCAGAAGTAGATTTCGTGTTTTTTTATTTTTTTTTTAATTTGCCCCCCAGTCTCCCCCTTTGGGGGAATATCCAACAATTCATTTTTGCCCTGTTGATTTGTCGTTCAATTGGTGCATAATTGCGACCTCTATCGTGCCGGTAAAATTGAGGTACATACATATGTATGTATATGTATATGTATATGTATATGTATATGTATATGTATATGTATATGTATATGTATATGTATATGTATATGTATATGTATATGTATATGTATATGTATATGTATATGTATATATATATATATATATATATATATATATATATATATAACTTTTTAACTGGCGGTTGTTTTGGGGTCTAGGGATCATAACTAGACCTCATGTGAAGAAATTTCTGGAAAACTCGACAACCAATAGGTAGAATTTTCTTCGAAATCTACCTAATAGTACCTAACTCGCGCAACAAACTGATATAGTTCAATATTGCTTAACTTCGATCGCTAAGCAACATAAACTACACCTAAAGATACTGCCATACTGCGCCTGAAATAAGAGGGATCCGGGAACAGCTTTCATTAAGACATCCGGGGAGGGTCAGGGCCTCCGGTAACCTCACTCACGCGGCGAAATGTAATGAAAGCATTCACAATTCACAATTCTGTGAGGCCGTGATATCGAGCGTAGTCAACCTGACCCATACGTGCCGAAGCATGGCTGTCCCACGTTTATCCGATAGGAACGACTAAGCTTCTCAAAGCTTATGCAACTACCATTTGAAACTCACTAATTGAGTTATTGAAAACTGCAATCCAACTAAACTACTAAAACCGGTTTAAGCTGGGCTAAAGGCGGGTACACATAAGTGAATTAGTGGCGAAATTCAGAAATACATTCAAACTTCTCCTCTTATGCTGAAATATGATGAATATCAAACACTCGTGTGTAAATGCTTATATATATATATATATATATAGCTCATTGGTCCATGGTTTCTAATAATTTCTGTAGTTTCTTATGTCTTTGTCTCTTTAACTATATTAAAGACTGGCCCGTTGGTCAAGTGGTTAGTGATTCTAACTGCTGAGCGAGGGGTCGTGGATTCGATACCCAAACAGGACAAATATTTTTTTGATATGCATGATCATTTGTTCTGTGTCTGGGTGTAATTTATCTATAATATGTATAGTATTTATTTATTATTTTTCATTTATCAGCAATCTTTACCACAGTACAGGTTCTGCCTAGTTTAGGATCAGACGGCCGTGTGTGAGATGTGTCAAGTTATAAATAATATTCCTCTTTATTATAAATATAGATAGATAAATATAGATAGAATAAATTACATTTTTAAATATGCATATTACAAAATATATATTTTAAAATATAATATTTTTTTTTTTAAAGTATCGCCGACTTCAGTGTGCCTAAATCATGATAAATTGTAATAAGGGGCCAACCATAAATCACGTCACACGAATTTTGGACCCCCCGTTCTTGTAACATGTGGTCATTTAAACGTCACATGTTTTGCAATTTTACACCCAGAACTGAAAACTTTTTTAGTATAAATTATTTTAAAACTGTGCGAAGGGACAAGTATACGTAGCTCTCAGCAGAGTCAAAACTTTAGAAGGAATAGCTCTATCTGATTTAGAACCCTCTAAACTGTTAAGTAAACTCCACCTCCTCAATGAACGAGCATTAGCAGAAATGCACCGATTGAGAAATCTCATTTCTGACGAAAGGTAGACACCGGGAGAGACCTCCTCCTTTTTTGAACCGATTTCGATAAAATTGGAATGGGACCTGCCCATTTTCTGCCCAGGCAAACCCACGGATACTATGGCATACGTGGGTTTGCCTGATGATTCCTGTACCTTGTAGTGTATAAGTACATGTATCAAATGTTATAAGTAGATGTAGATGTTATAAGAACTTAAGTTCTTATGAGGTGTTGGGTTGTTATATTCAATGAGTGTTACAAGTAAGTTCTGATTCTTCGTGGCACCAAAAGCGTGGTTTTAGGACCAAATTTGCTAACTTCATGTTGTTCCTTCTCGTGTCGCTATCAGAAACTTTCCCTGCAAACTTTAATAAACTCTCCGGCGGGGTATCTAAATAAAATATCTCTTTAAATTTATTTTCTGTAAAAAATCTTGCAATGAAATGAGATAGCGTTGTTGGAAGACGCAATTTACTTTGTAAGTAACTAACTATGCTTGGCTTAATATATTTATATTTTAATATATATATTTTTTTTATGTCTGTTCAGCCCTCACTGCGTTATTTATGAACCGATTTTGATTATTCTTTTTTTGTTAGACTCAAGGGTGGTCCCATGTCAAGGAAGTCAGGATCTGATGATGGGATCCTGAAAAAATTGAGAGAAACCCTCGAAAATTGTAGGAACGAATAGTGTTTCTGTTTACTTTTCATTACTTTATCAGGTATTGCGTTTAGAAATCATCATCATTTTTCATCACCATCATCATGATGATGAAAAAAACCATAAAATAAAATCTTTTTAACAAAAAATTAAACCGACGAAAAGAAATAAAAAGCAAAAAATAAATAAACCTTAAGTCTTAAGTGTTGAGCTTATTTACATAAACTATCTAATTTTAAATAAACATATTTTGAGTCGGCGCCAAATAAAACTTTTATAATTAATCAGTTTGTTGTTATCGTATCTGAACTTTTTTTTTTTGGTTGACAGTAAGGAGTACCTACTTACTTACTTACTTACTGTTATCCAATGCGCAACAATGGCGAAATGATTGCTTCATCACTGCAATCCTGCAATTAAGCCTCCTCATTAAAAAAGTCCCTTTCAGATTAAATATTGTAGATGAAAGGTCGTACGAAGAACCAATCGATATTGAGGGCAAACAGCTTCACGCTGAGGCTAGCTTCGAGGGTCTGATTCGTATCTATGTAGGATAGGAACACGGTCAGCAGATTTAAGACTTGTTACAATGTTGAACATATGCTTTACTGAATTTACTATAGGCAATTTCCAATATCTTAATACATATATATATTTCTTCTCCTCCTAAACAGCTGGACCGATTTTAATGAAATTTTTTGTATGGCTTCAGGTGGATTTGAGAATGGTTTAGATTTACAATTGGACCCGGTAGATAACGTTGCGATAGGGTTACAGGAATAAATTTTTTTTACGTTTCGGCAGGACGTCTGTCGGGTCCGCTAGTACTATAGTAAATTCTTATTTTCAATCAGTAATTCCCAAATACGATAAAGATACTGTTGCTAAAATTAAGCTTATTTAAGCGGCGGTAGCGTAATGGTTAAGGGGTCGGACTTGCGATCAAGTGGTTGCGGGTTCGAACCCCACCCAGTGCACTACCGTCGTGAACCCACTCCTATTATATATTACTAGTGTTTATCTGTTTATTGTTTCCTTCATGATTAGATCATTCTTTCCTTGAAGGGATAGGCAGTAATGTAAAATGCACATTTTGTCAGCTTCGTATATTTTGCGTGTCCCGTTATTAGAAGCAAGCCACATTGTATTGACGATTTGAAACTGTGCTGCTACTGAGAATTATGCACGGGGCCAAATAGTAGGACAGTAAAGATGGTAAAGATGCTATTTCTATGGTTTTTTTATGTGGAATCTTAATCGTAAAAGTAAGCACTAAACTTTTGAATTTGAAGATCTTGACACAGTTTTCTCGTAGAAATAACATATAGAAAACAGTTAGTTAGTAGTTAGTTTCAAAATTAACAAGCATATATAAAAAGAAATGCGTTGACAGAAAAATCCCTTTAACAATATAACAAAAAGTTGATGATCTTTGAATGGCTGAACGATGAAGATTTTCTTCAACTATAGCAAGAACACTTTCGATTAAGTGACTTGCACCGCTCAAACAGAAAAAAATAACAAAATTGGTCCATCAGAAAACTAGCACTATATATAGTACGGTCTGGGAGACGAATCTTATCTTCTATCTTTGTAGTCTCCTTTTTTATGAAGTCTGGTTTTAAAATCCCGATGCAAAAAAGTGTGCATATATGTGTCTATGTATTTGTGTGTATGTCTGTATCATATCAACTAAATCGATGGACCAATTTTGTTATTTTTTTCTGTTTGAGCGGTGCAAGTCACTTAATCGAAAGTGTTCTTGCTATAGTTGAAGAAAATCTTCATCGTTCAGCCATTCAAAGATCATCAACTTTTTGTTATATTGTTAAAGGGATTTTTGTGTCAACGCATTTCTTTTTATATGTGCTTGTTAATTTTGAAACTAACTACTAACTAACTGTTTTCTATATGTTATTTCTACGACAAAACTGTGTCAAGATCTTCAAATTCAAAAGTTGAGTGCTTACTTTTACGATTAAGATTCCACATAAAAAAACCATAAAAATAGCATCTTTACCATCTTTGCTGTCCTACTATTTGGCCCCGTGCATAATTTTCAGTAGAAGCACAGTTTCAAATCGTCAATACAACGTGGCTTGCTTCTAATAACGGGACACGCAAAATATACGAAGCTGACAAAATGTGCATTTTACATTACTGCCTATCCCTTCGAGGAAAGACTGCTAAAGATAAAGTGCTTGAAGTAAGAGATACTTATGCTTATGTAGGAATCGATTACCGAATCTGCCTTTCATCTTAGCCAATGATCTAATCATGAAGGAAACAATAAACAGACAAACACTAGTAATTTTTTTTTTTAAATAAAGATTACTAGTAACGTGGGTCACACATTACTAGTATTCTTGTGAACCCCTCCAGCTAAGCTTAACGCTTGTGTTAGGAGTGGGTTCACGACGGTAGTGCACTGGGTGGGGTTCGAACCCGCAACCACTTGATCGCAAGTCCGACGCCTTAGCCATTACGCTACCGCCGCTTAAATTAGCTTAATTTTAGCAACAGTATCTTTATCGTATTTGGAATTACTGATTGAAAATAAGAATTTACTATAGTACTAGCGGACCCGACAGACGTTGTCCTGCCGAAACGTAAAAAAATATTATTCCTGTAACCCTAACGCAACGCCATCTACCGGGTCCAATTGTAAATCTAAACCATTCTCAAATCCACCTGAAGCCACACAAAAATTTCATTAAAATCGGTCCAGCTGTTTAGGAGGAGAAGAAATATATATATTAAGATATTGGAAATTGCCTATAGTAAATTCAGTAAAGCATATGTTCAACATTGTAACAAGTCTTAAATCTGCTGACCGTGTTCCTATCCTACATAGATACGAATCTGACCCTCGAAGCTAGCCTCAGCGTGAAGCTGTTTGCCCTCAATATCGATTGGTTCTTCGTACGACCTTTCATTTACAATATTTAATCTGAAAGGGACTCTTTTAATGTGGAGGCTTCATTGCAGGATTGCAGTGATGAAGCAATCATTTCGCCATTGTTGCGCATTGGATAACAGTAAGTAAGTAGGTACTCCTTACTGTCAACCAAAAAAAAAGTTCAGATACACATAGTTTTTTAAATAAAATTCACTATGCACTTTTATCCTTTGAATGGACAGGAGTGTAATGATTTAAGTGGGTGGTTCTGATCACAAAAATGTTAAAGAAAAGAGTTGCATATAGATATATATATGTCGCAGTAAGTAACTACTTTTAAGGAAGCCGGGACGGCCTACCGACTCGGTCGCGGCCTACAGGCCCATCGTGTTGCTGGACGAAGCGGGTAAATTGTTTGAGAGGTCCGCATCGTCCGGCACCTTCGCAAGGTCGGCCCCGATTTGTCGGAGGCCCAATTCGGTTTTCGAGCGGGGCGTTCGACGGTCGGTGCTGTGTTGCGCCTGAGGGCCGTGACCGAAGAGGTAGTGAGCTGTGGCGGCGTGCTGCTGGCGGTGTCGTTGGACATCGCCAACGCGTTCAATAGTCTGCCATTCAGCTGCATTAGGGAAGCACTCCACTATCACGGAGTGCCAGGGTACCTGAGGCGGCTAGTGGCAGACTATTTAGAGGAGCGTACCGTCATGTACGAGGACCGAGATGGAGTTTTGGGTCGTCGGCCCATGTCGTGCGGTGTTCCGCAGGGGTCTGTCATTGGACCACTCCTGTGGAACATGGGGTACGACTGGGCCCTTCGAGGCGACTTCCCCCCCGGGCTTTCAGGAGGCGGCGTGCCTGGCCACCAGGGGATCCCTCTGGTGGTCGGGCGCATCGAGGCGCTGGGTTTGCGGGTGGCCCCGGATAAGACGGAGGCCCTTTTATTTCATGGGCCTCGTCGTGGTCCACCCTCTGGCGCCTCTATCGAGGTCAACTCGGTCCTCGTAAGGCCCACATAAAATATCTGGGCCTGATCCTCGACGGTAGGTGGCGCTTCGACGAGCACTTCCAGCAGCTTGCTCCCAGGCTGGTCGGCGCTGCGTCTGTCCTTGGGCGACTCTTGCCCAACTTGGGTGGACCCAGCGTCGCTACGAGACGGCTGTACACGGGGGTTGTCCGGTCAATGGCACTTTACGGTGCACCGGTGTGGGCGGGGGCTCTGACCGCCCAGAATAGGGTGCGCCTCTGGCGCCCTCAGAGGGTTATGGCGGTTAGAGTCGTTGGTCGTCCCGGCTGGAGGCTCCACGTGCTGGCTTTGCCGCCGTGGAGGCGCTCCAGCTGGTCATCGTCGAGTGGGCAGGGCGGCAACACGGGACCCTTTCCTTCCGGCTGACGCAGGTCCTTTCCAGGCACGGCTACTTCGGGAAGTACCTGCACTCCGTCGCTAGGAGGGAACTGAGTCCCGCCTGTCACCACTGCGACTGCAGTGAGGACTCGGCTCAGCACACGCTGGCGGTTTGCTCCGCCTGGGCGACGCAGCGTCGGGCCCTCACTGTAGTCATCGGAGGGGATCTCTCGCTACCGGCCGTCATACGCTCCATGGCCGGTAGCGACAGGAATTTTACCGCGGTCGCGACCTTCTGTGAGGATGTCATCTCATAGAAGGAGGCGGCGGAAAGGGTCTGGGAGGACGACCTCCACTCGGGCAGCGGAGGTGCGCTTACCAGCGCCTCATGCCGCCATGAGTGTGGCCGCGGGTGGACGGGACGGGTTTTCCCCTCCACCCGCTAATGTGGGCCCCCGCGAGGAGGCGGCGTCCGCGTGTGCCTGGACGTCGCCTAATTGAGAGGTTTTACCCGAAGGTGGTGCCCGCGCTTTTGCGGGCAGGCACTAGGAGGGTTCCGGATGTCTTAATAAAAGCTGTTCCCGGATCCCTCCTACTTAAGGCGCAGTACGGCACACCGTGTGGTTTTAGTCGGTTCGATTCCGACACACCACCCCACCGAAAACCCCGGTGGGATGACGGCCCGTGGGGGTTTCCGCACGCACAAAAAAAAAGGGCCCTAACCCTTTCCTCTCGCCTCCCCTTCTGGGGTAATCGTATAGGTTGCCACATTACAAGGTGACCATTCTTAAAACATTGAGATCCCTTCTTGCCTCTGAGAGTACGTTAAGCTGTCGTTTAAATTTGGTGGTGGATGCGGACATATTTTCAATGTTGTTTAACTAAAAATTAAGTAATTGGAGTTTTAATAAATATATCATCCTTAACATCTTTTTTCTTAAGAACGCAATAAAGATATGCTATTCCGCTAGACGATTATGTGCCCTATTACATAAAACGGTAGAAAATTGGGTACGTGTTTAATGGGATATGATCGTTCTATTCAAGTTATTACCTTGCGATTGTAGAATTTTCATTTATTGCGCTTATGACTAACGCTACCTTTCTAACATATTTTTGCTAAAATTGTTAAAATTGTGAATCCGTCATTAGTAGTAAGAAAGACTCTAGTTCTATCTCTATCTTCTTCTTATCTCTAGTTGAAAATTGCTGCTTTGTTTCTGTGTGTAAGAGAGCAAATGATACTCTTTGATGGAGTTACGACTTCAGTAGGTCAGTCAGTCTTATTTTTCACAGTTGCTACTGCAAATGATCTGACTTTTACCTGAAGATCTGACTTTTAAAAAGAGTGGCCATGAGTTTCTTTGCCAGTATTCTTCTCATAAGGCTCTACGCATTTTGAAAACTGGAAGTTATAGATCGACACAAGCAGGCAGTAGATTTTGGTGTTTTCACCTAATTTACCTTGACAATCCAGCACATGCTGTGGCGTCTGTTTGTACCGATCTATGATTTTAACTCTAGCTTCAATTTAACGTTCATAAATTTCACTTAGTGTCTTAATTGAATAAATGATTTTGAATTTAAATTTGAATTTGAAAATAAAGATATTTTATTCTAAATTCTATTCTATTCTATTGTATTATATTGGTGGAACTTCTTAAGAAATGTAATTTAGTGCCTTATGTTAAACTTCTTAAGAAAATATACTTTGCGTAGAAGTAAAATGTAATCACAAAGATATATCTCATCTCATGTTAATATAAAAAAGATTTGCAGAAAAATTATAGATAACAGCACTTACGTGGTTTTAGTTTCGAAGATTGGTATTTTTATTAAGTCTTTACCATCAGAATTAATACTTAAACAATCTAATTGCGGCGCAAAAAATATCTAAATGTTTCTTTGGTAGTAAATGAAATATTGTGGAGTGTATAAGTCTCTTAGTGTCATAGTGAACGATATTTTGTACAGTGTTATAAGTTAGAAACTAATTTTAGTATATAAACTGCCGTAAATTACTCAGTATGTGTTTTTCTACAGACAGACTAGTTTCGGGACCAACAGAGGCTCTTTATGAAGCCGTGAAGCGACCGTCTATTTTATTTTTGAACTCATATAAAACAGAATACAATTCAATAAATTGATCACGAAAATGTCCAAAACCTCAACTGTCCTGTCTCAAAAAAGTGGGATGGACATTTTTGATCATCATGTAGCAACCACTTTTGATTACAACCAATTCGATTTTGTTTGTTGGTTGATGATATTTGTGTAATTGTACGGTCACTTATGGTAGGCGTAATTTGAGGTTAATGAATTAGTATCACTTTATTTCCTACGAGACATGTTGCTGCTAATTCAAACGTAGTTTGAGATGAATTTGCTTCCATTCTACCTTTCGGGTCATCGTTATCGACTTTCGTCTCCGGTCGGCCTCGGGGCTCATTATTGTAATGAATCTTTACAAAACCAAAGCGCACAGAAGGTACAATAAATGGTCTATACACGTCGTTGGTATCGCATCGTGTCTATGCTACTTTATTGCCACGATAATAATCAAATTAAAAGAAAGTAATATCGGTTTTTTTATTATTCACAGATACAGCCAGTAACAAATTTAACAAAAAAAGAACCGTTTTATTGTAATAGTAATTTGAATTTGGAATGAAATATATTTTCACACTAGCCAGCTTTAAAAATCTCAATATTATAATATTGGCCTTTTTATAGGTGGTAAGGTCACAAATGAATGACGAAAAACTGCTTAATTCAAAAACATTCATAGAGAAAATTAATTTATTTTACAGCCCACGGAAGTCAGGTAGGAATTATGGAAATACAGCCTGTGCCAGCTTGCCAAGTTGTCGGTTGCATACCGGCTTTATGTAATACGGAGCCGCACTTTGCATACAAACAACTTTGCACTGAAAATCTGCGCCCGTTGAATCATTCTGTTTGTTTATGATGAAAGAAAAATGATATATTTCGCATCTCGCATTTATGTGCTCCACAGGTTCTATATAATGTTAGCTTACATGTAAAACCAATTATAATAGTGGTTCTCAAACTTTACAAAAAACACTTGTCAAAAATAAATCATGTTCCTGAACGTGTTTGAAACAATGCCCATATGTTATAGTTGATGTCACGACATGTTCAATATGACAAATTAAAAACAAGAAGCAAACACAAATACGTTACGTCCAATCCAATTACTTTATTAAGTGGCCGTTGCGTAAAGGCTAAGGCCGTTACACTTGCGATCAAGTGATTGCGGGTTCGAACCCCACTCAGTGCACTACCGACGTGAACCCATTCCTAACACAAGCATTTAGCTTAGCTGGAGGGGTTAACAAGAATACTAATGTGTAACCCACGTTGCTAGTAAGATTATTAAAAAAAATGTTTTATGTGTACCTATACACAAGGTCTTAGACTTGTTTAAACTTTTTATAAATGCATCTGCCGACGCCTTACATACAATCTTTTCAATATTATCAGTATAAGACTAAGTACAGTAAAAAGAATAATATTTGTATAACATAACTAAATAGGCAAAGAAATACATGACATAGTGATAGTAAGCACGAGAAAATTTTGAATCAGGCCCTAATCTGTACGTGATGACGTCTCTCGCGGGTTGACAACCATTCCCCAAGCAAACTCTGGCAACCGTCCTTTATAGCAGAATTATATGTTTTTTTACAGTAGTGGTGTTAAGAAGCAAAAGAGAAAGAAAGAATGCTATCCATCCTAAATGTAAGTAGGTATACTCGTATGCTTATAGATAAGTTTTGAAAATCGAACAAAAAACGATTTGAGCCTATTTTTTTTTTAAAGGTGAGTTTCACTCTCTGAAACCTGAATATTTGATAAACGAAAATGCTCTTAACTTTGAACGAGCCTCATGTATCTGTATAAATTCACGTCTGTATTACGATTTAATAGATTTGCCTCCACTCCTAAAGGATCTTAGCTTTCAGGTAAGATGTTAATAAATCTTTTATTTGCGCTCAAATTCATGTTACGCCGATATACGGCCAATAACAATTATATCTTAAATTCAAAACTTTTAAATTAAATACCTTTATTTTGTTTATCATAGATGTCATTTTGATTTGAATTTCGAATGTCTCAAAAACATTTGAAAGGCGAAAAAAAAAGGCAATCAAATCAAACTTCAGAATTGAATTTCTTTTTTCGAAAGTTCTGTATATGACACCCAGCAGTAAGTACTCAATAAGCCAAGCCGACTAATGAAGCATTGTACACCTACAATGCTTCATTAGTCGGTGTTATATTTTAAATACTGGCACAAAGCAAAAGTATACAAAAAACATGTAATTATTAGCTTATAAATATATTTTTACCTACTTAGATGTCCAGAATTAAAAGAAAAACAGACGAAAACTTAGTCTGTTTAACTATGGGAACGAACATATTGTGTTTTTTATTTTAGTTTTTATAGATAGATAGATAGATAGATAACACTTTATTTGTACACCAGTCTTACAGTAGAATTATCATACATACATTTGTCATACAGATAATGTACAAAGGGCGGCCTTATTGCAAAATGCAATCTCTCACAGGCAACCTTAGGATGGATCAATGTGTTTCGGAGAGACAGTTGTAGTTGGAGGTGCATTTCAAATTTTTTACGAAAAACTATAATTACTATAACTAAATCAATATGAAAATATACAGATATCCTGTATATTTAGTCTACTTATGCATACTAATATAAAACATACATAAACATATAATATATACTTAAGCCTATCGTATAACAAACATACATATATACATATTTTAATTTATACTCAACATACTTTAATAAGGAAATAATTAACCTAATGTGATAAATAATATTCATGGACATATCATATTATACAATACAATATCATATTTTTATAGGTCCTAATTGCTAGATATCAAAGCTACAAAAAGTGTTAGTGTGTGATTGTTATAGTCGAATGAGACATAAATTCTTAGTGTACAGTGTGGCCACTAGAAACAAGTGGCTCTCACTTGACCCGCATCTCGCATGCGGATACTATAGGGTTGTACATAACATGTTTTTTTTTATCAACAAAAATAAAAAGGTGTATCTTCAAAGCAGTGACAGACTTAGATCTGAGTAACTTGATAAAACCACAGGAAAAATAATATAACTTTATGTTTTTTGCTGTGTATACATTATATTGTTTGTAACAGATTTAAATATGGATTCAAGAAGCTTTGCCTATCGTATTAACGTTTCCCTAAATTTTTTAGTGACTCTTGCTCTCGGTTTTAAAACGAACAGTACCACAGAAAACATAATAGTACAGGTATAGAAGTCCCACTCCGCTAAATCATTTAAATAAATAGCGACTCTTGTTCTGACACAATAAAGTCGCAATTTAGGTCGCACAGCGCTAACTACTTACAATTATATTCACGTAGAAGTTGCCTCTCTGTCTATCGCGTAACTCTTATCTGTTCTGACGATGCCGTGACGATAGGGTTGTCTTTTTCTAAATAATTGATTCATCTGAATATTCAATTAACATTAAGTTATGTGCCTATTACTCTATTTTTGTTAACAGGCAAATCTAGGCTAGGCACTAGTAACTCGATAGTCTACTGTTTGAGCACGATTAGTAGTTATTATTTCATTTCCTTTTGTATTATCTTTACAAATATTATAAAGGCTAAGGATTATGAGGATGGATGAATAGATAGATGGATATTTTTAGTGCCTTTAGTTTTCTGGTTTTCACGTAATTTTAAAATTTGTAACACATAATATTTAACATTTTTAACTTTGCACTTCTTCCACATTTTTTTTTATGAAATTGCTGGCAAACGAGGAGGCGGGTCACCTGATGGTAAATGACTACCGCTGCCTATGGGCACCTGCAACTCAAGAGTCACAAGTACGTTGCCGGTCTTCAATGTGGGAGTAGGGGAAGGGGGGAAGAGGTGGAGATACACTTAATTTTAAATTTTCCTCACGTATTAATTTATAGATTTACCCTTAGATCGTTAAATAATTGATCTAAGGATTTACCTATTAAAATTACAGCCCTCGTAAAAGGCTTAAGGAAAGAGAATTTTAGTTCGTATTTTCGAAATATACCTTTAATATTATACACAAATGTAAAGGTACTGTTTAAATATAAACTATCCAATCAATTATTTCGTGAAGTAAGTAGCTTGTCAAGGACCGTCAACGTTAATTAAAGTACATTAAATATTTACACAGCAGTAGACCGACGACATATAACAGTATATTTATTTCATTATACATACTAGCTTTTTATGTTAAACAATGACATTAATGAATAGATATAGGTATTTCGATTAGATATTAAAATTTACATCCATGTGAGTAAGCTTAGACTGTTTTAGTTGATTTTTGAAAGCGGTACAAGCCGCACTCTTACAGCACTAGTTTCTGGTACACAAAGTTGTTATTTCCTTTTGTAAATTCGAGGAATGTTGTAAGGAATTATAGCTCCTCTTTTACCTTATTATTCATCTCGAAGTTCTAGCTTGGAAAGAAGGAAAAGACGGCTTGTTTTAGCTGAAAGATCGGAGTAAATCGTGTAATCACAATTCAACCGACACATAGATAGGTGCTTTATTTACATATAAAAATATTTCCGTAATCTTTTTTTTTTATTTTTATGGTATAGGGGGCAAACGAGCAGACGGGCTACCTAATGGTAAATGACTACCGCGGCCCATGGGCACCTGCAACTCAAGAGTCACAAGTGCGTTGCCGCCCTTTAGGGTGGGACTTGAGGAAAAGGGGGGAAGAGCGGGAAGACGGGAGAGGGGGATTAGAAGGGAGGAGAGGGGGTATTGGTATTGGTATAGGGCTCTGTTTCCGCATTTAGACTCATAAGCGGTCCATTACGCGTACAGGTGGGCTGACTAGTTGAGCCAGCCTAGCTCCTTCCAGAAGCGCAGAAGCCTCCTGGGGCATTCACAGGCTTCTAGGAGCGACCTCGCTCCCGCGAGGATACTTGCCCGTTGTGTGGCCACTCCCTCGCACTCCAGGATAACGTGGGCGGCCGTTTCCTCCGCGTTGAGACAGCCTCTGCATAGAGGACTGTTTGTCACATTGATGGCGAATAGGAGGAGAGGGGGAGAGGGGAAGGACGGGAATAGGGAGAGGGAAGGGTTAGGGCCTCCGGTAACCTCACTCACGCGGAGAAAAGCAATGCAAGCATTGTTTCACTGCCGGTTTTCTGTGAGGCCGTGGTATCAAGTGAAGTCGAGCCGGCCATACGTGACGAAGCATGGCTCTACCACGTCGAAATAGTCTTATAGTTTTTGCATTGAATACTACTTTTTTGTTTTAAGATAGATTAATAGATGATTTCGCTGAAAAAATGGATTTTGAATATTTTATTCGTCTACTATAAGACCCTAAAACATGACCACACCCTGTAACAGCCTGTATATATAAATTTGTTTATTATAAATAACTTATTGTTATATAAAAAAATGTAAGCCCTGGTAATCGGTTCCCATTACCTCGTTAATCGTATAGCGAAAAAGGCTATAAGCTATACTTACCGCCTTAGAATTTGCTACATGAAACTTTTTTTTTTCCAAATTCATTCAAAGATCTCGTGTTTGCTGGCCTCAGGCTTCGAACTCGGGCCACCATCTCGACAAGAAGTATTAATTGATTATTAGAGAATGCTTATAGTATTAGTTAAAAGTTTATTAAATAAAAAAAAAATCCTAAATCCAACCCTAAGTCACTTCCTCGTAAGTCGGACGTGTGAAGGGCTATGGTTGCCGCTTCTTTGTTTTCTTTCGGCTCACGCCTTTATAAAACTTATAAATAGAAATTCCAACAGCTTTACCGGATTTTGCTTTGTATACACCTCTTGATTTTCTTGTGTTGCCCTTTTAGTTAAAAGAAATATAGGAATGTATCAGACGGTTGAACGATTTTTGATATCAAATACAAAGTAACAAAACATGTACAAAGAATGTATAAAACTGTATGAAGGAAAGATATAAATATCCAATATTCAGGCGTGCATTTAACGAGACAATGTTAAATATAGGAATGCAAGAAGAGAAAAGTTACAGTGCAAGAACATTTTTACGTGAGAAAGTCATGTTTCGGCACGTATGAACCGGCTCGACTCCGCTCGATACCACGGCCTCATAGAAAACCGGCAGTGAAACAATGAGTGAGGTTACCGGAGGCCCTAACTCTTCTCTCTCCTCTATTCCCGTCCTTCCCCTCTCCCAACTCTCCATACTCTCCACCCCTCTAATCCCCCTCTCCCGTCTTCCCGCTCTTCCCCCTCTCCCCCTTTTCCCCTACTCCCACCTTAAAGGGCGGCAACACACTTGTAACTTTCGAGTTACAGGTGCCCATGGGCGGCGGTAGTCATTTACCATCAGGTGACCCGTCTGCTCGTAAAATATACCATAAAAAAGAAATATCCAATATTCAGGCGAGCATCTAACGAGACAATGTTAAATATAGGAATGCAAGAAGAGAAAAGTTATAATGCAAGAAAATGTTACGATAAGGTTCAAATGTTAATTAACACGCTTTTTATTTATTATGGGCTTTATCTAAGGCCCGTGGCTAATTTATCGGATGGGGCACAAGTTCACTCTTGGTGCCTCGTGTGCGTACGGTCGGGGCCCCTAGAGCCATGGGCCCGTGGCATTTTGCCCGCTCTGCCACCCTATTGTTACGCCACCGTTTTGACGAATCTAACAGATTAGCTTTAGTAATGGTGCCGTGGTAATCGAGATAGCAGTACGTAAGAAGAGCTCCATTAGTACGGCAGAACGATGGTCTGATGATGCAGCTAAAGGGTGAATAGTGGATCTACTTTTTACTTTTTAATTTCGTTCGCTATTAAAGGTTTTTGTTTTGTTTATAAACTATAACTTATTTAAGACTACTAGTTTTAATAGTTGAAAAAGTACACCGAGAATTATTGTTTTACTTTAATAATAAAACGTTATATTTAATTATGTATTATTACAGGAATTAACGCGATCACGAAGTAGATATTACATACTTACATACATACTATTGGCCTGTGACCACGGCCAGTGCAACTTGGTCGAAACGTCAGGCAATCCAGAGGTATGTATTACCTATTTCGTGATCGCGTTAATTCCCGTATAAATACATAGTTAAGTATATTATGGACTGCGAAAGTCTAAACGTTAATAATACGTTACGTTAATACATAATATTTCTATTATTTTTTAATAAAATTAAATAATTTATACAAAACAAAGCGGTAATTTAAAGGGGTAATATTATTTACCCGTGAAGAGTGGCTGGTAGGAAATGCTTATGACAGTGAGTCCGCCTTTGTAGGTGGTTTGGGCAAGTTCTTGTGTAAGCCAGTCTAAGTATCGTTATAAATTTATTTCCTCCCCTTATAAACAAGTCTTCTAAAAGAAGAAAAATTGAACGCATTAGTTAAACTACGACCATTTATTGCAACGTCGCCTTCCAAAACGTTATAAAAAGCGAGACAAAACTCTTCCAGGACTTTTTATTCTGGTAAACTAGCGATAAATCTTCATTCAAAGGTGATGAAGGCGAGACATTAAATAAAATCACTTCGTATTTATAATTTGAGAAAGTATTGCTAATGCGAGGATAGGATACAGCACGTTTCCACTATAGTCAAGATTGCTACCCAACAGAAGACTGCCTCTTCTGACGTAGATGTGCCCAAAATCATGATAAATTGTAGTAAGCTGTATTTTCATCCCTCAATTTTTGCATCCTTAGAAGTGTAATTCTTTAAATTTGAATAAGACCAACCTTGAGTAAAACTTATTCAAATAACAAATGCACGAGTCACCATAAAAAATACCCAAATCACTTCAAGTGTGCCTATAAAATTTGAAGAGTTCCTTCGATTTCTTCAGGATACCATCATTAGATCCAGACCAGATGAAAATAGGACTACCCTTTCAAACAAAAGAAGAATTTTCCAAATCAGTCCAGGCGTCTCTGAGTAATCGGGGAACTTACAAAAAAAAGAATTCCGACGAATTGAGACCTCCTTTTCCATATTACAATCAATTCCTTCATTAGATCATTGTGCACCAAGTCGGATTTTTCCTTTATAGTAAATTAAATTGTTTAGTTCATACATTTCTGAAGTATGTATATTGTAACGGATGTGATGTAAGCTAACGCGCCAACCCACCAAAGTCAAGCCGCCATATTGACTCTCCATACCAGTCAAGCCAATGCGCGCCAGCCTAATAGTGGGGATGTGTCAGTATAAGCCATTTTTGTGTATCATTTTGTTTGTGATCAAAGTGTATAGTGGTAACTCTACTCGATTTTTATTTGCCCGTTTCAACATGTATACAATAAGGAATTGAAGTGGTTTTTTTTGAGTGACCGACCATGTCTGGAAATCATTTGTTTTTATGCAAACCCTCATAGTATTCCCTCACCAGACCAAACTGAGTGTCGAGAATATCACTCCAACTAGGGCCCGGCGGAGAGAGCCGCGAGGCGCGGGGAGTCGGCGGCGAGCAACGAAATGTCAAAAAGGAACTGCGTCATCGTCCTCCGCACTGAGCGCATATCGTCCTAAAATAATTTCTTTTATATTTAAATTATAACCGAAATATACAGTCCTTGCTCTTACCGATGAGTTTCTTTAATTTCCTTAAGGAACGACACATTTATTCTATGGTCCTTCGAGCCGGATAGCTTTCACAAGGTAAACCCTTACCAACAAGAATCGTCTTAAAGGATTGTCACCTTTTATGGAGACTGGTATTATTCGAGTTGGGGGAAGATTGAATAATTCCTGCTATGATTATACTAATACCTCATGGTCGGGACACCGTTACAGCGAGTACAAGAGGTCAAAGACTTGGGTGTGCGCTTTTCTTCTGAGCTACAATTTCGTCTACATATCAACAATCCGAGGGCATTGGAAACACTCCACTTGTGTGTACCGGATGAGTGTGTTGGGCGGCGACGGCGACCGCCGTAACTGCTAGTGCCGCGAGCACGCACCAATTTGTTACAGCGGGCGCCGCTCACGCGGGCGCTGCGGGCGCTCAACACGACATCAAACGAAATTGATATTTTTTCATGTGTACTGAACGAATTCACACGAGTTGCTTATTGTGTAGTGAGTGATTAAGTTTGTTTGTTTGCTTTATATTGTTTTTTGCCTGTACACTATGGCCAATCTATTGTATTAGGTAATAACCTGTAAAAATAGATAGAGGTATAGAAATAAATAAATAAATAAAACATTAAGCACCCTATTATACTTTGTAGCAAGCATAGCATATCACTAAGGTCATCTTTAATAATTATCACCTACGCCTATTTCATGCTGGTCCGCAGTTGTTATTAGCTATTGTAAGACACAAGTACTGGCCGTTAGGTGGTAGAAACCTCGCTAAATTAACTACACGTAGGTGCGTAAAGTGTCAAAGATTCAACGGCAGAACCGTCTAACCAATAATGGGCAACCTGCTCAAGGAGCGAGTTCAATTGGAGTTCCCATTCTTAGAGACTGGCACGGATTACGCCGGACCTATTCTCATAGCCGATCGCAAAGGTAGAGGAAGTAGACTCATCAAAGCGTATATTTGTGTATTTGTATGTCTGGCCACAAAGGCAGTTCATCTGGAGTTTGTCTCAGATTTAACTAAACAGGCTTTTATTGCAGCACTGAATAGGTTTATTGCTCGTCGAGGAAAACCTAAGAACTATCTACTCCGATAATGGTACTACCTTCGTAGGCACTTGCAATGAATTAGCAGACATATTGAAACAGGATATTTCCTCAGAAATGGCAAATTCAGGTATAACCTTTTCATTTATCCCAGCATACACACCACATTTCGGGGGATTGTGGGAATCCGCCGTTAAATCAATCAAACATCACTTGAGGTGTGTGTTAGGGTTGACACATCTCACGTACGAGGAGATGGCTACATGTTTGATTCAAGTTGAGGCAATACTAAACACTCGTCCTCTCACTCCTCTTTCCACTGATCCTTCCTACTTATGCCCTTTAACTCCTGCACATTTCCTCATTGGAAGATCCTTTACATCCTTGCCGTATCCACAAGTCACCAATGAGAACATCAGCAACTTAAAACGTTTCCAGCGAATTGAATATCTTTAGCAACAGTTCTGGAAAAGGTTTTCTGACGAGTATATCTTTTTTCTGCAGCAGAGAACCAAGTGGACCGACTCCGATGGGGAGTTGAAGGAGGGCGCCATGGTGGTGCTAAAGGAGAGAAAATCACCGCCACTAGTGTGGCCACTAGGTCGGATCGTACGCCTCATACCTGGGAGAGACGGTATAGCCAGGGTCGCCGACATGAAGACTTCAAGGGGACTGGTTCGACGCGCCTATAACACCATCTGTCCTCTTCAGGTGTAATACTTGCAGATACTCTTCAACGCCGGGAGCATGTCGAGAATACCACTCCAACTAGGGCCCGGCGGAGAGAGCCGCGGGGCGCGGGGAGTCAGCAGCGAGCAACGAAATGTCAAAAAGGCACTGCGTCATCGTCCTAAAATAATTTCTTTTATATTTAAATTATAACCGAAATATACAGTCCTTGCTCTTACCGATGAGTTTCCTTAATTTCCTTAAGGAACGACACATTTATTCTACTGAGCTAAATCTAAAAACCTTTAATTTGCTTCTAAAATTTGTCGTTGATAAATGTATCAGCCTATTTTTTATCCTACCCAAAGTATTTGAATCTCCGTGGTTTGTTCGTATCTTGTATCGTATCGTAGATATTTGGTCTAGTCTGAAGAAATATTGCCAAACCATTAAATAGGGTTGCCACTATGTCACGGGCTTCTCTATACATATGAGGTATGATATTAAATTATATCACGTAGCTAAATCTCAAGCTTAGAACTTGTTGCTATCTATAACCACGCAACGTTACGCCAGCCCAAAATAAAACAATTGGCAACTTGTTACATTAATAATAAGGTCAAAAATTAAACGCTTTTGTGTTGAGGTTAGTAGGTCATTTCCTGAGTCACCACGGTCGCGAGGACTCGCATTAATGGCTGTGTTGACGGATACCTCATCCATTTACGAGGATCACAGTTATTTGTTTCTCTTAGTATGACAGTCAGAGACAAACATTTATATATCTCACTTAAGAATTATTTTTTTTGTTTTTCAAACCGAATGAGTAGTTGTTTTACTGAAATGTGTGTTATATTACGTTAATTTTTAGTCATAAATTTGCTTGTGTGATGAACTGATTTGTTATTTATTACCTTTCCTAGCGCTATTGTTTTCCAAACACAATTCATCTTATATTTGTTAAAGCTTGAACTTACGGTATCTTTTGCTTGATTTATTGTACACATGTATTTTTTGCCGAGTCTCTTTTGACGTTTTTGTCTCCTTTGATGTTCTTTCCCTTATTATTTTCATTTCGTTTTCTTTAAATTAATATATTTGGGTTTAGAAGTAGAAGTAAAACGCAATTGTTTTTGCCAAATTTTGTATATATACTATCCGTACTCCTGCTGTGTCATATGATTGTATTAAACAATGTATCTATTGAACGTCGCCTTTAAGGTAAAAGACATAGAAAAATAAAATGGTAGGTTCCAGAGAATATGAAAAATCAATCACTTAAGAAGTAGAGACTCAAAGTACGGCAGTAAAGTGCTTAATAAATCCATTAACATTATTTTATTACTTTTATAAAATATGGGTTTAAAATCTGCGTCCAGGCCGTGACCTGTCTGTTAATTAACTTTGTTCGACGAATATTGAGGTAAAAAATTTATTTATTACAGACATTAACCGCTCGGGTGTTTTCGACTGATTTCTACTTTGCCGGTTACCTACCAATGGAGAGGCCTATGTAGGAACATTAAAAATGTTCATACGAGTATTTATTACCGATATTCGGTTTTAGCTTCTACCGACTATAGTTTATAGCAGAACGCTTGATTCCTTGATAAATGCTCCTCCTCTAGGGTCCGAGACCACAAAGTCCCCGAAATACACACGTGAGCAAATCCGTATCTACTTGGCATTATGTTAGTAAATTTTTATCCGTAGCTTTTTTGCAGTATCAACAACGTTAATCAGCTTTCGTTAGAAGTCGGTGGACGGCCTTTTGGAAAAAAACCAAGAGTTACAATTTCCGATTTTCAAAACAAAGTTTTTCAATTTGAAATCACGAATTTGGGAATTAATTAAAATATTATAAATAGAATAAAAATAACTAAAATCTTAAAAAATAAATATAATCTTTATACATATTTAAAATTTTAATTTGTACGGGATAACGCCGAATTTAAATTATATCAGTTCATTTCTATTTTATCAAGGCTTGTGTAAGCGAAAATTGAATAAATTATTCGGTAGAAAATACATATGGTTTATTCATCCTGGTTTAGCATTAATTACTTTTAGATTAACAAGAGATTATCCTTCCAATAAGGCTGATCGTAAATTGAAAAAGACCATTTTAGTTTGATCGTGAATTTTTTATTTGCGTATTTGAGGTCTCATTTGTTAATCAAGTAAACAGTTTATCTCGAAGGCGGGGTTTTTGCAGTTGTTCTGGAGATAAGTTTCAAGAGCAATGCCCCCATAGGTCATAAGAGATCCCTGTCGGAGCGTTGGCTTTGACCCACAATCCCCTAAATCCATCTAAGTTGTAGTAAATGCTTCATCTGTAAATGTAACCAATCAAAACTTCCACAATTACCAAAACCGAAGTAACCGCAATTCGAAATTTTGAAAATAGAATAAGTCAACTTCAGGGTAGATCAATACACAGTGCCATCTGTTGGATGGCGTTTACGTGAAAGTTCTAAAGATAATTCTAGTTCTAATTCTAAAAAAAAAAAGAGATGAATCTAGGTATCTTAGCATTCAGCACAAAAAAAGATTATTGCATATAACGAGTTAAGTTTTTAAGACATACTGTAATGCTAGACAGCCAAGAAAAGTCTTATTATTGTAATTAAATCACCCAATTGTCCAGGTAATCCTGTAGCATATAGGCGTGCACTCTTTGTAAGCTAGAGTTGACTTATGCTTATGAAACATGCAACATTACTATTTGGTTGTATTTTTGTAACTTTTCAGTGGCAACACTTTAGTTTAGTTTAAAAATAGAGAATATACAGCAAGATTTCAGATTTTTATGTGAATATGGTATTACACCTTTTTGAAAAGTTTTTTAATTTGATCAAAAGGAAGCCACAACCACAAAAGTTCCTAAAATATAATTTATCGATAAGTGATATAAAAATGCATTTCTATTTTACATTTTTAAATTTTTGTAAAAAATTGATGTAAAGATTAGATACCATGTTGCATGTTGCTCGTTCATCATAACGTCATATCTATACTTAATAAACTAAATTAAACTATAATAAAAATGTAACACGTCCTATTCTTTACATTGAAGATATTTTGAAAACATTTTTTGGAGGGCACTCTATGATCGAAACTGAAGCCAAAACTATATATTTTTTTTATTTTTGTCTGAGTCTGTCTGTCTGTCTTTTGTTGTAAATGAAAATATTATGATTATATCTGTTTTGTGACTTCGAAAGTAGCTAAATTTCCTATCCGGTATCCGGCCGGATACTTGCTTGCTTGCTTCCGGATCCTTGTATCGGATATCCGTTTCATCTCTAATATTAAGAAACCTAATAAGAATTTTTATGTTTTGAAATTTACAGAACTTTATGAAGATCCATTTAAACATCATCTCCAATTTTCACCTTCATGGAACAAATTTCCAGATTCTTTGAATGGCTTAATTCAAAATTTGATCTTACAAAATTCCAACCCATTTTCTAAGATTCTGAGGGAGAGTTATGAATCAGTGAATGCTATTTCGATTTCATGATGTCTCTTTCATGACTCACACTTGTCAAAGACAAAGAAATGAATTAGAATAAGAGACTAGTGATGTGAATTTTTTTCAGTATCGCAGAGCTGCACCTACGAGTATTCTAAGAAACTTGACTGCAATAAGCGTGTACACGAACCTGCGCTATAACCAATAACTCACTGCAGCGTCAGTGTGTCTCGCGTCTCGCCGTGCGTCGGTCGTGGGCAAACACCTTTACGCGTTCCAAAATTAAACTGTGTCTTTGTGTGAATACGTGAATATTTATTTACTTGATTTGTGTATGTGTGAGTTTTAATAGTGAGTGTTTTTTTTTAATAGTTACGGTAAGTTTTATTTATATTTATATTTTAGAAATACAAAATAGGCAGTACTTTATTAAATTAATGCTACAAGAAAGAATACTTTAAGTTAAATTCTGTATTTATTTCGAAACAAAAAATAATTATTTTCTTAATTCGTAATTTGAAATTGTCTAGGCATTACTAGAAAACTATTTCGCCTTAAATTTAGTTTATTATTACATATTTATTTTAAAAATAAAAGGAACTATTGAAAAATAAAAATGTAGAAAATGTTGTCAATTGTTAAACTAAATAATGCTGTTTTTAAATAATTGTGAACGACTGCTATTTTTATTTTTTTTATATTGATGAACATTACATTATAAACTTTGTAGATTTTGTTTGTGAAATATAATACATTTGAATATTACATGATTTGATATGTATTTTGTGTCTGAGATAAATGGCAAGAAATACGTTGATGTGTTTACCTGAAATTTAGTTAAAATTACATTGACTTACGACAACCAGATTTAGTTTAAAGAAACAGTTTCACTTTTTGTTGATACATTATATAAATTAAGTATGTTTTTGTGATTTTTTAAATCGTAGATATAATATCTCATTTATAAATTTTAATTTCCGTTTCTAATAAAAATGAAAAATTGCAGTGTAAATTGAAAGTGAATTTGAGGCTTATTTCAGTTAAAAATAATAAAATATATGAAAATTAAATAAAGCTTTGATATTTTTTCAAAAATAAAATTAAACGATAGGGAAGTGAACAAATATGACAAATTCTGAGTATATTTATGTATAGTAAACGATTGCTTTGGTTTCAGCGCTTTGAAAAAACAATACTACCATTTTTTTATATTTATTTTTTATGTTTAGTTCGTATAGCGGTTAGTGATCCTGACTGCTAAACCAGAGGTCGTGGGTTCAATTTCCACCCAGGACAAATAATTGTGTGATGAGCATGATCATTTGTTCTGTGTCTGGGTGTAATTTATCTATAATATGTATGTATTTAGAAATATATAAGTATGTTTATTTAGCAGTCTGGTTACCCTAGTACAAGCTCTGCCTAATTTGGGATGGGACGGCCTTGTGTGAGATGTGCCAAGTTATTATTATCTAGCCTATTACCAGACACAAAAGACACCGAGACTGAATACAACTGTTTTTTTATGTGAAAACTTCTATAAACACGTTGGGCAGTTTTGGTATCTGGAAAAGGCACTAACCTCGCGTGACCGTCACGCCCAGATGACATATAGATATTTGTTTTTTGTCTAGATATTACCGTGCTTTACACTATTCTATAGTCAATCTTTGGGCGCTGCAAAATAAAAAATGAAAGTAATTGGCGAAAAAAAAATTGTAAGTATAACTAAGTAATCTCTTTATTTTATAGTGTGTAATTAAAAAGACATTGTTTTCTAGCAACTTAAGTCAGTAATGTGTTATAAAATAAAGAACAACGCTCATATTAGGAAATAATCTCTAAATACAAGAAATTATCTCAGTAAGCAACATTTAAAGCCGTATGTAATGGAGCAATAATGATTGTAGCTTAGGTACGTGTAAAGAAGCATATTATGAAAATTTGTATTACTTCCATTTTGGCAGGTGTGCTTTCATCTAAAGAATTACTCATAGGTTTTTTCTTGCTCGGCGAAAATATCCATGTGTCGTGGAGACTTAATAAACGAACAACACGGAATCACGTATGTGATTATCAAGAGAATGTCTGGTCAATTATTATAAAATGATAGAAACGTGAAAGTTGTAACAAATTTAATTTTTGAATTTATTTTGATCAAATTTCCAGAATTTTACTACGAGAAGGTATTCTGTTAACAGTGGCAAAGCTAATCAACCATTTTTTTTATTTCCTGGATCTTGAGAGGAAATCATCTCACATCTTACTAATATTATAAACGTGAAAGTTTGTGAGTATGGATGTATGGATGTTTGTTACTCTTTCACGCCAAAACTACTGGACCGATTGCGATGAAACTTGGTATGTAGATAGCTGGAGACCTGGGTTAACGTATAGGCTACTTTTTATTCCGACATTCATACGGGATCGGGATTTACGCGGGTGAAACCGCGAGGCGCTGCTAGTACAGTATAATATCCTTAATATGATCGTGGGAGAGCCATGCTTCTTCAGGTATGGGCCGACTCGACCGGACTGATACCCCGGCCTCACAGAAAACCGTCAGTGAACCAATGTTTTCATTGCTTTTCGCCGAGTGAGTGCGGCTACCGGAGGCCCTAACTCTTCCCTCCCTCCCTCTCTTCCCGCTCTCCCCTCTTCCTCTTTCCCCCTACTCCTACCTTAAAAGCCAGCAACGCACTTGTGACTCTTGACTTGCAAGTGCCCATGCGCGGCGGTAGTCATTTACCATCAGGTGACCCGTCTGCTCGTTTGACCCCTATACAATAAAATAAATATATATGTATGATATTTTAGCGCCTCTCACATTAGAAACTTAATGCATGGCAGTTTGTTATAAAACAACGATACTTAACACAACCATCAATGTTTACAATAAAGCTGATAAGTAAATTTTTTGTTTGTACAGTTATTCTTCGTAATTAATATTCGAATTTTATAGCCCAAATCTTGAAGGTTATAAGCTATATTTAATACCACACGAGCACCGGAACAATGACCATAAAAGCAGGTGAACGCACTGCAGGAAACGGCTACACAATAGTTAAATTAGAGCGTAAAAAATATATTACTAAATTAATCTTTACTTGGAAAGTTCTCGTGAAAAAAAAATCGGAATAAATTAGGTTTATAACCTACGTGTACCGTACGTACCTCCTTCTGGAAGGAGTAAGGCTAGCTCAACTAGTAAGCCTCGTCTGAAAGCATAATGGACCGCCTTCGAGTCTCATACCAATACCAACCTACGTTTTTATGGCACTTTTTTGTGACTAAATTGCTATAGGGTAAATGAAGGTTTCTTGGTGATATATGTAATTAGATGATATCAAGAAAAAAGTTTGTTTACTAAACGCAGGAAGGGTGTACTGCAGTGCGTAATTTACGCCTATCAACTCATGTACTAGTGCTGTTTCTTGTATGTGCTTGTGTAGGTATCCGTGTCGTATTCTTCCTAAAAAATATAGAAGAAAGAGATATGACTAAATTACTTATATCACCTACACTACAATATACCTTTCTTTACCCTTTGTATTTTTCATTAATCAAAGTATAGGCTATTGTTTTTGAATGAAGTTAATCGATACCCATGTGTTTTATGTACGGATTTTTTTACTGTTAACTTCATAGTTAATATTTTTCACTGCTTCATTGAAAGTAAAACTTTTTTTTTTTTTTTTTTAAGAATTCTAGCAACGTGTGTCACACATTACTAGTATTCTTGTTAACCCCTCCAGCTAAGCTAAAATGCTTGTGTCCTAGGAGTGGGTTCACGTCGGTAGTGCACTGGGTGGGGTTCGAACCCTCAACCACTTGATCTCAAGTCCGACGCCTTAGCCATTACGCTACCGCCGCTTCATATTCTGTTACGAAAATTGGAATTCAGTTGTACGTTCTAGTGAACATGGTAATTTGAGAGAATTTGCTCCTGTAGTTTTGAGATGGTGAGAGTTGTCATGAAGAAGAAGTGAATGGAGAATTGACAATTGCTTCATTCATTGTCCATTCTTCGTTTGTTTGACAGCGAGCTTGTCGATCATCACTACATTTTTTATATTTCTCCATTACGGTATTTGATTACACAGCTATTTTTCAATTCATATTTCTTGACTTTTGACTACGTAACTTATGGAAGTCCACCTCCAAAATTATTAGTTTTCAACTTTGTATACACTACTTTAATATTTAAAAAATTATTTTATAAAGATTCGCGTCACTCACATGCAAATGTAACGAATGTAGCCCAGTCGTTAAAAAGAAGCAATTATTTTTCCAAAGATTTATGTTTTCACTTCTATAGGCAGTCCCCATGACTGCCTATGTTTTTTTTTTCAAAATTGACAAAGATACAGCGCCTTAGGAGTATAAAGAAGTATCGTATAAGGAGTAACTCTTTTGAAATCAGTTGTTAAAAGTTGATTCTGGAAAAAGCAATCCCACTATGCTCTATCTCTCACTGAAAAATCATCATCATCTTGTCTCAAGACATTTTTTTTTCAGCCCAGTTAACAGATTACTTCAAATGATAACTTTTTTGTCATCTCCGGAACTTGAGTTTTATGGGAATTGCTTTTTAAGTAAAAATAAACACGATTTTATATTTATAGACGCTGACGAAGTTGACGGGAAACGAGAATGTGAAATAATTGAAACAATGAAGGAAAAAACGCATCTACACAAGTTTTAAAATAAATGCCTACGCTCAGACACCAGGATTATAAAATAACGTTATTACAAGTAAATACGTAAACTGCAGTCTCTTCTACCAGCAGAATTAGGTGCTCACCCAACACGGCTGTACCTGTACCTGTGTCGAATAGGCTAGAAGTCAACATTATTCTGTTTTCCAACGCTGTCAAAGCTTGTCGCGTTGACACTTCATTCCACACTCTAGTGGCGTTCTCACGCGTGGTCACGGCACAACCGGGACTACATGAAGTGACTATTGGTGCGGCAGTAAAGATTTTAATTTTCGAAATAGATATTTGGTTAGCGAAGTCTTCATAAAGCGTTATCTCTGTCACTCGTATCCATATGACGTTTTGTTATTGTCCTGTAAGTTGTTGTACAAATTCGCGTGACTGCAATCGCTTCCACTTCAAATATATACACAGAGTTGTTCAAACACCCTACCTTTTAATATTTTTTTGTATACTTTGAGTGTTTAGCAGACTCAACTCAGTCAGTTAGTGATATGACTTAAATCAAAATCGTATCGGTGTACAATTTTCAGCTCTATTGGAATAAGCTTTAAATTTAATTCACATTTTTAAAAATGCTCACGCATTATGCCGCTTGGTCTGAGTTGACGCTTTTGACTACTTATAGAAGGAGTACACTATGCTTTATAGAAGTGGTGTGTATTCATAATTATTTAAAAAAATGTGGATAGATAAATAGATAACACTTCATTTTTACACCAGGGTTTTACAAAGAATATGTAACAGGAGATGTATCTTATCAATAGTGTACAAAGGGCGGCCTTATCGCTTAAAGGAATCTCTTCCAGGCAATCTCAGCATGGACTGGAGTTATTTTATTAAACGGGTAGTAATCGTTGACGTTAAATTAAAAGGTTGTTAATGCTTATCATCTATTACATAAATACAATACTCAATAATTATACCTACTTATGTATACCACGTACGTCACTCGATATCACATCAAATTTATAACTTATAATTAATAAAAGGATATATTTAGAGTAACAGTTAAGTGTATTGTAATGAATCAAAGTTTAGTTTGGCACTTGAACATTTGATACTTGCTAAATAAATATAACCCTAAATGGGAAGGATTTAAGGTTTATACTTAACATATACCAGCCGTTCCCTACAGTTTCGACCGCATTTATTGTCACTGCTCCGCTTCTAAGAGTTGTATCGTGATGCTATATAACCCATAACCTTCCTCAATGAATACTCTATCCAATACAAAAAGTTTTTTTTTAATGCGACTGGTTGTTTCAGAGATTAGCGTGATTAAACAAACAATCAAACAAAAAAACTTATTAGCTTTATAGTTTTAATAATTATAGATGTAAATACATAAAACCCTTAAATAATCCCACTGTAAGTTCATTTTCTATTAAGAATAAGATCCCCATCAACATTAACATTTAGTACAAAATGTTCATCAACTTTTTCAGAAAAAAATAAATCTTCTTACCATTATCCGACCCGTTGTAAAATCTTATTCGTAACCTTTTCCAAGCCTTAATAACATGTAAGCGATTACGGCGGTAAATAACCTTTTTGTTTTTACCAATACAGGAACATTTGTTTACTATTTTATTACCAACACTGTAGCGTCCCACGTCCAGTTCTGGTAATGGCCTACTATTTTGATCGTACCTAATAGGGATTAGGTTTTGTTTCCTCATTTTTTTTTTCATTGAAATTACTTCGGTTTTAGGTAGATATGAATAATAATAACTTATAATAGCTTGACTCATCTTACACGCGGCAGTCTGATCCCAAACTAGGCAGAGCCTGTACTATGGTAACCAGACTTTTGATAAATATACTTGTATATTACTAAATACATACATACTATAGATAAATTACAGCCAGACACAGAACAAATGATCGTGCTCATCACACAATTATTTGTCCTGGGTAGGGATCGAACGCACGACTTCTGACTCAGCAGTCAGCGTCACTAACCACTAGAGCAACAGGCCAGTCAAAAAGCAGTTTTCTATCATTAATTGTTTGTGTTTGTGTTCAAACTTCTACTTTTTACTTCTACTATAACAAATGTTAGGAAAAAGAAATCTACCTTAACTTTTCGTTTATTTTTTCAACATTTTACTCTTTCACCTTTCGTGTAGCGTGGAATACTTAAAACGTGACGTGTTTGAATCCCCACATTATTTTAATCTTTACGAAATTGCGACTAGAAAATTTTGGGCCCTTGCCATTTAAACCGGCAGGTGGTCTGTATCTGTCAAAATTTGCCTTCCTTATGTTTATAACTAAACTAGCAACGCGCACGGCTTCGCACGGGTACAAATTATACACCAAAACCTTCCTCATGAATCACTCTGTCTATTAGTGAGAACCGCATGAAAATTTTTTCATACGTTTTTCAGTTTATCGCGATCAGACAGACAGACGCAATAATAAAAATGATTAATAACTTACGTAGGTACATATAAAATTTAGATAATTAATCAGTTTGTTGTTTGGCGTTGACTCAAAATAAGTTTATATAAAATTTGATAGTTTATGTAAATAAGCTCAATTAAGTATTGAGCTTATTTACATAAACTATCAAATTTTAGACTTTAGGTTTATTTATTTTTTGCTTTTTAGTTCTTTTCGTCGGTTTAATTTTTTGTTAAAAAGATTTTATATATTATGTAGTGATGAAGTGTTACATGTGACTTTTCAATTAAGTTTGTAATAAATTATTTTTCAGTTTCAGTGCCCTTTGTTAAAGGGTTTTGAAGTCGGTTTAACTTTTTTTTATGTTTTTTTCAAACATGTTTACTCTTTTAGCTATACTGGGTCAAAATATCACTTCACGGACATGTCTTTTACAACGATTTATTTCTGTACGCCTTTCATGTTTTAGCTTCAATATTTCGTATTGAATTAAAGGTGGTATAACAACCTGTTTGTTAACTGAATATAGCTCAAACCAATCACTACTATTCTAATTCATTAAGATTCATTAATAATATATTTTGGTATCGATCTTTATATCATTGTTTCCAGTTTTAAGAGTAAATTTGCTCTGTGATATCGGTATATTTATTAACGATAATTATTAAGAAATGGTTAACTCAGAGAGGACATATTATTTAATACTATCGTTTTATGAGTCCAGCTGTTATCGATTTAAAAAGTTTGTAAATAACCAACAAGCTGTGTCCCATTATTTTTATATTTAAAGCTTGTACCTGTCACGACAACCCGTGCGATTTTAAGCGCGTAAGCCGTTGACATATTGTAGAACTCTCTTGTATGCTGAGAACATTGCATCAAGAGACAGGGGAAGCTAAATGATACTGTGGTATCTGTGATTAATATTTACTTCTATCTACTTCATAAACTTCTGATGAGCTGTTTATCAACCAGCTCTGTTGATGTCAAAGCTTCCAGTCCCCGATCGTCGTCTCTTTTTTCATTTAAATCCTAGACCTTTATTTACGAGTATAAAAAAAAAGTAAAAGCGACACATCTATCTTATCTCGCATGTCAGAACGACATCCATTCCGAAGAGGTCGGAATATTATGTACATTACGTAAATGTATACATTTTAATTATTGTCATGACGCTGTGAAATAATATAATATATGCTAGTGTGTCTCGTTAAGTTTAAAGTGATTGAATGTAAAGATAAAATATAAGATCTAATTTACCCTCTTCACCACACACTGCTGCAGCGCTTCTTTCGCTGCAGCGACGCATGTAACACGGCATGCTACGATTCATGCATCGCTGTGATAGTTCTTGAGAACGCAGAGAACGCAGAGAACGAAAATAAACTAACTAAGTTTAAGTAGTAACTTAAATAAATAATGCTGCATGATTAAACTTATTGGCTTGAACCAGTGGACTTTATATCGCTATAGAAAAAATCTTCATATTTAAAAAGTATTTTTTAAATTTAGTCCGGTTTGCTATTATAGGGTGTTGATTTTAGTGTTTTTTAAACTGAAATATCTTAAAAAAGACCATTAAACTTGCCGTATGAGCTTTGAGCTTAAATTACCTACTATAGATTGAATCCCACAAAGCCCTAGACTACATCTCTAAACATTCGGCAGTTTAAGGGCTACTTTCGGATTAACTTATATATAATTATCTTTTTAAAAAAAGTATCTCCGACTTCAATGCGCCTCAAAATACCCAAATCGCTTCAAGTGTGCGTTTAAAATTTGAAGAGTTCCCTCGATTTCTCCAGGATCCCATCATCAAATCCTGACATGATGACCATGGGACCACCTGAGAAATATACCCTTTCAAACAAAAAAAGAATTTTCCAAATCGGTCCAGGCGTCTTTGAGTAATCGGCGAATATACATAAAAATATATATATATATACATATACAGTGGAATATAGAACCTCCATCTTTTTGAAGTCGGTTAAACGAACTTTTCTCTATTACCTATGCGAACGTTTTTAATTTTATACTAAACTATTTTCATCTTCGTCTTAGTAATATTATTTCTTTGTCTCTATTTCTACTTTGACTATAATATTTGCGTTAATTTGCTTGGCATGTATAGTATGTCTGATACGTTAGAGAAATAAGTCAGTCAATAGCTAACACCAAGCTGTTAAAACTATGAATTAAATGATGGAAAATCTTATCAACACATACATTGTTCTTGTGTCTAATCTTATCACAAAAATAAACATTATCATGATTATACATTAATTTCTATTGTAATCTGAATACACGTTCATTAGCTGTCTTATTGTTTGTTGAAACTATAAATGGTTTAATCTCGATTGTAATTGAAAATGTGTTGTATGTAACGTCTATTTAATTTATCTCGTATTGGTATTAAGTAGTAAAATGTTATAAATATCACGGGCCTGTAGGTCTAGTGATTAGTGAATCCTGACTGCTGAGCCCGAGGTCGCAAGTTTCATTTCCACTCAGGACAAATTATTGTGTGAAGAGCACTATAATTTGTTATGCGTCTGTGTGTAAATCTATAATTTATATTTACTCATCAACTATAAAAAGGTCCACCGTGCTAGTAACATTTTATATTAATAACTATATTAGTAGTTAATTATAATTATTAGAACAGACGTGGTGAGAGTCACCAAATTCTGTTCATGATCTATCAGCCCCATCAGCACGGCAAGCAACATGCTGTCGCACATTTAGTAATATTATAAGTATGTTTACCAGCAGTCTGGTTACCATAGTTCACGCTCGGCCTAGTCTGAGATCAGACGGCCGTGTGTGAGATGTGTTAAGTTATTATTATTATATTTAGTCATTGCATTAATTTAATAAACCGAAATACGATCGTGAAAGTAAATAGTATCCCAAAGAATCGCTCCTTACGAAAACGGCTGACTGATACCAAAAGTATTTCCTGGAAAGTCATTTAAATGCAATTTTAAATGTTCAAATGTGTTTTTTATGTGTATGACTTAAAAATAAATCCAGCACATGGGCCGAATTATGGCATGCAAATTATTTACAGGTAAACGTAGTCAGAAAGTAGATATATCACAGATACGAAGTGTTTTCTCAGTTGTCTATTACAAATTCAGCTTTTAATATTAATCTATGTGGTTCGTTCTTGCCATCTTTAGTCATGAAGATAATCTTAGGTCCCTTATCCGTGGTTTTTATAACCTATCTGCCTAATTTTGTATTTTTTCTTAGTTATTGCACACATGTGAGTACAACTTTATTCTTATAATAACTATTAATAGCAGTCACTAAAATAATAATTATTATCTGAATGTGCAGACAGATATTTTTAAACTCGATGGAGGGACTGATATTATTGCCGTACATTGCAGTACGTCACATTCAGAGACGTATCGAGGTAGAATTTATGCATTTATAGTAGGTAAGTAAAAGTGGTACAGTAGGTATTTTTATAAACGCTCCCCGGAGTTTCTGGACTGTTCTTCTCTGGCGGATAACCCTTGAGCTTCCCGACTGACTGACTGAATCCTACTCCTCACAATTACTCTGTTAAATATATATATATTTATTTATTTATCTCTTTATTGTACACCTTTAATGTAAGATACAATCAAAAAGAAAAAAACAATACAAACATTCAGGCATATCAATTGGCATCTCAATCATATCATATAATTAGTTTAATTAAAGTTAATTACTAACTATGAGTACAATGAAGCCTTAAACTATCGGTTACCAACTACATGTAACCCTGCATATACTACGCTATACTGATTCGACTTTGTTCTTTATTCTTCATAGAAAAGAGATGAAAGTCCGTTCGAGTCGGTTCGAGTGTTGTACATAAATACCACAGAGTATAAAAATTTCACGGAGTAACACAAAGGTCACAGATTAATAATGCATGACTCGTTTCCTTTAACATTATTGTCATACGAATTTTAAATATATGTATGTATCGAGAAAAACCTTTTGAAAGTCTATTTTATTTTTTGAAATACTTTTATTTAGTTTTTTTTCCACTTTGTAACATTCTACACGTCTTCCTAATTTTGGAGGAGCCTCCAGATTTAGTTCAGACATAGATATTATTTTTATCCAAGGTCTACGTATATTAAGCCATTCTAACCGTATGCACCTCGTGTTTTTAGTAAAAAAGAAATGTATTACTACCAAGAAAACATTAAGTTAATGTGTTTATTATATCCAACTTACAATTATCTTCGAATATGTAAATATCTTCGAATAATCTAATCGTAATCTAAACGATCTAATAACACAGACCAAGAAGAATACCAAATACCTACACATATTTAACTAATATTGCTGTTGTTGTTGCCACGAAACTACAGGCTTAACCGAACGTATAGTGTTATGTTATCTGTGACCGAACGTATTGCATCACGTCATAGCAGAAATGCAAGTCTTTCATATTACGGTTACGAAGCGTACGAGTATATGTACTTGAGATTATGAGTAGTGGAGAAACGAAATAAATTGATACTTTTATTTTAATTCTCTGTACATTATTTATACTAGCACAAAGTACCTTCATAATTATTTCAAGATAGAATTCACTATCCAAAATTTCTAACAGAATTTAATAAGAGTTGACTGTGTAACGCAATATTCTTTGTCTTACCTATTGGCTTTCTATTTCGGCGGCACAAATATGTGTTCTAATATTATTCAGTAGCTTTGATAAATCTATTATACGTACGTATTAAAATACCACAGAATTCCAACCAACATTTCATATTGTTTAGTTACATTTATATTATAGCAATTGTACATATTGTGTTTAGGTTGTATAGCAATCTTTGATAATATATTCTTGTCATGGTTTTGTTGAGCGTCTTATTTATATTACTCTTAGAGTAACTAGAGAGCACTACGATAAATCCTTGTATAGTTCGAGTAAGGTGTAAGGAGTAAATTATATCGATTTTTGTTTCAATCTCGCTTTGTCAAGCCTTTGTGCCGTCAATGTAATTTTGCGATTTTTTTATAGTTTTGAATTGCAAATGATAATAAATGATGTACTAAACTGTTTTATTATATTCCCATGACAGTTTAAAGTCATTTAGGTTATTTATCGTTTCGTGAACGGTTTCACTGATGTTCTCTTTATCGTATATAGATATTTCGAACAACAGGACCAATAACAGGACGTAGACATGGAATTTTGATTTTAAGTGTGGTTATAATTTGACTTTTCACTTCTGTTTAACCTTTTATGCATGTTTGTGGGGTATGTAGAATAGCCTAGTTGATTGACAACAAATGAAAAAGTATCTTTAATTTTCCACTCGGTACTTATAATCATTAATTAGGTAATAATGATGAAAACAAAAATAACAAATGTATTATATTATTTTTTTGTGTCGTTAACGTACAATAAGACTTAAGAAAAGACTTACCAATGGTGGCAACTACCTTCACATATCACAAAAGTAATGATTTTCTATTAGAAGCCCCGTTCCATTGATGACAAAATAATTGGGACCAGTAGGAATCGATAACTGTATCAAACATTCAGATACCTAGGTCTAGCACGTAAGGCTGTTAGTAATAGATCCTAGGCAGTTGACCAAGGCTTACCTGATTATCCAGAAACTTCTTATGCAGCAGACTTGCAGAATCATCAGTCATAAATTCACCGTCTAACATTAGTTTCTTTGACACACGACTGTTATGTAACTTTACTGATTTCAATATTCTATAATTAGATGAGTTCGTCAATATTTAATGGTGCTTATCCGCAATGACTTGCGTTATCAATTATGGCATCCGTACCGAGACATGGCCACTGTCAAATTGCCTTAAAAAACCTCAAAGCTGCACAACGGGCTATGGGAAGCACCTAATTTGATTTAAAATAAATACTTATTAAAAATATTATAAATACTCATTTATGGTTCTGTCCGCTCGTTTGTGGAATGCATTACTGGTACAAATTCGGCAAGCTGAAACCCTTCCAGCCTTTAAAAATTTGGTCAAGCAACATTATCTGTCACTGTAATACTATTCTATTCTTTACCATAACTAAGATCTAAACTATCTATATAGCTATCTATAATACCATATTATCTCCTCCAAGTAACTGTATATGTGTATGAATGTGTATGTATATAAATATTTGTCAATATCTCGAATAGTACGCCATCAACTACTATGTTTTTATTAATAAATTTTGATATTATCTCCATCCTAAGGTTGTCTAGTAGAGATCGCTTTTAGCAAAAAGACCGCCCATTATACTCTAAGATAATTATATTTTCAACTGTATTTTATTAATGGTGTACAATAAAGATTATTCTATCTATCATCTATCTACATTTTTAACAAGAGTTTGCCATTAGTTTCTCTTGTCATAAGAGCTGTAAATCACAAGAAGATTCTTTCCAAATTTGTCATTACAAATAATTGTCGTTTAACCAAATGTTATATAAGTTGGTATAATATTATATAGTATAATTAAAAAAAAAATATAGTATATATTTTTTTCTATTTTGGTTTCTGACAAAATCATCCTCAGGATGAGGATGATTTTTCTGACAAAAATTGTAATATTTATTTTCTTTCATTTACATACCTAAAAGTCAAATCCATTATATTACGTCTTTTTGGTCTGACTTCAGAGGAAATACTAGAATCGCGACAGCCTAAGCTATCATAATTTTAGCTTTACCGATCAGCAATCCAGGCGGCCTTAAGTTCTACATATCTATAACTTAGCTAGCAGGTAGGTTCGGACTCCACCCATTGCACTACCGACGTAAACCCACTTCAACACAACACAAGAATTTAGTTTAGCTGGAGGGGTTAACAATAATATTAGTAATGTGTGACCCATGTTTCTAGTATTCTTTATTAAAAAAACTATGTGTAACAAGACACCACTATCATGGGACCTTCTAGGGATGTTCAAAAATGTATATTTATATCAAAACAAAACATCCCAGAGTGAGATCGTTACGTAATGATAGTATTAACAATTCAGTAACAAAAGAGAGTTTCGTAAATAACTCAAAGTCCAAAGTTTACCGCCACTTGCAACTGAGTCGCGAAGTTGAGAACTTCCTAATATAGTAATCGCTTCTCTCATAATTATGAGAATTGAGAGAATTCAACATAATGCTGAATGTGTACTGAAATATAGACGCAGTTAGGTGCAGAACATTGCAACGTCAGTTTTGAAACAGACGAACATTTAGCCAACGGTTTAATGTTAATTAATTTAAGAGGTGAGTTTGATTGGTTTTCCAATATCTGAACTAGTATTGAGCCTCGGTTCTGTACTATTGATCTAATAGAATATCGACTGTCTGCTCCCCGGCATACGCTTAGCCTTTTAAAGTAAACTGGTACATTTCATTTTAGAGGTTTGATAGTTCAGTTTGTGATATCCTTCGACTGCTCTTTCCTTACATGAAAATGGATTGATAGAAATAACCAGTCTCTTTTTTTTAAATTTTTACTGCCTGCCGAGGATAGCCGCTAAGCGAGGACTCGCATGCGCGTTGTTAACTCTTTAAAAACCTGTAGGTACACTCCTTTTCTGAAGAACCCTATACAGTAATCCATCGGGTAAACCTTTGCCTGTAATCACCATAGTAAACTTCTTTTGGATAACTTTGCCTGTCACATTTAGTAACATAAAAACATTTGGCATTAATTGTAGAGAAGTATCTACATAACCGATGTCTGTAGGTTCGGCTATCGCGAAAATTGTTTGAAAGCTTCGAATCTATTAGACGTCAGAAAGATTTTAGAAATAATAATTGTAGTTACAGATTTGGGGTCAATAGAATGCTATTGATACTTTAATTAAATATGAGTAGATAATGCAATTCGGTGCTTATAAACGCTAGCGAAATCAATGGCAGTCTAGGTGACTAACCTAATCCTACAATAGAGTTCTGGTGTCCTTAACTCACGATAAAGAAAACAACTCATCAGTAGTGCTCGCGCGCCTTTTGTAAGTTACGTACTTCTACAATATGTTAGTTATCTATGTTTGTCATATCAGTATGATTTTACTAAACTTGAAATCGGTGTGTTTAGTACAATTTTGTATGAAATATAAAGGATGACGTAACGCTTAGCTGTGTTCAATTCTTTTACTTTTAGGGTTCATTTAAAGAATATAAAATACATTTAAATGAAAATGGATCGCAAGTTTCATAGTGTCTTCAAATATTATAAAATCTACGGTTTGAATTCGGCTCGAAGGACCACTTTTTTATTATAGAAACGCCATAAAACTTTTTTAAGAACTTTTTATTGTAAAATACTTAATTTTATTACAAAGCAAATGTGCATTGGCACATTGAATTTTGCAGAGAGAGAAAAAAGTTGCGATAATGACCAATTACAATTACCATGCTACTAATTATTATAATGTTGCCACTACAATATCTTATTTTATACTGAACTACTAAGAAAAACATTAAATAATAATATATTCAATAATAAATTGCATAGCCTGACCTAAGCGTGTGATTTATTTTGAACATAGGTGTTCAGCCAATTTGACTGATATTCACCAAAAATCTGTGTTTTTGTTTTTCCGACTTGCCATTTGTTTTCTTGAAACATTATTTTGATGGATGATAAATGATAATTTACCGACGTCTCCTAGTAGACAAGTAAACACGTTAGTATGTGTGGTATTGTTTTAGTTGATCGATTGACGCGTCCGGACCATCACTCATAGCTACGGTTCACGTTGGGCGTTTATCTATAATTTTACGAAGTGAGCAAGCTAAGTGCTCACTGACATTGTTTTAGTTTTTTGTATCTAGTAAGAGAAATTAAAGCTACTCTGTTTGTTCATGAATAATCTTTAAGGTGCTTGTTTATGGCTGCGCTGACGATTTAGGTATTTTTGTTTATACTTGGCGATTTTTTACTAGCCACTAGGGAAATATTCTTGTGTTCCTTTAGATTCAGAACAACTGCGAACAAATACTTGGGCACCTATTATAAACAGCCAGTTAGTCTAATGGACCCAGGACACCTAGGACAAATAATTGTGTGATGAGCACAATCATTTATTCTGTGTCTGGGTGTAATTTATCTATAATGTATTTAACAATATATAAGTATGTTTATCAGTAGTCTGGTTACCATAGTACAGGCTCTTCATAGCTTGGGATCAGTCGGCCGTGTGTGAAGGTCTCAAGTTATTGTTATGTGTAAATCTTACTCCATAGTTTAGAAGTCCAAACAGCTGAAACCTTTATAAATCACTAGAGCCGAAGTAATAGTCGATTCTTGACGCTAGGTTAACATCCATCAATCATTTTATACACATCAAAAGATTTTAATATATTTCTTCGAAAGCCAAAAAATGTTTAAGCATTGTTAAAGGCCCTTACGGTCTAGACAAGGTATTTACTTCAGTATTGTGTTGAGGCTTCGGTTTATGCTTTGATTATGATGAAGAGAACTTGTTTTTGCAGGTGGTTTTAATCGTTTTAATATACATTTTGTTAATCAATTCAAGTTTATCTGAGGAACACATTTTTTTTTTTAGATGTTAGGTACTCTATGTGTTTTTCTGTGCTCATAACAAGGTGTATGTATGAGGTAAAATACTTAACTAGTTGATTTTATCTGTCTTTACTTGTTGTATTTGTAACAGATGACGCATGATTAAGGCTCAGGGATTTAATATTGAAATATTTGTAGCCTATCTCCTCCGGGGTACAGTCATTAGTGTATGTCATGTATGTATGTGTTATAGAGATTGAAATTGCATCTATATAAATAATAATGCAATTCTGTTCGTTAGTATTAGATAGTTATTCGTAGCACTTGAAAACAGCGCGACGGATTGGACGATGTTTTTAATTTATATGTTAATTATAATCAGAATAAGGTGTTTGGGAAAATAAAAGTTACGTGTTGTAAGTAGGTACGTACCCCTGTCAACGTGAGTGCAAAAGTTCATGATGATCGGTTGACCAGTTAAGGCATAAAACCGTAAAAGACACAGAGACAGAGTTACTTTCGCATTTATAAGTATAGATTATAAAGATTTTTCTGTTAATAACCTTTTTTCTGTTAATACATTCAATTTCTTAAACAGTAAAGTATTCATAAACTGTTCCTTTAGCTTATATGAATAGAATTAAATTTAATATGAGTAAGAAGAAAGAAAGAAAGAAAAAGTATTTATTTCTTAAATGACGTGCTTACATTACTTAAAGTTATAAAACATTAAAAAAAGGAAATACAAATAAAAATAAATAAAAACAAAATAGAGTGACCATTGCCTTGCCCGCACTTGCACGTCACTTGTTGAAATTGGTCACCGCCCAGCATTGATGCTGATGGCGCCGGCAAGGAAGTTGGTGCGCGCCAAACAGCGCTGATTTTCAGCGGTGACCGTGTGGAGTAGGTGCGCCCATATAATTCAATAAAAATACATACATTTTTTATAAAATATTATAATCTACTTAAATAAAGATAAACTGAGTGTAATGTATATGGCTGGCAACACTGGGGTGCCTCATCCGTAAAGTGACGCAAGCCCTGAAAACCCCAAACTTCCGGGACGTTTGTCTTGTTTATAAGCCGTGTCCGGCTGTAACATGTACTGTGAGACATTGTTATTTGTTGCACAAATAATGACGAAACAACTTGAATAATTTTTTTGGAGCTTACCCCGGTATGTCCAGGTTGCCAGCCTGTGTGAAATGTTGTTTGTGTTGTGTTATTGTTGTGAAAAATGCTGCAGAGTTCATGGCTTATGAAGATCAATAGTAAGGTCACACTCATATTTACAGTTCACATATTCTGTGTTAATATTCGGCACTATTTTACTAAATTCTTAATATTAATACGTTTTTGAACAAACTCCTCCTAATTATACAGTTATACTGAACTCAAATACAAAAACTAATTTCCAGATATGATGAATGTCTTTTGGTATTGGTATTGGTATAGGGCTCTCTTTAAGTATCTAGACTCATATGCGGTCCATTATGAGTTCGAATAAGCTGACTAGTTGAGCCAACCTAGCTCCTTCCAGAAGCACAGAAGCCTCCTGGGGCGTTCACAAGCTTCTAGGAGCGACCTCGCTCCCGCGAGGATACTTGCCCGTTGTGTGGCCACTCCCTCGCATTCCAGGACAACGTGGGCGGCCGTTTCCTCCGCGTTGAGACAGCCTCTACATAGAGGACTGCTTGCCGCGTTGATAGTGAATAGGTGTCGGTTTAGGGCCAAGTTGCCCGTAATGGTTCTTACAACTATTCTGATGTCAAATCGGTTGAGACTGAGCAGTCTGCACGTTAAACGTGGTGAGACCTCCGTCAGCACCAGTTTAGACTGCCTACAGCCGGGTGTGTCGGCCCAACGGCCGTTGTGCGCTTCACGGGTCCGTTGCCTTACCCATGAGCGAAGTTGATTAAAGGGAACTGGCAGCAGTACCATTGGACCTGCCACTGACGTTACAGATCCCTTCCTTGCCAGCTCATCGGCGGCGTCGTTCCCGAGTGAATCACTATGCCCCTTGATCCATTGAAGAATTAGCCCATTGGCAGAAGCTAGACGTTCCAGGGTCTGGTGGCATTCGTAAATTTCGATGAATGTCAATAAGACATTGTTGTTGATGTGTTGTGTGTGTTGACAAGTTGATTAATATTTGGATGTCAGAAAAAATTATAATAAAAACAATGTAATAGTAAAAAAATAAATAAAAGTCAAAAATACTATAAATATTGACATACATATATGTTATTGATATCTAGTAGGAATACACCCAAAATAGCTTTAAAGCTCTTGTAGCTGCTTTTGCAGGTATAGCATTTTACATGGAATGTAAAAGATTGTTCTGTTTGAGTACGATTTGCTGTAGTAAGTATACTATACTATACAATACAATATTCTTTATGGTACACCATAGAAAAAGTTATAACAAAAAACAGACACATCGGTATTGTACATAATGCTCCTTAATTCAATGTTATCCAGACAAATGCATATCACCCCGCACTATGTTATTAATTGGTAGCGAACAAGATAAAGCCATTATTCAGTCAGGTGCGACAATTTGTTAATCTCTGTTTACAGCGGCACAACGCTCGGTACGTTAATAGTAAATATAGCTTAATGTTTGTAGGTAGACAGATGTGTGTTATACACTCTGTTTATGATAGCAATCGATTTAACATCTATGGGAAATGGTAACGTGTTAATCATAACTAATAATTATGATAAATGAGAAAGAGTTGGTTTGTTTGTTGCGCTATCGCTTAACCGATCATCGTGAAACATACACGTTATCAGGAGTACAGATAATTTATAAGTTATTAAAAAAATACTAAAAAACAAGCTTTTGTATCTATGTAAAGGAATCTTTGAATGTGATTTCCACCCACTTTAAAACATCGGATTTAATTAAAACTTCGCACACTTATCAAATACCGATGACAATACAATATTAAACACATATTAAATACTAGTTAAAAACGAATAAACACGCTTTTGTAACTATCGGAACTAAAAAGTAGAAAATAATTTTCTATAAGTCAAAAATAATAAAGTGATTAAGAAAAAAAATCATTTTATCGTAAAAATGCGCGGGGTACTAGATGTCAATTATTGCAAATATTTTATTGACATATATTTATGTAAAATTAAGGTCATATATTAATATTTTAAAAAGCGCCCTTTTTTACGATGAAATGATTTTTTTCTTAATCACTTTATTTTTTTTGACTTATAGAAAGTATTTTCTACTTTTTAGTTCAGATAGTTACAAAAACGTGTTTATTAGTTTTTAACTAGTATTTAATATGTGTTTAATATTGTATTGTCATCGGTATTTGATAAGCGTGCGAAGTTTTAATTAAATCCGATGTTTTAAAGTGGGTGGAAATCACGTTCAAAGATTTCTTTACATAGATACAAACATACCAAGCTAATAAAAGCGTGTTTAAAAAGACATAGGGTACCTTATACTCAAATAAAAAATACTGTAAGCGAGGAATGGAAAAATGTGTGTGTCAGCTCTGACGCACGACTAGAGTTTACAATTTACTGGAGTCTCTCTCTCTCTCTCTCTCTCGCTCTCTCTCTCTTATCTCTATTTTTTTCATACCGGGCGCCTTATATGCAACTCGATTCTTAAGGAGTAAACTCCAAAAATACTTTTACGTGTGCGAAGTCGTGGGCAAAAGCTATGAACACAATATGTATCTATCTACGAGATCTAATAATATCCGTAATGTCATGGCCTTTTAATGATAGAAGTTTTGATATCGGATCAGTTGTGTCTGAGATTACCCCTACAGCCGGGCCCCTACCTCTACAGGCCATTACTATGATCGGATGCCGTTCATCCTACCTACAGCAGCCCATAAAATATTATTACTACATTCATTTTTATATACGTGTGTGATGTGTAAATTGCACTCGTACGAAGGCAGGGCGGGTCGTAATCTAAAATAAACACGCAAATGTTGTACTTTTTTATATATTAATATTTTACTCACATAATAATATTTTAAAAAGGCGGACCTAACGCCTAAGTCAATCTGTGCCTGGGCGGGGACCCTGACGGCCCGCAATATTGCCATACTGCGGCGACCGCAGCGGGCGATGGCCGTCAGAGTCATAAGAGGATACCGCACGATATCCTTCGAAGCGGTGAGTCTCCTAGCCAGCTCTGCCCCATGGGACCTAGAGGCGAAAGTCCTTGCGTCATTATACCTTTGGCGCAAGGAGGCACTAGAGCGGAACCTGATACCGGCGCCTCGAGAAATAGAGGCGCAACGGTTCCAGCTCCGCCAGGTCCTAATAACCGAGTGGAAAGAACGACTAGAGCGACCGAGCGCAGGGCACGCCACAATTGTGGCGGTAAGACCCATCATGGAGGATTGGCTGGAGAGGCGACATGGAAGCCTCTCCTACCGGTTGACACAGGTGCTCACCGGACACAGCTGCTTCGGTAAGTGCCTGTGTCGCATAGGCCGAGAGCCAACGTCTGTGTGCCACCACTGCGGAGGCTGTCGCGAGGATACTGCACTCCACACTCTAGTGGAGTGCTCAGAGTGGACGCAACAGCGGTACAACCTCGTGACGGCTATTGGTGTGGGTAGCCTCTCGCTAGAGACCATGGTTCAGTCCATGGTCCAAAGTAGAGTGCGTGGGATTCCGCCGCCTCGTTTTGCGAGGAGGTGATGTTGGCCAAAGAGGCGGCGGAACGGGAACGGGAGAGGACAAGCACTCTCCCATCCCGCAGAAGACGCACCAGACGCCGGAGAGCGCTGAATGATCTCCGTCCTCCATGAGCGCTGGCCTGGGGGTAGCGGGTTGGGCTGACCGTTACCCCAGCAGAAGCAGGCCTAAGACGGTGGCGCGGTGGGTTCCGCACGCGCCTCTCCCATCTGGAGGGGGGGTAGGGCCCCCTTATCGCACGTTGTGGTCGCCTGGTGATCAGGAGGCCATAGTCTGCAGGGGTTCCCGGAAGCTTCCTTCCTAGGGTATCCCGGGTCCCCTGCAATAGACTCACTTGTGACGGAACACCCTCGGTGAGGTGATGACCCGTGGGGGTTTCCACACGATAAAAAAAAAAAAACGTCAATCTGTGCCAAACCGGCAAGCCTATTACGTGATCTCATTAATTACCGTATATATACATAATTATATAATGGAACGCAAAGTTTAAAAGTTAGTATTATCTCTGCCAGTAAAAAAATATGTACTTTTGATTAAGTTTATTTGGATGATTATTTTTTTACACCTCTACACTGTATAACGCACTTACTTGAAGATTTTAAATGACAACCTTTGCAGGTTTTTGAGTTTAAGAGCCTGGAAGTGATTCTATAAGAGACGCGCCTGTTGGACTTGGGGTTATTGATCCTAACTGCTGGGTTTCGATTCCTACCCAGGACAAATAATTGTGTGATGAGCACGATCATTTGTTCTGTGTCTGGGTGTAATTTATCTAAAACTAGCTGACCCGCGCAACTTCATCTGTGTCACATAAGACAGAGAGATAAATCTTCCCCGTTTTTTAAACATTTTTCATTGAGGCTCCGTTCCTATTGGTTGTAGGGTGATGTTATTTATTTATAACTTAAAGCCTTCCTCGATAAATGGGCTATCCAAGATTATAAGATTTTTTTAATTCGAACCAGTAGTTCCTGTAGATTAGCGTGTTCAACCAAGCAAACAAACTATTCAACTTTATAATATTAGTATATATTTAGTAATATATAAGTATAGCTAGACTGCTAAGTCTTACTACCATAATACAGGCTCTGCCTAGTGTAGGATCAGACTGCCGTGTGTGAGGTGTCTCATGTTATTACAAGTTATAGTTATATATCCGTAGTTACTTTATCAGTGTAGAATTAGAAGAATACAAATACTTGGAACGTTGAAACTATCTATTTTACCAGCCTACCATTAAATAGATGAAGAAACATCACGTTTCCGGCCTAGTTGCTACCGTACAAACAATTTTTCAGTATGATTAATGGGCTGACAGATATTTAAACGACACGAGGTATACCTGATACCTGACAAAATAAAATATTATAGTCTTAGGTCTAAACGATTTAATATCCATATGATATATATCTAAGTTTAAATATTTAATTGTGGGAGAGCCATGCTTCGGCACGTATGGGTCGCCTCGACCGGAGTGATACCACGGCCTCACAGAAAACTGGCAGTGAAGCAATGGTGCATTGCTTTTCGCCGAGTGAGTGAGGTTACCGGAGGCCGTAACCGTTCCCTCCCCTCCCCCTCTTCCACCCTTCCCCTACTCCACCTTAAAGGCCAGCAACGCACTTGTGACTCTTGAGTTGCAGGTGCCCATGGGCGGCGGTAGTCACTTACTATCAGGTGACCCGTCTGCGCGTTTGCCCTAAATATCGTAAAAAAAAAGAATAGGATGCTTTAATATTTAAATAGATATTATTACTCCTATCGTTGTTCTAATTTTGTAAGTAAGACATTTTGATTATGATGGGTTTTGAATTATTTAAGTATTCAGGAATGTTTATTTGGATATCATATTTTTTTATTTTTTTCATTATTTTTTTGACTACATTATATACTGTGTTAGTAACACACATTAGTAAAGTGTAAAATGATGTTGTAAAAATATTTTCATAAGATTATAGGCTATAGGTTTAGAAATAGGTATTACTTTCTTTTTCACAGCTAAATTTTTTTGCCTAATATAATGAAAGTGTAAATACAAAAGTTGTAGATCTTTTTATTACCTACAACTTTGCCGTTTAATTTTTTTCAATAGGACTTGTAGTTCTGCCGGCAATCGAAATAAACCGCTTTTTACCCGTAAATTATTTTTCCTTTCATTTTTATAATATTCTCCTCCTTTTCCAATATGTTTCATCCTACTATTATTTTTTTTCACTTTTTATTATTTTTAAAGGCTTCTCTACCCTGGTCAATAATATTAACATCTTCATCGGAGTCAACGACCTTTCCACACACATATTTATATATTACGACCGAGTTGCGTGTTCCAACAAATTAACAAGAGAATGGTCATTTCTACTTCTGTATAAACATATTATTTAGCCTTTCGGGACAATAAATTAATCCTAATAAAGCTGTTATGAAGTCAATTTAGAAGCTTTTGTGGTATAAACTCGTGCAATTAATGGTGGAAGTTCAGGCCTGTTACACCTAACCCTACATAAATATCTTCACCAAAGGGGATTGGTGGCAAATTATGGGTAAACACTGTTAAAGATGTAAGTATATTTAACATATTTTTGTATGGTATTGTGGGCAAACGAGTACACAGGTCATCCAATGGTAAGTGGGGGAAGAGGGAGGGGGGGAAGGGGAAAAGGAAGGGTTAGAGCCTCCGGTAACCTCACTCACTCGGCGATACACAACAAATCTTTGCTTTACTGCTGGTTTTCGCCGCCGGCCCATACGTGCCTAGTTTGTGAGGATGTATGGATGTATGTATGGATGTTTGTTACTCTTTCACGCCAAAACTACTGAACCTATTGCAATGAAACTTGGTATGTAGATAGCTGGAGACCTATTCCCACGCGATCGGGACTTACGTGGGTGAAACCGCGGGGCGCTGCTAGTGTCTAATATAAATATCAAGTTAAAAGCAAAGTACCTACATCTAAAAAAAAAACAGCTTAAAACTAAAACATTACTACAAAACTTGGATTAAATGAAGTAAGGTTTAATCCCTAGACAATGATCAATTTGAATTTAAGAATTCTAAATTTAAATTAATTTTTTAATTATGAATTAAAAAAAAACGGCTTTTCATTTATTTTCTCGCTGTTAAATAAATTGTTACTTGTGATTAAAAAATTGATCCTGAATGATAAATAAACCGAAAGAGGCTGCTTGTAGATCACCCACCATTCCTTGTACTAATTAAATTTGTTTTTAAATTGTGATACATTTTTAATACGGATTCATTTTTAATCCAAGAAACGCAATAGAAATGCCTTTAAAGAGTTCATCGATTGCCGTTCCTTGAATAAATGTTGTAATAAATAAAACTGGAATTTTATAGGACTCAATATCTGTAATGAAATAAGGAAATACATTAATATTATATACTTATATATACGTAAAATAATGTTAATTTATATATGACTAATACATAAACCTGATGACTTATGACCTTTGTTACAATTTACACCGTCGAAATAACCAATAACAATATATTAATTTCTATTCGATAGCTCACTGTTGGGTAAAATAAATAGACACTTATAGATTGGATCGGCAATCAGCAATTTATTGCTAGGGTAATGTTTCGATGGCTTTTGTTACAAAATTAAATATCCCATTAATATGTCCGGCTTGCTTTCCGCACTATGACCGTTGTCGCGAGTATAAACCTGTTACTACTTTATTCTAATTTGAGGGATGGCAAATATTTATGTATCTATGTCTTACTTGACGATAAGCGGTTACCAACAGCGTTTACTTTCTGCGCAACATGTCACGCAGTAATTATTTATTTCTTTTTATATTTTATTTTATTTCTTATATTCTTATATGCTGACGACATGGTACTGTTGAGGGGCTCAGTCAGTGGTTTAAGGTCCTTATTGGCAACTTGGACCACGGGCTTATTTACAATGTAAATAAAAGTCAATACATGATATTTGGGGAGGGGGGGGGAGGGGAATAGAGGTTATATTGATGTTTCCCTATACGACTTAACGGAGTATCCTTAGGGTGAGTGGAACATTTTAAATATCTGGGTCATGTAGTTACCTCCGATCCGTTGTTGGCCGTGTGTGAGATGTGTGGAGTTATTATTATTATTATTATCTTAAAGACAATACCGATATTGACAGGGAAAAGAGTGCTCTGTCGGTGCGAGCGAATAAGATAGTCCGCAGGTTTGTACACTGTACCACAGAGCTAAAGGTTTCGGTGTTTAAAGCTTTATCTACAACATTTTACATGTGCAACTTGTGGCAGAATTATTCATTGGCATCATATGGAGCCCTCCGCCTTTAGGTGACTGATGGGGTTGCCCTGGAGATGCAGTGCTTTGGGAATGTTTGCAGAGTCAGGAGTTGACTGCTTTTACTCCACTATACGCAAACGCGCAGCATCGTTCGTGTCGCGGGTAAGAGGCAGCTTTAACAAGGTCTTAGCCATGATAGCCAACAGAATGCACTGTCCATATATAACTAATTATGTACCTTAATCCTAACATAGGCTTAGTTTTTTTATGTATTACTAACAATAAAATTACTATGAGTCCATAGTTACTCGAAATAAATAAATTAATTGAAATTGAATTGAATAGTATACTAGCAACCCGTCCACTCGATCCATTAGTTACTCGTATTTGTTGCTAGGCTATTATTTACATGAAATAAGGGCTTTAAATTGAGATAAAAACTATCCTATACTTTACACAATATTTACAATATGATTATTAATATTTTATTAGTTATTTATTTATTTGCCGCAATGAGTAGACGAACGCTCACTGTCCCTGAATATCACTTCAGGTGTTCGCATATTACCAGGTCTGCTTCTAGTAGCACAATGCTGTGGTAATGGTCATTTTTGACTCATACAGAGGTATTTATTTACGCTAGTTTATGTAATGTTTTTTTTAACTCTTGTGCCTTTGTATGAGTGCAATATAAATCTTTATTTCTTGGAGAGATCCAATGGTAACCGCTGCAAGCAATGCCACTGGTATCCCCCAAACCTAGTAGGGACACTGGTTAGCCTTTGTATTCTGCTTTTGCTTATATGGACGAGGATAACATCATCATCTTCTTCCCCTTTCTCAAATTAATTTGAGGTTGGCGCAATGTGTTTTTCTCTTCTATTCTCCTCTATTACTCATCAGTTCACTTCCTACTCTCCTTCTAGGCATACCCTCTTTCCAGTTAGTTCCAAACACAATTAACAGAAATCAGAATATTCAATTGTTATTTTTGTTTAATTAATAGTATTATGTATTTACCTTTTTTTTTTAACGTGTGGAAAACCCCGCGGTTCGTCACCCCACCTGGGCTGCGCGGTAGGGTGGTATGTCGGACTCAAACAGACTAAAACTACACGGTGTTCCGTCACAGTCCATATTACCAGGGCCTCAGGTGTACCCTTACAAGGAAATCCTTGGCACACTTGGCCGCCTGTTAAGCAACAGGCGACCCCACTGTGTTATTTGGGATTTTATCCCCTATCAGTGAGAGAGGCACGCGCGGAACACGGCGCCACCGTCTCGGGCCTGCTTCTGCTAGGGCGTCGAATAACCCTGTCCGTCACCCCGAGGCAAGCGCTCATGGAGGCCGGAGATTATGTATTTACCTAGTGTAATAATTATGGCCTGCAACTGTTTTAAGCATAGCACCACTTTCGTCAGACCCAATGCTGAATTGGGTCCGTTTGTGGCACTGTCAGTAATTCAAGCTGCAAAATTGTTTATGTTTTTAATGTGCTGCCAAATTAAACAGTTCTCTTTCTTTTAAATCATTTCCATAAAATCAAAGCACTGATGATGCAAGTTTAAGATTAAGTTCAATTTCTCTCGCATGGCAGATGACGGTTGGGCCTAACGTACAACTGATTATATCCCACACCACGACCACCAACATCGTGGTGGACTTCGATAAAGAGTGCTTCTAAAAAGATTGTTTAAAAATCCCAATATACTGGGAGAATTGTATGGACTGTGTACTGTAATGATAAAAACAAACAACGTATTATGAGAGTCCGTAAATTACTGTGTCTAGGGGACAATATAGCTTTCATATAAGTACATAATCTTGTCAGGAACACAATCCAAACACTCACAATTTTACTGCACACAAAACGCAGTATCTAATATTTCACACAACAAAGGTTGTCTGTTAAATGAGAACTTGTTATGGCGTTTTAAACCAACTTTATTTCACTACATCTCGACGTCTCTCGGCGTAGTATAGTCAACTCCTTCTACCACCCTATGATAGAAAAAGGTCTTTGAAAATACTCTATGAAAAGAGACTGACTGAAGTATTTTTCTTAAAAGACAATCCTAAATCAAAAGCGACTTTGCATTAAGATAGATAGATAGATAGATAGTACTCTTTATTGTACACCAAACACATGATATTTATACATATAAAAAAACAACTTAAACATAAAATGCACAATGGGCGGCCTTATCACAATAAGCAACATCTTCCAGGCGAAGATCTAAGATGAAATCTTTGTGGAAGTTTGCGAGTGTCATCACTGTCATCAGTTTATACAGTTCTTTGAACTTGAAAGTATTTAGCAGGGTTATCACACTGCAAAATAAAAAATAGTATATAATAATATAATAATTTCCTTTATTTCCTCACATATCAAACTCTTTACAGTTATATACATCTAAAACTAAGTATTTAATGCAGTCTAGTACATGTGAGGAGCTAGAGTCTGAAATAGGTTGGATCCTGTATTACAGATCACCAGGTCCCATGTGAGTATCATGAACCTTAAAGTTGTGCTGTGTCCGAGTGAGTGAGGTGACTGTAGGACCTAACCCCTCTCCTCCTACTCCCACCTTAAAGGCCAGCAACGCATTTGTGACTCTTGAGTTGCAGGTATCCAAGAGCGGCTGTAGTGTGGCCATCAGGTGACCCGTCTGCTCGTTTGCCCCCTATCCCATACAAAAAAAAAGGTTTAATAAGAATCTGAGTACAATCACTACATATTATAAAACAAAGTCCCCCGCCGCGTCTGTCTGTCTGTTCGTGATAAACTGAATAACGACTGAACAGATTTGTATGCGGTTTTCACTAATAGACAGAGTGATTCATGAGGGAGGTTTTGGTGTATAATTTGTTAACATTTTGTGTAAATTGATTGTTGAAGATGTCTCTGCTACCCGTGTGAAGCCGGGGCGTGTTGCTAGTATTTTATAATTATTAATCCTGAGCAATTATTGAAAACCCTTCGGGTTGAATACTAACAGAACGTTGATTTCATTATTTACTAGCCGTTCCCCGTTTCACCTGTGTTTATGGTCACTGTTCTGCTCCTAATGGCCGTAGCGCAATGTTACATAGCCTATAACCTTTCTCAATTCATACTCTATCCAATACAAAAATAATTATTCAAATCTGAATAATAGTTTTAGAGATTATCGCGTTTAAACAAACAATCAAACAAAAATCCCTACAGTCTTATTATATTAGTATAGATTTAAAATCACTCACTCACTCACTCACGGCTAACAACCCCTTAAACTAATTTTTAAACTTTAAATTATGTATTAACACGGGAAGCTTGTGACCACGGCCAGTGCAACCTGGTCGAAACGTCAGGCTATTCAGAGGTATGTAATACCTATTCGTGATCGCATTAATTCCCTTGTAAAAACATAATTATATTATGGAACGCGAAAGTTTAAAAGTTAATGTAGCAAACTGATACGGGTCGGAAAATTACCAGTCAGCCTGTGACCACAACCAGTATAATCTGGTCGAAGCGTAAGGCAAATCAAAGGTATGTAATATCTAGTTCGTGATCGCATTAATTCCCGTGTAAATACACAATTATACCTCTTACTAACTTTTACCGTACATTGTTTAATGGTGGTCAAAAGTCCTGGCCGGTAAGACTAAGCAGCTGTGGCTATCAAACCATCTTTCAATTCAAAAACACATCCAAAGTCACGGTTCACATAGATATGCAGTTCTTTTCTTAAGGAATACTTTAAAAAATTAAAAATACCTACCGTGCCATCTTTATATATTTTTGAAATGGCTTTGTTTATTAGACATCACCCATCACTATTTACATTAGAGCTTAAATCGCGAAATAGGAGTTACTTGTATAATAATAATAATAACTTCACACATCTCACACACGGCCGTCTGATCCCAAACTAGGCAGAGCCTGTACTATGGTAACCAGACTTCTGATAAACATACCTATATTTTTCTAAATACATACATATTATAGATAAATTACACCCAGACACAGAACAAATTATCGTGCTCATCACACAATTTTTTGTCCTGGGTGGGAATCGAACCCACGACCTCTGGCTTAGCAGTCAGGGTCACTAACCACCAGACCAACAGGCCAGTCATAATAACCTTACCTTTCAGTATAGAACTACCCTCTTTGAGAAAAGTATGTTTTGCTTTGGCCACAAAGATCTAAAATAAGATAAAAGGATGTGGCATTATTCATGTCTTTAAAAATAAATTGTTGAAATTTTCTTATAGAAAATTGTTATTAGTTACTGAATTTTTATCAACTAGCATTTTTTAAATATTTCATGTCTTTTGATGATAATTTTATTGATTGTTGTTGATGGTCTTGCGTCTGTCGTGACTAATAGTAATAGCATTTATATATAATCTTCAATGGAATTTATATCTAATCATTGGAATTTTATTATATTATATATATTTATTTTCATTATATTATTTAATAATTTGTATGCCCAAGTGGCTGATCATGGAATGAACATTATAAATTATATAATTTTGTAATGAACACCTGTATTTTTAACCCATCTATCACAAATAAAAGATTTGATTTTTACTACAGTAATACATAAAATAAAATTACAAAATAACTGTCAGTCGCAGGACTGCACGTCAGAACTGAAAACTCAACTGACACATCTGTAATCTGACCGTGTCGGTCACGCAAGTTCAGTGCTTTTTCCAGATACCAAAAGTGCCCAACGTGCCTAAAGAAGTTTTCACTTCAAAAATTAAAAATAAGTAATATTGAGTGGCCGATCAGAAGTGACTGACATCCATCAAACTGACGTACGTTCGGACGAAATTTTGAATAAAGGTTTTCGCTATTGAGCATAAATTTTCACCTTAATTACAATTATGTTTTTGTTTACTTTACCGTATGAATTGCGCACACAATAAGTACTTTATTGAACTAATTATATTTTAAAGATTAATTAATAAGGAGCTGACAGAACTCAATGTTTAGATTAGCGCCCTCTAGTGGATCTATATGTATTATTAGCGTGACGGTGCGAGGTCAGAGCTTTTTCCCCATAGCAAAAGTGCACAACGTGCCTAAAAAAGTTTTTACTTCAATAATTAGTGTGAGAGGTCTCGAACTTACTGCCAACAGCCAGTTCGGGTTACAGGTATCCTGACCTTCTCGAACCTGGCTTACAGTCCCCAACCCATCCATATAAGCGAAATCACTTTATTTCCATTGCCTTCCCTTCTTACCTTACAATATACTCCAAATTTTCCCATCTTTAACTTTCAAAGAGCCCGGTTGAAACCAGGCTTGCCAACTATTACGTGGACTAAATTATAGTTGGAAAAATGTGGGAGTTTAATACGCTTCTAGTTACCGCTTCGGGAATATAGGCGTGAATGTATATTTGTATGTACAAATTCTGACGGCTATATTCTGACTTCCACAGAACTTATACATATATTTTTTATGGTATTGGTAGTAAACGAGCAGACGGGTCACCTGATAGTAAATGACTACCGCCGCCTATGGGCACCTGCCACTCAAGAGTCACAAGTGCATTGCCGTCCTTTAAGGTGGGAGTAGGGGAAGAGGGGGGAGAGGTGGAAGAGCGGGAAGAGGGCCAAGGCTGGAAAGGGAAGCGTTAGGGCCTCCGGTAATCTCACTCACGCGGTGAAAAGCAGCGTAATCATTGCTTCACTGCCGGTTTTCTGTGAGACCGTGATATCACTCCATTCGAACCAGCCCATACGTGCCGAAACATGGCTTTCCCACGAACAAATATATTATATACAGCCTAACGCGTCTTTCTCCTGGTGTATTTGACAATTGAGGGTGTGGTATATTGTTATTTGACAACCAATTACTGCAACCAAATAGCAAAACTGCACTTGAGCTCATGTTAAATAATTTCCTGTCTGCCAGGAACTGTAGTTAGAGTTTTAATGTTTGTGAGTAGAACATAACATCTTCAGACACCTTACACACGGCTGTCTGATCAAAACTAGGCAGAGCCTGTACTATGGTAACCAGACTGCTGATAAACATACTTATATATTACAAAATACATAAATATTATAGATAAATTACACCCAGACACAGAACAAATGATCATGCTAATCATACAATTATTTATACTGGGTGGGATCGAATCCACGACCTCTGGCTCAGCAGTCAGGCTCAAACCAACAGGCCAGTCAACTACTTTTAATTACTAAGCTTATTACTAATATACATTTTTTTTGTTTTTATAAGATTTAGTAAATATCATGTTACCCAAACATCATTTTCATGCCCATCCGGAGGCGTTAGATTTTCGACTGGCCTGTTGGTCTAGTGGTTAGTGACCCTGACTGCTAAGCAAGAGGTCGTGGCTTCGATTCTCACCCAGGACAAATAATTGTGTGATGAGCACCATAATTGACCGGAGCGATACCACGGCTTCACAGAAAACCGGCAGTGAAGCAATGATTTCATTGCTTTTGAACGAGTGAATGAGGTTACTGGAGACCCTAACATTTCTCTCCCCCCCCCCCTATCTTCCACCTTTCCCCTACTTCTACCTTAAAGGCCGGCAACGCACTTGTGACTCTTGAGTTGCAGGTGCCTATGGGCGGTGGTAGTCATTTACCATCAGGTGACCCCTCTGCTCGGTTGCCCCCTATACCATAAAAAAAATAATATATATAATATAAATAAAATGCAAAGCAAAAAACCACGCAGCCTATAATCTTAATTCAGCAATGATTAGACGTTGACTTTGTGCCCCAAAAGTCTTTATCATTCAAATAGTCTGCTCGAGGTAATTAATAAAAGACAGAACACATTTTTCTATTATACCCGTCCTGTTTTTTCAAGTAAAAAGTTTTGTTACCATCTCTTTCGTACACGACGAGAACAAATTACCGTTTTTGTACAGTCGCGTAGACCTTTGGATAAATACAATACAGTCGCTGCCACAATTAGTGTGGACATTAATCTTAGTTTCTGCATCATTTAACTAGATAAATGTACATAACTATTATACAGGCTGTTTCGAAAAGGTGTGGTCAAATTTTAGGAGCGTTAGGTGCAGCCGACAAGTTAATAGTTGATTTAGCTTGACCAAAATCGAATTTTGGAAAAAAATCCAGATATGCTTTTTCTGTTGTAGGTGCATATTTCTAAACGACATATCGCACACCTAGATCTAAAGGGAACTAACTCAAAAAAATATTTTTTTGAGTTATGCACACCATCGAATGCCTTATCTCACCTACCTACCTACCGACCAATAAACAGATTAAATATATCACCAACACTCAACGCTGGGCGTTAAATTAACCAACACGGGCTCAACTCTAATTTATAAAACAAATACACACATACATTGTTAAGCAATAGGAAATAACTAGAAAAATCCAATTTTCAGCCCCAAAACATGATTTAAACACAGGATTCTTACAAAATCTTTCTTCTAGGTGCATATAATAAACGTAATTAGTTTACGCCGTTTCTGAAATAAGTTTTTTTGAGTTAAAACCTGCCTAGATCTAGGTGCACACCTAGATCTAGGCAGGTATATGATGAAACAGATATTATGAATTTTATGAAAATTTCAGTAATTTTGTTTTTTATTTTTTTTATGCAGATGTTTTCCAAAAATTACATCACAAAACACCCTTTGTATTAAATACCGATAGTTTCATTCTTGTCTGCCCTCTCTTTCGAAATATTTGCTACTAGCAACCCGCCCCGGCTTCACACGGGTAGCAGAGAAATCTTCAACAATTATCAATATATTTTAATCAATTTACACAAAATCCTAACAAATTATACACCGAAACCTTCCTCATGAATCGCTCTGTCTATTAGTGAAAACCGCATGAAAATCCGTTCAGTAGTTTTTCAGTTTATCGCAAACAGACAGACAGACAGACGCGGCGGGGGACTTTGTCCTTTGCCCGGTTTCTATAAACAAGAAACGATTCGTTTTGCTTACGGACGGTAAAATTTTGTCGAGTTTTCAACGAAAATTTTACCGTCCGTAAGTAAAACGAATCGTTTCTTGTTTATAGGAACCGGGCATAAGTCAGTCTCCCCTACCTACGTCAACCGAAGTGGAAAGCGAACCTTCTTTGATATATAAGGTATGTTGGTTATATTCAGGCGTTCAAACAAAGGTAATCTGTCACTTGAAGGTAACGTAGGCGAGACATGTACAGAACCAATTTTCTATTTCGAGTATGTAATGTACGTATTACGGAGTAGAGACCTGCGATTGATGTGAGAGCTTGCCTCCGGGATGGGGTACTATATGGACTACTAGCTTTTACCGGGTTCGCTCGTTATTGTAGATTTTTGAAGTTTTTTTTTTATATTATAGGTTGCAAACGAGCAGACGGGTCACCTGATGGTAAGTGACTACCTTCGCCCATGGACACCTGCAACTCAAGAGCCACAAGTGCCTTGCCGGCCTTTGAGAAAGGAGTACGCTCTTCTCTTGAAAGTTTGAAGTGAAACTTATTTAGATCGTTGTGATTTGAAATTCGATGAAACGAAAGACTTACACTAAAAAGAGACAAACATTCATAAATAGGTTTTAGCCTGCGAGAGAATGAGATAGAATACAAGTATACAATATTTTCTAGAATTTTTGAAAAGAGACAAACATATTATTAAATAGGATTTAGCCTGCGAGAGAATGATATAGAATATAAGTATACACTGTTTCCTATAACCTTTGCCTTTGCCCCTGCGTACTACGAAGCCTTAAGTCACAACAACAAAAACAGACAAACACAATACAATAGGATTTAGCCTGCGAGAGAATGAGATAGAATATAAGTATACAACACAAAAAAGAGACAAATATAATAATAAATAGGATTCACCCTGCGAGAGAATTAGATTTTGACCAATAAATTTTATATAAATTATCTAAAATTAAATTTATTAACATTAGTAAATTATTTGTGTTGATTTTACTTTTTATTTGTCGTTCTCTCGTAGGCTACTTTTCTGAAGTTTCACTTCTGCCGTGTGTGAATTGCACACACACACACACTTTTTTTTTTTAATCAACCCTGAATCTCCTGGAAGGTCTTTTGTCATGTTTACTGGACTGGACTACTTGGACAAAATTCGTGTCCTTGTTTACGTGCGCTGAACGCCAGTTATTTGAACATAGCCTAAAAGATTTTATGTGTTTTGTTCACTAATGTTAGTTATAACAATGAACATCTATACTAATATGATACAGAGGAAAGATATGATTATTTGTTTGTTTGCATTGAATAGACTCCGAAACTACTGATCCGATTTTAAAACTTATTTTAGTGTTAGATAGCCCATTTATGGAGGAAGGTACGACCAATGGGAGCGGAGCATCAATGAAAAATGTTGCAAAAACGGGGAAAATTTACAAACGCAGACGAAGTTGCGCGGGTCAGCTAGTTAATAATATAATTATAACTAGTGGTTGTTGGAGATTGACATACGAACGTAATTCATTAATGTTGATAACAATACAGCTCCGTCGAAGGAAAAGAAATCAATTGCATTAAATTTTTTTGCTAAGGTCGTCAATAGCAACTGAAATAATAAAATAAATCTTATTTTCTGAGCAACTCCAACAGTTGTTATATTTCCAAAGTAATATATATATATTATGAATTGTTTTGAATTGTTATTATATTATTATATTTTGAATTGTTTTTACCAATATTTCTACTCGAGTGACCAGTGTCTCAGTGTCGATAAACAGAAGAACGCTATGAACAAGCGTGTGCGTGTAACGACCTTTTTAGTGTTAAAGTATTTTTAAGAAAAGTTTACTAATATCAACTATCCTGTTAATAAATCTCATGAAATAAAATGCGGAATCAAAGAGATAGCATTGTCTCCGTTCCCCTGTTGTCTAGATTCTTATTCATTACGAAGGAAACCAGCCTGTCACTGACTGGTTTGTCTCTTTCATTAATTATTTTTACCATTAACGGCTAACTTGATTAAGAAACGGAACACAATCAGAGGAAATAATCAAGTAACTGTCGCTTTAGATAATTTCTTAGCTGCTAAATTATTTATTCTATAAATCCAGGGTGTCAAACAAATACAAATTTGAATTGACTTTAATTAAAATTTATTTTTAGATACGTCAAGAACAAATAAAAAGGGCAGAAAAATGAGAGTAAGACTCGCGCCCTGAGGGTTCCGTATAACCTAATTAGTAGGTAGTTCATAATTCCTAGTAGTAGTAATCCTGAATGAATGATCCTACTAATATTATAAACGTGAAAGTTTTTGAGGATGTATGGATGTATGGATGTATGGATGTATAGATGTGTGGATATATGGATGTATGGATTTTTGTTACTCTTTCACGCCAAAACTACAGAACCGATTGCAATGAAACTTAGTATGTAGATAGCTGGAGACCTGGATTAACATTTTATCCCGATATTCCCACGGGATCGGGACTTACGCGGGTGAAACTGCGGGGCGCTGTTAGTATAGAATATAAGTATACAGTGTTTCCTATAATCTTTGCCTTTGCCCCTGCGTACTACGAAGCCTTAAGTCTCAACAACAAGAACAGACAAACACAATACAAAAGGATTTAGCCTGCGAGAGAATGATAAAGAATATAAGTAAATAAAGGTTGGCACTACGCAACAAAAGAGAACCATTTTGTTGTACTGAAACCTAAAAATAAATTTCTATTTTTATTTTACTTTTTTTTATTTATGGGCTCCTGTAACTCAAGAGTCACAAGTGTGTTGCCGCCATTTAAGGTGGGAGTAGGGGTAGAGGGGAGGCAGGAAAGAGCGGGAAGAGGGGAGAGGGGGATTAGAGGGGAGGAAAGGGGGAGAGGGGAAAGATGGGAGTAGGGGAGAAGGAAGAGTTAGGGCCTCCGGTAACCTCACTCACGCGGCGAAAAGCAATGCGAGCATTGCGTAACTGCCGGTTTTCTGTGAGGCCGTGGTATCGAGCGAAGTCAAGCCGGCACATACGTGCCGCAGCACGGCTCTCCTACGAATAAAACATCCTGCATTACGTGTTCAAGCCTTTGCTCGCGACCATGTCTTCCCCAATTACTTGAGAGGCCTGAGGCCTGGCTCTGAAATGACCATGAGTAAAAACTCATGATAATCCTAACTTTTACAGAATAACTCATGTTTTCACTTGGTATTGCTCTCATAAAAAAGTAACATCTCCTCTGAAAAACAAAAAAAAAAAAGATTACTTTACACTTGTATTGAATACACATAAAATAAAGTATTAAAAACATTCAGAGCAAAGCGAACCTCAACCAATTTCTAAGCATAAAAGAGAACTAAATATGAAAGAAAAATAAAATATATCTCTAAAACAACCTTATAAATAAGAACCGTATCTAGCTTTAGTAAATATTTCTCCCCGGGTCCCTTCAATTTATAATGGTTGACCGCACGATTTTTCTCCAAGAATTAAGCACCGAAACTTACGGTAAATCGCTACAGATCGCTTTAGTTCAAGTCTGCTATTAGCAAATAATTTGCGGCAAACTGTAAGCTATGTAGAAAAATGTTTTAGATTAAACATTCCTTATTCATAGCGAAAAGTTGCCTCATAGATAGTGAACATGGATTACAAGGAAATATAAGATTAGAACCCGGTACTTTTATGTTTCAACTAGCTAAACCCGGCCACGCATTGCTGTAGCTCAGTGTGGTTGTCATAGACAACCGATTCTAAATCAAAAATATTATCGATATCATCTATGACAAATTATAGTCAATCTAAATTGCATAGAATTTTCCGTTTCCATTGAAACTTCGGAACAATAAGTATAAAAAAACACTCTTCTGTTATAATGCAATGTTGTATAAAGATTTCAAGTCAATCGATCAAATACTTTTCGAAATTTGACCACAAACACTCGGAAACAGAATTTATATTTAGATAGGTTGTACATTAATCGAATAAGTTTATTAATATAATTTTCTAACCACAAGTAAGGATTATGGATAAAGTCTGACTTACGATATAGTGGAGGCGGGTTCGAACCCTACCTAGGGCATACCTTGCCCACGTAAAATCTCCTTATGAAATAAACATTTTAACGTATTTGGAGAGGTTAACAAGAATACTAGTAAAATAGAGGCCATGTTAGTAGAAGTAGTCTTCAAAAAAACTTGGCCACAAAACTGTTTAGTCTCAGAAAATTGTGTGTTATACACAATGTAAATGTGATCTGGCATGTAAACTGTTATCTACATATTGTACGCCTGATACAAACAACTACTTATCACGAAACCTTTGCATACATTTTTTTATAATCTTGCGGTGAAACCATTAAATGTACCCTTTTTCTGTAATAACTTTGCACCATGTGGTGATATCTTGTTTTTGAAGTAATTTCTTCTCTCTGCATTACAGTGGGGCCCTCTCCGGTATATTTGTAGAAGCTGGTGTACTTAGCGCCCAGATTATATTTTTTATCAAACTCACATTTTTAGAAATAATATAAAACTTATCATAAAAAATATTTAAGTTCTTTTTACTTAAGTAATCAAATATCGATTCTGTAGATTGACAATCCCTTTTATATTCATTTTTGATAAACTAGCAGCACCACGCGGTTTCACCTGCGTAAGTCCCGATCCCGTCGGAATATCGGGATTAAAAGTAGCCGATGCGTTAATCCACGTCTCCAGCTATCTACTATCTACATACCAAGTTTCTTCGCAATCGGTTTAGTGGTTTTTGCGTGAAAGAGTAACAAACATCCATCCATCCATCCATTCATCCATCCATCCATCCATACATTCATCCATCCATCCAAACGTTTACATTTATAATATTAGTAGGATTCTCCTAAAACGAAGAAAAATAAAAGACGTAAAAATGCATTATTTTTCTTTATTACTTCAATAAAATTATTTAACCAACAAACACTCAGCCTGCTGATGGTTCAAGTTTTTGGTTATAAATAGGTACGCTTAACCACACTTAGACCTACACTTTCTTTTTTGTGCTTTTGGAAACCCCTTTAGAACCGTCACCCCACGCCGTGGGGTTTTCGGTGGGGTGAGTGTTTCGGCATCGAAATTATTAAAATCACACGGTGTGTCATACTGCGCCTAAAATAAGAGGGATGCGAAAACAATAACCGATTTTATCAAGACAGCCGGACCCTCTCTAGCGTCTGCCCGCCATAGCGCGGGCACCATCTTTGGATAAAGACCTCAACTACACTGACACCTACACTAACTTAACCAGCAGACAAAAAGAGCTCTCCTGTCAGATGTTTTCCAGGTGGGAAGGCTACACACAATTCGGGTATAAAATTGCGATAAAATACCAATTAGAATCTATACATATATTTCAGCGCCATGGACCCCTTCAACCACTACCATGTTGCAGGAAGATTTGAAAACATTGCATTATGGTAAATTAGAGGGTTTATTTTACATTTCAAAAAAAATGTCAGTCCTAACATGAAATCAAACCAACAAAAATGAAATGAACGTAAATAGAAATGTAATATTAGGAAAAAATACCTTCGTGTCTAATTTGAGATTTGATCTCCAGTCAACCTTTCGTGTTCCCTATTGTACTCAGGATCATCTTGTTAAGTAAAAAACCCAATATTTGTATGTCATGCCGATATTTACGATGGTATTTGTGTATAACATTTTCACAACTGACCTTGGGTTAAGGATTTGGTTATTTTCAACTGCAATAACTTATGTTTTTATATGAAATTCGTTACGAGTTCCTTAAAACAGTTTCATTTGTCCTAGGACTTTTTTATTTGATTCTAATTACGTTTTTTAAGGGTTTTGAGGTGATAGATAGATAGGTACTCTTTATTGCACACCAAAAAAGTATTATACAAACTAGAAATTTAATATAAAGTAACAGTACAATGGGCGGTCTTATCGCAGTCTGCGATCTCTTACAGACAACCTTAGGACCTTAGAACCTTTCTGTTTTCTTAATATTCTTCCTCGTACTTTATCTTTTTTATGTTATTCTCTTTTTACTAATTAAAGTTTACTCGTTTTCTTTTTTGTTCCCCATACTTGTAATTCCAACTCACAGTGTCATACCGCTGCTTATATTCAAATTCAAATAATTTATTTACTATAAATGGGGTGATACATAATGTGGTATTATAAGTTTGATTTAAGAACGGGCCCATTTAGCCATAAAAATAGCAAGTAAATTTAAAAAAAATTCAATTACTAAGTGTATATTATTATTATAGTCATTATTCATCAGTTTCTGTGTATTGATTAGGCACGTTTGTGCACTTTTGCTATGGGGAAAAAGCACTGAACTCGTTACCATCACGCTAATAATACATATATAGATACACTAGATTAGATAGATACGCTAATCTAAACATTGAGCTCTGTCAGCTCCTTATTAAGTAATGTCACCAACCTGCTAATGTGACGTTTGAAGTTCGTCGTTTCGCTTTGGTGCCTATTTTTTTATTCATCGTACCTACTACTCCCTCCCATTCAAATATTATTTAACCGAATAAAATGTATTACTAATTAACCAATCTTTCAGGGCTGGGATAAACTTATTTTAAGAGTATTTTGAAGTGTTCCGGGCTTCTACTAAAGAATTTAACATGGTCCTCCTAGGTACCATGTTCAACACAAGTCTACTTGGATTTCTGATATTATTACTTTTGGTGACATCTTTCGTTTGCTTAAATATTTGAGGGTGCTGTTTTATAACACAGGAGTTACAACACTGCGAGCGTGTGGGTAACATTATTTCTTAAAAATCGATTTTGAATTCAGTACACTAGTAACAATAAGTCTGTTCTTTTTTTCTTGTTGGTTTTATGCTAAGCAAAACAAAATTTTCAACTTCTTCTATTATACCTCTTGATCCTGCAAGTAATCCATTTCAGTTTACATCTTTTGTTGGTTTTTATATTAATGTTGTTTTGGCCTATGTGGTGCGACGCTAGAGTAGGTAGTTATTTATAGTAGTGTGTTTATTTTTACATTTATGTATTTACAAAAAATGTGTGTGTGTTTATCTGTGTTCTATAACCGAGTACAAGCTTTACTTAGTTAAGATCTAGAAAGCGTTGTTTGACATGTCCGAAAATACTGTAGTTTATGTTAAAGTTAATCTACTGGATATATAACACCTAAAAAAAGCGTAAATTATATCATATTCAAGTGAAGGACATATGCCTCTCCCGTATCCCTCCCATGTGCGCCATAGCACCCGGTCCCCCTTCCGCATTCAGTCAATCCCAGCTGTAATAGATTTTAAATGCTTTATGTACAAATGTATGTATGTATTTGACTAATATATATATAATTGTGTTCTATAACTATACCACAACATTATATTACATTCAACATTATATAACTTTGGGTTGTACGCCAGTTTTAGTTAGAAGTTATAGAATATACGAATGTGTCTAGCTTAGAAAGTTCTAGTGAAATGTGTCGCTAGTCTGAACTTTAGAATAGACTAAGCTTGGGTACGAATCCCACTAATATTATAAATGTGAAAGTTTGGATGAATGGATGTTTGTTACTCTTTCACGCCAAAACTACAAAACCGATTGCGATGAAACTTCGTATGTAGATAGCTGGAGACCTGGATTAACACATAGGTTACTTTTTATTCCGATATTCCCACGGGATTGGGACTTACGCGTGTGAAACCGCTGCTTGCTATTTAGATGAAGAACAGAAGCTTGATTATGAACAAAAAACATGGTGTTGTCTATATTCTTGTGTAAATGATCTTCGTTGTAAATACCGTTTCTAAGAAATTAGATATCTGTAATCTCAAGATTACTGATTTAAAATTAGTAAATATTGCCCGTAAATAAGTAATTACTGTCTGAAATTTAAATCTCTGTCGGGCTCTCGTTCTGGTCGGAAGCAATCTCGCATAAGCTTGAGTGTCACGCGTAGTATGTTTTTCTCATTACACTTAGTTAAATATATATATTTATGCTTATATCCTCGAAGGCCCAAGGGGAAGGCAGAGGCGTAACGTAACTTATATATTGCCAACATGCATTTGGCATGTATGTAAATGTAACTTCGTCTGACACTTACAGACTTTAAACGCACTCGAATGACATAATGTTAGTAATCTAAAGAGGTTGAAAATATTTTGAGCCATTTTAGAGTCACTGTAAAGCCATGCAGAGTTCAGTTAGTAATATAAAGGACTTTATCTGTTCTGAGTCAATCGGAATAAAATGTGCATCGATGTTGAACAGATTCCACGTATGTAGAAGTTGTGAATAGATTTTTCGTGTGTAAGTTATTTGATACATATGCTCTTTTTGTATGTAGTGATTATTTTTTATTAGATAGGTTATAATTTCAGAGTAGACACAGAAATCAATTTAAAGTTTGTTATATTTAATCGATGTTCATGATGATCGTCAATGAATTTAAAATTTCTGATTTTCATTATTCTGAACGCACTTACATAATATATGCCTCTTTCTAATATTCGAATACTCCCACAAAATCATATACTGATAAATAACCCTTTGTTACCCATTGTTAAACCGATTACAGGGTTTTGTGGGAACTTTTTGTACTAATTAGTAATATTAGACTTTATGACTTAAGAACCTGCTACGTTTTTTCGTCGGTTAAAAAAGTCGGTTCTTTCTTTATTCATACATTCATTCATTAGTGTCACAGTTACATGCGTACAGAGTAGCAGGTCTTACCGGGATTTTGGTAACACTGCTGTTTGTAATACCTTGTTCAAAGAGATAGAAATTACACGAAATTAAAACTTTCATCAACAGTTATTACCGAGGTATTTGAAACTTTTCATCGCCCACGGTGTTTTATTAACTCCTCAATGTGGAGATGTCTCAAGGGCCGAACTCTCTCTTCAATCTTTAATGAAGATCGATGGGTTAGATCAGATTGTTTATCTAACTCAGTGAAAGATTAAAGTTATTCCATCTCATTTTATTCCCTGAGTACCAACCCTATGTTACGTTTTTTATTAAGATTGCTTGCATGTAAATGATTGATTTAACATTTTGTTGTATTTACTTACAGAAATATAAAGATAGCTAAGGTAGTAATCTATTGTGTAGCAGCTTCTATTTCTTTCTATTAAAACACATTATGTTCATTTATTTGCTTAATTTCTTTCAAAGATATTAATTTAAATTACATTCACATCTCACCATTTCAAAGTGAGGCTATTTGAAAATATCTATTGCGCATAGGAGTACTGTGCGCGGCATAGAATTTTTTAATGCTGTTTGGCAGAATCTGGATGCACATATTATAGATATTTTTTGTTTGTTGTGTCTGAGAACTGTAGATAGATGGATAGAGTATACTTTATTGCACCCTAAATAGTATATACGAGAAAAACAATATTAAGTAGCTGTACAATGGGCGGTTTTATCACAGTCTGCGATCTCTTACATGTATGTAAGAGATCGAAGATTGTAATTTTCGATGGCCTATACTTTATAGTAATAAGCAACGTGTACTGTAATAAACGATTATTTACATACTGTTGGACTACGCTAATACGACTGTCGATAGTGGAAGCGAAATATATTACATTTCCACTTTTTTTTTGTGTAGGATATAGCTGTATATCGATGTTGTGGTGGTGATCGTACTTAAGTGAGTTACAGTTGCTGATGGCGTAGAAAACATATTAAGCTATACTTTTAGGACTACACCACCGGCTTCAACTATTTGGATATATATTAGTAAAGATATACGGTTTTACTCACGTGTACATTTCGGGGATGCCCGACTAGTTTCGGACCAGACGGGGGCCCTTTATCAAGGGGTGAGGCGTCCTGCCGCGCCGGTTGCAGGTGCCAGACTATTTGGATACTACTGGATACTGATACTGGACTATTGGCTCTCACTTAATCAATTAGTAGATGAAGATGTAAGATAATGTTCCACCTTAAAAACTGCAATACTAATTAACAAGTTTCACTTACAACTAACTAACTAACACACTAACAATGTAAATAAATGTTGGACATCAATTTTAACTAATATTAATAATTATATCAAAATGAAACTTAGTATGTATGTAGTTTGAATCACAATACTATAATTAGGCATCTTGGAACTTATCTACTGATAGTGCCAGGAGATAGAAAATGGAACTCTTCAGTGGCTACTAGTATCCCACTAATATTATAAATCCCACTATTCCACTAATATTATAAATTTGAAAGTTTGGATGGATGGATGGATGGATGGATGTTTGTTACTCTTTCACGCCAAAACTACAAAATCGATTGCAATTAAACTTAGCATGTAGATAGCTGGAGACCTGGATCAACACATAGGTTACTTTTATCCCGATATTCCCACGGGATCGGGACTTACGCGGCTAAAACCGCAGGGCGCTGCTAGTAAACCCATCGATTTTGGGCTCATATGATTAATTTTGACAAGTCCAACAGATTAGGATTGGTGATAATGGTCTGACGAAGTGGTGGATAGAAGATCTCTTTTATTTATTTTTTATTTATTTATTTCACTTTATTGTACACTTTAAAATAGTACATATTGCAAAACAATTTATAGATGTTAGGGTATAGCAATCAGCGGTCTTATCACACACGGCGATTTCTTCCAGACAACCTTTGTACGGATATTGTTAAATATAATTGAGGGTAGTCTGTGGTGTACAATAGCTTATATACTATATACTGAATACTATATTTACCTTTTTTATTTGGTTCGCCATTAAATTGTGCTTTTTTTGTTAGTTTTACCAAACTAAAAGGATTTATAATACTTTAAAACTGCAGTATTTTAACATAAATGTAATTTTGTGCTGAAGATTCAGGTACAAAATATCTTTACTTCAGATACGCTAATAATTGTCACAGTATAAATTGATAGCCATTGTAGTTCCACTCTTGAGCGTTAACTTATAACATATTACCTACCAACTTTTCACCTATCTTTACTTGACCTTAATTCTCTGTCGAGTGAATATCATAATTTTCTGGGCCAACCCGATTGGCCACAAATAGGAAGTGCTCCAGAAATGTTTCCAAATAAGGTCAACAGCTATTGGGCATGGGATTTTATCGAAATTTGTCCATTTCGGGGAGGAAAATGAATATTGTGTTCCCAGTTGCTGCTAAATTCATGACTATGTGTTTGCCGTGTGTGTAAAGAAAATAATATAAAAGCAAATCAAAAACACTTTTTTCCCTAAAACTTATTCCCAGATCCTAGGGGGCATTGGATAGGCCTACCAATGCTGCTGGGCAGCTGTACCTGTTGAGTTTGAGAAAATGGGAATTAGGTGTTTGGTCGTCATTTTATTAATAACAATCTTTTACCTTTGACATCCATTTGTATTATAGTAGCATGTAATTTCCTCCGGCCCCAACGAAATAAATGATGAATAAACGATAATTTATTTATGAAGCAAATAAATGATTTGATTGATTGATTGGAGCTTTTAAAAAGCTTCTAAATAAAAAAAATATTGCTGATGTTAGGTATATATATTTAATTTTAAATATACATATACACATGAATTTAATTTGACAGTGAAATAGTTTTAGTATTTATAATTAAATAGTTATGTCTCGGTCTCCTATATATTGCTTTACCCTATTAGGGTCATAGATGATACTACATATAAATTACTGACATCTTTAATGTAACAAATGATTGCAATAAATTAATGAGTACTGAGTCTTGGTTGAAGTTGCCCACTTTACTCGCCATAGGTAAGTAAATCGTAGAACGACACCATTTTTCTCCTATGTAAGTGTATCCAAGGTATCCTAAATTTAAGTCACAAGCAATAGATTAGTCCGACTCGTGACTGCTCTTAAAGTGAGAAAAAAAAAACTGTCAGTCGTATACATAAGTGAAAACATATACACAGACACATTTATATGTCATCTTGACATTATATGTCATCTGAACGTGACGGTCACGCGAGTTCAGTGCTTTTTTTCCCATACCAAAAGTGCCCAAGTTTTCACTTCAAAAAGTGATGTCATCTATTAGTGACATCATCATAAGTACACACAGATTCCGGTTTCCCTAGATACTTCGTGTCGTTAATTTTGTCACTACGTATTTAGTTCACAAGTTTATTAAAGTAAAGACAACACCTCCACAGACAATTTAGATTAGCAGTGTTTAGATTAGCGCCCTCTAGTAGATTGGTGGACCTCTATTATTAGCGTGAGGTTCAGTGCTTTTTTCCCATAGCAAAAGTGCACAAACGTGCCTAAAGAAGTTTTCACTTCAAAAAACCTTACATCTAATTTGCAAGTATGACTATATTATCGCGTGCCGAAATATTGGTATGCTTGGTACACACCAAGCAAACCAATAATTTACTCAAATAAAATATTTGTGTGCTTGTGTGTGTTAACGATCGAACCATTCCGGTAAAAAACTTTCGGCACGCGACAATATAGTCATACCTGCAAATTAGATATTATGGGTTAAACCACCCACTTATTTCTACCCCATTTTTTGCTTATATTAATTATTACTAGCCATTCCCGCAGTTTCACCCACACTTATGGTCACCGTTCCCTCCCAAGGGACGTAGCGTGGTCTATAACTTTCTTCAATGAATACTCTATCTAATACAAAAATAATGATTCATATCTGGCTGACAGTTCCAGAGATTAGCGCGTTTAAGCAAACAAAATACGTCTTCAGCTTTATGAAATTAATACACATTCAGTCCAATTATTAGAGATGTATTTTTGTATACACTCTACGAGGAGCAACAAATAAAATAATGAGTCCGGTTGTCAAGTACTTCACTTACTGACAGATACTTTTTATTATCTCTCATTTCACAAATACACATGTAAGTAATGTAAATATTAGTTTGTATTAGGAATAATTTCAAATGTATCTTTGCATCTACCTTATAGCAGTTTTACATCACCCCCAGGTTGAGTTGGTAGAGAATGCCCCAGGCCTTTGTACAAATGTGCATAAAGTTTTAAATAAATAAATACAATCATGTCAGTATCAGTTCTCTCTTTTTCTCTCGTCGCCACTTAGCTTGGTTTTATATTGCACCTCGTAAGTACGTGGAGCGTATTATGAGTCGATGCAATTTTGCGAATACTACCCTCCATATAATGATACAAGCGTAAGTTATTACTAGAGATCGGATAATCGGATGCATATTTACCTAAAGTTATTTTTTGGATAACAAATTATGGAAGCGGCTTCTAAGTATATTTTTATTTAAAATAAAATCCCGGGATTCCGGGATCGCATAACTAATCGGATGTATATTTACTTTAAGTTAATTCTTTTTAAGTTAAGGTGTTTCCCATTCGAGTATGTACGTATGTAAGGTGTAAGAGAAATGGTGGTGTGGTAAATAAGAAAACATAAATTAATATAAACTTATTCATTCATTACATCACATAATATTTTTATGTTGTACACACAGAAACTACATAGAAGAGAAATGAAAGATAGAAAAGTTGTACATGGGCGCGGGATTCTTTCGATAAAAAGTGCTTTCCATAATGGCCAACATCTCAACTTTAGGTAAATATGCATCCGAATATCCGATCTCTAGTTATTACAATAACATCGCAAATTAATTACCTGATATGTACATTTGTTTTTATTAAATATGTTGTAATGAGAATTTATTTATAAGTATGTAAAAACTTTTACAGGCGCCACTAGCCTCATAAAGTAGTATTATTGGCAGTTCAGTGTATAATGCTTAGTACTAAGTTATACATTGTAAATGAACTTATCCAAAATAAAGACATTTTGAAATGAAATTGACTTCTCTCTTTTTAAAATATGTAAGTAAATACAATCTAATATCACAGTAAATAACTCTATCTTTGCGTATTATTAAACGCAAAACTAAACTAAACAATAAGAAAATAAAATTAAATAAATTATTTTGAGCATTTTCTTGAAAAATACATTGACACCTTAGCTTAGTACTCTGTGTATCATGTGTCAGTGTTGGGTCGAGATTTATAGTCTGTGTTGTGAAAGACTGCTGCTCATCAAGTTCCACAGAATTAGGCACAGTTTCAATAACACGTCAGGATAACTAATTTGCATAGTTATTATTTTGATTGGGTTCTGTATCTTTATCTAATACCGACTGATCTTTATCTAATATTGACTGATGTATTGACTAGACATTGCTGAGAAAACCGTGTTTTAAGTAGCTGCAACTGATCAAAATAACGCTTCCAATCTAAAACGGCTGAAATACGTGCTTTGTAAGTGGAGGTAGTAAGTAGAAGTAAAATTATTTCGGAAAACGAGCTGGTGCTAATTTCTCTAGCCAGTACCTGGTCAAACGGATCCACGTAACGCCAAGCGCCTGGTCGCGATCGACCGGGTCGCTCAGCTGCAGATTCTACAGCGTGCTCAGTGGATGGTTTGAAAATAGTGAAGCGACCGCGTTGTCGTCGGCCCAACATGTCCACTGCTGGGGCCACTCACGTAGTAGCATGTTCACAGTTACGATATCCGAATAAAAATTTAGAATGTGAATGAAGAAACTGTAGCTATGACACACCATTTTCTAACGGAAAATACAAATGATCGAATAGCGTAGTTGCTTTTTGATTCTTTTTATTGTAAGTAGATAGTTCCAGAAACTTTGAGTGAGTATATAATAAATAATCATAACAATAAATTTTTTGTAATGATTATTTATTATACACGTATTTATTTATTTATTTATCTCTTTATTGTACACCTTTGATGTAAGATACAATAAAAAAAACAATACAAACATTCAGGCATATCAATTGGCGGTCTTATCGCTCACGGCGGTCTCTTCCAGACAACCTTTGTACGGATATTACCAAATATATTTCAGGGTAGTCTGTGGTGTACTGAGATAGGTTAATATATATTTTAATATATACTTAGTATACTATACTTATATTACCATAAACATACTACATACATACATAAATATATAAATATCTACCTATATATATATGCATATATAAGAGATATATATATAGCAGATTAAAATGAGATAACCTCTTATAATGACAAGTAATAGTCCTTAATCAGTTTTTTAAATGTCTGCAAGGTTTTGGCTTGTCAAATTAACACAGGTAAGTTATTCCATAGCCTCACCGCTTGCACCGAAAAGGATAACGTATATTTATTTGGAAATTCAAACGGTCATAACTTGTAAATGGATAGTTTTTTTTTAAATTCAGATTGTATCTGCATGCTAGAGTCATTTCAGTGATTTAATTAAGTATTCCTTTTTCAAATACACCCTATATATACCGAAATTTCCGCGATGGCGAAATAGGTATTACATACCTCTGAAAGCCTGTGACCACGGCCAGTGCAACCTGGTCGAAACGTCAGGTAATTCAGAGGTATGGAGGTGTAATACCTATTTCGTATTTATAGATAATTTTATCACGGAATACGAAAGTTGAAAAATCTACAGTAAAGTGGGTGAAGTCTCTGAACTTTTATAACAGAAATAAATAACGAATTTAAAGTAAGCATTTTAAAAGTAGGGGTATTATACTTGTCATAAACGTCGCAGTAACTTCAAACACAGAGCTGGTTTTAATAAAAACTAAGTGATAACACCTCCAGTTTTGCGAACATCCAGAATTTACGGACTTTAGAATTGAGAACGGAATGCGAGTTTATATTTAATGGAAGAGGGTTGGGGAGGGTAAAGGGGTAGGTATTGTTACCAAATAAGTGACAGAATTAAAATTCAGGACTATATTTACTGATAGACTGTACGTCTGTGGACATACGGAATGGTACAGGGCATTGCCACTGAACAACAAATGAAATTAAAATTCGAGTTTAGAATTAGTAGAAGATGGGTCCGGGACGGTATGAGGTCATTGGCACCAATTACTTGATAGAATTGAAATTCGATGTAATACTTAACGAAAGACGAGTACGGTATGGTACGGGGATATTGCCATCGAATAACATAGATTTTCTTTTCTTCATTTTTTGATTTTGTTTAGAGAACCCGGACTACGATGTTGAACTCATGACAGATGTACATGCTCAACCTGCAATTTCTGCTCTAGATCTTTTAAAAAAGATCATGATTTCTATTGAGAAAAAGTTACAGTGCAAAAAAATTCACGAAAGTTTTCCGTCCGTAAAACTGTCAATAAAACTCATCACTACTTAGAAACTTTGCGTTCCAAATACTTCGCAAATTGTGGGTTAATAACACGTTTATAACTGTTCAAGTTTACAACTGCCATTAAACAGATTATCTAAGTTGAAACATAGGAACGCTGTAGTAGTCTGAGACCACTCAGGCTTAATGTAGCAAGCGAAACTCTTGACTAACTTTTGTGTTTGAATGTAACTTTCACCTTTTGTCTGTACTACGTGTTACCACACAACGACCACAATTTTCGGGAGTTAAATTCATAGAAATATATTTAACTACTTACCTCCAGCTCTTTTAAATGGTACTGAAAAGAAAAAGTGAAAGAAAAAATATAATTTATTGCAAAACATTAGCGTACATTTTTCTATGTTACTGTCTATATTTAAAATATACATTGAATAAGGTAAGGGAAGATTAAGACGAAAAATATAATGTTTGGAAACAGGTTATTTCCAAACATCATATTTTTTGTCTATGATATGTCTACAAAACGTCAGTTATGTCATGTAGAATGTCTGTGGGTGACGTGTCATTCTTGACGTGGCAACATGTGGTTATCTTATTCCTTTTAATTTATTTTTATTCAAGAATAATTTTTGAAGGGATTATCACTCATAGTACGCTGCTGCTCTGCAATTTCGGGTTGACACTCAGCTTACACTGAGATGATATAAAACATCCCAGTACTGTTTTTCAGTGCCAACCGCAAGCGTCACCTGACACCGACAGGCAATATCGTTTTATTATTACTTTAAACAATATATAAACTAATAAATTATACGGGGATATACCGTAGATAAGCATGGTAAGTACATAATTTCACATAGTTATCATATAGCATGTCTCAACTCAAGGTAATATATATATATTTTTTTAATTCTGGTACTGGTACTGGTAATATAAAGCGAGTATTTAAAAATAAAACACAACAGCTTCTGTCTGCGTCTTGACTGCTGATATTGTATATCTATACGCCCTGATATGTATTCCCAACAACTTGTGTGTTGTCCCTTCTGTAGTTCTATTTAATCCATGCGCTTCCCTAGTCAGGCAGGCAGTATCATATTAATCTAAACTAATAATTTAAAGGGGAAACATTTGTGTTTTTGTATGTATGTTTGTATTAATTTCACACAAAAACTACTAGACCGATTGCGATGAAACTTGGTATGTAGATAGCTGAAGATCTGAACTAACGCATAGGCTACTTTTTATCCAGACATCAAACGGGATCGGGACTTACGCGGGTGAAACCGCGATTCGCTGCTAGTAAGAAATATTCCCCAACTATATATTAATACCAAGTAATTTCTTTACCTCGACTTTACTTTTACTCGTGCAACGGAGCAATTTAAGGCCAATTGAGCTCGTATTACACCTCATTTTCTCGCAAATTTTGCAATATTGAAGGTATCGATATCGTCAGTGCAGTGATTGCTGTCTACTTTAACCAATAACACCTTACACTGAGGTTTAAACTTCTGTTCGGGTCGCCTTTTATATTCGTATTAAAACAGTGTTTCAATCTGGTGTTAAAATTTACGTTTGCGGACTGGCCTGTTGGTCTAGTGGTTAGTGACCCTGACTGCTATGCCATAGGTCGTGGGTTCGATTCCCACCCTATTCTGGGTGTGCTTTGTGTCCGTTGTTTGTATGTTTGTAAAGTCCCCTGCGACACAGGAGTAATTCCTAATGCGGGAGTTGTCTTTATAACAAAAAACAATTAGGAAACACTTTAACGGGAAGCACACATATGTATAGTGGGAAATCCGTTTGTAATGTTTAGGTAAGCTTGTAGTTTGAAATATGGAGATCTAGTCCTTGTCATAATTAATGGAGGGCTATAGTCAGAAACGAGAAAATCTCTATATATGTAGATAATATCAGTATTATAGAGCTTGTTCCTGTCGTAGTGCCCTTTTCAATCGCAGGATGAACATTCAGGTACGTTACCTCGGCCTATTCGAGTTACTGCAGCCTTAGTCCCGTTTCCCCATCCAAGACTTGCGGTATCTCTTACCCTATCTCCCTCGCCCTATACAATTTCCTTACCCCTATTTACCATCTTCCTTTTTCCCGTCTGAAAACGATTACATTGCCAAGGAGGCGTCAGGCAGGTGGCAGGCTATAAAATTAACCAGCCAAAACCCTTTGCAATGTTAGCTACATGTTGCAACGACCCCAAATATAGTTGGGAAAAGGGCAGAACATGATGTTTATATCCATGTAATGATGATGCATAGAAAGTTATTTAGTCAAATTTACTGATTTCTTTTCCTACTGTTCCAAAACATTTTCTTAACACTCTAAGATTTCATTCCCACGGACTCAAAGAAAAAAAAACAATGTGATAATAATAGATATCAAAATTGTTCGTATCATCTCCAAAGCTCGATTTGTCTACTTCAAAAAGTTGACGGTGGCTGTGTTCAACAATGGATGTCTCATGACTGAGATATTGATGATAGAAGTTCTAAGGATAAACGTACGAAGATGGGAATAAACTTGAACAATAATATTCATTCTGTATCATGGTTGATAGCCGTTCGAGCATTTAATTATATTGGCTGGAGGAATTAGGAATGACTCCTGTATCGCGGGGGACTTTACAAGTATATAAACATACTAACAACGGACCCAAAGAACACCCAGGCTCGGGTAGAAATCGAACCCACGACCTATGGCATAGCAGTCAGGGTCACTAACCCAACAAGCCAGTCAGCTCCCACAAAATTAATGTCAGATACAATTTTCGCATTAATCATTTTTTATTGTTTGAATAAGTCTAACAATCGCCTATTCTTTCACGAGTTAGTTCATTGTAATTGTCTTGGAAACTTAAAAATATTCATGACCTTTGTGGTTAATTTGGAAGTCTATTCTCAATATAAATGTAAAGCGATGGCAGCTTCGCTTTTTTTAGTATATATACATTTATTGTATTTCTTACGTAGATAGCCGTTACAGATTTTGATATTGGTACAGATATTGAAAGACTCAGGCCTAAGCCGACGGAAGGTCTTTGCCCATTCGATACTTTACATACTTATATAAATTTACCCCATTCCTCCCTTCGGGCTAGGCAGACAAAACAGCCTGCCACTTGCTCCTATCCCGAAATACCTCAAGCTTTCTCTAATCTCATTAATAATTTTATACAGGTCCACCGATTTTGGAGACCTGCCCTTTCTCGAAAACAATGTTTTCGTTATTTTCCCGAGTACGATTTACCTCCATCAAAAACCTATACCGCCGTTTCATCTAATACAAAAACAGTCGATATCAAATATCGCTGACAAAGCAAAGCTTCTATCAGTCCACGTTGAGGGACGAAAAAAGGCATTACGCAAATCCCTTGCAACACAGACGTCTTACAGGGAAGTAGTTCCCCAAAACCGTTTGATGATTCTGGATTTTGTAATATATATTTTTGTTGTGAGATTAGTATATTACTGATTTGGAAATAGTAATTTATCTTTAAAGGTTCACTGGAAAAAGGACGAAATATTCATGAATATATTTGAAGATTTTCTTTGAGTAATATATCTTTAATCCTTAACGAAAAGGCTAATCTTAAAGAAAAAATAATTCCTATCCTAGAAAAAATATACGGAGACAATAATTTTTTACGCATAACATAACAACACACTCATTATGAAGTATGATAACTCATTCATATTAATTAATTATGAACATAGCTGCTGAGTATTTTATTATATTAGATTTGGTTGGCGAAAATACAAAATCAATTTCAATCCGGACGAATAATAACGATTAACACAATGTAACTATTGTATGGGTCAAAATGTTAGACAGCTTGACAGTTATGGTTTCAAAATATTAACTGAGTGTAACGATGTCTCTATAGAATTTTAGTTATTGGGGACTTTTTTATCGGCAGTACTTTTTTATTTTATGGGATAGGGGGCAAACCAGCAGGCGTGTCACCTGATGGTAAGTGGACATGAATACCAGCACTCAAGCAACTCTAGAATCACAAGTGCGTTGCCAGCCTTTACGGTGGAAATAGGGCAAGGAGGGGAAGGTGTTAGGGCCTCTCTCACTCGGAGAAACACAATGCAAGCTTCACGCCGGTTTTCTCTGAGGCCGTGGTATCACTCCGGTTGAGTCGGCCCATACGTACTAAAGCGTGGCTCTCCCACTTATAACTGCTTCTGTCTTCACTTTCTTTAGTAGATGCTCTAAAATCATAATTTCCATTTTGGCACTCCATGGTAAATATTGTATTCCATCGATGTTGTGTACTGAGCACCAGGTTGCCTTTAGATTACTTTTAGAAGACAGTAAATATTTTGTAATGGGAAATAATATAATAATCCCGGGTCCTTTAAGCGGGGCTTGAAAAAGCATCTCTCGAAGCCGTCAAGCATTTTAAGTATCATCCGTATCTATAATGGTGGTCCTCAGTTTTTGGACCTCAGTCTAGCTTTCCATCAGGCGGTTTGAGGTCAGTCTGACGTGTTATAATAAAAAACAAGAAAAAAAAACCAGCCAAAAAAAAATACTTAGCGACTAATGGCTACTGATGTAATAATAACTTGAGTGACATGAATTTGGGTTAGCGAAAAATTTATTCATAAAAAAAATAAAACGAACTTCTAAAAGCGTGATGTGTATTACTAAGTGAGCGACTAGAAATACAGAGGACACAGGGCGACTTTAATATAAGGTTGGAGACGATTTAACATTAGTAGGGTAGGTCAATTGAACAGAAATGGCTAGGTTTAGGTTAGGTTAGAACTCCGATCAGAAACGAATTCTATGACAAACGACGTACTTGGTCAAACAGTACACAACATTGTCATTAAAACAAATATTAGGTCGCTCAATTAGCATTTTCGTAACTCAAATTCTTTAATTTTGACACTTAAAATTTTAATTTACAGTCACTCGTTTAAATCCTAATCTTTTGTAATTAAGCGATTCTTCTTGAAGTAGTTACCGATTGTTTTGATCGATTGCCCTGAAAATGTATGATTTTCAGACGTTTATTTATCGTAAACTATTAAAGTTGTAGTTGAGTTTCATTGGAATTTGGCATATGTAGTAGAAGGCTTTTACGGTGTATTCAAAATTTTATTTTAACAGGTTTATCCGATATTGCGGGCAAACGAGCAGACGGGTCACCTGATGGTAAATGACTACCGCCGCCCATGGGCACCTGTAACTCAAGAGTCACAAGTGCCGCCCTATAAGGTGGGAGTACGGGAAGAGGGGGGGTAGGACGGGAATAGGCAATGGAGGTCTAAAAATGGCTCGAAATTGTTCGGATAAATATAGGACTATCTAGATCATTTTAGCCTCGAAAACTCGCCTGCGCGCTCTCGTGCGTTTAAATATTGTTTAGGTGTACAGCGAAGCCATTGTCATCGTCCTCGTCGTCACCCCTCTCACAACCTGTACTACTAAACATTTTTTACTAATGAGTAATGTCAAAAGAAATTTACATTTTGTATTATCACGTTGCTAGTATTCTTTAAAAAACAAAAATCTATTCTAATATTATAAAACTGAAGAGTTTGTTTGTTTGATCGCGCTAATCTCAGAAACTCCTGGTACGAATTGAAAAATTCTTTTTGTGTTGGATAGCCCATTTATCGAGGAAGGCTATAGGCTATATAACATCACGCTACGACCGGAGCTTCACTGAGAAATGTTGCAAAAACGGGGAAAATTTACAAGCGCAGACGAAGTTGTGCGCGTCATCTAGTTTACAATATATTTAGTTTGGCTAGACCAGCATAACATTAAACACCTAACTTATTGCTAGTGTTTATAATCTAATAAAATAAAATTTAATATTTTCTTAAGCAAGGTAATTCGATAGAAGTTCTCCTAGTTACAGAAGAATCAAGAAGAAATCTTCTTTCTTAAGATTGCTACTGCAACAACTTCTACTTCACTAGTTTAAGAACAAAAACTTTCGTAAGTTTTATATATATTTATTTAAGTTAGGGCCGCCTTGGGGCGTCCCCAAAATACACACGTGAGTAAAGCCGTATATCAAAGTCAAATATCTTCATTTCATAAAATTCTTAAAAAATTGTTTGAAAACGGCTTTTTTAACTAAAATTTGAAAATTATAGATCAACAAAATATCACAGGAACAGTAGGTTGCTTTGTAAAAATTAAAATAATCTTTATAAATAAAAGTCAATGTTTGTTTGTTTATCCTCTATGCGTTTCGAAACCATTGATCAGATTGTGATGAAACTTTGGTAGGGTGTTCTGGAGACCCCCGCGAGGGTTCCTGGCCCAAAAAACCTATATATAAAAAAATGCCATTGCAAACCGTGCCGAATGCAGTTAGTAGTATTTAGATACAAATAATAACGTGTTACAAATAGGTGAGATCGCTATCTGCCAATATCGATCTATAACCGCCCGTTTCCAAGTAGTTGAGCCTTGTGAGAAGAAATCGTATATCCTTAGTAAATATCACTAGTGTTGCAAGCGTCCATACGTTTTAATTACTTGATAATATAAAATACCTTGAAACTAATATATTATTATATTTAACTTCAAGAGTTTCAAGTCAGGTAAGGTGAAAAATAACGATACGTGGGAGAGCCATGCTTCGGCACGTATGGGCCGGCTCGACTCCGCTCGATACCACGGCCTCACAGAAGACCAGCAGTGAAATAATGATGCTTGAATTGCTTTTCGCCGCGTGAGTGAGATTACCGGAGGCCCTAACCCTTCCCTCTCCCCTATTCCCATCCTTCCCCTATTCCGACCTTAAAGGGCGGCAACGCACTTGTGACTCTTGAGTTACAGGTGCCCATGGGCGGCGGTCCATCCACCATCCGGTGACCCGTCTGCTCGTTTGCCATAAAAAGTAAAAAACTATTAAAAATTCACTCGAAAGTCTTTTATCATAAAAATACAATGTAGTAAAAAATAATATTCACTATCGCCAAATATAAATGTTATACCTAAATATAATCCTATTGTATGTACCCTAGTGTAAAGAAGGGTTAAAACATTTTCTATGTACCTTATAAACGATTTTTCACGATTCAGTTCTTCTATTTACCCGAAGGCAGGACCCTTCAACCAACAGATAAGAATATCGGAAAATAACTATCCAAGGAATATGCATAAATATAAGATGGCCGGGTATATCTTTGATGAAGAAGTTTTTTTTACAATATTACAATTTTACTTTCTCGCCAGCGATGAAGTAAGTTGTTTAAATGGCGAAACGGTTATCTTCTTTATAGTGTGTGTATTTGAATATAGAACACTTACTTAAAACAATGAACGGATATGACTCTAGCATGCAGTTACAATGAAAAAAATTGAAAAAAAAAAACCATCCATTTACAAGTTATGAGCGTTTAAATTTCCAGGTATTTTTATCTTGGTTTCTCATTAAAGCAGGTTGAACGTGTAACGTGAAAGATTTTAAATAGAACATATTTTTTTTTATTTTGGAACTTTTTTCACTCAGTTTTTGAGAAAATCCATAAAAACTTTGGTGTTACAATATTTGTGATTAAAGCCTCCTTTTAAGCAAATAATGCCTGTGTTAGGAGTCTCCGATCTTCCATAACAAAACATACAATTGTGAGTTAATGCGAGTGCTACGACAACACAATTTTTTAAATATTATATATGTGAGTGTTGAGTGTGTATAGGTGTGTGTGTTTAATGTAAGTGTTGATGAAGTGTTTCAGTATCACTATAACTTAGCGTTCTTATCCAATTAATAAGCATTTTTTAAATTGTAATAGTTTTTAAAATATATATAAATTTGTTTTTAACAACGTCGTTCACAAGCGTTTGAGTGTTCACCTTTGAACAAGTATTCGATAGTCATTGTCGACAATTTGCAATGTAAGGAGGGTCACAACTCTCACATATTCATTTCATTTTCATTTTTAAAAAGACAACTCCCGCATTAGGAATAATCCTGTGTCGCGGGGGGCTTCACAAACATTCAAACAACGGACACAAAGAACACCCAGACTAGGGACAACTATTTGTGGATCACACAAATTTTTGTCCCGTGTAGGATTCGAACCCACAACACTCGGCGCGGCGTAGTGGCGAGGTGACCACTTAAACTATTGCGCCATCCGTGCAGTCAAAAACTTGGTATGTATTATGTTACCCATAGTATCCACGAGGCAGCGCTAACCCAACACTATAGGGGTTATCGTTAAAACGACCTAGTAGTTAAAAACTTTGCATAATACACTTAGGTTGTGTCTACCGGCTACGGTTGTCTATGGTTCCTCTTTACTAGTTATCGTGAACTTAGACCTCTGTAGATGTAACTTAAATGAATACATAAAGGCGCACTATCTTTAGTGTAAGCAAGTTCAAAGCACTTGCAGCTTTCGTCTTTAACTGACTAATAGTAAACGACCCTTGAACAATGAACTTAAAATTTACGGCTTGAATCATAGTCTGTATTATATTATTGGACTTGCGAAAGCGTAGATTACTCATGACATAAATTTTAATAATAATAATGAAGTCCGTGACGCGTCTTCTCTTTTCTATATTTGTTCCGCTTTACTAACAATAAAAAACTGTTATATAAAACCCTTTCAAATTATTTCTGGGTGGAATAGGAATGTGGGTGATAGTATTTCCATTTATACGAACAAAAGTAATGTAAAAGCATGCATTATTTAATAATAGCAGCGCCCCGCAGTTTCACCCGCGTAAGTCCCGAACCCGTAGGAATATCGGGATAAAAAGTAGCCTATATGTTAATCCAGGTCTCTAGCTATCTACACACCAAGTTTCATCGCAATCGGTTTAGTAGTTTTGGCGTGAAAGAGTAAGAATCATCCATCCATCCATCCATCCAAACTTTAACATTTATTAATATAAATGTTAAAGTTTCTGTTGTTTCCTATGGATGGGATATTAGTGGCATAATAAAATTTACGTTGCATTTAAAAATGTATTTCATTTACTTTTATTCCTCGTATCTTTTCAGTCTTTTTAATTTGATTTTACATAATAACTCATTAAAAAGTATATATATTTCTTCATAAAGAAATATTTATGCTTCTTCACAGTGTTGCATACTTGTACACCCGATTCGCTGTTGTTTTTGGGGAGGTATAAAAAACTCTGACTCACTGAAAATTAAATTCTTAAATATTGAATTTATTATATTAAAATTTGGGATTTTACGCTCTTTTTAAAGTGTAGCGGAAATTTGCAATAATATTTCGTTGAAATACAAACTTTGCGAGCGTATTACTTTTGAATAACTTTTTATTTTACTATTCTGTTTACGGGCTTATATTGAAAAAAAAGCAAACAAATCAATAACTTACTTAATTTTAGACGCACAATCTCAAACAGTAAGTAATTGCCTTCTAAGGTTATAATAGAAAATACATTAACTATCGCACCCTTAAGTGTATTCTAACCCATTGTCAATAGATTTAGTGCTGCTACTCCCATAGGGACAAATATTTGAGTTACTCAGAGATAGTTCCGACGATTTGTGAACTTTGTCCCTGTTGAATGCATGTATATGAAGATTTCTTTCCCTCTGATATGGCGAAGGAGATGATGGCTGGTCCATGCGTCATACTCGTGAACGGGTGCTGCTTGGGGTCACTGGTCGGCCTAGTCAGCGATGCTTTAGCCTATACTATTATTTTGGTTCGATCAACTGCAACTCTAGCCTCTTAATCCAGTCACGAATTATTTTTAACAGTAGATTTTGTAACTGAATGAAGGTAGATGTGCACCTTGAATGATTTCAATGTTTAATAGGTTCAAACCTTCAACGGTATCACTGAGTGATTTTTGTTTTTCAGTACGTTAGCTTTTGGAGCATTTCAATAAAATGAAATTCAGGTGGCAACAGCTTGCATCCTGTTTACCTTTCGTGTAACACTAACACTATTGTACCTGAAGATCTGACTTTTCAAAAGAGTGGCCATGAGTTTCTTTGCCAGTATTCTTCTCATAAGGCTCGACACATTTTGGAAACTGGAAGTTATAGATCGACACAAGCAGGCAGTAGATTTTGGTGTTTTCACCTAATTTACCTCGACAATCCAGTACATGCTCTGTGGCGTCTGTTTGCGCCGATCTATGATTTTAACTCTAGCTTCAAATTACCGTTTATAAATGTCACTTAGTGTCTTAATTGAATAAATGATTTTGAATTTGAATTTGATACAATCCGCAGGGATATTTATTTAAAAGGGGTCGTATTTTTACAACAATGACTAGCTTGTGCAGTTGGTAAAATAAATACAGATTTAATCTCTCCATTTTTATCATCATTAAGAACTGTAGAGTGTGCATTCAATAAGATCCGTTGGAACGATTAAAGTGTTGGAAGTGCTAAAAGGGCAGAAAGGCTCTGGCCGGTAGAGCGACAATGTTCAATAATCCGACATAATACCGCGGTACCGGTTTTTGCGACGATATTTTCAGATCCATAACGAGAATGGAAAATGGCAATGAAAATATAAAAGCCATCTTATTTTACTCATACAATGTGGGTATCTTTTAAAAAACATTGACTTAAATAACCAGCTGAAATTGTTGTGGTTTTCAGTGAAGTACTATGACTAATTAATTATATTAGCCTTCCATCTTAAATAAAAAATAAATTCAAGAAATTGACTATAAATAATAATAACTATTATACTTTGAGCCCACACATGGCTGCCTGATCCCAAACTGGGCAGAGCCTGTACAATGGTAACCCGACTGCTGATAAACATACCTATATTACTAAATACATACATATCATAGACAATAAATGACACCCAGACACAGAACAAATGATCGTGCTCACCACACCATTATTTGTCCTGGGTTGAAATTGAACCCACGACCTTCGGCTCAATAGTCAGGATCACTAGCCACTACACCAACAGGCCCGTCTAACTAGGTACATTTACAAAAAATGATTTTGAAGCATTTTTACGACGTGACATTTTCATATATATTTTAAAATGTTTCCTCAAAATTACCTGGACGGAAACTCGGAAACCTTTGAGAAAATTTGTATTGTTACTCGTACAAAATCTCCTCCACCTAATTCACTACAAATATTTTCTCAGTCAAGTGAAAAATAATACACAAGTATTTTTGTTCACCTTGACTGAGAAAATATTTGCCCAAGGCCCCAAGGTACATCGAAACCTATTTTAAGGCGCACTTGAGGACGGTTTGCGAACATAAAAAAACATTAAATTGCTGGCACCCTCTACCGTACCACCCTATCCCCCTCCAAGATAATAAAATACGTAATTGATAACAAAAACAATAATATTGAATTACTGTATTGTCAAAACAAGATATTTTTGAAACCATTACTTAATTTCTATTATGTCTTTTTCACAATAACTTTCTGCAGAGAAAATTTTTCGATTCACTATTTTATTTTGTCTCCTGCAGACACTTATCCCACTATTCCCACTAATATTATAAGCGGCGGTAGCGTAATGGCTAAGGCGTCGGACTTGCGATGAAGTGGTTGCGGGTTCGAACCCCACCCAGTGCACTACCGTCGTTCACGACGGTAGTGTCTTAACACAAGCGTTAAGCTTAGCTGGAGGGGTTAACAAGACTACTAGTAATGTGTGACTGTTACTAGTAATCTTTAAAAAAAATAATGTGAAAATTTGGATGGATGGATGGATGGATGGATGTTTGTTACTCTTTCACGCAAAAACCACTGAACCGATTGCGATCAAACTTGGTATGTAGATAGCTGGAGACCTGGATTAAAGCATAGGCTACTATATTCCAACGGGATCGGGACTTACGTGGGTGAAACCACGTGGCGCTGCTAGTTTGTAATATTTGCCTGTACTAGTATCATGTTTGAAGGGGACAAATGCTTGTTTCAGATTTCTTTTTATTTGATGTTTCATACATTATGACACTTTACCTCCAATCTCATTCAAGGACCCTTAAACATGGGCTTAAATTTTTGACTAGGAACACGAATTTTGAGAATAACTTTAAGCAATCGTTAAGGAAACCTCCGTGGGGCCAAGTGAGGTTTCCTTAAGAACATAATAGGTACATATTGGTTTTCTATAGGTTGCAGAATTTTGTTTTGAAATAAAATATGTTTTTCTTTTGTTTTTCGAAGATTTCCATTTTTTTTAACAGACTCTCATCAGTCTGGCAGTTTTGAGTATTCTTCATTGGCCTACCCAAATATCTATCTGTCTTTGGTGGCGGACCATCGAGAGTCGTGAAGCTCTCTAAGATGTGGTTCAGTTCCATGATTACCAACTTATCTGGGCTACTGGGTGTTGTGACTGATCAGCTCAAAACTGAAATGGTTTTTTCATATAAAAGACCACCATGGATGCCCACATGGCACTTGTACAATTTGAGTTTATTTGTATAGACTACTAAAATATTCATTTTCTCCCGAACTTTTCATCCCAATTGTATCATAAAACTATTTATAGTAACTTATACAACTACATCGTCTAAGAGGAAGAATATTGAAGTGAAGAAGAAGTGCTAGCTAGCAACTCAAAAATCTAAGGTAGGATTTTCAAGACAGAGGCGGTTCACAACCTTCCGACCTTCCGATTCTATTTTCAGTCCGTTAAGTGTACATCTCGCACAACTTTACAAATTCAGAATATACAAATGTGTTCCAGTCGTTTTGTCATTTTAAAAAGATACTCACTCTATCAATAATGTTTAACAATCTTAGTCAATTACTACGAGTACAAGGTTGAAAACTCGCAAACGATACAACTAATGTTGTAAGCCTACATAGTTTAGTAGCTTAAAAACGTACATACATACATCTATTCTATGGGCTTTAAACGTAGGCCACTATTTCATAGTACATAATATTTAAAATAACTGGCAGGCGAGGCACACGCCCACACCACGATGTTATTTTTATCGAAGCATAAGACTCGACCCAGTTGTGCCCGTGTTCCAATTTTAAAGCTTTTCTAACCTATCTACCTACCTGAGCTAAAAGTATTATAATATAAAAATAACCTTGTTTTATAAATAACCAGCTGCGCCCCACGGTTTTACCCGCGTAAGTCCCGATCCCGTGGGAATATCGGGATAAAAAGTAGCTTATGGGTTAATCCAGGTCTCCAGCTGTCTACATACCAAGTTTAATCGCAATCGGTTCAGTAGTTTTGGCGTGAAAGAGTAACAAACATCCATACATACATACATTCATACCTCCATACATCCTCACAAACTTTCACGTTTATAATATTAGTAGGATAAGGCTAGTTAACTGCGTATAAAGAATAAGAGAACATCAAGCACCAGTATTAACTTAAAATAAACTACCAGTTATAGGATAAATAATATTTTACCTTTTAAAGGTATTGTGGAGAACTGGGCATGATGTCCCATCAACACAAAGGGAGAGGACCTTCTAACTAGATTAGGTGATCATGTTTGGCGGACCGTGGCCAAACGGTTGATGTAAGTAAGCTGTATGTATAATAATTGACACGAGAACTTTCACTGCGCGATACAGGATTAGTAGTTACTATGTAGTTAGGCTTGTCTTCGTTAGATGGCGCTGGTGTATGTTTATCTGTTATATGTGGATGTCGCCACATCACTCCCTTTCAAGGCCGGAGACCGGTTAGTGCTGATAAGTTGGTTGTCTATGCTCACTTGTGGATCGTACCATTTTGAAACTGTATTTCGCTGGTTTCAGTGAGTCGGAACTGTGTTGGAGTCAGAGCTTGCTGATACGGGCAGTGCCTCGGTAAAGTTCCTAGAGAGTCGAGCCTGTGTAGACGGAAGAAAGATGCTTTGCTTCCTTAGACCGTAGGTGCAGGGTGCTGTGCCTAGACGCCGGATGAGGCCGTAGGGGTAACCAGCCTAAAGCGGTCGCTATAGGCTTGTGATATTTCCCTGCTGGTCCCTCTAAGTGTGGCGACTTTCACATACAGCAAAAACACACACTTCAACATCACCTAGCGAAGACTACTGAACTACGTAATCACTGCTGGTCTTTCATTGTTCAATGAAATTGCTCATGCAGATTAGTATATATACAACTTCCCAACATCAACTATTGAGCCGTGGTCTGCCAGGTATGACCACCTCGCGTGTTCGGAGGATCCTACCTTTGTTTTGGAGGGAGATAGCAACCGTTCCTCCACAGTTGTGACTTCAAAGTGATGGGAAGCAGTTTTCAAGGAGCAGATTGGCAGCATCATTATCACTACCATTGTTACACTCCCACAGTAATGAACGGTAATGAAGTCTCTGGGAGCAAGCATCAGCAATATAATATTTAATTATATATGCTACATATTTCGAGAGAATAGTAAGGTGAAGTGACGGCTAATTTTACCAGACAATGAATAGATTTCAATTTAAAACAATTTCTTTTTTTGAGTGCAAACATAAATGGCTATTGTCCTCTCATTAAAACAATGAAGGCCAAACCTCATGTCGGAACAACCTACATAACAGAGTGCAAAGGGTTTTAATTGCAAAGCGTAATAGACCTGATAATGGCTTGTTCGGGTTGCGGAATTTACAATAAAAAACCTCTATAAAGATATTAACATACATCAAGTATTTAGTTATTAAAACAAATAAGAAATATTTTTTATCATACATAGTAGAATGTGGAGAAGTTCCTTACAAAAGATCCTAAAATAGGGTGGTACTATAGTGGAGAGGACTTACGCTCTTACGGAGATCTCAAAGTTATGCTCAAGAGCCTTATAATATATGTTCGTCTTTTATCAACAGTAAATTCAAATAACTTATTTTTCTTTTCAATTATTTGTGTTATTCGATGTTTGCTTTTTATTAAATATTTAATTAAGCTTGCCCTGTTTGTTTTTTTGGGCCAGTTTTGTAATTTAATTTTTTTTACCCCTTTCCTGTTGACCGATTGAACTGGAATTTGGTACACACTTTTAGTTCTGATGACATTACAATTACGTTTTAGCATCATTATAAATCCTAGATGGCCGCCACAAAATTTCGGATTACATATTTTATTACAACTTCCTCAAAATGGATTTCAAATGAAAGGGCACAGATTACAAAGTATTTACTAGAAAGGGCTTGGCTAGTAGACTATAATACACCATGAAAAAAATCCATATATTAAGTAAATAATTAAAAAACGGTTTGATGGTGAAGAAACTATAATGATACAGGCGTAGCATACATTACACATTTAATCAGATTACGTTACGTCCAACGAGTTTATTAAAGAATTATTATTTAGCTAGTATCTGCATCATTATTGTATCTTTACAATAAAGCCGTTTAACTATTACTTTATTCTCGAATAAAAACTTTCGTGAGTGGTATTCATATTATTTAAATTATACGGTTATTATACGGATAGACAACAATCCAGTCTGGCACCTGCAACCGGCGCGGCAGGACGCCTCACCCCTTGATAAAGGGCCCCCGTGGGGCCGAAACTAGTCGGGCATCCCCGAAATATACACGTGAATAAAACCGTATAATTTAAATAATATTATTTTATTCACTTATTTCATTAAATTATAATTTAGTTTTATTGCTTTATTAGATAAAATAGTCTTGTTACGCGTCAGTTAAACTTTTTAAAGTGTCTAGTGAATCTATCTGACAGTTAAGCCAATTTTTTTATATATTTTCACAAGCCATATATACTATTTGTCTTTTTATTTATCACATAACTTACGTTTATAACAAGATTAGAGTTTTAAGATGAAAGAATTGTCAGCGCACTTTTTTAGACATTTGCCATCTCAATTTATAAAGCTTAAGCTTTATGTTTCTTTACCTATTAAATAGCGTTTTGATATAAGCGATTATAGAGATATTGCTTGGGTACACTTAAGTTACATTCTGTATGTAAACTAAGTGTAGTATTTTTCTTTTTTATATTTGTAAAAGTAACCTATTGTTGCACTGACTAAGTGTTTTTAAATTATAATAATTGGACGATTTCGAATAATTGATGATCAATTTTATTAAATAAAGTTATTGAATTTGAAATTTGATAAATATGTGAGTGTTTCCTCAGGTTTTTCCCAAACAACGTTTTCTTATAGGCATTTTCTTGCCATAAAATAAAGGTTTATATTGAGAAAATTCTAGCAAATAAACGTTAATACCCAAATTGTCGCAAAATATACGTTGTCTCGAAGAGCTTCAATGTTAGAATTTTACGAGACAAGTTATAATAAGATGTGAAAAACCTTTGCACAATAAACACTTTCTTATCAAATGGTTGTTAGTGTCGTCAATTTTCTTTTGTATTATTTTTATGATGTAGTAACTATAAAAACTGAATCATTAATAAAATTAATTGCCGTATTTTTTTTTATATAATACATGTACATCTATTTTTGAAAGAGCTCAACGGGCTGTACCTAAAGTACTCCTTTACTGAAAGTTGTTTGTCTATCGATGTATTCGTAAATATCATAAGCATACTGTAATAGAGATGTCCCATCCCAAGGGTGAAAAGCAATTTTGCGAAACAGCAGTATAGTAACATTGCACCTAGATTATACAATAAACTTAATTTATTGTACAGAACCAAACTCCTATCAAACTATCAAATTAAAAACATAATTACAATATGGCTTAAGCGGTTTGGCTATGATGAAGTGGAGAGTCTATTGCTTGTAACGACGTAACTTAAATTTAAAACATACTTTCAACACACACACGAACGCACGCACGCACACACACGACGCACGCACTCACACGCACACACGCACACACACACATACACACACACACACACATACACACACACACACATACACACACATACACACACATACATACACACACATACATACACACATGCACGCGCAAAGTTAACTAACTCTACTGTGAAGGTTGTTTCAAACTATGTATGTTCCACATGTTTATAGTAACAAGTTTTGTATAATTTTTTTATGGGAAGGAACTGATTCCCAATATACAGCTAACGCTAGTTTGGGAATCAGGGCTTGCACTTGAATTGTATGCACCTTTTGTTACAATAAAGAATTTTATTATTATTATTTTATATTTTATTGGAATTTATACTAAAAAACTAGTCTAATACCTCCAAAGAATAAAACAGAGAAATTTAATATCTCATATCTATATTACTACTAATAAACTAAACATTTAAAATACCCCCGACTTGAAAATCCCTTCGACAATAACAAAAGAGCTGATGATCTTGGAACGGCTGAACGGATTTTCTTCACAACTCTCTCGATCAAACCTTACTTTCAAACAAAAAACATCCGTTCATCCGTTTGGGATTCCACAGACAGACACACAGAAAGAGGGGTGTTATAAGTTTGACGTGTGTGTGTGTCTGTGTATCTGTGTAATTAGTAGTTAGTAATTCAAGAAAATCTGTTCAACCGTTCGTAGATCATTCGCTCTGTTTTAGTCGTTGTAGGGATTTTCGAGTCGGGGGTGTTTTAAATTTACGATTATCATCCTTAATCAAGCGTCAGAGCCAAGACAGAAACCTGATAAGTTTATCCACATTTTATTACACCAACTTATCATGTAAATGATTTACGTACAATAATAAGGGTGGATTATGTTTATTACGTCAGCGTCGCTAAGTGGAGAGGAAAGCAATAACCACATTAGCGTAGCAGACTTGTTTGTAAGCGGTTGTGTCGTCGAGGTAAATAAATATTAATATTATATGCTGATACGCCGCTAAGTAATAAGGAGAAAAGTTGTTTTCTCCTTATCTCCTCAATCTTATTTGTTTGTATTTTTCATTACACTAACGGTGATTTATTTTGACAACTATATTTATTGCGCTAGTGTTGTCATTTGAAAAAATATTAGGCATGTGTTCATTGACATTATGGATATTAAGTTTTTTCAGAATGATTTACTGTTTTTAAGAGCGAGTTAAATGGATTTATATTAAGCTTTTATCGTCGAAAATTAAGCCTCTACAGAAAAAGCATTGCTTTACAGTTTTAATATTTATGATGAAAAATTTGTTTTTAAAATATTTATTGCCCATTTTATAACGTAATGTTACTATCTCTAAGATAGAAACATCGACGGAAAGGTCACACATATATTTTCCCTTAAATTATTTTTCTTATTTCATTTCAAGCAATTTCTAGACAGGTGACATAATATCGCTATTACGACTAATAAGGCACCAGGAAGTAACGTAGATACTCGATTCAAAAATCCCGAGAACTGTGTGCAAACTTCAATCTAAGTTTTGAAGAATACTATTGTCAAAAAATACCAACAGCCAATACAGAAATAAGCACTATTTTCTTACAATCAGAGGTTACATTATCAGCCTCTTTGATGGGTCAGCGATAGTCGGAGCTGACGTTGCGTTGGTATGTGAAAGTAGTTTTTAATGCTGGGTTTTACATGCTTGCCAAGTCTAGATAAGCGGCCAAAATCCACAATGGGTATTTAGCCTTGCTTTCGTGACCTTTTAGAAGCTTGACACTGTTTTGGTCGAGTGTCGGTTTTAGAGTACAAATCAAAGGCTGCTTGCGTCGCATTTACACGATGATGGAGTGGGTTTACTATCGCTTATTAAAACAAATAAATAAATAAATTGTGATCTTGCGACAAAAATATCTATGTATGATGATGATGATGATGGTAAGGCACTGCATGTATGGCGCAATGGTTTAAATGGTCTCCTCGCCACTACGCCGCGCCGGGTGTTTGGGGGTTCAAATAGCACACGGGACAAAAAAATTGTATGATCCACAAATAGTCGTCCCGAGTCTGGGTGTTCATTGTGTCCGTTTGCATGTTTGTGAATATTACTAATGTGTGAGTTGTCTTTCTAAAAAATTATAAAAGCCTTTTTGTTTATGACAGCCGGATTCACGAATTCACGAAGTATTAGGCTATCTAGTATTAGGCTACAACTCTGAGCTAGCCTTAAATATTGATTTTTGTCAAGTTAGTCGGAAGAATAAGCGCTCCAGAACTGCTTTATCTCCATGCGCATTCATAATGGTTAGCAAATCGTATAAACAATGTTCTACAAAATGTGTGTGTTTGTCAGCTCCAACGCACGACTAAAGCTTACAATCTTACGGTGACATATCATATATCGGCGATACGCTAGGGTTTCCATGTTCAGGGTCAATCAGAATGAAAACACGCACTAAAATGACTTAGTTTATTTTCACACAGCCGCTAACACAGTACCTACTAATCTCCCTTTTCACAATCCAAACATTTTTATAAATAACCTTACAATAGATTTTTAAACGGATATAAAAATAGTTCTTGATTTATAGCTTAATATTCAAAATAATTTAGAAAATCAATTTTACACGACATTAAATGATTTGCTTGGTTTTTTTTTTTTACGTTTTTTAAAATGAAACCTAGCTAGATCGATTTATCGTCCCCGAAACCCCCTGCATACTAAATTTCATGAAAATCGTTGGAGCCGTTTCCGAGATTCAGATTAACTATATATATACATACAAGAATTGCTCGTTTAAAGGTTTTAGATTTGGACGCATAGTCTAGGAGATAATAGGAAATTCAAATTATTCAACCATCGGCTCGGGTCAGGGACCGGCCTTTAAGCACGTGGGCATAGATTTAGGAGTATGCTGTGGCAATTATATGTTGGCTTACCTAAAAATGAAATCGCGGGGCACTGCTAGTACATATATACAATTTAAAGGTAACAAGTGCGTTTACATATTAATATGATATTATGCTTACGAACAAAAACCCGGTTAGTGAAAGGCTGATCAAATATTGTTTTGATCAGCCTTTCCATTAACAGACCTGTCAAGTTAACAGCGGCGTCAAATCAGTTCAAGTTTCTGAAACGTTGATTGATTAGCCTTTCAGAAACCGGGCGATAGTCTGTCATATTTATGTTTTGAAGTAGCACGGTATAGAAGACAGTTAAAACTGTCATCTTGAGCTAAAGCTCAAGAATTTTTATCTTGCAATATCGCGTTTATTGCGTACTACAACCCGCGTAAGTCCCGATCCCGTGGGCATATCGGGATGAAAAGTAGCTTATGTGTTAATCTAGGTCTCCAGCTATCTACATACCAAGTTTCATCGCAATCGGTTCAGTGGTTTTTGCGTGAAAGAGTAACAAACACCCATTCATCCAAACTTTTACATTTAGATTATGTTATCGTGCATATAGTCTGTTGGGTCGTAGGTTTTAAATAAAGATTAAAAATTGACTGACATGTATGTCAGTCGATACAAAATACTTCTATTTCCCTTCTTCATAGCGATTCTTGAACAGATTAATGACAAATCAAGTTGTATTAAAAATACTTCGGTCCTCTTAAAAAAGAAGAATCCGCTGAAATCAATATTTGCCTCCAAAATAATCCACTGGATTATTTGTAAATCGAGAATCACAGGTCGCCAGGTGTGATCTCACCCTCGTTAATGTTGAATATTTCACAAAGATCCGACAGCCTCTGAATAAATATGAATTTCTTTTTTCCAGTTTGACAATTTAACATAGAAAGTTGGGCGAGCCGATGGCCTTATGCTTAGTCGGCTGATATCAATAAACTTTCTATTACAGTGTTCGTTGGCATAGCGGTCTAAGAGTCATTAAATATAACATTTACATTTAAAAAAGACAACTATAATAGGCTAGCTGACCCGCGCAACTTCGTCCGCGTTTGTAAAATTTCCTCGTATTTGTAACATTTTTCATTGATGCTCCGCTCGTTAAATGGGCTATCCAATACCAAGAATTTTCAATTCGAACCAGTAGTGCCAATCAAAAAAACAAACTCTTCAGCTTTATAATATTAGTATAGATATTGTCCGCACACGCGCACAAACCCGCCCGCAACAATTCACCTTTAACTTGATATTTATTTATTTTGTTTATTTATTTGTTGGACACAAACATAGTTACAAACAGGTAGATTTCCCTGACTCCTGTACTAGTAAGAACTGTGTTACAGAAGCCAGTGTCCTCCCTTTATTCGTCATTACATTTTGTTATGCCCTTAGAAATTTCACATTACATTAATAAAACTTATAAAATAACAAAGAAAACTTAAGTGGAATGTATTTGCCATATATTAATAGATACAGTCAGTTTGTGTGTGTGTATGTGTGTGTATGTATGTGTGTGTATGTATGTGGGTGTGTGTATATTTGTGTGTGCGTATGTGTGTGTAGGTGTGCGTCTGTGTAAGTGTGTGTGAATGCTGATATGTGTGTGTTTATAATATTTATCATTTATCAACTATTAAAAGCCTTTCTGTATCATCGTATCCCAACGTTTTAAACCAGGTAAGTATTATATTTTTAAATTTATTGTTATTCATATTTCTGATTTTGAAAAGTGTGTTACATTTATTGTAAACTTTTGGAGCATGGTAATTAAAATGCTTTTGTCCAAATGCTGTTTTCTGCGGCGGTACTGGGCAACGCACTACTCTTTTATTTTGAATAGGTAGGTATGGTACATATTTTTGGTGATATCTTTTTAAAATTTCGTAGATATATATCTTTCTTACAGACAGCACACCAGCTTCTTCATAAACAGCGGCAGTGGGATGCCTAAAGGGTAAAGATAATAGTACTTTCAGAACAGCGCGTTGGGCTCTTTCCCCAAGTAATAGAAACGTTTTACCAGCACCGCCCCATGCACAGATGCAGTATCTTATAAGGCATTCAGAGAGTGCCTGGTAAATTTGGATTAGCAGTTTCCTATCGCCCACTCTTCGTAAATTTTTAAATATATATATTAGCTTTCTAATTCTAGCTGTTAATGTTGTAATTTGTAGGCTCCAGTTAAGTCGATCGTCCATTACTACGCCCAAGTACTTTATGGAAGTAACTCTAGCAAGGGAGGCACAGTCACAGTTGGAATTATTGAAATTGCGATTACAGGGGTATGCATGTATCCTTAGCTTGCAATTCGAAGAGGGTTTATCCAAGGCTGTTTTACTAAAACATACGTATTTTGTCTTTGATACGTTTAGGGACAATAAGCTGTCTTCTAGCTAAGCTGAGACCTTAGCAAGACCATCTTCAGCCTTGCGGAATACTGTGCTCCAGTTGGTTCCCTGAAACGTTAGAACGGTGTCATCAGCAAACATGGTTATTTCAATGTTGGACAGGGCAGCGACGTTACAAAGCTCATCGATGTATATAAGAAACAATGTGGGGCCAAGGGTGCTGCCTTGTGGAACGCCAAATTCGCAGATACACTCATTACTTTTAAAGTCCGCCACTCTCACACTTTGTGATCTCCGCGACAGATAGTCTGTAAACCATTGTAGAACTACACCTCTTATGCCGACGTTCTCTAGGCGCGTTAAAAGTATTGAAATCGAGACGGTATCAAACGCTTTTTGAAGATCTAGAAATACTCCTAGACACTTATCACCTTTATCTAGATACGATACAAATTTTGTTGTTAGTGCTAACACTGCATCTTCCGTCGATTTTCTTTCTCTAAATCCAAATTGATGTTTACTGAGTAGTGCATTTTTGTCTAAATATTTTGTTACTCTTCTATTAACAATTTTCTCTAGTACCTTTGATAATGTGGACAGTAGTGAGATTGGTCGGTAATTTGATGTGTCAGTTCTATCACCAGACTTATATATCGGGCAGACAACAGCTTTTTTAAAAGATGCTGGGAAGGTACCTGTTTCCAGACTAAGATTGCACAGGTAAGCAATGGGCGAGGCAAGAGATAAAATACTTTGCTTCAAGATTTTTGCTGTGATTGTATCCCAGCCTGGTGCACTGTGCAGTTTTAGTCCTAAAACAATGCCTCGAACTTCATTAGGATCCGTAGGGACAAAGGACATGGATTGAAGTGGTGAGTTATAATTTTTCGCTTGGCGTGTCAGATCTTGCTCTCGGGAACCCATTTTGGTAAGTATTTGATTGACCAGACTGCCTCCGATTGAGGTGAAGAAGTTATTTACCTTGTTAAGGGCTGCTTGTGGAGTGTCGGCTATACCTAGCAAGTCATAGAGTGGTTCTTTTGTAGTCTTAATTTCACAGATTTATTTTATGACCTGCCATGTTTCTTTTATGTTGCCCTTATTTTTGTGTAAATTTTCTTGATAGTGCCGCTTTTTTAGATTTTTTATTATAGAGTTGCACATATTTCTATACCTTAAATACTTATGCTGTTTTTCTGTATCGTTAGGGGACTTCTTTGTTTCATTATGTGGCTTGTCGCGTTTCCGTATACATTTAACCACTCTTTTTGTAATCCAAGGTTTTAACGGTTTGAGTCTATTGGGAACTTTTACAATTATTGTATTTATTTTGATAGTGTTTATTAATGTTTTAGTTATTAATTCAGATGCCAGGTTAGTATCAGTAGTCCTGTACAGTTCTGACCAAGATATATTATTAAGTGTTTCTTTTATTTTATTGTAATTAATCTTAATTTTATTGTAGTCAAAGGGGTTTTTTATAACATTGGATTTATTTACAAGTAATAATATTGGTGAGTGGTCTGTGAGTTTTTGTTCGAACACTATTGTCTTACAAGGTGAAGAGCACTTTATCATGATGTGATCAATACAAGTATTAATTCTTGTGGGCAAAGTAATGCCCTGTTTTAGTCCGTGTAGTGCAATTCCGTGCAAGTCCGTGTAGTCCGATATGGTCGAGAGAATAAATAAAGTATATTATTTCGTTTCTAGTGAAGCAAAATCCACATTCAGCACAACTTACTCCATAGTCATCAGGCGTAGATAAGCAGGACTACGTAGTAACTATAAATTCCGTATCGCGCAAACGAAGTTCGCGCTCTGGTCGGAGGATCGTTCCTTGTGCAGGAGGGAGAAAATATATGTTCATCCATCATCTGTAGCTGTGAAGAGAATGACGGAGTGAACTTGATTGAACCACAGAGTATATCTAGTTTCTATATATATATATGTATCTCTAGTTAGTACTATGAACGTTCCATGACGGAATCGAAATATCTCAAAGTACAGGGTTATAAATGTTAATGATGCTAAAAGCCAACATATTTGTGGAATATTCGTAGTCTCCACAATATGTAATAATACCACAATAATAATTTTACATTATATTGGCATACAAAATGATGAAAGTTTTCTTAAAAATACGTTCGGTAGTTTTGAAATTAGTCTCCACTTATGTAGACTTGCAATTAAACTCAAGTGAGAGTTTATTTATTCGTTTCTTCTCAAATAGAAGAAAGAAAGAAAAAAAAGAAAACATATTTTTATTTCCGTAACATCCTATAACTATTTTAAACAAATTTTTATAACAAAAAAAAAACACTTTTTGACGAATTATTAACACTAATTACAGCATAATTTTATTAAAAATTGCAAGTGGCAACACTGCGCGTCACGCACGACATGGCAACGTGGCACTCATCACTCACGTGTCAAATGTCTGACGTGGCAACAGGTCATGTTTTTTTATTTCATTACATCGTTTTTAGTGGAAGATACGTCGTGTTTAGGAAATTTGGGTGGACACTCAGCATAAACTGTACATAAACTCTAGTCATAGAGAATGTCAACTTCATATGATTTTAGTCAGAAAAAAATTGCCTATCTGTAAAGACAGTGTCAAATTAACAGTGGGAGAGCCATGCTTCGGCACGTATGAGCCGGCTCGACCGCAGTGATACCACGGCCTCAAAAAAACCGCCAGCAAAGCAATGCTTGCATTGGTTTTCGCCGAGTGAGTGAGGTTACCGGAGGCCCTAAGTCTTCCCTCTTCCCCTCTCCTCTCTCCCCAGGTGACCCGTCTGCTCGCTTGCTCCTATATCTACCATAGAAAAAAGACCTACACACAATTACATACATAGACTGCTAAAATCATTACCCTTCCTTTTGGCATTGCCGTAGTCGGGTAAAACTAGATTCATGCTCGTACCGACCCGACTGGAGTATTAATTCTACCCGACAAAATATTGCGATTCGTCAGCAGCGGTATCACCAAGGCCATGGGCGAATAAAGCTGTTCCGAATTTGCAGCCTAACTACACTACCAGAACCCAGTTACAGTTTTGACAAATAAGTTGTATGAACAAAAATATAAGCAAAATACTGCCCCTTTTGCAGCTTATTCGTTACTGCTATCTCCTTGAATTGCGATCACCTAGTACATAGTCAATAAGTTTAATGACTACTAGATAAAGACAGAGATTTCATCCTTTCATTGTCGAAACACCAAAAAGTCGAACTAAACGCTTTGCCTTCGCCTTTTTGCCTTTTTAGTTCGAGTCACCAAAGTGTGAAATTTATTTCAATTCAATTATAATTCTGGAACGATTAAGTGTAGAATGAATAGGTTTCTCTTGGAAAGGCGTGCCGTCTTCATCTTCATCGGCACTTTCCATCGGGTGAGTTGAAAGACAAACGCCTATTCCATTAAACAATAAAAATAAATAATTAAAAAATCCACTGGCCTAATTAGGCCATCAAAGAAAACAAAAGATGCAAAAACTTCTGCCTCCATACACCATTTGGGAATGAATCAGTGTTCTGTACACAGCGAACAGCTGTGTTTTCAGTTTGTGCGCCCCATTATCTCTTGTTCATTATAACTTTTTGCGCTCAACGCTTTTCAATTGGGGCCAGGAAAAAAGCAGCCATAAACAATTTGGAAATTCAAATTTGGATTTATTTGAGTTGCGCATTATTTTAGTAAACCCAAACTTTTTTGTAACTTACAGCCAATAACTCAAAGGTCACCCAAATATAAAACTTAAGCATTATTGTTATCATTGTCACTACTCACTAAGGTAAGTTACGTGGTACAATTTGAAACGGCGAGTTTTAATTGCAAGAAGAAACAACTTGAAACCTTCAAAAAAAGTGCGTACTTATACCCCAAAGGCCGGCAACGCGCTTGTGACTCTTGAGTTGCAGGTGTCCATGGGCGACAGTAGTCACTTACCATCAAGTGACTCGTTTGCTCGTTTGTCCCTTATACCATAAAAAAAGACTAATTAACCTTTTTTCTTCTATTACTACTTCCATACGTTAATCTCTAGTTGTTGCAAATCTCCACAGTCTACAGTGAATGACATATATAACATGGTATCAGAAAAAAAAGATTTCTACACACTGTTAATAGGTGACTTTAAATGAGTAGTATAAATTGGGATTTTGTAAACGGGGTCACAAATTCCTCTGCTCCCGCTCCCCCAGGCATGAAATAAATATAAGATACTAAAATTAATCAAACTTTAATAGATTTTACACACGTCAATCAAAAGCAATGTAATAATGTCCCTAACCTTAGAAATAAAGTTTTGGACTTGGTTCTTGTGGATTATTCAGATTGCAATGTTACGGAAGCTCCTAATCTATCAAAGACTGATCTTTACCATCTCCCACTTAAGATAGTCTTTAAGTCTAAAGAGAACCAGTTTTTAAAGCATGAAACGACAATTCGATTAAATTTCAAAAGGGAAAACTACTCTGCTATTAAAACAGAACTTCGAAACATCCAGTGGGACGTGCTCTTCTCAGACATTGATAACCCTAACACAATGCTTTAAACCTTCTACAATAATATTAACCAAATAATAAAGCAACATGTACCGTCAACTGTTGTCCATAGTAACTCACACCCACCCTGGTTTAGTAAAGGGCTTATCAGACTAATACGCGAGAAAAATAATTACAAAAGGAGATATAACATCTATAAGAATCCTATGGATAAGATTGCATCGCGAAGCTGTAGCAAGCAGTGTGAGAGATTAGCGAAAGAATGTTATAATTCTTATATAAATTATATCGAGCACAGAATATCAAAAAAGCCAAAGTTCTTTTGGAGCTATATTAAAACAAAGCGTAATATATTTAAAACCTATCCAGCTTGTATGTCTAATGGGTTCAGTACATCGTGCGATGGAAATGATATTTGTAACATGTTTGGCTCATACTTTTCTAGCGTATATTCTCCCGCTGATCAATCGTCGCTTAGTACTTGCTCCAACCTACTAAATTTAACTCAAATTCGGACTATTTCAATCTAACTGAAATAAACCCCGAAAATATTCATAAATATCTTAAATCTCTAGATATTACGAAAGAACCTGGGTATGATGGTATCCCCGCTGACTTTATTGTCACATGTGCTGGTGAACTGACTCTTCCTCTAAGCTTAATTTTCAATGCATCTCTTAAAGCAGGCATTTTCCCTGAAAGATGGAAGTTGGCGAAGGTAGTTCCCATTCACAAGGCTGATGCTGATAATGTGGTTAGTTAGATTATAGACCAATTTCAATTTTTCCCATATTGGCTAAGGTCTTTGAATCATTGATATGCCCGAGTATCCAAAATTACTTTAAGAAATACGTCGTGAATTGTCAACATGGGTTCATAAAGGGTAGATCTACGTGTAGCAACTTAGTGACTTTTTTCGAGAGCATTGCTGAGGCTGTGGACGCTAACAAACAAATTGACGTAGTATATACCGACTTCAGTAAGGCTTTTGATAAAGTCTCACATAAAGTACTAATTGGCAAACTTTCTGTCTACGGATTTGGGAGTTCTTTTCTTAAATAGGTCAATTCGTGAATACAATTGTTTTAAAAGACGTTTTAACATGGTGTATTGAAAACAAAATGCAGCTCAATATAAAAAAATGCTCCCAAATTGTATTCACTAGGAAACTGAATTACATTGATTCAAGGTATGTAATGAATGGTACTTGCCTAAACAAGCTGGAAGTTGTTAAAGATCTGGGGGTTCTCTTTGACCAAAAACTTACTTTTATTCCGCATATGGACTCTATCATAAAAAAGGCTTCGAAGGCGCTTGGGTTTATTCTTCTACTGCGAAACCATTTAGTAAGCCTAAAACTAAAATATATCTGTACAATAGTTTCGTTCGGAGTATTCTGGAATATTGTTCTGTTGTTTGGCGACCCCATTAAGCAACACATGTTCTTAGATTGGAACGTATACAAAAGCGGCTCCTAAATCATTTAAGTTACTCAACAAATCAAAGAACCCGTAGTTATGTTGAACGTTTAGAAGCTTTTAGTATAAGGTCATTACAAACCGCAGGGACATGTCTGATCTATTATTTTTGCATAAAATATTATGTTATTCAATCGACTGTCCCCAATTTCTTGAAAAAATAAAAATTAATGTTCCTCATAAATATCCCCTAAATCCTATTAGGATTCTACATCCTTCTTCCCGTAAAACAGTTCTAGGTTTTAATACTCCAATCCCAAGACTTTGTAGGCTTCACAACCTATTTGCCCATCAGATAGATATTTTTGGCACTTCTCTTAATGTGTTCAAGCACCAAGTCCATCAAAATTACTAATAAACATTTTCCTTCTTTTTTGTATAGTTGTAATTAAAATAGTTGCATGGGTATATTTAATTTAAGCAGATATCGAACCATATATATATATATATGGTTATATATATATATTTTTTTTTTTCTGTAAATTTGTGAATGTTGTGTTTGCCGATGTATATTGTACACTAAGATTGTATGTGAGCATGTATATTTATATTATGAACATGTGTGTAAGTGTAACAATTGTAGGTAAACCAATAAATAAAAAAATGACGTGAAGTGAGGTCTAAGGTAGAGTCTTCTGTTATGATTTTAACATTCATGAATAGGTTAAATAGGGCTGTCTTAGGTATTGTTTTAATATTTCTTTTCTAAAAAAATATATTCTTCTATAGTCACGCCTTTATTCCTGGGAAAGTCTAAGCAGATAAGTGTTTTACGCACATTTTGTATCCTTATTTTTTGGTTGCGAGCTTTTTCTGTCTGCATGTTTCCAGACTCTATGTGTTCCTACTAATAATTTACTAGAAATAAGCAATGCGTAAACAAACATAGCCCAATCCAAAAATAAAATCCAGGATACGATCGAAAATATAGGTGTAAACGTATGCCACGTGGCCAACGAGACAGTGAAACAAAATGATATGTAAAATATTGTAGAAAGGTGTCAATCAATAACAGATCATTTAGTGGCCCGTCCGTATCTGTCCCATCTCACGTTATATCATAAAAAAAGTTTGATGTCGTTGTTTTTTCATAATTGACAATGAAAATAATGAATATACACATGAATACACTCCTCATTATTTTTATACAAACTCGTTAACTGCCTCGTTGATTTTCGCAGCCATTCAGTGTGACGATAGCTGTTTTATTGTTTTTTTTTGTACAATTAATTTGGTAGACAAGCCCACATCAGCTGTTACCGATACCTGTAGGCACTCGCAACTTGTCTATTAAATAATTTTTTTTGTGCTTGTAGAAACTCCTCGGACCGTCCCCCACCGGGGTTTTCAGTGGGGGACAGTTTGCAATACTACGCCTAAAACAGGAGGAATCCGGTAACAGCTTTTATTAAGCCATTCAGACCATCTGTTAATAGGAACATTCCTAGACGTTCTCCTGTTCGACTCGAAACTGTCTGTGATCTGCCAACTTTGAAATACAGTTCCCTAGTCTAGTTGTATTTTTGTCGATAATCATGATAGCATAGTTCATCTATGACACATACAAGAGAACTGTTTAGTAGCTTCATTCAATGTTAACTCGGGACGTCATCGCTATGATATTTATAAGGTACAATACCTTTTTTGGTTACCCGACGTTTCGACCGATTGCACTGATCGTGGTCACACTCAGTGGACTGTCAGTTCACCCGTGACCACTAATCGGTTCTAATAGGAACAAAAGTCCCAAAAAGGTAAAAGTATTGTACCTTATAAATATTATCGTCACACATAAAAATCGTTCTCATCGTTAGGTATCCCACTAATATTATAAATGTGAAAGTTTGGATGGATGGATGGATGGATGTTTGATGGATGACTCTTTTGCGCAAAAACTGAACCGATTGCAATGAAACTTGGTATGTAGATAGCTGAAGACCTGGATTAACGCATAGGCTACTTTTCATCCCCATATTCCCACGGGATCGAGACTTACGCGGGTGAAACCGCGAGGCACTGCTAGTGTTTCAATATTCTTATGTTTTTCACAAAGTTCACTGCACTAGGGTCTACTTTGGATCAAATCTTGGGTCAATTCCTCTTACCATACGGAGTTGAAATTTCATATATTGGTTCAGTTTCCATGACAATACGATTTCATAATAAGCATGATCTGATTCTACAGCCAGGATTGGCTCCAGACGAAGAAACTCCACAATGGACTATACTCTTTTAAATTCACTAGTTTTACAAAGTTTTCTTACTCATCAATAACCACTTACTCGAGAGCGTAAAAATAAAATATTTTTATGTTATCAAATATAAAAGAAATTTAATGTTCAAAGTAATTGAAAAAGAAATTTTAAGTATAAGACATTTAAAATATTGCATTAAAAATATGAATCATAAATTAATGATACCTAGTCGAATTGAATCTAGTAAAAGGCAAGCCATTAAAATATGCCTAAGAAACCACTAATAAAGTAAGTCAAAATTTCAAGGCAAATACATACCCTCATACTGCTTGACGAATATAATACGAAAAACTTTATAAATGTTTTTTACTTTTTTATTTGTTTAGTATCACGTTTGTGGACTACGTTTCATAAAAAAATAAGGTTTAGGATTTCGGTCACAAAGTCACACTATAATAACCAAAAGCACTCAGAAAAGTAATCACTGAGAAAATAATCTTCCAAATAAAGGTTCCTCTATAAACATATGTGTGTTTTTATCGGACTATTTTATCGGCCAGAAAAAGGATAATAATAATAACTTGACACATCTCACACACGGCCGTCTTATCTCAATTTACGTAGAGCCTGTACTATGGTAACCAAATTGCTGATAAACGTACTTATTTCTAAACTAACTGCACCCCGCGGTTTCACCCGCTTAAGTCCCGATGCCGTGGGAATATCGGAATAAAAGGTAGCCTATGTGTTAATCCAGATCTCCAGCTATCTACATACCAAGTTTTATCGCAATCAGTTCAGTAGTTTTTGCGTGAAAGAGTAACAAACATCCATACATCCATACATCCTCACAAACTTTCACGTTTATAATATTAGTAGGATACATACATATTATAGATAAATAACACCTAGTCTTACGAAGTAACTATTATCTTATCTGTGCCTAGACACAGAACAAATGATCATGCTCATCGCACAATTATTTGTCCTGGGTGGTAATCGAACCCACGACATCTGGCTCAACAGCCAGGATCACTTACCACGAGACCAATAGGCCAGGTAAGTAGAGGACTGTATAGTAGAATTATATTACCTCTAGAGAAAGAACGTGAGGTAAGTAAGGATAAATGCACGTTTCTGGTTGTTCTCCTTGTCTACCCTAAAGGGAGACAGGTAAGAGTTGTATATGTTGTAGAATTTTAATGATAAAATGACGTTACACGAATGCTCATGAAGGTTGTACAATGAGTTGATAGTAAAATAATTATCTTTTAAAAAATGTATCACCGACTTCAATGCGCCTCAAAATATCCTAATCCCTTTAAGTGTGCTTATAAAATTTGTAGAGTTCCCTCGATTTCTCCAGGATCCCATCATCAGATCGTCACCCGATGACCATGGGACCACCTGGGAAGGGAATACCCTTTCAAACAAAATAAGAATTTTCCAAATCGGTCCAGGCGTCATTAAGTAATCAGTGAACGTACATACAAAAAAAAAAGACTGCTCAGTCTTAACCGACTTGACATCAGAATAGTTGTAGGAACCATTACGGGCCACTTGGCCCTAAACCGGCACCTATTCACCATCAGTGCGACAGACAGTCCCCTATGCAGAGGATGTCTCAACGCGAAGGAAACGGCCGCCCACGTTATCCTGGAGTGCGAGGGAGTGGCCACACAACGGGCAAGTATCCTCGCGGGTGCGAGGTCGCTCCTAGAAGCCTGTGAAAGCCCCAGGAAGCTTCTGTGCTTCTGGAAGGAGCTAGGTTGGCTCAACTAGTCAGCTTATTCGAACTCATAATGGACCGCCTATGAGTCTAGATGCGGAAACAGAGCCCAATACCAATACCAATACCATACAGTCGAATTGAGAACCTCCTCCTTTTATGAAGTCGGTTAGAAACACATACCAAGAGCTTACGCAGCAGCTGCTCGTTTTATTTTACTTTGACATTATAAATATATTTAAATTGAATCCCTACATATCACTTTATATTACAAAATCCCAGGCCGCGTCTGTCTGTCTGAACGCGATAAACTGAAAAAATAATCAACGCATTTTCATATATTTTTGAGCAGTGGATAAAGTAATTCATGGGGAAGGTTTAGGTGTATAATTCATTAAGGTTTCGTGTAAAATGGATGAAATATGACGATGATTGTTGAAGATGTCGGAAAAAATATACCCGACTGCGAGTTTTACTGAAGCGCAATAGATAGATATGATTATATGCTCTGCTACCCGTGCCGAAGCCGGGGCGGGTTGCTAGTACCATATCATATTATGTTTGATGCAAATATGATATTTATCGGAAATGTACATAATATATCTTAACTATGGTTTAGTTTTTTCATAAATTTTATTGCTCTTTTTAATGTAGATGTTGTCAATTACTTTGGTACAGTAGTTTTTAGGGATAAAGGTCCTCATGTCCTTTCATAGACTCCTGATAACGTGTATACAGCACACGATAATCGGTTGAGTATAAAGGCTTGAAAAGCTTGATATTAATTTATGAGTCGACAACAATGCAATTTTCTGAAAACCGTTATTATTCACATTTTTCAAGAGAATTTTCTTATGCATGCATTTGTTAGCATCCTTAACATTCTCCTACTATTTTACATAGTACTGACCAAGAAGAACACAATTGGGTTTTCCTTTTTTTAATACTACGTCGATGGTAAACAAGCATACGGCCCGCCTGATGGTAAGCGGTTACCGTAGCCTATGAACGCTTAGAATTTCAGAGAACCTTCCCCTGATAGCCTTTAGGGGTGAAAGGTGTGTGTGTATGTAGGTATGTATTATAATTTGAATCTGTAAGTAAGGTCAGAAGAATTAGTAATATTTTCGGTTCCAATACTGATTAATATAGTATTTACACAACCACATAGATATGTACAGTGGACAAAGAAAATGGTGTACCTGTTTCGACAAATTTGCTGTGTAATCAGAATAGCGATAAGGTTGAACCTATCTCTAACAATGGACTGTCAGAATATTATTGCACGGGAAAATCAACCTTCTTGTTTTATGATGTCAAATGATTTTCAACCGTAGAGTAGTAGACGATATATTATTTTGGCCGATGGTACATTGAAGATACACATACTAAACTGCACCTAATTTGAGTGGTAACCTTTATTTTGAATGTATCACTGATTAATTTAATAAATGCCATCATATTGATTAGTTTTAAGTACTGGCTTTTCAAATTGTCGTGGGCATGATCATTGGTTCTGTGTCTGGGTGTAATTTATTTATAATATGTATCATCCTCCGCGCCTTCTCCCAACTAAGTTGGGGTCGGCTTTCAGTCAGTCAGCTACGATACGGCCGTACTTCGTTATCTTATGTGAAGTGATTGCCATCAGACCTCCACAACCCAAGTTTTAGGCGATATCGAAGTTCTGTAGGTAGACGAGGTTGTCGAACTTTTTAGGGCTCTAACTACCCGTAACGAATGCCACAGATGTTCGTAGGGCAACCGGGATCTATAGCTTAACGTGCTCTTCGAGGCACGGAGGAGTCTTAATGTGTTAAGAATGGTCACCCATCTTAAGACTGACCTGGCTAAAATTAGTTAGTCTTGTAATGTGCTAACCTACTCGGTTACACGAGCCTCTCTATCTATAATATGTATGTATTTAGAAATTTATAAATGTTTATCAGCATTATTAGCTTGGGATCAGATAGCTGTGTAGGAGGTGTGTCAAGTTATTATTATTGTTATTATTGTGTGAGCGTAGGCGTGTGTGAGCGTATACACGTGCGCGTTTGTAAGCAAATGAATTATTATTCATAAGGTCTTTAGACTTCGTGTCATGGTGTAAGCAACGAATATTTTATAACATATTTATACAAATAATAAAATAGGTAAGGTTTAGCTTAAACCTGAAATAATCAACTCAGAAATCTTCATTCCATAGAAGATTAACTCATTTAATGAAGGTTGTACAGGGTTTTTTTTTGCGGCGAATACGGTAGTAGTACAACTTAAGGGGCTTAAGAGATTCCTTGTACAGATGCTGGCGAAAAACACTTTGTTACTGGTTTTTTGCCTTATGTTTCACGATACCGTAGTGAAAAAGTAAAATTAAATGCTTTTTGTTAAAAAGAGCTTATTTTAGTTGGTAGTCTAATTATAAATTTATAAAATTCCTGAAAAGACGACATAAACGAAAAAAATAAAATCCCACTAATCCCACATATATTATAAATGTGAAAGTTTGGATGGATGGACGGATGGATGGATGGATGGACGGATGTTTGTAACTCTTTCACGCCAAAACTACTAAACTGATTGTGATGAAACTTGGTACGTAGATAGCTGGAGACCTGCATTAACATATACGGTACTTTTTATCTCGATATTCCTACAGGATTGGGACGTTGCTAGTATCATATAAATTTTATACGTATACAAAAGCAAACACTTTTTGTTTAAATACAACTTCAACGATACCGAATTATGTGTTATGGATTCACAAATACCTGTATCTTCGTATGTACTTAAAGTAAGAAGAGCCTTCCTAACACATCTTTGACCATGATCAGTGCAAGTTAACCAAAGAGCCGTCAGGCAATATAGGTACCATTATTATATCCTAATTTACACTTACACTCGTAATAATACCTTGACACATCTTACACACAGCCGTCTAATCCCAAACTAGGTAACCATAAATATACTTATATATGTCTAAATACATACATATATACACAACCAATCTTTGGAACAAATTGTCGCCTGCGGATTTTCCGGACCGATACGACCTTCTCAAAGGCCGGCAACGCACTTGTGACTCTTGAGTTGCAGATGTCCACAGGCGACGGCAGTCACTTACCATCAGGTGATCCGTCTGCTCGTTTGCCACCTATAATATATAAAAAAAAATATATATTATAGATAAATTACACATAGACACAGAAAAAATGATCGTGCTCATCACACAATTATTTGTTCTGGGTGGGAATTGAATTCACGACCTCAGCAGTCAAGATCACTAACCACTAGACCAACAGGCCAGTCAAATATATTAATAAATAATATTTAGCAAACAACTTAAGGTTTAAAATTATATAGCCCGTTTGTTTACATTAGCCAGCACTGTAAATATTGCTGTGATTACTCACTTGCTTTCCGAATTCAATATACTCACTGGAAAACCAGCGGTTGTATAGTTTTGCATGAACCGCAACATTTACATTATCCTAATGACTGGCTTGTTGGCCTAGTGGTTAGTGACCCTGACTGCTATGTTACAGGTCGTGGGTTTGATTCCCACCTGAGTCTGGGTATTCTTTGTGTCCGTTGTTTGTATGTTTTTAAAGTCCCCCGCGACACCGGAGGAATTGTTAATGCGGGACTTGTCTTAAAAATTGGCTTGAAAGCGTTGCAGTTGTAGGTCCTATATTATTACTATTATTTATTTCATGAGCTCAAATATGTTTTTTATTACATACAAACTTTTGCCCGCGGCTTAGTTACACATTATATACATTTTGTGAATCACTTCAGGATTTCTCAGCCACAGTATTTTTTTCTAGATGAAAGGTACATAATGTAATTTTTACTGAAAAGGACAAGGATACCCTTCATCCCCTGATAACGGGTATACAACATTTCATGTTGATCGGTTACATTTAGTTGAAACCTATTCCATGGAAACCGTACATATTACCTGAATTAAGAGTAGCCTATGAGCTATTCCAGACTATAATCTATCTCTGTACCAAATCTCATCCCAATCCATTAAGCCGTTTCTGCTTGAAAGAGTAACAAACATCCATTCGTCCATCCTCACCAACTTTCGTCTTTATAATATTAGTTAAGATTTAAAATTTCTAACATCGTTTCAACGAAAAAGATTTTAATTTGATTTAAATTTTTAACTGAAATTGTGAAGTTACGAAAATTATTTTTCGTAACTTCATAATTTCAGTCGATATTTAAGCGTTTTGACTATGTTATTTCATAAATTATTTGTCAAATTTTCTGTAATTATTTTATTTTATTTTTATTTATTAGGGTTAACAACAGTCCTTAAGAATAAATATAACAAATAAAATTTCTACAAATAAGGAGAAACCAATTAATGTTAATCACGTTAATACATTTTAGATAACATTATAAACTAGTCCAGATCTTGTTACAGCAGAAATGTGAGTAAAAATATTATGTTATGGTAATGAAAATCAGATATTTAAATTAAACAACAGAGTCTATTATGTAGACTATATTCAATATTATATTTGTGTTATATTACACCTGCGTAAGTGCTTTAGATAAGATCTTTTATAATATTTTGTTTTTGTTTGTATGGATGAACGCGCTAATCTCAGGAATTGCTGGTTCGAATTGAGAAATAGTGTTGGATAGCTCATTTATCGAGGAAGGTTATAGGCTAAATAACATCACGCTATAACCAATAGGAGCGGAGCAGACCATAAACGCAGGTGAAACTGCGCGGACGTCTAGTAAAAGATAAATATGTTTGTACTTTGTTTTTTATTGTTACTTTATTAATTTTGTGCGTGAACACTAATTTCCATTTTACTAATCGCTCCAAGTTAGGTTATTAATATGAAATTATAAAAAATATACAGTATATTTATAGGCATAAAAAATAAAGATTAGAGGCACCGACAACCGCCTACCATGAGGGAATTCGCGTGTTGTTTGCTACCTGCCAGCTTGAGATTACAGTCTAAAAACAAAACTATAAAATTCAGAAAAAAAAATCTTACGAACCGCACTTAAGTTATAGATGAATTTTAAATCTAAACTTATATTACAAAGAGGAAACATTTGTGTGTATGTTTGTAATGTTTTCACACAAAACAACTGGACTGGTAGATAGCGAGAGAACTGGATTAACGCATAGACTACTTTCTATCCCGACATTCTCCTAAGATCGGGACTTACGCGGGTGAAACCGTAAAAAATACACGTAATATTGCCGTAATATATAATATTTACGAAGTTAACTTTTACCATGGGTGAGTAAAATCGGAACTGCGGTCGAATTATTGTGGAACGAAACTTCAAAGTCGACAGATGTACCACTTCTCCGCTTTTCTACTATAGTAGGAGAAGCATGAAACATATCACGCGGATTATAATAGTAGGAAGATGATTGACATTTCTTAATTAAACTTGCGATATGACATATACACGTGCGTTTACCAAAGTCGTAGTATATAAAGACGAGTCGTATTTAATAGAAGACTACGGGACTTACGGGACTAGGCGACACCTATTCCAATGTTGACAATACTCAGTTCAACTAGTCTTAGCACGAACGTGTAAACATTCACTCAACTTGTTTAGTATGCGTCTACTTACATAAATAAGTATTGCGCGAGAGCGTGACGAAGTAATAAGTCGTGTATTGCTTCATCTCGCTCTCTCGCTACGTCAGGTTAACAGATAAGAACCGGTTTGTACGGGATAGCATTGCAAAAAGTAGTATGATTTTAAGGATTAAATACGCGAACCATAGTCGATAAGTAATTGAGACTAGGTGGAGTAGGTATTTGGGTCACGTATTTTTAAAGACTAAGAGTAGGTTATTTATCCCCTATTCCTGTCCTTCCCCTCTCCCCCTTCTCCCCTCTTCCCCCCTCCCCCTCTTCTCCTACTCCCATCTTAAAGGGTGGCAACGCACTTGTGACTCTCGAGTTACAGGTGCCTATGGGCAGCGGTAGTCGTTTACCATCAGGTGACCCAGGTCTGCTCGTTTGCCCCCTATATCACAAAAAAAAAGAAAAAGGTGTACCTAGTACCTAATTTACCATTATTTTTGTTTTTTTGTAATTGTGGAAACCCTTTCGGGCCGTCACCGTACCGGGATTTTATAACCCATCTTTAGTAGTGTAGCTACGAGTAAGTGTGAAAATGATTCAGATGATTCAGATTCAAATGCCGGCGCTACGTCCGTGTACTACGTCGTAACCTTCAGGCTACGCCGTAGGTGTTGAGCTACGACTGCTATGACCAAACAGTTGATTTAGCTTAAAAAAAATTTTTTTTTTGTAGAAAATGCTTTGACTGGTAATTCTTATGTCAATTTCAACGATTTTGATTTTTTATTTCTTTAGAGGACGTTTTCAGAAAAATCCAGACATTTCATCACCAGTCTTGGTACGAGTAGTAAATAGAGTAATTTATGTTAGCCTTCTCTCTTACAAAGCTTACTCAGCTAATATTTTGTAAGAGGGAAGGCTAATATTTTGATTTTCAATTTGTCAATTTCAAAATAAGATTTCGGTATTATATATATATATTATAGTATAATTATATACCTCATTGTTATTAATAATATTATCACTGGTCTACAAAAAAAAAAAATGGTTGTTTGTAAAGTCGGATTACGGACGATAATTTTACGTGATAACGTTATAAGAAAAGACAATATTTTTAAAACTCTGGTTAAAACATTCATTTTTATTTTTTTTGTAATAAACAATGGAAACCACATGAACTTTTCACTTCACTTTATAAACAGTTGACAAAACAGTTCACGTGTACATTGTGTGCTACCGCTGTCTCTCTTCTACTCCTACGCATTGGCCGATGGAGTGGAAGATAGATGGATGCGTCACAAGCCCAACACTTAGGCCGATCGTGCGTGCCTCTCTATCGCTTGATTTATAAGAAGTTATCACGTCAAAAGTTTTTTTGCTGGCAATGCTAGAATATGATTTGATGAAAGACTTGATGATAAGTCGTACAGAAGTTTTAGAACGTCAGAACTACGTGGAGTTTCTAAACTACCCACATCGGAAAAATATACCGATTTTGTTATGTTTACTGTGTTCGCATTCCGCCAACCTGTGTGATTATATATTATGATAATATCATTATTTCGTTGTCTAGGAGGAATTGTTTTAATTATCCAAATACATTTTGTTACATTTGAGACGAATATGTGAGGAAAAAATTTAGAAAACCTATAACGGCCTTCGTAAAAAAGGCGTATGTTGACTGTTTTAAGATCAAGATTAAGGACAGACCGGGAGGGGCTCGTGGCTAAGTGGTAACCGAGTAGGTTAACATATTACAAAGTTAAGTAATGCTAGCCAGGTCAGTCTAGGATGGGTGACCATTCTTAACACACTGAGACCCCTCCGTGCCTCGGAGAGCACGTTAAACCGTCGGTCCCAGGTGCCATACAAACATCTATGGCATTCGTTACGGGTAGTTGGAGCCTTAAAAAGTCCGATAACCTGGTCTAACTACAGAACTTCGATATCGCCTAGTACTTGGGTTGTGGAGGTCTGATGGCAGTCGCTTCACGTAAGATATCAAAGTTCGGCCATATCGTAGTTAGATTGAAAGGCGACCCCAACTTAGTTGGGAAAAGGCGCGGAGAATGAAATGATTAAGGACAGACCGGCCGTGGGTACCAAATATCATGTGCAAATTGTGTATTGAATATTTAAGACAGTGGACGAGTGGTAAACGAGCACAATTGAAGTTCGGTGTACCTATGATTTGGTCAGAACGACTTCAGTTCACTAGGGCTACTTCAGTTCTTGTTTCCAGGGTTACCTGCATCTACTGTAAAATGAGATCCTTGTGTCATTCTATTATTTGTCCATATATATAGCCTACTTTCTATATAAAACTAGTAATTATAGTCTAATTTAATGAATGTTTAAAATGACTAGGAATTTGAAAAATTAAAAAGTTCGTCATGGGACTTATCACACTAATATTATAAAGGCGAAAGTTTGTGAGTGTATGTGTGTATGTTTGTTACTTCTTCACGCACTAACGGCTTTACCAATTTTAATAAAATTTGGTATGCAGGAAGCTGACACCCTGGACTACACAGGCCTGACTACTACAAGACAACATAGGCTATATTTTATCCCGATATTCAAACAGCACCGGGACTTACGCGGGTGAAACCGCGGGGCGCAGCTAGTTATCTATATAAATAAAAAAGGAATCGCCAAATATGTTGCTAAGCGCAAAACTTGAAAACGGCATTTTTTTTTTATATTTTCATTAAGGCACAAGGAAGGTTCTTATGGAGAGAAAAAACGAAAAAATTGCGAAGAAAATAGTAAAAACAACACTTTTCTTTTCCTATACAAACCACAGAGTATATAATAATTAAAACCCTTGTCCCCAGCTGTCAGCTATCAAACATTTGACGTCAATCAAAAATAACAATATAGAAAGAGTGAGTGTATTATTACTGTGTGGTGATATAAGAGTGGCTGTGAGTTTGTTTGCCCGATATCTTCTCACAAGGCTCAACTATTTGTAAACGGGCGGTTATAGATCGACACTGGCAGATAGCGTTCTTACATATTTGCAACGCGGTATTATTTATTTTTATATATTATTATTATTTTTTGGTTTTGGGTGGCAACGAGCAGACGGGTCACCTGATGGGAAATGACAACCGCCGCAGATGGGCATTTGCAACTCAAGAGTCACAAGTGCGTTGCCGGCCTTTAATATGGGAGGAGGGGAAGGGTGGAAGGCGGGAGGGGTGGAGGGAATGGTGGGAGAGGAGGAGGGGGAAGGGTTAGGGCTTCCGGTAACCTCAGTCACTCGGCGAAAAGCAATGTAAGCAATTGCTTCACTGCTGGTTTTCTCTGAGGTCGTGGTATCACTCCGGTCGAGCCGGCCCATACGTGCCGAAGCATGGCTCTCCCACAATATTTGTTTTTCTTTTCACAAAGCAACCTATTGTTGCGTTGAAAATGTGTTGATCTATAAATTTTAAAGTTTAGTTGAAAAACAAAATACGATTTCAAACAATTTTTAAAGAATTTTATGAAATAAAGATATTTGAGTTTGACTTTGTTAATGTTCTACAGACTGTGTGCCTTCGAAGGTCTTGGACCGACGCCAAATACCGCTAAGGTACACATTGAACCTTGCTGATTAGAAGTTACCTAACTTCTGTAATCAATGCTACTTTAATAGTTAAAGTTAGTATTTGTGTAGGACAAACCCGTGACTGATGACTTCAGGTTAAGATCCACACAATTTGCCAAAGCCCCTTATAAATTTGTCTCTGGGATAGTTTGGAACACCTGTCTTTAATGTCGGTTATTAGATTTTACGACCAGTATAGATAGGGCTGTTATTAAATTGACATATTTTGCTGAGAAAGGTCATTGCTGAAGGATTACTGAAGTATAAAAACTAACGTGGGTTTGAAAGAGAAATATAAACTTAAAAATGGACTAGAGTCAGAGTACCTCGAGGGTAACACGAATTCAAAAATATACAATAATACAATCCTACCTTCAGGGCTAATTTCTTTTTTTGTTTTATGGTATAGGGGGCAAACGAGCAGACGGGTCACTTGATGGTAAATGACTACCGCCGCCCAAGGGCACCTGCAACTCAAGAGTCACAAGTGCGTTCCCACCCTTTAAGGTGGGAGTAGGGGAAGGGGGGGAAAGGGGGGTTGAGTGGGATTAGAGGGGACGAGAGGGGGGAGAAGGGAAAGACGGGAATGGGGAGAGGGAAGAGTTAGGGCCTCCGGTAACCTCACTCACGCTTACGCGGCGAAAAGCAATGCAACATTGCTTCACTGCCGGTTTTCTGTGAGGCCGTGGTATCGAGCGTTTTTTTATCGCAACAACAATGTAATTTAATACCAATTAACAATTTGCTGAATTTTCAGATAAGTAAGTTGACCTATGAAACCTTGCACGTTGCCAAATTTCATGACATGATTATCTCCGGTAAGTTCGTTTGAGAAAGGAAATAAGGTACCAGGAAAATTCGTCTTTATTACGGATCGAATACACAGTATGTACTTATGTAAGTGTGTTTGCATGGCCACGATTTTCTTAAAAAGTATTCGACCAATGGTCATGATTGTTTCATAAATGTATTTTACACATTTTCAGGAATGTTTTAGTATAAGGAATTTATTAGTGTTTTTTTTAAATCAATTTCTTTGAAATCGGTTTATTTTTTGTTAAATTTATTATCTACTAGCAGTGCCCCGCGGTTTCACCAGCGTAAGTCCCGATCCCATGGGAATATCGGGATAAAATGCCTATATGTTAATCCAGGTCTCCAGCTATCTACATAGCAAGTTTCATCGCAATCGGTTCAGTGGTTTTTGCGTGAAAGAGTAACAAAGATCCATCCATCCAAACTTTCACATTTATAATATTAGTGGCATTAGTGGAATATATATTTCATATTCAGACTTACTATTTATTTATTTGGAATAACAAACAGTTACACATAACATAATACAAGGTCACTGAAACAATTTAAATATAAATTAAAATATACGGTTTTACTCACGTGTATATTTCGGGGATGCCCGACTAGTTTCGGACCCGACGGAAGCCCTTTATCAAGGGGTGAGGCGTCCTTAAATATAGGCAAATGTGCGCTCACATTGTTATCCACAGAATACATAATAGACTGTTTTTAAATATTAACTATTAATATTACTATGAACGGATTCCTTTTTTAACCACCTACGAAAAATGTGGGCTGTTATAAGTTTAACGTGTGTATCTGTGTGTCTGTCTGTGGCATCACAGCTCCTAAACGGATGGACCGATTTTGATTTTGTATTTTTGTTTGAAAAGTGACGTTCATCAGCTCTTTTCCAATCAATGAAAGTGTTTTTGAATCGGAGGGATATTAAATGTATTCTTGTTATACAAAAACGAATGTAGTATTTTGATTTTATTAAAAACCCATTAAGAAAAGGATTTTACTTGCTTACAACATTTTTTGGCATCTGTCCAGCATATTACAGTGTCAGTTTCACCTTTGTGTTACTTCGACGTCATCAAATATAGATACTATTTTACATATTTACATACATACGATTTATGTATGTATGTGTAAATGTATAACAATAACTTGAGACGAGCACACGCGGCCATCTGATCCCAAACCAAGCAGAGCCTGTGTTACTATAATCAGACTCCTGATAAACATAGTTAGATATTACTAAATATAGACATTTTTATAGATAAATTACACCCAGACACAGAACAAATAATCGTGCTCACCCCACAGTTATTTCTCCTGGTAGGGAATCGATCTCACGATCTTTGGCTCACCAGTCAGGATCACAGATATGTCTGTATATTTTTATATTTACTAAGTAATAATTATAGATTTAATTAAAAACTTTTTAAATGCACCTAAAACTACCACTGTCTCTCCTAGTCCTTTGATCTATCTTAAGGGTTCCTGAAAGAGATTGCATTTAGCAATTAAGCCGCCCTTTGTATATTATATGTCTGAAACATAATAATAATAATGTATTTATTTCCGTAGAATGTACAACGATACATAAATAGTTAAAATACAACAGACAACCATACAGAAAAAGAAATATATAATAATTATCTTTTAAAGAAGTATCACCGACTTCAATTGCTTCAAACTTCAATGCGCCTCAAAATATGTGTGATTATATAAGTGTGAGTTCCCTCGATTTCTAAAGGATCCCATCATCAGATCCTGACCTGATGACCATAGGACCACCAAGGAAGTATACTCTTTCAAACCAAAGAAGAATTTTCCAAATCGGTCCAGGCGTCTTTGAGTAATCAGTGAACATAACTAAAAAAATATATATCCAGTGGGACATAGAACCTCCTCCTTAATTGAGGTTAGTTAAGAACAGCATACCTACGCTTAAACACAGAATACACGTTGTGATAACAATCATTTGTAGCAATTTTATTAATTTATTTTATTTTATCTATTTTATTAATTAATTTTATTTATTTTATTAATATATAATACATACAATAGCAGTAGTGTAGTATGATGATCACTTATAATTAAATTAGCAATTAAGCTTTAATATTTACAATTTGAAATTAACTTTTAAAGATAATTATATTTAGTATCCCAATATCTAATGTATACCGATGGGATTTGTACTGCTGTACTATTGCCATACTGTTTTATTGTTGGGTGTCGCGGTATATTATAATTACTGTTTTATTCAGTGTAATGGATAGAGTTGTGATTAACTTATTCGACTACATTGATTTTATGCTTATTACGAAGCAAAACCTATCTTTGACCTTAATATAGAATTCTTAGTGTGTAATCTTCGGTGACTTTCTTATTTTTTTTATTGTTATCTTATACCAAAGGAGAAACTCAAAGTCCATAGAAACTTGGGCCTGGCGTTACAGGAAATTTTGCCATAATTTAGAGCACTTAGGAAAGTTTCACGAGCCCAATCTTCACGTCTCCCAGCAATGGCCAAATTGGTAAAATCAGACAATGTTTACATTTTAGGTTATTTTTATTATATGAGTATTTTAATAAAAAAATATATTTGAGTTTGTTTCCTACTTAAATCTGGCGATGACTGTGCTGCAGCGCCGGCAGACTATCACGATAAGGTTGTAAGTAATTAATTAAAAAGTGCTTAGGTGGTGACTTCAGATTTATCTGATTAATATTACCGAACACCTCAGCTGAAAACTATGTTTAATAATGAAGACCCACTTACATCACTACTGGCTTGCATTTGTAAATATTGTATCTACTAGGGGATATGATTACAGTAATCTGTGATTACAATAATATATTAAAATAAAAAACTCATTATTGTGATAAATTAAATGTGTGATAAAAGAAATACGGCAAAACACATTCACTTGCGCAAAAATACGAAAAGCGAATGGCATTGACAATGACATTGCAACTGTGCCATAACAGTTGACAGACATAATTATACCAGAGCAATCCCCAATTTTTTTTTTGAATTATTTTTTAACAGTACTTAAGTTAAAAATCAATTAGATTACAGATTTTCTATTTTACATTTGATTTTAATACCTATGATACAATTATAATAAAACAATAGAATATTATTTATTTATAAAAGTATCGAGTTCCACTAAATCGATATTCTTAGGTAACAATATCGATTTAGTGGAATGCTCTATTGATATTATGTCAGCGTTTGTGAAGTTAGTGACGTATAATAAAATTAGTGCTGCAGAGATTTTACAAAGGTTGTTTAAAACAATAAATAGAAATCTACTTATTTTCTATAATTGGCCATTGTAATTGAGACTAAGATTTGAATGGGTTAATTAAGAAAAATAGACGAATTTTTTGGTACATATCTGATTCGTGTAACGGTTTGGCCCAGAAACGGACTTCTCCTTTCACAATGCAAGTCGAATAGCTACCTGGTTTCTCTGGCTGCAGTTGAAAACCAGCGTTATAGATAGTTTATCTGTAACATTAGCTGAACTGTGGCCCTTTAAACACACATTCCACAGTATCGTGATGATGCGCTTTTGCCCAAGTTCCTTAATTATGTGGCCTGAAAACAAAATAGAATATTAATTTTAGACTGAGATATGTATTGCGATAGAATTTAATTGTATACAACTATTTACTTACCGAGTAGTTATGGCCAATAAACTTGTAGCAACGTTGTATTTTTCTTCCTTTGTTATTTCTTCCTTTGTTGTTCTCTGTTAGGGACCATGAAACAGAAGGTAGTGATTATTATTGGATATAATGATTGTATTTACGCATTTAAACATGTATATATTGGGTATAAACTATGACTCTTCGCAAATGTAAATTACTTTTAATTTTCGCTTACCATGCTGGAGTTGATCCAAAAGTAGGAAAGGTTAATATATTTATATTTCATCATCAGATGGCAACTGCGGCTGTTGGCGTCAAGTCGACAACTCAAAGGTGGGCACTGAAAATCATTACTGAGGTGGCATTTGTCTATCGCAATGTATACTGAGGGTCCACCTATTTTCTAGGGCACGGCGTACAACCCTCAGTAACATAAAAGTTATATTTTATTTTCTAAAGAAACGTGGTCGGGTACGTGGTATTGACGCGTCATGTGACATGTCAGTGTCATGTAACAAAGGACACGTCAAAAAATGTTACTTGTTTATGAAGTTTTAATTGTTTTTTCTGTTTTTTTTTTATATTTTCTTTCATATGCTTTTATTTTAATTTTTTGTTGTATGCTGTGTTTTAAAAAATAAATCATTTTTTCTTTCTTTCTTTCTTTCTTTCTTGTAGCTGCTCGGCAACGCGTTTGGTCGCTGCGTTACCTAGCTGCGCCCTTTTATACAAATTCCAAATTCGTAACTGAGAGCAATATATTTAGTAAGTAGTTTCGATAACTGAATTATTTCATATGCGCATTTGATGTAGTGCTGGCGGGTAACGGGGATCCGACGCAAATGCTAGCGGTGTTGTGCCAGTCGACGCTGTGTTTGTATTGTTGACTGTTGCAAGGGGATCATCCCGCAGCCCTCTGGCCTCCCCGCGGTCGCCCTAGTGGCGCGCATCGTGATACACTAATAATAATGTCAAAATGTATATGTCGCTGTGTGTTTAATAAACGTATTTCTTTCTTTCTTTCTTTCTTTCTTTCATTGTTGTACAATGGCAAGTTAAGATAATTGCACACAGGTTCCTAAAGTGAGTCATTCTCGTATTCTGGGCACCTGTAGATTCTCTTTATACTAAAATTATATAAAGTGTTGCCATCTGCTATATCGTGAACAATTTTATTTACCACAATCACAATCATTACAATAATAACAACAGGATATCCTCTAAGTAGGTACTCTATTCCATATGTTACTTAAAAACAAAACACAATAACGTTTGTTTGTTTGTACGCCTTCACGCCATTACTTAACCGATTGTCATAAAATTTTTGCAAACTATTTGCCAGCAGTACAGAAAAGAATATATAATAACCTTCATAAAACCAGAAAAACCAGAATAAAAGTACTGTTCCCGAGGTATGCAAAAAGTAAAGTAATTTTAGCGAGCGAAGCTACGGGCAAAAGTAATATTTTATATAAATAACTTGGCAAAGATATACACAGTCTATGTAACTAATATTATTCGGTAAGATAGGGCTGTCAGTCGCACTAACCCTGTCAATCAACAATGCTATGCGACGCACAATCATAAATTACTTCTCAAACATACTCTCAGTTAAGACAATGACAACAGTTACAATAGACAATCCTAAGGCGTAAGTAATAGCCTTATGCTCTACTAGCAACCCGCTGCGCCTTCGCACTGGTAGCAAAAATTGCCAAAAAAAACATTAGGGAAATAATTCTGTTTATCCGAACGTTATCAAACTTCACATAATACACTAATCGGAAGATTGCCTGAAAATTTCATCAAAAACGGTCCGGCCGTTTTGGACTCCATAGGGGGTACATTACGATTACACTACATACTACATACACACTACGATTTTTATATATATACATAGTTTACTAGCTGTGCCCCGCAGTTTCACGCTCGTAAGTATCGGTACCGTAGAAATATCGGGATAAAAATTTAACTATGTGTTAATCCAGGTCTCCAGCTATCTACATACCGAGTTTCATCGTAATCGGTTCAGTAGTTTTTGCGTGAAAGAGCAACAAACATCCATAAACTCATACATCCATACATCCTCACAAACTTTCACGTTTATAATATTAGTAGGATCCAATATTTGACAAATGGCAACATCTGGTACAATCTGAAAGGTCCAAAAATTTTATAAATTAGAATTATGTGAAATTACAAATGTAATTAAAAAAAAGATTGATCGTCGTCCTTTGCTCTCGGGAAATATATAGGTAGCTAAGGTTTATTACCCTCATAATATGTTGGGATGAACCGAACCGTGAATATAAAAACAAGTTATTCAATGTGTCTCTGGTGGGACTCTGAAATATTATATCTGAATGCTTGACGTGGTAATTTCTTTGCTTATATACTATAGCTACATGTCTAGATTATATAACTTGAGATACATTAACAACTACAATACGGTACCATTGCGTTACCCTAAAAATATGTAACAAATAAAAAATATTAAACTATTTATTAAAAACTATACGGTTTTACTCACGTTTGTATTTCGGGGATGCCCGACTAGTTTCGGACCCGACGGGGGCCCTTTCTCAATAAGTGAAGCGTCCTGTCGCGACGGTGTAAGGCGTCACACACTCACACACGTCACACCGAAATACAAACGTGAGTGAAACCGTATAGTTTTTAATAAATATAAATACCACTCACGAAATTTTTTATTGTAACAAAGATTTAAGTGTTTACATTTTTATAATTTTTGTTCTACTTTATTTACAAACACATATATATCATAACATTGAACAAATTACACCAGTCTTGTTACTCTACTATTGCAAACCGAACTAAAAAGTACAAATTAAAAATTAAATTACAAATTGGTATCTATAATGGTGGTCCTCGGTCTTTGAACCACACTCTAGCTTTCCATCAGGCGGTTTGAGGTCATTCTAACGTGTCATAATAAAAAAAAATTGATTGTTAAAAAGCAAGTAGGCTGTTTTTACTATATTTTTATAAATAGCTACCAATGAACTCTTTGTAAAATTTGATGTCAAGCATCCCACGCTTTTTACCATTAAAAATTTTATTCTACTTTTTAGTTCTCTTTGCCATTAAAACGTGTTTTTATAGATTTTTTAACTATAATTTATTTTCTTATTTTTATTGTCATCGGTGTATTATATTGTCATCAGTGCTTGATACGTGAACAAATCCAGTTAATCAGATGACTTGAAGTTGGTGAAAACTACGTTATAAGGTTCCATTACAAAGATACATAGATCCATAGGTTTGTAAATAGATAAAAAAAAAAATTAAACAAAAACAAAAAAAAGTTAAAAATAAAAGTAAAGGTCAAGCTAATATAAAACGATCCTGCGTAAAAATTTAAATACCCATTTAGTTTTGCTTATGTTCCAAGAGTATTCTCATATATTTTCAAAAAAATCACTTAGTCACACATGAGTAATTTCAATCATAATGAATTGGAGAAACAGTTTAAATATTACTTTAAGTTTTCAAGTTCTATACTAACAGATTTCCTGTTAAAATAATTTAAAAAGGATTTTTTTTGTTTATCCATTTTGCGCAATAAATATCTTTGCTTCTGTCAAAACAGGTATTCGTCACGGTTCAAAGGTACCTCTCGATCTGATCGCTTGTCATCCGAAGTATTGAGATAAACGGGATTTGGAAAAAAATCTTGATGGAAAAGATACCGAGACAAAGCCGAGTTACAAATCAAAACCAATTTCTATAAATAATACCTTCGTAGGCGAGGCTGAGCAATACCAATTTGAGAGCAATTTCTTTTTCTACATAAATATTTTATGGATGTACACTATTACGTACCTGGATGGTAGGCACATAGTACGCTGTATGAAAATTGGTTACCGTAGACTATAAAGGCTTGAATCACCAGGGAAATCACACATGAGTTGCCAATTCTGTAAAAAAAAATATTCTTTTATTCTGTAGTTATTTGGAAAACCATTGCATAGAGACTTAACTTTGAGCATCCGCATCAACAACTCAATGACTGCAAGTTCCTCGCAGTAGGCTATGCACACGACCTGACCATCCTCATCAGCGGCCCCTTTGAGAGTGTGGTATGCGAACTAATGAGATCCGCATTGAAGGTCATTGAACAGTGGTGCGAAAAACACGACTTAACAGTGAACCTGATAAAGACAGAGATGATTATGTTCACAAATAAACGTAGTTTAGGAGAACTGAGACTACCTAAACTATTTGGCACCCTTCTAGCCGTTACCAAGGAGGTCAAGTATCTAGGAGAGATACTGGACAGCAAACTCCTATGGAACTTCTATAAAACAACCGAGCCCAATTTGGCATAAATGAAGTCCGGATCTACACGGATGATTCCAAGATGCGGTCAGGGACTGGAGCTGGAGTTTTGCTCACAGGACTTAAACATAAAAATATCACTGGTGCTAGGCCAACACAGGTCCATATTGCAATGTGAGTGTGTTGCGATAACCTACGCCGCCACTGCAGTCATGTCAAAAGGTATAAAGGAGTACAATCCGTATACTGTTAGACAGTATGTCCGTCCTAAAAACCCCGGAGGGCAACACCATGAACTTCGGTCTCATTTATAAATACCACCAGACGCTGGAGTGTTTAGCCTCTGCCAATGGGGTAATTCTTCAATGGATCAAAGGGCATAGCGATTTACTCGGGAACAACGCAGATGATGTGCTGGCGAGGAAGGGATCCACAACATCAGCGGCAGGTCTTATAATACTGCTGCATCTTCCTTTTAACCAATTTCAGTCATGGGCAAGGCAATTTACAGCAATTATAATGTCGTCAAATGAAATCTTGATATCGGAAGTTATACTCCCGTCTTGATGTAACGATTTTCGAACAGCTCAGTTTTTCAATATGGATTTTTAATATTGATTTCAATTTGAAGTGTACCTTAGTTGCGTAGAAATAAGGCAAACAATGACACTCTAGTAGAATAAAAAATACAATCGAAAGGGTGTTTGGTTATAAAGGCTTGGAAAGCACGAACCCGGAGAGGTCAAGTCCTTCTACTAAGTAATATTTGAGTCTCAAAGAGCTTTGACAAAATAGAACAATTTCCTTTACGTTACAATACGTTATTTGTGAGGTTTTGTAACAATTTGTGATCCTTTCTGTGCGTATCCTTTGGCAATGCGACAGTGATTCTTTTTACAAGAAGACAGTTTGGACGTTAACCACCACGTTATTATCACCCGGTTTCTGAAAGTCTGATCAAAATATTGTTCAACCAACAGGACTATCAAGTTAACATTAGTGTCAAATCTATTCGTGTTAATGAAATGTTAATCAAAGAAATATTTACTAACAGCATTCGAACATTCGAATGGCTTTTAACTTTTATTAGTAGGATCTGTCAGCCAACTGTACAAAACAATATGTTACAACATTCATGCGAACTTAAACTACTTATGCCCGGGCGTAGGATTTACTGACACATGTATTGTTTGTGATATTAGAGTTGACTTCTAACGTATACAAATTTTCTGGAATTATCATGTCTTCATTGTTATATCGACAGTGTCTAGTATTTGTGAAAGCCGTGACAGCTGAAAGGGTCGTGCTTTTAAATTACTTACTCATCTATATACCGATCTGTATAACAATTGCTTTACCGCATGTGTACGCCATATCAACATGGCAGTCGTCTCTCCATCACAAATCATAATTAATTCTATATTTTTGTAACTGTTCAGTGGTCGCCCATCTATAAACCGATGTATCAACATTTCACCGCGGTAGTTACGTGTGTGTGTAGTTACTGTGTAGTTATTTTGTAATATATCCACTTCAAATAAATAGCGCTTAGTCTCCTCGTTCGTTCGAAGTAGTAATAAAATACATAAGTATTCAGGAAGGTTTTAATTACTTAGGAACAGTAAATGTTTTATAATCTATAATATGTATGTATTTAGAAATATATAAGTATGTTTATCAGCAGTCCGGTTACCATAGTACAGGCTCTGCCTAGTTTGGGATCAGACGGCCGTGTGTGAGATGTGTGAAGTTTTTATTATTATCTCTTTATTTACTTAATATACATATAAATTACATTTTTAAATACATTCACTATAAAAAAAAAAAACAAATATATTTAAAAATATAAAAAATAGTGTCCCACCGGTATCGGGTACAGGGACCAAGCTACCGGTGGTTAGGGTTCCAGAGATAGAAACCTCCTCACTATGCGTGCCGTATCAAGGAGGACTGCCTTCTGCATCAGGCTCTTAATCCAGCTGCCTAACGTGAGCCTCTGAAGGAGTTGGTCGAGGCTCTTAGCAATTAACCCATGGGCCGAAATGACTATCGGCACAATGATTGCTGAATCCACATCCCACATGTCGACAATCTCGTGGGCTAGGTCCAAATATTTTATTTGTTTATCTTTTTCTGCTTTTAAGAGATTGTCGTCATGGGGAATGGTGATGTCAATAATCATTGCTCGGCGCTCTAATCGGTCTATAACCACTATATCAGGCTTATTGGCAACAATAGTCCTGTCAGTGATGATAGATCGATCCCAGTACAATGTTGCACGACCATTTTCGAGAACTGGGTCGGGCACATACCTGTAGTACGGTAACTCGACAGCCACAAGATTATATTTAACAGCAAGTTGCTGATGGACTATCCTGGCCACTTGGTTATGTCTATGCAAGTACTCGCCGTTGGCAAGACGAGAACAACCAGAAATTATATGCCTGAGGGTTTCTCCGGGACGATGACACGCCCGACAAATGTCAATTGTGCCGTCCTTCAGGATATATCTCCGATAGTTATTCGTCATAACAACTTCATCTGTAATTGCACAGACAAAACCTTCAGTTTCTCCGAAGAGGTCACCGAACCGTAGCCAGGATACTGATGCTAATAAATCTATATCGGGCCCATTTAAGGCCCGATAAAAACGTCCATGCAACGCCTTGCTCTTCCATATCTCCCTGCGGTCTATAATAGTAAGTACTGCTGGTTTGCGCCAGTTCTCTTTTCCTAGAGCAAGCGGAGTGAGTCCGTTGTCAACTGCCACCACATCCCGATACACATCCAAGTCAACGGAGAGGAAGTAATCTCTAATTTTGCATACCTCGCGGTTATGAAGGGTCTTGGCATTTAAAAAACCACGACCCCCACATTTCCGCGGGATATACAATCTCATGACCGATGAACGTGGATGGTGCATTCGGTACGCGGTAAGCAGTGTACGAACTCTTCTATCCAGGGCATCTAGTTCAGTCTGAGTCCATCTAAGTATGCCAAAGGAGTAGGTTAGGACTGGTATGACCCAATCATTATAGGCCCGCACCTTGTTACCACCTGACAAAAGACTTTTCAATACTTTTTTCAGGCGGCCAAAGAAACGTTCCTGTAACGATTGCTTCATAGTCAATTCATTTACACCTAACGCCTGTGTCATACCTAGATACTTGTAAGTTTCGTTGGCGGAAAGACATCTATATATTATATTTATTATTATTATTATTAATCTTCTAAACGGCTTGTATTTAAGGTTATGTATGGCAGATTTTCAGTTGTTTTTTTTTTCATAAATCGGTCACGCAAGCATTGTCGTCCAAGTCAAATGTTTTACATATTCATGAGTCTAAACGGTATTTCGCTTTGGGTAAAATATGCTTAAATGAATGTTTGGTATTGGATAATTGGAATTAAATTTTTAGATGTCTGATTAAAGATTTTCCTTGGAAAGGTATTTTATTGAATTTTTATAATTACCCTTAGAGTACTGTATAACCGATGAAACAAAGAAACCATACTCGTATTTAGGTAATTTTCAAATTTGTGCAGAGTAATGAAGGTGATGTTGTGAGTATCACAATTTAAGATTTGCAACAACAACAACTTACTACTTTACAAACCCAGCTCTTTGTATATTAACCAGCGGACCTACCAGACGTCGAATTTGCGTATAGCAGTCAATTAATTTCGAAAGTAAAACAAATATACTAAAATCATAAAAATATTAGTAAAACTTTGGTCAAAAAATAAAAAATATATAATTTCTAGAAGCCAGATGCAGCGCCATCTACCGGATCTAACGTGTGGTAAAACCATCCATGGACCCCTCAAACACACAATAATAATTTTTGTCAAAAAATGAATTAAGAAATCCGGTTGCAGTAGCACTGGCCGGGTCCAATCGTTAAATACACGATTGGACCCGGCAAGTGCTGCTCAAATAATCCAGGGATCCACTCAAATACATGCACACACATTTTCTTGAAATAGTGAAATATGAAATTTAGAATCCCGTTGCAGTGCCACCTGCAAGGTCTAATCGTGAAGGCTCGACTGTAAGATCTTTAAGCCAATCACTTTTTTTTCTTTTGGTATGAAAATATGTGACAGAAAAACTCCCCAACTAGCTTGCAGCTTAAAATTCAAAATTGGCTAAATGAATTGGATCTTTTTTTTATAAAAGTACCAAAAAGTGTCAAAATTTCCAACGTTTTCCAAAAAAACCTTGCCCCGGCAGGGAACACAAAAAAAAATAAACCAAATCGGTCGACACACACACACATATGTGGCAATTCATTTTTATATTATACTAGCAGCGCCCCGCGGTGTCACGCGCGTAAGTCCCAATCCCGTGGGAATATCGGAATAAAAAGTCGCCTATATGTTAATCCAGGTCTCCAGCTATCTATCTATCTACATACCAAGTTTCATTGCAATCGGTTCAGTACTTTTGGCGTGAAAGAGTAACAAATATCTCATCAATTTATTTACTTTACAGGTGACGTCTTTGAAAAAACAAACTGTATTTACTCAACCAAGAAAATAACATACAACAAAAACCGTAACAATTCTTTGTCAAAAGCTAAGTTTCTTTTTCATCCCAAACACGTGTACATTTGATGTCAATATGGCACCTTAAAAAGTCTTACAATAATCCCTTACAATAAAGCGCCCCAGATTGTCTGAATACAAAAGAATTCAATTTTTTCTTTTTTTCCAGGTATCACAATGGAACTTGTGTCGGAACTCCAGTTCGACGCTTTCGTACTAAAAGTTAACACGACTTGAAAAATGTGAAACATGATAGAAGAACTGATCTTAGAAACAGACAACTTCACAATAGACTTAGCTGATTTGTCAACACCGATGTATCTGACTGATTTGTACGTAAACAAAACAATCGAAGTGAACGAAACGACAAACGACCTAGTATACTCCAACCAATTTGAAGACGAACCGTTCATAGTATTTTTAGTGATACTAAAATGTCTGATAATGCTATTTATAATTTTAGCAGCGATTTTCGGCAACTTACTAGTGATAGTGTCAGTGATGAGACACAGAAAACTAAGAGTGATTACAAACTATTTTGTGGTGTCTCTAGCCCTGGCTGATATGTTGGTAGCAATTTGGGCTATGTGTTTTAACTTCAGTGTTGAACTCACGAACGGTGAATGGTTGTTTGGTTACTTCATGTGTGATGTTTGGAACTCCTTGGACGTGTACTTTTCTTCAGCGTCAATCCTCCATTTGTGCTGTATCAGTGTTGATAGGTACTACGCCATTGTCCAACCTTTGGATTATCCATTGATAATGACGACAGCCAAGCTTGGGATAATGCTGGCCGTGGTTTGGTGCAGCCCAGCTTTGGTCTCGTTTTTACCAATCTTCATGGGTTGGTACACGACCGAAGATCATCTGAACTTTAGAAAGAGATTCCCAAATGTATGCAGTTTTACTGTTAACAAAGTGTACGCGGTGGTGTCGAGTAGTGTTAGTTTTTGGATTCCTGGAGTCATCATGCTGTACATGTACTACAGGATCTATATGGAAGCTGATCGTCAGGAGAGGATGTTGTACAGGTGAGAAATTCTTTTTAAACCTTGAAATTTTACTTCTAATCCACATTAAAGGTGCTAGCACTTAGTTGATGAGAATAATATAACTATGTCATGCAGTTCCATCCAAATAAAAATATTAATCTATTTTAGATTAAAGTACTGGAGCACCGACTTAATCCGGACTAGCTAAAACTATACTAAATCTCGAAGGAAGACTTAGTGTAACGTCATGCAGGTTTTCTTGAATAGCTATTTTTATTATAAAAAAATCTCTGCGCCTAATAATTTCACCAACAACTTTTAAAAAACAAATTTCGAAGTTTTATGTAATAATCTTTTAAAAATGGAACTCAAATTTTTGCTCGTGCTCGTTGAGGACTGAATAAATCTTAGAATAAACACTTTTGTGAAGGGTATTCATATTTAATAAAGATATACGGTTGTACTCACGGGCTTATTTCCGTGAGCCCTTTATCAAGGAGTGAAGCGTCCTGCTGTAATGTTGTGAAACGTCACACAGTGGGACGCCTCACCGGGCCCCCTCGGATCCGAAATTAGTCGGGTATCCCCGAAATATACACGTAAGTTAAACCTTTCTCTATAAATACGAATGAATATTATTCGAAACGGTTGGATATAAAAAGAAAACCCTGATATGTCATTACATCGGTAAAGTGAGAAGTGATAAATAATATGTTCCAAGTCAACTGAGAGGAAGCGATCGGTCTTCTTTTCTCAGTCGATCTATCGGTTTTTTATTTATTTGATACTTGATTAGTATCAATAGTAGTACTTCAGTTACAGAACACACATTTTTATGGAAGCATGTAATTGGCATCCGCTACTACGTATTTCATTGTAATACTGTTTAAGCCGTAAACCTTCCAAATAAAATAAAATAAATGATACCATCAGGAATTTGAACGGCGTCTGCGATTTTTAGCAAGCATTATGGGTTAAGTTTTTTTTTTATGACTACGGTAAATGACTGACCATGGGCACCTGTAATTCAAGAGTCACAAGTGCGTTGCCGACGTTTAAGGTGGGAGAGGGGGGAAGAGCGGGAAGAGGGGAGAGGGGGATTAGAGGGGAGGAGAGGAGGAGAGGGAAAGGACGGGAATAGGGGAGAGAGGTTAGGGCTTCCGGTAACCTCACTCACGCGGCGAAAAGCAATGCAATCATTGTTTCACTGCCGGTTTTCTGTGAGGCCATGGTATAGAGCGGAGTCGAGCCGGCCCATACGTGCCGAAGCATGGCTCTCCCATGTAAGTGTGTTTGTGTTAAAAAAGTAATAAAGCTTCATTTAATATAATATTTTATCAATTGATGTAGGTTACAGCACTTTTATTTTTTCGTGTTTCGTAATCAGTCACGATGATGATGATGTTCTTTCTATAGGCACTTACTCTTAGTTTCCAACCTTCCTACAGAAAATCGGATATAACAACTTTATAAGGTTTATTCCAAAACTTTGGTAGACTAGATACTTTAGATTTTATTAGGTGAGGTGACCCCTTTCAAAAGATAAACGATTCACTTTGTCAGATAAGGGAACCAATTGTACAAACTGCTTAATAGTAATGATCTAAATAATGTATCTTTTTAATTACCTGATAGACAAAATTATCTAATATAATTATAGCAAAGTATATTTATACATATAAGTATAATTCTTCTGACGTGTGTTTGTCACTGAACTCCTCCTGATTGAGTGGGTCTCTGGTTGAGTGAGTTGGCGCTCGACAGCGTCATGCTTGCGGTACAATACCACGGGGAGACAGTCCTGTTGCAGCGGTCAAGTAGAATAGACATCGCGCGTCGTAGAAACTTTCTCGCGGTCCATAGTTGCCTAAATAGTGGCTAGACAGAGATTTCTTTGTATGTAATTCTATTGTAAACTCGGGATTATAGCTGATTTGACTTTATTGTCGTGTTCACTTTGTTTTCTACCGACACCTACCCAACTTCCGCACAAAACTATGGCCGACGAACAACGTGAAAATAATGTATAGATCAAATTTTTTTTTTTAAGTTTCGGTATCCGTTTCTACAATGTTCGTTGTGCACAGATTTATTTCCTTGAACACGATTATGCTGCGTTATGTATTGACTTGTAAACTTTTGATGGTAATATATATCTTACTTTACGAAGCTATCTAGACTCAAACTAAACATTATTGGTACTAGGTATGGTTTCTAAAACACGTAATGTACCCTACTCGTATCAATTTTCAAATATGATGAGTTCTGTGTCATTTGGTGTTTGAAATTACTAGGGATGTACTAGAACGACGGAATAATCTAACCGATATAATTTATTTAGAAGAAAGAATAGTTTTTATGCAAAAATATATAGATCTATAAGTTTTTTATTATTTATTTACCATCAGTAGGGATGGCAGTTGATGGCGGATAAGTAGTTGTAAATATAATTTCAGATACCAAAGGCAACAAAAAATTCCACATGAGTTAACTGTGATTTCTTTAATTTCTTATTTGGAGTTGAAACTGATTATCTTCAGTAAAAGAAACAACATGTTTTTCCAAAGCGGTCCGAGAAACAGTGTTCCTCCTCACATCCAATCCACTTTAATTTCCTATGTTGCTTGACAGTTCTGAGTATGTCATGCTCGCCTAGAAGTCCTGCCTATGGTGGCGTATATGCCGGGTCGTTCGGTTCCCTTTAATATGGTTGATCTGTACGATGGCTGGCGTGTGCGTCATGCTCGTGAACGGGTGCCGTTGGTCGGGGCTGGTCATCTCCGGACTGTTATTACTTAAATATGTATAAGCAATGTAACCAGAAATTTGTAAAAAACATTTTGAAAAAGAGTGTCCTTGGAGTTTCTTGCCTGTTCTTCTCCATAGGATCTACGTATTGGAACAGGCAACTAGCTTCACGACTGACTTAGTCTGACTGACTTCTACTCCTGACAATTCAAAAATACCTATTATTGGTTAAATTGAAATAAATGATTTTGATTGATTGATTGATTGATTGATTGATTGACTTTCCACTCGACCCAAAAAGAAAGAGGCAATAGCGTTCCGCCATTATCTCGTTCCCGCTCAGACGCGATCATTGTTTTTTCTTTTATTTATTTATTAGGATTGCCAATAAACGAAACACAACACTAATATGACAAAAGAAATTACAGATACATGCCTTGTGCTCACTTAATTATAGGTCCACAACCACAACTAACACGAACATAACTTTTACCGTTAAATTAAATAAAAATTAAATAACAATAAATATATAAAAAAATAACATATTTAAACAATTTAAACATTAAAGAAAGAAAGAGAGAAAAATGTTTTATTCATAGACACCTGAGACACACAATAACTATAGTAAAATAAACTTACATCTAAAGTCAATAAACGCGCTTAAAATATGTGTACCTCACGTGTCCGACGAATAGGGTCTGGTTAAAGGTAACATAATTTTTTTTTTTTTATTGAGGTAACAATACAGATGATTCAAGCTCAAACCTAGTAAGTACCTACCCAAGATTAAACTATCACTACGCTATCACTACATATTATAAAATAAAGTCCCCCGCCGCGTTTGTCTGTCTGTCTGTTGGCGATAAACTTCAAAAGTACAGAACGGATTTTCATATGGTTTTCACCAATGGCGAGAGTGGTTCAAAGGAAGGTTTAGGTGTATAATTCATTAAGGTTTTGTATAACGCTGAAGTATGACGACAATTGTTGCAGATGACAGAAAAAATTATGCGAACTGGGAGCTTGTGTGCGCCACGTAAACCAAAAGTTATATGAAAATAATGTTTTACGGATTTATTCATATTAAATAGATCTATTAAAATATAGCAACGCTATATGTCTATCTTCTAAGATTAACATCCAATAAAGAAAAAATATTGCTAGATAATACTTTTAAACATAACGGGTGTTAGTGAAACACTCCCGAAAACGAGGACAGACGATAGTGCGATCTGAATTGATTCAGTCAGCCTGTGACCACGGCCAGTGCTACTGATCGAAACGTCAGTCAATTCAGAGGTATGTAATACCTTTTCGTGATCGCGTTCATTCCCGTGGAAATACATAATTATAACATGGAACGCGAAAGTTTAAAAGTTAGTACGATTTTCAGTACCGCCGCATAGCTCCACGCATGTCATAATAAAAAGGTTTCCACTGTGGTTGACTTTAAAAATTAAATGCAAGCTTTTTTAATATAAGTAATACTAATAATATATTTCTTTCTCAGAATACGGTACATTTAAGGTGTTATATTCTAATATTGTGTTCAATTCTACCGTTATTTGGAGTAGAAATATTATTCTTTACTTTATTTGTCGAAATATTGCCATTAATGAATGTCATTGAAACATACACAAAATAGTAAATAACATGCATGTCAAAATAGAATAGATTATTAAAATTGAGAATTATTCATCCTCCGCGCCTTTTGCCTACGAAGTTGCGGTTGGCTTTCTGTCTAACTACGATACGATATCGAAGTTCTGTAGATAGACCAGGTTGTCGGACTTTTTAGGGCTCTAACTACCCGTAACGAATGCACAGATGTTCGTATGGTAACTGAATCCGACGGCTTAATGGCTCTCCGAGGCACGGAGGGGTCTCAATGTGTTGAGACTGGTCATACATCCTATTACTTAACCTTGCAATGTGCTAACCTACTTGGTTACCACTTAGCCACGAGCTCCTCATTAAAATTAAGAATTATTACTATATATTTTAATATTATATTGTTAAGGTACATGGTAGTTGCACTGAGTTGCAAAAGTAGTTGTTAAAAGTTTTTGTCATGAAGATCATCTTCTACATCATAGTAACATTTGTTAATTTTTATTTTTTTTTTTAAATTTCATAGTATATATAGGTATTAATAAAAATGTTGTGTTACGTTGTTGGTTCGCGATGAACTCCTAAACTAATGGACCAATGTTAAGGAAATTTTTCACGGTTTTTTTTTGGAAGTTTGGTCCATCTTGAGAGATAGGATAATTTACAAAATATGAATATAATTTATATATTAAAAGTTTAATATAATATTAAATTAAAATACTTTTTTTGACATTAACTTCGGCTGAACGATATTTCGTTAATAGAACAAGCATATTTATAGAACGTGAAAGTTACTTCTTAACACCAAAATATATCCAAATATAGAACATAAACGTAATACAATGTAAGAAACATATCTGATTGTCCCTTTTCTGTTTAAATACTTTAGTTGTAAATTGTTATTTTTAGTTTGTATATCATTAACCGACAAAAAAAAGAAGGTTCTCAATTCGACCGTATATATATATTTTTTAATTGAGTTTGTAAGTACCTACTTATGTTTTTCTATAATAAAGTATAAAACATAAAATAATAAAGTTATCGTTACATAACAAATATAGTGTCACAGCGGGTTAACACCCATCTCCCTGCGGTCCTTCCGAGCGATGCGATGCACGGCAGAAAAAGCCGCGGGGATCATGTCAAAGAATTCCTCAGAACGACGCAAAATCTCTGCCAAAGCCAAGTGGTTCTGCACTGCTTGAGCTTAAGATTGTCGGCAATCTTTAAGGCTCATATTTTACCGAGTCAAAAGATTCCTGCTGATGTAGGAGAGTAATTTTGCTCTGAGTAATAATAGTCCTCCAAATCGGGTCCGGACTTATAAAATAGAAGAATTTTCTCCGCAGTAATATAGCGTTTTGTTCTATCGAGCACATAAAAGTTTTTGGACACAAGCGAGAAGACTACGGTTGTTGACATAGTAAGGGGCATATTCTAAAATTGGTTAGCTACCTACATTAAAGTGTGCTTTTCTTAAGGGTGTATGCAGACACTTATATCGAGATGTGCTTGCATTTAGACTAAAAGTCTTTCCTGATCGGATACTGCCATCCTTGCGTTCAGCGACGTCTGAAATACACAAAGTACACTATAGACGCCCACTCTTCATAAGCATTGAGATTAGTTGAAGGCGGTAACAAAAAAAATGGTAATGCGTGATCCACGTTACTAGTAGTTCAAAAAGAAATAAAACATCTAATTTTGAATTCTTCTTCCCTCCCTCTTTATTCTATTGTCAATTTAAATATTATAGGTACCAGGTCTGCTGTCATAATTATTACTTACTTGCAACCCGCTCCGGCTTCCCACGGATGCAAATTATACATCTAAACCGTCGTCATGAATCACTCTGTCTATTTGTGAAAACGGCATTAAAATCCGTTCAGTAGTTTTTCAGTTTACCGCATACAGACAGACAGACGCGGCGAAGGACTTTGTTTTATAATATGTAGTGATTGATGATACTTACATATTTCGAGCAAAATAATGAATAAATTAAATAGGTCGTTGATTTTAAAGAAATAACCGCAAATTATTCGTTTGCGACTAATTTAATAATTGAAGCAGTAAGTTAATTTTAAATTCATTCAATTAATTAACCGAAGTGAAAGGAAGTATATTATACAAAAGGAGGAAGCCCCTCTTTAGTGTGTTGGGCCCAGAATAGACAGTGAAAAGTGGTAGTAGTTTTAGAATTTCAGTCAGAAATCTAAAAATATATAAATAGTACTGTCATTGTTTTATAAAAAGTTGAAAAATTAAAAAAAACGTGAATGAGCTTTGAGGTTCCTACTCAATATGAAAATGTGTCAAACCGTGTCAAATGAGGTATTTTTATTATTGTTTTGCTTTTGCTTTGCTAATGTGTTAAACATAAAGTAAAATACGTTATATTATATTTTGCTTAATTTAATACTTTAAAAAATATTTTTATGTTGATTATATTATTTAATATCATTCATATAATTATAACATAAAAATGGCGAATCCTCCATCATCTAAAATGGCCTAAACCGATAATTGATTGCAGAATCAACAAGTGAGATGGCGTGACAAACATTTTCTTATTTTAACACTAGTCAAAATATATCATTGTGATAAAATATAAAAAACGACATTTGATAATTTTTTTTAAACCACTAGTGTTACGCTTATAAACCATTTTATGAAAATGCTATTTAACTGCGTGGTTAAAGCAAAACCCTCCACGTATTTGTTACAATTATATTGTATACTAGATGTGCCCGCGACTTCGTTCGCGTTTTTTTCGGAAAACAGCAATTTGTCGCTTATTGCATAATACCTCTGTTGTCGCCACATCAAAAACTCTTATTTATTTTATTAAAAATAGGGCCAAACTATAACAGATGATAACACAGTTCACTATTTAATAAAAATAAGTTAATAGATATTATTTTGACTGGTTATACCGGTAACACCATACTATTGGTCGATTGATAAATATTAACAAATTGTGGGATTATAAAAGGGTAGGAATATGTTTAGATTGATTGACTTGAGTGCAAACAGAGCAGAGGTACGAACAACTTGGCAGTTGGTGTTAGTTAGTGATTTTTTATAGTTTATATCAGTGGTTTTGATACTGTTTCTTACATTAGAAGTGAGATAACGAACGCGCCCCAATTGAAAGAAACAAAAAAGTGTTAGTAAGTAAAAAGTTTCTTGTGCAAGATTTTGGTATTCGTAAATCCCAACGTCCTCATGGTGTTCATCAAGCAATCATGATGCAATGAGTATGCATCTAACAGTAAGTAAAAACGTTTTCATTAGTAATTTCCGAGTGTGTGTTTATTCTAATGTGGGTAGATGATATAGAAGCAAATACTCGTACTATCGGATTCATTATTGTGATATTCTTACGGTTAATTTAGAGTTGGAAACTTAACTATTATTTACAATTTACTAATTTGTTCGAAAAAAATCTACGGATTGAAAAAGTGTACATGTATTTTATTTAAAAAAGAGGTTATATGGATAAAATGAGGTGTTCGAATATTTCTATATTTGTAGAAACTATTTGCCACAAAAACATAACTGTTAATACTTTGATTGCTTGGATTAATTTTTGCATGACAAAATGGTTAAAAATGGGTTTTACGAGTTATTACGTTAAGAATTTTATAAAAATAAAATAAAATAATTCGGACTTTCATTCGAAGTGTTTATCAAAAGTCCTAGTAGAAGGTACCTACTACGATGAAAATCAAAAATGAAGTATGGTTAAATATGCCTTTAAAGTGATGTTAATAACTGGTTTTTGTTGATATTTGAAGTAGTCATAAAAAGTGTGTTGAACATCCCAATCCTGTTAAAAGCTTTTAAAGTAAATTTATACTCTCTAGTTTCGCAAAATTAGTCTGTTAACGCATTAAGCAGAAATACTATTAGTCCCTGCTCTCCGCTGATATCAAACAAAAAAAGAAAGAATTGGTTTTTATCAGTTCAATTGCTAGGTGCTAATGTTTTATTAGACACTTAAGCATTACAGTCAGGCCAGGCCGAGCTTCACAGGAAAGGAAGTACAACCACGTCGAAAAACTTGGTCAGGCATAAAACGAACCAGTGGCTATCAAACATTAAGAACAACATGTGCTTAAATATAGATTGGACTTGGACTAAATTAGCAGAACTGGATAAAAACCGCCTGAAATTGGATAGACCAGGATGTTGGCCGGTATTTATAAATCTGTATTTGTAAAATCTGCCTAGTACATAATTATGACTGTACCATAATTTTGTTGACTGATATTTGAGAGAAGTATGTATGATGATAGACTTAAGAGTGAGGAATAAGAACATAAGAAAATATGCCTGATATTTAGTCTAGTACATTTGTTTCGGACAATACTGTGTAACCTATATGCGGAATTTACTCGTGTAAAGTCAGACGTTAAGACCCGTTGTGATATGCAACTAGGGTTGGCAAAGGCATCGCCTAGGGGAAGCTTCGGGTGCTTGACGCTGGCTGTATAACTTACCGCCGATGGAATAGTTATACACGCACGAGTAAATTCTTACAGCCAGATGTTAAGACTTGTTGTGATATGCAACTAGGGTTGGCCAAAGTCATTGCCTAGGGTAAACTTTGAGTCTTAAAGTTGGCTGTATAACTGACCGCCGATGGAACAGTTATGTAAGCATTAGGGTCCTAGTAGTGTCCGGGGATTGTCTAAATGGAGCGGGGAGCTCTTTATCTACTGGCCGTCGATGGAATAGTAGATGGAAGAGCCCCCATTGCTGTTAACAAAAAAAAAAGTGATGGATTCAAAGAAATATATTGAAATAGATACAATCTAATGGTAAATACTATGTTCTCAGCAACTATACCACACCATGACGCTATCCGGGACGGATGCGTACGCAGGAGGGCCGTGTTGTCGCCACATCAAAAACTCTTATTTATTTTATTAAAAATAGGGCCAAACTATAACAGATGATAACACAGTTTACTATTTAATAAAAATAAGTTAATAGATATTATTTTGACTGGTTATACCGGTAACGCCATACTATTGGTCGATTGATAAATATTAACAAATTGTGGGATTATAAAAGGGTAGGAATATGTTTAGATTGATTAACTTGAGTGCAAACAGAGCAGAGGTACGAACAACTTGGCAGTTGGTGTTAGTTAGTGATTTTTATAGTTTATATCAGTGGTTTTGATACTGTTTCTTACACCTCTTTCCCCAGGCAGTATTTCTGATACTGTATTGGCGGTGAAACAACCTGGAGCGTACAAAAAAGGTTGTTTTGGTTGCTTACACGTGAAATAACGACATAATTTGGCCGTGGTAACATTACTCATTTGTTTTTCATGTGGAAGCTCAGAGTTGACCGCCAATGATCTACCCAGCGCTGGCTAGCGGACGGCAACTGGGCGATGTCCAGACACCCTCTTTACGGGAGACTCTGCTTTGGGTGAAGAACATAAAACTCGTCTCATACACTCCACTCTTAGTGAATGCATAAAAGCGCGAGCGAAAAGGTTCCATCTGGAAGTTTTTCTACCAAATCCACACCTTGCGCGAGAGTTGTTTTCCTCGCAGAAAATCGTCATAAAACAACTGTGACGACCTAACATCTCGATTCGTCCGACCAATTGGGAGACTTTTGCTGTAGTCAGTCAGTCAGTGCTGCTTCCTAGAAACTATGGGCCCCCTCGGTATCACTAACAGATAAATGTTTGCTTCTGAGCTTTGTTTAGTCACGGTGTAACATAAGATTTCACACTACTGTAACCGAACGGAAAATAAATGGTCTGAAAGTGTAAAAAAAACTTCACCGGTTACATGACAATATTTCAACTTAGATGTAATTTTTTTGGCAATAGTGTCTGCCATGCATTTAGTATAGTAAAATACTGTAATACTAACAAACTTCATTAAACTAACAACTAAGTCATAGATGCTTTAAATAAAAATTATTTTCTATTCTAATATAATCATGTTGACAGGAATCAACGCGATCACGTATTTAAAAGGTATGACATACCTTTGCTTTGCCGTGGTCGTGGCCGTGATCACAGGCCTGTAGGTACTTGTAATACTTTTAAATACGTGATCGCGTGAATTCCCGTCAACATAATTATTTTATCATGGAACGCAAAAGTTTAAAAGTTTGGATCTTCTTTTTCTATAACTCTATTTATAAATATACTCGTATTTACTGGACTGGCCTGATGGTCTAGTGGTTAGTGACCGTGACTGCTGAGCCAGAGGTCGTGGGTTTGATTTCCACCCAGGACGAATTATTCTCTGTCTGGGTGTAATTTATTTATAATATGTATGTATTTAGAATAAGTATGTTTATCAGCAGTCTGGTTACCATAGTACAGGCTCTGCCTAGTTTAGGATCAGACGGCTGTGTATGAGGTGTGTGTAGTTGTTATTATTTTTAATACCCTGAAATATATTTATGAATGATCATGAAGGCTCTTAAATGAATTTAATCATATGCTGCGAGAGGCAAAATAGCTCGTTGGCATAATCAGAACCAGCTTTTTTTTTTCATCATCAGCTCGGCTACATGATGTGATGATTTCTAAACGCAAATACCTGATAAAGTAATGAAAAGTAAACAGAAACACTATTCGTTTCTACAATTTTAGAGGGTTTCTCTCAATTTTATCTGAATTCCATCATCAGATCCTGACTTCCTTGACATGGGACCACCCTGGATGTATACCCTTTCTAACAAAAAAGAATAATCAGAATCGGTTCATAATAATGGAGGGCTGAACATACATAAAAAAAAGAAATATGTATATAAACGGTCGAATTGAGAACCTCTTTTTTTTTCGTCGGTTAAAAATGATACCTAATTTTAAAAAGTAAATTAGTTTATATATTTAAAAAAAAGTGCAAAAAAAGAAAAGTGTCAATCGAGGAAGGATTCGATCCGGCCCCCAACCTAGTAGACTTCGTACTCTACACCAGATAAGCTAAACGCTCGGTGTAAGTTTGTTTGAAATAAGTATATACATTCTACTAACATTGTATGTTATCACAGCTGTCATTGATTTTCCTGTGGGAACCAAAGTTTAACCCGGGATAAAAAGTACCCTATAACCTGCGCAGGCACTCAAACTATTATCATACTAAGTTTCAAGCATATCCCTTCAGTAACTTCTGAGTTTATCGTAAATATATAAACAGACAGACAAACAGACAGACAGACAGGCAAAATTTTTTTGAATCGCATATTGGGCATCAGTATCGATATCTTAATAACCCCCAGTCGATTTTTTTTAAATATATTCAATGTACAGAATTCATCCCGCTACAGATATATTATAAGTATAGATTATTATAATCGATTTATATGGATAGTAAAATCGATAATTAATTGCAATATTTAGATCTAGTAACTATACAATTCATTACAGTGGCGCTCATTTGAATGTATTTAAAATTCTTAATTTTACATTACAAAATTAAATGGTCACTTCATTCAAAGTCGTGTCCACAATGGGCTAAATGGATATTTCCAAAATAATTCATTTCCACTTAAACTGACATGTTCTCACTTTAAAAACAGGACAGGCATTATAGCATTCCATTTTCTAGTTAGGTTTTGTGTAAAAAAAAGCTTAAGTTCCATTTTTAAAATTTCCATTTATTAGACGGTGTAAATTTTAACAATGCAACGTTCTTTTGTTAAGGTTTTTCTTATAATAAATTAGCTTTTGCCTGCGGCGTACCTACTGTGTGGGTTCTTAGGTACAACCTACGCAGTTCTTATTATCAAATTAAGAGGTTTCTAAGTGCTTGTGATTATAGGAAAAGTTAAATCATTAGTTGATTCTGGTGCACATGGTTAGATCAATCAAATGAAAATAAAAATACTTTACAAAAGTAATTTATTATTTTACAGTGGTATTTTATAAACCTAATTTTAAAAGGTAAAAATTTGAAAAATATTAAAGAGCCCTTCTTATTACCTCCTACCAGGTTCGTTTCCAGTCTGCTGAAAGTTTCCTAACAAAAAAAAATGGCCGTATTAAATCGAACTCAGGACCTCAGTATCTCCTTCAAACATAAGTGCTAATGCATTGCCACGGGACTCATAAAGCACTCTATACTATAAGGATCAAAAATTAAATTCCAATAACTGGTCTAACTTTGTCCATCGGACTCCGAACTAATAGAGTTGCGAAGTCCCATAGTAATCGGAACGTTGTTGGCCGAAACTGTTCATAAACTATTATAACAATAATTATAACGTTGAGTGACATATAGCGAAATAATAAATCTAATATAATTTAAACTTTACAGTAGATATTAAGACACTTATAATTTTTATATCACAAACGTGCCTAGTAAAAACGAAAATTATTCCATGTCACAAGGCCCGAATACTTATAAACATAAATATTTTTCTTCTAAATTTAAATATGAATACTATATTGCCAATATGATCAGAGTCAATGGGAGAAGAATCTGGGTACATAAACTCTTTTCAGGGGCCGCTCATTACAATTGTCATAATAGCAAAAGTATACGCGAACTTAATACAATAGGTTATTCGGTGTCAATTCCTTGTCTAATAGATTACACCACCATAATAGTTGACACCAAAATAACACAGAAGAAGGAAGAGGAAGGTCAATCAACAGCTATTCAGGACCATACCAGATCTTTGTCGATTTACGGTTGCTATCATAAAGTCATAATTGTTAATACCTCTTTTCCGCAATATAGCATTTTGAATAACAAAACGGGTCCTTGATTCCATCAATATAACGATTCAAAGTAGCAAATTAATTCAATTAATAAGTTAACACGAGTGAAACTAAAACTGTTTTTGAACAAAATGATTACTCTCCGTTTCAAATAAATGTCTTTGTTATCACTTTGAAAATAGAACAGGAATTACGACGTTCTATTTTCTCTTTAAGTTTTTGTTTCTTGAACAAAGAATTTAAATAATTCTATTTCTAAAGTCAACATTGTTTTCTCATTATACGGACAGTGACAATTTTAAGAATGGAATGTTACTTTAAATACACGACCGTAATTAAAAAAAAATTTTTTTTTCTTTAATTATTGAGTAACAACATTATATTTACCCCAATAACACATGTTTAAAGCCGCTGTTAACCCCTAACTACTAAGGCTGGTATTTGTGTTCTAATTTAGTAGTATAAAATAAAGTTACAATGGTTCTAGAATTAATCTCTATCAAATAAACTGGGCTAGCCTGAGCTTTTTAGGGACATATGTCACAGGTTTCAAATCCAGGTGGTATCACGGACTCGAACCGACTAAAACTACACGGTTAACCTTACACTAGCAGATGCTACTATGAGAGAGACTATGTAGTCTCCGAAATATGTATGCCTCAGGTATGTTCCAGGTATGCCCCAGGTACGTCCAAAGTATGTCCCAGGTGAGCCCCAGGTATGACCCAGCTATGCCCCAGCTATGCCCCAGATATGCCCAAGGTATGCCCCGGTATGCCCCAGCTATGCCCCAAGTATGTCCCAGGTATGCCCTAGATAGAATAATAAAAATACTGTTTCAACTTATTAAAACAACTAAAATTTTTGAAATGACAATGTATTTTTGGTATCCAGTTTTCTATTACTTAGTATATTTTAAGGTTGTTGATCGAAATAATTAATGAGGAAGACAAGATTAATTATTATATAGCCACAAAGTAAGTGGCAATATCAACAAAAGTCGGGTCTTCTTTAATTATAATTATTCTAAATGAGCGATCGATTCCCTTAAGTAAGGGACTAACATTATATATAATTGAATGTATATGTACTGTTCGAATAAATCCAAAAATAGTCTGTAACGTTGAACACTTTAGTGCAGTTTTTGAGAAACGTTTTAGGATCGATAAATTTGAAATCCCTCGAAGCCTCGTATGTCATGTAGCATTGTTAAATATAAATGACCTATTTCCAATGGCGTTCTTAATTTTCGACATTACTTAAATGAGATTAAAGAAAGAAGAGTTACCATTGTTTTTTTTTGGGATACGAGGCAAACATGCAGACGGGTCCCCTGATGGTAAGCGACTACCGCCGCCCATGGGCACCTGCAACTCAATAGTCACAAGTGCGTTGTCGGCTTTGAAGGTGGGAGTTGGGGAAGGGAGGAGATAGTAGGGGAGAGGGAGGGAGAGGGAAGGGTTAGGGCCTCCAGTAACCTCACTTACTCTGCTAAGGACAACAGAAAGCATTGCTTCACTGCCGGTTTTCTGTGAGGCCGTGGTATCACTCCGGTCGAGCCGGCCCATACGTGAAGAAGTATACCTCTCCCACGATAAGATACTTTGGTAGAACCCTCTTCACGCGAGTTTGCATGGCACTTTGCTTTTTTTGGTATAAAATAAATATTTGCACCGAGCGTTAACCGAACCCGCTACTCCTATGTTACGTATGTACCAATATTCTACCGTCGCAGCATATAAATCATTAGCCTTTAGTATTTCAACACATAGGCTTGTAGCAACGTGGTAACCGAGTAGGTAAGCATATTACAAAGTTAAGTAATACTAGCCAGGTCAGTCATAGGATGGGTGACCATTCTTAACACATTGAGACCCCTCCGTGCCTCGGAGAGTACGTTAAGCCGTCGGTCCCGGCTGCCATACGAACATCTGTGGCATGTGTTACGGGTAGTTGGAGCCCTAAAAAATCTGACAACCTGGTCTACCTACAGAACTTCGATATCGCCTAGTACTTGGGCTGTGGAGGTCTGGTGGCAGTCGCTTCACGTAAAATATCGAAGTTGGGCCGTATCATAGTTAGACCGAAAGCCGACCCCAATTTAGTTAAGAAAATGCGCGGTATTTATAAGTTATGGTGGAATAAAGTAATTCGCATACATGCATACATACACAAATCCTGAAAAAAATACACTATTGGGCAGTCGTGTTAAAAATATTGTGTAAGTTCCTTTGGGCGTTTTGGATATTTTTTTTGTCTATATTTAATAATAATATAACATCCATTCACCAAAATATCCTAAACAGCTGAATAAGAGTTCATTTTTAATGTCACTAAAATGCCTATGATAAATTAGTCATCAGATCTTGAATATCTACGATACAGTGACATAAAGTTGACACTTTCATTTAACTCACCTTAACCAGATTATTGAAGCAATTAAAATATATTTTTATAAATGTAAAGTGAGCCTGAAACTTTAGCTACTAAAATCAAATTAAGTTAAAGCAGCAAAAATTAATTTAAATTGAACAGTTTTGAAATTACGTGTATGTATTTTTTCACGTTCACGTATTGTTTTTCAAATATTTAAAGTTCCGTAAAACTTACCAGTCATTTAATATAAGATTTAAAAAAAGAAAGTGGGGTAACCTTATGGGGGGGGGGGGGTATTCCTTTTAAACTTTGTCTGAGAAAATAGAGCAACTAACTACTTACCTACTAACTAGATACTTTATTCGCTTAAATGTGGGGCAAACATTTTAATTAAAGTTCTTTAATCGCAAATAATAAATTATGTTAAGAAATCCGTGGAAACTATTGCAAGGAGTTTCATCGTTTCAATTAACTTAGTTTTTATAAACATAAACGTATATATCGGCGCAATTACATTATTTAAAGCATTTGATCAATATATTGTAATCTGTAAGATGCAGTTACATCTATGAATAAGTAAATTAAGTGTTGATTAACATTAGGATTATGAAATAATTGTTTCAAAACACAAATGACTGTGTAGTTAACCAATTTATTTTGATTACATAGTTAAGTTAATGTTATTTACTTCTAGATTGTTAATTACATGGTTAAATTAATGTTAAAATCAAATTATCTTTAAAACTATTCGAGAATATTGTTAAGTTTATAATTTATTTACATAGTTTAATTCCTAACCTAAAACTTGAACACGTGCGTCGTGCGCGTAGTTGGTTTGTATAAATACAGGTGACGGCCCCAGAGCTAGCCATTCGCACACGAACCATCGGACGGAACACATCTCTGTGAGTCATTGTATTTTTACTAATTATTTTGTCACTGAATAAAAGTTATTGAAAGTGTACTAAGTTTTAATTTGAATAAAATGGCAAATGATCAAGAGTGTGATGTCAGCATTGCTGACGTCACTCTTTTTAAAAATAATCACAACGCTGACCACCAGTCATATATATATAATATATTTATATTAATATTTGCCGTTATATTTTTTTTAATTTTCAGTTTGATTACGAATGTCGAATTCTAGATAAATGATAATGAATTCACAGAATCATTCAAACGGTGCAGCTAGACAAATTAGCCGCCGGAACCTTCCTTTCAACTTTTTTTTAGGGTTGCGTTCCTGCGAAGGAAAAACGACTTCGTTGTCCACCTGTCATGAACCTTTTTACCAGGAACGCGTCGAGTTATCAAGTTGAAATTTCAATCAAATAGTTCTATGACTGTTCATAAAATCAAGCTCAACAAGTCAATTTAAGTCTTGTATTTAAATCTTTCGCAGGTAAATGACAACGTGTAGGTTTGTTCCTATTATATTAACCTAGAATCATGAAATTTAGCGAGAAGCAAGCTCTCAAGGTTGCTACTGTTACTACCTCTTACCAAGAAGATTAAAGTACTATTTTACCAATAACTAACACTTTTAAAATTATTTCTTATATATATCAATTGTTGTGTATATTAACACAAATAAATAAAATTGAAGTGTCTGTTTGTAATGTCAAAATAATTGTTTTTTAAGCTCAAATTTTTGTCTGTCTGTTTGTTCCGGCTAATCTCCGGAACGGGCAGACCGATTTCCACGGGACTTTCACTGGTAGATAGCTGGTGTTATAAGGAGTAACTTAGGCTACTTTTATTTTGAAAAAAGAATTAGGGCTTGGCGCAAAATATATCAATATGTACACGCGACCGAAGCCACACGTGAACTGCTAGTAACAAATATAATCGGAGACTGAAAACATTATATACGTCTAGAAGCGTCAAAAACTTACCTCTTTCCGGATTTCATGGATTTTATTTTTGTATAAGTTTCATCTTTAAATACATACAACACGCACACAAGAAGAGTGAAATAAGTTAGACATATTACATAAAAGCTCAATCTAAACTGGTAGAATTTTTAAGTTTGTTACAAACACATTAAAAATACATATGATCTCGCAAAATCGTACAATAAAAAATATTGCCTGAATGCGGCGTTGTACGGGCCTGAATACGTTAACAATGGAGACGTAAAATTACTTTAAATATAATGATAATATATATACAGGGTGTATTTGAAAAAGCAACACTTACTCAAATCACTGATAGGGCATGACTCTAGCATGCAGTTACAATAACTGGCTGGCCTGTTGGTCTAGTGGTTAGTGACCCTGACTGCTGAGCCAGAGGTCGTGGGTTCGATTCCCACCTAAGTCTGGGTGTTCTTTGTGTCCGTTGCTTGTATGTTTGTAAAGTCCCCCGTGACACAGGAGTAATTCCTAATGCGGGAGTTGTCTTTTAAAAAAAAAAATAAGATTTTTAAAAAAAAATCCGTTTTCAAGTTATGACCGTTTGAATTTCCAGGTATTTTGTAACTCCTTTTCTCATGAAGCAGGTGGTACGTGTAAACTTAAAGATTTTAAATCTTAGATATTTTTTTAATTTATAACTATTCACTCAGTATAGAAAATCTATAAAAACTAATGAAAAAAATTTCGAAGCAAATTTTTATGGATTTGATCGACGGCTGTCTGATCCCAAGCTAGGCAGAGCCTGTACCATGGTAACCAGTCCGTTAATAAACAAACTTAAGTATATATTTCTTAATACATAGATATTATAGATAAATTACACCCAGACACAGAGATCAAATAATCATGCTCATCACACAATTATTTGTTCTGGGTGGGAATCGAACCCACGACCTCTGGCTCAACAGGCAGGATCACTAACCACTAGACCAACAAGCCAGTAATATATATATAATTATTTAAGAAAAATGTTTTTGAGCAGTAACAGCTTGTTGGCATTTCTGAAATCATTAAAATACTTTCTATAAAAATAAAATATTATTTTAAGTGGTTTTCGGTTACTTTAGCAAAAACAAACTAAATTTAGTTAAACTAGTATGCTACACTTTGTACCAGTTTGTGCGATTATTATAAACTGAGTAAGCTCATCTATATATTAGATAGATAGATATAACATTATTTATTGTGCAGCATTAATAAAATACAGTTGAGAAAATAATCACTACATATTATAAAACAAAGTCCCCCGCCGCGTCTGTCTGTGTCTGTTCGCGATAAACTGAGAAACTACTGAACGGATTTTCACCAATAGATAGAGCGCTTCATGAGGAAGGTTTTGTGTAGATTGGTTACCCGTGCGAAAGCGGGGCGGGTTGCTAGTTATCTTACAAATCAGAGTACAATGGGCGGTTTTATCGCTAAAAGCGATCTCTACTAGATTATATTAGGTAATAGGATTTTTTTGTAAAAATTTCTCGAATACAAGATCGTAACATTTGAAACAAAGAAGTGTAGAAAGCTAAAGAAATTAAGCAATATGTGTTACAAATAATTACGTGAAAACGGCTACATCAAGCTACACGCGTCCAGTTTATATGTTGACTTGCCTTGGTAGGTAAGTCTATACAATGTCAGTTTAAGTTATACTGATCAATGAAATAAACCAAAAATTAATTATGCTCGAAATTCGACAACCGAACCAACAAAACGCAATCTCTAGTTTAATTTAGAGATAAGGTATAAATCTACATATTATTGCGATCAATCATGCCTTAAAATCATCCTAGGTACGAATAAAATAAAAGTGACCCTTAATTTCATGTATAATTCAATATACCGGACAATTTAAAAATTCATTTACCTGGAGGAAAATCTACATAGTATTACGAAACCTTTTGTTTTTCAATCAGGGGAAGCCAAAACCACCGAATAAACCCACCTTTTGATGTCGTTATATAAGGTAAATTGGGTCCCGAGTTTTCAAATCAGTCCAAATAGTCTCAAACAAAGGGATTGTATGTAGCATTTTATAGTTAGAATTGTTGGACAACAATATATTACTTGCATTAAATCGCTACATATTAGAAAACAAAGTCCACTGCCGCGTGTCTGTTAGCGATAAACTGAAAAACTACTGAACTGATTTTTATGGGGTTTTCACTAATAGACAGTGATACATGAGGAAGGTTTAGGCGTATAATTTGTTGAGATTTTGTATAAATTGATTGAAATATGTTGATGATTGTTGAAGATGTCTCTGCTACCCCTTCGAAGCCGGGACGGGTTGCTAGTTAATAAGCAAAACACCCACGTGATTTTGTCTCTAATTTTTCTATACTATCTTCTCTTCACTCCCAAGGTTTGCTAGAAGAAAAATCTACTAAGTGTTAAACTTGCCGCATGCTATTTTCCTTCCTGAAAATTTTTTTTTTTTTTGGGTACATGGTTGAGATGAGAAATTATGAATATTGAGATAATTATTTATTAGAACTTACCTTACTTAAAATAGTTTTAATTCACTGCTGATAATTAATTATTTTATTTTAATTTTCATTACATTTAGCTCATTACATCGCCGCTTATAAGATACTAGTAGCGCCCCGCAGTTCCACCCGCGTAAGTCCCGATCCCATGGGAATATCGGGATAAAAAGTAGTCTATATATTAATCCAGGTCTCCAGCTATTCACATACCAAGTTTTATCGCAATCGGTTCAGTAGTTTTGGCGTGAAAGAGTATCAAACCTCAAATCCATCCATCCATCCAAACTTTCATACTTATAATATTAGTGGGATGTCCTTTTTGATTTTTCCAGAAACCTTACTACTGACTTAAGCTATTGCCCTCCTTAACCTAATTTGAAAATAACTCATTTTACAAAACACCATGTTCGCGTAATAGCAGAATAAAGTTTACCCATTTGTCCCCTGACGCCCACCTTCGCCGTGACCGGCGAAATGGAAGTTGCTGCCAAAAAACATCAATTTAATTTAAGTCCACAGGCCTCACCACAAATTTGAGGTTTTCGAGACCCTTTAAGTTTAGTGTACATACCGACAACGAAATATAAGTGACAGGACTTTTTTTTTGCTTTCATTGCTTATTTAGAAACTGTTTTTTTTTTTATTATTGTGGAGCAATTATAATTATACTTTTCAAACAATAAAAATATAAAAGGGTAACTTAAAAATGAAACCGAAAAAGAACTTTTAACCTGCAGACGGGATTTTCATAGCACTCAGGATGGTTTGGTAGAAAATGAACGTAGGCTGAAGAATACCTATGTTGCACCCAAGTGTGTACGTGAGTCACTTACCAACAACGTAAAAAAATGTCTATAGACTTATTTTTTTATTAAATTTACTCAAATAACTCTCCTCTACTATGTAAACAAAGTTTTATGCACAAGAAGCGTCTCAGGCGCATTTGAAAAGTGTATTTTTCAAATGCGCCTCAGACACTTCTTCCACAGCCTGCTTGAACGCAACAAGCGCAAAACTTTATCCTTTAGAGTTGATTTTCTTTTATTTTAAGGAATAAAAATAAGTCACACGCTGCCAAATCAGGGCTCTAAGAGAGATGACACAGAAGTTTGACCAGTGTGCTGTCGAGGAAATCCCTCGTTTTGAGCGCCGCCGCCGAGTGCGAGGGCTGATTATCGTGGTGAAGTACCAGCCCGATCGGTCGCTTGCTGATCACAGCAGTGAACATTTCTAGAAGGAATTTGTTAGTATATTAATCGGCATTAATACTACTTTGATCTCGTAAAGTTTTTTGACTAAAAGCGAATGTCTATTGTCAATAAACCAGATATCCAATAATCGTGAAAAAACTAGCGATCAAAATTTCTGCGCTTTCCGATCGCTTCACTTTGGTAGGCTTTGGCTCATTTGAAACAGCCAAATCGATTAATGAAAGCGCCAGTTTCAGGATCGTATTAATCCAAGTTTCGTCACCAATGTCGTAAACGTGCCACAACAAGCGTGCACCAAACTTGGATATCGTATCATTGCACCACTCCACGTTAGTCTGTTGTGCATACCCAGGGTGAAACTACGCTCCTCATGCGAAGGTGTTCATATAAAATCTTGTGAATGCTTTCTGAACTGATAATGTTTTAAATTTCTGATACGATTTCTTTCGTAACAGCATTCTTCCAAAAGGGCCACCCATCTTTCTTCGTCAGCCAAAGTTTGCCGCCTTTGCTTAAATTCCCTGAAAAATCGGTACACAGTTTCCCTACAAGGGCTTTTCGACGGGTCCTACGTATACTGGCACAAGTGGAAAATTGTAACTTTACAGGAGAGCGATGCAAAGGTTCTAAAGCTCGTGACTTTGTACTAATAGAACAGAATTTTTTGATTTGTATTTTCGAAACTAGTCGACATTTTCAAATAAATTTTACAGGGTATAAAATATAGGTTAAGCTAAAGCTATTGATGCACAAAACTCATTTTCGTTATTTTGCTGGTTATACCAGTATACGTAGGACCCGTCGTTTTGTCAAAAAGTGCAATTTGAAGTCTGTCAAACGATTCTTCCAGTTTAAGACCACATTTGAAATCTTAAAAAATCATCGCGCGAAACTATTCTCGAGATAAAACACACGATAATTACTTGCACTTTATGGCATGTGAGGGAGGGATGAGGATGAGGGAAATTTGAATGTGCCAGTGTTCCAAACATAAAAACACTTTTTTGCAAAACTTTCTGAGTGACCTGATATGGGTAGCCTGGGTGGCCTAAGTATCTTGTTTGTGACTATAATAACAAGCTTAAAAGCTCTTTTTAAACAAACATATCTCAGCTGTCATTAGAGTCAGTCCCAAATGCCAGCTAAAAGCAGGATTCGCAATTTAAACTAAGTACTTTTATCGCAGTATATTTTGGTTTAAACTAATTACTTGTAATATATTTAAGGGAGCAAGTAAAGCTACCCAAATTAATGTAATTAAATGATCCCGCTGTGGTTAAAGTTAAAAATAGATGCCATCTTTTACAGCGAATGTCGACACCGCAGAGAGTAAATAATTATAGAAAGATCGAACGGTTTTGGGCAATACAATTTGTCTGTAACCACACCACGGTATTTTGTGTGAGAAATAAAATGTATTTTAGTGATTAAGCAACCATAAAGGCTAAATTCGCTTGCAATTGAATTTTTTTTTATATATTATAAAAAGTTTTAATACAACTAAGACTATTTCTGACAGGTGTGTACGGTTTGGTCTAGATAATCCAGTCGGGCTTATTATTTCCTTTTTATTCTCTCACCGAGAACTCCTAACCGTACAGACAGGGGGGCCATAAAATATAAAATTGCGCCATAAATGAAACCAACCCCAAGTGCCGACCCCAAAACAAAATTAGAGATAAAGGAAAGAAGATGATGAAATATTAACATTTCTTTTATGTAGTCAGTTTTTCATTTGTTATCTTGGCATTCAATTTTTGAAAATTAAAATTGTACCTTACCTCCCAAAAACAAAGTCCATCGTGGCACTTACCGGTACAGAGGATACGCAATATCAATGACATGTATAGACCAGGTACCACGACTTAATATACGGTTCGTCGCTTCCGTTCATGAAATTTTGATGTCGAGAATGAGCGCCGTGGCTGACCGGAGGCGAAAATCGATAACGATGAATTGAAAGCCGTAGTACAAGTCGGTTTATCTTAAACCATGTCAAAATTAGCCGCAGCCTTAAACGTAAGCAATGATACTTATTTATTTTGGGTCAAATTGGCAAGATATGAAAGCTTAGAACACACCATATTGACATACTTGATGTTTACAGCCTGAGATAATATATATTTTAACCTATTTACTGAAAGCTTCTTTGGTCCAGTGGCATAAGTTTTAGGTTTGATTCGAGTATCGAACAAAAGCGCTATTGGGTCCTTCTATTGTTTTCTAACAGTTTAGAGTCCAGAGGTTGGTTGTAACACGTGTATAATCCCGTGTCCCGGAAAACACGTTAGGCCGTTTCTTTTTGGACCGATCACGATCAATTCGTTTCAGATTGCTGTTCTACTTTAAGAGTGAGACAATATTTAGTGCCTTCGTGTATGTGTATCATTATATTCTCCGGGGTAGTTGCCAAGTCTTATTGAGATAGGCCGCCGTAACCGAAATTTGGTCAGGAGTAGATATATTATTATTATACATATAATGGCATTTTGTCATATACGAGTAGTGATTAACTAATTTACATTACAATACAATACAATTCTATCATATACAATCTTTATTGTACACCACAGAAAGTTACAACATAAATGAAAAACATTGAATGATGGACCAACCGTAATTTAGTTTAGTATATATTATCAGGTCTCACCTTGCATGAATATTTCGTTTGAGAAATTTACTTCTTAAACTTCTAAAATCTAATATATACAAAAATTAATCACTATTTCCCTTGGTCACGCCATAACTGGAGAACGACTTGACCGATTTAATTTATCTTTTTCTATGTTTTCTAATACTCTGTAGAAGGTTCTTTCGGAACGAAAACTGAAGGGAAATTGTGTAGAAAATCGGTGCTCGTGAGATAAATGTGAATCTTCACGCAGACGGAATCGCGGGCAACAATGAGTAATCATATATAAACCATATACATACACATTTTTTTCAGACTGAAAATGACTGACCATGACAATTCCCAACTCTAAAATAAGGATGCCACCTAAAAATAGATCATTAAATTCTTCGTAACCATAAAGGTCAAACGATCCAAACGTAGCCAGTAAAAAATAAAAGTTCATAAATTCATAATTGGTTCATTTTACGATTTTAATACACGAACTCTGTATACTAAGAAAGAGATTGAAACCGATTAAATCTATCAATAGCTCCTACTTCGATACTCCTCATAGATATGAAACAAAAGACGCCCACCTCAATAAAGGGTATACCTATCTGCCTCCTTCAATATATTCAAGCTACCTTTTAAGATTATAGATTTACTTCGAAGCTTTTCTTTTACGGAAAAGGAAAAAAATCTCTTATATTTTAAAAATATGTCACCGAAATTCGTTAATATGTGAAAAGAATTCTTTGTACAATTTTCCGGAAATTTTGCCCACGAATGAATACGAAATTTGAAATACTTTTTATGGAAAATAAGTGTAGAAAACGAAAAAAATTAAACAATATGTGTAATAAAACTAAAAATGTCCAGTATTTATGTCGACCCGTCATACTGGACATTTATAGCTCGATTTATGTTACAAATAGGTTTAAAAATGTAATGAATTATGGTCGAAATTTAACCACCAGGGGAACTCTAGGAAATATAAAACTGTGTTTGTATTTCCTACTTTCATATGGCCGTCAAACTATCAGTCAAAACATTTTTACGCAGTGATTGTTGATGTGCCGCTGAATGAGAAGTCAGTCAAGTTTTGCATGTCATGTTCAACCCTGACATGGCAGGTAAAATTTGACTGACATTTTATTATTACAACGTGGAGAAATGCATACTGCATTGATAATTTTTTTCGCGTAGTCATGCATCAAAAAGAATAAAAATATTAATATTATTAATGTTGCCATTGCAATTCCTTCACATAATACCATATTCCGCGCATACCTCCTAAAAACCTGTAGGCAATAACATAATGAGTCCCTAAAGTTATTTCACACTGAAATGCGACGCGCATGTTTTAAGATAGCAATACAATATAGAACTTATTTACTATATCAAAAGGTTTACAGTTCAGTGAGTATGCGAAAGTGAAGTCGGCGGCTTCGCGCTGCGCGATTATCTCAGAGCTCTATTCTATAATAATTATAGGTTTTGGATTTTGAGAGAGGTACTTTTAATATTAAGTACATATTGTCATCTCTCGTTATAAAAATTTGCTTTTCACTCATCATTGTTATCGTCATGATCATTTCAGTCATAGGACCTTCTCTGCAGGACATAGGCCTCCCTATGTGTCATCTGGTAGGTAGACGACCTACGCTGCGCTTTCCGATCCGTGGTCTTCACTCACTGCTACATGAACTTGCTTGCCTTTTCAGTATTATCATGTACCTATATAGTCCTTAATATGTTACAGTTTTTCTTGTAAATAAATATCTAAAAATATTTTTATTCTTTCTAGATTTAAAATTTTTTTTCGTTACTGATTACTAATCTCAGAAAAACAGCAACAAAGTATAGGTATTGGGCATGTCCTCCAAAAAACTCAATATCAGGTTGAATATTTTATACAAATTGTATGAGAAGTAGCAGAATTAATTTTTACTTTCAAACAATACAAAGCACTTGTGGTTCAACCAAATTTATAATTCACTTAGTTTCGGAATAAAATGCAAATATAAATCAAAATTCACTCCCAATTGACAAGTTCAACTGAATTTTAAAGCTTTGCATTTGTTCGGGACAATGGAAATCAGTTTATTACGTTTGTCATAGTTTTAATTCAACACGGAAATCATTATTCCAACTGCTACTTTGAGCTGTGCTATATTTTTATTAAAATTTGTCATATACGAATTTATAGCAGATTTTTATTCACAAACAGGCACATAATAAGCAAAGACTCACCTTACCAAAGACTAACCGTTAAGACTAACAAGGAAGGACTCACCTTACTATTGCTTATTTTCTATTGATTCATTGATTTTTATTAACAATCAAGTTCTGTTCAACCATCAAGTTTTGCTTGCCAACTGTCTAGTTGGCAAGCAAAACTTGATGGTTGAACAACTAGACAGTTGGCAAGCAAAACTTGATGGTCAAGGATTACCGGTTTCCCACCGAGCTCTGGAGGGTTCACAGATGAATACAGTCTTATCGTGTCTGTCGATCTTCTGTTCAGTGATAATTCTGTCAGTCTGCCTTCTGAAATTCGTCCGCTCGAACTACGAAGACACCTGTGCCAGTGTGAGTGACTTATTCCGAACGATCACCGAGTTACTCATTCTGTTCGATTCCGATATACCTACCTTGTTGTGTCCTCAACAAGTTGTCACAACTGGGACTTTTGCTTAGGAATTAAAAAGTTCTGGTCTCTGAAAATCCGGTAGTAAATTCAAATTTAGAAGCAAAATTTCAACGTTCATTAACGTTGCTTTTGGACCGAAATGAATAATAAAAAAATTCATTTTGGTTACAAAAATTGTAATTTGGAACTAGATTGCTTTGAAAAATTTATAAAATTCTTATTATTCTTTAGTATAACAGGAAAGAATCGAAAATGTAATAGAAAAAATAAAATGGCGTTCTAATTTTGCAAATCAAGCAACACGTCTTTATAAAATTAATTTCTTTCAATGTCAATAATTACATTTCTCATTTTATTTGTATTTGTATAGCTTTATAATATTTGACTAATAACGCGCTCCCAGATTTTAAAATTTTAAAGGAATTGTAAGTTTAACGTGTGGATCTGTATGTCCGTGTATCTTTTTTTTAATTAGGAATATAATTGCTGTGTTGCAGTGGGCCTCACAAACATTCAAACCACGGAAACAAAAAACATACTGACTCGGGACAACTATATGTGGATCACGTAAATTTTTGTCCTGTATGGGATTTGAAGACACCCACAACACTCGGCGCGGCGTAGTGGCGAGACGACCACTTAAACAATTGCGCTTTCCGTGTCTGTCTATGCCATCACAGCTCCTAACTGAATGGACCCAAATTTTTATTTTTTTTTTGTTTGAAAGGTGACTTGATCGAGTTTTCTCAGCTATAATTAAAAAAGCTCTGTTCAGCGGTTTGAACATTATCACTATTTTCTTCTAATCATCAAAGGGATTTTTGAGTCGATGGTATTTCAAATTTTATTTAAGTTCGCTTTAGCTTGACGACAGGCATTTACCAGAGAGTAACATGAGATAGATTATGTAAAATGCAACTTTATGCCATGACACGTACGATTACAGTGTAATTCTACATGCGACTAAGTATTTGAATATTAGTAAAAACCTAAAATTTGCGTTGATAGATATTTAGATTATTGCAGTATTCAAATCTTGTGTTAGAATATTCATAGTCATGTTGTTCAATGAACGCGATGAACACTATTTTTTGGCACAAATTTTAAACTCCTCACTTTTCGCTTCCCGAACACAATTCAAAGAATCTAAAGTAATAAAAGTCATTAATAATATAGTAATCAATGTTGCTGACTATCACAAGAATTTCTAAAAAAAAAGTGTGTGTGTGCAAGTGAAACTTCTAAAATTAATTAACCAACGAATTTTAATACGCAAATGCACAAAAACACGTGTATCACGTGAACGACACGAGAAGGCTTCGTAGTACACAGGCGCAAATTCTATCTCATTCTCTCGCAGGCTAAATCCCATTTTTGAATGTTTGTCTCTTTTTAACGTGAGTTTTTCGTTTCATCGAATTACAACGATAGAATCGAATCGAAGAAGTTTCACTTCAAAAAGGATTTATTATGCCTTAATACCACTGAAGTCGACTTCATTACTCGATTCTAATATTACTAAATCCTATTGATGAAGCAGTATTCTATTAACTTAATACTTTAACCGTATCACAAGATTTTGTGATTATCTATTTATAAGCAACCCACGTTATACGTTGTAACAAGAGTCAGAGCCCAGCAAATTATAACATTATATTATATTTTTAAATGGTGTAGGCAAAGATCACCCACGTTCAGCCTACGACTCGTTGGAGGCTAGATGTGAAACACGTCTACACGTTATCTTTTTTATTTGTCATGGAATTAAATATTTTTAGTCAGTTTGTGTGAGACTACTGTCACGAAGCGTAGTCTCTATATCTACCATTCACTTACCTATTGTTGTCGTAGGGTCTTTAAAAAGCCCTCCCCCCTCCCCCCCTCTTATTCAATTGTTTTTCCTATTATATCATTTAGGTAAACCCTTAGATATATTTTTTGTTAGCTATAGTAGATAACTTTCAATCAAGTACTACTACTTGCTTCGCGGATTCAGTATCTTTTCTATTATGACATTAAACTGAGCTATTTCATTGTTACTATTACAAACATATTAGAGATCAAATAGAACCAGATCCGAACCTCACCTGATATACTAAAATTGTAAGATTTCAGTGACAGTTAATTATTTTCTGGTTTACTTACAATTGGAACAATGTATAAGTACTATTAGACTTGTTAAGGAGAGCCAGTGGTTTAATTTTTTTTTTATGGTATAGGGGGCAAACGAGCTGACGGTTCACCTAATGAAAAATGACTACTGGCGCCCATGGGCACATAGGGCTTCCGGTAACCTCACTCACGCGGCGAAAAGCAATGCAAGCATTGATTCACTGCCGGTTTTCCGGGAGGCAATCCCTTGGCCGCACGTGGGGCACCACGTGCGGCCGAGGGATTGCCTCCCGGATCGGCCTATTCAGCCACGAGCGCAAGTGTCACCGCGATGCAACTTAAATCATCTGTCATAGATATAAAGGCCTATATTATATATATTAGTATTGTATCATATCATTCGTACACAGCCCATAGCAACAAACATTAATTTTATTTTATTAATAATCTATAACTAGACAATCTGTCGCGCCGATGTATCGTATGAATTAAACCTAACCGTGCATCGCATTCTTCAGCCGCGCCGGCGCAGGATAGAAACTGTGTCTCTCACTCTCGTCAGTCTTGACCTATACTTCACGCCGAACGCATGTTCCGCGAATTTCCAAAGACTTTAGTACGACGTGCTAACCTATACTCTGTTCGCTGCTTAATGTATATTTTCTCCTTCTAGTGTAATATTAACGTGAGAGGGGCTCGTGGCTAAGTGGTAACCGAGTAGGTTAACACATTACAAATTAAAGTAATGCTAGCCAGGTCAGTCTAGGATGGGTGACCATTCTTAACACATTGAGACCCCTCCGTGCCTCGGAGAGCACGTTAAACCGTCGGTCCCGGGTGCATTACAAACATCTATGGCATTCGTTACGGGTAGTTGGAGCCCTAAAAAGTCCGACAACCTGGTCTAACTACAGAACTTCGATATCGCCTAGTACTTGGGTTGTGGAGGTCTGATGGCAGTCGTTTCACGTAAAATATCAAAGTTCGGCCGTATCGTAGTTAGATTGAAAGCCGACCCCAACTTAGTTGGGAAAAGGCGCGGAGAATGAATTGTAATATTAACGTGGTGCTTGCTATTGGGATAAAATATAAACCTATACGTCACAACGAGTTGCCTTATTGATTCCTACTACCTGCTACATCACACTCGGATCGGCTAAATTTTTAATGGAGGCTACGCAATTTGGTTAGTGATTGATAAATTTTAAATATTTGAAAACAAAAAGAAACACGCTATAATAGCGAACCTAGTTAATAAGTAAAAAGAGTTCCACTATGACTATCCACCTCGGTCTCCGTCATCGGATCAGCTCCAAGATGTCAAATTACAGGATTGTCATATCATCATAGTTGATTTAGATACAAAGTCTCATTTCGATACTACAACTAGAAGCCCAAGATTTGTTTACATTATTTAGTTATTTACAAGGAAAGCTAATAAAAACGTGTTAAAAAAAGAAGTCGTTATCATGAAAGTACCAGCAGCACCCCGCGTAAGTCCCGATCCCGTTGGAATATTTGGATAAAAAGTAATCTATGCGTTAATCCAGATCTCCAGCTATCTACATACCAAGTTTCATTGCAATCGGTTCAGTAGTTTTGGCGTGAATGAGTAACTAACATCCATCCATCCATCCAAACTTTCACATTTATAATATTAGTGGAATTGTATTCTCAAGCGGTAAACAAACTTGTTGGCCATCAGTAAGCGCGTATCATCGTAGCTCATTAGCTTTCCTAAATTTCACTAAGGTACCAGAAGGACACGGCTCTCCTGTTGGAAGGTTAGTACCGGTTTCTACGAAGAGAATTTCTACAGACCCCACGTTTACCACCTAAGTTTTTGTATTTGATTTAGAGAATAAAAATCTACGTGCAACGGTTGGATTGTATGACCTAATCATTATATGACCTGATCATGTCCGACAATGTAATATTTTAACCCCCGATTTTGATTTTTTGTTTGCGTAAGGTGACTTCATCGAGTGTTTTAACTATTCCTCAAGAAAAATTGATTAGCCCAGCTTTTCTCTAATATTTGAAGGATTTTTTGAGCAGAGGTTAATTTAATTAAAGTGCACAGGCCATCTGATAGTCAGCGGTTGCCAGGACCAAGCATGGGCAACATAGTAGTGTCATGCGCGCATGGCCACCCCCATCAACTATCATTGTCATTATCATCATCGTCTCAGCCGTTCATGACATAGGCCATAGGCCTCTCCTAGTGTACGCCACTGAGCTCAATGATCAGCTCTTCTCATCCAGTTTCCACTCCAGAGCTCATCAGAACATGGAGCTATGATAATAATACTCACCAACAAAATTACAAATCTACATATGTTAGTAGATGGGTTCCCGCGCACAGTCGGACGGTTGGACAGCAAAAATCGGATGACCTACTTCTTAAATTGTCTTTGTATCTATTTTTCTATAAATATAATCACTAGTTAGTAGCTACGTCCACAAATGAAATAATAAAATCCAAAGTATTTTGCCGATACCACAAAATTGCTATTTCAAATCCAATATTCGACGTCAGGACTTCCAACTCAATATCTAATCATCTTTTCATAAACCTAATAGAGATGGAGAAACCTGAAGCGCCTGGGTAAAAAAATAAACAGAGTATTATAACGGATTATTGTACATTATGAACCCAGCGGACGCGTTTAATGCCTCTCGTGTATTCTCTTAATTTTCCACGTTTGTGATTCCTAACGTTACGTAACTTGAACACTATTGTCATTTTATAATAATGTTCAAACATTTTAGCTTCTTATATATAAACTGTAAATATTCCAAAATTCAAGTTACTACAAACTTCGCAAAATTTTCTTAAAAAAGGGTACAAAGAATTCTCTTCACGTATTAATATAATGATGATATAGCCTTGCCTGAGTGCCAGTGCAACATGGTCGAAACGTCAGGCAATTCAGAGGTATGTAACATCTAGTTAGTTATCGCCTTAATTCTCATATACATAATTATATCATGGAACGCAAAAAGAGAATGCCCATTCATGGTTTCACTTTAAGACGTTCGCGTCATGATTTCAAATGTTAAAAAAAAAATATATTGATTTTAATGTGACTTTTCGGCCTTGAATTTCTTCTATAGAACTTGGGGTTTGAAATTAAATCTTACAAGGACTAAAACTTGAATCAATGACCGTTTCCATTGTAAGTGAAATGTTGCCATTATATAAAATAAACCATTAATGATTGAATGCAAATAAACATCCTTTTAAAATAAAATGGTTATATAATAATATACGTAATAATATTTCGTTATGTCAAATTAAAATATATTGCAGTTTAGTAATCGTATTATTTCGTGTATGTAGTCGTAGTTTATGTAGTGAATGTATACGTCAGTGTTAGTTTTGCCTTAACTTAAACATGGTATCCCTGTCAAAAACATGAAGCCACAAACATTAAAAAAAAAAACTCTAACGTCAGTGTCACAATATTTTCTCGTTGTTGGTATCGTACATAACGTTAATATTTTTTAACCTAATATTGGCATTTAATTTGTCAATTACCCCAAGTCATGTCACAATGTACGTTTATATTTCAGATAATACTCAGTGCAGGCTTAACAATGTAGTTTATACATATTTGACGCAGCATAAAGAAGTGTGAAACTGATTTTCATACTGAATTTTGCATTCTTCTTTAAAGTTAGTAAATGAGATTCTTTTTAAGATATCTCACACATAAGGAATATTCCTGTGTCGCGGGGGGCTTCACAAACATTCAAACAACGAACACAAAGAACACCCAAACTCGGGACAACTACGAACCCACAACACTCGGCGCGGCGAAGTGGCCCACTTCAACCATTACGCCATCCGTGCAGTCAAAGTCTAGTTGAGCCCTGAAGTTTCATTTGAAGTAACTTTTGATAATTATGCGTATTGCTTTCATATGATCCATCAGTTGAGCAAAAATCGGAGTGCGGATGCGGAACAGCAATCCATTTATTCATTCAGTAATCCATTCATTATGTGTATTGGCATTGGTCTCGATGTTTATAATATGTACTTATAATATGTATATACTAAAAACCGGACAAGTGCTAGTCTGACTCGCGCACCGAGGGTTCCAAAAGGCAATCTTAAATTTGCAGTTCTAAAAATACTCTCCCATACATCGATTAACTACAAAGTCAACTTCCCAACCGCAAAATATAAGTTTCTAAACATAAAAAAAAAGTGATAAGTATAGCAACAAATGAATGACTTTCGGATTTTTTCCTTTACTTGTGCTGTGACTTTTCGACCCTGAATTTCTTCTATAGAACTTGGGGTTTGAAATTAAATTTTACAAGGACTAAAACTTGAATCAATGACCGTTTCCATTGTAAGTGAAATGTTGCCATTATATAAAATAAACCATTAATGGTTAAAGTGATAAGTATAGCAACAAATGAATGACTTTCGGATTTTTTCCTTTACTTGTGCTGTGAGAGCTTGGTTCTTAGCTAATTTAATGATGCTATGTCAATGAAAAGTACCCTATAGGTTTTGTTTTACCAATTAAATGTTCAAATTTGTTAATATCTAAGGCTTAAATGACCGTATTTTTTGATTGCGTTGATTTAGAAGCTTAAAACTTCATGTATCTAGGTAAATTTACGCCTGACGCTTTAAAGATCGTTAGTTAAATAGTTTACTTATAATCTGAGTCTTCATTTTCATATCTGGTATTTAGACAACTATTTCAATGCTATTTGTAAGAAGCATTCCAAAATCAAAATCCCCCAGACCCATTTAAAATGTCACGGTGAGTATGAGCGCCGGCGTATAAAAAGATCTGGGAGATTTTTGGCCCCTAGGATTTGTCTGGCAGCGAGTAGCCATACAAATCGCTCATAGACAGTCACTTACTGTAGATGTCAAATAGTATTCTACTGCTGGGGAATGCCGCCGATGTTTAATCTTTCTTCGTGCTGCAGAAGAAGGCTATCCGAGCAATTATTAACTTAGGCAATCGTGATTCACTGAATCACAAATTTAAAGAAATAAACATAACCACGGTGGCTTGTCAGTATATTTATGAAAACCTAATTTATACTTAGTTAAAAAAAAAGTGTCTACACTCTTTTAACACACGTCATAAACATCAACTTGTTGTATCTGCCTCTATCCACCAAAAAGTTAACAAATTTTGGGGTTAATGCGTGTGATTTTATAATAAAATCCAAAACAAAATACAAATTTTATTTCTGTCAAACAAACAAATGTAAGTCCACAGTTAAATAGAAACTATGCTTGAAGGGCTATTACTCAAAAATGGAAAACAAAACAGGTATATAATCAAAGACAAAGACGTTGGAATTAAAATTGTTTTTAGATTCACATGCTATTACAAATACTTAATGGAAATGTGATGTGAGGTAATGTTTTTCATTTTCTTTTAGATTTTTCTTTTCTTTACTTTAATCTAATCTTGTTTAGTTTTCACACCTGGCCGTTTTGCATAGAAATTAAAAAGTAAATGCAAATTTAGAAACAAAATGTCAACGCTTATTAACGTTGCTTATTAATGTTATATATTAGATTAGAATTTAGGTCCCAAGACCTAAATTCTAATCTAATATATAACATCTCGTGCCACGGTGTTTGAGACTTGATCAATGTCGTGAAACACAAAAAACAACTCATGCTGCGAGTATCGCCTTTTCTCATAAAAAAATAACTATGTAACAAAAATGTAAACACAAAACGCACGTTCCTGCTCCATAAATTATATAAAACTTGCACACACGTTTCGGTTGTTTATCTCATGAACATGCGGTTGTTTCCTCTCTACGTCACGTATGTACATTGTACAGTTGGGACCATAAATATGTATACGTTTGCAGCGGTCTATAATACACCCAAAGATCCAAACTACGTAACAATAATATTACCTGTAATACATGCATGCAAAGGTGCAAACACATATTATGTTTAAACCAAAGAGCTAAAATAACAGACGATAGTGAACATCAATGAATACGTGTGCACACCCGGGACACGTAACAACGGGCAAAATATATGTCTCCTGACTAAAGGTTATCAATTGTTAGGTCGTTTCCTTTCGTCTTCCGCATTCTTTTCATTTAATATTCTAAATAGAAAGTTTTGTACGTGTGTACTGGTTAGTAAAGTAACACGATTGTATTTGACTATGATTAATTTGTTATTAATTGATGTTTGTTGTTATCTATGACACTCATATGCGGACAAGACTGCCGGGGTTCTCAGGGATTTCCTTTAGAGGATAAACATATGACATATCAAATCTCTTGTTCGCAGGAGTAAAGTGGCGGCTCTCCTACTAGATAAACATCTGCAGATCAACGGGATCTCAATGGGAGAGGTGATGAGGGAGCGGCACAGTATGCAGATGCAGCCCATGGCCAGCAACAAGATGAAGAGGGAAAGGAAGGCGGCAAGGACTCTTGGGATTATCATGTCAGCATTTCTTGCATGCTGGCTGCCGTTTTTCCTGTGGTGAGAGTTATTTTATTTTTTTATGGGATAGAGGGCAAACGAGCAGACGGGTCACCTTATGGTAAGTAACTACCGCTGCCCATGGGCACCTGCAACTCAAGAGTCACAAGTGCGTTGCCGGCCTGTAAGGTGGGAGTAGTGGAAGAGATGGAATGGGGGAGGGGGTGAAGGGAGGAGATGAGGATGATGAGGATGGGAGAGTGAAGGGTTAGGGTCTCCGGCAACCTCACTCACTCGGCAAAACAGGTATTGTTTTACTGGCGGTGTTCTGTTAGACCGTGGTATCACTTCGGTCGAACCGGCCCATACGTGCCGAAGCATGGCTCTCCCACTGTTACTAATCAGAAAGTAACTTATAATATTTACTTCTATGTAAAAAAAAACTGAAATGCAACAATGCAAATTATTTAAAGAAAAATACATGATATGTACAAAAATGTTAAAGTCAATACAAATTCTTGAAAAATGAGTTTTTTTAGTTAATACAAGTTTATAAGAGCCCCTTTAATGTATCAGGGCTAAAATTAACCGAAAATTTAATAAAATTAACACATCACTATGTTTTTATGACATTTTAGTAAGATTTAAGACTACTAAATAGTATACTTAATTACCCTGGCTGAATTAGCCAAAGTGAATTAAGTCTACGGACCCGATTTGCCTCCAAGATGTAGCACGATACGAGTATGTTAATTAAATTAAATATTATATACAGAAATATGTTGTAGAAATATTTTTATATATATATTTTTTTATTTCTGTTCTATCAATATTACTGTGCTGTACTATGAATTGAATTGCAATAGTAATTAATACGTGAAGAGAATTCGCATTATTATGACAATTTCGCCAACGAAAGAGCTTGATATTTGGAATAGGGACTAAGATTATTTACGGGGTATATCTAAAAATGGAACACTTACATAAATCAGTTACATAAAGAATTTTTGAAAAAAAAACTATCCGTTTACAAGTTATGACCGTTTGAATTTCTAGGTATTTTTTACCTCCTCTCTCATAAAAGTACCTGGAATGTATAAAGTAAAAAAAAAAAATCGTACCTTTTTTTTTTATCTTAGAACTTTTCCAAGTTTTCGAATCATTAATTACTAAAGTGACTAGACTATTACGTGAGTGGGTCTAAATTATTGTTAGCAAAATGTGGGTGTTTGATTAGTCTCTACTTACCCCTTAGTGGAATAGGCGTGAGTGTATGTATTAATTTGCTTACTTCTCTCATACCTGTTGTAAATATTTATATTAACTTACGAAGCTTTCCGCCACCTCTCCGCGCCTCTCTTTTTCTAACCCGCATTATTTTCTGACCAGGTACATTATAACGGCACTCTGCGGTGACGCGTGTCCGTCACCCCCGCCGGTGGTGGCAGCTGTCTTCTGGGTCGGTTACTTCAACTCCGCACTCAACCCACTCATTTACGCTTACTTTAACAGAGACTTCAGAGCAGCCTTCAGGAAAACTTTGGGCTCATGTTGCAGGTATTTGTTTCTGTATTTTTAAGGGGTTGAGTCTTATGTCGTTTGAATATATCTCTCATCATCATTGATATCTCATAGTCGGCCTATCCTTAACCAATTTTATTTGGGGTCGGCGCAATGTTTTCTTCTTCCATTCTACTCTATCATTATTTACTCCATTTCCAACCATATCCTCCACCATGCAGTCCTTCTGCTATTGTAACCATCAACCTCCATACATAAAACTCTCTTCACCAAACTATGCTTATGGGGATAATCATCATATGGCTTTTCTATATGTGTAACTAAAGTTTTGCAGCTAAATACTGATGATAAACTACCTTGTTGTGTGTAGTGTCTACACTATTGGGGTTATTGTTATCTATTGCGATCCCAAAGAGTAAAATTAACCTTATTGTTTGTAGTGAGATATCTACTTCACACGCGGCTATCTGGTCGGAACCGAGGTGAAGCCTGTACAGTATAGTAACCAGATCGCTGATAAACATACTTATATAGAACAAATAATCATGCTTATCACACTATTATTTGTCCTATGTGGGAATCGAACTCTGGCTCAACGGTCAGGATTATTAACCACAAAACCAACAGGCCTGTAAAATTTTGGGGTTTATATGGTTTTTTTGTCGGTCTTATGGCCTAGACCTACTCAATTGTAGTACCTACTGTACATTGAATTTGTACCCAATATATTAATCAATAATTATAATTTGTTTTATTAACTAAGCTAATGTTTTTTTGTTCTTATATGTACGATTATATGGGAATGGGCTCGGCACCTTTTAAATGAAATCTAACAAAGGCTGTCAAAACATGGTATCTTGAATTTCTGTGTAGCGCTTCGGATAAAATGGAGTGACGTATGTATAGATGTAGTGTATTCAAAGATAAAAAAATATTATATTTTATCAGGCATTATATTATATCAATTTGTAATAGCATCACATAATATTAGCTATGAAAACGATTAGACTTGTTTTTTGTAAAGGTATTATATAATCTGGTCTGAAAATGTTGAGAATGACACCTGACAGAATAGAAAATTAACAGTACCATTAATGAACTTCCATTAGCGTTATTTCTTACATGATTCTGCGTAGACGTTAATAAATAATTCTGGTTAAAGTTTAATAATAATATATAATATAATAATACTAATATAAGTCTTTATTGTACACCAGGAACATTAAAAAGCAACATTTCTTAAAATTACGGTTAATACAATTGGCGGCCTTATTGCTCTATGGCAAAAAGTTTACGTTACACTTTAAGCATAAGAGAACTATAATTTAGTTTCTATTTATTTATTTATTTAGGATCATTTAACAGTTACACGTTAGATACAATTGCTAATATAAAACATAGTAAGTACCTTCATCTATTGAGTGAACGAGTAACCCACACACACAAGACAAAGATTTTAAGGTTAGTATTGCCGCAATTCTCCAACATCTTTGTTTAGGGTTTTTTACGTAGTACGTTGTATCATACATACCTAATGTTGTCATTATATTACTTATTTTTTGACGTATAAAAGAATGACTCTAGAATGAAAAGTCGCATTACATAAGTAGGTGTACTTAGCTCCAAAGCTTATAGAGGAAACATATTTTTCTCGTTTTACATTGGGAATTTATAAATGGCGATCAAATTAAATAATTGGCGAACATTGAAAACTTTATTGTACAGATAAGCCGTATAGGATGCTAGTTGATAACTACTAAAATAATGGTTCTAGAGACAACATGAGTTTTTAGATGCTTCAACCTTTGAATTTATACGATGTGCCGACTGCCCACCGTTTAGATTCAATTCCTACTTATATAATTTTTGTCACCAGGACCCTCTGTGGAGACGTCGGCCGCCGCTTCTGCTGCCAACGACCACGCCGAGAGCACCATCACTCTAATGCATCGTCAGATATCCATATGAACAACTGTGTCCGATCCACTTCAGCAGATGTGTTGAGGGCTCAGCAGGCATCTTGTTCCAGGCCTGAGGATATTGTGTTTGGAACTTAGAGAGTGCAAGAACTGATTAAGAGGTTATAAGTAGAAACCGAATTTTGTTTGTATCAAACTCATAAATTTTTAGTTTAATGAAATACTCATGTATTTCCCCAACACTTGTTAGCTTTAAACCTGAATGTGTTACTTTTAATTTATAGTAGTATTGAATAATTACAATGGAAGGCGGTCGAAAAGACCACTTGTAATAGAAATATTAACTAAATTTTTATGAAAGCTACCTTGACAATTTTTTTTATTAAAATCGGGTTTTGTTTTGGTATCGATTCCTATAGTCATCAGAGGAAAAAACTGTATTTGGTTATTATTATTATTGTTTTAAGTGCCTAGTGCTACCTCGACCATTTTTGGTCTTTTGTGGCGCACTTCTGGTTTACAGTTCACTGCTCAGACTTATGGCGTGGAGAAACCTCCAGATCCTATCAGCAGTGATTATTTGTATTTCCTGCGGTTGCATGATGTGCTAGGTAAATACTTCGGTGCCGCATTAGTGGGCCACAAGAGCATAAAACACTCTTCTGTCTCTTGACAGAATCTACATATTGTTTTCTTGCCCAATTTTAGGTTGAACATATGTTTGTTCAGTTTGCAGTGTCCGGTGATGACTCTTGTTACTGCGCAGGTTTTGTATCTTTCGAGCTCCAGAAGCTCTTTGGACATTTTATTATCATAGCCCTTTATTATGGCTTTCGAGTGTCTTAGACCAGTCGTGTTGTATATGGTTAAATGTCTTTTATTTTGTTTCGTCAGTTGTTGGACTGGTTCAACATAACGTTCGATTGCACGGCTATAACCACAAAGTCAAGACTGCCTTTTTTGCATCTGCATTTTGTTTATTTTATTGTACCAAGTCGTAGTTGATACGAAACAAATAACGTAATGGCAGGTTTTTGATCACCGGATAGTGTAGAAGAACATAAAGTGCGGTTATCTGCTGACCATGACGCCACGCCTTGTCATGTGATTCCGAGGCTTATGGAAAGGACATCAATTATTCAGACAGCGATTTTGCGCTCTCAAGAAACTGTTACCCGAAACAAGTGAGTCCGAGACTTTCGCCTGGTCATTATGGCAAACCGCAAAGCTTTGCAGCAAACAGAACTCTGCGGGACACAAAGGAAAGCTAGGGTTTTTGGGCGGTAACCCGACTATCAGAAAGTCTAACATAAAAAAATATCTTATACAACTTAACACTGCTTTACTGTTGGGAGTAAAGCATTGAATATACCTGCTTTATGGTGGCCGCCTTGGTGGTTTCCTCTCTGAGCTTCAAGCTCTGTTGAGCCCACACCCCAGCCGGTATGCAGCATAAATTCAAAATATGCCAAATATAAATGTATTACCAATGTTGGAGTTTTAATAAAGTACATTTTATATTTTATTTAAATATATGTATATATATTTAATGAGATAAAGAAATATAAGTATTCAAATGCAAGGATGTAAAAATATGAAATATTGAAATATGGCAACCAATTTTAAATAGAGCAAAACAGGAATATCTCGAAACATAGCCAGGAAGTCATATAAATAAATAAATGTAAACTTACAAGGAAAATACGATTTGAAAAAATAAGGTAGTGTGAAAGGCCACGCTTTAGGATCAAGTTAAATACAAAACAGAAATAAAGGTCTAAAACAAAAATCACGGAACATGTAACTTAACGTGTTTTCGGAAATTAAAAAAAATATCAGCAATGAAATTGAGTCTTAACATGCTTTCTCCTTCCTTACTACATAATATTATTTCTACTGCTGGGGCCCATTGCCACCAGCAGAAGATATCTTTAAGCACCTCTCCACACCTCTTTACAACCAAGCAGATTCGAATGGCAGAAAAAGAAGGCAGGCCAATTTATCCAACTTGACGAAATCATCATAAAGGATGTACGCGAAGCCGCTAACAAAAGCAAGTAGGTATAATAAATAGGTATATTAATATATAAAAATCCCTAAGCCTGGAGGATCCCGTGTTTTAGAAGGAGGTGTTAAGCCTTTTAAAACCTGCGTGTTGTTTTCTGAATACTATCCAACCGTCATGTTGTTTTTCATTTATCCGAACGAGGTCGTAGATACAGCAAGTTATACATTATATCTGTTTAAAATTAACTGTTTTTAATATCTAAAATAACGTAAACCTCAGTTTAATAGCGGCTTACATAGGCGCTTTCTCTCTAGGGCATTACCGGATATGTGATCCCGAGACGAACACTCTAATAGCAATTAAGGCATCACACCTTGCCTGTATCTTCGGTGGGATGGTTGTCAAAAGAAGTATAATTCATATACACATACTCACCCAAACCCTTTAAATAATGGTTATGGACCGGTATTAAGAATGTGAAACAAAAGAAAAAGTGGTCTTTCAGATGGGTATGACCATCTGAAAGACAACTTTTCTTCATTTCAGTTTTTAATTCTACTTAAAACTTTCAAAATATACGAATCAACAATAAAAGTAATACGACAGTGTAAATAGAACCAACCAAAATCTTCCAAACAACAAAAATGAACCAAAAAGTCTCCAAGATTAAGAAGAAATTTGAATAGTTTCATGTAAGTTCTTGGTTTTTGTAGGAGAAAAGTGCTTCAGTAGTACCGAGTGCAGCCATTGACGTAAAGAAACTGCCTAAATGTTTAGTTACGTTGTGGTTTACGTGGGATGGTTGTGTAATTGAGCTTTTCTATATATTTAGGGACAAAGTTACCGGGTCGAACCTTTATTCTGTATCTGGTTTCAAAGTGTGGCATGAAATAAATAAACGTTCTATGCTATATTCTAAATGTTTTTAAGTTCTAAGGAATTCATATTTTTCCGTAGCGGGGTAAAATTTCTTTTCTTATATAGAATGGATTTATCGGTATTATATGTTTATAATACTCGCTACATTAGTGAATTCAGTTGTGTGTTGCCAATTGTATAAACAGAGAGGTTGTAACTTCAAGAAATATAACACTAGGTAGACGATGCGATGTGAGGTGATCGCGGTTCAGGCGGCTTCAATTGCTATCATTTGCCTTACCTTTTTTTTCTCTTACAAGGTTGAACTTTAAACTAATGCGGTTCTTTCATGTTTTGCTAAAATACTTAGTCAATCAATCGATTTATTACTTTGAATTAACATTTTATTTTATTAACCTACGTTTGTATTTTTGTCGTTAGATAGTCATTAAATCAACTTTTAAATAATATGTGTAAAGTATTTTTAAGCAGCGTTGCTACCATTAAGTAAAGGGTACCTTAGTTATTATTATTACAAAAATCTTTTTTTTTTTAAGTGTTTTGGAGAACTGGAGCGTAATAAAAAATACCTTATTTCTATTTTCGAAGCCCTCGGACAAACGATTTTCTATGTTGGCATTGTGCTTGTTGTCTATTTTGCCGAGGTAAGCACAAGAGCATTTCTCTTTGTGCTTATTAATACATATCTCGTAGGTTGCACATAGATGTACTATTATTTGAACAATATAGGTTTCAGAGTTAAGAAATTGTACAAAACAATGCGTACTCATACTTTATTAGAGCCTGCAAAATGGCTCCGTAGGGTACCTAGAAATGTCTAGACGCTAAAGCTAAACATTTAAAATTAGTTGCTAGAATGGTTTATTTTGTCCTATTGTAAATACTATGTAAAACAAATTATCACGAATTTTGAGAATACGCAATCTAAATCCGTGCTATCTCCGAAACTCACACCAACTCATACGACTTTCAAAATTTTGCAAAGTCTCAGCATAATCAGCACATACCTAAAACTTTTGCTTCTTTAGCAAAGCTTTGGCTAATATCTCAACGAATTTTGTCAAATAATATTTTGTTCTTACCAACTTTATAAGAACACTGCGAAGTAGGTACTCATAAGATATTTCATCCAATCCTTATGACGTCATCATTTTCATATCCGGAATGGTATTTTCTTCGAGGTATTGCAATAAGAGGGAACTATGGCTGCGAATATCTTCACGGATTACGATGATATTATTTGGACGAATTTTCACCTATTCTCCAATTTCGTAATACCGAATCCAAGAAATTAAGTGGTTCGAAATTTAAATTATGGCTGGCATCAGGAGACAGATAGAATTAATAATTTTCCTTATAAGATAAAATATTAATACAATTTGAATGCTATCGTATCCATGTGCCAGTGAATGGTAATAATTCACTTTTTAATATTATTAATTTAGATTTGTATTTATTATAATATTCTGAATTGCCTTGTATTTTTAGTGACTGGTATGGCACAGCAATATTCGTCTTGACTCAGAGACAATCAATTGTTGAGTCTGAATATGTAATAAGTGTAAACACGATCTTTTGTAGGTTGAAGAATAATGGATGTCCTATCGCCAACAAAATACGAATAAGATATTACTGGACTAGGCAGTGCTCGAAGAAATTAAATATAATAAATTAAATGTAATAATAATTCAGTATAATTTGATCCTATTACCGTCAAACAGGCACCTTAAAAATTATAAAAAAAATTGCCGCTTCTGCCAATTATTTACCTTTTATCTCTGTATCTAGATCCACCTATATTATATCTGAGTCATGCGAAGAAACCAAATTAGTTCAAAATTTATTTATTGTCGAGGAAGAAGCAAGATATTTATTTCTGCCCACGATATATTTACTATCTAGGAATAATAACTTTTCTATAAGTTTCTATAGTCCAATTACTCTAGCCACAATTTATGAGAACAATGACAAGGTTCTAAAATGTCTCTCTGAAGTCAAGAAAGAAAATTACAAATTTAATTATGATGTCACAGTAATATTTTTCAAGGCACGCAGCTTGGTTCAAATTAATGGCCGGTTGAGTGCTGTAATGAAAATTCTGCACATTCCACTTCAGTGCACTTCGTAGAACCTTTATCTATTTAAGGAAGACCAAAGGGGTATTCTGCTATAAATATAAACATGTAATGAATGATCACGATGAATGGCAGCTCCTGGATGATGAATTTGTAAATAAAATTTAATTAGGAATACATTTTACAAAACTAACGTCAATTTTTCTTCTACTTTGATGTAATTTTTGCCTTTGATATCTTCAGAATCAAATTTGCTTGTTTACAAAGGAGGGCTCCCTTTGGCAAATTTGCCGTCATTTTTAACTAGGATCAATACCCTGTATCATTTCATATCAGTCATGACGTGCATGCCTCGTTAAGTTTTCAAATTTCGGTAACTTTCGGTAGTTAAAATTGGTTTGTAAACAATTTTTAACAAAACTTTGTAAAAATTGGTCAAAGCAAAATCTATAACTGTATTTTTTTTGGTAAAGTCAAATATTGCCAAGAATTCATACAGTTCTATATAGGTGCGAATAAAGTTCACTTAATTTGATATTCAGTAGTGTCGTCGCATTCCGCCTTCGCCTTTGGTTGCCTGAGAGCCATTTTTGTTTCGAGAGTATTTGTGTTTGTTCCACTGTATTCAATTTTGCATTTTATTCTATTGTTGTGTTTTCGTGCAAAAGTAACAGATCTATTCGTGAAATATCTCAGAAAATATTATTGCTTAATGTGCCGTATGGTAAGTAGGTGTATAAATTTACTTCGTGTTTACTAAGACATACGTTATTTTAAGAATATCTATGTTATATGTGAAGCAAATTTAAATACAAAAAATATTTTATTTTGAAGCACACTATGAATGTGGCACATAAAACAATAATTATTGCTTACGATGTTTAAATATTGTAGTGGGAGACTTATGTAAGAGATAATTGGCAGGAAAAAATTCAATAATTGCCTTATGCTAGGCGGCTTTAAGCAGCTTAAAGCTATGTCTTTTACTTTCAAGTTTAATAGATGTCGTGTAAAGAAATATAAACACTAAAGAGTTTAATAAAACTAGTGAGACGAAAGTGCGCGTATATCATATACGTGATTAAGATACATATTCTATAGTTTATATACAACTTGGCTGTTGGTTACCTATGTCTATAACCACTTGCAACTTCACTGGTGTCACTGTCAAATCCAAACCTCTCCCAAATGAACTTCCACCTTAATAGTACAATGATAAAAATCTACATTATATACATAACTTAATAATAACACGTACTCATCGACAAATCTTTTACCTAAAATTTAACTCCAACAGGAAATTGAAGTGAATTTTACCGAAAAAAGTTAAAATTGAAATGAAACCAGTTCGAGGATTAAGAGGATTTGTTTGACAATCTCTCCTACTGTGTCATTATCTTGATTATTTAGGCTAAGCTTTTGTTTTCAATGGGAGGGCTTAACCGTTGGTAATGAAAGATTGAGTTGAAAGCGGTCCGAAGAGTCAAATTTACAATTTGAATCAGGTTACACTTTGACCAAGATCTTTGTCAGAAAATGTATAAATAGATCGACTATATTGATTGCAAATGTAAACTGTAAAACAATACTTGACCTAGAAGTGGATCTTGTTGTTTACAGGGACTTGGTTAGTTGGCCGTAGGGTGCTAATGATCAATTTCTTTCAAAAATGCCCAAAAACCCAGATCTTTCAAGTTAAGGGATCTTGCAGCTCGATTTTCCTCTCTCCATGTACGATTTACATACTAATGTTTTAAGTGTCGCACATATAGTTGAAATAAAGAAGGCGATAGTTTTAAAGGCTTTATTGTTTCTTTGAAGTATTCTCCACGAAGATAAATGCACTTTTGCATGCGCTCGTACTAACTCTGGTAGCGTTTATTCCATTCGTTTTTAGGTATAGTGTAAATAGCGTTTTTGAAGGCGTCGACTGCTTCTTCTGGTGACTAAAACTGTTGACCATGCAGTTGGTTCTTGATTTTTAAAAAGGTAAAGAAATCGTTAAGACTTCTAACTAAATTTAATTTTCTTGTAAACTGACCGCTAACTTGAATTGTTTTGGTGAAAGATGATTCCTTTCGTTTGTGGTTGATTTTTTTAAGGCTCAACGATGATTTTCGGGTAACAAATGGTTATATTATACTAATCTGCAGTAACAGAGCTATGATCTCGCAGAGGAATTGTTGCTATATGACTTTCTTTTGAAACACACGGTGGATGATTTTTGTCAGCTTCTGTTATTCTTTGAACATCCAAACACACGCTTGGCGTTCTTTTTCAGGTTTTTAATCAATGGTTCTTCACCTGTTTACGTTTTTAAAGATTCCTGTGTTGAAAGCCTAGAGTTTCTTGACATAACTTGAAACCAAGTAGCTTGAAACCGTTTTTACATACAATTCGTCAAGCAAAGTTTTCTGAATTGGGGTCTTAGAAATTTCCAATTATGACTCAATCTCGCGATATGTCACATGTCGATCTTTCTTGACGAGACCGCACTGAGTGAATGCCGTTTTTGGTGCACCTGTCCTTGGATCATTGCTTGGGCTCAAACGTCCACGTTTGAATTATCTATTGCCCATACCAACGTGTATTTGTCGACTGATATTGTGCGTCATTGCCGAAAACAGAAACCAACTCAGCGAGGCATTTTCAAAGATAATTTATTTATCTCAACAAGAATGTTGAGATAAATAAATTATCTTTGAGAATTGTAAAAAAAATCTTCTCGGCTTAATTCGATTTTCACAAAAACTTGTTAATTTTAAAAATTCGCTGTAGTTACAATATTCTACGTGCCGCATTAATTCTTTTAATTAAGATAAGCAATTTATTTAGCAGAGGCATCAAAAAACTTGAATTAAATTCTATTATAACATCTATTATTTAAATGTACTTAAAACTTTCTTCGAAAAAAAATCTAACTTTTTCTATACGAAATGCGGAAATTTTAAACAACAATATAAAAAATTAAAAACTAGTTAATGTATGCCATTTTGTTAACCAGCTCAAGTATCCCTCGGGAATGAATTTTCGGTACACTTTGTCCTTTTTTGTACCCCTGAAGACCTCTACGCAAAATTTGATGATACGTAAATAAACCAATTTTCGTATGTATAATATTACAGTTAGAAAAGTAATTTATTCGCTTAAGTGTTTTCGGAAAGACTCGGCAGATTCTTACACCAGTACCAGGACATTAATCTCATTGGAAAAATCAAAGTCGGCTTTGTATCTTGTCGCACATTCCTGGTATGAACGTCCTTTTATCTAAAAAACCTTTTATAAATTACTTTTACTATACACATATGGCTGAAAGTAAACTTATTCCGATGCTGAGAAAGAAAGCTTTCCTTATCAGATTTATTCCTTAGTTTTTACTCATACATCCCGACGTTTCGTTTAGTCTAGTTTTCACGTTTTTGATACAATTAGGTTTTATATAAAAAAGATAAGCAAAGTTAAAGCGACATTCAGTTTTTAATTTCATTTAGCGAGCCGGTTGTCTAGCTGGCTAACTACTTGTGTTAGTCAAACAAACTTGTTATTTTCTCATCGAGAATTAGTTTCGTAATTGCTTTTTATGTAGCTTGTGTGCAGCGAGAGATATCGAATCGATTTATTATGACTTGTATAGTTTTCTTTCATGTATTATTATGTATAATATAATATATATATATATATATATATATATATATATATATGTGACAACAAAATAATAAACAGTCTTAATGGTCGTCCTCGCACACTCACTCGTTCCGTCGTTCCAAGAGAGTGCGAGATCGCATCATTTCTCCTCCTCTCCCCTTTCGCTCATTCCTTTTATCCCTCTCTGTCACACCAAAATCGGATACATGCCCTAAAACAATATTCACACGTTTGGATATTTTACAATCCTACATATATTTAATATAATTTCTTTGATTTTGACATCTGATAAGAAAACTGACACTAATAAGTATAACATTGACATGAACAACACTATGGAATCTGTAATAAAATGGCTTAATAAAAACAATTTAAAAGTAAACCTGACAAAAACTAATTTTATACAATTTGGCACGTATGGTAGACTAAACAAAAAAAAATATCTAAACTACGATAATCAAGAAATCCTTGAGGTAAACGAAACTACATTTTTAGGAATAACCTCTACCCCGGAAACCGTACATGGCTATGTATCCTCTGTTTTGAATTATGGCCTCATACTATGGGGTAACTCCACGGACGTTCAAAAAGCTTTCCTAGCACAAAAAAAGTGTGTAAGAGCCATTGCTGGTTGCCTTGGGAGTCCTGTAAGCCATTTTTTCTTAAATTTCACATTCTCCCATTAGCAAGCATGTACATCCTGGAAGCGGCTAACTTTGTTCGGCTAAACCCTAGTTTATTTAAATCAGCTAAGGATTTGTTTCCCAGAAACACAAGAAACCCAGACAGAATTGTTGTGACGAAAGTACCCAAAACAACTATGTACTTAAAAAACTGTAATGTTATGTGTTATAAAAGAATTACCTATAAATGTATTAAAAAAAAAACTTAACATGTGGCTTGTTGAGAAATGCTATTACTCAGTATCAGTTATAATAAACAGTAGAAGTGATCAAAATGGTAAACTTGCATGACCATCAATTAATTATATTTTTGACGTTAAATATACTTAACTTTAATTGTAATTTAATAATCCATGTACAATTGACTATTTTCATATTAGCATGTCTTTAAACGACAAAATGTATCTGGCACTGTTTATTACACTTTTGTCTATCATTGATGTACCTACATTTTAAGCAAATAAACGTATTCTATTCTATTCTAATATTGGAGACGTTATTTTCCCAGTACGGCTACTTCAGTTAAGGTTTATGTCTTTCGACTTTTTATAAGATTGCTAAAGCAGAGTTACGTCGATTGTTTACTGACGTGACGTTATTGTATTATTAAAAGGCATTATATTTTTACAGTTCACAAAATAACACCTAACCTTGCAGATTAATGCAATTAGCGGCAAAAGCTTTAAGATATTTAGGCAAAGCAAAAGTACAACAAATATAGACAATATGGAGAAAATCAAACCATGATAAATATTATTTCATATTATTTTTATAATTTTCTTTAAATATAGGTATGTATTATATAAATATGTATTTATAAAAATGTACTATGTGTGTTAAATTTGATCAATTAGAGAAGTATTATAGATGTATAAAAATTAAATTATTTAAAAATAAAATGTAAATATATCACATATATACGTATATCAAAATAATAAATGTTTATATATTTATTGGTGATCTTTTAACTAAAGTATTTAAAAAAGAGGTTCTATTAATAGTTATACAGAATATTATAATTTTCTTAATAGGTGATATTAGATTAATTTATGGTCGACGACTGAATTCATTTTTTAATTTTCAATAATTTTAAGCTGAAGACGAAGATAATTTTATTTAAGCTTTAAAAGCTGTGTTTTAATTAGGTACTTTAACATAGGCCGCCTCTTTAAGTAAGTTATTAAATAATTTAAGTAAATTATCTATATGTGAATTTATAACATATCTGTAATATGGTAATCGTGTGCCAAAAAGTAGATCAATTACATCAGTTCCTTTGTACATAGTACCTTGCGATGTTTATATAGACCCCTATTTTGTGATGTCTATACATTACTTAAATGTTTCTTATATTTAATGTATATGAATGTCCTGTCTGTGATCTTATTGTTTATTTCTAATAGTAATTATAAGACAAGCTATAATTTTTTATCTAGCAATCAATATAATGAAATTATTTGTGATCCGTATACGATTAGTTTGATAGTTTTTTGTCTGTTATATGTTATACATGATGTATAATCAATTCGTGTATACATACTATACCACAAGAGATCGCCTGGTTTTCGGATTTCGACCATAATTCATTAAGTTTTAATGTTTTTGGTTTTTTTATTGTTTAGTGTAACTTTAACCGTTAATGTATAGACTTATATACTTATGACAGGTCAAGTTACATGTATACTGCACGCGTGCTGCTTGCTGTAGCGCTTTTTATCGTAATTTTCAAATTTCGAAGACAAAATTAAAGTTTAGCTAATATTTAATATTATAAATTTCAATTCAATTAAAATTCAAGCATTACCATTTTTTAATAATGGTGTTTAAATAACTATCTTTACGTATTAATATATAGATTATTTTTATGAAATGTATATATATTTTTAATGTGTTGCTGATTGTCTGCCATATCGCATAATACACTGAGTATCAAAGTTTTAACGCTCATTGCCAATTAAGAAAAAAAATCAATCATCAGTCTAAATACGAAACGCCCGATCTTCGACATTTTACGTGAAGCTGATGGCAGTCATCAAATCTCTACAACCCAAGTATCGGGATATCGAAGTTCTGTAGTTCGACCAGGTTGTCGGACTTTTTAGGACCCCAACATCAGAGACAAATGTTCGTATGGCAACCGGGACCGACGGCTTAATGTGTTCTCCGAGACACGGAGGGATCTCGATGTGTTAAGAATGGTCACCAACAAACAATAACATATTAGTTCCTCCATTTCTAATGCAAGGGCGTGCAAATGTTACAAAATTTTCGCTTAATTATAATAAAAGAATATAACAAATTGATAGAAATTTTGTTAGAGTTCCCTGTAATGTGCTAACCTACTCGGTTACCACTAGCCACGAGCTTATAAGTTTAAAATAAATATATTTGTTAAGAACTATTTTGAAAAGATTTTAGCAACAATCTGTTCAGCAAACAATTTTTCATCTATTAGAGATTTTTTAGATTCTTTACCCAACCGAAGCGTCTATCACGTGGGTTTTGTCATAGAGCTAACGCAAAAAAATATTGAAGGTGCCATCAATTGACACACTGTTCAACCGCGACGCACAAAAGCGATTTAAATTATACTGAAATTCTTTACGCAAGCGTGGTCTGTAATGCAAATTAGCCGAATCAAACCAAAGTTTCTCGTTAGAAATTCAGAGATCGTTTAAAATTCCGTGCAGGTATCCGTAGGGGTGAATAAGTTATCTCAAATTGTTAATGACGATATTGTATGATTATGACAATAGTCACTATATAATATTGCAATATAAAATGATGTATTTTGACAGTTAAAATTCATTTGGTCAATAAGTTTTGGCCACGTACTTACTAAAGCCTGACTTAATAGAAAATACCCGAGAACCTCGGTAGACATGGTCACTTGCCAAACAACAGGTGTCCTCGCCATGCGTGGAGCCTCGGCTTATTATTTCAAATGAATTGTTTCCGTTAAAGCGACTTGAATAATGTCCATCGGCCTCAGGCCAGCTCTCAAGAAGACAGATCTGTTTTAGCGCTACAATTGTGGCGTGCTCGGTCATTCTTTCTAAACATCTCTTATCGTAATCTGTTATTATTTATATTCGACATTGTCATTCTTTATACTCAGCTTTGTCATATAATCAGCGCTTCGATTGGGCATAAAAAGTGAAGAAAGAGATAGTACCTACTTATATTTGTTTATAAATTAAAAAGAATGATAAATGGCTTTTTAAATTATATATGTTAACCTCAAACTTATTATTATTATTAACTAAGTATCGGCTTTTTCTGTCTCCTACTTGTTTCGTGCCCGACACGGTCCATAATTGTCACCACACCTAGCTTTTAAGACCATTTGTAACATTGCTTTTCAACATGAGTATTGGGTTGCAGACAATTCCTTTGTGGCATTTAATTACGATAGGTTAATTGGTGAGAAACATACATACACAGTTATACATTCATAATGTTACTTTAATCAAAATATAATTTGACATTAAACAACTATGTATATGTATTAAATATGTGGTATAATATCGATATAATAAGATCACACGCAGAACATCACTCAAATGTATATAAACTAGTGTTGTATTACATTCCATGTCACGGGTATTAATTATAAGTGAGATTAATTATTACATGGTAATAATTGTTAGGATTGTATTTATTAATAAAAGGATTGTATGTGTTTAGTTAATTAAATTCGTTAATATGCGTGAATCCAGTTGTTTGATTTGTGACATCCCAGAATCTTCAATATTGTGGTATGTGATCTAGTTTATAGGTTAATATATAGATAATATATATATAAAATAGGTTTTTCTTTATTAAACATTTTATGTATACACGTAATTTCTGTAGAAACTTATATGAATGAAATGGCAACTTGTGACGTCAGACTGTACTATCGTCAAATCATTTAGGTAGGTACGTGTAAAGTTTGGTTTGACAATAAAAAATACTTGCCTAAAAATAAAAACGTACCTAATTTTTCTAACGCATATAAAGAGGTTTTTTTTTTAAACTTACAGTACGTGTATTTTCTGTCAATTTTTTTTTTTTCTTTTTTTTTTTTTTTTTGCGTGTGGAAACCCCCTCGGGCCGTCACCCCACCGGGGTTTTCGGTGTGTCGGAATCGAACCGACTAAAACCACACGGTGTGCCGTACTGCGCCTAAATTAGGAGGGACTGTCCTGGATGAACCCTATAAACAGTAGGATATAATTATTGCCCTCATCAAACAATCCATTGGAAGACATCAATTCACACAAATAAACACAAAACTATTCGGTTTTCAGTTATGTAAACTAAATAAGACTAAACTGAGTCACCGTACATTGTTTACCGTAAACACTTCAATAAAACCCCTAAGGCAAAATTTCAATAGGAATAATCTTTCAGTGAATAGATTAGAATAGAATAGAATCCGAACATTGGAACTCACAGAAATATTCAGTATCCGTTACGTCCCAACCAATAAATAGCAAATGCACTTTCAATAACTTCAGCAGCGATATTGCTTCACAAACATTCCATAAGGTATAAAAGTATCAGTAAACGAAGAATATAAATAGTGCCCACTGAATGTGAAGTTATAAAATTGTGTGCATTCTTGAATATTGCATTTCTAACTTAATATCTTCCTTGATCGATGCACTTTAACTGCATTTTAGCTATAAGGCGATAGACGTTAAAGTACAAGTATGCTGAAGTAGTAAATTGATTTTAGAAAAGGTGCACGACGCCTTAATACTTGCAGCTTGGATGGTTGGTATTGTTGTCTGGTTAGCTTATGAGACGATTGACATTATTTTAAGCTAACCATCCAGTTTCATGGTGCTGGCTTCAAAGGATTAATTTTGCTGAGATACTTAAAACACTATAAGAGGTCGCTAATCTGCGAGTCGATGATTATATGTAAAATATACCGATGATATCTTTGTCATCATTGATCCACCCTTTCTTGAAGGTCTCCCGCGATGTTGTCCTTTTCATAGAAGGAAAACTATTCTATCTAGGTGACCTGATAATTTGTGCCGAGAATGAACAATCGAGATTGTGTCATATCACGTCTAAATGCACATCGAGCAGCTTTTGATAATAAAACATTCGTATCGTATCCTCACCTGTGCTTTTAATATTCAATATTAAATTCCGTATCATATAACTCATGTACAGTAACATCTATTCTCTCTTTGCTATCAAATATTGAACTGAAGGCGCAATGCGCGAATATTCAATTGTTATGCGTACCAACGGTGTTAAAAAATTCTTATGCTTTTTGGAGCTTTATCCTCTTTGTTAGAAAATACATAACAGGTTCTGTATATAACAGGTTCTGAAAGAAATTAGTAACTAAATATTACGGGATTGTTTTGTTAGATCACAAAGTATAAAAAAGAACGAAGAGACAACAACAAGTCTAAATCTTCTAAGCAAGTATTCGGTTTAAAGATTGTTATTTCTCATTAAGACTATAGTCACTTACATGAGAACAATATATAAAAACAAAAAAATAAGTTATGTTACAATAATCCGGTGCTAAAACTACCTAGTTTTAAGTTAGAAAACTGACTGGCCTGTTGGTCTAGTGGTTAGTGACCCTGACTGCTGAGCCAGAGGTCGTGGGTTCGATTCCCAAGTCTGGGTGTTCTTTGTATCCGTTGTTTGTATGTTTGTAAAGTCCCCCGCGACACAAGAGCGGGAGTAAAAAAAAAAGCTAGTTAAATGACGGTTGTCCATGAATGCGAGCTCGCTGCTGGATGCATATTATTACTCATACCCGGTCGAGCCAATTATTATTGTTAGCTAACAACCCAAAAATACGCAAAAATTAATAAGTACGTGTAGATCAATACATATTCAAATCCTATGATTATATCGACGGTCCTTTTGATTTAATGGTTAGTGATTATAACTGCACAGCCAGAGGTCGTGGGTTCGATTCCTACCCATTACAAATAATTGTGTGATTACCACAATCATTTGTTCTGTGTGTGATTGATCAATAATTAGTATGTATCTCAGGAATTTTCAAGCAATTAACATAGTACAGTTTGGGATCAGACGGCCGTGTGTGAGGTGCCTCAAGTTAATTTTATTATTATACTAGCAACCCACCCCGGCTTTGCACGGGTACAAATTATAGACCTAAACCTTCCTCATGAATCACTCTATCTATTAGTGAAAACCGCATGAAAATCCGTTCAGTATTTTTCAGTTTATCGCGAACAGACAGACAGACAGACGCGGTGGAGGACTTTGTTTTATAATATGTAGTGATTTGTATTAAAATAAACTACACATATTTAGCAACTACTATATTACACAAAACGGGTATAATAGTACCCATTTTATGTTTAAGTTACCACCATATTTGATTATGGAAATTTCTGATAGCGGGGGGGTTTCCCAAAAGAGGGACACTTAGTCGAGGCGTAAACCGGTTTTTTTATGGAATAGGGGTAAACGAGCTGACGGGTCACCTGATGGTAAGTGACTATCGCCGCCCATGGGCACCTGCAACTCAAGAGTCACAACTGCGTTGCCGGCTTTTAAGGTAGGATTAAGGGAAGAGGGGTTAGGGGGGAGAAGGGGGGGAAGAGGGGAAGAGAGACATTGCTTCACTGCCGATTTTCTGTAAGGCCGTGGTATCACTCCGGTGGAGCCGACCCATACGTGCCGAAACATGGCTCTCCCACTGTAAAAAATCGGTCGAAACATCGGGTAACCAGCAAAGGTATCACTTTACAAATATTATACCGATTAAGTTCCGATTCACTTAACTAATATGTTTAGAAGTTGCTAAAGTTAAAAAACAATTACAGTCACACTTGTGCATTTTGAACCCTATCATCTCCCACTCACTAAAAAAATACCAGCAGAAAAACTGCGGAAAAAGTGCTTTATTTTACATGGCCTCCCGTAGGCTAAAGGTACTTGCCTGCTGTGTCCCTACCATGCGCTACCTTCTCAATATGAAATTCTCATTATTTATCTTTATGAATTTCGCTTTGTATATGACACATTGTAAGGGATAACAATGTACTTCATATATTAAACGCATTCATTACTCGAATCTCGGACGTTTCACTTGTCTTACACAATCCTTATAACATAATTCACTGTAACATCGATAATTTTCGTATCACTTGGCCCATGCACTTGAGGGTAAGCCTTCGCATAATAAAACAAACTCCAAATTTAAACACAAAACAAGTATTTTTGTATTGGTAAACATCAAAATATTTATTCACTCGTGTTTTTGGGTCGTTATAATTTTGCAAGTCGTCATTAACGTGATATCTTATTTGAAATTTGTGATGTAAGTTGATACTAGAGAAACGTAATTAATTATCTACGTTTAACGAAGGTATTCAGAGAGCAATTATAATACAAAACGATTTTCAATAAATACTGTATCGATACGTTTAAATATCTGGAAATTTCCATTTGCAGCTGTGTTAATACCGTATTTATTTCTGAAGGAGATTACACGATTTTACGGAAGAGATTAAAATTTTTGTAAAAGTAATTTATTCAAGAGTAATGTGAACAGTTTAAAGACATTATTACAATAACTGGTTTATAAAAAAAGGAACAACTTCGATATACCGTCGTTAGCTGTTTTGTAACCTTATAGTTGAAAAAAAACAAACGTGTTATCAGACCACTATGAAGCACAGGTTATTGTATAGTAGAGGTGGATTACTTGAGAGAACACGTTTAAATAAATAGCAACTCACTACAAGTGAATACAAACAGGCAATAATCATAAATTTAAAATAGAGATCTTGACCAACCTGCTAATTGCGTACACGTCACACCACATGAGTATTCCCTATTTTTTGGGAGTATTTACATATAGGTAAGGTAAATACTCAGGTATCAATACAGGCAGCCAGGCCTAAATCAGAATATGACCACCTATTCATCTAAGAAAATAGGAATTGTAGCAGTTTACAAACAGCAGGAACATTGCACGCAAAAGGACATTTAACAGAATCAAGGACCTCCTTATTTTTAAAGTTTTAATTTTTAGTGTAAATGTCAACTATTTTTTAGAGTAAATTTCAATATATTTTATGTTATTTTGCACCAAATAAGTTTCAGTATTAGTTAATAATACTGATGTCATTGTACGTTCTGGAATTGATAGGAGAACATTTTAATGATTAATTATTCGTGTTAGTGCTATTAACAAAATTAGTAATTATAATTTCGTTGATTATGAATAGATAATTATGATAGAACCATCAATAAAGATTAAAAAAACAGTCGTAGGACTGCACGTCAGAAGTGAAAACATAACTTCACAATGTATTTGCATATACATACACACACACACATCTGTATATACTCGTATATATAATTATGTTAAAAATAAAAAGTACGTAATAACATATCTAAATGCATACATAGGGTACACTGGATGTTCTACGCTCCTGGCCGCTGATAAATGTTTGAATTTTGAATGTTATATGTTTTTAAATATAAGAAACTCGGCTCCGTCTTACGAATTTTCGATCAGGGTCACGTGTCCTGACGCGAGTTTAACAATTTTTTACCCATCCCAAATAGTGCACAACGCCGCTAAAGACGTTTTCACTTCAAAAACTAGAATTGTAAAAAATGAAGATGAAATATTCTTGATATTCTTATTTTACTTTAACAGATTCGTGGAAAATGTTACTCTGAAATTTTAGTACTTACTAGCGAATCCATAGAACTAAGCTGAACAAAATAATATTCTCAGCTACATAGACCACTCAGCCACTCTTCTACCTCATGTAATCTGTTCACAGCTAAACCGCTGATCCGTTTTTATATTTGGAAAGGGTCGTAACTTTGCCCATACCTAAAAGTTGCAGGCAGTTATTTATCATACCGTTTCAGACTTAGCACTAGACAAGTGTGGTTTGGTTGTGGTGTGACCTAACTAAATTAATACTTTATAATTCAAACATCCCGGGAATCGTGAGTTTAATTAACTTACCTCATTTCATAAATTTTAGAGAAGGTTAGCACTAACATAATATTGCAGTGAAAAATAAATGTTCGTATTGAACTTTAATCAAAATCCCGACGTCACAGAGAATTATGAAAGCGAAAGATTGTAACAAAAAAAATGATATTGCCACATATGAGAGTTTGTTAGATTTTACAGTGCTTTTGAGACCTCGCTTTTTAACAAGTGTAAAAATATATAGTGTACTTATTCATTGATATATATTTTTAAAGCTCCCTAGACATAGACATAAGTATTTGATATACATATATATATATATATATATATATATATATATATAAATCGTGTCACGTTGTTTATTAGCGATGAAATCCTAAACTAATGAATCGATTTTAATGAAATTTTGCACAATGTGTACAGTTTGGTCCAATTTCAGAGATAGGGGATAGTTTTTTTATTGCAAATTACGAGCAATGCGTGTCCCGTTAACTATATGTATACGTATATTGCATAATTTCAACTATCCCCCGTTCCAGAAAAAAATAGTCTTGGCAGACAGACATACGGATGGACATCGGAGTAAGGATCACTTATCGCTATAGGATACTTGTTTAGAGACAGAACTCACTAAAAATATGAATAAATGCCCAAGTTTATCACCGGTTTACTAAAATTCCTGTCCATCCTAAGGTTGCCTGGAAGAGATTAAGCCACCTTCTGTACTCGTACATTATCGATGCGATACATCTTCTGTTTCTTATCTTCCGTAAAACAAAAATATTTCATCCTCTTACGTTTGGCCGTTGATTTACTTAATAGTTCCGAAATGAAATATGACATGCCAATCTATCTACCTTAAATCAATTCTAGAAACTTCTGTATTTCCCAAGGACACATTGCATTCATTTTTGAATTTTATTTGATTTCGAGGTTCTCACGTTAACACGTACATTTGATTTTTTTATGTGTGACCATGACCTCGCATAACTTCTTACGGTACGGTAGTCCGATTGGGATAATTCTTTTTTTATTAGATAGCGTATACTTCAAAGTTGGTTCCATTTAAATTTAAAATAAAAATTTCAACCCTAAGGGTAGCAAATGTGTCTATTTGCATTTGTTTGGGTGTTTTAAAATATAATTTAGATGTATTTACAAAAACAAAATGTATTTATGTATGTTTATCGCTGTTCTACAACCCATAGTACAATTTCTGCTTAATTTGGGTCTAAATAGCGATGTGTATACATAGAGATAATATAAATAGAGGTGGCTAGCCGTATGTTAGTCTGTATATGGAATCGTAACAGCATTAGAGAGAAAAAAAAGATTGTGCAAGTCTTGCATTTTTCTCTCTCCACGTCCTTGTTTGGAGCCACGATTGTAGGGGACTGTGACAGGCAATCAGTGAAGAGGGGAGAGAGAGATGCAAAACCTGCTTAACCTTTTTCTTCTCTCTCTAACACTGTTACGCCTCTACAGCCGCTTTCCCACTCTATTGATATTATCTCTATATGTGTAATACATCAAAAGATTTTATTATTGCAGTAATCTCGTCTTCTCTTGAGAGCGGTCGAATGAAAAGTCTGCGGTCAACAATCCTCTAGGCCGCTTGGATTATTTTTCAATTGCTCTTACGTAATCATTTTATGCTATGATCGATCGTATAAAAGAAATATTATTATCGATACCGATTAATTCCAGGAAACCTTTTCTTTTTACCTGTGGAAACCTCTCTAGGTGCCAGCTCTCTGAGCGCTTGGGCGAATATTCCTTCTTTTTAATTCTTAATTTTTCTGCGTCAATGTACTCCTGCAGAAGTATAATTCTTCATTGTTACTTGTCTCAAAATACCTACTATATTATTTAAATGAAGCACGTGACATATGTCTAACTAGCAGCGCTCCGCGGTTTCACTCACGTAAGTCCCGATCCCGTGGGAATATCGGGATAAAAAGTAGCCTATATGTTAATCCAGGTCTATCTATCTACCAAAGTTTCATCGCAATCGGTTCAGTAGTTTTGGGATGAAAGAGTAAAAAAACATCCATCCATCCATCCATCCATCCATCCATCCATCCAAACTTTCTCATTTATAATAGTAGTAAGATGATCAGGATTTAAAGATTTTCTGTATATTTTAAGTTGTAACTTGTTAAAAAAAAAAAAAAAAAACAATATTATACGGTTGAATTGAGAACCTCCTTTCTTTTTCGTCGATTAAAAAACTATTAAACGTTCCATGATTATATATAATTATGTATACGTACGAGATTCAAGTAGAGAGCAAAGAGTTAAAGTTATAACACGCCTTCGTTTTGCATTGGGGGTTAAAACATAATGCACCAAATGCAAAATAAATTTTGAAAAAGCGTAGGAAAATAATGACCGTCAATCATAAAATCAATACCAAAATAATGCAATACTTCGACGTATGTCCGGTAGATGATAGTGTGATCATTTAGATAGTAAATATTGATCTTTAGATAGAAAACAAAACTTCCATTTTTCATAAAGATCCACCCCAACGAACCTTCCCAATTTTTTTTTTTTATTCCATGAATTTTCTGACTTACTGACTATTCCGAAATTATATGAATTTTCGGATACAGTTACATTAAAATTGAAAGAAAATGATGTAAAATATTGGATTTTGCTTAATATTCTTTTAATTTTGTCATAGGTTTAAATTAACAAATTATGTAAAATTCATTAAGAAATCACAAAATAACGCTTGTAAGGGACAAACGCTCTCAACACACTGCTTTTCAGTCCCTATTTTGAATGTTAATTTAAAGTTTATTTTTTATTCATTTATTTATTTAAAACTTTATGCACATAGAGTACAGAGGCGGACTTAATGCCATAGGCATTCTCTGCCAGTCAACCTTCGGGTGATGTAGAGAAAATAGGAAGTAGGTGCATTAAAAATATTACAGTTTATTAGGTAAATTTGTGAACTAAATATCAGACAAAAATACATAAACAAAGTATATAGGATAAAATACATATCATAAACATACATACAAATATGTACACAAACAACATATACATACATACATACATACATACATACATACAAATAAAAAACATAGTAACGATTTAGATGATAAATTATCAGCAAGTTCATTCTGCTAGTTGTTCAAAAAGGTACTCCTTTACTTTCACTTTGAATGAGTAACGATTGGTGGCCATCCTGATTTCGAGGGGAAGCGCATTCCAAAGAAGAACAGACTGAACGAAAAAAGAAGAGCCTACAAACTCTGTGGTATGAGAGGGACAAAGAAGAAGAAGATTATTTAAGGAACGAAGGTTTCTATCATGATTACTACTTAAATATTGGAAATATGATGTTAAATACGGTGGAGAAGATGGGGAATTAAGAATGGTAAACAGGGCAGTGAGGGCTCGCAACATACGGCGCTGACGAATAGGCAACCACTTAAGCTGAGAACGGAAAGAGGACACATGGTCGTATTTACGAAGATTAAATATAAATCGAATGCAGTTATTAAGAAGACGGTCTAATTTATCGAGAAGGTCTGCATTCAGGTCATAGTAGCACACATCACCATAGTCGATTATTGGGAATATGAGAGTTTGCATGAGCATTGTCTTGGTTTTCGCAGGAAGAAAATTTTTTAAGCGATATAATGCACGGAGGGTACCAGTAACCCTCTGGCACAAATTTGTAACCTGATCGCGCCAGTTCAATGTAGAATCAAGATGTAGGCCCAGGTCTTTCACCGATTGACAAACAGGTATAGTAGTACCGTTAAAAGTAACAGCTGGGAGCGTCTCAGTGTCTACTCTACTCATCAATCGGTGGCTACCGATTATAATGGCTTGACATTTTGAAGGATTTACTGACAAGCCAAACCTTTGAGACCATACTTCTATAGATTTGAGGTCTCTGTTGACCATGTCGATGGCCGATGATATATTCTCAACCCTAGCTTGAGAGTACATCTGCAGGTCGTCGGCATACAGATGATACGCACACTGAAGTTCCTGGGTTAGGAGATTAATAAACAGAGAAAATAGCAAAGGAGAAAGTATACCGCCTTGAGGAACACCAGAGTCAAGATCATTCCAGCTTGATGATAGCTCGTCGACACGAACAGACTGCTGGCGTCCCTGAAGATAAGATGAGAACCATTCCAGTGCATCAGGTGAGATCATAAGATAGGAAAGGATAGATAAGAGAATATCATGATTGACGGTATTGAAAGCATTTGAGAAGTCAACCAGTACTAAGACAGTCAGTTTTGCGTCTTCCATTGCTGCTCTAATATCGCCAGTCACTTTAAGGAGAGCGGAGGTAGTACTGTAACCAGGCCTAAAACCGGATTGTAGAGGGCTTAACAGCTTATTTTTGTAAATAAAACTGGATAACTGTTTAAGCACGCAGGATTCTAGCACTTTAGAGAGGAAGGGAAGAATGGATATGGGTCTAAAATGATTGGGAAGTGTGGGATTTGCAATTTTGGGTAGAGGAATGACATAGGCTTTGCGCCAAAGTGATGGGAAGATTCCGGAATCTAAAGAATAATTGATAATATGAGAGATAACAGGCAAGAGTGGATCAAGGATTGTTGTGACCATGCGCCTGCTAATTTGATCACAACCAACGGCATCAGATTTAATGGAAAGAATGATTTTTTTGATCTCATCTGATGCAACTGGAAAAAAGTGGAAAGGATTAATATTAGGGCAGTCTAAGCCTGCCAAGTAATCAACAGTGCGATATTTGGTTTGGTGATCCAGGTAAGCAGAGGTTGAAAAATGACGGTTTATGTCATCCAAACCAACTATCTTCTGCAGATTCGTGGGTCGCCGTTTACCAATACCCAGAGTTCCAAGAAACTTCCAGGTGTTGGCCGGGGAAGAACAGGTGATGTTGTCGAGAATGTATCGGCGTTTGGCGTTACGTATCATCTGATTACACCGATTCCTTGCAGCTTTGTACAGGTTCCACTTTTCCCCTGTACGATCTTTTTTAAGTTTACAAAAGGCCCTATCTCTTCGCCGCATAGCCTTGAGAACAGCCTCCGTCATCCAGGGTGCAGGTGGTCTCTTAAGTCTAATTTTCCTAATAGGAGCATGGCAATCATAAAGAGCAATAAGTGCATTGTTAAAATGATTTACTTTATCGTCTACACTTGACGCCTTCGTTACGATGTCCCAGTTTAGTTCCGAAGCATCCCTATGAAGCCTATCTACATCCATACGACCAAAACAACGCATGTGCAATACTCTGGGAGGGGGTTTGGGTGGTTTTAGGACGTACGAGAGGAATATAAGGTCGTGATTGGAAAATCCAGGCGCAGTAATTTGACCATGGTTACGGACGAGTGTTGGGACTGAAGTAATTATTAAATCTAGCCAAGTGTCTGCTCCCTGGCTATTGAAATGGGTTGGTTGAAGGGGCAAGATCTGCAAGCTGGCAGATTCGACAATTTGAAGGAGTTTGCGGGAACGTGAGGAGTGATGGACAAGGTCTGTATTGAAATCGCCCATGATGACGTGATGTGCATATTCTGACCCTAAAGATTCCAGTACTGTTTCCAGGCTGGAGAAGTAGTCGATAGTAGGAGGACAATAAACAACACCTAGTAACAATTTGGCTCCTCTGACAAAAACTTCGAGGAAAAGGAATTCTGCGTCAGCGGAATAAGAAGCGGAAGAAGCAGCTAAAATTTTATAGGGGAGGGAACAGTGAATATAAATAGCTACACCGCCACCTCTTTTCGCGTTTCGGTCATTCCGAACAAGGACATAACCTGGAAGAGAATATGATGTAGAAGCAAGATTAGGTTTGAGCCAACTCTCAGAGATCAGGATGGCGTGCACGTTGGTGTCAACGAAAGCTTCTGTCAAATCACTAAAGTGGCTAGGCACGCTCTGTGCATTTATGTGACAAACATTAAGCGAGTGTTTCGATTGGTGGTTAAATGTCGCACGTAAGCGGTCACCTAGTGTTTCCGGTAACGAGGCATAACTTTCGTCACCAGAGGATATTGCAGACTCGTAGGCAGAATTATTGGAATCATAATCGTCATCTATCATAATCACTTCAACAAATAGACAATAAGACTATAATATAAATATTACAAAAATAAATGTATATATATAAATTAATATAATATTTGTATAATAAATATGTATAATTACTATGACTTACTAAGTTGGCGCGAAGACGTTCCTCTACACCACCCACCAGCTAACACTACACGTAATAAAAACAAAAAAAACTTAACACAATAGTACACACAATTAACAAAACGCACTTTAAAAGAAGAAAAAAGTGCAAGTGTAAACGTAGTATTAAAGTACACGCTTAGCATTTCTGAACGCAACCTGCTATCCCAAACGTCATATTGACAGTGTCATATTTGTAAATTTGTAAAGGTTGACAAAATTATAATTTAAGTGAAGGTTTTGAAACATCGAAAAACTATATGGTTGTGGGTAATTACTTAATGTGACAATACAGAATGAAATGTTGTTTACCTACCTATTGAACAACAGGTTACGTACAGAAGAAACATGTCAACACTGGAACTACAAATAAATTTAAATAGTTTGAAGTCACTAATGCCGGATGAATTAAACCTTGACAGAGCCATTCTTGTGTTTCCCGGGCGAAGCAATGTTCTTGGTGCTACTTCTATGAGAAACAGTGGCACTAACAGCTTTCGGGTACCTAGACATCAGGGGGACCAATTCTTCCATAGTGTTGATCTTGAGCCGGTTACCTTCAGGGACCTTGATCAGTATTGTGCCGTCTTGCGTCCAACATGCGCGAGTACCAAAATGAAGCCTGGCCTTTGCAAATACTGTTTGCCTAGCTTTGGTCAAGAATTCTCTCATTGAAATGGAGGAGCCTTTAAGAGCAGTCTTAGATCTCCAGACAGATGACCTGATCTCCGTGCTACGAAACCTCACCAAAATAGGCCGGTGATGATCCTTGCTGGGTGTCCCCAGCCTGTGGCATACAGTTAATGATTCTGCAGAGTAGGTTTTCAGTTGCAGTTTATTATTTATAACATCAAGAACAATCCTGCCACAGTCTTCGCCGTCCGACTCTGCAACTCCCATCAATAGAAGGGCCTTGCGCCTATGCCTTGTCTCAATAGCATCAACAGCACTAGAGCATTCAGTTATCTGCCTCCGCAGCAGTCCAAGCATGCTATACATAAGTTCCCGGAAAGTACGGAACTCTTCTGCTACTCTGGCAACTGTGTCTTTTGTGGGTGCGGTGCAGTGAAGTTGTGCCTCCAGCTCTTCCATCCTCTTAGTGAAGCATTCCTCCAACGACTTTTGTGCAGCCTCAATGTCTACAAGTTGTGACATATTGTAGTGTAGTGAAAAGTGCCGGTAGGTGGTGTTCCTAAAGTATCAGAATCCTCACATAAGCTGTCACCAACGTAAGTGCTATGACTTTAAGTTATATACAGCAGATATTTGATGTATTTAACAGAAAAATAAAGATATTTTTATTTTTAAAACTTTTTGCAAACTACTACTGTGTATTTACTTTTTTAACACCTACCGCCGAAAAAAGCGTTCATACCTTTGCGGAAACTCCCACGGGTCTCCTCACCGGGGCCGGCCGTGAAGTGGTATGTCAGAATCGAACCTAGTAGAACCACACAGTGTTCTGATATATATCGGTTTATTTCAAGAGACTCGGTTGAATGAAGGAATGTAGTCCCTCCTTCCATCAGAGACGCGAGAAATTTCTTTTATGTTTATTTTTTTTTAAAAGAACTCCCGCATTAGGAATGGCATACAAAGAACGGGCACTAAGAACACCCAGACTCAGGTGGGAATCGAACCCACGACCGTGTAGCAGTCAGGATCACAAACCACTAGGCCAACAGGCCAGTAAAATTTCGTCTTTTGTTTCGTTTGTTTCGTTATAGAAGAAACAATTTGTGTAACCTAAAGCTTTAAGTATGTTACCCAGTGTGCATCATACGCTTGGAAAGCTTTCATCGTATCTATCCTAGAATTTACTAGAGCGAGTGTTAAGAGAGGCAATTGGTTTTGCAATTAAGTCCACATCTTATCTTGAACGTGTTTATTGTGGTTATTTTAAATAACAACTTTAAAAAGAGAGTAAAATTTATTAACGTTTATTTTGTGGACTTAGAAATTTCATATTTTTACAAGTCCAAGTGGAAATAACGGTAATTTTGCCATACTACATTGAACTTATACCACCTCGGGTTCCTTAGAAAAATGATCTTGAGTAATACACAGACGGAAACCGAAACAACATTGGAAGCAACCCTAGATGGATTCTGTTTTTTTAATTTATTTTTTTTATTCAATACAGGTTAATAATAATGTATTTAGTCACAGACACACAAGTACTACAGTTTATATGCACCAATAAACGCTTATCACAAACACATAATAACAAAATAACCATAAATTTTTGACTGATGTTGTGCTTAACACACATAGTTTAGTCCAAAGGGGGGCAAAATTTTTATTCCCGGGAAGGGGGGGGGGGTAGCAAAATTTGATTTTGTCGATCCAGGGGGGCAAGTCATATTTGTGTGAACCCAATCCTAACACAAGCATTTCGCTTAGCTAGAGGGGTTGACAAGCATACTAGTAATGTGTGACCAACGTTACTAGTATTCTTATAAATATATATAGATATATATATTGTAATGATGGGGATTCGGTCCCGGTTTCTGATGAGAGGATGTTAATTAAAAGATTAAACAATTATTTATAAATGGCATTGCAATAGAATTTAAAATATTAACACATATATCTATAATCACAATCAAACAAATCCTTGAACAAATCAAATATTTCTTGTACGGACTGTACCACCATAGTCTTCTATTCCTATATTCAAATCTTTACTAAAACATTCAAGTTTGGCGCCACCACCCAAGACCTCCGTGCCTTATCAAGGAGTTTTAATAGAAGAAACTTACAAACGGCGCGTAAGGTCTCATCACAACAATATATACCTCATTACTATGGGCATAATGGCGTTTAAGTTATTTTCTAGCCAAAGCAGCCTCATATTTAGGTTTAGTCAAATTATTGAGCCCTTATATTCTCGATATAAAAAACTCTATGATAATTAGTAAAGTCTCTAATCGCAACTAAAGTAGTCGCTTAGGCAACGTGATAACTTATTACGTGCACAGCCAGTGCACGTAATAAGTTCGTGTTATGCATGAACAAAAAGAAATTCCGCTCACGCCGCCGTCCCTGGTGTGAACGATAAGCTTCCGGTTTGTGCTCTGAAGGGAACATGAAATGTAATTAAGGATCAAAATGAGACGTGAAAATATTTATGTATTCATGTAACCTTCACGAGTTAAAAAAACCTACGATGGCCATTTTTGAAAAATTTATTAGGTACTACGTGATCTTGGATGGACAACGATTCCGAAATATAACTTATTAATATACCTTAATACATATAGTCACTACATAATATAAAACAAAGTCCCCGGCCGCGTCTGTCTGTCTGTTGGTGATAAACTCAAAAACTACTGAACGGATTTTCATGCGGTTTTCACTAATAGACAGAGTGATTCATGAGGAAGGTTTACGTGTATAATTTGTTAAGGTTTTGTGTAAATTGGTTGAAATATGATGATGATTGTTGAAGATGTATCTGCTACCCCTGCGAAGCCGGGGCGGGTTGCTAGTTAAATATATAGAAAATTTAGTTTTTAAGCGAAAAATTAAGCTTTACATAATAATCATCGGAGAGATTCTATTGAAATTTTGGTCAAATTATTTGCAATAACCGTGTCAACACAGGTTATAAATATCGCCTTATTTGCCACGGAGCACAATAAACCAATATAAAAAGACGGTTAGATAAATTGAAATAGGTGTTTGTCTGCCATCTCGCCTGATGGACGGAGTGACGATGAAAACAAAGATGGTACACGACTATCCAAGAGAAACTTATTCGCTCGATTTTTTAACGTTCCAGGACTCCGTCTGGAAAAATGGACGCAGGAAATTCATTCCAGACTTTGGTGACTAGAACCAACGCTTTGAGTAGTCAAAGCGTTTATATGAAATGTGAATTTGGAACTTCTGTACATCTAGTAATACTATGAGTGAAGGGCAAGGGTACAATTAATTTCACAATATTATCGCCATTCGTTGTTCAAAACTATTTGCTTCTGAGATCTCGATATCTCGTTGCACTGTTTCGCAGTTAGGTTTAGTTTATTTTATTTATTATATCAATGTACAATGGCGGACTTAATGCAATTGGCATTCTCTACCAGTTTACCCTAGGGTGGTGTAGAAATGGGTGAAGTTGGTGCTCTAAATTTAGATTACAAACTTTAGAAAAAATGAAACACAAATAAATACCAAAACAAAAAAGAAACGAGGAGTAAAATATGGGAATATATAAATATATACACATATACATACACACATACATAAAAATACACATACGTGCATATTTACATACACATTATTATAATTTATAAAGTATTAATGTTGTGATGATCCTGCTAAGTTGAGAGAGGAGAGATCGTACCTTCGCCTTGAACGATAGGCGACTGGGTGCTATTCTGATTTCCTGAGGTAGAGTGTTCCAGAGGAGAACAGGATGTATGAAGAAGGAAGAATGGACACATGCAGAAGTATGAGAGGGGCATAACAGAAGAAGATTATTTTGTAGAATTTAGGTGACATTGACCGTTTATGTTTCATCGTATCAAGAGTAATTTATTATTTTGAAAATGTGTTTATTAAAGAAATATCAACTTTTTTGGAATCATATTCGCGGATACTGTAAAGAATCAATTTACTAAATATATCATTTGAATAAAGATACATGCGAAAATATTGTAATAGGCAATCGTCTAATAATAAGTAATTGAAATCTTTATTATCTTTTGTAGGCATATTTTAGTGCTGCTGAAGAATACGCCTCTGTTCCATTTTATTAAATAACGGAGTCAGAAAAGAAAAGATAAATTAAATTGCTGTTGAATCTCCTTTCTATAAAGTAATTAAAACTTCTAAATTGATAATTTTGTTAATACAAAGGGCTTTTCATTATTTTATCATAAACATTTTAAATCCTACTTATTGCATTATTTAATAGCTAGGCTAGAAATTAAATTATTTACAAAGTGGCTTTGTTGAACCCCGGTGGGCTTAGTATTAAGCGTAAAATACTACAGCATTAAAAAACAACTCCTTTATGTTTTAAGTCCAGATGTGAGAAAAGAGAAGTATTACATAAAATAAATAAAAGAAAAACAAAATTTGACACTTTACAAACTTAACACAAAAAAAATAAGAGGTGAGAATAAAAAAAAAATATTTATTATAACATCTTACTTTTTACGAGTATGGTACGTATGCAAAATTTAAAAAATGTGACTTCAAATTAGTGTAGAAATTGACACATTTCACAAAAAAATTCATTACATTCATAGAAAGATCCTATCTCTAGGATAGGCAAAAAACAAGTATTCAAATGGCCGTACTTAACGTAGTTTGGTCTATTGGGCCAAGCTTAATTTCAGCAGTCAGGGTGCTGAAAATACAACTGACAATGCGTGTGGTAGTAAAGTGGTGGCTTAATTCTGCCTAAACTTGTGATTTTCCCGCCACAATTCGAAACAAACAAAGCAATTAAGTCAAATTTAATTTGCCAACTTTTCCATGATAAATAATAATGTTGGGCAAAACCAAAAGTTTATGAATTTGTAATTTATTTCTGCCCTAATGAGATATAAGAGATTAAGGCGAAAACTTTATAAGACACCGCTAATGATCCTTTATCTGCTAGTATAATTTATAGATTATAAATTATTGATAACATAAGGAAACTGTTTAGGTTGAAACAGTTTATAGATGGTTATCTGAAAAGTTTGAAATGAAATAGAGAAGAGTGAAATAAAATAAGGAAAACTAAAGGTATTCTATTTTTTTTATTTATTAATGCAAGCAAAAAAGGGTTACTCATACCTGTAGTACAATAGATGGCTTACTTTTGATAAATGAGGCAAAAATTGAGGTTTTAATTGGGACCTATAAACGGTGATAGGCGATATCATTGGTGATACCAAAAATTGGACATAATTAATATTATGTCCATTTTTGTTATCACGTAACTTTATAAATAAAGTATAAGTGGTAGGTATTCGAGAATATGAAAAAAGGTCTAAACATTGTCTCGGAAATCTGTCGAAGTTAATTAAATTCTATTCTTACCTACAAATAATAAAAGGCTTTTTTATAATCATAAATTAAAAACTTAAAATACTCGTACCCCGACTCATAAATCCTTTCAACGATTAGAAAAATAAAACGAATGGCAGAACAAATTTCCTTGAATGATATTCAAATCTCATTCAAGTCACCTTTCAAACAAAAGAAACCGCACTCAAATCGGTTCATCCGCTTGGGTGCTATTATACTTTAGACCGACACACAAATACTCATATATACAGGTGGGGGTTAATTAAAACATTATGTTTTAATAAGTCAAGAAGAGAAATATCATATCTTTACTTATTAAAATATGCTTTTTTTTTATTTTACCTACTTAAAATATCTACTATAGCTTAATATTATTGTATATTATATTGTATAATCTTATTGTATAAGGAATAGTCTAACAAAGAAAAATACTGATAAAGATTAATTTATACTAATATTATAAAGCTGAAGAGGGTGTTTGTTTGTTTGGTTGAACGCGTTATTCTCAGGAACTACTGGTTCGAATTAAAAAAATATTTGAATGTTGTATAGTCCATTTATCGAGGAAGGCTATAGGCTATATAACATCACGCTACAACCAATAGGAGCGGAACAGTGACCATAAACGCTGGTGAAACTGCGGAGACGGATAGTTTAATTATAAATCGGAAAGTATTTGTAAAAATGCACGAACTGACCTAAATACACCAAACTTCTTTAAGCAACGTTATAAACACGTTTTAAACCTCAATAAATCACAAGGTTTTAATTTTAGCGAACTTTCCAAGAACCTTCAAGGGATACTATAGCAAAACTTTACCCGTGACTACTTAAAATTCTGCCTACACAGTTGGGAAGGGAGTTACGAAGACCACGTGACTGCACATACATTTATATTTTACTGCAGATGTCTTGATATGCTTGAACTAAATTTGACCTAGTTTTTTACAACCCAAGCTCTACTTGAAAATGCTAAGTTAGTGCTTGCTGTAGACTAGTTCAGGTACAAGTTGAAACTCTTCTAATGACGTGATGTATTTGTGTTTAGACAGATACGTTCGTCACCCCTATAGAACTGCACATGTAAAATGATCGCAACGCAAAAATAACACCTATGGTAACCGGTTACCGGTCGTTATTTAAAAACAATTAAATACAACTTTAACATTTTTACAAACAATTATTCTAAAATGAAAATAAAACGGAAAAACCACTTCCGCATCGTCTACTGTCCTACTGTCTTTATCTTTTGTCTATGTGTATTTTGTATGAGATAGCGGGCAAACGAGCAGACAACTCATCTGATGGTAAGTGCATTACCGACCTTTAACGTGGGAGTAGGGAAAGGGGGGAGGGGAAGAAGGAGAGAGGGAGGAAAGGGGAAGAGGGAAGGGTTATGGAGTCCGGTAACCTCATTTATTTGGCGAAACACAACAAGCATTGCTTAACTCCTGGTTTTCTGTGAGGCCGTGGTATCACTGCGGTCGAGCCGGCCCATACATGCCGAAGCATGGCTCTCCTACTTATGTCTCATGTCTCCCCCCCCATTGCTTCTTTATGAACCTTTTTTTAACTTAAATGGTAGCCAACAACTGATTCTTACAATAATAGGTGTGTTATACACACTACCATAAAAAATATTAACCTCATCCAAGTCATAATGTATCTTAATAACGTCAAAAGAATGTCATGACAGGTTGGTTGGCCAGAGCTGGTAGGCTCTACATATTCCATTATCAACCTGGCAAATTACCAGGAAATAAAAAGTCACAATCACTTTCTTTTCGTATTGTATCTGAACGATCAGTTAGAAATGTTGTAGTTAAAGAAAAAAAACCTTTACCTTTACAGCGAGAACATTTAAACATCAAAAACAAAATTGTAGTATATTGAGTTAAGATTAACTTTAATACTACTAATACCATAACTGTACTAGATCATTTCCTTAAACATAATAATTCTTGCATAAGTACCTAAATAAAAAAAAATAACCGCCTAACGTAGCCACGTCAAGAATGAAGCGCAATGACACATCATCTTCACAGATTACCTAATTTATAGTTTGGGAAGTATGTTTTAAGTTACTTTTTTCTTTTTTTTATTTGGTTTGTGATGTAGTAATTGTTAATGCTATTTAGATATTAATTTATTTATTATTATTTTATTTTACTTTATCATAACATTATTATATAAAAATCCTGTCACTGAAAATAATGTATGTATGTAAGCTAAGATTTACAATTACAACATATTTTCTTTCTTCTTTCTTTCTGAGAAGAGTATTCTTGTCACAAAGACATGAAATTCTTAAAGTAATCTATTAACATAATATAATTATATTTAGTATACTGTAAATTAAATGTCGTAGCTCTTGTAAAATTTGGGCTTTAAATTATTAAGTGTTAAAGTTCTCTTGTAGTACAATTAGTAATAAAAATCTTAACTTAAAACAGCCCTGCGTTTTAATGTCTCTTGTTATTAACTTAAAATGCATAGTAGCGAGCTCATTATCAGATACATACTTTAAAATTTATAAGATCTAAGATAAAATAAGATGAAAAGTATAATACAAGAGATGGAGGCCGCAATTAGAGCAGATTACACATTTATAATCTTGCTCCCGGTCGGCGTCAGTCTATTCTTATTGCAAAAAGGTTTTAGGGATTTATTTAAAAGACTACAATAGGTCGAACGCTCCACTAAGCACACAACGCGTTGTTCGTCACAATCACATAAAGTAATATTCAAAAAGAAAATAAATTCACAATAAAATACCTCTTTGCAAGAAAAATATACCGACGGTGGCTGAGAGCTTTCTACTTGAATATGTTCATAGGATTTGAATCATACCCAGCTCTCTATACAATATCTACCAATGGGAACTTCTATTGGGTAAATTCGAATTCACCACTCAGACTTCTAATGGGAATCTACTCAGACTTGGTCCGTTTATATCTTTCTTATTTAAAGTTTTTTTAATAGGGACAGTTTAGATAAATCGTAATCTATGTAAACCTTTTTTGAGAAGGTTTAGCAGATTTAATTTTTTCATAAAGTCCAACGTCGCAACCTTCTAACGCAGTATTTTTTTTAATAAAGGGGTAATGATATAGGGACAGTGTCGACGCCGTAATTTGCATACAAAGGTGCAGCATTCGCCCGGCGCAGCAGTAGTCTCTCCACAAGTAATGAGTTAGGTTATCTAATATTTAAGTATATATTTATAAGTTGTACCAAAATGTATGTATGTGAAGTATATATTTTATATCAAGAAGTCCGCATATCATTTGTGCACTTTTGCTATGTGGAAAAAGCACTGAGCTCATCACTGTCACGCTAATAATACATATATAGATCCACTAGAGGGTGTTAATCTAAACATTGAGTTCTGTCAGCTCCTTATTAATTAATGTCACCAACCTGATAATGTAACGTTTTAAGTGCGTCGTTTCGTTTACGTTTTCACTTCTGTCGGCAGTCCCATGACTACCTTTTTTTAGATGTAGGGATAGTGTTGACGTAGTAATTTGTATACGAAGGCGCGAGCATTCGCCCAGCGAAGCAGTCGTCGCTCCACAAGTAATGAGTTAGGTTGTCTAATAATATAAGTATAAAATATTTATAAGTGGTACAAACATGTAGGTATGTATGTGAAATATATTTTATATCAAGAAATCCGCATATCATTGAACACAACCCTACAAATTCAAACAAAAAACCACTTTAAAAGTAAGCCTTAAATAACCGTCCTGGCCTTCATAGCACGTTTCAATACCTTACTAATACCTCTAATACCTTTCGCAATCAAATATTACTTGATATTTTTATGTGAAGCATGTGTTGGTTGTAAAAAATAAAATATGAGACTAAAAATATCTACAGTAGTATTTTTGTCAAGCGAGAGTTGTCTGTAAAAAAATAATAAGTTTTTTTTTTTGCATACCTATCGACCCATTTTTATGTTTGAATTATTTCACTATATTTGTCCAAATAATCTTGTGTCAAAATTGGTCCAGCCGTTTTGGAGATTAGACAAACAAACAGACAGAAAATTACTTGTGCATACATTTTAACATAACAAAAATACAGTTAAATTTTATTTGTTTGTATAAATGTAAATGTACTGAGATTCTCGTTACTCTTTTTATGGACAAATTGTGAAAAACCTTTTTGCATGATCATTATTTTTCAGATGATAATGATATCGTTAACATTTTTGCTGGCAACTTTGAGTGTTGAACTGTACATGGAAACTATATATTTTATATATTGTGTTGATATATACTATTTAAGGCAGATTACACACTACCATTTTTCTGATGACATAATAGATAACATAATAATGCTAACGTACAGTAAGCTTTCTTATTTAGAACTCTAAAATAAATAGAGACTATTGCAAGTCACTACATATTATAAAACAAAGACTGCGCGAATAACTTCGCGATAAACTGAAAAACCACTGAACGGATTTTCATGCGGCGGACTGATTCATGAGAAAGTTTTAGGTGTAAAATTTGCTAACGTTTTGTGTAAATTGGTTGAAGTATGATGATGATTGTTGAAGGTGTCTCTGCTATCCGTGCGAAGCCGGGGCGGGTTGCTAGGACGCAATATTTATGTACATTGGGTATTCTAATCAATTATGGGTTGAATACATGCGAGTTTATGTTCTATTTGTATCCAAGAAGTTTTGTTTGCCGGTGGTTTCACTCGCGTTAAATTTACTTGGGAACATTACCTTTTTCTATAGTATAGCTCCTGAGTTGTGTAGCTCTTGAGCGGGTGATCTAAAAGATCTATATCACTCACATCAACATAATGTATCACTCGCTCACACTAGCTCCGAATATATCATTAGCTCAGTTCTTTAGCTCACTAACTCACTAGTTCAGAGAGCTTAACCAATGCTCCGGCTATTTGTTTCATGGATGAGCGAGTGATAGATACCTACTAACCAGTGAGTCCGAGTGTGATAGATGCATTGCATTTGCATAGCCGGCCGAAGAATGAAAGTACAGTACGCGCTTCCCCTAACCCCCTCTTCCACCCTTCCTCTACTACCACCTTTAAGGCCGGCAACACATTTGTGACTCTTGAGTTACAGGTGCCCATGGGCGGCGGTAGTCATTTACCATCAGGTGACCCATCTGCTCGTTTGCCCCTTATACCATAAAAAAAAAATGTAACTATCATAATATTAGCGCGCTACTCTTCACTGACTCACTACATCTGAGAAGTCCAGCGGCATGGACGCCACGCCAGCCTATGTCTAGATGCACTAAAGATTTCACCCCACGAACTCATAGACTACTGTTTTTATCAAAACTGTGAAATTAAATCCACCTGTAGGGCTATAAAAATAGGGCATAAAGTACAATATCAGTTTTCATTGCTGTAATTTGCATGTTATGATTACAATCCAATGACGCACATGGCACACAAAACGCATTAACAATATGTACGGCGAAAGAATGGCATCTTACCTACTTCCTCAATCACTACATATTATAAAACAAAGTCCCCCGCCGCGTCTGTCTGTCTGTCTTTTCACGATAAGCTCAATAGCTACCGAACGGATTTTTATACGGTTGTCACCAATATACAAAGTGATTCATGAGGAAGGTTTAGGTGTATAATTCATTAACGTTTTGTGTAAAATGGCTGAAATATGACAATGATTGTTGAAGAGGTCGGAAAAAATCAATATATGCTTTGCTACCCGTGCGAAGCCGGGGTGGGTTGCTAATTGAGAAATAAACTACCCACTGACTTATGTGACAGTCGCATACCGAATAATATTAAAAATAGACTCAGGGCTTAATTTATAATTCACAACCAGAAATAAATGTATTTATCGACCATACCAAAGAAACTATTGCATATTAACTTGTGTTATATAAAACATCGAAATGTAGCACCAAAACACTTATGTATCGACTACTTATCTGGACGTGATCTAACGGTACATAATATAAACCTTAGTGGTTTTACAGCATCTTAGAAAATAAGACTATTTTATGTAGTTTTAAGCGTTAAAGAAACATGTCCATGTATCCTACTAATCCCATCCCATCCCACTTCCCACTAATATTATAAATGTGAAAGTTTGGATGGATGGATGGATGTTTGTTACTCTTTCACGCAAAAACCACTGAACCGATTGCGATAAAACTTGGTATGTAGCTGGAGACCTGGATTAACACATCGGCTACTTTTTATCCCGATATTCCCACGGGATCGGGACTTACGCGGTTAAAACCACGGGGCGCTGCTAGTACAATATATTACCTTATATAATCCCAGCAATTGTTAGCCCGGATATCAAAGGTATGACCACTGCCAGCTCAACCATAAAAGCTTAACTAACAAACTTTCCAATTTATACGGCTTTTTACTTTTGTCCGGCAACAATAGGAGGACACTACGTCAAATTACGTACCTACACGATGTTTGCAAAGTTTGTTTGGTTTCAACCGCAAACATAAATGATAGGATCCAATTTAAATTGAATAGAAACAGTGGCATTAAAGTTTGTGGAAGGCCGCGGGTTCGATGTAGGGTCGTATAAATTACACAATAAACCAAGGTTTGTTAGTAATCAAGGTCTGATTGTAACTGATCCGGTGACTTTGCTGGAAATCCTAATAAAGCCAGGTTTGACCTTTGTAATGCGTTGTTCAATATACAAGGTTGTGAATGCATTAGAACCAACCCGCGTTTTCTAGCACTTGATCTACAGTCCGATGCCTAAGCTTAAGCTACCGCCGTTTACGTTTATCACTACATATTATAAAACAAAGTCCAACGCCGCGTCTGTCTGCTCGTGATAAACTGAAAAACTACTGAACGGATTTTAATGCGGTTTTCACCAAAAGACAGAGTGATTTATAAGGAAGATTTATTAAGATTTATTTGTGTAAATTGATTGAAACATGTTGATGATTCTAGAAAATGTCTCTGCTACCCGTGCGAAGCCGGAACGGGTTGCTAGTTTCTAATACATTCCTCGCCGACGATTCTCGAACGACTTAGATTAAAGTATTGAGACATAGCCCCTAGCAATAATTCCTCATTTATTCAAAGTCACCCAACAAATTTTAAAGAGTCGTCAATGAAAAATCTTTGGGAGAACCAACGTGACCGACATAGTTTTTGTTATTAGCAATATCAGCGTAGAAATAATGGAATAGTAGAGATTATAGGCAGGCTACATAGTCCAAACAATGAACAACCACCTGAATAAAAAAGGTTCTTGAGTGAAGTTTAGAAGAGTGGCCGTGAGTTTGTTTGCCCGATTTCTTCTTACAAGAACAGAATAGAATAGAATATTCTTTATTGTACACCATAATACATTGAACTACAGTGATTGATCTTCAAGGTTACCTATTATATTACCTATTTACAACACGCAACTTTCAACAAAGCAACCTATTGTTACTGTAACAACGTGTTGATTAAAAAATAGTTGTCAAAAAAAAACGATTTCAGACAATTTTTAAGGTATTTTATGAAAAAAAGATTTTTGACTTTGGAGACCACGAAATGGAAAACTGGTTTTCCAGGTTTCGATAACTTGCTCAAAGTGGCAGAACGAATATTGAACAATTTTGATCAAATGGCTTTCTGTGGAAATCTTTAGGAAAGACCTGGTATTAGCAGTGGACCTACCAGTCCTACGTCTGAGATAATGATTATGATTATTTTGTCAAAATAAGCCCACAGCTCTCATCTTTTCTTTCTACTAGGAAGTGAGGCCGTGAGGCGTTACTACGCCCACGCAGACCCTACTGGGTCTGCTTGGTTCACCAGCTGCGAAGTGGGTCACACAAGTCTACCTGTCGTAGGAAGACTAAACTACACAAATTGGATACTACCCCTTACGGAGAACGCCAAATTTGAACATCAAACCACTTTTTTATCATCGTCATCATTTTCCAACTAAGTTTGTAGGCCTCTACAATTCGAAGCCTTTTAGTATTTGAACAAAAGAGGGTTATACCATACACCTTTATAAATACACTAGCAGCGCCCCGCGGTTTCCCACACGTAACTCCCGATCCTGTAGGAAAATCAGGATAAAAAGTAGTCTAAGTGTTAATCCAGGTCTCCAGCTATCTACATACCAAGTTTAATCGCAATCGGTTTCGTAGTTTTTGCGTGAAAGAGTAACAAACATCCATACATCCATACATCCTCACAAACTTTCACGTTTATAATATTAGTAGGATAAGACTCGAGACAATATTTGACCCCGTTATTTTATCCTGTATAGTTTGGGAACACTGCCAACTCAACCACTTGTGTTTCCTAAATTACTTTACTATGACATTTTATTTTGAAGTTAAGTTATATTTATTATATCTTTCATATCTCGTACACATTCGAAAATGTCAAATTTAACAGCATTACATGCAGAAGTTGCTTCTTATATTTGACTGTGCAAGATAGTATTTAATGTAATTTGAGGGTAGGTGAACAATTTTCATCTATTGAATAGATGCTGAATTGATTCTTAAGACTCATTGTAACTAGACAATTATTGTACAGTTAAGTACACAAGTGATATTTAAGAAAAATACTACTCGTGCTTTTTTTGAAGTTATTACACTTAAAAATATTACACACTTAAAATATTGAAATATTATTAGGCGCACTGCACTATTAGAATTCATTTTTAAATAATGCCATAGCTGCTCAAACAAATTTGGCATTAAAAAAATTACAGTCTGGAGTACGTGAAAAATATAATCTCTCTTTTTAAATGCACAGCAAAACCTACTATTTAGTATTATAAAGATATTTGTACTCGACAGTACCAATCTAGTTATAGTTGTCTGGGGAGTTGTCCCGATGCCAAGCTCCAGATAATTATCAAATATCATTCCTACTACGTTGCGGTCATTATAATGGATTCAGATCATTTTCGGTGTTCCAATTTCATTACTTCTTAGAAATTAATCAGTAAATTTAATATTTGATTAAGATTAGATGTATCTCAAATGATAGAATAGATGTTGCCCGACTGAATAGATGTTGGCGGACTGTTACCTTTTCTACTCTACAGAAGACTGTACTTAAGGAGTTCTTTTGAAAGAATCACCACTACTTGACAAGAGACTTGTAGCAAATGATACGGCTGGTGTTCTTGTTATTAAATAGATTTACCAATTACTTACCACTGTTTGTTTGCACGACAAGTGTATCTTTATTCTAATGATCAATCAATCAGCCTTACTATTATATACTACTTTCTTGAAGTCGTCCGTCCATCTGGGGGTGACCTACCTTCCGTTTACCCATCGCAGTTCTAATTTAAAGATATTAGATAAAAAAATTGAAATAGGCAGTCATATGACTGCGGACAGAAGTAAAAACTTAAAACGACGTATCACATTAGTATGACCGTGACGCGAACCCATAACTCTAATATTAGCACGATAAACTAACTACACACACTAACCTCACAATGTAAACCAAATAATTGTTAAAATAATTATTATTACGTACCAATAATAACTTTTAAATTAATAATGACAATTACTACGTATTAATTGATAATACTAAACACAGCGACTATATCTTTCTCGCTCGGGTACACTCGGCGGTCCCGAGTTCACCCGATCGAGCCTTACAACTCAGAGCGTGACGGATCAGCCTAACTTACTACCTACGAAAACATATGTGTGTGGTGCGCCAAAAGATATTTTTACTTTAAAAATATTAATAACATCTGCCCATAACAATCTGCAGCATCCGCGAGAAAGTCCTAAAGACATTCTCAAAACTAAAATAATTACAGAGTGAGTTACTATCTATTTCAGTTTATTCAACATTTATATGGAAGAAAACATTTCTCTGAATGTAATTGGATTTTCTTCCAAATGATTTGCCAAACAGACGCAGGTAGACTTTCGCGACCTTTCGCTATCCTATTAAAAGTTTTTATCTTATTTTCGGACCAAATGTTTTGTATAACTTTATACTTGTATTGTTCAGTGGATTGGTAGGTTTTTCACTTTCGTATTATTTCATCTTGATCGATAACAGTTTTTGTACACGGGTTGATTCTTTTCTATTATATATTTGAATTAGAAGGTATGTATACTATAAAAAAGTTAATAAAGTAAAAAAAAAAACATTTAAAATGTTGTTGTTAATAATAGATGCAATAAATTTAAAATCTATACTACACTATGTTGTCGCCACATCAAAAACTCTTATATATATAACTGTGTAATAAAGATGAGTAATAGACATTATTATGACTAGTTATATCGGTAAAGCAATGCTATTGGTCGGTTGATAAATATTGATGAAGAGTGAGGTTATAAATGGCTAGGAATGTATTATAACTATCAAACATTAAGATAACAACTTTTATTAATATAAAAAGGGTAAATAATATGTTTTTGTGTTTATCATTAGGCTGAAATTTAAATAAAAGCGTGTGAATAAATAATATGAGAAAAGGCACTTTCTTAAAAAAAATTGTCATCCAACGTGGCAATGTAACTACTTTTCTGTATCACAGAAGTTGGGTAACAAAGAAGGAATTTGTGCTAGTATTGGAGTCTCACCATTGAGGAAATTAGTTTATTTGGTAATAGATGAAAGAAAGAAATAATCATTCCAAATTTTTCAACTCTCTCAACTCAATAATTTAAATCGTTTGACTAACATAGGAGAAGATGATTCTTATTCTTGTGTATTAATAAATAGATAATAATAATGAATATTGAAGTCACATTTATTCACCTCTATAAAAAATATGTATGAAGGGTTCTTAACATAAAACTAAGTGGAGTATGCATCGTGGGCGGTGGTGTACGTGTCTCAGTTTTCTTTATTGTTTAGAGACTTAATAAAACAAGTGCTTTTATCTATCTAGATAAGTTTCCGAGACAGAGTAGTACTTGTTTTAAGACTCGACAAGTGATTATGGTTATTGTCTAGACGGCGAAATCGTAATCTGGTAACATTGTCCTTGATTCTTCAATCTTTTATAATGGAATAGTGAAGTACTCGGAAGCCGGATAATAGATTATCCGGTGTGAAAATATAACAAAAGTATTTCGGTATTTCGCAGATACGTAATTTATAGGCAGAAGTGAGTTAAGACCTATAACTACGGAATCCTTTTGTTTTCTTTGTCAATGCATTATTTTTTTACTGGTTATTGTTCTAGAACACGGATACCTTTTTGAAAATACATAAATTATTATACCTACATAGAGACACGCAGATTAAAGAAAATGGGCATATTGATGCTTTCAAATACTTGCACTAAATACGATTGCAGTCGAATGTATTGCTTAACGCCGCGTCCCTTATGCCAACACTAGAAGCGCCTCGCGGTTTCAAACGCGTAAGTCCCGATCCCGTGGGAATATCGGGATAAAAAGTAGCCTATGCATTAATCCAATCAACCACCAATCGGTTTAGTAGTTTTTGTGTGAAAACATTTACAAACATACATACAAAAACACAAATGTTTAGTTTAGATGAGTTAGTAAAATCAATTGAATGTCAATAAATTTTTGTAGCTGTTTTACTACTATGGTAAACGGGAAATTCAAAGGTAGTCGATGGTGGCGTATGTGTCGGGTCGTTCGGCTCCCTTTGATATGGTTGAGGTGGACGATGGCTGGCGCGTGCGTGCTTCTTGGGAACGAGTGCCGTTACTCGGGGCTGGTCATGTCCGAACTGTTAATACTTAATTAGAGTAATACATTACATTGTCCTCATATTTAATTTGCGCATATAAGCAATGTAACTTGTGAAAAACCTGTTGAAAAATAGTGTCCTTGGAGTTTTTTGCCTGTTCTTCTCCACAGGATCTACGTATTGGAACAAACAACTAGCTTCACGACTGACTTAGTCTGACTGACTAATTGTATTGATTGATTGATTGTAATCATGAGCGTGGTTTCTAACCCACCATTGGTACGTTAAAAACTTGAATTGGTGAAGTTTATAACAACTGAGCCTTTTAATTATACCAATTGTTAATAGAGCAATAGGTTAGGTAGCTTTATTTTTTTTTTAATACATTTTACTATTACTTAAGTTTTGATTTAAAAGCTTGGGCTTAAAGAAGTTGATTTAAAAAAAGGTTGCCTCGAAAGATATTGATTTTTGACGTGACAACGTCTTATAATTCGATGGAGCCTGCTGCACGCACGAAAAAACATGACTCATGCGGCGTTACCTCGCTCTGAGGCGTTCCTATGACGTTGTCACGTTCAACTATCGTCAGTAAACCGACTTTACAGACAACCGATTTTTTTTTTTAAATGTTTATGTTTAATTTTTTTTCTTTTTATTTGTATTTGGTGTACAATAAAGAGTGTAGCGGGGTAATATTTGGGGTTTTAATAAAACTGCAAATTAACGATGTGGAGACTCGTACTGTGCTTTTGTTATAGAAGAATGGGAGGGGTAAACTTAAACTTAACTCGTAGGTTGCAACTTATGTCAATCCTGCACTTGCTATAGCTAATTGAACAGGCGTTGCGTGAACAAAGAGTACTTACTTACTTACTTAATCGGGTGCCGTAATGCTATGGTATAGAAGAGTTACAATCGAAAGAAAATACTATTAAACCATTTTGTTACAGAAATCATGTTCATTTTAGTAACAAAGCAGCCTTGAATCCTTACATGAATATTATTAGCAAAGCTATTATGTTATATTTATTAATTTACGAAGATATAAAAAAAAATATGTTTTCATCTTTGACGAAAGTAGGTCTCAATTTTTTGGTCTTTTTGTGCTTCATAGCTGCCAAAGCCACCAACCCAAAACCCCCAAAAAACCCTACAAACAGAAATTTTTCAGCTTTAATAAAATTACGAAGGTCTGGAGATCGATGGCTCTTGCTCTGTTATGTCGTATGCGTCTATGTCTTGACAGAGAATTCAGTAATAAGAAATCAGCCGTTCAACTTTACCTTACAAGTTTCAGCCTCTGAGTTGTCTGTTGTTTTAGAGTGGGGAGACATTCTGCCTTTCATTTTATAAACCGTAAATCAATCATCATCATCAATCAGCCTATCACAGCTTTTAAAACCATCCAACCACCTATAGAAAAATTATTTTTGCACTAAGAATAAATTCTGTGTCACGGGGGACTTTAAAAACATTGAAACAAAGAACGAAAGACCCAGACATGGGGCAACTATTTGGGAATCACACAAATTTTTGTCTCGTGTGAGAATCGAACTCACAACACTCAGCGCGGCTTAGTGCCTTGGCTGGCTTGATTATTGCACCATCCGCACCATCAAATACCTTCTTCAGATCGTCAGTTAATCTAGTTCGTAAATACTATGTTAAAGTGGGAGAGCCATGCTTCGGCTCGTATGGGCCGGCTCAACCGGAGCGATACGACCTTACAGACATGACCTTACAGAAAACCTCACAACAATGATTGCGTTGTATTTTGCGTGTATAACCTCACTTACAGGTTTAAAGTTAGTAAATATTAAATCGGAGACCCTAAACCTCCCCCCATTTCCCTACTCCCACCCTTCCCCTATTCCCTCCCACCTTCCTGAAAGGCCGGCAACACACTTGTGACTTTTGAGTTACAGGTGTCTATGGGCGAGGGTACTCACTTACCATCAGGTGACCTGTCTGCTCGTTTCCCGCTATACTAAAAAATAATAATAATAACTGTTCACGTTTATACTATGCTGTCATTGCTACGAAGAGCTACGTAACTCTACGAAAGTCTACGTAGCAACTTACACCCTAACTTATTTCCCATTTTCAGGTATATTTCGGTAGTTGGAGCCCTAAAAAGTCCGACAACCTGGTCTAACTACAGAACTTCGATATCCCCAAGTACATAGGGCACACTGAAACTTTTCTACGCTCCTGGCCGCTCATAAATGTTTGAATTTTAAACAAAAGAAACTCAATCATTGATTAAAAAAAATTGTCGGGAAATCGCGTGTCAATTGCTTTTTATCACAAGTTGAAGTTCGTCATCCGTAGCAAAAATGGAAAAAACGCGAAAATATTTTAGGGTGATGATTTTTAATGATTTTAAAAGTTCACTAACTCCGCAAGACTGCACTGGTCGTCTTCAAAATGATTTTGGGAGGGAAGCACCTCATTTGAGCACCGTACGGCGTTGGTACGCAGAATTTGTTCGTGGCCGGATTTCTCTCCATGATGAAATTCGTGAAGGTCAGCCCTCAACTGCGATCACTAAGAAAAATATGCCTACTGTCAGGCAACTAATTGAAGAAAACGGGCGTATCACCTATGAGAAGATTCGAGGGCATTTAAGGATTGGTATGAGCCAAATTCAAACAATCTTACACCAACATTTAAAAGTTAGAAAACTTTGTTGTCGCTGGATTTCCCATGAACTCATGACAACCACCCAGAATAAAAACGGACTCGTGTTGATTGGTGTAAAAAATGTTGTTAAAGTACGATCACGGACCTTCAAATACTGTGTATGACATTCGGAGTGTAAAATTGAAAAATATGTGACGTCACACCAGGGAACGGGGGGGTCACACAAATGTGACCACCTGTGACAAGGACGGGGGGGTCCAAAAACCATGACATTCGTGTGACGTAATTTATGGACGGCCCCTTACTCAGACTGGCTGTTGCCGGGAACTCTGAGCTCTATAACGAAATTTCTATTTATATTTTTAATATACTCCCGCCTCCATATCCCTGAATGAGTAGGCGGTATTACACCCACAATAAGCTTGTTGGAATATATATATATATAGACAACAGGGGTAGAGCAAATTTCCACCCACTAAACACATAACGGATGCCGACCTGCGAAAAACCGAATATCAATTTTAACGACCGAAAAGTTCATTGTAGGACCTCACGATAGCTCGCGAACTTATGCCACGGAACCAGCAGTTTGGTTTATGGATAAAATACATTTTACTAAAGAATAAATTTTAATAGGAATATCTACAGCTCACAGTAAAGCTTAGCTTCTTTGTATGCATTTTGTACTTTGAAATGGTAAATTTTGCATATTTAACGTTTATATGTAGGAAAAGGTCAGAAAATTAAACTTTTTAATCAGTTTCACCTGCGTTTATGGTCACTGCTCCGATCCTACTAGTCGTAACGTGATATTATATAGCTTTATAGCCTTCCTCGATAAATGGGCTTTCCAACAGTATAATAATTTTTCAATTCGAACCAGTAGTTCCTGAAATTAACCAACCGAAGAAACCAACTCTTCAGCTTTATAATATTAGTACTGTAGATATGAAAACGGTCTCAAAAAGGTACGAGATTCTAGTTTATATGTTGATAACGACAGTTCAAATTGTACTGATATAAAACAAAATATTTAAAGTTAGTAAATATTAAAACATTTAAAAATTTAATAACTCTTCATATAAAAATAAGCGGCGGTAGCGTAATGGCTAAGGCATCGGACTTGCGATCAAGTGGTTGCGGGTTCGAACCCCACCCAGTGCACTACCGACGTGAACCCACTCCTAACACAAGCATTTAGCTTAGCTGGAGGGGTTAACAAGAATACTAGTAATGTGTGACCCACGTTACTAGTAGTCTTTAAAAAAAAATAAAAATACTCCTAACCGTAAGCTCTGATAATAATAAACTCCCTTGGGGATTCTCTTTATTAAAACTGTAGCTCCAATATTCTATAACCATTCCTTTTTAAACAAGTACACAGCCTGCCTGATGATAACAGGTTACTAGGGCCTTGGTAATCACGTAAGATAGTTTTTTTTTTATACATACATATTTATACTAATATTATGAAGCTGAAAGGTTTGTTTGTTTGTTTGGTTGAACGCGCTAATCTTAGGAACTACTGGTTCGAATTTATCGATGAACCAATAGGAACAGAGCATCAATGAAAAAGTGTTTAAAAACAGGGAAAAATTTACAAACGAGGACGAAGTTGCACGGGTCAGCTGGTTATACATAAAAACCCAGACCGATGCAAACAGACAGACACACAAATCGGACACCTAGACTTAAACAGGTATTTTCTCAATAAAGCACTTAAAAAAAAATTGCGAAAAACTAACTTCTGTTCTGTATAGATTTATGCTTTTTATATGCAGTTAAGAAAGATATTGTAGGAATCTTGTGTTGTCATCATGTTTTGGGGCTGAAAATTGGATTTTTGTAGTTATTTCCCTATTACTTAACAATGTGTGTATATTTGTTTAATTATTTTGAGTTGAACCCGAGTTGGTAAATTGAGCATCTAGCTTCGAGTAGTGGTGTCATTTTTAAATCTGGTTTATTGGTCGGCAGGTATTGAAATAAGCAATTCGATAGTGTGCATAACTGAAAAATTTAAATTTTTGACTTAGCTTTCTTTAGATCTAGGTGTACAAAATATTTGTACTCAGCGGACACGACACACGAACACACTCAGAGGTCGTGTAATTACTTTTAGATGCTCATTTATCCCACTATATCATACTAATATTACAAAGGCGAAAGTTTGTGAGTGTGTGTGTGTGTGTATGTTTGTTACTCTTTCACGCCAAAACTACAGAACCTATTGCGATGAAACTTGGTATGAAGATAGCTGGAGACCTGGATTAACATATAGGCTACTTTTTATCCCGATAGTCCCACGGGATCGTGACTAACGCTGGTGAATCCGCGTGGCACTGTTAGTTACTTAAAATTTATACTAGCAGCGCCCCGCGGTTTCACCCGCGTAAGTCCCGATCCCGTGGGAATATCAGGATAAAAAGTAGCCTATATATAACAAACATCCATGCATCCAAACTTTCACATGAAAATTAATGACTACGAATATTTTTTTTCTTTCTTTTTTTAATTATTTATTTCTATTGCTTGTGTGTTGTCTATACAATACCACCCTCCGTTCCTAGACTAGCTGATAAATACACCATAACATCAGAATGTCTAACTACAGTTTTTCATAGGGTTGAGACTATTTTCCAATAGTGCCACTTCGTTTTGAAGAGTTTTCTGTGACTCTTGAAGGCACTGTGAGTTGTTACGATATTGATAATCTAAGTCATCAAATGGCGGACCCCAGTCCGGGTCGAGATCGCTGACCTATTTTATGCGGACCTTAGGTAAACAGTAGAATATATAACATTTTCTATTATAAATTAACTTGTATTGAGTACGTAAACACAAAAGTAAGGAAGTCTTTTGTCAGGAGCTTTAGATATAATTGGTGTGTTGTAGAACTGTGTAAGAACTTCACTCCAAACTTTAGACAGAGCAAGGCAACAAGTGTCAGTTTTCATTTGTTTACTATGTAAGAAAATAATATTCAGATTCAGGTTTTTCTTCCCTTGATTTCTTCATTGATATTTATATTATACTATTACTAGCAACCCGCCTAAAACTTCCTCATGAATCACTCTGTCTATTAGTGAAAACCCCATGCAAATCCGTTCCGTAGTTTTTCAGTTTATCTCGAACAGACACACAGACAGACGCGGCGGGGGATTTTGTTTTATAATATGTAGTGATTCATGTGTATCATTCGAATTTTAACAAAGTAAATACACGTAACGAAGTAAAGACTGTGAAAGAAGACGAGGGGGATAGTATGGTGCTTAGAACCTCTTCTGTAAAAGAAGTAGAAACGGACCGCGGCGACCATATTATTAAAAAAACTAATCCCAAATAACACTAATTGGTGATTCCTGATCTAGATATCCATAACACGTCTCTACAGCTTTTGATATCCCTTTTATAAGCCACCCTTATTAATTCTAAAAACGATGAAATATCAGCGTTCCATAATATATATAGATTAACAAGATAGTTTGGATACATACATACCTTTAAACTGGCTGACATTTCGACCAATTTACATCGGCAGTGATCGCCACCTGGCCGATGTAATTTACTAAACCGTTGCGGTAATTCCCACTAACAATTGAACTCATTAACAGTGATAGAACAGAACGACTTAAATCGATCGGCCCGCGTCACTTAGTTACAGCCTGCTATTGACAAAAACATTAGTTATAATAGTATGGTATGACATTCGGTAGAAATATATACCCTCATCTGTTATTTGATGATAGATCTGTTAAAATTTATATGTTAGGGACATATAGCAGACCCCGTAAATATCGTGAAGCGCTAAAAACTTTATGGAAATTCTTAAAAAAATTCTTGAAAATTTAATTTTTTATAAAAGATTTTAGTTTGAAACTGAAAATTTAAACTTGAAAGTTGACCGATACAGGTAATATTTTGTATGAGAAAGGGCTGATATGAATGACGCTATAGGCATTTAATACAGTGAATGTTGATGGAATGTCCAGATTGTTCTGAAAATGTCAACATATAAAAATAAAAAATAATAGTTTAAAAAAACTAAAAAAGCAAAAAATAGAAAATAATTTTTAATAAATTTATTATTGGGAAAAAGCGTCGGGTGCATGCATAGTGTCAATAGCTATAAACATTTTATTGACACTATATGCACCCCACGCTTTTTTCCACTGATAAATTTATCAAAATTTATTTTCTATTTTTTTGTTGGACTTTCTTTAAAAGCGTGCTTTTATAGTTTTTCTAAACATTTTTTTTTTTATCGAATATTGCATTGTCATCAATCTTTTACAGGTGTGCGAAATTTTAATGAAATCTGGCCGTTTAAAGTGTGTCAAAATCACGCCCCAAGGAGTCGGTTACAAACAAACATACAAACATACAAGTGAAGGTAATATAAAGCGTGTAAAAACAAGATCATTGAAAATGACATAAATATTTATGTGTTGTTTAGAAATGTGCACCTACACCAGGAAAAGCAAGCTACACACACACACACACACACACAAACACACACACACACACACACACACACGCACACACAAGTTTTTAAACATTTGAATGATTGGGGACTATCGTTGCGTAGCAATTATAAGGCATTTGAATAAATGGGGACTCTCGCTGCGTGGAAATAAAGTTGAGTATACGTTCACAGGTTTTAGTAAAATTTAGATGCGCTGAGAAATAGATGCCAGTAACAAATAGAACCTTGTTTCGAAGAAGACAAGGTTGATTTCAAATGAAAAAATTAAGTCAGGGTTTAGTTTAGTTAAGTGTACAACAGAATTAGCACCATTGTCAAGGGTACTGAAAAAAGTACATAAAAACTTACAAAAACCTCTTTCTGTTTATACTTATCACAATTCAAAAGTCAGTTCATCATAAAAGTGCGAGATTAAGGATTTATAGTCATTAGTTTCATTAGGCGCTATGCAATGTACGCGGTATTATTATTGTGCGGTACGGTGAATGACCTTCAGCGTTCGGCGCCGTCGAGGCAGCTGATCGCATAAATATTATGTAATTGATTACATTGCAGTTTTTGGCTGTAGGGGGTATTTATTAATTTTTTCTCGGTAAAATATTCTGTTTACTCATTGTGATATCACTTTTGAACAAAAAATAAAATTAAATTATAAACAATGAATATGTATTTTCCGGAAGAGATTCGAATGATTTTCGACTCAGAATGAATACATTATTTCAATATTCGGTACGGTGTTGCTTACACCCTGTATAAAAAAAAAATATGTACGTTTGTTCAAAATCGCAAATCTTTTAAAGTTCTTTCTTGATCGTTTTGATTTTTTACACAACGTTGTAAAAAAAAAAAATGTGTTTTGTTGTTATGAGAATGTGACAATTGGCTAAAAAGACGTTCTGCTACACAGACCACCTGAAAGTTGGAAATTTTGCTAATTAGGCTTACTGCTCATTAGACGTTTCGCGCAATTGGACGTTTTGCTACTTAGACCTTCTGATCGTGAGGCATCTTATGCGCTGCCGTACCGTTCATCCGATCATCATTAAATTTTGCATACACGTTGAAGAAGGAAGATAATTGTAAATTTGAATTTTCCAGTGGTACGGAGATGGACTAGGGTACTTGACATCTGGAAAAAATCTGTTTTCCAGGGACGGACAAATTACTTTTACGCGAGCAAAACCGCGGGCAAAAACTAGTAATATATAACAATGTGGTGTAATGTTTGTGAGGATCCACCTGGACTACATGTGCTGTTAGTCGCCCGGGGACCCGTTGAGCTTCCCTAACCCAATTACAAAGGTGGTGCAAGTAATAAGATTTTAGTGTACTCAATTCTAGGTTCTACCCATGACTAGGCATGTCCGATACATGTCATGAAAATAAATGATTCACCCAACTGTTTAACGTGTGCCATAATTGACGATGTAAAATATATCCTGATGGAGTGTGAACGGAATCGTGATGCCAGGGAAAAAATGGTCTTGAAATTTAAAATAGAAATGCAAAACATAGGCTCATTTATGAGTATTTTGTCAACACTTCTTTCAGACGCTGCAAGAAGACTGTATGAAATTTGTAGGAATTTGTAATCAATGCTTTATTACAATGGGACTGACATATCTCGGATAAAAGTCCTGTAAATAAATAAAAAGAAAAAAAAATTATATATATATATATTAAAGGTGCATATTTAAGTACTGTCATAATAAGAAAAAACGTGTGCATCTCGGGACGCTCGACAGAAGTGGTAACTTAAACTAATCTAAGTTGAACTATTGAGAAAGGGAAGCCAGACAGACTGGCGCCGTAACGCGTTACTTAACGAAGCGGTTTACCCTCCCGTAAAAAGTTATCACTTCAAAACGCATAAGGAGTAAAATTAATTTTGTTATATTTTTCCAGACATTATTGTTGTTTTTGCCAGGTGCACTTGACGTAGACTTAAACAATAAGAACCTATACTATGATTACAAATCGAGACAGCAAGACGCAACATTTTATTTCTGTGAATTTGAATTTCCAAACAGGTTCAATTTCAATTAAGATAACTTAATTGAAATTGAACCTGTTTCTTAAGACTTGTACCATACGCCACGTTAAAAAAGAAGCGTGAACACACATGCACAGTGCTGTTATTTGATATATTGTTGTTGTATACGTATTGCTAGCATATTTACAATCTACATTGTTTCTCGTATCGTCGAAATTCTATTCAATTCTTTAACAAATATTATCGATATTTGCGATGTACGAATATAATATATGTTTGTTTATTGGTTTTCTATTATTATGCTCACGTATTGTTGTGTATATGTGACTAGCCTAGGTATGCGCCGTGGCTTGATGCGTTAACTTTATTTTTTCACTACTTCAGAGTGCATGATAGTGATGCAAAACAACAAGCCTTATTCAGTCCAAAATCAAGTATTTAAATTTGTTGTAGGTGTTAATACGAATTTTAAATATTTATTTATACAACTGAATTGACAATCAATAACACGATCTGATCATAAGAATTTAATGGTTCCTATTAAGTATGGCTATCTTAGTTTTAAGTTATGAATACAGAATGTTATCACTACATATGAGTATAAAACAAAGTCCCCCGCCGAGGCTGTCTGTCTTTTCGCGATAAACTCAATAACTACCTAACGGATTTTCATACGGTTTTCACCGATAGATAGAGTTTAGGTGTATAATTCGTTAAAGTTTTGTGTAAAATGGCTGAAATATGAAGATGGTTGTTGATGTCTAAAAAATCAATATATGCTTTGCTACCCGTGCGAAGCCGGGGCGGGTTGCTGGTGTCCACATAAGCACGCAAGCACACATTCATTCTTGATCGAAGACGCAGACTTAAAAAGTAATGTGCCCAAAGGATACGCATGCACGTAGCATTCACGCACGCACGCACATACGCACGTAAGCACACATGCATTCTTGATCGAAGACGCAGACTCAAAAAGTAATGTTCCCGAGGGATACGCATGCACGTAGCATTCACGCACGCACGCACGCACGCACATACGCACGTAAGCACACATGCATTCTTGATCGAAGACGCATACACAAACAGTACTAGCAGTTCCCGTGCGGCTTCGTTCGCCTGTAAATATTTATATATTTTGTTACCCTAATTCTTTTTTCAAAATAAAAGTGGCCGGAACAAACAGACAGATAGACAGACAAAAATTTTAAAAACTGATTTTACTGAAAACTATTATTTTGACATTACAAACAGACACTTCAATTTTATTTATTTGTATTGATTGATAGAGCTCCTGCTATATTAAAATCACCGACGACGTATTTTTCGGCAGTCAAATCTTAATACATTCGTATTCCTTAAAGAATTCTATCTCTAGTATTATACTCTTGTTTTGTCTTAACAACAAGACAAGGGTCCACTCAATTATTATTCTGACCTTTAACTGTTGCTGTATCAAGAATACATATTCAATATTGTACCAGGCTCGTAGTCAGACAAATAGGACCAAATTAATGTTTACATAAAGCGATTGGCGGACCAACCTCTGTCTAATTGAGGTACATTATCATTTAATTAAGGTATAGGGCTAATACTGATCATAATTACAATACTTTTTACCTTTAAAGCATTTCTTTGTCAGAGAAGGGTACAGAGTTGCATTGAGAGAATATTGTAAGATTAAACCCCACAGCCAATAGTGTTAAGATGCGTGCAACTATAAACCATGTGCATTAACATGTGCGTGTGTTTCGGTAGATTATGCATGGATACGTGTCTGCATTTTCGATCAAGAATGCGTGCGTGCGTGTGTGAATGCTGCGTGCGATCCCGCGTATGTACGTGCTTAATAGCGTGCATGTGTGCTTGCTTTTGTATTATTATATTTTGAATATATGACATTTAATTTAGTATAAAACTTTTATTACGCGACTATCTACTGATGTCGCCACATCAAAAACACACAACAGATAGGGACTTTAATAGACACCTACTTACAAAATAGGAGAGCCATGCTTCGGCACGTATGGGCGTAAATGAATGCGAAAGTCGGTTTGTTTGTTATTCTTCTTTTTGTGTATTTATTTTCAGGGGTACAGAAACCACTTTGTAATAAAAAATTAAGCCGAAAAAAGAATGGCACTGAAAAGGAAAAATAATATTAAAAAATAAACCCTTACTCTAATCTATTTACTTAATAATTATAATGAATTTATTTATTTGTATATTTATACAAATAAATAAATTAATTATTAAGTAAAATAAAATGATACGGTTGCGACGAGACGTGTCCCTTCGCCGAAATGGATATGAATTTAATTTTAATATTATATTTAATAATACTACTAATATTATAAAAGTGAAATTTGTGAGGATGTTTGTTGTTTGTCTTGAATCTGCTGTTTATATCTAATATAACATAAAAAGTATCATATACCTCCTTTCCTTGTATTTGCCGCATGCCTTAAAATAGTCTCTCTGAAGGTGCAAAAAAGGCACCGGTAATAGTTTAGTATAAGGCGGTTATTACGTACTTCAGTTACAAAAGGAATGATAAGATTTTCTGTGTAAGGCCATTTTACATTACATTATTACATTAATATGACTGAACGTTTACTTTTTTACTTACTTTATATTTCATCGTGGGCGTGTATAACTAGAGACTAACTATTGTAGGCGTTCGTATTTTTTATTTGTACTAACCTATAAACTGTTAGACCGTATCGGTCACCCGTCCCCGACTTCCAAATTTAGGTTGGGTGACATAACTGCAGAACAGAGTGTGTTTTTTGCTAATCCTGAAAAGAGTCAGGGGAATATGTTTCTTATACTGTGGAGTCTAATAAAAAAATAGCTTATTATCTATTAGCTATCACCAGCTTTAAGACACTTGATTAACTTGAATTTTTTCACACGTATCAAAACACGATCAAAAAAAAATTCAGAGTAATTATAGTTTTGAAAAAACTAAAAAAACACGTTTAATAGGAAATTAACTAAAAATAGAAAATAATTTTTGATTGTAGAAAAGCGTCGGGTGCTTGATATCAAATGTTACAAATAGTTTATTGGTAGCTATGTATATAGATATAGTAAAATCACCCCATGCTTTTTCACAATAAAAAAGTTTTGTACTATTTATTCCGTTTTAGTTTTAAAGAGTAATTTTGGTTTTTGTTAAACTATAATTTATTTAAATGAAAGGTGTTAGTGTCTCAGAAGTACTTAACTTCTGAGACACTATTTTCAATTATGAAATAGCTCAAAATATATTACGATTATTATTTATTATTAACTTCAGTACATCTACACAAATAAAATGTTCGTAGGCGTTTTGGCTGTGGGTAGTCATTCGCTCCCAACCGTAGTTCTGGCCATGGTTCGGAGCGAGAGCGCATTGAACGCTGTCGCCTCCTTCTGCGAGGAGGTGCTTTCTAAAGAAGGCGGCGGAACGGGAGAGAGAGGGGAGTACTACTCTCTCTCTGCCCGCAACAGACGCACTGGGCGCCGGAGGGCGTTTAATGACCTCCAGCCATCTTAGGAAGTGACCTGCGGACGGCGAACTTATTGAGGAAGTCATCACACCTCACACCAACTTATTGAGGAGGATACAGGCCCGAGAGGCAGCACGCAGTGTTCCGCGTGCCCTCTCAGAGGAGGGCGGCCGATGGGTGATAGTCGCACCGGGTGACCGGACCCGTCTAGGGTGAGACGAGTCAATGCCTGTCGGGGGTTGCGGAAGAATCTAATAGCGATTCTCGCTCCCCTGATCATAGGCAAGTAGTTGAACACCGGGGTGGTTTTTAGTCGGTAGGAGTCCGACAGACCCCTTCGCCTCCCCAAGGCGGAGGACATCCATGTAGGATCTTCCACTTCGTCAACAAAAAACCAAAAAAAAGTTGCACAATGCTTTTTCTGGGCAACGCTAACAAATAAATTTATTGATTTTTTTGTCATTAACTGACCTTTTACTTTTTTACTTACAATTTTTTACAAACTTAAATTCGTCAACTCATCCCAATGGGCCGAGTTTGTTTTGGGACGAGATGACGAATGACCCGTCACCTTAAACCGTAATTATAATATTTACCTATTACTCCCACGATATTTTTATTTTTAGATCAAATACGAGTACGCTTTGTGCTTTCCAAATTTAATTTACCTCAATTAAATTGCTATCAGTTAATTTACCTTAATCGAAAAGAACGGCTCTTGGGTATTATTGGGAATGACAACCGCAACAGGGTACAAGTTGTTGCGCAAGTAATAAGCGAGAAGCGATTATAACAATTTATAATGTTATAATAGTCAATGATAGGCCTCTATAATTCACTTCACTGATCTAAATATTTATAATAATTATTATTGTTCACTATTACTACAGAAAAGGGTAAAATCTATAGAAAATAAAATTTACAGGAGTTTTCATTTTCATTTTTTTTTTATTTCGTCATAAACGACCTTGGAAACATAATCATCGGATATTTCCCGGAAAATGTCTGAATTTGCTAACAGGAACACATCATACATTTATGCACACTTGCTACAAGCATAGACTGCTATTTACACGCACTTTTGTTCTTTAGATAATTTACTTTTATGTTAAAGCATGTCTATGAAGAAAGAACACAGGTCAAAGCCTGTAAAACAGGTTTACTTCTAAATTGTTAAAAAAATAGTAGTCTTTTAGTTTTTTTATGGTATAGGGGGCAAACGTGCAGACGGGTCACCTGATGGTAAGTGACTACCGCCGCCCATGGACACCTGCAACTCAAGAGTCACAAGTGCGTTACCAGCCTTTAACGTAGGAGTACGCTCTTTTCTTGAAGGTTTGAAGGTCGTATCGGTCTCATATTGGCTATACGATGCAAAAAGTTTCTAGAGTGGTAGATTGCCAATTATCCAAGTTATAGGGATGAAATTTTTTTCGCGTTGAATGATGATGGAACACTGCGGCCGATATAAGTCCCAATAATGCCTCGGAGCACTCCCCATAATGCAGGCCATAGAGAATGCAGAGTGAGAGTGAAGCAACATATCTACGCAATGCCAAGGGGTCAAGCCGATTTGAAATATCCTGGCAATCGACGATTCGATTGAATACGGTCCAGAGGGAGAAGCTGGTACTCATTGCGTTGCTATAGCTGTGATGTTTCCATTGGTCTGAACTAACCCTAAGGCGAACCGACCATGATATTTAAAAAAATGCAAAAACGCTGATGATTTAGACCATAAAACTATTCGCCTTGGGTTGATCTGAACTTAAAGGCACTACCTCTGAATTTAGTTTTTCGCCTGTTGATTCCTACTTGTATTGTGGTCTAGTTGACTCAAGTACTTTTAATTTGTGATGCTCGAGAGCTTTACCTTATTGATCATACTTGAGTAATTCTTGATATAAAATGGTTAATCCCCTCTACACTTATTTGAGACCTTTACTTAACCTAATTCAGGCTGTCTTGTATCTTTGTTAGGAGAACAGCACTTAACTTGAAGATTTTTCTTGATTTAAAAATTGTAACATCCCTGAAAACACATTCATTATACAGTGATAAAATAACCTTAAGAATAAGAACGTAAAACGATGTTGGTATACGATTAATTTTTTTTCATAGTATTTTCTTTTGTCTCTAATCCAATACATTATCAACAATATTAGTTTACATCGCTGTCTCACGACCGAACCTCAAAGTCAAATATCATTATCAAAATTCAATATAATACAAACGATGCCGCACCTTCGTTCAAGTTCATTCCTAAAATTCAATATACATCGCCAAGAGGCGTAATCGGCCTACACCTCCGTTCAAGGCGGTATTAAGGCTCCTGTAACGGTAACATAACACAATCTGCACAGCTGGGGTCATTTCATAAAATTTGATGTGACGGTTACGTTCAAAATATAGAATAACCCCTTGGAAGATGGAAGTAATATGTACCTTATTGGTTGAAGGCTTACAGGATTTTTTTATTATTTTTATATGTTTTTTTAACCAACTTTTAAAAATGATCATACGGCCAGTACTATGGTAAGTGGTCGCAAGTATCTATTAAAGTAAACGTGTTGGTAATCTTATCCTTCATGAGCTCTGCCGACCCTTCTTAATTCCAAAAAACCACTAAACTAGGGTCTCTGTGCATGGTTTTAGAGTGGAGGTTTCTGAGCCCTGCAAACACTAAATTGTTTTTTTTAATATATTTAACTAAATTAGCAGACTCGATACCCAACGTTGTTCCACCCAAATATTTGGTGTCATAATTAATTTTGACATTAAAACAAATAAACTAAATTCTTAAAAAATTATTTACACTGTTAAAAAATAAAAATATTTCTGGGAACCGGTTGCAAACACACACAAAAAATATTTTTCGTCTAAAAATGAAATAAGAATCCTAGAACCCGGTTTCAGCGCCACCTACCGGGTCTAATTGTGAATCTAAACCATCCAGGGACCAATTGAAACACACACAAAAAATTTCTTAAATCGGTCCCTCGGTTTAGGAGGAGTGTATATTATATTATTCACATATAGACATGTATAGAATAATTTTATATATGTATAGATACGTCTAACAAAATTGAAATAATTGTAATGTTAAATTGGATAAAAATAACATTTATAGATTCTAGTGTATTCACTTGAATGAGTGTATACATTATATTACACAATGTAATGTATACACTTGGTATTCAGGGACGTACGGGCCAAGTTCTAATAAACCTTGTACTTTTTCTGGCAACTTCACATAACTGCTGTTCTCAGGACTATCTACTCTGCCACGTTGCCGGCTAGTCTAAAATCAAATCTTCAATTGACATGTACAAATGCAAATCATAAGACGAAGTTCCAAACTGTTAAACAGTTTTATTTTTAATACAGCCGTAAGAAGGGGCCGCGTGCGTCACATACTCGAGAGAAAGAGAAATCAGAAAAGGCGCAAACCTAATTACTGTTCTGTATAGGTTTATGCTTTTTATACTCGTATGCAGCTAGAAGAAAGATATTGTAGAAATCTTGTGTTTTAATCATGTTTTGGGCGTAAAATTGGATTTTTGTAGTTATTTCCCTATTGCTTGACAATGTACGTACGTACAATACAATAGACGTTTCGATCGAATTGCACCGATCGTGGTCACGAGTGAGTTTAAATGTTAAAACGTAGTTTAGCAGAAATTACTTTATGTTATGATACTTAAATAATTTATCTCCGTCGTAATGATCGTAGTCCAAGAATCAACCAGTAAAGCAAGCCATGAATAAAATATCGCCTAATCAATAAATTCCGGTAATAAGTTGGATATCTCCAAGCACAACAAACTAATAGGTATAATTTACTTCCAATCTTGACTGTTAGATTAACGAATTGCCCAAGTTGTGGCCACGAAAGGTATGAGAATTTGGCACTGTACGAATTTCCGTTCTTTTTTTTTATGGTATAGGGGGCAAACGGTCAGACGGGTCACCTTATGGTAAATGACTACCGCCACCCATGGGCACCTGTGACACAAGAGTCACAAATGCGTTGCCGCCCTTTGAGGTGGGAGTAGGGGAGAGGGGGAAGAGGGTAGAGGGGAATTAGAGGGGAGAATAGAGGAAGGACGGGAGTGTGCATTGTTTCACTGCCGGTTTTCTGTGAGGCCGTGGTATTGAGCGGAGTCGAGCCCACCCATACGTGCCGAAGCATGGCTCTCCCACGTAACAATATTTCTTTGAGAGTGTAGTTAATAGCAAGTATTAATATCACAGTAAATATAACTTTCTTATTTTAAAAGGCAACAAATAATGATTGCAGGGATTTTTACGAATATGCAAATAATGAACTTGAAGTACGCAAAGACTCAGTGGTCCCACTCACGGAATAGGAGGCAAACTTATTGCCGTCAACCGGGCACTTTGGGAATTATAGATGGGAATATTAGGAGGAAAAGGTAGGTAGGAAGTGCGGGCAATGGAAGGCTGAAGAAAAGGGATATTGTTTACAATAATGGAATGGGAAGTGTAACCCATAGCTCTAGCAGGTCAGGGTCGCAAGCGTCGCCAACTCGAACTAGCTGTTCCCGGGAAGACCGACCTCTCTAACGAACGAACATCAATCATGCCCGGTCCCTATAAACAAGAAACGATTCGTTTTGCTTACGGACGGTACAATATTCAACGAAATTTTACCATCTGTAAGCAAAACGAATCGTTTCTTGGTTATAGGAACCGGACACATATCAAAAACTCTATGAAATGGAAGATTGAATATTACTAACACTAGGAATTGCTCCGCTAACTTCGCAGCCCAACAAAACTCTGCACCAGCGGTATAATATAATTTATTACGATGCAATCAACTCTAAGACATTATTTTATTCCAAAAGTATTTGAAGCTGATGCAAATTATTCCACAGATTGCTATAAACCTACACGATCCACTTCGAAAGTTAGTCCTATCCTATCGCAAATTGAATTAGGCGTTATACGGTGGAAATCCATTATACAAAGATTTTCTTTTTTGTTATTGATGTCGATGTCCGATGGGGCTTGTAAAACTTTTATTCGTTTTTAGCAGAGGTAAGCTGCTATAAGGTCTTCGAAAAATTACGAGGTAAACAAGCATTCGGCCTACCAGAGCGAAATGACATTAATTTACACCATCGATATTAATATGGCATTGCAAATTTTATAAACGGTTACAATGTTCAGGGGGTAAGTAAAGTTAAGTTGAAAGGATATGTGTATAAAACTATGATCAGACCTGCCGTCTTGTACGGTTCTGAAAGTTGGCCCACAAAGAGAACGGATGAGAGACGCCTGCACGTAGCCGAAATTCGAATGTTGAGATGGATGTGTGGTGTGACTAGGATGGACAAGGTGAGAAATGAATATATTAGAGGGAGCCTGAAAGTAGCACCAGTGAAGGAAAAGCTGAGGAGCAATAGGTTATCGTGGTATGGACATGTGATGCGGATAGATGAGCAAACTGTGGTGAAAAGAGTTTTATGTTTGGATGTTGACGGGTACAAGAGAAGAGGACGACCAAAGAAAAGATGGATGGACTGCGTGAGAGAAGATATGGCTAGAAATGGAGTAAGCAGTGAAATGACGAACGATAGAGTAGAATGGAAGAATAAAACATATTGCACCGACCCCAAATAAAATTGGAACAAGGGTAGGCAGATGATGATGATGATGATGAATGTTCAGGGGGTACATATTACTAGTATTGTTGTTAACCCCTTTAGCTAAATGCTTGTGTTGAGAGAGGGTTCACATCCCGGTAGTATAGTGCATGGGGTTCGAACCTGCCACTACTTGATCACAAATCTGACGCCTTAGCCATTTAGCCGCTTGGAATAATAAAGTCACTTGTAAGGCAGTGGCTGGGAGTTACTGTTGCTGCGTTAACGAATTGAAACGAAAATGTTCAGGAATTTGAAAAAGGTTTCGGTGCCTTTTCTTTTTAATCTTTAAAAAATGATTAAATATCCTACATGTCCAACTACCTTTATGTCCAAATAAATAATACCTTAATCAAACTAATATTATAAATGTGAAAGTTTAGATGGATGTTTGTTACTTTTTCAAGCCAAAACTACTGAACCGATTGTAATGAAACTTTGTACCGGAGACCTGAATTAGCATTTAAGTAACTTTTTATCAAGATATTTCCACGGGATTGGGACTTACGCGGTGAAACCCCGGGGCATTGCTAGTAACCTTCATTTGTTAGTACAGGCATAAGACAATAGTTACTTCGTAAGTACAGACTACAGTTGATGTTACAGTATGAAGTTAGTTTCAATATGCTTTGTCCATTACTTTCAGACATCCAATTTTTTCAAAAAAAGTCAGCAATATTTTGAATCTATTCTTAAAAGACTTGTTGGAGCACATAATATAACATACTTACATCAACATATTGTACTTACATTATTGGATATCGTATAATTATATTAAATGCCATAGAGTAATAATAATATAACTCTTTATTGTACACCAGAACCATTATAAAGCAAGATTCATTAAAATTACGGTTTATACAATTGGCGGCCTTATCGCTCTATGGCAATCTCTTACAGGCAACAGGAGAAAAAAAATATGGAATTAAGTTAGGGAAAAATGGAATTATTTTATTATTATATTAGGCACGTTATTAAATTATTTAGAGTAATCCCACTAATAATATAAATTTGAAAGTTTGGATGGATGGATGGATGGATGGATGTTTATTACTCTTTCACGCAAAAACCACTGAAGCGATTGCGATGAAATGGTATTTTACTTATGGCTACTTTTTATCCCGATATTCCCACGGGATCGGGACTCGTGCGGGTGAAACTACAAGGCGCTGCTAGTATAAAATATTCACACAATTATCTTCATTAATGCATGAAGCATTGTGTTGAAAATATATATATTTTTTTTTTAAAAGACAACTCCCGCATTAGGAATTACTCCTGTGTCGCGGGGGACTTTACAAACATACAAACAACGGACACAAAAAATTATCAAATAACGCTCTTGTATGATGAGTAATGATTACTCAATTATTGTACCCTAACCTCAGTTTAATACAGGGGATTTGACAATTGTCTTCTTCACACCTAGATTCCCTCCAACTCAACCAATCTAAGCGGGCAAAAGCTCATATGAATATGTTTTTAGATGAATCGCGTACATCAATTAGAACCGAAGATATGGTTAAAGAAAGCTATGTAAACATAAGAAATGTAATGGAGGAAATCGCGTTTGAGTATAACTTGAGAAGGGTGAGAGTTAAGTGATTCACAATAGGTACTTGATGACAAATCTGTGCATCAATAACTTTAATTTAAAATCAAGCAATTAGATAGAACGGTCTTTTCCTCGTGGCCAAACTAGGTTGCCAAAACGGTTAGGCTACGAAGAAACTTAATTCCTCCGAACCAAACTACAAACAATATCACACTGTACCTAGTCAAATATTAGGAGATGTACCTATTCATTAAAAAAATGTTCATTTAATGTTAAAATTATAACTACTACAAATTTGAATTTTTTGACGCATCTTATCAAGAAAATATCCGACTTTTAGAACGGCCAAATGGACTAATAATAGATTATTTTTTTTATAAATATATAGAATATGATCATCATTGGAGTCCAATTCGAAAAAAAAAACGATGCGACAAAGTCAAAATGATTGTTTTGCGTTTCTAAATGTTTTTTTTATCTAATCAATGGTAAACTGTAAACAGCCTGTGTGTTGACGACCTCTGTATAAGATTCAGTAGATAGCCGGACTTGAAGAGCTCTTGATTCCCTGAACTAATTAGGTGGCTAGAGGAAATGGGCTACAAAATAGAAATAGTGGAATGAAACACAGATCTTTAGATACCAGACAAAGATATACTATTTGATCACAAATTTTCAAAAAGCGTATAAATATATTTTGTTTATAAGGTCAGCAAGTGATACCTATACTATTTTCAACTACATAAACAAATTTTATATTCTTATTTATATACATAGTGTTAGTGAAACGCTCCCGGAAACGAAGGCAGACGATAGTACTAGTGAGACCTTTGGTGATGGTCAAAAAATCGAATCTTAATACAGTTTCTTCAATAAAATATTAATTATGATTAGAGATCGGATAATCGGATGCATATTTATCTAAAGTTATTTTTTGGACAACAAATTATGGAAGCGGCTTCTAAGTATATTTTTATTTTCGAATGCAGTTGTATTGTCGCGTCGCTACTTGCGCAAAAGCAAGTATAATTTGCCGTCTCACTCGCACTCTTACAAAATGCTTACATTTCCTGGGGTTTAATAGGCCCGATTTGACACTTGTTACAACGGAATAAGGTTGTTTTTGCTTCGTCAAAAACCACTGACAATAAGAGTAGGGAAAAGCAACCATTATACGTTGTAACAGAGCAAGTGTCATTTGTGTCAAACTGGGGTTTATTACATCTCACGGAGTATAGGTACACTTAAATTTGAATTTCCCGGAATCGCGGGATTCTTTCGATAAAAAAGTGCTTTCCATAATAGCCAACATCTCAACTTTAGGTAAATATGCATCCGAATATCCGATCTCTAATTATGATTACATGGACATCATAAATCACCTTATTAAAATGAGTGAAATCGATACGCTAGCCGAAACTTTGTACTTTATTAGAACTTTAAGGGAATTCGTTTATTAGGTATTTGAAGGTATTACCTTAACATACAAGTGATATAAAAATCCGTATCACCGTGTTTATTCCATAGCTAACATTATTCATATAAAAATCCGTTTAACATAAATCGTTACCAAACATTTCAACAAAATAATTCGCAAGTTCTAACAAAATTTATTTCACAAAAATTCCAAACAGATTTACTCGAGGTTTTGCCAACAAATTACTAATCTTATTCAATATACGTATGTTTCAACTTTACATACGAAGCGACAGATTATCAAGTAATTCCTTCATGTTCTTTTTGCGACTCTATACAAAATTTGGTAATAAATTTCCATATTGAGTTTCGACTTGTCAAGACTTTCTCATATAATACTTCAAAAAGTTAAATGACTTGTATGTTTTTACAGTGAAAAGTTAAAAAAGGATTTTATATAGAGTTTTTTTTTGAGAATTTCGCCTACACATGTAACTGATAATACAAATTGGTTTAACATTAACATATTTTCGAAAACGATCTTTAAGGCGACGTCAATTAGGTGAAGAAAACCAACCAATAAAACCACAATATTGAGGTAGATACTCGCAAATGCAAATATTACTATATTACAATTTCACATGTTCGCTAATCCCAGGAGTACATTTTTTTTTTATGGTATAGGGGGCAAACGAGCAGACGGGTCACCTGATGGTAAATGACTACCGCCGCCCATGAGGGAAAGGTTAGGGCCTCCGGTAACCTCACTCACGCGGCGAAATGCCAATGCAAGCATTGCTTCACTACCGGTTTTCTGTGAGGCCGTGGTATCGAGCGGAGTCGAGCCGGCCCATACGTGCCGAAGCATGGCTCTCCCACGTTAATAACAAACATAATGTAAAGAGTTACATCCGCCTTGTCTTTTCTTACCAACATAAGAAAGATTCTTATCCAGATATTTACTATCCGTGGCCACTCCCGATCTCGTCTGGCGCTTTTAGTCCGGTCTATTTTTATTTTCCTGTGGCGTTTGCCAACGTACCAGCTCACCCTTTGTAGCATTGTGCATTAATTAATTATTATGATAATCTTACAAAAGGTTTTTACTGGGACAGTGCAGAGTAGCTTAAGGATCATATTTTATAAATAAATTCGCAAAGACTTGGTGACAAAGTAGGAAGTTAAATTGAGACCTTTTTTTTTTTTTTTTTTTTGTGCGTGTGGAAACCCCCTCGGGCCGTCACCCCATCGGGGTTTACGATGGGGCGGTGTGTCGGAATCGAACCGACTAAAACCACACGGTGTGCCGTACTGCGCCTTAAATAGGAGGGATCCGGGAACAGCTTTTATTAAGACATCCGGAACCCTCCTAGCGCCTGCCCGCAAAAGCGCGGGCACCACCTTCGGGTAAAAACCTCTCATTTAGGCGACGTCCAGGCACACGCGGACGCCGCCTCCTCGCGGGGGGCCACTATAGCGGGTGAAGGGGAAAACCCGTCCCGTCCACCCGCGGCCACACTCAGGGCGGCATGAGGCGCTGGTAAGCGCGCCTCCGCCGCCCGGTTCGCCGGCGGCGAATTAGGTCCGAGTGGAGGTCGTCCTCCCGGACCCTTTCCGCCGCCTCCTTCTGCGAGATGACTTCCTCACAGAAGGTTGCGACCGCGGTAAAATTCCTGTCGCTACCGGCCATGGAGCGAATGACAGCCGGTAGCGACAGATCCACTCCGATGACTGCAGTGAGGGCCCGACGCTGCGTCGCCCAACTGGGGCAAACCGCCAGCGTGTGCTGAGCCGAGTCCTCACTGCAGTCGCAGTGGTGACAGGCGGGACACAATTCCCTCCTAGCGACCGAGTGCAGGTACTTCCCGAAGCAGCCGTGCCCGGAAAGAACCTGCGTCAGTCGGAAGGAAAGGGTCCCGTGCTGCCGCCCTGCCCACTCGACGATGACCGGCTGGAGCGCCTCCACGGCGGCAAAGCCAGCACGTGGAGCCTCCAGCCGGGACGACCAACGAGCCATGGTGGCTCGGCGAGCGGCCTCACGCCATTCGCGTACCTCTTCGGGCGGGGGCCGACTGCCGCTTCCCGCCCGGAACTCAGCCGTTCGCCGATATACTTCGGCGAGCACTTCCGCCTCCAAATCCCACGGGGGAGTCCCGGCCAACGCGCACGCCGCCTCTGTTGACACGGTGCGGTATCCGCGTATGGCTCTAACCGCCATCACCCTCTGAGGGCGCCAGAGGCGCGCCCTATTCTGGGCGGTCAGAGCCTCCGCCCACACCGGTGCACCGTACAATGCCATTGACCGGACAACCCCCGTGTACAGCCGTCTTGTAGCGACGCTGGGTCCACCCAAATTGGGCAAGAGTCGCCCAAGGGCGGACGCAGCGGCGACCAGCCTTGGAGCAAGCTGCAGGAAGTGCTCGTCGAAGCGCCACCTACCGTCGAGGATCAGGCCCAGATATTTTATGTGGGCCTGAACCGGTACGAGGACCGAGTTGACCTCGATAGAGGCGCCAGGGGGTGGACCACGACGGGGCCCATGAAATAACAGGGCCTCCGTCTTATCCAGGGCCACCCGCAAACCCAGCGCCTCGATGCGCCCGACCACCAGAGAGACTCCCCTGGTAGCCAGGCACGCCGCCTCCTGAAAGTTTACCCCCCGGGCTGTGACCAAAGTGTCATCGGCGTAACAGATTACGCCGAGCCCGGGGGGGAAGTCGCCTCGAAGGGCCCAGTCGTACCCCATGTTCCACAGGAGTGGTCCAAGGACAGACCCCTGCGGAACACCGCACGACATGGGCCGACGACTCAAAACTCCATCTCGGTCCTCGTACATGACGGTACGCTCCTCTAAATAGTCTGCCACTAGCCGCCTCAGGTACCCTGGCACTCCGTGATAGTGGAGTGCTTCCCTGATGCAGCTAAATGGCAGACTGTTGAACGCGTTGGCGATGTCCAGCGACACCGCCAACAGCACGCCGCCACAGCTCACTACCTCTTCGGTCACGGCCCTCAGGCGCAACATAGCACCGACCGTCGAACGCCCCGCTCGAAAACCGAATTGTGCGTCCGACAAATCGGGGCCGACCTCGCACAGGTGCCGGACGATGCGGGCAGAGAGGACCCTCTCAAACAATTTACCCGCCTCGTCCAACAACACGATGGGCCTGTAGGCCGCAACCGAGTCGGTAGGCCGTCCCGGCTTCCTTAAAAGGACCAGCTTCCCGCTCTTCCAGCAGTCAGGGAAGCGCCCGGACGCCAAGCAAGCGTCGAACACCTCCCTGAGGCGGTCGGACATGTGGTCGAGGGCTAGGGCCAACACTCGGGCAGGGATCCCGTCTGGCCCGGGGGCGGTGTTCTTGGAACGGATCCGTAGAACAACCGCCCCTACCTCCGCCTCCGTGACGGGCGGAACACCATCCTCCTCGTTCTCCCCGTCGTCTCCAGCCAAGGGGGCCATCGACGGGGGTACGTGCTCCACCCGTTGCGGGAAAAGGCCCTCAACCACTCCCCGCAGGAAGCTGGGCTGGAGAGTCTCCGTAAGGGGGGGGCCCGACGCACGGAGCTTTAGTTGCGCCGCGCGATATGGGCGACCCCAGGGGTCACGATCGAGACTCTCCAGCATCTCCTTTCTTTTTTCCTCTTTGGCGCGACTAATGGCCAGCTTCAGAGTTTGCCGCGCATCTCGGTACTGCTCATGAAGCTGGCCCTCTCCCCCATCATCGCGGTGACGCCGCCGGCTGCGGGTGTAGGACCTCCGGGCACGAGTACAGGCCGCGCGGAGGTCCGCCAACTCCTGGGACCACCAGTAGACCTCCTTCCTTGGAGGCCGACGACCTCGAACGCGGGGCATGGCCGCATCGCAAATCTGCGTGATCGCATCGCGAAAGCGGCCCGCCCCCATGTCTGCCTCCTCGGTCAGAGGCCGCGGAGACAGCCAAGAATAAATAATAGCTGCCTCCTCCAGTAAGTCCCTGTCCAACTTGGTAACAGCCCACCGCGGGAAACGGGAAGAACGCCGCGCCGTGTGACCCCTTCTGGGGTCCTGGGTCCGGAAGAGCTCGAATCGGATATAGAGGTGATCCGAGAGCGTCTCAACCTCTTCCAGGACACGCCAGTTCCTTATTCGTGCGGCGAGAGCAGGGGTAGCGAACGAAAGGTCCACTATCGACCCCCCCTGCTGTCGCACGCACGTGTTGGTGGAGCCTCTGTTTAGAAGACAGAGGCCCACCGAAGCCGCCCACTCCTCTACGGCTTCGCCCCGTGCGTCCGTCCTGGGGGAACCCCACGCAACGGACTTTGCGTTGAAGTCCCCCAGCACTAGGAAGTGCCCAGACGCTAGTCGCCGCATCGAGGTCTCCAGGTTGTTAAGAAAAACCTCGAAGTCGCTCAAACTCCTGTTGGGGGAGAAGTAGACACCATATATGGTGATCCCCCCCCATTCGGCAGCAACATATCCATTACCCTTGTCTCTTAGCGACAAGGGCGGGGAATGAGCTGCCGTGGAGCCGACGACTGCCACGGAGCCGTCCCGGTCACTCATCCAGTTGGAACGGGGAGGAACGTAATAGGGCTCCGCAGCTACGGCTACACTGACCGACCACTCCGCCATAGTTTGCAAGAAAAGATCTTGCGCACCGGCAGAGTGGTTGAGATTCGTCTGGACAAGGAAGCTGGAGACTTGGTCCATTTATGAAACCATCTCTACAGCCTCCTCCATAGGCGACGACGTTGACGCACGGTTGACATCGGCGGTAGCCTGGGTCGACTGGCTAACCCCCGATGTTTGCTGAGAAGCGCGGGCAGGCTTGCAGCCCCCCTGGCCCATCTGGTGATTGGCGGGCAGATTACCCGCCGCACATGCTGGGCAGTGAGGGGCGGCGGAACATTCCGCCGCCTTGTGCCCCGGTCGACCGCAGCGGAAGCAAAGTCCGCTGCAGTCAAAGCAACTTGCGCACTTGACGCGTGTGTGCCCCGATGATAGGCATTTGAAACACCTCATCGGTCTCGCCGTCAGGACTGTGACTCTGGCGTTCACAAAACCGATGAGGAGCCTGCCGGCGTCGCCCAAGGTTTTGGCCGACGCCACGGGACAACTGACCCACACCGCGCCAAGGCCCCCTGGACCGTGACGGATGGTGCCAACCCTGATGTGGTCCGCGTTGCAACCCGTCCTCTCCCGAACTGCAACGCGGACATCCTCGACCGTGACAGAATCGTCCAGGCCCGAAATGCGCAGCTCCGCGCACTTGGTGGGCCTGGCAATCTTCACGCCATCCGTCATTGGGAATAATCCCCGCAGCTTCTCAGCAAAAGTGTCGGCCGCCCTCACACCTTCAGCCCCGGGGAACTCTAAGACCCGAGCTCCCGTCTGGGCGAGGCGCATCCTTACACCTGAAGCCCCGAATTCACTGGCGAGGCTATCCCGGGCTTTTTTAAACACGGCCGCGTAGAATAGCCCGCCATCTGCCGCCTCCGGTGACACGGTGATCACCACAGCCGCCGTTTTTGGCGGCTTCAGTTTTCGCGACCTCTTTGTAGTCACTGCCACCGATGGCGAATGCGGTGTAGAGGCTGCTTTATTGGCAGCCTTCTTATTCCGCTTTCGGGACTTCTTCTTGCTTCCCTCGACTTTTTCCCACCCGTCGTTAGAGGGGATAGATGTCGAGGGGCCAGATGCGGAGGGGCCAGATGCCGAGGGGCCAGACACAATTTTGGCACCAGAAGGAACTGTCGTTCCTTTAGGTGCCGGAGTGGGAAGGGGAGGAAACGCCGCCGCTACCTTAGCCGAGGCCTTAGTGGGCTGCCCGGCTTTCGACGCCACTGCTTTTGCTGCGGCCTTAGCCGGTCTTCCGGTCTTCGGCGCAGCTGTAGGGACTGGCGCTGATGTCGCCGCGGCATAGGAGACCGCGACGCGGCCACCCGAGACGGGAAGTGGCGTCGGGCTCGATGCAGCCTTGGGCTTATCACCGGCTAGAGGCGGTCGGATGATGGGGGCCGGAGGAAGCCTTGCCTCCAGGCCCGCGAGGCGCCCGTCCATCATCCTCCACACCGCGTCAATGATTTGACGCAGGTGGGAGTCTGGAACTTCGGAGGGAGAGGGGGCGGAGGGAACAGTCTGCGCCGCAACAGGTCTCAGTGAGTCAGGGCACTCCGAACGCGCCCGAAACTGGGCAAACTGAGCGCTCAGTTCGGCAACCTGCTTCGTCAGGCGATCGTTTGACGCCGTAAGGCGGTCATTCGCCTCTCGAAGGCAAGCTACGTCTTCCATGAGGCTCTCAACGACCCCAGATACGGTGGAGGAGGAGTCCTTCAGGGCCCTGACGAACGAACCCTTCAGGTTCGTGGACTTGGTGGCCACTTTGTTTATAATGGCCACCGCTGCGTATGTCCTCTCCTTTAATGTCACCGGTGATTGAGGGACGGAACCCCCTTCCACCGGTGCACGGATCTTCATCAGGAGATCCGCGATCTCCTCCTCCGCAACGATTTCGCCCTCCGCACGAGCTCGCGCGTACACTCCCGCCTTAGAGAAGGCGGAACCAGCCGGAGCTGGAATCGGTGTACGCGACCTTGACCTCCCTCTTTGGCTACTAGCCATTTTGGGAGGGAGCATTTCTGTAGATGGTTCATCATCTTCGTCCCTTGAGCGACCTCGCTTTCGGCTGTCGAGGTCGCGGAGCTCAAGCTCCATCTCCACAACCTCAGGATTGGGATTTGCCACTTCCGTGGAAGATCCGGCCTTGGAGCGTAATCGCTCCGACTGTCTGCTCCCAGGAGTCATACTAACTTCTGGGAGCTCCACCGAACGAGTAGTCAGACATGAAACTTCATCGTCGGTTGACGAAGCTTCAGACGCTACCTTCCTACTTCTCTGGCTTTTTTTTGTTTCTTTTATCTCCTTCTTTTTTTCCACAGTTATGTTTTTTGTTGTTTGTTTTAAGTTTTCCATTTTTAGACCCACGATTGGGGGAGAAATAAAGGTCGACCCGGGCAGAGATCCCCCAATACCCGGGCAAGCGAAATTTTATGCCCAACCGAGGGGGCCGCAGGTGCCCCGGCTGGGAGTGCGCTTGCGACTGAACTACCCATCAGCCATGCATCCCCTGGTCACGCACCAGAACACGGGATTCGGGGTGATTTTTAGAGAGGTTTTCTTCCTCGCAGTCCGGGCGGCTAAGCCAAGACCCTCGTCCCCGATTGGAGTCGCAAAACATGACCACGACTCCTTTCGGGATTACGATATGCCAACGGTGGCCAGGAAACTAAATTCCCCATGCCTGCTCGGTGGCAGTGTGAGTGCACGCCGAGCCCGTCTTCGCTCTCCACTGAGGACAGGGGAGAAACTCCGACCCATGGAAGGGTCCCTCCTTCGTGATTTTTTACCGAGGTTTTCATCCTCATAGCTCCGAAGAGCGAAGAGCCAACAGAGGAATCGGCAGAAACGCCTGCTCTGTTGGACCAAGCCTCGACCGAGTGGCTGAAGAAAAATGGCCTCCTCTCCTTACTAGAATATTAGCCGTTGGCGATGACGCCCTCCCCAAACACGGAGGAGGAAAAGGAAACGTCATCGCCAACGTTTCCAGGGTGCACCGCGTGGAGGTTTTCTAGACAGCACCCCAAGTTAAATTGAGACCTAGCGTAAAGATGCATTGATGTTTTTTTTTTCACATGCTGTTATTAGCTTGAGTGGTATGTAAAGAAAAATTTCTAAGTAACCCCCAATTTAAAAAAACGTCTGATTAACTTGAAGCAAGTCTCATGGACATTTTAATAATTTTATAACTTTTTCCTAATGTCCTGACCAGGATCATAAGATATTATTTTTTACAGTTAAAACACACACCATTTTAATAATAAGAGTTTATTATTCTTTATCCGAATGACTTTTTTTTGAAACTATAAATAAAAAAATATATTATAAAGTACCGAGTTCAGATTGCATGACCTAAATCAGTGTTCTAGTGTAAGCGTAAAATTAGAGTCTAATAGTGCGACTCCTAACTAGAGGCCTGCGAAACACCAACGGTGAACAAGAACAGACTACACGGAATCATCGATCAGAATCAGCGAGGGCAATCTGTGGCTGTAAATGCCGACCGATACATTGCCATGTTACGATGTTTTTTCATTTCGCAACTGCTAGAAAAGCCTATAATCTTGCGACATGGTTTAATTAAAATGGCGCGACATGCTATATTTCTTGCCATTAATTGTCAATCGTAAACGAGATGTTTGCAAGAGAACTCATATTGCGCCAAGAGGATGGCATGTATATGACCGCCCAGAAGTCCACATCTGACACCACCAGACTGTTTTCTGTGGGGATACATGAAGAATTGAGTTTACTGCAATAATTCAACTATGATCACCCAGTTGAAGACCAATATCCGAGAAGAAACGGCAGCTATTCCACGCGCAATGTGCCAGCGAGTTTTTACCAATTTGAGTCTCAGATTTGAAGAGTGTTTGCAGCACGATGGTGCACGTCTAGATGATCTTATTGTTTGAAAGTTTTAAATTTTTTATCGAAATAATTATTTATTTGTGTACCATTTTTGCTTTTTTTCATACGTTTTTCAAATCTGCCAAACGTTCTGGATCACTCTGTATTTGTTAAATAACTTTCAATTAAAATAAATAATAGCTTAAAAAAATTAAAAAAACACAAATTAAAAAAATCCTGAGGTGCATATAGTGTCACTAAAATGTTTATAACTATTGACACTATGCATGCACCCGAAGCTTTTTTTAAATTTATTTTCTATTTTTTAGTTGGATTTTCTATAAAAGCGTGTTTTGTTAGTTTTTTTAAACTATTATTTATTTTGTATTTTTTTCATCGAATTATTGCATTGTCATCGGTCTTTGACAGGTGTGCAAAATTTGAATGAAATCTGGCCGTTTAAAGGGGGTCAAAATCGCGCCCTAAAGAGTCGGTTACAAACAAACATACAAGTGAAGCTAATATAAAGCGCGTAAAAAAGACACGCTTGTAGCGAACCGAACAATAGACATTTTGAATTAAATAATTGTTTTAAGTTTAAAATAGGAATTTAGTTAGCTAACTAACTTGTAACTTTCAATTGCAAGGTATATTCTTGTCTAATCTCCTTACTTAAAATTAGACAATGTTCTCTAAATCATCATACATCACACCACATAATATAAACTCATTTTAAATAGTGCACAGAGGTCTGTGCACTATTTAAATTTTGAAGATCTCTCCTCTGCCATACATTTTGCAAAATCACCAGACGATATTATAGAAGTATCAGTCCACTCGTGACCACGATCGATGCAATTTGATCGAAACGTCGGGTAACCAAGAGGTATTGTACCTATTTAATATTATCGCCATTAAGTCCCAAATTACACATGTAATATGTATCAAAGTCGCGAAAGTTTAAAAACAAATTGTCTGAAATCTAAGGCTTCAATCTGATGAATCTAGCCTATATTCAAATCTAGGTATTGGATCTAAACCAACAATAGAAGCAAGACCCGTGAGATACGTCACATATTATGCTTTTAAATTAATCCTGTACGATTTTAGATCTTATTTGTGAGTATGTAAAGCATATAATGGTTTGATTTTAGTTTTTAATTTTGGTGTGTTCAAGGTATTTATATCTTGACCTTTGTTCTTAAAATACACCTTCTTATTTTTTAACCATTATTTTGTGGATAGAAGCTATGCGCAGAATATATATATAAAGTTTCGTTGCTGACTGTACTTGGGATCAAGAGGTTTTAAGATTAAAACCCACTACATAATCTATTTACCTTAAGCAGAGTGGGCAGGTACACTTTAAGTAGAATAGTAAGAAGTATACCAGTATTGTTTTATTTACATTACTATTGCAGTAAGTATAAACATTATATTCTTGCATCGCGCTATTATAGTACTCAAATTTAACTTCAGCTTTATTTATTTATTTATTAAAACTTCATGCACATATTGTACAAAGGCGACTTCTCTGCCAGTCAACCTTGGTGTGATGCAGAAATAAAGAGTGGGAGCCGCAAAGATGTGGCAAAGAGAGAGAAGAGAGAGCGATTAAATTCCAAAGATACGAATTTAGTTAAATCATACATACATATATATATATATATACATACATACATATATATATATATATATATATTCAAACCCGTACATACATACATACGTGTCTACTATGAATCTCAAGTTTGAGATTCATGTACTAGCGCTGTAACAATTATGCCAACTCATTGTGAAGGAGATCACGTACCCTCCTCTTAAATATGAAGCGATTTGTGGACATCTTGATGTCAAGTGGGAGCGCATTCCAGAGAAGAACTGATTGAAAATAGAGAGAAGAGTTCACGAAGTCGGAGTTACGAGGGAGAAATAAGAGAAGATTATTGTTTGTGGAACAAAGATTTCTGGCACTTGCTTACGTCACTGAATCACTCTAGCATGCCGTTATATTAATCATAATAAAAAAACTATCGGTATAAAAGTTATGATATTTTGAATTTAGATGTATTATCACCTCCGGTTCTCATAAAAGCAGGTGGAACGTGTTAGTTAAAATATTTAAAACCGAACATATTTTTTATTTTGAAAATATTCACTCCGTTATTGAGAAGACCCATAAAAACTAACTTCAACTAAAATTATGCTTGATATATAAGCTCAAATTTTAATCATATTACTTACCAAATTAATAGATAAAACAGCTTAACCTAAAAGTTAGTTATTGAAGTTGGCGACATACAAATTGTACCAAACCACGACATGATGTACTTCATTGTATTCATTCTTAAGCGTGTATCAAACACTTGTAAACTGAAGTTCGAGTTAAGTTTACGGTGAAACTGTCAAATAAGTTCCGAATACAATTTGTCAAACGCGTGCGGGTGGTAGAGCGGGTTAAATTAAGTTAAAAGGTTGGCGTACACGTGACTTTGGATGTAGAGATTTTAATGTGTAATGGCATAAATGTGCGTTAAAACGAATGTATGTCTTTAACACTTCAAATACTGTATCGGTCACACGCTCACACGCACGCACGCACGCATACACACACACACACGCACACACACACACACACACACACACACACACACGCGCGCTTATGCATGCACGCAATGTAACTATTTAGAAGTAGTCTTCACGAATATAGCTATAATCCAATTTTGGAGAAGAAGCTCCTTTGTATTGGTGCCGATTCTATTGTACACTCGACTAAACTAAAACCTGACTTAATTTCTTTATATGAAATCAACCTAGTGTTCTTCGTAATAAGGTCTATTTGTTACTGGCATCTATTTCTCAGCGCTACTAAATTTCACTAAAACCTGTCAACGTATACTCAACTTTACTTCCAGGCATCGAGAGTCTCCATTTATTCAAACGCTGTATAATTGCCGTATAAAAACTTGTTCAAAACCAACAAGGATGACGTGTTTTTAATCTACACCTACGAAGACGCTTACTAAAAACACAGAGTAAAAGAGATGGCATTCAACGAATAGCGGCTCTCACTACGTGGTATTAAAGTTTATTTAAGCGTATCAGACTTTAGTCGACAAATAAACTGCTTATTTCGATAGCGACATATGTTGCCTACTTGTTTCAATTTGAAATAAGCACTTGTTTTGAAGTGTACAAGGTTTACAGCTTATATGAAGAAAATTTAGTGAATTTTAATTTAGCGAGTGAAGTAACAGAATTGGGACCATTGTCACATATTAGTTAATAAACTATAATATGTTAAAGCATGTCACAATATGAAGGTGCTTTAAATACTAACACAAAGGTATTTCTAATGAAACTGAGTTATGTAGGGCTTCCGTACAGGTTGCGTACTTACGTCGGTGCTGATGGAATTTAATTCAAGTATTTGAGTAGTCATCAAATGATTGACAAACACACTAATGCACAATCAAGAAATTAAAACAGATGAATCTTTGTCTTTGTTGGTTTGAATTTCAAATGTTGCTTTAAAAATGCATTAAACTTATTTTTTAATTTTTGTTGAATGGGACCAGCTCTATATTTTTTTTATTACAAGGTCTAAGGCCCGTATTAATAAATCGTACTCAAGATCAAGCTCAAAAGCAATCTCAGTTGATACGCTGTTAAGCTATGAATAGCATCTCATGATTGTCGGTAATTACCTAATAAACGAGTATTGAGACCGTATCATATGTGTCAATCTTAAGATCAAGAACTTGAGTCCTGCTTTTTTGATTGATTGATTGACCGAATGAATTTACGATTCATTACAATTTTATAAAGCTCGTATGTTTTTTATTTCATTTGACAATATAGTAGACATGTTTTAATTAAAACAATTAATTTCATAAAAATCAATCAGAAAACACGTACTCAAGATCATTCGAAAACCGCTCTTGAGAGCGCATACTCAAGTGAGTGCAGGAACTCAAAATTGTCATTGAATTCGTTCTATTAATATGCACAGCATCTCAAGTGCACGCTTGAGATATATCTCAGAGATAAGAGCGATCTATTAATACGGGCCTAAGGTTTTATGTTGAAAGGCGGTTAAAATAGAATAGAATAGAATTGTGGTGGCTCCAAAGAGTCATTAATCAAAATTTGAAGTGGAAGTTGAATAGAAATAAACTTTATTGTACACCAAGAAAAATGTTCTTACAAGGAATACTACAGGAACTATTATCTTATCTGTGCTACAGGTGTTTATGTAAAAAGGGCGGCCTTATCGCGGAAAGCAATTTCTTCCAATATTTTTATTATTACATTAACCTACACGAAAACATGCAAATTAGAGTAATAAATTTTGTGACTTCAATGTTGTAAGTAACGGGAATTTAAAGATGATTTAAGTATTTATTTATAACATCGTAATATAAGTCGAAACGTGACAAACATAAAAACGAGAAGCTTATAGAAATAAATATTTCTATAAGCTTATTCTATGTCTTCAAAAGTATCCCACCTTATTTTTATTTTATCCGCTTTGTTAAATAAATAGTCACAGTTGAACTTAATTACGTCAAAAACATCTAATCGTACATTAGGTTTTTTACTCTAAAAGCTCTCTGTCCTCCGGCAGACTAGTGCATTGCCGCTTCACACGTCTCGAGGCGTCTGTAACATGTTACATAACATATAACATAAAAACAATTTTCTCTAAAATGATGTTAGTTACTAAGTCTTGAGATATTTTTAACCCCCGACGCAAAATAGAGGTGTTATAAGTTAAACGTGCCTGTGTGTCTGTCTGTGGCAATGTAGCTCCCAATCGAATGGACCGATTTAAGTGCGACTTTTTTGTTTAAAATAATAAATGCTTGGTCTAGTGTAAGACCGTAGTTCTAAACAACATATTTATCAGTCAATTTTCAAGTTTAATTTGTCAATTTCAAAATAACATTCCTGTATTAAAAATCACAAATTTTCAAAATTGTTATCGCTTTACGTTATTTAAGGGGTAAACCAAACGACCCTAAAATATGAACACACCGTTCTGTAACGTATAATAAGATAGTTTTCTATGGTTAAAATATATATTGTTTAACAGTCTTCATGAAAGTCCAGTCCTTATGACATAATACTGAGAAAAACTGTATTCGTTACAGTTTACCCGTAATCCCCTAAACATCCGTCTACGTGTTGCCCTGGCTAGGTAAACTGCAAAAAAAAACCATGCTATCTCTGAAATTGGATTGCAAAATTTGATTAAATTCGATTTATTATTTTAGGACTTCATCGCGAACAACGTGACAGGAAGAGCTGATTTGACTAAACAGTCTAATACCGTATTGTGAAGTGTCATGATTCGTGCTCCAACGTCAATTGTGACAATACTACATTTTAAATAAGTGTACATACATATATATGTACAGTAGTGGAATCTAACCGATTGTATGTCAAAGTAAAAGGGTCAGGACGGGACACCTGTCACGCTCTGCACCAATTTGTGTCACGTATGAGCATTTTGTGCCTCGCCTTTTTATATGAGAACTAAGTCTTCAAACGAGTTTGTCGAGATTGAAATTTACAAAGAACGACGTGCAATGTTTCGCAATGTCGTGCAAACTATTGATAAAATGGTCTTTTTTCCCTTTAAGAATTTATACGATGTTAAAATATGTAACTTTATAACACTAGGTACAACCCGGAAGCGAGGAAAGGAACAACGAAAAAAAATCTGTGGTTTTTTTCCTTCGTCTTATGACCTTTACAATAATATCATGACAATTTGAACAAAATAGTTATATATATGACTATTTTGTTCAAACGCTATCAAATCAAATCAAAATCAAAATCTTTTTATTTCAGACAACAAGGCCCATTTCTTGTTAGAATAACATTGGTATACAATTAAATAAAATTATATTTTTTTTAAATTAGATGTTAAATAAAAATAAAAATAAGTTGATTATTAATAATTTGCTATGATGATAAAATTGTAATACGAGTTTTCCGAAGTTGAGAAATCAATATTAGTTCATATTATGAGATTGTTTCGATTGCTACGGCAATTAGGTAACGCGATCACGAAATAGGTATTACATACCTCTGAATTGCCCGAGGTTTCAACCAGGTTGCACTGGCTGTGGTCATAGCTAAAAACTTATAATATTAATTGTAATAAATAATTGCAAGTAATTGGTAGTCATTAAAATCAAAAAACTTGAGAGGTGTCAAGGGACACCCGGATGGAACGAAGTTCCAAGACGAAACGAAAATAACTGGCTTGCTTTCTATGAGAGAGAGAGAGAGAGAGAGAGAGAAAGAGAGAGAGAGAGAAAGAGAGAGAGGCAGACAGAGAAACACGCGCACGCTGCACGGCTTACAACTATAGCAAAAGTGTCGTTACTTCTACTTTCTACTTCGTTCCAATAACTTTATTCGAATAAAAACTTAAAAAACAGTTTATCCTTAATTGATACAAATAACTTGACTTGAATATAAACTTAGCATATTTTTTTCTTAGTAATCATAAATTTAAAACACCCCCGATTCCAAAATCCCTTCGACGATTAGAAAAGTGCTGATGACCTTCGAACGGCTGAACAGATTTTCTTGAATTATATCTAAGAACACTTTCGATGAAGTCACCTATTCAAGCATTTATTATTTTATTATCGTAAGCTATGACATTAAAGTATCCAAAGAACTTCTGGAGCTCAAAAGATACAAAACCTGTGCAGTAACAAGAGTCCTCACCGGACACTGCAAACTGAATAAACATACGTTCAACAAAGTTGGGCCAGAACACAATATGCAGATTCTGTCAAGAGGCAGAAGAAACTGCAATGCATTTTCTATGCTCTTGTGGCCCACTAATGCGGCACCGAATTAAAGTATTAACCTAGGGTTGCACATCATGCAACTGCAGGAAATACAAACAATCACTGCTGATAGGATCTGGAGGTTTCTCGAAGCCATAAGTCTGAGCAGTGAACTGTAAAGCAAACGTGCGTTACAAAAGACCAGAAATGGTCGAGGTAGCACTAGGCATTTAAGAAAATAATAAATACAACAAGCATACTTTTTTTCAAGCTAAAGCATCAATTTTAGCACACCTGGTCTGGTCTGAGATAGATATACGTTTGTAAGTGATACAAAAACAAAAAAATTATAGGAATATTTTAATACATACATACCAGAACACTTCAAAATAGTAAAGAAAAAAAAAGACAAACTAAATTTGGTATAGGGGGCAAACGAGCAGACTATGCAAATGATGGTAAGTGACTAATGCCGCCCATGGGCACCTGCAACTCAAGAGTCACAAGTGCGTTGCCGGCCTTTAAGGTAGGAGTAGGGGAAAGGTGGAAGAGGGAGAGAGGGGGGGAGAGAAGGGTTAGCGCCTTCGGTAACCTCACCCATTCTGCGAAAAGCATTGCAAGCATTGCTTCACTGTCGGTTTTCTGTGAAGCCGTGGTCACTCCGTTCGAGCCGGCCCATACGTACCTAAGTATGGCTCTCCCACGAGAATAACAATAATATTTAGGATTTAATACTTCACTGTTTGATTTAATTTTGATTTTAATAAAGAGTAAGTCTACAGAAGCAGCTTTGATGAGCTCGGCTCGATATTCTTACTACAAAATTAAAGTAAGCCAGATGGATTAAAACTGTTGGTTTTACCTAAGTACTGTTGGCCCCGGTAGGGGTCCCTTACCAATGAGAAAAGCGTCCTGTCACGTCGTTTTAAAAATTTAAAGCGTCCCCTCATACTACTGTGTCATTTGTGTAATTGAATATCAATTTACACTGTAGTATGTAGGGCACATTTTTGAATCAGAATTTCCAGTCAGAAGTCAGAAAAAAAACACCTTTGAGCAAATGTAATTGGCAATTACATAAAGGACGTAATTGCTAATAACAACTGTGCAGAGCGTTCACTCATACGGACGTAAATTGACGTCGCCTTTGAGCCAAGTCCATTACACGAGTATATCAATACTAATTCATACGGCTTATACTTCGATCAAGAATACAGAGCTTATTAATTAATCTAGTTTGTTGAAATAAAAAAATATATTTTGTTTGATTTACCTGCTGTTAAATTATATCTATGTAAATAAATACTCACTTCTTTTTTAATTTAACGGCAAGTCCATATTTAAACCCCTATTATTTACGTCGATTTTTATTAAGTCAGGTCAGTCAAGTATAAACATGCTTCATCAGAGAATATACCTCCCAAAGAGAGAATACATTTACCAAAATGAATAGGCTCCATTTTAATCTCAATTTTCAATACTTTTACTGAATATGACAGTTCATACAAATGCTCTCAAAATTGAACCTTCTAAGGGCATTGTACGTACAATAAATAATGTCATGATTTTTTTTATATTTGATAAGTTTTATTTTATTTGATGGTATATAAATCCAAGTTTGAAATTTATCGAAGTGAAAACTTCCTTAGGCACGTTGAGCATTTTCGTATGGGAAAAAAGCACTAAACTCGCGTGACCGTCACACTCGGGTACATATATACAGATGTGTGTGTGTGTAGTATATATATACAGAGTGTATTTGAAACTAGAACACTTACTTAAATCACTGAAAGGGTAAGACTCCAGCATGCAGTTACAATAATACATTTTGAAAACAAACTATCCGTTTACAAGTTATGACCGTTTGAATTTCTAGGTATTTTTACCTCGATTATCATAAAAGCAGGTGGAGCGTGTAAAATTAAAGATTTTAAATCGTACGCATTTTTTTATTTATTTCGGATTTATTCACTCAGTTTTTGAGAAAATCCATAAAAACTAACTTAAAAAAGTTTCGAAGTTAGTTCTTATGGATTTTCCCAAAATTCTTACTGTATCTTATGATTTAAGTAAGTGTTCTATTTTCAAAAACACCTTGTACATGTAAGGTATGTTTTCACTTCGGATGTGCAGCCCTACGACTGACAGTTTTTTTTAAAGTGAATCAGCGTTTGGAGCACAAGAACCTAGCGGCTTGACAACAAATAGCTCAGAAAGTATGTAAGCAGTTTAGGCAGATGTAAGGTCTTCGCAGATGCAGCAGCAGTTTACGGTGTGTTATCATTTTATATTTATAAACACCTATTCTAATCATTTATTTACAAATCTCGATTCTCTGCTTTGTTGAGTTTGGAAGGATTCAATCGAGTGATTCTATTGTTTTATTCTTTTGCGATTTAGCCCCCATAGTTTTAATATTTGCTGAACAAAAAAGATAAGGTATAAATATATATAGTGTTATAGAAATGTGTGATCACGTTTTTGTGTGAAAAAAAAAACTGTAATTAATCCACGTGCCATCATTTATACATATATATGTGACAGCACGGATGAATTAATACTGGTGAGTAAGAACTGGTATATCCAAATAGACTAGTAGGTGTCGCCAAACGAAGCGACAATTAAGGATTCCATTGAAAATTGGTGCACGAGGTGCACACACGTTGTGCTATTGGCTCTTAGTTTTGTTTACATCTAGTTTATTGCGTATTCTTTCAAGTAAGATTACTATAAAGTTGAATAAGAAAACATTAAAAATACAAACCTTGATAGACGGAGAATGAGAGCAAACGACGGCGATGGTTAAGAATGGCAGCCAAGGCCGATTTGAAGGCCTTTCTCATACTCTCACATATACATTTAACATTAATTACTTTGCATAAATGTTTTAATCTCTAACGTTTGTGAACCTCTGCCTTGACGCTTGGGTGACTACCCTATCGACATAGAGATTAAAAAATAATGGAAACGACTGTATAGAATCATATTTACATATTATTCTGTTCCATTATTTTTCATGCAACTTAGTCATTTATGCTTTTGATATGTACAAAACAAAACAGAACTGTAACATTATTTGATGCACTAAATTTAAAAACATAAAAATTATAAGTATAATTTTCATGTTTGTAAAATTCGTTACAATACTATTATTGAAATACGTGCACTTGCTTCATGATATCATTTTATAAAAAGGTGCGATGTAAATGGTTGTTTAATGTTCAATTCATCCCTTTTCTATGATTTATTCTATGCTTTAACTAAGTTTTAGATCCAGAACGCCTTCAAAGCACACACAATACAAACATACATGTTATTCCAAGCCTCGGGATTTAAATCCTGTAAATCTGTTAGCGCGCTTCTGGTAACACGTTAGCAATAATAATAGCTTGTCATAGTACAATTAAAAAATTATCTGTTAACCTCCCGTTGCCCGTCAAGCCTTTGATACACAATCGCTTAAATACTTACTGTACTTGTAGTGTAGCTAACAATATCTTATTACACATAAGTGGAGGTAAGTGGAGCCGTAGAGATGTGCTATATTCGGATTTGATTAAATTGTTAAAATTTTAATAGATGTTATCGTCTCAATTCGATTTACGAGTCGATCTAAATACCGAGTCAAATAAGAAGACCATATTTTTTTTAATAGTAAATTATTTACCTTTTTTTTTGCACATACTATAAACAGATATGAATCTTCTACTTTTTAATTATTTTTCATGAAAAATACTTTGTATAACCATTTGAGTGGAACCTGATACGACTCTCTCATTACATTAAAATAGTGTACAAAAGAACCGCGCTTAATTAACGTATACAAGATGACATCGAATCGATATGATATTCTATAAGTTTCGAATCGAACTGAATGAGATCGAGATTCAATCTTTAAAAAGATTGAATGAGATTGGCGCATCGATAAGGAATTATATTATTATTCCAGTTTCAGTCGATTGACTGCTGATACAGTCTACAGTGGAGGTTACTGGAGCGAAATTAAGTGAGGTAAAATAGAGAAAAGCGAATATAAATGATCCGAGTTCTGTTCTCCGTATCTTGTAATTTAAACTAAAACAAAAAAATGTTTTAAATCGCATTAGAATAAAACTCACTACGAAGGAGTAAAAGTTTTGAGGGTGAAATTTGGCGCTGACTCAAAATTATTTCAGTATTTACATTAGTGTTGGAGTTTAGTTAGACTAACAAGTTTATTATTTTACTTTTTTCTTCTTTCGTCGATTTAATATATTAATAAAAAGTTTTGAAAGTATAATAATTAATATTAATACTTATTTAAAATGCTTACTTACCTTACGTATCATTAACTAATATACAGGCTGTACAAGAACGGTGTGGTAAAATTTTATGAGCGTTATGTTTAGCCGACAAATAATTTATTTAGCTTGAAAAAAAAGTAAGAAAATACTTTTCCTAGTGTAGGTGCACATTTCTATGCTGCACGAATGGCGCAATGGTTTAAGTGGTTACCTTACCACTACGCCGCACCGAGTGTTGTGGATTCAAATCCTACACGGGACATAAATTTGTGTGGTCCACTAATACTTGTCCCGAGTCTGGGTGTTCTTTGTGTCCGTTGTTTCAATATTTGTGTAGCCAGGAATACTCCTAATGCGAGGTGTCTTTAAAAAAAAACACAATTTTCATGTGAATTTCAATTTTATTTTTTTATGATAATATCATCAGAAAAATCTGGACATTTCATCTTTGGTATGGTTTGGTAAATACCTATAATTTCATTCATGTCAGCCGTCTCTCATATGAAATACTAGCAGCGCCCCGCGGTTTCACCCGCGTAAGTACCGATCTCTTGGGAATATCGGGATAAAAAGTATGCGTTAATCCAGGTCTCCAGCTATCTACATACCCAGTTTCATCGCAATCAGTTCAGTGGTGTTTGCGTGAAAGTGTAACAAACATCCATCCATCCATCCATCTATCCAAACTTTCACATTTTTAATATTAGTGGGATGAGCTTTATTTACCATTTTTACCAGTCAACTTTTGAGTTCAATTTGTTTGATTTAAAATAAGATTTCTTTTTAAAAATCACGACTTTGCATAAAATTGTTAGCGCTTTACCTTATTCATGGGGTCTACCATACGACCCTCGAATATGACCACACCTTCCTGTAAAATTCTGTACAATGTAATTACTTACTCTAACTATTTAATAAATATTTTTTTTTTGTAATAAATACAAAAAAAAAGAATATTTTATTAGATTCTCATTATGACTAATGAATAAACTGAATCCGGAAGTAACTGCTATAAACCGTTGAGGAGTTCCCTCGACTGGCTTCCACCTCTGTCATCAGATCAGCTACAGGTCTTCGTCATGTTGTAGTGTCATTAGAATTACAGATTTGTGCCAATTTTCAACAGAATCGGTTCTCTGATGAAAACTCAGTGGTGAACAATCGATTTCTTAAAATTAATTTTTAAACCATTGTTGGTTAGCCAATCAATTGTCTTGTTAATTGCTATATTTATGTCAATGTCATATATTTCCTTATATTTGCATTTAACAAAAAAAGTAGTGTCATCGGCGAATAAGAGAAATTAAGATCATCAATATACATTAAAAATAAAAATGTCGCGAGGACACTCTTGTGGGACACCAAATATATTGATTTTGAAGCTTGATCTGCTTTTTTTACAAATTTTATTAGGACCAACTTTGAAGCTACCTTGTAATAAATTTTAAAGTGATATGTGACGTACTAGATTACTAAACAGGACAGCTAACATCTCAATGAGCGTCTTACATCACTTACGTTTTGCTATTTCTTACGTTCAAAATGTATTACTTGTAAGACAAGTGGTCCCTTTAAATCATCCCAAACATATTTACCGAAATATGAACTCAACTCAACCCACTCCAGCCCATAGATAAATTCCAAGAGGTTGAACCTGTCGTGATTAAACCTGTATCTGACATACCCCAATTTGCACACATGGACTCTTTGATTACCTGTCCGCTATGATAATACAGGACCTGGGATGAGAGTAGTGTGACCAATCAGTTAATTTTGCTTGGACTATCTGGCAACATTTTTAATAAAACCTTGTTGTAGTATGTAAGGCGGACACAGAAGAGGGGAAAAGGGTTAGGCTCCAAGGGGGAAGTGACATCATTGGGTTTTCAAAGGTTTATAGGTATCGGTAATAGCTTACCATTAGGTGGGGCGTAAGATCCTTTGCGAAATAAATTATGTAAAAAATGTGAAGTGAGGAAGAATTCCCAATAGTATTACAAAAACTCTTTTCATTATGAACCACTTATCTTCTTCGGTGAATTAAAAATATATAATGCTATTGTGTATTTAGTGCTCTTAAATATATAACTGGCGATGCGATCGAACTTCTCTGTTCTCATTCAAAATTCCGATGGGAATGTGGTAAGAAAAACCTGACCATCTAATCGTCAATGGCCTGTTCCCAATTTTTATTAGGTTCGGCACAATGTGTAACATTGGAAAGGGTTTTGGGTGGTTTCTTTTACGACCGGCTGAATAGCGAAACACGTGAGGATATTGCGAGTGTTTTAATCCCATAGCAACATGAATTTGAAGGACAACAGGATTTGAATGCAACAAACGACATGCAACTTTACCGGTAGTCAAAGAAATGTTTGCGAACATATCTCTCAGAGGTGATATTCCATGGCCTTGGGACTTTTTTTTTTCTCGTTATACCTGTAAAGTTGTGATAAACCAACGACAATATACTAATTAAAACAGAACATCCACGAGGAGCAGAGAGGATCCGCGATCCTTCACAGCATTTGTCAACGTGTTTTCCAAAATGGTGAAGTCGTGCCAACGACGAGACGGAACAGTTCTCAACGAACTAGCATTTGATGTTAGTTACTTTAAATAAATGATCAACAAAATATCATTCGTAGTTTTAGTTCTATTCATGTTTCAAACATTTTTGGCCCACTCTGTATTTTATCCGCTTAAAATCGTCGTTGAATGTTGTCACCCCACGTCAGAGCCACTTGAAAACCATTTATAATTCGACATTTATAATTCAAGGGTCAAGTATTTTGATATTATTAGAACGAGGTACTCTCACAGATGAGTTTTTGATATTTCAATCAGGAATATGGCCTTCTGATATTGTACATATTTTTATAATACTATTAGGCAGTGCAAGCAGCATAGGGCTAAGTTATATTTTGAGTGCTATTCGCATATTTTGATCCCTATACAGTTCTGAAATGGCATCGCGGGAATGACTATTGGTGTTAAAAATATCCTTTTGAGTTTACAGACCTCATTCATGAAAAATTTATCGGACACCCTACATACTGTAAGAACATAACACAAGAGAAACTTTGAGTAGCTATTTGTGAATGCAGCATCAATAAAAATAAAACTTATTCAAAGGTTAAAAAAAAAACCGGACAAGTGCCAGTCTCACTCGCACACCGAGGGTTCCGTAAGTAAACAAAATTGTATGTAGTACGTCCATCTCGGGAATCAATTCTCGAAGACTTGTGCCCGTGTGTGGTTTGAAAATTGTTTTTGTTTTTTCAATTGTAACTCGTAAAAGATACAAAAATGAATATTTCTCTTCTTGAACTGCTTATTGAACAAAATCTATATTTTCAGTGACTTTATTTTAAATCAAATCATTTTTGTTGATAATAAAAATTTAAAAACAAAAAAAACGGTTTTTTGCGTTTTTCTCCGGGTTATGTTGGAAATTGGTGAACACAAAAGTTGTAGATATTTTAAGTATCTGCAACTTTTACATTTAACTATTTTCCGACAGGAGGTATAGTTTATCCGGAAATCGTAAGACCCTTCAAAACGACCATTTCTCTACCTCCACCCCGCTTAAGGAACTTTTACCTGGTTCTCTCCATTTTTTTCAATTAGTTAAAAAGGTTAATTAGTTAGGAAAATTTTGTGTAAATTAACACAAAATTTTCCGACCAACCACATACTGTTAAGAATTTTTCTTCAACTCAGATTTTCAAAATTGGTTTGGCCCTGGTCTAATAACACTTTCTTATATATTATCGTGAATGCTAGTGAATTTATCCTCTTTATTCTAATCGAAGTTGTGGCGGACGCCGTTTGGGGTAGTCGTTAATCTGCAGAGAATCTTAATATCGACTTTTATTTTTTTTCGTAACGCTCACGTGTCCAACTAGCGTTCGTGTGAAGACCAATTTCAATTCATTTAACGTTAGCATGTTATGTGTGTGTACGATTATTCGGCACTTTCTGTACAAGATACAAAAAATACAGCCATGCTTCGGTACGTATGGGCCGGCTCGACTCCGGCAGTGAAACAATGCCTGCATTGCTCTTCGACGCGTGAGTGAAGTTACCGGAGGCCCTAACCCTTCCCGCTCCCCTATTCCCGTCCTTTCCCTCTCCCCTCTCCTCCTCTCTAATCCCCCTCTCACATCTTCCCGCTCTTCCCCTCATCCCCTATTCCCATCTTAAAGACCGGCAACGAACTTGTGACTCTTGAGTTACAGGTGCCCATGGGCGGCGGTAGTCATTTACCATCAGATGACCCGTCTGCTCGTTTTCCCCCTATACCATAAAAAAAAAACTAAGTAAACAATTTTTATTAATACCTCCGCTTCTATTGGGCGGCGAAGTCGCGTATTACAATGAAACATGAACCAGATTTTATGTTAAACCTCCAGCAATACAAATGTAAAAACAGCATTCAAATTTGTGTAGTTTTGAGTGATGCGCATTATCATACAGACACACAGACGAACCATAGATTTTTTTTTTTGCTTCTATTGTTCTCATAACTTTTTTTTTCATTATTTCCAAGCATAAATCGGCCAGTTACAACTTTGTTATTTGTATAGATACGAGTATCTTTACTATTTACTGCGTTTACAAGAACTAATCACATTAAGTATTAGATGCAGGAATAAAATGTAAGACGTGCCCTGAGTGCTACAAGCGTACATTTAAATGTATAAATAAATAAAGGATAACATACACTCAAGCAAGTAAAGACCGTTTTACACTATACATGAATATTCTATATCACCATAAATTCATTACACGAACTACCTCCAGTAATGAGAGGTACCGTTTGCAGAAAATTAGACCTGAATAGGTTTGCATACTTCAACTTCATGTTTAAAACATTTATGTTTGATTTGCATTCGGGGTTTTTAATTCGATATTTGCAAAGAATTTCTGCGAAATGAAATGCTTTCAAATAATGAAACATTTCATTAAATATTATTTTGTTAAATCTGTTTTGTATATGCATGTGTTTTCATTTCATTGTTTCCATCACCATACAGGCAAACAGTAATACTTAACCTCGTAGTTTCGGCAACAGAAATTATTGATGAACATTTTCATTAAAAGGATCAGGTGCTATGACGACGTATATTGGAAGAGCTCTTTGTACAGCAGTGGGCTGCAACAGGCTGATTGAATGAATTTTAAATAAGTAATTCATGATTTTTAACCGAGTTATCATCAAGTTATCATATTCTCTAACATCTGTTTTGTTGCTGGGTGCGGAAGTCGTGTTGCTTTAGAAGTATGAAGGTGAAGGTGGCCCAAATAAAAAAATAAACAGTTCAGATCTAAACGTCTGCCGTGTAACCTTAGTTGTGAATATTATAATAGCTGTTTCATTGTTAACTGTAGTGCAATGTGTGTGGAAGAAAATATATTTTCATGGCGTTGTTGGAAAAAGACACAAACACTTTAATGATATCTAAGCAATTGTAGGTTTTTTTTTAATGGATAGGTGGCACACTCAAAAGTCACAAGTTCGTTGCCGATCTTTAAGGTGGGAGTAGGGGAAGGGCTGGAAGATCGGGAGAGGGGGAGAAGACTGGGAGAGGGAAGGGGGACCTCCGGTAACCTCACTCACTCGGCCAAAAAACACACCACAAGCGTTGCTATGAGGCCGGTTTTCTGTGAGGCCGTGGTATCACTCCTCATCAATACTCGCTAACTCTCTAATGTCACGCACTTCAAATCGTATCCTTTGTGTTGCATACACAACAGCAGCAACACAAAAAATATATTTTGTATTTTTTTCTGCTGACGCTACCTCCTCAATATTATCTGTGTGTACGCACCGCAAGCTTGATACTAAAGCCACAACAAACTACACCGTCTCTCGCTGAACACATAATAATACTTCTCTTTTGTATTCAATTTATATTAAAATGCTACTGATGATCAAAAATATACAAAGGATTATTTCTTTATCAGCTTCGCACTCCACAACTTGAAATATCAATATTATTCGTAACTGATTACTTTTAGGCTTTTTAAGGCGTTTCAAAAATGGAAATTCTCCATTCGGTTGATAATTTTTTTTTGTTCTTCTTTCAAAAGGCTCTAATTAACTTTACTTGTGCCTAACTAATTCGGGAAGTTAATACGAGTATTTACCCGTCGTATCGGTTTGTTACTTTCGTCGGTACAAGTATAGGTAATAACTAGCAGTTCCCGTCCGGCTTCGCTCGCGTGTACATACTTATATATTTTGCGCGGAACCTTAATTATTTTTCCAAAATAAAAGTAGACCAAGTTACGCCTAAAACATCAGATATCTGCCAGTGAAAAACCCGTAGAAATCGGTTCACCAGTTCCGGAAATTAGCCGGAATAAACAGACAGACAAAAAATTAATAACTGAATGAGCTTAAAGCTTATTATTTCGACATTACAAACAGACACTTCAATTTTATTTATTTGTATTGTGTGTATGTAGTATGTATTGAGTATTGATTATAATGTTTATTGCCATATAGATTTACTGTGATTGCCACACTAGTCAAAGCCTGTATCGTGGCTATCAACAAATACGATATTCTTATGCCAAGGACTTAATCAGTACTACTACGAAAATACATGTACCTACATTATTTGTGAGTGCGAGTGTGTATGTTTGTATGTGTGTGCGGACAATTGAAGCAGCTAGAGTGACCTTCAAACCATAGATGTAAGGAGTTATTCCGTTTCACGCGACAAAAGCAATGGAACATTCCTTCACTGTCGGTTTCCTGTGAGGCTGTGGTATTACTCCGGTCTAGCCGGCCCATACGTGCCGAAGCATGGCTCTCCCACGATGAGACTATTTTAAACGTTTGGTTCACAATGGTTTGTTTATAATAAACTAACTGTTAACCGCGACTTTGTTCGCGTGGAAATTTTCCAGACTCCAGACTATAATCTATCTGCGTGCCAAATTTCATCCAGATCCGTTCAGCTGGTTTGCGTGAAAATTTCTAGCTGAAACAAACAAAGTCAAAAAAATTTACCTTAGATCCGCACAGCACGGTTGTTCTTGACGGCATTTTGCAAAAAAAAACACATAAACAGTCGCGCACTGACGTCTTCAATATTTTTTCGAATTGTGTTAGGTTTTTACCATAGTTTCAATACAAAACGACTGTGGAATTATTGGCACTTGATCAATATTTTTTTTTTATGTATGTCGTTTAGGTACAACACTGCGAATTAAAGGGTTAAATTAATTTCAGGTCAGTTATAATTTTTGGAGTAGATTATTTAGACACTATATTAAATAAAAATGTACGTCAGCTACTTGCAAAGGGGGAAAGATAGTCAGTTACATTAGGTTGCGATGCTTGTGTATGGTCGGTCTTACCACCATTGAATGAATAGCTAACGATTATTTTCATTATTTTAATAAAATAAACAGTTCACTGTATAAGTTTCATTAAATCTGAAATGATTTTTCGTACCTTATTTTTATACAGGTTTATATGATCAGCTGACGTATGACCAACCATTAGTTTTTCAGCTGACTTTTTTTTAAGTATTGTAAATTATAAGTATTTGCTGTGCAAATTTTCAAATGACCTGAAATGTTTTTTTAGAAAACTGTTTTTGACAAGAGTCTGGCAGCTGACTCTTGTTTCCATTGCTAGCTATATCTAGGTTATCGACTACACACAAAATGAAGTGACCTGAAATCACAATTCAAAATGCAACGCCGCCTTCCGTACCAATAACTTTATTTAACAATTTTATTTAACGTAGTCACCAAACCAAGTAATGACAGCCAAGTGTTTTAAATATTGACAGACATATGATAATGGTTTGAGTTTGATGTGGGATTACGCAAACTTTGACATACCGAAGCTATCAGTTAGTAACAATGATACTCCTCACACACGGCTGCCTGATCCCAAACTAGGCAGAGCCTGTACTATGGTAACCTACTTTTGAAACTATTTACCACTTGCTCTAACTGTGAAGGCAAACTTCAAAAGGAAATATCAGAGAGTTCTCCATTATATTCTAAACGGTTTTGATTAAGAGGCCGCCGTGGAGAACTATAGTCCAACCCCTCTTAAAGTAACATGAATATACAAAGCAAAGGGACAGCAGTTTGTAAAACCAGGCTGATATCATCACATGGAGAGAGTAACAATCGCCAAAGCCTTGCTTGTCGCTGGGTGTGAGAACACCACATTGTTTTAGAAATCCGGCTGCCAGTTCACACTTCCTACATACTGTTACAAGCCGGGGTGTTGGATTAGATATGAAAACCAATTCATTACCAAAATAGACACAATTTCTTTTAATAATTCGCAATTCACACAATAATCAGTTAACAACATTTATCACTGGTGTTCGCTATTATCGCACTTGTTCACTCGCAGTGTCTCTTAACTAAAACTGAACTAATACTGTAATGCACTGCCTTATTTACTCTGAACGTTCTTTCGTAGAGAGATCATGACATTTCCCGAAAACTCGAAACTCTTCTGGTATCTTCTAACACATTGTGGAATATTCTATACTATTGGTTCCGTTTATTGTCAAAAGATGGCGTGCGTCTTCATTTAGGAAATCTATCACTTCCTATACTCGATAATACATGGCGACTGCTAGTCAGTTTAGACTTCCGTAACAATACAAATTTTCCTAAGTGTTTTTTTCTTAAACCTAAATTTTGTCAATCAAATAATTAATCTGTATGCTGAACCTAAATAGTATTATATAATTGTTCAAAAGTAACCGATTTCGCTAATTCGTTTAAGTGAATGAATACAAGTAAAGCATATACTAAGAGCTTGTTCCTCTGAGGTACCGAAGTTCCTAACTCAAGACTAACGAGACCCAACTTCAGAAACTTTGGTAATATTTCAACCAATTTTATAATTTGTTACTGCCTCAGTTTTGAGTGTTTAGATTTCCGAAGTTATATAAGTTTTAATTATTATTTAGCTTATAATTAAGATTAGTTACTTAGGAGTTTTAATGATCTTGTAAAGCAGCCTTGCGTTTAACCAAGTCTTTGACGAATGGTATTTAAATTAAAAACAGTTCGTCAACAAGAAAGATTGTGAAGTCTTATTAGCTACGCAGGGCAAAATCTAGATTAAATTAATTTTATTATGAGTCTGATGGTGAAGACAAGATTAGGTTTTAGTTGCAGCGAATCCTAACTAATACACTCGAGAGCAATGAATCCGGGTCACATACAGATACCAGGTTGCATAAGAAACTTTTTCTTGGTTGTTGTAAAGTTATGCCAACAAAAATGTTGAAATAAAAAATAGGCCTAAACACCGTATAAGAAACTTGTTGTACAACATGCTAAACTGCATAACCGCAGAAATGACAGTACGTGGAGGTAACACTAACTACTAAAATTTGAGGAAATTGTATAGTTGTAGAAAAATATAGTGTTTTTCTATTTTTGTTTTAACATGAGATGGTTGTTTTTTTTCTGTATTTTTTATGAATATTATACTGGCCTAGACTGGCCTGTTGGCCTAGTGGTTAGTGACCCTGACTGCTATGCCATAGGTCGTGGGTTCAATTCCCACCCGAGTCTAAGTATTCTTTGTGTCCGTTCTTTGTATGTTTGTGAAGTCCCCCGCGACACAGGAGTAATTCCTAACACGGAACTTATCTTATATAGAAAAAAAAAAATACAAAGTGACATATAAATTGATTACTTTAATTTAAGAAGTATTTAATTAATATATATAAAACAATTGATTTTAATAAGCTAGCATTCAAAGCTTCCCATTTTGGGGTCTCCTTATGTGACCCGGATTCATTGTCCTCGAGTGTTTTATAAATCCGTAAGATTATAATTTTTTGTTGGGTTGATACGCTTTCGGACCTTAACTCAACAGATCATCATGTAAGGACACTGACACATAGATAGGTATATAATTTAATACCTATGTAAGTGAAACCGAAAAATACTACTTGCGGAGCAATCCATGAAGGTAATACACGTCGCACTTCAACGAGGTAAAGACTATGTCGACCTCTTTGTGTATCATCGCATCGGTACCACAATTAATGCATTGTACGGACTAATCAGGCGAAGTCAAATAGCCAATGTTCAGGTGTAAGTCATCTTGTATAGCGGGTACAACATTTAAAGAAATGATGCATGAATGAAAAAAAAAAGTAAATTTAAAAATCTTAATCTTTATTTGTTTTTAGGTTTCGCAAACTTTACTGAGTGTCCCACGAACAGTTTGTCAGAGGTACAGAAAATTACGTAGAGAGGGTCTCTCACGTCATTTTCTGTACCTCTGACAAACTGCGTCCATAAAAGGAACAGTTCAACGAGCGAGTGTTAACGCGAGTGAAGCTGTGGGCAAAAGCTAATCTAACTAGGTAGTCTTACATAATTATTTTTTCGCGTCTCAAATTGAGTTAAATTGAAATTGGGTAGATGTAGAAGAGTAGTGATGCTCAATATAAATTATTTCGCCGAGTCGCGCAACAACTAACTGTATATGTATATATAATGTATTACTGTGAAAATGTTATTTTAAAATAGTCAAATTAACATTAAAAGTGAATGACTTGGCAACAGTAAGGCGTGAAGTCGTGTCGTACTTCATACAAAAATGTACCGAACCTAACGTTCTGACGTTTACTAAAAAGACTTGACACTTTGACAGTCATCTACCATAATGTCTTACGTAAGCTATGTACAATACCATGGATCTTGTAGATACGAAACAAAGTTTACTGGATTGTATGTTTATTTGTAATTTAATGGAACATTCGTCACTACCTTTAAACGCCATCATATTTCAATCTATATACCCAAAACCTTAACAAATTATACACCTGAACCTTCCTCATGAATCACTCTGTCGACTGGTAAAAACCGCATGAAAATCCGATCAGTATCTTTTCAGTTTATTGAGAACAGACAGACGCGGCGGGGGTCTTTGTTTTACAAAAAAAAAAAAACTCCACTCATCTCACACACGGCCGTCTGATCCCAAACTAGGCAAAGCCTCTACTATGGTAACCAGACTGCTGATAAACATACTTATATATTTCTAAATACATACATATTATAGATATTATGATACATACGACAACGTCCCTACTTTTAAAGAATATTCTGTTCTGTTGTCCTTTTTCGCACATCTGTCGCATAGGCTGAAGTAAGTACTATATTTTCATATAGGTAATAATATTTTCTTAATTTCAAGGATCGTCGGGGTAGACACGTCTGTCAGTCGCATCTGTTGCTACTGACATAACTCACTAAAGATTATATAAGAAGACTCAATATTCCAAAATATTTACTAGAACATGACTATATTCTACGAATCGAATCAATTTAATGTATAAACCAAAGTCGGGTTTGTTCGAACACTTATAACTGGAGAACGGCTGGACCGATTTTCATTGTTTTTGATTTGTTGTATTTGTCTCCGTCGCGAATAGCAGAGTAACTATAAAAAAATATTTGGAAAATTGTCGAAAAATAAAAATTTAAAGAAAAACATTTTCCCATACAAAATGTTCATGGGTTTCGTAACTGTCAAACATTTAATGTTCATAGATACGGTAAACTCTCCCCTCAAATTAGAGAACATATTTAAATAAATTTAAATCAACAAGATATATCCACCATATTCGAATAATGGCGCATTTTAAATTTTAAAAAATTTGAATAAAATCAGTAATGAAAACGGATTGACATATATATTATATTAGCTGTCAAATATTTATGCGTGCGTTCAGAAATTCATTTTGTGTAAACTAAGGAAAATATATCAAGCAACTTAAATATAGAAAAAATGACAAATGAACAAACAACTTTAATTAAAAATAAAAAAAAAATGTCAGCAAAGGAAAAGAGGCTAATGGCGAGCCGGGTGATTAAAATTACGTACTGATAATAACTACATAATGCAAGAGAAAGAAATCAATATTTGTTTGTTTGTCCTCTATGCGTTTCGATACCATTAATCACATTGTGATGAAACTTTGCCCGCCAGACTTCCTAGCCCAAAAAAATTATAAAAAAAAGGCATTGCAACGCATGCCGGGTGCATCCAGTACATATATAAAAATTTCGTGTCACGTTGTTTGTTCGCGATGAACTCCTAAACTAATGAACCGATTTTAATGAAATTTTGCGCAATGTGTCGGTTTGGTGTGAGATTTTTTTAATTTTTGCATATTACCTAGCTACAGCAACGCGTGGCTGAGTTGCTAGTGAAATATATATTTTATTTATATTGGATTCAAAGAAATCTTTATTAATAAATTGCGCTGGTTTTTTAAAGTCTAATCATACATCACACAAATCAGGGTTAAGAAAACACTTATCTGCATTATCATAAAACCGCAAAGTACCTTGTCTCACCTGTGTTCACTTAAGTGAGGTAAAAAGCTATTACCCAAAAGAGTACTATAACAGTTTACGTATAAAGCTCAAAGTTTATTGTTGGGTGATTTGAGCAAATATAAAAGCAAATTATGTTTCACTAACGATACCGTTAATCAAGTTTATATTATTTTATTTAACGAGGATGGCAGTATAAATAGATATTACTACGGTCATGGGTAAACAATAAATTACCTTAAAATGAAGGTAGGTAATAATCATTTTTGTTCAACGTATGGGGCGGCTAGGCGAAAAACAATGAAAAGTTTGCATTGTTTTTCGCTGAGTGCGTGAGATTACCGGAGACCCTAACCCTTCCCTCTACCCCCTACCCTCTCTCCCCCTCTGCCCCCTCCCTTACTCCGATCTTAAAGGCCAGCAACGCTCTAGAAGTTGCAATAAGGTGCCCATGGGCGGCGGCAGTCACTTACCATCAGGTTACTCATCTGTTCGTTTGCCCCCCTAGCCATATAAAAAAAACATAAATATGTATTTTTAATAACTTAGCTTCACTTGTCACTCACTAACTAACTAGCTAACTAAATATGTAAAGAATTCTTGGCAGTTAATTTCAACCCACTTTTCAAACTCTTTTAAATCATTCATGTATGAAACTGTACTGACAACTGTATGAAATCATAGACAGTGCGCAAGAACCAGTAAACGCTGGGTAAGGCAAGCTTTTGAACAGCGACAACAAATTAGAAAGCGAGCGTGGCAAGGCTCCTCCCCGCACGAGATGGATTGATGACCTGGCCACGATGGCAGAGTCTTTGGAGAAAGACATTGTAAGAACATTCTCCTATTAACGACTTACCTTTTTCAGTAAAAAAATAGAGTAAAGATGTATTAAAGGAGGTGTAACGTTTGCACGCAGGCGCTTCTTAGGGGTCGTTAGAAAAGTAAAAAATAATTCAGTGCTGTCTTGTTAAAAGTTCTGTTAAAAAGTAAAAAAATTAAAGTTCTCATCTTATAAACTAAGTGTATTGCTTTTGAAATCAGATCTCAGCAATCTTATTTTGAAACTTGACAGTACTTTAAGTACTTAACCACTCAATACTTTTTTTTTTATCTTTATTTATTTAGAGACTTTTATTACAAAGTAATATGGTAGCCCCATCATGGCTTATTCTAAGAAACTAACTATGTTACGATAAGAGACAAAGGAAGTCGTTGTTGTGCATATATCTCAAATAGGTCTAACGCCGCAATTGTAGTAGGGTTACTCAGAATATTAATGAAAAGTCGTACATCGTACACATTAAAATTATATTTTTACAACAACAAGTTCCTTTGACGCTGGTATTTGACACAATCCATCAGCAAGTGTTGGACATCATCAAGGACTCCGCAAGTATCACAATCTGATGTATCAACTTTTTTCATGAGATGTCCAAACTTTCTAGATGGACAGTGGCCTGAGCGCAGCCTATGCGCTATAACAACAATATTTCTATTTAAGTTACTATTAATAAACCAGGGCATCCTAGCAGGCTGATATTGAATGGTTTTATACCAAATGCCCGTTTCTTTACTCTTCTCATCAAAAAACCACTCAATACTTGTAAAAGTTTAAAAAAAAAAGTACAAAACTGCCGAAACTTTATTATAGTGAAGACTTCTTTAGCCGCGTTGAGCGATTTTTGGTGGGGGCAAAACTTATGAGTTCGCATCACCGACGTGCTATTGTGACGTATTGCGCCCGACTGGTGACGCGCAGCGGCCTGTATACTCGCCTTATATACGCAATATATGAAAAACCCAGACTAATGTTATTAATTTCCATTTACAAAATATGAATTATTCATTTAATACTATGATTCAAAATTTAAAACAGTATGTTTTTTTTTTTTCATGATAACACTGATTTTTTATATGTTAGATTAACAATTCTTATTGTATAGAGTAAAACAAATAAAGTTCATATTAAAAGTTAAATTCAAATAATAACAGTATTACATCATAAATTACATTAAAACTTCTAAGAAATTCTACTGATAACTTCAAGATGTATTTTTATTTGAAGAAGTTTTGTGCCCAAAACTTATTTTCAATGGCTTTTAAACAAGTATTATGACTAACTTAAGACATTGAGACGAAATATACTCCGTTTACATATTTCAAGAACATAATTTGTCTTTTGTACATATGTTAGAAATGTTTCAAATGTAGATAATGTAAAATGTACTACGACTAGTACATAAAATTTAACTTTTCCCTTTTCATAGCACTTTTAAATGTGGCGTTTATATGTAAATGTGCTTAGACGAGTTAAATTTTGAACATACTTATAGAGTGCACAACTGTGTTCCTGTTTGTGAATGGGATCACTAAATACACGCTTGATTTTGACCTGGGGAAGTTTCATCACTCGAAAAAAAAATGAAATAGAAGAGTGTTGTAGAGCGGATTAAAAATTCGGATTCGGTACTATTTTTGTAATGTGTAATAGTCTTGTATAATCTTCGTAATGAGTGTGTTGTATGTCATCGATTAAAATATGTAATTATAAATTAAAATATGTGTCACGAATCTATGACATAATTTATTTATCTCGACAGAAAATATTGGGATAATTTCTGTACAATTTTGTACACAGACCAGAGGACTATACGATAAAGCCAACTAGCTCACATTAGTTCTAAATTTACTGAAGCGAATCGGTGGCTGATAAACATCCGGTAATACACGTATTACCAGAAATACCGAACTGTTCGAGAGATCGTGTGGAGAGATAAAAGTTATCTCGGGACTCGGTATAGTGACGGATTTCCACTCTTTATACAAAACTTACAATCAACGACACGATTATTATTCCGTTTTCTATCCTATGTTAAGTACGGTTTTTTTTTTACAGAATAGCAAAGAGACCAATGGTGGTTGGTGGTTTTAGAAAATCGTGTTTCAATTAGTACAAGTTTGTCTAATCAGCGATTTTATACTACTAGGCGACATGTGTTTAGTCCAGCGATCGATATGGCACACTGGTTGTAAATATATTATTGTAAAGTATGGAGTCATCAAAATTAAATCATGTACGAGCACGTACAGTGACAGCTGACAAACTACCGAAAGAGTAACGAATCTTGTTTTTCAAACTTAATGTCATAAGGAATAAGTATTTTTTTTTAAATTGTAGGTAACTACTGTATTTTTCAAAAGCACAAAACAACGTTGGTGTAACGCATAATATATAGTATGTATAATTACATACCTTCATGCCGATACTCATACATATATCGCACAGCTATTACAAGAGTGTATCAACTCAAAATGTAGCTTTTTTCAGAAACGACAGAAAACTGATTAGTCGCTTCCTGTTAAAGATTATAAAAAGGGAACACTGTTTATAGATTATTGATAAAATTAAGGGACTTCTGTATTAATGAATTATTTAAATGATTGCAGGTTATCAAGTTATTTCCAATTTTTGAGTTAATACTCTAATATCTGAACAAATAAAAAAAAAGTATGAATTATTATTAGTTGTTTTGTTGAAAAATTTGGCTTATTACAATTCATTATTATTATTTTATATTTATTGACGCGTAGGGAATTGATATTTACGTATGAAAAATGAATTATCTCAAATTTACCCTATTTTGAATTGATACAGTCTCGTAACAGCAGTGCGATATATTATTAGATTACCTTTGAACTCAATCGGATAAAATGTCTCTTTGAACCATGTTTAGCACACAGGTAGTTCTTTATTGAGCGAGCAAACTCACGGCGGCATCCTAAATTATGTCCTGCCAATTAGAAGTCGTACCAGATATCGTATCGTTATCGTGTCGTAACATGTAAAGTTAAAAGCTGTAAAGCACTATATCCTACCATTTCTACTTTAATTAATGGACTGCAAAGATTTATTAACACATGTATAGTACTTGACTTCCTCTTAAGCTAAAAGACGAAAATGGGATATATATGGAGTAATTTCCTGTACTTTATACATAGTTATTTTTATATGTAAGCCGATTGCAAACTGTAGGAGAATAATTAATTTTTATTCGCATATACCTAATGTTAGTCACTTGTAGGCAAGTGTACCCTAAATTTGATGCAACACCGGAGTTTCGCGATCCTCTTTTGTATTTTTTAACCGACTCGAAACGAAAGAGGTTCTCTGTTTTTGTGTGATATTTTTTATTTTATTTAATTTGATATACTCAAGGTTAGTCCAATTTAAATTTAAAGTAATAATATTACTAACTAGCAACCCCAGGGCGCACGCGCTTTGCACGGGTATAGTATATTATACACCTAAACCTTCCTCATGAATCACTTTGTCTATTAGTGAAAACCGCATGAAAATCCGTTCAGTAGATATTCAGTTTATCGCGAACAGACAGACAGACGCGGCAGGAGACTTTGTTTTATAATATGTCGTGAAGATTCGGTTTGAAACTTCGTAGTATGGCGAAATTTAATAAATTTTGTGATGTATGAGTGAGTAGCCCTATGTAGGTTATGAACACATTACTTGATACAGTGGCAGTTGACCAGGTAGCCACTTAGGCCGCTACACCAATGCAACTACAATATTATCATTCTTTGTTTATGCGTACGTGTGCCAAGTTTATATTGTATACTGTAAGAGTGAAGAGAATTATGTCTGTATATCGTTTTTTTTAACTAAGGAAATATATCAAACTAGCTGCTCCCCGCGGTTTCACCCGCGTAAGTCCCGATGCCGTGGGAATATCGAGATAAAAAGTAGCCTATGTGTTAAGCCATGTCTTCCGGCAGAAAATTCCAATGATTTTCGACTCAGAATGATGACCTGAATACACTATTTCAGTATTCGGCACGGTGTATCTTACACCCTGTATGACATGAGGCTTTTTTTGAGGTAGAAGATCTTACATGGATGTCCTCCGCCCTTGGGGAGGCGGAGGGGTCTGTCGGACACTTAGAGACTATAAAACCACCCCAGTGTTCCGCTACTTACCTATGATCGAGGGAGAGAGAATTGCAATTGCATTCTTCCGCCATCCCCCACAGGCATTGACCCGTCTCAATATAGACTGGTCCCGTAACCCGGTGCAACCATCACCCGTCGGCCGCATTCCTCTGAGAGCACGTGCGGAACACTCCACGCTGCCTCTCGGGCCTGTATCTATTCGGACGACGACTTCCCCAAAGTTCCGCTGCCTTCTTTGCGGACATCGCCTCCTCGTAGAGGGCGAGAGTTCCGAACCATGGCCAAAACCACGGTTGCGAGCGAGAGTCTACCCGCAGCACCTCCTGCCACGACGAGATCACGGCGCTGGTTAGCCCAGGCTGGGCATTCAGACAGTGTATGAAGCGAGGTGTCGTCGGGGCAATCACCACAATGGTGGCACCATGACGTTGGCATAATATGAGGCTTATATCAACCCTACCAAACCCTTAAATTCTTCCAGTAGACGCAGGTCAACTAGATAGATTATTGGTTAACCCGGGTAAAATCAGGACCGGTTGATAGTTCAAATAAAAAATTTCAATAGTCAAAATATATATTTGACAAAAATCACTTAAAACGAATGTATTTTCTTGTCACGTCGTACCGGAAGACAAAACAATATAACACGCACCAGGTACTCTCAAGAAAACTATATGTATCTGAACGCCATCAAATCACTTATTACTTGGTTGAATGTACACAGTTCATCTATTTTATTTCCGCTATTGTATCTCCATTTACAACATAACTGTTTGCTACCGTAACGAAGTAAAACCACACTGAAACAAATATAAATTAAATATTTTAAGTGCGATCTATCTGTTTAGGAGCTTCGATGCCACAAACAGACGAACAGATACACACGTTAAACTTATTACACCCCACGTTAAACGTATTAACATATGTAGTTTTCTTGTACTGTACTTGTACCTATTGAAATCAATACCAACTTTTTTCAATGACTGTTTTTACGCTTTGTTACTCAGGCAAAGAACATGTTAACTTCAAAAATCATGCATGTTAGTTTATTTATGGAGTTTCTCAATAGGCATCAGAATTAATAATTCCAAATTAAAAAAATTGGTTCGATTGAAAATCTTAAGCTTTGCACATTCCACCTGTTTTTATGAGAACCGGTGGTGACAATACCTGGAAATTCAAACGGTCTAACGTTAAAGCAGATTTTTTCAAAATATTTTTTGTAACTGCATACTAGAGTTATGCACTTTTGATGATTGAAGCAAGCGTCGCATTGTTAGATACACTCTGTGTAATTCCAAAATATGACGTTAAGGAACTTCGGTCCAGGTGTGTAAAAAGTTTGGTTATTAAATGTTCGTTTAATGTTATAAAAGTACGGTGTGTAAAATGTGTACTACTAGCAGCGCCCCGCGTTTTCACCCGCCTAAGTCCCGATCCCGTGGGAATATCGGGATAAAAAGTAGCACATGGGTTAATCCAGGTCTCCAGCTACCTACATACTAAGTTTCATCTCAATCGGTTCACTGGTTTTTGCGTGAAAGAGTAACAAACATCCATCCATCTATCCAAACTTTGCCCCCCAGCCTAGCCTACGGTAATGGTATTAAAAACAAAGTCAATAGCAAACTTACTTCCATAAAAAAAGAAGGAAAACATAATGAATAACGCAGTTTCCAACCAATCCATGTCCAAAAGGCAACGTGGTGCCTTCAACGTGCAATCCATCCCCATGGCAAGTAACGTCAATGACCCAAAAAATATGTTGAGCACTGTTAACCACACGAAGACCTGAGCAAACCCATCTTCATCCTGTAAAAGACAATACATACAATCTTACAGAGCAGACGGGTCACCTGATGGTAATTGACTACCGCCGCCCATTGACACCTGCAACTCAAGAGTCGCAAGTGCGTTGCCGGCCTTTAAGGTGGGAGCAGGGGAAGGGAGGGGAAAGAGGAAGGGGAAGGGTCTCCAATAACCTCACTCACTCGAATAATGCAAAGTGAGCATTACTTCACTGTCAGTTTTCTGTGAGGCCGTGGTATAACTCCGATCGAGAGCCGGCCTATACGTGCCAAGCATGGCTCTCCCACGATAAAACTAATACTACAAAGAAAAAAGTTTGTGAGAATGGGAAATAAATGTCTTAAACCACAACATTTATCTATCGGTCAGATGGATAAATATTGTGGTTTAAGACATTTGTTTTCTCAAAAGAATAATTACATTCGTTTATCAGAGAGAATACAAGCTAAATATAGTAAATAACAAGCGCCAGAGCGGCTTTTCAATTACCTGTTATTATCTTTTACATCTAAGTAAATAAGTAAGAAAGAAAGAAAAGCGGGACCCACGCGTTCCAAGAGTATCACTATTGTAAGTTGTAAACAAGTATGACCGTATTGTAAGTTGTAAATAAGTATGACCGTATTGTAAGTTGTAAATAAGTATGACCGTATTGTAAGTTGTAAATAAGTATGACCGTATTGTAAGTTGTAAATAAGTATGACCGTATTGTAAGTTGTAAACAAGTATGACCGTATTACGTATTGCAAAACGATTGCTATCATATTGCTATCGAGTGACTGTTATCGTAAGTTTTTGAGCTTTTATGTTTTTATTGTAATTTATTTATTTATTAACACTTCATGCACATATTGTACAAAGGCGTACTTAATGCCTTGGGCATTCTTTGCCAGTCAACCTTGGGGTGAAGCAGAAACAAAGAGTGGGAGTGAGAATTTATGAGTAGGTTACTTTATTTTAAAATATTAAACGTATGTATTTTTATATTTATTTATGAGTTTATTATTGTTTTTGAGTAGCTATTCGCATAAATAAATAATACTCTCCTCCTCCGCGCCTTTTCTTAACTAATTTGGGGTCGGGTTTCAATCTAACTGCGATACGGCCGAACTGGGCGAAACGGTTGAACGGATCTGGATGCAATTTGGCAAAGAGATAGATTATAGTCTGTTATAGCATATCAGTTATGTTTTATCCAGAAAAAATGGAGATTTCACCAAAATTTCCACGCGAACAAAGTCCCGGGCAACAGCTATTCAAGTAATGAATCAATTTCCGTGAAAATCTCCACTAATATTTTAAATGCCAAAGTAATTCAGTATGTCTATTACGTTTTCACGCATAAACCTCTAAATCGAATTTGATATAAACGGGATCTTGGAGAAGAACATTCTTTTTGTTGCCAAAATATTACTTGAAGGGGGTGAAATAGGGGATGAAAGTTTGTATGTGAGAGATTTTACTTTTTCTATAAAATTCCCAATTTATCGTTAGCAACATAAATAGCTTATTACTGTCTAAAATATAATCGTGTGAACTCCGACCGGCATAATCCGAGTAATACCACAGCCTTACAGAAAACCCCCATGAAGCAATGCTGACGTTGTGTTTTGCCGTGAGGTGGTAGAGTGAGGTTACCCTACCCCACCTACCCCCCTCCCCCTTTTCCCTACTGATGTCCTTGGGTGGCAGTAGTCACTTACTTAGATGACCCGTCAGCTCGTTTCTAAATATCGAAAAAAAAAAAACCTACAGTCAAATAAATTACCATCTCTGTGTTTCTATTGATGGTAGAGGCTTATGGTTAAAAACGATGAAACGGTTAAAAACATCCAGATTTGTATGGAAAAAGAATCAATTATAACTCAAATAAAATGGCAAAATGCACCATAAAAATGAATATTATTATTCTTATTACGTTCTATATAAAACAGCAAATTTCAGAGGTATTTATTATATTAGTAAAACTCAACCGTGCAATAAATACTTACTAGGAAATTAGCTATTAAAAGAAATAAGCCGGCGACTATGAAGACGCCTCCATGAATACTCAGCGCGGTAATTACGAAATCAAAAATATGTCTATACAAGAAATGTATGTCGAAACTCTCGGCTGTGAACAAAATAAAGTTATCAGAGACAAAATAACACCTTCCTACACAATCCTACTAATATTATAAACGTGAAAGTTTGTGAGGATGTATGGATGTATGGATGTGTGGATGTGTGGATGTATGGATGTATGGATGTTTGTTACTCTTTACCGCAAAAACTACTAAACCGATTTCGATGAAACTTGGTATGTAGATAGCTGGAGACCTGGATTAACATATAGGCTACTTTTGATCCCAATATTCCTACGGGATCGGGACTTACGCGGGTGAAACCGCGAGGTGCTGCTAGTTAATTATAAATTAATAATAGTGATATATAAATAATAATAATAACTCCACACATCTCACACACGGCCGGCCGCCTGATCCCAAACTAGACAGAGCCTGTACTATGGTAACCAGACTACTGATAAACGTACTTATATATTTCTAAATACATACATATTATAGATAAATTACACCCAGACACAGAACAAATTATCGTGCTCATCACACAATTATTTGTCCTGGGTGGGAATCGAACCCACGACCTCTGGCTTAGCAGTCAAATGTCTATACTAATATTATAAAGCTGAAGAGTTTGTTTGTTTCATTGAACGCACTAATCTCAGAAACTACTGGTTTGAATTGAAAACTTCTTTCAGTGTTGGATAGCCCATTTATCGAGGAAGGCTATATAACATCACGCTATGATTAACAGGAGCGGAGCAGTGACCATAAACGCAGTAGAAATTGCGGGGACAGTTTCTTCGTGGGAGAGCCATGCTTCGGCAGGTATGGGCCGGCTCTCGACCGGAGTTATACCACGGCCTCATAGAAAACCGACAGTTAAGCAATGCTTGCATTGCTTTTCGCCGAATGAGTGAGGTTACTGGGGGCCCTAATCCTTCCCTCTCCCCCTCGCTTGAGCCGCAAACCGGTATTAAATGAATATTTCTTCTTTTAATTCAAAGTTCTGTGTCGCTACACTTCCGCGGGAATCTAAAATCATGTCATGGACATTATAATGTCCGTTCGTTTATTTTCTTTTTGACAGTTCAATAAATAGTCAAATAGTGATTAATTGATTTAAAAATAAAAATCTTTTTTATTGAAGAGAAAGTTTTAATAGCTTCAGAAATATCACTTTATCACTCGGTACACGTTTAATGTACATACATAAGAAATTATGTTCATTTTACTGAAGACTCGAGTGACGAATTTAGTGTGTATCATATTTAAGTTTATTTTTTAAACTTGAGTATCAAAATTTTGGTGTTATTTATTGCAACTAATAAAATAGAATACAAATACTCATAATTATAGATGGAATACTTTTTATACTGATTTGGAAATAATTCATATCGATATATAAATATGCCGTAGAAACATTTGTTCTCGTGACTACGTACAATAACCGTATACATATATATACCGTATATATATACCGTATACATACAATAAATCTCTTTTTATTGAATAAAAAAAGTCATTAGTTTTGAAAAAAATACTAAATGTGTACACAATGATTATAAATAGTATAATCAAATGAAAATTGATAATCTACATATTTTTCTAACTGAGCGTTTAAAAGTTCACGAAATCCGGCACAGTTTACGTTCTAAAGCAATTGTCAAAAAAGTAAAAAACAAATGCAAAATTATCCCAAAATATTATAAAGCAATAAATAATTACAATTATTCAGATATTTCCACTACAAATAGAACGAGGAATCGACCTTTTAATCGCAACCCGTTGGCTACCGGTTAGCGAGCGAAACCAAACCAAATATCTTGTTGGACTGGCCTGTTGGTCTAGTGGTTAGTGACCCTGACTGCTAAGCCAGAGTTCGTGATTTCGATTCCCACCCAGGACAAATAATTGTGTGATGAGCACGATCATTTGTTCTGTGTCTGGGTGTGATTTATCTATAATATGTATGTATTTAGAAATATATAAGTATGTATGTTTATCAGCAGTCTGGTTACCATAGTACAGGCTCTGCCTAGTTTGGGATCAGACGGCCGTGTGTGAGATGTGTACTCGTTATTATTATTATTATCTTGCACGGGAACTGGAAACAATAGGTCTTTGATCATATACTTCTCTAGATGATATATTCGGCCGTACAGAACGGCGCTAAAAATGTCGACTATATTTCGTAGAGTCGCGTGTGATAGACGTCATTGTCATTTGAATATCTAAGCGGCGACGTTCTTGCGAAAAACAATTAATCATGCCGGTTTGTGCTATTAAATTGTGTCGAAACTATGCTAGAAAATTATAATTATAATATTTTCTTAGAAAATACGATAACGTATTTCAAAATTTGTAGCAATGACAATAATTAATTGTTTTGGTAATTTTACAAAAACTATGGGTAATCATTAAACCGTGACGCCATTCCTGTTTTATGTTATTAAAAAAAGTCTATAGCTGAAGAAAATGATACCTAACGATATTGGTGATTTTGACTCGAAGTATTTTAATTATTCATGTTAGATTATACGTCTGTATCAAAATCGAAATCAATCAATTGTTAAAATACTTTAAAGAATAATAATAATAGTCTTCTAATTATTATTATTATTTTATTAGAAGATACATCTCATCAATTGATATTAATCACTTATTTTCACTAATTCACATTGGTACCGATAACTTTTCGTTTCTAACAGATTCAATCACTCCTTTTAAAAGCCTATTATATTTTTCATAGTTTTTTTGTTAATTAACATGAATGAAGGTAAGTAAATAATTTAGAGCAGGCATCACTAAACACGCACACAGTGACAATTTGTTAACAACTACACACTCCGTGATACTGACACATAATTCTTAATTGGATCCCGATTTATACGCATCGTTTGTTAGAGTTACTCTAACTAGACATGTATATAATCAAAACAATAGGTATTATGCACAAGGTCGACCTTCATCGATAATTAATTCCTGTGTTTATCATTCGCTTTAGGAGTGGGTTTGCGTCGCTTGTAATGGATGAAATTCGAAGTTGAACGCTAAATGGGGTTATCCATTTGCGAGCCGACGAGCGAATACTCATTATCACTGGCCCATTGACTAGTCGGTTAGCATTGCTAACACAGCTGCTAAGTACAGTCCTAGATTATTATTAACTTGTTCGTTGTTTTAAAGATAATCATAAATTTAGAATTTAAAACATCCCCGACTCGAAAATCTATTTAACAATTAGAAAAGGGCTGATGATGTTCGAACGGCTGAACAATTTCCTTGAATTATATCTAAGAACACTCTCGATCAAGTCACCTTTCAAACAACAAAAGAAAAGTAGGCAGTCATGGGACTGCCGACAGAAGTGAAAACTTAAAACGAGACGTGTCGCGTCAACGAAATTTTGAATAAAAGTTTTCACTATTGAGCACTATAGGCGTTAGAAATTTTCATCTTAATTACAATTATGTATTTGTTTATTTTGCCGTATGAATTGCGCACACAATAAGTAATTTATTGACTAATTATATTTTAAAAGATGAATTAATAAGGAGTTCACAGAACTCAATGTTTAGGTTAGCGCGCTCAAGTGGATCTGAATATGTATTATCAGCGTGACGGTCACGAGTTCAGTGCTTATTCCCCATAGCAAAAGTGCACAACGTGCCTAAAGAATTTTTTTACTTCAAAAATGCACTTAAATCGGTCCATTCCTTTGGAAGCTACTATGCCATAGACAGACACACAGACACGCCGAACTTATAAAACCATTCTTTTTGCGTCGTTAATAAAACCTTCATTGGTTTAACGTTGAGAAAAGTCAGTCAGATGAAATTGTAAAAGTTGTGGGCAAACGAGCAGACGGGTCACCTGATGGTAAATGACTACCGTTGCCCATGGGCACCTGTAAATCAACAGTCACAAGTGCGTTTCCGCCCTTTAGGGTGGGAGTAGGGGAAGAGGGGGAGGGGGGGAAGAGGGGAGGAGAGGGGAGAGGGGAATGACGGGAATAGGGAAGGGTTAGGTCCTCCGGTAATCTCACTCACGCGGCGAAAAGCAATACAAAGATTGTTTCACTGCCGGTTTTCTGTGAGTGAAGTGTATTATTGGATTAATGAGTAAATCGACTCAATAATCCAATAATACAATCATCAAAATATATATATATATAAATTGCATTAATTGTACCTGTTGTCTACTTGTAAACCATGACTCAACTACTATTAAACATGATGAGTGATTTTGAACACGTTGGCATATACAGATGTTCTCATTTTGCCAAAACGGATATTTTACCCACGAATTAAAAAAACGTCATCTAAAATTTGTCATCACCATTCATTTTTTTTCTAGGCCCAAGGAATCACCAAGGGCACCATTTTTACAAAGAAATTGCTAGATAAAATTTTCCCAAAAAAATTTATTTATTTAAGTTGGTAAATGTACCTACGCCTATATAAGCAAATTTATAATACATTCCATTATTTATTGATGACTAGCAACCCGCCCAGGCTTCGCACGGGTACAAATTATACACTTAAACCTTTCTCATGAATCACTCTGTCTATTAGTGAAAACCGCATGAAAATCCGTTCAATAGTTTTTCAGACTATCGCGAACAGACAGACAGAGAGACGCGACGGGGGACTGTTTTATAATATGTAGTGCTAAATATATGTTTTTATTGTATTTGTATCTCGGGGATGGTCAATCATCTGTTAAATACAAAATCAATCAATTAGTTCACTTCAGGACGAAGGCTTCTCCCAAAACGAAATACACACGTGAGTAAGACGACATGACTCACGAAAGTTTTTATTCTAAGATATTCCAATAACCAAAAACCAAATGTATTACAGAATTATTAACTTTTTCCCACGTATTCCAAAAATTAGGTTTTACGCCGCATTGTGTTATTCGAATTCATTAACATGATGAAATTACCAAGATCGGAGCTCGCCTGTATCATTGTGGTAGACTGCGCATAGGAAGCCTCAGCATCATTCTCTAGAACACTAAGGATTGCAGCCCCTGTCATCTGCAAGCAAAACAATATAATGCGATTACCTAAATTGAGATGCATGCCATCTTTTGAAATTGAACAGAACTAGTAGCAATTATAGATTTATGTGGAAATGTCAATCACTACATATCTCTACATATTATAAAACAAAGCCCCCCGCCGCGTCTGTCTGTCTGTTCGCGATAAACTGAAAAACTACTGAACAGATTTTATTAATTTATTTAAATGTTTATGCACAATATGTACAAAGGCGGACTTAATGCCGATGGCATTCTCTACCAGCCAACCTTGGGGTGGTGGAGAAATCTTATAAGGTAGGTGCACAGAAATCACATTCATTCTATGTATAAAATCAATACAAGTTACACACAGTACATAAACAGAAGTACACACAATAGTGTGTAATGTATTTTTTATGTAAGTAATAACTTACATAAAAAATATAACAAAATAATAATATATATTCAAATCATATATACACATATCCATATAAATGCTTACATTATATTCATACACTATGAATACCGAAATACAGAGTCAGTAACTAGCGTCCAACTCACTCAGTCATCTCATTGTGAAGGAGATCACGAACTTTCTTTTTAAATATAAGACGGTTTGTGGCCATCCTGATTTCAAGAGGGAGTGCATTCCAGAGGAGAACTGATTGAACGTAGAAAGACGAGTTTACGAAGTCGGAGTTGTGGGAGGGACATAAGAGAAGCAGATTATTTTCTGAACGAAGATTTCTGTTATGATTAGAGGACAAGAAGCGGAAATAGGGAGCTAGATAGGAAGGCGAAGATGGAGAGTTGAGAAAATAAAAAAGAGAAGTCGCAGATTACGGCGCTGGCGAATAGGTAGCCATTTTAGTTGGGAACGTAAAGCAGACACATGGTCATGCGAAGATTGAAAATGAATCGAATGTAGTTATTGAGAAGACGATCTAATTTATTAAGAAGGTCTGCATTCAGGTCAAAATAACACACATCACCATAGTCTATAATAGGCATAATTAGGGACTGCATGAGCGTAGTTTTTATTTTAGAGGGCAGGAAATTCTTAAGACGATATAGTGTTCGCAGGGTACCAGTGACCTTTTGACTCACGTGAGTAACTTGAGCTCGCCATTCAAGAGTCGAGTCAATGAGTAAATCCAGGTCCTTGACCACTGGACTTAGAGGTATAATTGAACCATTGAAGACAACTGATGAAATTGACGTAGTATTCAACCTGCTTATCATATGTTTGCTCCCTACGACAATCGCCTGACATTTAGTAGGGTTCACAGATAAGCCAAACCTTGACGACCAGCATTTTATAAATTCTAAGTCTTTGTTGACTTCGGCAATGGCTTGTGATAAGTCTTCAACCCTTGCTTGAGCATACAGCTGCAAGTCATCGGCATACAGGTGATACGCACATTGAAGGTGTTGAGTAATGAGATTGATAAATATTGAAAATAATAGTGGAGATAATATCCGCCTTGAGGGACGCCAGCGTAGAGATCACACCAACTCGATGACAAGTCATCAATGCGAACGCTATGCTCGCATGCGCGCACTTCATGCGGTTTTCACTAATAGCCAAAGTGATTCATGAGGAAGGTTTAGGTGTACAATTTATTAAGATTTTGTGTAAATTTATTGATGATTGTTGAAGATGTCTCAGCTACCCATGCGAAGCTGGGGCGAGTTGCTAGTGTAATATAATGCACGTATGTATATGTAGCAATTAAGACTCAAAATTCAGCCCAGTAGAAAAACGAACACTAGCTTTAAAGAATATTTAGTCGTTGGGAGATGTAATAAAATATGGTGAAGAATTATACTTGCGTTTATTTTGTAAGAGTGACGTAAAACAATTGCGCAATTGAGCAATTGATCGCCGTTGTTTAGGTGCAGTAACTTAAGACCGATTACGACGGGACTTTCACTGGCAGATAGCTGGTGTTATAACGAGTCACTTGGACTACTTTTATTTTGGAAAAGAATATAAATAAGAGATAGAGATACACGAGATCGAAGCCGCGTGGGAACTACTAGTATACAATAATATAATAACTCCACACATCTCACACAAGTACGAATACACCGTCATTACAATAGTGACGTCATCTACGGAGAGATGGTAACAGATGTTGCACAATTTCACAATGCGTACATGACACACACATTTAGCTGGTTTTCAGATAGAAATGATAATTAAGAGGAATAAAAAATGGAACAATTACTGAAGCGTAACGATTTACGTCGTATCTGAATGAAAAACAATTCGTGAACTAAACAAATAGGTAGGTGTAACTTTATTAATGTGATAACATTCTGGCCACCTTTTTTTTTTTTTTTTGTGCGTGTGGAAACCCCCTTGGGCCGTCACCCCACCGGGGTTTTCGGTGGGGCGGTGTGTCGGAATCGAACCGACTAAAACCACACGGTGTGCCGTACTGCGCCTTAAGTAGGAGGGATCCGGGATTTTATTAAGACATCCGGAACCCTCCTAGCGCCTGCCCGCCAAAGCGCGGGCACCACCTTCAACATTCTGGCCACCTAGTTTAACATCGCAAAAGTGGTTAGACAGGCCAACGTTGAAGAACAATGACGCTGTGAGTAAACAGGGGTTAACTGAAAAGGTATATTGTATGTAGATCAGTGAAAATATCGGACACACAACTCAAAATGCCTTATAACTATACATATATTATACTGTATAAGTACGATTATACCGTCATTACCATAGTGACGTCATCTACGGAGAGATCGTAACAGATGTTGCACAATTGATTGATTAGGATGTTGATCTGCATGTTGTACACACTAAAGAAATTGTTGAGAAAATATGAATTAAATTGCAAAGCATAATGATGCATTTTCTTATTTTTTTGTGGATAGGGGGCAAACGAGCAGACGAGTCCCCTGATGGTTAATAGTCTCGACTAAAAATAAGTGACAAGACCTTAAATAATTGATTACATTTTATCGACATCGATGATACAAAACTCTAGATAAGATAAAAATAATAATATAAAAGGAAGTATTTTTTTCCTTTAAGGCTAAAACTATTTCAATATCCCACTAATCCCACTAATATTATTAATGCGAAAGTTTGTATGGATGGATGGATGTTTGTTACTCTTTAACGCCAGAACTACTAAACCGATTACGATGAAACTTGGTATGTAGATAGCTAGAGACCTGGATTAACACATAGGCTACTTTTATCCCGATATCCCACTATATAATATATTAAATGCGAAAGTTTGGATGGATGGATGTTTGTTACTCTTTCACGCCAGAACTACTAAACCGATTACGATGAAACTTGGTATGTAGATAGCTGGAGACCTGGATTAATACATAGGCCACTTTTTATCCCGATATCCGAACGGGATCGGGACTTACACGGGTGAAACCGCGGGGCGCTGCTAGTATAATATAAATTGAGTCTTTGTAATTAAAGTTTTGAGTAAGTTCGTATGACACAACAACGTGAAATAGTAATTTTTTTATGTTAAGATAATTTTATTATTTATTTATATCTGAAAGTAGACTATTTTTTCTCCACATTGAAGGCTAACTTTGCGATGAGGGTTGTCGCGGAAAGACATTTAATACACGACAAATAAATATTTCTTTTTCATCTTACTTTATTTAATACTAGCTACGCCCCGCGGTTTCACCAGCGTAAGCCCCACGTTAAGTTTACTTAAATTTTCCTAACAATTTTCTTATCTTTTTCTTTCACAACACACACAAGTACCTACTCCTGACAATAACAAACACACAAATAAAATAATTAGCGAAATCGGTGCAGCTGTTCACGCGTGATGCCGTAACCAAGGAAAATAGGGATTTATTTTTATATATATAGATTATAAAGGTGTAAGTTTGTAAGGATGGGTGAGTGTTTATTATTTTCCCGCAAAAACGGCTGAATGGAACTAGGTGTAATTTGGAACGGAGGTAGATTATAGTCTTGAGAGGGCTAAGTGGTAATGGAGTAGGTTAGCACATTACAAAGTTAAGTAATACTAGCCTGGTCAGTCTAGGATGAGTGACCATTCTTAGCACATTAAAAATTGAGACCTATCCGTGCCTCGGAGAATACGTTAAACCGTCGGTCCCGGGTGCGATACAAACATCTGTGGCATGCGTTAGGGGTAGTTAGAGCTACCTAAAGCTAAGTACCTAAAAATTCCGACAACCTGGTCTAACTACAGAACTTCGATATTACCTAGTACTTGGGTTGTGGTTGTTGGCAGTCGCTTCACGTAAAATATCAAAATTTGGCCATATCGTTGTTAGATTGAAAGCTGAACCCTATTTAAATGGGAAAAGGCGCGGAGGATGAGGTAGATTATAGTCTAAAATAGCACGTAGACTTCTTTTTATGCCGGAAAAATTTACGGTTCGGACGAAGTCGCGAGCAACAGCTAATTTACAATGGTATGTATTGCGTATTTTTCGTATCACTACATATTATAAAAGTCTATCTGTCTATTCACGATAAAATTAAAAACTTCTGAACGGTAATTCATGCGGTTTTCACCAATAGACAGTGACAGCGTATAATTTATTAACGTTTTGAGTAAATTGGTTGATATATGATGATGATAGTTGAAGATGAGAGACATCTTCAACTATCATCATCATATTTCAACCAATGAAATTCAGAAAAAATTCAAACTACCCGTGCGAAGCCGGGGCGGGTCACTAGTATAGAATATGAAACATCAAGTTCTTGATTAAACGACATTAAGAAACCGATCAAATAAATTAACGATAAATATTTGAAATAGAACAAAGCGTGCGTTTAAGTAACTGTTAATATAATGGCTCCATCATTTGGATAACAATGATTGAATCAACAAGAAAACTAAAATATTATAAATAAAATAAGGGTACCGTACCATAATACAACATTAAAGACTGTGTACTTTTAAATAATTTCGTAAAAAAAACCGATTGGCTCTATAACAATATGTAAAATATTTCTTTTAATGCACACTCTGGGAAAAACGAGAAAAAACACAAAAGTTATTAATTTTATATTTCGGTTCAAAAGATACAGATATTATTTAAATGTACCAAAAACTTTATTATTTAACTTTATTTTATTTTGATTATTTCTTTAAAAATTCGTCAAGAGGTACATACAGCGATAAGATCAAGCAAAAAAACGCCGCAAAAATCACGTTTCTTGTATTTTTTATTAATTAGAGTGCCATTTGCTTTTTTAAGGGTGTCAATACGCACGCACATAAATTTCATCTGAGCAAATCGACACCTCAAAAAAGTATTTTGTAAAATGGGTCGATTCGCACAATTCCTCTGAACAGATGCGTGCAAAACGCCCACTATACCGAGATACAGCCGCGTGCAAAACCCCCCACTATACCACAGAATATATAATAGTACTAGTACAGAAGGACCTCTTCGCAATACTATTTAAATAAATAGCGACTCTTGCTCCGACACAATAAGGTGCAATTCAGATCGCACACCGCTAATTCCAAATGGGCTATATTAACCTAAAACTTGCCTCTCTTTCTATCGCATAACTCTTATCTGTTCTGATGCCGTTAAGGTTGTCTTCTGTAAGAAAAAATAATCTAAATATTTAATAACCAGTTATGTGCCTATTACTTTACTTCTGTAAACAAATGCAGTTTTAAATAAACCTAGGCTAGGTATTTACTGAAAACTATTTTATTTCACAACCTCTGCATAGACACTTTATTTTTTAAGAAGATAGGCATTTACCATACGTTAGTGTGTACCATGGAATGAAACTATCTCCTTTAGGTGTTTAGCTAGGTAGGTATATACAAATCAAATCGCGGAACCCTACTCCTGATAACACCAGCTATTTGCTAGTGAAAGTCCCATGGAAATCCGTCCACCCGTTGCGGAGATTAGCCGAACAAAGAGACAGACAGACAAAATTGTTGTAGTCCTAAACTTATCAAAGCTAAACTTGACTAAGTTACTCCTTATAACACCAGCTATCTGTCAGTGAAAGTCCCGTGGAAATCGGTCCACCCATTCCGTTGATTAGCTGGAACAAACAGACAGACAGACAAAACGTGAAAATACGTGAAATTTTTTTTTTTTTGGTATAAGTACCGTGTAAACATTCAAGATGCATTTAGTAAAAAAACTGTCATTATGACATTACAAACGGACACTTCAAATTTATTTATTTACTAGCAGTTCCCGCGCGGCTTCGTTCGCGTGTACATATTTATATATTTTGCGTGCAACCCTCATTCTTTTTCCAAAATCAAAGTAGCCAGTGAAAGTTCCGTGGAAATCGGTCCACCTGTTCCGGGGATTAGCCGAAACAAACAGACGGACAGATAGACAAAAATTGTAAAACATGTTTTGGTATATGTACCGTATATACATCCAAATGCACTTAGTAAAAAGCGGTTATTTTAATATTACAAACAGACACTCCAATTTTATTTATTTCTATAGAGTATAGATGTATAGATAGAAGATGTGTATCAGTTGTTGTGGTCCTAATAAATAAATATACTTACCATAGCTAAACTTGACCTTGTAAATATCTAACTATAGCGATTATAACTAATAATATAATCTAACTACGTAAATACGGGAAACGTAATTCGTAAGCGACGAACGGACGAAGCGACGTAGCGCGTGAGTGAGTATCAAAGTAACGTGCTACCTGGCCGGCGCGTGGCAGCCCACTGAATTTCGTCCGACTCGTCGCCGCTGCTAGGTACCTGCAGCTTCATACCTACTGACCGGAGTGGGCCTAGCCTGACTATACCGAGATACAGCCGCGTGCAAAACGACCACTATACCGAGATACAGCCGCGTGCATGCAAAACGCCCACTATACCGAGATACAGCCGCGTGCATGCAAAACGCCCACTATACCGAGATACAGCCACTTGCGCGCAAAACGCCCACTATACCGAGATACAGCCGCGTGCATGCAAAACGCCCACTATACCGAGATACAGCCGCGTGCATGCAAAACGCCCACTATACCGAGATACAGCCGCGTGCATGCAAAACGCCCACTATACCGAGATACAGCCCGCTGAAAGAAACTTAGACAGCGGATGCGTAGTAGTAAGGTTCCGTTGGCACCCTTTGAGTAGGGAGCCCTAAAAAGGATGAAATATACTGAAAAATATTTAAGGGAAGAACCTAAACCAGCTAAAAGTTAAAATTTTGACTGGACTTCGATTCTGGTCTGAAAGGGAAAACCTTCACCGGCTTTTAGTTAATAGATCAAAAGTCCCTTAATAATTTTGATTTAAGGGCTCATCTAGACCACATTACTCAGTTCGTTCTGATTAGAAATAATGTACTCACTATGCTTGCAACTGCAATGAAAAACATTCCAATACGCAATGAAAAACAACCACAACAGGTTGACACTTCAGGAAATATTTCACACATGATTTTTGATTTTTCATGAGATTATTTCTTAATATAATTTATAATAGCAAAAAAATATTTACATTTTAATTTGACATTGACTGAAATTTGACAAAGAATTGAAAAGTATAAGATATGGTTTTTAATACTGTCTCCATCGTTTGGATATTAATGATTCTGCCAAAAGGTTGAGACAAAATGTTTGAAAAGATTATGTTATACGTAGACTGACCTGAAAAATAAAAATTCTGGTCTAAGGGGCCTCCTTTGTGTTTTTTATTGCAATACTAGGTATTGTCATACCCCGGAGGCTGTCGTAAGGACACTGCACACCACACCTTAGTGGAGTGTTCAGCGTAGGTTCAGCAGTGCCTCAACCTCGCGACGGCTATCGGTGCGGGAAGCCTTTCGCTGAAGGCTGTGGTTTTGTCTACGGTCCGAAGCGAGAGTGTGTGGGATTCCGCAGGAAAACACTTTCCTGCGAAAACGGGAGAGGACGAGTACTCTCCCATCCCGTAGAACACACCAGGCGCCCAAGAGTGCAGAACGATTTCCGGCCTCCATGAGCGCTGGCCTTGGGGTAACGGGTAGGGCTGTCCGTTATCCTAGTAGAAGCAGGCCTGAGAACGTGGTGCGACGTGTTCCGTTAACACCCCTCCTTTTGCGTCGGTGGTTAAAAATTAGCAGGGATGGTAGGACATATCGTTATGACATATACTATGGTTAATCATTAGAAATTCCAACTAGAACATTATTGATTTTGGACTTATTGAACAAAGCTTTATCTTTTATAAAGTTTATATGTACAAGTATTAAATGTATGTACAATTTGTCATAATAATAAATAGTATTTCATCCACGTCAAAGCAAATGTTCAGCTTCATTTGACATTTTCATTTCTACAATGTATCAATTCCAAAGACATTAGAAAAATAGTAAAAAAACATAAGACGCTCTTTTAAAATAAAAAAAAATCGACTTTTTAGTTTGGTTTGCTATTAGAACGTGTTCTTTTAGATGTAATCATTAAAGATCGCCCTCAGATATTGAGTAAAATCTTTATTCAAATACCTTCTAGATACATCCGTCATAGTCTCACTCCCTTTTAAACGGCACTATGTTGTACAGTTTTTTGAGCTATGTCATCAATCACAAGGCTTTTAAGGTTGGCAAATGAATATAGCGATCTTGATACACGCACACTATCTCGGAAAGTCTGGATACACACCATTAAACATAAATATAATTAGAATTATAGGTTATTCAGAAATTGGTCTGCTACTAGTTGCAGCATAATATTTAGCTACCTATTAGAAAACTAAAAAAAACAGGCTCTAATGGCGTACGAAATAATAAAAACGTTACCAAGCCCAATCTGTTAGACTCATGAAAACGAATAATACGAGCCCAAACCCAAGGTGCTTACTAGTAGCCACTAAAGAGTTCCACTCTCCACCTCCTGAATTTAAGTAAAAAGAAGGCTAATGACTTGTAGGGATTTTGTATTTTTACTACGAAATAGTATAAAAAACAAATGGCATTTATATGTAAGTAATAGTTTGAAAATCTAAAAAAACACGCTTTATGGAAAGTCCAACTAAAACATAGAAAATAAATTTTAATAAATTTGGATTAATCCAAATGTATTAAAATTTATTTTCTATTTTTTAGTTGGACTTTCTATAAAGCGTGTTTTTTTTGTTTTTTTAAACTATTTGTTTTTTTTTGGTGTCATAATTTTTCCTCTTAAAGATTTTTTTAAAGAGAATACTAGCGACGTGGGTCACACATTACTGGTATTCTTGTTAACCCCTCCAGCTAAGCTAAATGCTTGTTTTCGTCGGTAGAGCACTGGGTGGGGTTCGAACCCGCAACCACTTGATCGACAAGTCCGACGCCTTAGCCATTACGCTCCGCCGCTTTTTCGAAAATAAACTAAAATCTTAAAAAAATTACAGTGATACTTCGGGTAAAATATAATAATTTTTAGAACCCGATTGCAGCGCCACCCGTCGGGTTCAATCGAGAAACTAAACCTTCCAGAGACCCACTCGAATACTTTTTTCATCTAAAAGTGTAATAAGAATTCTAGAATCCGATTACAGCGCCACTGAGTCAAATTTTGTATCTAAACAATCTATGGACTCACTTAAACACACATAAAAAAATTCAAAGTCAGTGAACTCCTCCTAAGCCACTGGTGCTTGGGAGGAGTTCAATGACATATTGTATAGAAGAAGTAATAATAATAATAAATATATTAAGATTGATTAAAAAGTGTATCATCATCTTCGTGCTCTATTCCAAACTATATTTGGGGTCGGCGCAAGGGTTTTGGCTGGTTTCTTTTATGGCCTCCTTTGACGCCGACCCTCCTTGGCAATGTAATCGTTTTACAGACGCGATAAAGAAATAAGGTAAATTGGTGATAGAAAAATGGGTAGGGCGAGGGTGTTAGGGTATGAGATACCGTAAACCTCGGATGGGGAAGCGGGACTGAGATTGCAGTAGCTTGAAGAGGTCGGGGTCGCGTACTCGAATGTCCTCCATGTGATTGGAGAGGCCTCAGGAACTGGCCATTTTTTTTTGTTTAAAATAGTTATTTAAAAAATGTAATATATATTTTAAATTTATAGAATGTATTAAAAATAGTCATAGATGCTTCTTCCTTATGCATTTTAAAGATATATTCCATTAGAAAACAGACCAGGAGCTTTGTACATTACGGAGACCAAACATGGCCAAAATTTATTAATGTGTAATTACCGGCAACACTACTGATATGAACATTATTTATTAGCAACAACTTTATTCGCGAAAATAAAGAGTATTTACATATCATCATTTCTTTTGCCATGACCTGCATACGAGTTCACATCTATATTAATAAATATTATAAAGCTGAAGAGTTTATTTGTTCGAATCGAAAAATTATTTTAGTGTTGGATAGCCCATTTATCGAAGAAGGCTAAAGGCTATACACAGTGACATTACGACCAATAGGAGCGGAGCAGTGATCATAAACGCAGGTGAAACTGCGGGGACGGCTAGAGTTATGTAAAATTAGCCGTTAATCTCCGACTACCCGCTCTCTTTATTTTGTGCTGTTGCCCGCAAATTCGTTCGCGTGAAAATACAAATTTATCTGAACCGATTTTCCGCCATTTTTTATTTTTTTCGTTCCGTAAGAACTTCTTCAAAGTATTAAAAAACATAAAAAGAAAGATGAATGACATCGGTTAAGTCCTTCTCAAGTTATGGCGTGACCAAGTAAAATAGTGATTCGTTTTCAATATATAGATTAATGCTAATAGCTTAGATTATATATAGGTCCAGATGCCTAATCCGCGCCCCAAAACTGAAGCCAAAAAATACAAGCGACTAATACAAATACAAGCGACTCACTCGTCACACGCGAGCGAACGTTCGCCGCTGAAGTAAGTCTAGAGGCGCTATTTATATAATATTCAAAAATGCCTGGTTGTGCAGTTACATCCTGTAAAAATTGTACAAAAAGAAATCTTAAGTGTCCGAACATCACATTTCACTTATAAGTGTTCTATTTCATAATGTAATTCATAAACAATAGAACAAAATTCCAAATTAATAAAATTGCGGACGCCATTATTAGAGATGTTGCCAGGGACGTGAATTTCATTTACCCATAACGCATTCTAGCAGTATGTATAATTTTCTTTGCCAAACTTGTTATTTATAGAAAGACGAGAAATTGCTTACTGTTAATGTTCGCGAAACTGGAATACTTAAAATATTCTTAACTTCTAAGCTCTAGCGCCCGGAGTTCAATGTGTCCGTCAAACGATACTTTGGCTATAGGATTGTACTCGTATTATAATTTATTATTACTACTCCTAACGAACACAGCCATAGAGCACACTTTGCTAGTTTCTTGATAGCTCATAAAATATATATATAGGGTGGGCAATAAAAACTTGATTTCTTTTTTCATTAGTTATCATGAAAATATTGTTCAAGATGTCGTAAAAATAAGCCTGTGAAAACAGCAGCTCTTAATATTACTATTAAGAGGTGCCGCTTCGTGGTTTTTGATTTCCCATTTAAATAACGTGATATTTTTTTTTTATTAAAATTTTATCGCGTTCCAACGAATTGACAAGTTGTAAAAACCAATACATATTCTTGTAGGAAATTGAAAGATCTTTATCGTGTGGAAACCCCCTCGGGTCATCACTCTACTGGGGCTGCCAGTGAGGTGGTATGTCGGAATCGAACCGACTAAAACCACACGGTGTTCCGTCATAAATAAGTCTATTGCCAGGGACTCGGGTATACCCTAGGAAGGAAGTCCCCGAGAACCCTGGCAGACCTTGAGCAAAAGGCAGCCACGCCCTTGCGAGCGAGGGGCCTTGCCCCCCTTCCAGTGTAGAGAGGCACGCGCGGAACACGGCGCGCCACCGTCTCAGGCCTGCTTCTGCTAGAGTAACGGGCAGCCTCACCCGTTACCCCCAGGCCAGCGCTCATGGAGGCCGGAGATCGTTCTGCGCTCTCCGGCGCCTGGTGCCTCTCCTTCGGGACGGGAGAGTACTAGCCCTCTCCCGTTCCCTTTCCGCTGCCTCTTTAGCTGACATCACTTCCTCACAAAAAGAGGCAGCGGATTCCCACGCACTCTCACTTTGGACCATGGACAGAACCATGGTCTCCAGTGAGAGGCTTCCCACTCCAATAGCCGCCGCGAGGTCAAGGCGTTGTTGCGTCCACGCTGAGCACTCCACTAAAGTGTGGAGTGCAGTATCCTCGCGGCAGCCTCCGCAGTGATGGCACGCAGACGTTGGCTCCCGGCCTATGCAACACAGGTACTTGCCGAAACAGCCGTGGCCGGTCAGAACCTGCGTCAGCCGGTAGGAAAGGCTGCCATGCTGCCTCTCGAGCCAATCCTCCATGATGGGTCTTACCGCCACAACTGTGGCGTGCCCAGCGCTTGGTCGCTCAAGTCGCTCTTCCCACTCTGCCATTAGGACCTGATGGAGCTGAGACCGTTGCACCTCAGTTTCCTGAGGTGTGGGTCCCAGGTCCCGCTCCTTGCGCCATTGGTATAACAACGCAAGGGTCTTCGCCTCAAGGTCCCATGGTGCAGTTCCGGCTAGGAGACTCGCCGCTTCAAAGGAAACCGTGCGGTATCCCCTTATGACTCTGACGGCCATAGCTCGCTGTGGTCGCCGCAATATGGCAGCATTGCGGGCCGTCAGGTTATCCGCCCAAATAGGGGCCCCATATAGGGCCATAGACCGCACGATACCATTGTAGAGTCTCCTACAGGAGGTGTTGGGCCCCCCTAAGTTGGGCAGCAGCCGCGAAAGCGCAGCCGCCGTCCTCATAAGTTTTGGAGCTAGATTCCGGAAGTGGTATCCAAAATCCCATCGGCTATCGAGTATAAGCCCAAGATATCTCATCGAAGGCTCGATGCCGATGCGAACACCTCCCACGATAAGGCTAGATCCAGCTGGAGGCCTTTTCCTAGGCCCATGGAAACAAATGGCCTCGGATTTATGGAGGGCCACCTCCAGACCTAGCCGCCGGATCCTTCCAACGACTTGAGCGACACCGGCCGTGGCTTTTATGGTAGCCTCGCGGTGCGTCTTGCCTCGCGCCGTCACGAGGGTGTCGTCAGCGTAGCAAGTGACGGCTACACCTCCCAAGAGCACTCCGCGAAGCACCCAGTCGTATCCGATGTTCCACAAGAATGGCCCTAACACCGAACCTTGTGGAACACCGCACGACATCTCTCGCTGACCATATCCTGCCCGAGTCGGGTAGATTACGGCTCTCTCCGATAAGTATGCCCCGACAATACGGCGAAGGTAAAGAGGCACTCCGTGAAAAACGAGCGCCTCTCTGATGCAACTCCAGGGCAGGGTGTTGAATGTGTTGGCGATGTCGAGAGACACCGCCAACATCACCTCACCCCGGGATACTGCTTCCTCCGCCAGGGCCCTTACGCGCATGATTGCATCCACAGTGGAGCGCCCCCAGCGGAAACCAAATTGGTTATCCGCCAGATCCGGCCCCACTCTCGAAAGGTGCTCGACGAGGCGCTCCGCGATGATTCGCTCAAAGAGCTTACACACCTCGTCGAGCAACACGATGGGCCGATAGGCAGACGGTGAGTCTGCTGGACGCCCCGCCTTCTGGATGAGGACCAGTTTCCCCGTCTTCCACAATTTCGGAAACTGGCCCCTCTCTAAACATGCGCTAAAGAGCTCTATTAGTCGGGGCCCGAGAGCCTTAAGGGCGAGAACCCACGCTCGGCCTAGAATGCCGTCGGGTCCTGGGGCGGTGGTCTTGGCTTGAAGCCGTTGCACCGCTGCCCTTAATTCCACCCAAGTAACTTCGGGGTCGTCGTCGTCTTGGGCGTTGGGTACCTGAGGCAGAGCCAATGGTGGAGGTGTATGCTCCTCCACACGCGTTGGAAACAGACAGCCAACGATGCCTTCAAGCAGCTCAGGTTGAAGACTCTGCGTCAGCGGAGGGGCCCAAGGGCGTAATTTGCCCCTTACCAGAAGGTAAGGGCGTCCCCACGGATCACGGTGCAGAGTCCCCAATAACTCTTCGCGGGCCTCTGATTTGGCCCGCTTTATTGCCGCTTGAAGGGTCCTCTTGGCCGTCCTGTAGCCCAGAAGAAGCTCTGCCTCCTGGAATGTCGCATCATCAGGGCGGCGACGCCTCCTGCGGAACCTGGAGTACTGGCGGCGCGCGGTCACACAGTTTTCACGCAGCCGCGCGATCTCTGGTGTCCACCAGTACACCTGGCGCCTTGCAGTTCTCGGCTGAACCCTGGGCATCGCCGCATCGCAGACTTGCGACATGGCCTCCCGGAACCAGTCAGCCTCAACATCTATATCAACAGGCCTACCCGGTGCAGAGACCCAGGCCTGTACGATGGATGCTTCCAGGAGGAGCTCCCGATCCAGGTGCTTAAGTGCCCAACGCCGACTAGGTGAAACCGTCCTGATAGGCGCATCAGCAGTCTGGGTGGAGATGTCGAACCGAATATATCGGTGATCAGACAATGTCTCCACCCCCTCCATGACACGCCAACCTAGGACACGGCGTGCTAGAGCAGGGCTCGCAAACGAGATGTCCACAATGTAAGTACCCTGCTGACGCACGCACGTGGGGAGGAAATTGAACGATCTACAAAAAAGGTCAGATATGATTTTTCGCTAAGTTAGCTCATTTAAAAACGTACTTGGAAGTATGATAAAAACTATAAATTCTACTATGTTGAACCTAATTGTTAATTTTTATTACTATTTTCATATTTACCGCTAAAATCGATCGAGTTATCGATCTGAGCGCCACCTTTATGGCATTATTCAGATGTAAATAACACTTCAAGTTATGTCAATCTCTCCAACTGAGTTAACTGAAATTTAACCTTTAATAACTTTTAAACGAGCTGACTTAGCGAAAAATTATATTTGAGCTTTTTCGTAGACCGGTTAATTTCCTACAAGAATATATATTGATTTTTACAACTTGTCAATTCGTTGAAACGTGACCAAATTTAAAACAAAAAAAAATTATATGTATATCCAAGTATTGTTGTAAATATGTCTTTAAATTTACATGGTTTGAGTGGCTGGCATTAAAATGCAATAATATTGGGATACAATCCCCGGTTTCCTGATACATTGAGTTTATTTTTATTTTACATTTGTCTTTTTGACTAAACGATGAAATAAAAAAAATGAAATAAACGAATACTTGTAACACATTTAAATACATTTAAAATGTCTTTATTTAATATTACTTACATCAAAAAAAAATTTATTATGTTTCATAAAAAGTCCCTAAATTTTAGGGTAACCTCTATGCACTGGTAGTAAAACCGTCACGCACACAAGCGCAGATATTGTATGTTGACACTTGCGTTGGGCGGGATTCACTCACACAGCTCCAAAAAGTGGCTTCAAAGTAAACGGTGACTTTTGTACTGGTCACGGTATCTGGACCTATATATAATCTAAGGCTAATAGACTTGCTGCAGCTGTGACCCACTGAGGACGTGGTAATCTGATGCATAGAATTTACAACGAAATATTTTTTAATAACAGAAGGTAGTGAATAAACATATACCCTGTCTGTTGTTGAGCATATAATAATATTGATTTGAATATTTAATATAATAGAATTGATATATTCTTACCTCACATCGCTTTTGCAATGTTAATAAATAGCAGCGATTCTCACAATATTTACTTCACCTTTACGTTATATACATTCGAAAACTGTTCACGACCATCATTTTGTACGCTATCACTAAAAAGAAAACATTTGTTTACTGTTTCTACATTGTTCTTGGAAGACTAATCATGATTTTAACATTTAAACAAAACAAAATACATTCATATTTTAGACCGCTCAGTGTGAGTGCTCAATGAAGTGGTACCCAAAAGGGATCTCCACACGTAAAAAAAAGTAAACTATCTACTTATTACCAAATGAAATGTATTCATTTACATGGAACTGGTTAGATTTAAAATAGTGGTATAACATCATGATTTTTGTGGGATAACATTTTTCACCAAGTACCAGGATGATTTTTTTCAGGCCTCTTCAAGTTTTAACATATCTGCTACATTTTGCATATATTTATGTATTTATATTGTACATTTATGAATAGATTTTATTCTATAAGTACAGCCGAACTATTGTCAACTAAATTCTTATGTTAAAAATGACAAAACTACTCAAAAGAAACTAGAAAGAACGGCTAATCCCACTAATATTATAAATGTGAAAGTTTAGATGGATGTTTGTTACTTTTTCACGCAAAAACCACTAAACCGATTGCGATGAAACTTGGTATGTAGATAGCTGAAACCTGGATTAACGCATGAGTTACATTTTATCCCGATATTCCTACGGGATCGGGACTTACGCGGTTGAAACCGTGAGGCGGTGCTAATTGTAATATAAAACAAAATTACCAGCATATGCCACCAAACTCATGCTTAGTTGAATAATGGCCTTCGTCAAGCACGTGTCAATGGCAAAGTAAAGAAATATGATACAAAATATGAAATGTAGAACTGTCGACGTTATTGTCACATAGATGTAAAATTGTAGAAACAAGTCAATGTTACATTTCTGAAACATAAGAAAAAGTAAAAGGCATTGAGGTAAAACCGATGTGAGGTGAAATGCTTCAAGATCATAGACAAGCTGGAGTAGTCCTTAGTCTAAAGGCTTTTAAGAATGCGTCCGATGAGAAAACGATCAAGAGTGTCTTATGAAAAGGAAGCGAGGAAAGAATCTTCCTTTTGAAATTAAACTCATAGTCTTCATGCGTCTTCTTTGATAGTTTTTCATTTAGTTAAAAGAAACCCTGTGTGACTACTAGAATAAAAAAACCTGCTTATGTGTTGTCGAAGTTCTAAAACAACAGATATAACGGTTAATTCTCCCACAGATTGTTTTTGTTGTGAATCATATTCCGTATAGAAATGCCAAGTATAGTTCTTTCCATTGCTTGTTTGGCAACTTAGAGAGGAGGTGGGATTGTAAAAAAGACAGAATAAGGACACGGCTCTCATATGTATATTCCTGACAGTTTTTGGTAAAACTGGAAACTTACCATTACAATACCTGACCAGGAACTGATGAGAAAGAATGTGGAGATAATTCGTATTATCATTACAGCCTTCAAACAATTCACGAAGATAGCTTCTCTATCTACAGCTCCTACTATGAGCTCGGCGTGCGCAAATATGGCTGATGCTATAAGCTGAAAATATGTGTCTCTTTAGAAAGTAGTACAAACTTCTTATATTAATGTCTCCTGGGATCATCGACTGAAAGCTAATCTATATTCGACACATAACCATGCGGTTATGTGTCGAATATAGATTGATGTTGGTATTTCATTTCACTGTCCCAAAGCAAACTTATTAATAGAAGCATCTCATTATTCCATGTGCTGTAAATATGCAGCTTAAATAATAACTTCACACACCTCACACACGGCCGTCTGATCCAAAACTAGGCAGAGCCTGTACTATGGTAACCAGACTACTGATAAACATACATATATATTTCCAAATACATACATATTATAGATAAATTACGCCCAGACACAAAACAAATGATCATGCTCATCACACAATTATTTGTCCTGGGTGGGAAGCGAACCACGACCTCTGGCTTAGCAGTCAGGATCACTAACCACTAGACCAACAGGCCAAATTAAATGAACCAGCAATGCAATTCACCTTTTGTAAAGTACTACGGTTAAATAAATCGCTACCCAAACAACCGAGTATATAACCAGATGTAGTAGAATTTTTTTTTTAAGGATAATCATTAAAAAATGCAAAACGGCGAAGAAAAACTGGATGAAGAGACCTGACGATCGAGCTCAGTGGCATATATTATTATTAAATCATCATCATCACTGGACGATTAAAGGCTGATGATGATGATTTAAAAAGAAACATACACCAGGTACCACCACCAGCCACACCCAGGCATGGCGCTCTGGTAATTTATTTATCAGCGTACATTGTAGTGCTGGGTAATTACAGCCTTCCTTAGCGTGGAAATACAATAAGCGCGCGAGTTAAACACAGTCTTGGCCCGTGGCGAGGGAGGGCATTTCTCCCTACCGCTTCCAAACCTCGCCCCTCACGCCCGCAAACCTCCCCCCGCTGATCGCAAAGCTCGCCTCTCACGCCCTCAGTGAAGTGCTGTCCTTTACATCAACGCATTTCTGAGCTCAGCATTCAACTCTCTCACCTACTGTACTTCCTTATTCAAGAGGCTCTAATTTGAGAGTCAGCTCAAATTTGTTAAGTTGCTACAGCCCTTCTTCCTAATTCCTCGTCTTTTATAAATCTTATTGCTATTATCTCCATCTGCATCTGCATCCAAACTTTCGCATTTATAAAAATGCGAAAGTTTGGATGAATGGACGTTTGCTACTCAATTACGCCAGAATGGCTGAACGTATCTGAAAGAAATTTGGCATAGAGATAGATTATGCTCAAGACTCCACATATTTTGTTATTATACACAGTCTTAGAGTAAACAGTCATGAATTGCCTTTTGCTATCAATTTCATTGGTATGGTCAAACACATTTTATTAATGTCGAATTTTAATAGCAAAGAACACACTACTACAGACAACCCAAACTACGTAGTATCTAACTATTGCATCGCGCAATGCAATTTCTTGCGCTGATCGAAGGATCGTTTGTGTTAGAATGACATAATTGAGTTAGAATGACAGGTTTGCTTCAAGGTACCCACCGAGATCCATAATTTGGACCAAACAGGATCAATAGTAACTTAATAGTTAGGATTGTTTTCACTATAATAACATGACGTTAAAGTATATGTCTGGCATCATGCACTGAGTTATTATTACTAGCGTATAGAGAAGACATCGGGAAGCAAAAGTTTGTAACGTGAATTGCGGTCCATGGACCGCAACTACATTAGTCGGAGTTTCTGCTCAGCAGTATTCGAACGTGTTTACCTGACTTTTAACTATCGAAAAAATGCCGAGCTGTGTTTCAAAAACGTGTACAAATAAATAAAATAAATTAAAATCATAATTTTGGCTTGGCAGCGCCACTATTTTCTAAGCAGATCAATAAAAAATGCACGCAGAACTAACACCGGGTTTGTACCTACTTAGAACACCTGTAACAAGATAACACGTAGATTACACGATCGCAACAGGAGTATTTAGTTTGTCTTTATTTAATTTGATTATCTTGAGTATAACAGAACCGTTTTTTTTTTAGATTTTTTCAAATCGGTCATTATAGTCTATGTGTTCTTCTGATGTATGAGCTATATTATTTTAAAGTTTCATTCAAAACAATACAGTAGTTTTTGTGTAAAAGAGTAACAAACATCCACGCATCCTAACTTTTAAACTTTCGCGTTCCATGATATAACTATTTAATTTACGGGAATTAACGCGATCACGTTAATTCTTGTAAATACATAATTATATCCATACATCCTCACAGACTTTATAATACTAGTAGGGTACCGCGATGCATTCTACCAAAAGTAGAAACTGGTAAAACTACAACTAAAAGTACTATTTACTGAGTTTGAATGCTAATAAAACCTTTTAGGTATAAACTATTTGTGCGTTCTGTTTTGCCTTTTGTAGCTTAGCGCTAAATCTATGAAAATAAATCGTTGTAGAAGTTCGTTGGGCAAAACGCGTGAACGCTTGCGAGAAAACTACAGCTCAAAAACGATCGAGCGCTGATACCGTAGGATTTGACTACAAATTATTGTTTTAGCACTGCAGCGCTTTTTAGTTTTAATTCAAATGAAAATGGAACATGTATTGTTGTTCTGAGTGGCTTCTCTAGTACATAATATCTCGATGGCATCATTGAATCATACTAATATATCTGACCTTCACTCACTCGCTAGTCGATTCGATTCAGCAGTCACAGTTCTGCCATTGAGCTTCGGAATCTTAATTCATTCATAAAGTTTATGGTTTATCTGCTGGTTGTTTCTCATTTCTGTATTTGGGCCTTTTGTACATATGAATATATTTTTTAGCATAGTTATGGTAACTTACCAACTCAAATATTGAATACAAGACCACGCCCGCTTTAAGACTCAAGCATCGAAAACATTTAGTGAACCGTGGCCAACGATTTAAACACATTATTAAGACATTTTACCTATTTAATAAATTGTTTATATTACTCACATGTTAAAACAATAATAATTATACTTATCAAAACTTATCAATAAAATAATGTCAAGGTGACATTATTATAGCCTATAGGATTATGCCTTCGATGTTGTAGCAAGTAGGTTTGTTAATGCATGTTGACATTAGTAATGGGACTATCGTTTAAGTGGATGCAATAGCTCGATAAAAGGAGAACGTTTAAGTGGATGCAATAGCTCGATAAAAGGAGAACGTTTAAGTGGATGCAATAGCTCGATAAAAGGAGAACGTTTAAGTGGATGCAATAGCTCGATAAAAAGAGAACGCTGCTGCTACACGTGGTTCCTCTATCCTTATCTAGGGCAGGTACGTGGCGTTTATTATTATTTTTAACTTTTTACTAATTTTATTAACAAGTAATAAAGTTAATAAATTTAATTAATCTTTCAAACGGATTCCCGAATCCAAAAATGGTTTCCACACACACGCAATATTTGTGAACGAATTATCGAACAATAGCCTAAACATGATGGACGAAACGAGAAAAAGATTCATCCCCTCTTTACCTGCAGAGGAGGTACAGTCAGCGTCAAAAGTATAGAATTATAGATACATGCTACGTGTCCAATATAATAGAAATAGTCCGAATATCTAAATTTGTGTGTGTGTGTGTGTTCAAATATTATGTCTTACCAATTAGAATAATGAGCTGTGCTTTGATTATATACATGTCTGTGCGATTAGGTGCAGAATTCACTTTAACGTTTTTTTATGGGATAGTAGGCAAAGAGGAGACGACCCACCTGATGGTAAGTGACTACCGCCGCCATGGGCACTTGCAACTCAAGAGTCACAAATACGTAGCCGACCTTTAAGGTGGGGAGTACGGGAAGGTAGAGAAGAAGCGGAGAGGGGGGAGGGGGGAGGAAAAAGAAGGGGAGACTGAAGGACTAGGGCTTCCGGTAACATCACTCACTAGGTGAAATACAACGAAAGCGTTGCTATAAAGTCGGTTTTCTGTGAGGCCGTGGTATCACTCCGGTCGAACCGACCCATACGTACTGAAGCATGGATAATCGTATATACATACATCGTCTAATAGCGTTAGCACATTTGCCCAAAATCACATGCCTGAAGGTTATCTAGCTGTGACCATCAATTACGAAGATGTGGATGAACAAAGAAATGATAACATGGAATCATTTAATAATTATTTCTGTAAACTGACTGAACCCGAAAATTATTGAAACTGACAGTTGTTACAACAAACGGCATCGCACAACCAATAAACTGGGGGATGGCATTCTCGAATAAATAAAATCTTGGGTAAAAGGTAAATCTATTCCAATTTATCAGGCTACTGAAAAACGAAGCTTCACAACAGGCTTTTAATTTGCAGCAGCCCAACCTTTACTCTGAACCAAGTAGAAAGAGGTCGAGACGCAACATTAACATTGACGTGCACATACAACAGATAGTAGAAGACTTTGTGCGTGGACAAATTGAGGCTCTCGCTTGTTTAAACCGTTTGTGTCTTTTAAGTCTTGGTCATATTTTTAATCTTGTTTCTTTAACTGTACTGTTGTCTTGGTCATAAATTCAGAATAAATATTAATAATAATAATAATAATAATACGAGATTGTCGACATGTGGGATGTGGATTCAGCAATCATTGTACCGATAGTCATTTCGGCCCATGGGTTAATTGCTAAGAGCCTCGACCAACACCTTCAGAGGCTCACGTTAGGCAGCTGGATTAAGAGCCTAATGCAGAAGGCAGTCCTTCTCGACACGGCACGCATAGTGAGGAGGTTTCTGTCTCTGGAACCCTAACCACTGGTAGCTTGGTCCCTGTACCCGATACCGGTGGGACACTATTTTTTATATTTTTAAATATATTTGTATTTTTTTTTATTGTAAATGTATTTAAAAATGTAATTTATATGTATATTAAATAAATAAAGAGAATAATAATAACTCCACACATCTCACACACGATCGTCTGATCCCAAACTAGGCAGAGCCTGTACTATGATAACCAGACTGCTGATAAACATACTTATATATTTTCTAAATACATACATATTATAGATAAATTACACCCAGACACAGAACAAATTATCGTGCTCATCACACAATCATTTGTCCTGGGTGGGAATCGAACCCACGACCTCTGGCTCAGCAGTCACGGTCACTAACCACTAGACCAACAGGCCATCAACATCAACAGCAATCCTTGTTTCATTTTAATCTTGTTTCTTTCAACTATACTGTTGTGTAATAGTGCTAATAAAAGGACTCATGCGAAGATTTGTAAGGATGTTATAAAAGTTGGACTACTGAGAAAGTTGGAGGCTTGCGAACAAAGGGGTAAATTCGTTTAAACGGAGTGCAGATACACACCATAAAACATGTAGAATTCCTCTACAAATGGCTGACTGTGCATGCCCACAGAACATAAACAGTTAAACAATATTTAATCGTAGAACATAAGCTATCGCATAAGATAAAATTCACTTTCCCAGTTGCATACTGATGTTGTGCTCGTTTTCACATCATCGGCACTTTGAATGTACCGACATATTTTCAAATGTATTTGAAGACAAAAGACATTTTGGATGTGTGAATATTATTGATCATCATGCAGTTCCTAATTAAATAGATGTCTCATCGTCTGATCTTTTCTATTTGACGCTGGCTGTACAATTTTTTTTTTTATGATTTGCCCTGCCAAATTACAGTTTTCTTGTACTGTCTCTGAGCTAAGCTGGATAGACAGACGTGGAACGAAACTAAGAGTTCCTTGTTGGTGGTAGCGATTACATACTTATATTTTGTGGTTGGGAGATTGCATATTATTTTGTATAAGTGGACCACCGACAAAAATAGTGCCCGTGGTCCACCTAGGTGAACTGAGGTGGACCACGGGCAAGAAAAAGTGCCCGTGGTCCACCCAGGTGGACTAAGCAGGTGGACCACGACCCATGACTGAGAAAATTGTCTGTTACGTGTACCGATCAATTGAAGAGTAGTATTATTAAAAATTTTAAACTTTGTGCAACCAAGTTAAATAATAAGTGAGTGAGAGAAAAAACATTATAAGTAAAAACAACCAAAATGAAATCCATTTATTTTAGAGACCAAAAAATATTTCAAACAATTTGATATCACAGTAGTACATTCACTCAGATCACTAGATCACTGCTGGACAAGAATTGTAAGGACATCCTCAAGCTATTTGTCACTATTATAAAGTAGAGAGTAACTGAAAGAATAAAAATAAAGAAAATAAGTAAAAAATAAAAAAGTAAACATTTAAACAAAACGAAGACTTATGCAGCAATAAGTGGAACTCCTAAAAATGTTATCTTGAGAAGATAACTCTAAGATATTTCAAGACTGAACGAAGACAAGAATAAGAGGGGATAAGGCCCCCCGTACTCAATGGTGTGATAGCCTGCTCATCAGGCGGCCAAAGTGTGCAGGGGTTCTCGGAGCCTTCCTTCTTAGGGTATCCCGCGTCCCTGCAATAAGCTCACTTGTTACGGAACCCCGTGTGGTTTTAGTCGGTTCGAGTCCGACATACCACTTCACCCTCGGCTACGGCCATGACCCGTGGGGATTTAAACGCCATAAATAAAAAAAGGGCATTTCAAAATATCTGTGAATAAGTACATCCAGACAGTATGGTGTAATAACAACACAGATCTGCTATCAAAATCATTTATTTCCATTGAACATGTAATAGGTATTTTTGAATTGTCAGGAGTAGTAGTCAGTTAGACTAAATCAGTCGTGAAGCTAGTTGCCTGTTCCAAAACTTAGATCCTGTGGAATAGGCAAGAAACTCCAAGGACACTCTTTTTCAACATCTGCAGTGTATTCACGTGAAGTTGCAGATTTGACTACAAAAATACGCTATAGTTAGTGCCATCAGACCTCCACAACCCAAGTACTAGGCGATATCGAAGTTTTGTAGTAAGACCAGGTTATCGGTCTTTTTAGGGCTCCAACTACCTCTAACGAATGCCACAGATGTTACGGCTTAACGTGTTTTCCGTGACACGGAGGGGTCTCAATGTGTTATAAATGGTCACCCATCTATTACTTAACTTTGTAATGTACTAACCTCCTCGGTTACTACTTAGTCACGAGCTCCTAAAATCTTTGAACAGTCAATTACTATTAAATGCACTGACATAGTAGTATTAAAATATTCCTTTCGATGAATTCCTCTTTGTACATGTCGTTAACCACCACCAACTATCATTATATATACTACGATGTACTTTATGTCCAAGCACTTCATTAGAGCTTGGACATAAAGTACATCTTAGTAAATGGGGCAGTCCCAATTAAAGAGGCAAGGCTTTAGAGAATCACACCGGATATTGCTTAACGTAAGAACCTTATTCGGATAACAGTAATTTTGAAGGACATTATCAACCCATAGCTTTTTATCTTTATTTATATAGATATATAGATATACTCACATAATACAACACACAATATCAAAATACACAGAACTCCTCCAGCCAGATAGCAGTTCGTATGCACGAAGAAACAGAACATAGAAAGTATGAAGAACATCAACACAACAGTACTGCTGTAGATGACCGCACCCCATTGATATATCTCAATTAGTTTTGGTATGTTCTGTAAATAAAAACAATTAGCTTAGAAAACTATAAATAAATGGCTAAAGACGTTCGAGCACGCAATGATATACACGCTTTATATACATTCAATCAAATAAATTTTAAAAAGAAAAACAGATGTTGGTGTGGTCACTAATAAAAGGTAAGGTTGCCCATAGTTTTAAAACCAGAAAATTGATCGCATAATGCATGACTTGAAGTTATTTGAATCCGTTTAAATTTAGGGATGACCTCAATCATGGTTACGGTTTTTATATGAAACTATAAATCAAAGTTCTTTTCAAAACGGATATGGAAGAAATAGATGTAATGTTTCTCCGCCTGAAAGAGAAGAAATTAGGTTGAACAGATGACTATAGATAATAGTCATATTAGATTATCAAATACATGATAATCCACCGCAGAATCTTTAAGAACACCATGCAATACTAGTTAAAATTCAAAGTAGGTACTTCTTACAACATCAGAATGCCCTTGCTAGATTGCGCTCTCAATTTTTACCGCATATGAAATAGAGGACCCTGTACTGTATTTCCTGCTTTATTGTATGGAAAATATACAAACCATGACCTTCTTTGATTGTTCTTAAAACTGATTTTCTTTCTTATGTTTTCTTTAGTTTCGGGTTTAGTAAGTATAGGATACTTACACAACAAGCTCCTATCAGCAAGAGAATACTGACGCTACAAAGCATGATGGAAGCGAGGCCCAAGACCATCTGTACTGTCATTTCTGTCACTTCACTGTAATTGGATAGTACGGGGTTCATATCCCAGTAGCCGGGAGTGTGAGACACATTTGGAGCGAAGAGGATACCAATTATCTTAAAGAAAATTAAGTCATATTACAGAGCAGTTCTAAAATTAAACCACATGCAGCCAAAACTAAGGCTACAATTTTTTATTCACTAATAAGAGATTGGTTTAAAATTTAGAGCCCTGAGCACAGAATTAATTTTTGTTTAATATATTCAGTAAATATAAAATAGATAAAGAAAAACATAAAACGAATAAAATTAAGTTTTGTTTTCACAAAACTTGCTCAGCGAAATGTTATAAAAGTATCTGAGTAACATTGAATGCCATCGGTTGATACTTATATAAAAACTGAACTGGTATAAAATTCAGTTGCAAGGTTGCCTTTACTAACGAGGCAAGTTGGATAAAATCTTGTAATAATAGTGATTGTCAGAACTCGTCAATTAAGTTTCATAGGTGAGTTAGAGAGAAAATCCCGAGAATCACGTTTCGTCGATTAACGTTAATAACTACTTGTACTTACAAATGAGAAAGTGGCTATCATAACAGTTCCAGCTCTCAAGAAACAACAAAAGCAACAGCTTATAACTGTTGGCAATTTGTCCATGAAGTTCATCTTGGTGTTTTTTTTAGTTTAATCTTTTAAAATAAGAAATAGCATTAATTTTTATTTGGAGGATACATGTATTTTGTACACAATAGGAAATCTTACATTTTCTAAATCTACATAAAATTTTGACACGCTTTTGACGTGTTTGATCAAAAACTAATGTAAATGAATGTCACGAACGAGAAATTATGTCAATTAAGTATTGGCTACAATGACAATTGGTCATCAAAGAATATACAAATACTTTGTTACACTGACCTCTATTATACAAATACGCTGTATAATAGAGGTCAGTGCTTGGTTATAATTTTAGTCTGTGGTACTCACTGACCTCTGTAGCATTTATTCTAACGTAGTGTTTGGTGTTTGTATCATAAACTTAGTATGATATTAAGTTTATGGTTTGTATACTCTTTGGCATTTATCTCCTATGTTACAATAGGTCTACCCTGCAGCCCTGGTCTACCAGAATGTAATGCCAACAAAAAAAAAATGATTCTAATATCAACTGTCATCTATCATGTCAAATTAGGAGATTTGTGTAATTGCTGGTCTTATTTTGAGACGTCTTTTAAAAAAATGCTATTTTAATAAAAATGTCGATAAAGCGTAGATGTAGATCTCAATCAGCCTGATGCAGTCCACTGCTAGACATAGGACTCTCGATTTTTTCAATGTGTATTATAAAATACGCAAGGAAAAAAGTGTACGCAATTCTCCATTTTAAAGCGCGTTACAGAGATGGCAAAGAGGCAAACGAGCAGACGGGTAACTTGATGGTAAGTAACTTTGATAAGAATAATTTTACAAAATGGATGACAGAGAAACTTATTCCAAATCTTTCAAGACCTTCCCCAATTGTTATGGATAACGCTAGCTATCATTCTGTTTAATTTACAAACCACCCCACAAGTTAGTTGTATCGGTGAAATAAAAGAATGACTCTGCGCAAATTTTAATGATGTTCACTACGATGGTCATTGGAGTAAATGTCAACTATTTGAAGTAGTAAAACAAAACAAGCGTACATATGAGATAAATGAAGTATTGAAATCGCAAGGTCATAAAGGTTTAAGGCATCTTATCATTGCACATTAAATCCGATAGAGATGGTCTGGAGCATAATGAAGCAAAAAGTTGCTAAGAAAAATGTATGACGGCGCACACATTTATTTAGTGGGTATTTTTGTGAACGAACGATTGACGGTTGACAGACGACATAACACCGAGCGCTGGGGAGGCGGCCATTCTCCATTCCAAGCTTTCTTCGCTCTCTTGTAACGAAATATGACACGTCCCTTAAATTTCACTCTCAATTCTCCTGCATTGTCGCTTATCGAGTCGCCGCCTAAGAAGTTTCACTTCAAAAATGAATCCGACACGACCACAAAAAAGCCACTAGGACTTTGTAAAAAATTTAACAATAAGTGAAGAGAACAATCTTAATTCTATTTGAGAGATTGTCAGGCCCTCTGACGTATAAATGCATTGTGTAAGCTGTTGAGAAATTGTGAACCGTTAGTATTTAGATCATTTGGGTATCTATCTTATCTTCTTAATATTATAAAGGCGAAAGTTTGTGAGGATGGATGTGAAATGATCTTAACGGATCTAAATAACATTTGGCATAGCGAAAGATCATAGTCATAGCAGATATGCTTTTCATCCCGGGAAAATGTACGATTCCCGCGGAATAGATTTCACCAAAATTTTCACGCGAACGAAGTCGCGGACAACTGCTAGTACTAATATGATAAAAACAAGTATATGCAATCCACACACAGCAGAAGTGAAACTTCTAAATTAATTAACAAACGCATTCTAATACGTAAATGCACAAAAATGATGCACGTGAATTGACTATGACGCATTTTTTGAAAGTTTTGTTGTACGCAGGCCTGTTAAATTATTTACTAGGATCTGGTGCGAGTGTGTAAGTGTAGCAGCCAATATGGACTAGTAGATGGATACTAATGACTAGTTTCAAAATAAAAAAAAACAGTCCGTCCGACCGTCTTATCCGTAAGCAAAACGAATCGATTCTTGAAAATAGGAACCGGGCATTAGAGTATCTAAAACGGTCTTATGCGTAACAATCATCTCTCTATAGTGATTTGATAGCAATTGAATTTCAAATTGTGGCTGGGTCTTTGAATAAGAAACGTGCTACACCGGACAGACCCCCGAGGCACCAATCTTATCAATTTGCATCTAAATGGACCGAGAGCATCCCAGAATATTCATAATCAACCTTCTTAGTTATATTTTAACATTGTTATACAAACAATGTAAATTGATGATAGACGTTTTAAATAAAAAAATAGTCTTAGCAACTCTCTACGAATATGTTATGTTTTATCTTTCAAACGGACATCGGTCTGCCTGTAAATGAATTTAAATGAATAATTTAAAGTACATAAACCTTTGATTTCCCAACGCTTCAATCGACTTCGACCGTGTTTTCGAAAATAGACTACACACCTAGACTGTACTGTATACAAGTGCATTTTAGTCTACTTTAAGATTTTAGACCTTTTCTTTATAGTTGACTGTTTTTTTTTACTGCCTGACGCTTGACATCTGATGGAAACATGCAGAACAAAATGTCTACAAAGGCCCAATCGCAAACTTGACAGACTTTAGAATGTGGGGTATTGCAGATTTCTTCTCGAAATAGAGACAAGAAGAAGGCCTTACAAAAGAAGTGGTTAGACACCACTACTACTGTAGTTTTCTTTTTTTCTAACGGTAAATAGCTTGTCTAGAAATCAATGAGAAATAAGGGAATAGTGTTCTCAACACACAAATTATGTGAGTGTGTAATATATTTGTTATGACTGGCCTGTTGGTCTAGTGGTTAGCGACCCTGACTGCTAAGCCAGAGGTCGTGGGTTCGATTCCCACCCAGGACAAATAATTGTTTGATGAGCACGATCATTTGTTCTGTGTCTGGGTGTAATTTATCTATAATATGTATGTATTTACAAATATATAAGTATGTTTATCAGCAGTCTGGTTACCATAGTACAGGCTCTGCCTAGTTTGGGATCAGACGGCCGTGTGTGAGATGTGTGGAGTTATTATTATAATTATTTATTATTTATTATTATTTAAATTTAGTTTAGTCAAACTTCAACAACACACTTTAATACCAAACCTGATTAAAAAGTAACAGACCAATCTATTGGACTAGTCAAAACGTATCATACGAGTCCAAATTCGAAGGTTTTATTAGTAGCCACTAAAGAAGTCTACTATCCACCTCCTGGCGCTATCATCTGATCAGCTTTAAGATGTGAAATCATAGTTATGTAGTTTGGATGATATCCAAACTACATAACATATACATACAAATTTTGAGTTTGATATGACGATTAGAAGTAGGTGAAAATTATAACTTCACACATCTCACACACGGCCGTCTGATCCCAAACTAGGCAGAGCCTGTACTATGGTAACCAGACTGCTGATAAACATACTTATATATTTATAAATACATACATATTATAGATAAATTACACCCAGACACAGAACAAATAATCGTGCTCATCACACAAATATTTGTCCTGGGTGGGAATCGAACCCACGACCTCTGGCTCAGCAGTGAGGATCACTAACCACAAAACCAACAGGCCAGTCAAAAAATTATCTTTCAAAATTTGTTCACATAGTTATAAATAAAGCTATTCATCAGATAAAAAGTACAAATTTCCTTTAAAACAAACATGAAATATTTACGTGAAGTTTTATACCTTCTTCACATTTTATATTAAAAAGGAATAAAACAAAAAGATAAGTTGTAACAATGGCATTTTCTTGCCAACATTTTATAAAACCATTCGTCAATTATATCAAAAGTAATATGATAGAAAATGTAGTTTTACAATCAAACTGGCGCTGTTATATTTTCTGGCACTCGTTACAAAGTTTATTGGCAAACGCAATAATGCGATAAGACCTTGACTCTTATTGCTTCCGCGTATCATATCCGGTTCATATCGGATATTGGATACCCATACACCCGAAGTAGATAAACATTATATGCTAATTTAATACGTCTATTCGGCTCTCGTGTGCATCACTGTACACAAAAACGTTAAAATTAATTAATTTTACCTGTATATTATAATTTTAATAATCTAGGACATGTTACACAGCGCTATAATTACGGGAATCGATCGAGCGATCCCGACTGAATTGCCTGACGTTACAATCATGTTGCACTGGCCGTGGTCACAGGCGTACTCTAATCCTGTAATACCTTCTTCGTGTATTTGAAAAAGGAACACTTACTTAAATCTCTGAAAGGGCATGACTCTAGCTTACAGTAACAATAAGAATTAAAAAAAAAACACTATCCGTTTACAAGTTATGACCGTTTGGATTTCCAGGTATCTTTACCTCCGTTTCTCATGAAAGCTGGTGGAACGTGTAAATTTAAATATTTTAAATCCTACGTATGTTTTTATTTTGAAACAACTTTACTCAGTTACTGAGAGAATCCATAAAACTAACTTAAAACAAATTCAAAGATAGTTTTTATGTAGTTTCTTAGTAACTAATATTAATTAATATTACAAACAACATCCACGCTACCAAACCTATTCCCCCATAATCATCGTCCGCACCTTTTCCTAACTAAATTAGGGTCAGCTTTCAGTCTAACTATGATACGGCCGAACTTCGATATTTTAAGTGAAGCGACTGCCATCAGACCTCCACAACCCAAGTACGAGGCGATTCGAAGTCCAGTAGTTATGTTTAGTAGTTAGACCGGGTTATCGGACTTTTTAAGGCTCCAACTACCCGTAACGATGTTCGTATGGCAACCGGTATCGACGGCTTAACGCGCTCTCCGAGGCATGGAGGGGTCTTAATGTGTTAAGAATGTTCACCCAACCTAAGACTGACCTGGCTAGTATTAGTCAACGTTGTAATGTGCTAACCTACTCGATTAATAATACTTAGGCGCGAAACCCTCTGTTCCCCCCCAAAATCGTATGTTTATAATTTGTCTTACGAAATTGCCATTTTTGTCAGTATGCTGTTATATTGAGTTTAATTAAAATAACTTTTCTAATCAAACCATACACTTAGTATATTTGGTTATAGACAAACTCTGTGTGTGAGTGAAAGAAAAACCGGACCGTGAAATTGGTTTGAAAACAAAGTCTCCAATAATAGCCTTCTGTCAAATCGGGATCGTGAAACTTAAAAAAATAATAATAAATATTATTATTAACACAACAAACAGTATCTGTATAAAAATTATATTCTATTGTTTTGAGTTAACAACCTAAATGAAAAATATATCTGCAACAAGGGTTTTTTACTTTAGCAATGAAGTTATTTAGTTCTTTAACAACTACATTACGGAGAAGTATTGCTGCGATGTCGCTATAATCTGTTTTCTACAAGACGAAAACTTTTCTCCATTAAAACTGGAAACTTGGAGAAGTCTGTATTCAATTTTAAAAATGAAAGAGCATCATAATTTTGAGCACGCCAGTTTTTTTGTAATATTTTACAGAACTTTGGCGTGTAAATAGATGTTTAAGAATTAAAGCTTTGGGACAGGTTCGGTATAAATATTTTTACTGTAAATATAAATTCCGTAGATAAGTCTTAAGTATTCTGATTGAATCTTAGGTAGTCTGAAATTTAAAGCCAACCGCTCTGGTTCATGTAACTTTGTAATCAAAAAAATGATTTTAATTAAAACATTCTGCAATTTTCATGTATTCCAGATAAGTTTAAAAATCTGAAAGGTCTCAACCTTAGTACAGAAGCTATCAAATTGATTTAAATTTAAATAAAATTTCCTAATCACTGCACTTGAGACTACGAAATCAAAATAATCACTACATATTATAAAACAAAGTGCCCCGTCGCGTCTGTCTGTCTGTTGACGATAAAATAAAAAACTACTGAAAGGTTTTGAAATTTTCATGCAGTTTTCACTAATAGACAGAGTGATTCATGAGGAAGGTTTAGAAGCATAATTTATTAATATGTTGTGTAAATTGATTGAATTACGAAGATGATTGTAAAAGATATCTCTGCTACCAAAGCTGTATAAACTAGCCACTTCGCAGTTGCTAGTTTATGAATAACTAAAAGTTCTAGCTCCGGCCTTGGCTTACATTAATGTGTTTGTAATAATACAATAGTACAATAGTAAGAGAAAATTACTAAACTATAGAAAAAAAAATAGGGTATCCAACGATTTAAAACTTCTGGCAGACGGCAGTGGCTCGTTGCACCGTCCAGCGCACTACCAATCACTGCCATCGCATCACACCGAAACATTCCTGCTGATTGGCTTGCTGTTAGCAGTAACTATTATCCTATAGTTGATGTTAGTGTTTCTTTGATTTGTATGAGAGATTTTGTGTAGAAACCGCTATATTAATAACGATTCTGAAATAATTTATTGTTAAAAATGGTTGAGGTGCATCTTTTTTAAAGATAAGTGGCAAAGTTTTAAGTTTCCTATAAGTACTCGCAATACCTTAATCTTTGACAACAACAGACCACAACTCCCATAGAAGTCTGGATCCTCTTCAGCTGCACACATAGCGCTAAGTTAATGGATAACTTCAGTATTCTGTAGGGTAGGGAAGTACGTCCCAAACTGCTCGGCTCTAATTTGTACAAAGATCTGTTATCCCCCAAACTCTTAAAACAAACCACAACAATTCACGGTAAGACATTTTCTGGTACCTAATAATGCTTCACCAAAGTGCTCCGACGATCCTACTTTCCCGGTGGGTAAGCTAAGTGGAAACGGAAGCTTTCATTGAGGCCTACCTTTATCAAACCCCCGACTTCGGAAGTCCAATCTGTAAAATATTTTAATGAATACATTAAGGCCATAGATATTCACTCCAATGAATACCTTGAAGTGAATACTTTAGCTAAAGCCTTTTGAGCTAAGATTGCTGCGGGGTATCATCATTCCCAGGGGTAATCCCAGTTTATTTTGCATAGAATAGGGCAGTTTACTTAGGTTAACATTTTTAGCACGAAATTAAATTACAATAAAATTAACTTTATTGTATACCAAAAGATTGTTTTACAAGGAATACACCTGGTGAATGTGTGCAAAAGGTAACCTTATCACTATAAGCAATTTACAAAGACAAAGACGACAAAAAATAGATGAAAGCGTGTTTAGTTTTTGTGTGAAATTTGCTGATATAGGAGATATTTTGATTTTGCCAAAAATTAATTAGGTTAATTGATAAATAAATTTTCTTATTATTTAATTTTTAGTAAATGATTTAACTATGCAAACGGGTCGTCCATTAATCACGAGATGGTTTTTTAACAACTTTTCAGTTTTTCGTTCTACGAAAAAATAAATACACGTGATGCTCCGTAACTTTTCCGAACCCCCTCCCCCCCTTTCGAGCCTCACGTGATTAATGGACAATCCCAAAGTATGACATCACCAATTATTATTTCATACGCGTTTCTACTGAAAATATCATTTTCATCCCACTAATATTATAAATGTGAAAGTTTGGATGGGTGGATGGATGTTTGTTACTCTAATAAAATCAAATCAAAATCATTTAATTCAATTAAACCCATTATAGTTTTTTTGGAATTGTCAGGAATAGTAGTCAGTAGTCAGTCAGACTAAGTCAGTCGTGAAGCTAGTTGCCTGTTCCAATACGTTTTTCTCCATAGGATCTACGTTTTGGAACAGGCAACTAGCTTCACGACTGACTTATACTGACTGACTCCTCCTGAAAATTTTAAAAATACCTACAATGGGTTTACTTGAAATAAATAATTTTGGTTACATTGCTTATATGCGCAAATTAAATGTGAGGACAATGTAACGTATTGTTCAAAACTATAAGCATGACGCACGCGCCAGCCATCGTTCTCTTCAACCACATCAAAGGGGCCGAATGACATGACATCTAGGTGAACACGACATACTAGTTACAGTGTAACAAAAGCACCCCCTTACAGGACAAAGGCCTTCATGTCCATGTCCAAAACATGGAATGTAATTGTAATAACAGAAAATATTTTTTGCTGCAATATCGATACGGACATCTGTTAAATTTTGAAGCTCATGATGTTAAGTCCGTCCGATCAGCAAGCGCAAATATTCAATTTATTTATAAAAAACTTTCATTTTAAATGAATTTTCATTAATTTTTAATTTTTTTTTAATTATCTTTTTTTTTTCAATTGATTATTGTTTTTTTTTTTACTAAACCATAATTATTTCCCCAACCTTCGACGGAACTTTATTGTTATCAATAAATTAAATTAATTACGGTCAACTTTCACCTCACAATTTAAAATGTAAATGTCTTTGAAAATTCAATTTCTTAGAACTGAACGGAACATCGTGTAAATATCGATTGGACATGAATTTTATACTTACCTATGGTTCAAGGCTTCTATTGATTGAGAGCACTGTGTCTATTTCAGTTTTTTGATATTGTGAATTATTTAGTACTCCGTTTTACAGAACAATTGATGGTTTTTAGATGTCTACATAATTATGAACGTTGGCTTAGAAAATAGAGGTACTTTAACATTATTTATCCTTAATTAATTATTCATCCTTGCCAAAAAACGTTTATACTCTACTTTCAAATGAGATATATGTACTGAGTTATTATTACTAGCGTATAGAGTAGACACCGCAAAGAAAATGTTTGTAACGCGAACTGCGGTCCCTGCACCGCAGTGCAAACAAATCTTTGTAGCAGTTCCTTGGGCAACACGCGTAAACGCAATGAAAATCACGGCGTTTAGGATCTTACGCTCGCGAGAAAACTACAACTCATAAAGGATCGAGCGCTGCTTGGTAATAAATACCGTAGGATTTGACTACAAATTATTGTGCAATTTAGTTTTAATTAAAATAAAAACGGAACATGTATTTTGTTCTGAGTGGCTTCTCTAGTACATAATATCTCGATGGATATTTGCTTTTTCGTGAGTTATGCTTAATATCAGAAAAAAAAAAAAATTATCGATCGACACAAATAAATAAAATTGTAGTATCTATTTGTACCTTTTTTTTTATCGTGTGGAAGCCCTTACGGGTCATCACCTCACCGGGGCTGGCGGTGAAGTGGTATGTCGGAATCGAACCGACTAAAACCACACGATGTTCCGACATTGGGTCTATTGCAAGGGACTCGGGTATACCCTAGGAAGGAAGTAATAGGCAGCGACACCAAAATGTACGGGGGGCCTCGCCCCCCTTCCATCAAGGCGCGCGCGGAACACATCGCGCCACCATCTCAGGCCTGCTTCTGCTAGGGTAAGGGGAAGCCTCACCCGTTACCCCCAGGTCAGCGCTCATGGAGGTCGGAGATCATTTTGGGGTCTCCGTCGGCTTGTGCCTCTTCTGCGGGACGGGAGAGTACTAGCTCTCTCCCGTTCCCTATCTATTTGTACCTAATGTTATAAAAAATATTGATTTTTTTTTGTGTATGTTTACAGTGTGTAACACGGTAAACATACAAAAAAACATTTTCTTAAATTTTTTCTGTCTTTCTGTCTGTTTGTTCCGGCTAATCACCGGAACGGGTGGACCGATTTCTACGGGACTTGGCAGACAACTGGTGTTATAAGGAGTTACTTAGGCTATTTTTATTTTGGAAAAAGAATTAGGCTTCCGCGCTTATCATAGAAATATGTACACGTGAGCGAAGCCGCGTGGGGAACACCTAGTATACTAATAAGTGTTAGAAAGTTTATTGCACGGTGCAGAAGAATTAATTTAACTACCTTTCAAAAAATGGCACATGGTACGTATACCACTATAAACTTTAATGAACAATTTTCTAATATTTTATGAGACCACTCTGGAAATATAGCCAATACAATTAAAAAAGACAGTGGTTCAAAAACGCTGAGATATCGCGTAGCAGAACCTTTTATTTTAAAGTAGAATAAAAAAGTTTTTAATCAAAGCTAATACTTCAACATGCACAAACGAAAGTCTAGGTTTAAACCATCCCAAATTTATGAAAAAGATCCCTACCTAATAATTGAATAAGTTAATTTTGAAGTGAAAACTTCTTTAGCGGCGTTGTGCACTTTTTGGGATGGGTAAAAAATTTTAAACTCGCGTCAGGACACGTAACCCTGATCGAAAATGTGTCCGCGTCCCTGATCGAAAATGTGTCCGAGTTTCATATATTTAAAAAAATATTTTTACGCCATCTGTGGATTCTGCGCGATACTACTTTAGTTTGATATATACTAATTAACCATATATTAGTTAAGGCAAATTTCACAGATTGCGCAAGTTTTCACTTCTGCCGGCACTCCCGGAGTGCAACCCGTTTTTTTAGTCCACATTTTGCAATAAGGAAACTGTTGTCTGCCTACGTAAGACAGTTATATATATTTTTTTATTTTTTATGTAAAACCCTATAATTAGATTAATAATATACTACTACCTATACTTAGATTAGTAACCAAACGAAATTCATTGACTACATTCTGCAACATAATATTGTGTCTCACAACTGCGACTACATATTTCACAAATATATTCACGGGAATTAACGCGTTGCTGTAAACTTTTAGGCTACCTGACATTCGACATCGACCGAGTTACACCACGGATTACTAAGTAGAACAGTTACTAACTAGCCGTGGTTACGGGCTGACTGGTACAGTGATGTTCGCCCTCTATCATTGAGTTCGTGAGGTCGAAGTTTCTTCACGTACCCGCACATTCACATTGTTTTTAATTCGTGATATAAGTACATACTATTACGACTGGTATATATTGAAGAAAAACCTCTTTGATTGTATCTGGCTGGTTTTAGTATCAATAAATATAGAAAATCTATAAAAAGAAAAATAAAAAGTACCTAAAACAAAAAACACTTTCCTGCCATTTTTTTATTGTTTTTCTGTCAGCCAAAATAATAATATAATAATAATTTAATAATAATTTATTCGCATTTAGTACAACAACATTTTCGTTATATTAGATTACAATAATTAGAATAATGTACATGATATGGTTGCACAATTGGATGCATATCTTAGAAAATATATGTAACTATCTCCTATACTAAGCAGAGCTTGTATGATAGGAGTTAGTTGGTTCTCCATTGAAGATTTTTTGTCAACCGGGATATTAAAAGGTGGACTACATTTGTCGTACAAGCATGCATTAATATATAGTTTTTAACAAATTAAATATGTATAAAGATTATAAAAACTAAACATAAATTTTTTCAAGTAATGGATATTCATAAATTTGATACAGAACAGCTTGATAAAAGGGTCTCAGTTTGATCATAATTTAGAGTCAGTAACCAATTTTTTAACTTGTTTTTTATTTCGTGTTTGTTAAGGCTATATATTGATAGTAGGTTATTCAATCTATTATATATCCTCGATCCCAGAACATAATACTGGCGTCTTGCGAATGCAGTTCTACATCCGATACTTGGACATTTTGCAGTTCTGGAACGAGTTTGATCAGTATTCCTAATGTAGGGTAAGTTTGAATGTCTACGCAGTACCGTCCGAAGGATGTAAAGCTTTCTCACAGTGAGCACCTGACACTCCTCATAAAGTTGAGTGGTGGGATAGTACCGGGGCTTAAAATGGATCACCTTTAAAACCTTTCTCTGTGCCCTCTCTAGACCAAGGAAGAGCATTTTATATGTTCCTCCCCATACAGGAATACAGTAGGACATAATGGATTGACAGAGGGCTGTATAGACTGTGTAAATAGTAGAGATGTCGGCAGTATGACGCAGATTTTTGAAGATCGCCATGAGCCTCCTGATTCTATTAGTCAGGGCTAAGACATGAGGTCGCCAATCCATACGTTCATCAACCAGAACCCCAAGATATTTAATATGATTTACCTGAGATATTAGAAGGCAATCACAAGTGTCTGAACCGGTACAGCTGTGCGCTCTTAGAATGTTAGTGGAAATCGGTGGTTTGGGTGAGTTAGGGATATAGAAACGTATGAACTTAGTTTTATCTATATTGAGAGTTAACTGGTTCACAGAGAGCCAAGTCATAATTTTTTTAAGAAATTTTTTTAAGAAAAAATGACTGAATGTAACGAAAATATTCGATACATACTGAAGTTTTTATTACAAAAAAGGCAAAAATGGGACTCAATCCGCAAAAAAAATTGTGGCGTTTATGGACCAATGACACTGCATTGGTCCATAAACGCCACAATTTTTTTAACAATTTTTCAGAAAGAGTAGCACAAAGTTGTTTCAAGCGTTGTCGCTTCGGGAATTTTGATGTCAAAGATGCAGCTCGCTCTGATCGAACTCGTACGGATAAAGTCGATGTAATTTTTTTTAAAGTAAAGCAAGATCGGCATATTAGTAGTTACGACTTAGCCGAGGAACTGAGGAACAGTTTGAAACCCATTTGAAAAAGTCTGGCTGTAGAAAAAAGCTCGATATTTGGGTGCCACACGACCTCACACAAAGAAACCGTGTACTCATTTGCGACTCTCTATTGAAACATAATGAAAGGGGTCTGCAGGTGCCCCGGCTGGGAGTGCGCTTGCGACTGAACTACCCATCAGCCATGCATTCCCTGGTCACTCACCAGAACACGGGATTCGGGGTGATTTTTTAGAGAGGTTTTCTTCCTCGCAGTCCGGGCGGCTAAGCCAAGACCCTCGTTCCCGATTGGAGTCGCGAGACATGACCACAATTCCTTTCGGGATTACGATATGCCGACGGTGGCAAGGAAATGAAATCTTCCCATGCATGCTCGGTGGCAGTGTGAGTGCACGCCGAACTTTGAATTTGAATTTGAATTTGCCCTCTTTCTCCACTGAGGACTGCGGAAAAACTCCAACCCATGGAAAGGTCCCCCTTCGTGATTTTTTACCGAGGTTTTCATCCTCATAGCTCCGAAGAGCGAAGAGCCAACAGAAAGATGTGCTCTGTTGGACCAAGCCTCGACCAAGTAGCCAAAGAAATATGGCCTCCTCTTTATGCTAGAATATTAGCCACCGGCGATGACGCCCTCCTCAAAAGCAGAGGAGGAAAAGGCTGCGTCATCGCCCACGTTTCCAGAGTGCACCACGTTGAGCTTTTCTAGACAGCACCCCGTGAACCCACTCCTAACACAAGCATTTAGCTTAGCTGGAGACCCCAGTTGCTAGTATTCTTTAAAATATATATATAGTTAGCGGAAACGAAAACTTTGGTAGGCGGTCCTTAGCCGTAACGTCATAGTGGCGTGATGTGGGGGAGCTAACAGTTGCGGAGGGGATCAGGAAGGAAGGTGGAAGCGCGAGCGGTGGCTCTCGTCCACTTTCACTGCGACCACCGGATCAGAAGGACGTTCACCATACAGGTGCCATGTAGTCCGATGCCGAGGTGGTAATAAGTGAAAGTGACCTAAAGGCTCGTGAGTGTAAACAACGCTATATTGGTAAGGTCAAATCACATTATTTTTATTAAATTTTGATCTTTCATTGAATGATTTTTATCGTGTGGTGTGTAAATTTTAAATCAAATCCTCTACCACAGGCGTTTGACGCGTATAGAAAATTTCCTAAAGATTGATGCTAAGTTGTGGCTTAACGAATGGCTTAGTACCGATCGCAGTTATATAATCGCATATTTCAAATGGGAATTGGAAATGTTGTCCCTTTGGAACATATTGCGAATATTTCTACGACATAATAGTTTCCGACAACTACCCTCCATAAGTAGAATATGCTAGACGTTTTGTATTACGGTTACACATTGTTCCTTTAAGGAGTAACGAGTTAACGGCAGCGGTAGTTACGAGGTATAACGATCCATAGATTCACTCAGAAATCAGAAATCAGAAATCCGAAATCAGAAATCAGAAATCAGAAATTTATTTATCAGCTGCTACTAATGCGAATTAAGTGCTAAACAGCCTAATAATTTGTTAATTTCTGTTCTGCGTTCTGGACACTTCGGATCGCATTCACTCGCAAGATTCGAACGAGAGGTGCCTCTGCTGCCACCGCGAATATCACAAATTGATGTGGCCTGCGAGCTCCTGATGGAGCCTTGATTGGGGCTTGCCAGTGATGGGTGGACGCTCTTCTGGTGTCTCTGCAATTGACAGCCACGCATCGTGTTGTCGATGCCATGCGGTTAATCAACAGTGCGGTGATGAGTGTGATGTGAGAGAGTGATGAGATTTACCCAACATTTTTTATACTTTGATTTCAATGTTTACAGTATTGAAACTTGAATGTTTAAGAGTGCTTATCGTGTATAGGAATTGCGTACAGGTACGTGTTTGTTGAAGAAGTGGTTGACAAGCAATCACACTTTGACAAAGTTTTGAAGGGAGTTTGGACCTTTGTGCCCATAGAACCCCCCGATATTGCAAAAGTCTTTTGTTTGTGTTTTTGAGTACTAGCTCTGGCAAGTACTTATTTTTAGTCTAGTCGTTTGCTCTTTTGATTACGTATAGTGACTTTTTGACAAATTGATACCAGCAATAATAAATCGCGACATTATTGAACTCCAATTAAGAGTATAAGTCACAAACTCCAAGCTTATACCGAATGACTCAATCAAGTTTCTGAAGTAACCGAATGCGTTTAAAAAGTGCGTTTGAAATGTCACATGTAACAAAGTAATTTCTTAGTTGGGCACTTAATTACACTCGAAATGCACCAGTCTTAAGGACTGGTAGAATGTTGTTGTCGGACGTTACTCAACATGATTCTCGTCGAGCGTAATCAGCGGTGAGAGAGTTAAGTAGACGTATGTAAGGTGAAAGCTTCAACTGGTGCTTAATACTTTTCTTTGAACCTGCTTGTGTTGGGTTAACGCGGCGACACCTCTTATTCGAGGTCTTGTAAGAGACGTTAGTTTTTTATGGCGTTGTGGCGTTGTCATAAGTAGACAAAGGATGACCGAACGGTTACGGTTATGTCAATTGATCCAGGAAGCTTGTACTTTTGAAGTTATCTTATTAATTTTTGTTCGTGACTGCAGCCCGCAGCAGGGCTCACCCCGTGAAGTGTGCGCGGCTGGGCTTGATGCTGCTGCACTTGTCAGCACTGTACTGCGATGCTTGGCTGCTGGCACGCTCATTAGAGTGCACCTCGCTGCGTGCTGTGTTCGCGGTGGTGCACTCCCCAGCGTGCTGCTGCTGCTGTGCGCCTTGCTGAGCGCCTTGCTGAGCGCCTTGCTGAGCACCTTGCTAAGTGCCTTGCTGGGCGCCTTGCTGCATGTTGCACTCACCTTGCTGCGTGCTGTGCGCGCGGTGGTGCGCTCACCGACAGCCGCAGAGCAAGCACGACTCTGCGCGACTTATTCCGTAACATCCCGAGGGCTCTGTTATGTTATTTTGCGTATCCTGAGGGCTCTACGCTTATTGAACGCATCCCGAGGGCTCTGCGTTGGTTTATCAGATACATCCTGAGGGCTCTGTATCGGTAAATGTTGAACGCATCCCGAGGGCTCTGCGTTGGTTTATCAGAAACATCCTGAGGGCTCTGTATCGGTAAATGTTGAACGCATCCCGAGGGCTCTGCGTTGGTTTATCAGATACATCCTGAGGGCTCTGTGTCGGTAAATGTTGAACGCATCCCGAGGGCTCTACGTTGGTTTTGAGATACATCTTGAGGGCTCTGTATCGGTGACTATTGAACGCATCCCGAGGGCTCTGCGTCAGTTAAAGTCAAAACGGAAGGTCCTGTGACGTCGAAGATACGTCCTGAGGGCTCTGTATCTGTGATTGGTGTGCGTATCCCGAGGGCTCTACGCAGGTGACACCATCCATGTTTATTTGGTTCACTATAATGTGGATAGACATCCTGCGGGCTCTGTCTAAAATACACAATGAACTTATATGAGACAATGTTGTTTTCAGGTGACTACAATGAAATCGATATCAACGGCATTAACAACCTTTTGCCTCATATCGAAGATGACGCAGAATCAAACTCAGTACGAGGAGTAGACGTCGAAGTTCACGCTGACCCATCACCGCGAGACGTGGGCGAGGACGCACCACTTTCAGGAATGGCCGAGTTAGCGGAAACGAAAACTTTGGTAGGCGGGGCTTAGCCGTAACGTCATAGTGGCGTGATGTGGGGGAGCTAACAGTTGCGGAGGGGATCAGGAAGGAAGGTGGAAGCGCGAGCGGTGGCTCTCGTCCACTTTTACTGCGACCACCGGATCAGAAGGACGTTCACCATAGTCGTACTGCTTTCCAGTATTTCTGATTTTATTTTGTGTGTAATGTTATTTAAGTCTCAAATATTGTTATTAAAGTTTAAGTTTGCCAAGTTGATATTTTTTTAATAAGAACCAGTCAGTTATCTAAATATATATAAATAAAAAATAAAAAAATCCCTAAAATATATGTAAGATTGTAAAATATCCGAACGTATTGGTAATGTTCTTAGTGCGTGTATCCGAGTGTAGTGCGACAGAGAGGGATGAAATGGGAGAGGAGGTGGGATGAGATGATCTCATTATTTTAAAAAAGGACGACTGAAAGAATAAGTGTGCGACGATAGATGTTTATTTTTGTACAAACGATTTCTAAAAATAAACAGTTTTCCGAGCCATAAATCTCATGTATATTTTTGTTTTTGAAAAGACTACTCCTAAGAATGCCTCCTGTCGCGGGGGACTTTACAAACATACAAACAACGGACACAAAGAACACCCAGACTCGGGTGGGAATCGAATCCACGACCTATGGCGTAACAGTCAGGGTCACTAACCACTAAGCCAACAGGCCAGTTCCCAACCCCACATATATAATAAAATAAGTTAACAGAAACCAATAAGTTTCTACTTATTGTCTTGTGAAAGCATAATTTAGGTGTAGTTGTAGCAAAAACAAATATAAATCAATCATAATCCAACGATGTCGGAGAAGTGAGGTCATTAATACCCCCACTTATAGGGTGACCATGAATACTTTCGTAACTAGTTATGATCATGATTCTAAAATTCCACTGTACTAGACAATACTGACGTCAACAGTCCAACAATAGATCCGAGCAATACATTTTGGCACTTGCTGTTTGCTTGCAGTGTTCACTGCGTGTGGTCAAACTATTGCCATCTCAAACCAGCTATAACTTTTGAATTTCATTTTCGTATTTATAACTAGCTTCGCTCGCCTGTACATATTTATATATTTTGCGTGGAACCCTAATTCTTTTTCCAAATAAAAATAGCCTAAGTTACTCCTTATAACACAAACTTTTTTTTTAAAAAATCATATTGTAACTGCATGCTAGAGTCATGCCTTTTCAGTAATTGAAGTAAGTGTTCCTTTTTCAAATACACCTTGTATATCCCTTGCTTTGAAGATGAAGGAAAACGTCGTGATGGTATCGAGGGTTTGTTGAGTCTGTAACAGCGTAACCGACGTATACAGCTTTTTATCTTTATGTTGAAATCATAGGAACATTTCGTGAATTTTCTCTTACATCAAATATGTATACATACACTCACGCTTGTATTGTGTTTGCAGAGGCGTATTAAATACTGCCAATTATATTTTGGTCATTCACGGTTCTAGGTTATAGGATAAATTGGTAAACTGAGGAATAAATCTAAATGACAATATTGATAGATAAAAATGATATTTAAAAAAGACTGGCCTGTTGGTCTAGCGGTTAGTGACCCTGACTGCTGAGCCAGAGGTCGTGGGTTCGATTCCCACCCAGGACAAATGGGACAACTCAATGGAACTAGTGGGATAGACAGAATAATTGTGTGATGAGCACGATCATTTGTCCTGTGTCTGGGTGTAATTTATCTATAATATGTATGTATTTAGAAATATATAAGTTATTTTATCAGCAGTCTGGTTATCATAGTACAGGCTCTGCCTAGTTTGGGATCAGACGGCCGTGTGTGAGATGTGTCAAGTTATTATTATAATATTAATGATAATGATGTTTATGAGCCGCGACACGTCAATTGATAGTCGAATATGAACGCCAACTGATTTGAAGTATGATCTACGCAATGAATAAAGTAAGGTGCTGACACGGCTCAAAGTATAACGGCATGTTATGAAAAATGTGAAACGTGCCTCGTACAAGCCTATTGCCGTCAACCGGACACTTTGTGAATAAAAAATGGGAAAGCTGAGAATATATTAAAAGGGAAAGATCGGATAGATGGGACGGAAAGGTATATTACTTAACTAACCTTACTGCGTACCGTGTTCGATTACTGTCTCTGTTTCAGGAGCTTGAACCAGCTGTCAACGTGTCAGCACAAAGACTGTCGGATCAGGTACGGGCTATACAGCGCTGTCACCTGCTGGATGATACCGTACTTGAGAGGCTACGCTCTGACGTACGGAATAGCTTGGTTATCCCTTCTTCATCGCAAGTTGTGGGTTCGGTGGCCAATCGCACACCGCAATTGGTAACACAGTTACATGTTGATGAAATTGTGGATAGTGAAGCTATATCTGTAAGTACCAAATGCAACGAAAGGTTAAGGAGCGCCTTGGAGGATGCGATTCTGAAATACCGGTTTGTGAACCACATTAATAGACCACGTTTATCCCGTTTGCCTATTCATAGACGAAATATAGCGCTGGTGTGTGCCCTGGATTCGTTATTGTCTGATTATTTAGACAATAGCGAAGATCTTAGTGATACACACTCTATTCTCTACTGTGCGGCTGTCGCAGCATGTCGAGTAGCAGGAGTACATTTCTCTGTAAATACCGCTACTACTCGACCCAAGCCTGCTGTGCCAGCCTGGCAGTGTAGAATCGAGCGTCGTATTGCTGAGGCCAGGACACTCATCGGTAAGCTAATCTGCTTTAGATCGGGTAACACGCGGCCGAGAGTGATGCGCTTTGTGAAACAGGCATTCTTGGGGACTGACATTAGTACTCAACAATATATGTCATGTGTCACAGAGCGCATAGACTTTCTAAAGCAGAAAGTTTATGCATGGGCAAATAGGATTCGAAGATACAAAAAGCGAACAGATCGGTATAATCAGAATCGTATGTTCCACAGAAATGAGAGGTGGGTTTACCGAAAATGGGAACAATCGGATCCCTGTGTGAGTGACGGGCATTTCCCAGATGATGATGCTACACATGAATTTTGGCGTAATATCTGGTCGGTGCCTGTCACTCATTCAGAAGGTGATTGGATACGAGATGTCGGGTGCTCATGCGAGTCTATACAAGCAATGGAACCAATTTCCATAGCCACAGGTGACGTAAGTAGTGCAGTTCAGTCATTATCAAACTGGAAATCGGCTGGACCAGACGGACTGCACAACTTTTGGCTGAAATGGTTCCGAAGCTCGCATGCTCGTTTGGCATCTCAGTTCCAAGCAGCATTGGATTCCGGTTCATTACCCCATTTTTTAACAACTGGCGTAACCCACTTACTCTATAAATCTGGTAGTGCCATGGATCCCAAAAATTATAGACCAATTACATGCCTACCAACTATGTATAAGCTTCTAACATCTATTCTGAGACTCAAAATTACTACACATTTAAATAAAAATTCGATCATATCTATTTCTCAGAATGGATGTAGAAGTGGGACCCGTGGCACTAAAGAGCTCCTCATCATGGATATGGCCATTAGCCAACAGGTGCGTCGTCACCGTAAGAATCTGGTGACATGTTGGATAGACTATAAGAAGGCCTTTGATTCGGTTCCACATACATGGCTTTTGAGAGTGCTGGAGTTGTATAAAATTGATACAACTCTTTGCACTTTTTTAAAGTCATGTATGGGGCAGTGGAGAACGGCACTTCGCTATCCAGGATGTCAGCAGATTGCGACAAACGATGCACCAATAAAGATCGAGCGGGGTATATTTCAAGGTGATAGTTTGAGTCCCTTGTGGTTCTGCCTAGCTTTGAATCCTCTCAGTACGCTGTTAGAGGGTTCAGGACTAGGCTATAGGTTGCAGAAAGACGATCGAGTTATATCTCACCTTCTGTACATGGACGATTTGAAACTTATTGCCCCCACTAATTTGCAATTGACAGCGTTACTGAAGGTGACTGAAAACTTTAGTAATTCTATCAAGATGGAATTTGGTGTGGACAAGTGTGCAGTCATGCATGTAAAGAACGGCGTGATAGTAGAATCTGAAGGAGTCGAACTTTCAGATTCAACAAAACTCAGATCTCTGTCTGCAACTGAAAGCTACAAGTATCTAGGTATATCACAGTCATTGGGAATACCTGAATCTCATATGAAACAAACGCTGCAGGAGCGCTTTTTTGGCCGCCTGAAAAAAGTACTTAAAAGTCTTTTATCAGGGGGTAACAAAATGCGTGCCTGCAACGGTTGGGTCATGCCGGTTCTGATGTATTCCTTTGGTATACTTAGATGGACTCAGACCGAATTGGATGCCCTTGACAGGAGAGTCCGTACACTGCTGACTGCATTCCGAATGCACCACCCACGTTCATCGGTAATGAGGTTGTATATCCCGCGAAAGTTTGGGGGTCGTGGACTCTTAAACATTAAGACCCTACACAATCGTGAGATATACAACCTTAGAGAATATTTTCTTCATACTGACGTGGGAGTGCATCGTAGTGTGGTAGCAGTGGACAACGGACTCACTCCGCTCGCTCTGGCTAAAGAGAACTGGCGCAAGCCTGTAGTACTTAGTACTAATGATCGCAGGGAGGTATGGAAGGGCAAAGAACTTCATGGTCGTTTTTATCGAGCCCTAAATGGGCCTGATATAGATTTTAAAGCTTCTACATCTTGGCTACGGTTTGGTGATCTTTTCGGAGAAACCGAAGGTTTTGTCTTTGCAATTATGGACGAAGTTGTTATGACGAATAACTATCGGAAATATATCCTGAAAGATGGTACGGTGGACATCTGTCGGGCGTGCCACCGTCCCGGTGAATCTATCAGGCATATTATTTCTGGTTGTTCTCGTCTTGCCAACGGGGAATATTTGCATAGGCACAATCAAGTAGCCAGGATTGTACATCAACAACTTGCCCTTAAATACAATCTTGTGCATTCAGAGGTGCCATATTACAGGTATGTGCCCGACCCAGTTCTCGAAAATGGTCGTGCCACATTGTATTGGGATCGATCTATCATCACTGACAGAACTATTGTTGCTAATAAACCTGATTTAGTGCTGATAGACCGATTAGAGCGCCACGCAATGATTGTCGATATCGCTGTTCCTCATGACGAGAACCTCGTGAAAGTTGAAAAAGAAAAACAAATAAAATACTTGGATTTGTCTCACGAGATTGTCGATATGTGGAATATCGATTCGGCAATCATTGTTCCGATTGTCATATCTGCACATGGATTAATAGCCAAGAGCCTCGATCAACACCTTAAGAGGCTCGCGTTAGACGGCTGGATCAAGGGACTGATGCAGAAGGCCGTTCTCCTTGACACGGCCCGTATAGTGAGGAGGTTCCTGTCTATGGAGCCCTAACCACCGGTGTCTTGGTCCCTGTACCCGATGTCGGTGGTCTACTGTTTTTTATATTTTTAAATATATATATATTGTTTTGTACATATTTAAAAATGTAATTTATAAGTATTAAGATAAATAAAGAGGAATAATAATAACTCAACACATTTCACACACGGCCGTCTGATCCCAAACTGACAGAGCCTGTACTATGGGAACCAGACTGCTGATAAACATACTTATATATTTCTAAATACATACATATTATAGATAAATTACACCCAGACACAGAACAAATGATCGTGCTCATCACACAATTATTTGTTCTAGGTGGTAATCGAACGCACGATCTCTGGCTTAGCAGTCAGGGTCACTAACCACTTGAGCAACAGGCCATATATAGTTATATGGATGCATTGGAGAGTGTAAACAATAGCTTTCCAATACAACTTGAACTGTTTGTCGCTGAGCAGTCCGATGGTGTTAGACACAAGTATCTCTAGAGAAATTATACTTGTTTGTAATATCAAAATATTAACTTAAGTTAGAACTTTGAAATATTGAACTGAAACTTCTTTAAAGAGAAAGAAAAGAAAGAAAGAAAATATAGTTTATTGCAATAACCTCAGCGTACATTTTTCTTGTTTTTTTTTATGTTACCTTAGCCTATAATTTACATACACATTGTAACCTACTTCATAAACATCATTTTTTTAGTCTATGACTGCTATGTCTACAATGGTCCCAATTCCGTTACTTCACTCGCCAAATTAAAACTCACCAAATTTTCTTCATATAAGATGTAAACCTTGTATACTTCGAAACAAGGTCTTATTTCAAATTGAAACAAACTTATGTCGCTATCGAAATAAGCAACTTATTTGTCGACTAAAGTCTGATACGCTTAAATAAACTTCAATACCGTTTTAGAATCGTTGTGATTTGAAATTCGATGAAACGAAAAAGCTAAAGTCAAAAGAGACAAACATATTCATATGATCTTTCATAGGATTTAGCTTGCGAGAGAATGAAATAGAATACAAGTTTACAGTGTTTCCTATGATCTTTGAAAAGAGACAAACATATCATTCGTAAATAGGATTGAGCCTGCGAGAGAATGAGATAGAATAGATGTAGCGGTGTTTCCTCTCAGTTGTTTCCAGTAATCTTTGTCTTTGCGCCTGCGTACTACCAAGCATTCAGAAAATGTGTCAATGTCAACGTGGTGTCATTTATGTGGATTTTCGTGTTGAAGTTCGTTGGTTCATTAATTTATGTTAATTATTTAACACATATGTGTTAATTTGACCAATAACTTTTATATAAATTATCCAAAATAAAATGAATTAACATTAGTAAATTATTTGTGTAGTTTTTTATTTCTCATTCTCTCGTATGCTACTTTTTTGAAGTTTCACTTCTACCGTGTGTGAATTGCACACACATACACTTTTTTATAATAAAAGAAATGTCCTTTATATATATGTCAATAAGTTGGTCACTCTATTCTCACTCGAGATGCTCCGTGTCTCCGGACGCCTCCGGCGTTCATTTCCGGTGACAGTTCCGTCGAGACGCTAAGGATTAAGAAGAAATAAGAAAATATATATCCGCGACGCTTCGCTGCACTTAATGTGCTGTGCTAAGACGATGGACTCATGATTTACGGTTCGGATAACGCTATATTTTGCGCTTTGGTTCTTTAGCCATTACAGGTGCGTATAATCTCTCAAATTTAAATTCAATATTTTTATTTCATAAAAATGATCATCAATTATTCGAAATCGTCAGTTTAAAAAATTATTATTCTAAAGCAGAGTCATCGCAACAATAGATTGCTTTGCAAAATGAAAACTTATGAAACAAAAGGATAACATATTATCATATCCGCCTGTGTCGGTCTATAACCATCCGTTGCTAAATGGTTGTGCCTGGTGAAAAGAAATCGAGCAAACAAACTCACGGCCAAAACTCTCTCGCAACACCAATTGTGTCCTGTTGCCAACTCCAACCCACCTACGAAATGGACTACACACTCAACGGACACCACGATCACTAGCAGACAAAGCAATAACACTAGGAAAGTAAACCTTCAAACCTACAAAAAAGAGCATAATCCCATCTCAAAGGCCGGCAACGCAAATGTGACTCTTGAGTAGCAAGTGTCCATCCTGCTCGTTTGTCATCTATCCCATAAAAAAAATGCTGTCTACCTCGATGCAAATCTTCTTCGCTTATGAACAACAGTGCGCATGCGAAGTCAACCTAGACGATCATTTAAAATCAATTTTGGTGTTATCAAGTTGCGTAGCGGCGCTTTTGATGAATAGAAATCGAGTGAGGGTATTTGAAGTGAAATTCTCCAACAAACTAAAGGCGAAATTTTTTTCGAAAAACTACTAGGAAATACTTATCGTAGTCTATTTTAGAGGTTGTGTACTTAAAATCTGAAGGAGGAAGGATGTAGGGTACATCCGATTTCTGATCGAATTAGAACTACACGACTGATGCAGTACCTCCATCCCACAGAGGACCTTGGTCAAAGGGAACTAACGTAGTACAATTCTTTTCTGCTCGTAAGTAACAGCACTTACCATTAGGCGGATCGTGTGAGTGTTTGCCAACACAGTTGTATAAAAATAAAATGTCGAAACAGACATATGCCTATATGCCTCGCTTCTTTCATGCACACACACACAAAACAGAAAATCACCTGCATTTTACTTACACTCAATGTTAAGCACACAACCTCCTGTCAATGGCTTCGCAAACATTGATCACCTGGCTTAGCTAACAACCGTATCACATCACAAAACAAACAAAAATGAACTTTATTCTACTATCAATAAAGGTTAGAAGAACTACAACAATATCTCAGTCGTGTGTTCATTGTTTGTACTGGGCTTGATGGTACGAAAAATTGTTCGCAGAAATAAAAGCTGGGATTTACAATATGTCGACCGTACTTCGCGAGTGTTCGGTGTTAAATCTGTCGGTGAAAAAGTTCAGAGGAGTGTGAGTTCTAATACTGAAGGGTTGGGTGAGCTTTCGTGTGAAAACTCATAAATCACACTTAAGCGTGTAATGACGTGAAGATATTAATGGTATGGGAAGCTACTTAGCTGCAAAACAACGCTAGTATTTTCGATGAAAAATGATACGGTACGTACGTCCTATCACGTTAAGGAAAAATTTGATTCTAGCCCAAAACGTACAATAACGTTAGTTTTGTATATGAAACGTTATAAAATGTTTAAGGATTGCATATTAGATCCCTTGTTAAAGTAAAACGCTGACATTAATAATAAAATTTGTATATTTTTGATGCACAAATGTTATTGAATCAGAAAGTATGAACTTCAAAAATTATGAATAAAAAATGTTTAAACTGTCTGAAAAACCGTTCATGAACGAAACTATATGTAATAAAATATACTAAGGACGTTGACTGAATATTAAACATGTCAATATTAGACTTGTCAAATATGATATGAGATATGATAAGACATTATTTAGAAATGAATATTAAAAGCATTTTCTATAGGAAACATTTTTTTTATTGTTTGGTTTTTAAGCTAGATATTAGATAGACGCCAAACGAAGCTTATCTTCAAAGTATTAGGTACATAAAATATTAGCGTATATTCATTTGTACGGTTCGGTTCCTCAAAAGGAAAAAGGAACTCCTTTGGAATCACTTGTTGTCCATTTGTCTGTCTGTTAATATCCTTTTCCTTAGAACCCCGTATTTGTTACGTAATTCATCAATAATAACTACACCTATCTGTAATTAGTTGTATATCACTTAACTACTTATCAAACCCCCAGAATCGCTTATTACATAATCCACCATACACATATATATTTAGTTAGCATTTGATAACGTAAGTGTTGTAGCCTGTGTAATGAATTAATTAATAAGTTATAGCACGTACATAGACGTCCTCTACATTTATATTAAAATACAATGTTCGACAGCATAAAGTTTGCACTTAGTGGGATGTTTGCATGAACGTGTTAAAGCAAATAATCCTTTGAAGTATTAAACCCTCAACACTTTTATTTAAAGCAGGTCAACAAGTGGGCGGTTGAGAACATGACTATGTCAAGATTTGATTTCATTTCTTGCTTAAACTCTATTCAGTTTTCACTATTTTGGTTGTAGAATTAAATATTTCGTTTAGATTTTTTCTCAATTCTGAAATATTTGAAAGAAATTATTTCCACTCAAAAAAGAGTATAGTTATAGTAGTAATCAATATAGTTTCGAAATCTAAAATTGAATTTCAGTCTCAGTCCCAAAAAGAGACTTATAACAAACTCGATAGTCTTGTGTACATACAGTTTTGAAACGTAAACGTTAACGAATACTTACTGGTATTCGTTTGGCTATAACAATAAATTATGTTATAACAACCGCTTGAAGCCTACCACGAAACCTATTACATTATATTATTATTTATAACACAATATTTCTCAATCTTTTAGAAATGCTGAACACGCTCTTCCATTTATTATCAGTTGGTTAATTGTCATGACTAGACGAGGCGTGAATAACAATAAAATGGGTAAAAAATACTCTATTCTACAATTACCATAATTGTTGTATTTATTAGAATAAAAACCTGGATGTCCGACTAGTTTCGGATCCGACGGGCAAATCAAGAAATGCCGGCGTATCGTGACGTGCACAGCAGGCAGATCTCGATCGACCCAATTTAACGATCGGCCTACAACATTATATATTTTCAAATATCCTGGATTACTCGTTACAATACAGTAAGAACTTAAATACAATAGCATTACAGTTGAAGATTATGAACACGAATAACTATAGAAACTAACTTTTTACTTTTTTCAAGGCAATTAAAAATATCCAAACACTGTAAAATCAGAATTGATCATTTGGAAAGTGGAATACATACACTGTGGAGCAACGGGTGTTATGTCCCTCCAACACAAAGGTAGGATCCGCCGACCAGGCTAGATGATCGTGCCTGGCGGGCCGCGGCCCAACGGTTGCTGTTGGGACTTTTTATCAATACTAATCGTCGCGAGAACTTTCATAGCGCGATGCAGGATTAGTAGTTACTCCGTAGTTCAAGTAGTCTTCGCTAGATGTGGTTGATGTTTATGCTATATATGGAAGTCGCCTCAACACATAATTTGGATTTTTATATTTCGAAATCATTGAAGATGAAATCAAAATCATTCTGATAAGAGTATAATTTATTATACTTATGTTATATTTAATATATAATTAGTAACGTAAGCCATAATGACTAGTTAGTACTAAACATCACCTAATAGTAGAAGTTTGGCCATAATTCTTAATTTTATTTTAAACCAGTACATGTTGAACTGTCATTGCAAAGAATTACCGTACCATGACAGGTCACATAATTTTTAAATATATAACACATATTTCTTAAATTGTTTGGCCTGCTCCGGCTTTTTAAGGGGTACAAAGAATTCTCCTCGCGTGATAATATTATTATATAGATTCTCGGTAGTTCTCCTGAAGACCGGTTTTCCTACAGGAATTTGGAGCTCATCGACCGTTCGACGTGTATCGATAATTAAAAACAAAAAATAAATGATTTGCTTTGTTATTTTCTACCCATTTCTTAAAGAGGCAAGTTGGGTGTGTTTTGTTTCCTACTTGACTTCGTCTTCATATAATCTTCCCCATTCAAATTTTTGTCCCCTGTTTAACCATCCTCAAGATTTGTTTTCGAGACAAAAAGTAGCATATGTCTTTCTCCGACGTCTCCTCTACCCCAATACCAAAATTAATCAAAATTGGTTAAGCGTTTATACTTGCAGGATAGACAGGGTTACTTTCTCACTTAGTATGTTAGTGTAAATTCGTATATTACTTAAATTTATTTCGGATTTATTCATTAATGACAGAAGGGGAAGAGTGTGGTTTGAATTATTTATTTAAAAAAAATACAACATTTAAATTATAATAAAACCTCTTTAATAACTTATGTGAAATCAAATAAAGAATAATTCATCTCTTCATCTGTAACGAAAAAGTCCACACAAATTATTTACACAAGTCTATACTTAGTTGTGAAGGTACTCGGATCACATTAAACTTTACTCTAGATATCAAAGAGAAATCCTCGGAAATGTTTACCAACAAAATAAGTGGATGGTTTGAGTTTCATTTCCTTTTATAGGTACGGTATGTACCTTCTTGTAGATATTGACAAATGTAATAGAGTATTGCGGAGCATCCTTGTTAAAGCTAAGACGTCATTTATGTGTAGGGATTACCAGTACCTACCTATAGAAACTTCGTCTCCCTCTCCCTTTTTGAAGTGAAACTTCTTTAGAAACTTTGTGATTTGAAGTTCGATGAAACGAAAAACTCACACTAAAAAGATATAAACAAGAAAATCATTCATAAATAGGATTTAGCCTGCGACAGAATGAGATGAGAAATAGATGTAGCAGTGTTTCCTATAATCTTTGTCTTTGCGCCTGCGTACTACGAAGCCGTCAGAAAATGTGTCAATGTCAACGTGATGTCATTTTTGTGCATTTGCGTGTTAAAATTCGTTGGTTTATTATCTTATGTTAATTATTTAACAGATCTGTGTTGATTTGACTAATAACTTTTATATAAATTATCTAAAATTACAATTATTAACATTAGTAAAATATTTGTGTTGATTTTACTTTTTATATCTCACTCTCTCGTAGGCTACTTTTCTGAAGCTTCACTTCTGCTGTGTGTGAATTGCACACACACACTTTTTTTTCGTATATGGTGCACGGGCTAATTACTGTACTCCTCGTTTGATCGAGAAATTAACTAACAATATGAAGTGTGTGCTAATTTAGGCTCAGTGTACGTTTAGTAATCGGACGATTTATTATGTCGTCTGTACTTTATTTTCACTTCGTCGTTTTGCGGGCTGGGTGGGTAGGTGTCGGTAGAAAATAAAGTGAACACGAAAATAAAGTTAAATCAGCTATAGTCCCGAGGAATTACGTAACAAGGAAATGACTGTCTAACTAGGTAGGTATTTAGGCAACTATGGAACTCGAGACAATTTCGACGGTCACTGTTTAACTCGACCGTTGCAATAGGACTGCCTCCCAGCGGTGTAGACATGTAGACTTTGTCGAGTGCCAACAGATGGCGCTTCTGTCACGTGTTGCCAGCAAAGTTTCCGTGTTCGCTACTAATTGTTGCCGATTCTAAAATGTACTTTATAACATTATTTTTCAATACTCAACGATTAGCAGTAGCAAAGAATCTATCAAGTGAGATGTGTGTCTACTCATTTATTATGAGCATTTTACATAACAGGACACACCCCAACATATGGCAATTCCCGCATTAGGGAAATATCTCTAAATCGTGGAAGAATTCACAACCACTAAATTAACGGACACCAAGGAGACTCAGAAATGTCTATCTGTAAATCATGATTGTCCTGTACGGGGAGTAATCGCGAGGAGGTGACCATTTTGACCCCCTTTTTTTTTGGGCGTGTGGAAACCCCGTCGGGCTGTCACCCCACCAGGGTTTTTGGTGAGACCGGGAACAGCTTTTATTTATCCGGACCCGACCATTTTGACCCCTGTGCCAACTGTGGATTCACTGCGTTAGCTTCCTAGATTCAAGAGCACTTATCAGATCAAAAATAATTAATGATATATTATTTTTATACTTGAGGATAAAGTACTTTAATAAAGAAACACTTCGTGTCACAAAAGCTGTAAACTAAAATATTCCCGAGAAAGTGTTCTATCTAGATAAGATTATATCAGTCTAGACTTTCTAAATTATAATATGTATTAAAGCAGAAACGTGTTTCTGTAAACTCTGAAAAATGGGTTCATTACAAGACTTTCTTTTACGCTCTTTAAAGCTTCAAAGTTTGTGAGGACTAACCTCTGAAAAATGCAAATGAATTATGAAAATGACTCAATCAAGGAAACATGAATAAATCTGTGAATTTTTTGGACGTTTGAGTATTAAAAACTCTACGTAGCTAGTTTGTTCTTTATTACATTTTGTAATCTATTAATCAGTAATGTCATGAACAAGTAGATGAACGTTTGCAAGGGATTACTGTCAGAATCAAATCAAATCACTTTATTAGCGGGAAAAGTGGTACAGATATGATGGAACAAAAAATGTTTGTTGTTGCTCACAATTCACCAAAATTGGCATCCAAATACCATAGTTACACCACCAGAACTGCACTACACTACACACAGCCATTCGAATACACAATTATATTTTTTTTAATGTCATCAAAAACAAATAATAAAAATAATGTGATGATAAAGTACCAATAAAGTAATAACAAACACACCATGTTAACAAATGCTCGCATCAAAAATTTATTATAAGATATATTATCCAGTCCCAAAAAACTCTTTCATTGTGTAAAACGTGTGTTTTATTAACCAGGTTTTCAGTACCTTTTTGATTTTTTGTAACGGTAGCTCGCGAATAGATTTAGGCACTTTATATAATTATAGAAAGAATAATCCGCCTAGTATCCGCATGTAGGTATATGTACTTTTAAAGAAAAATGATTTTATTCGGCCATAGTATATCAAAATAGCATTTGGAAAAGATTGCTGTACAGACCAGTTACCTTGTACACTGTAGAATAGTTGTTAAGTAGTTAAGTTAGTAGTTACTTGAGTACGCAGGAAAGACAGCCAGACGTAAATTAGTATATTCCAGTAAAGAAGGTATATAAAAATGTATAGAGTAGCGAATCTTTCCTTAATTGTGCTTGTAGGTATAATAGTTGGTGGCGTACTAACTTATAAAGTATATAGTTATTAGTAGTTATTAGTAGTTATTAGTAGTTATTAGTAGTTATTAGTAGTTATTAGTAGTTATTAGTATTATAGCAAACTTATATAGTTTTTGCGTGAAAGAGAAACAAACATCCATACATCCTCACAAACGTTCACGTTTATAGTATTAGTAGGAAGTGATCAAATAGTCACACATCAGCCGCATACGGTAACCGGTGCTTACACACTCAATGCCAAACGTTTATTCAAGGTATACCCTTACTGGTCAACATTAATTTAATTCATCAAAAGCTTGTTAATTCATGTATATCTTTATATAGTGTGGCGACTTCCACATACAGCAAAAAGAAAAATCTACTACCTACTAATCTTGCATCGCGCTATGAGAGTTCTCGCGCCGATTAATATATATACAACTTCCCAACATCAACCGTTGGGCCGCGACCCGCCAGGCATGATCACCTAGCCTGGTCGGAGGATCCTCCCTTTGTGTTGGAGGAACATGACACCCTGTTCCTCCACACATAGTATAAAACAAAGTCGCTTTCGCCGTTTGTACGCTTAAATCTTTTAAACTACGCAACGGATTTCAATTCGGTTTACACCAATAGATAGAGCAATTTAAGAGGAAGGTTTATACGTATAGTTTAATATTATTTTGTGTTAATATGAATTATCATATGACGATAATTGTTCACCACATTAGTATCTACATTACACCCGTAGCCTGGGCGGGTCGCTAATATATTATATTTTAGTCATGTATGTAAATATTACTCTTAAACACATTACCGGAGAAACATTATGACTTGCGTACTATCTGGGTAGCTGGTTGGTTCTAATTTCAACTTCGTTACAGAGTTAATCACTGTGCGAGTAGACGAAACTTATTTAATATAAAATTAAATAAACACAAAATTTGGTAGATTTTTCGATATAGTATGCTAAAGTTTGATATACTAGAAGGTTAGTATTGTACATGTTAAATAAAAGGTGTTACTGATTCCGGTGCCATACCGGCATTCTGAATGGAATAGTAATGCTGGCACCAGATATATAAAAATGAATTCTCCTATTGACAGCACAGCGTTGCTCAAGCAGCTCTGAAGACAGTCCTTATAACGGAAAAACTACCCAAGGCTGCGATATATTGTAGTACTATTACCTATTGCCTATTGGGAATTCTTCCCAATAGGCAGGTCCCAGTAAAGCTTTGGTCTCCTGATATTAACGCACAACGCTGCGATAAGCGGCTCTACGCAGCGTCACGTTCTTGCTCTTCACCGCTGATAGACGGGAGAGAGATCCTCTTCTTATGTGGACCTTAGGTGCAGTGTGCCGGACCTTGACGCCGTGATGAGGCCGTAGAGGTAACCAGGCTGGAGCTGTCCCTGCAGGCGTGTGGTATCCCTGTTGAGCCCGAGGATGCTCGCTGGCTGAAACTTGATTAACTCTCATTGCTGTAGGACTGTATACGACGGTAGCGATGATGATGATACTGCTAAGCTGTTTCTAATCACGTTGAGGTCACCTCTGTGGAGGAACTGGTGTTATGTCCCTATATATAATCATCAAGTTTATAACTCTGTGTTATATTTACACTTCTGCCTTTTTAAATGCCAGGAAACTCTATTCTTGGCTTAAGACCTTTTTGTTATAGGTAGCACCAGCAAATAATACATTGATGTTTATACCTACTAGTGTTTAAGCAAGCATTAGTCAATGCTGCCTACACTATTGTCTATGAATATGGAAAACAAGCTGTTGAGTTTCTAATAAATAAATAAAAAATAAATAAATATACTGACTAGGCACCGTCAGGATGTTAATTTCTTTAAATAGATCCCTGAAGGAATCGCGACTACGTAGATTATAAATGGCTCTGATAGCGCTCTTCTGCAGAACGAATATAGATTCTATATCTGCGGCACACTCCCATAATAAAATGCCATAAAACATGACACTGTGGAAATAACTATAATAAACTAGTCGTGCAGTATCTATGTCTGTAAATTGGCGGTTTTTCCTTATCGCATATGCTGCAGAGCTTAGCCGCTTAGAGAAAGATGTTAAGTGACAGCCCCATTGTAATCTAGAATCCAGCGTTATCCCTAAAAAGACAGTTTCATTCACAAAATCCATGTTTTCGTTATTTAATAAGATTTCACATTCCGTATGTCTTACGTTAGGCAAAGAGAATCTTATACATTTAGTTATTTTTTCCCATTTAGCACTAAATTATTTGCAGTAAACCAACCGTGTACTTGCTGAATAATATCATTTACATCGTCAAAGCTATCGGTACGTCTATCTATTTTAAAAATTAATGATGCAGCAAATAATACTATTTTGGGTTGGCTATCTAGTAAATGGGGGAGATCATTAATATAGACGAGAAATAGAAACGGGCCTAATATCGATCCCTGTGGCACGCCCATTTTCAACTTTGATCCTAAAGAATTGACACCATTTATCTAAACCTGCTGTTGTCTATCACTCAGGTAAGATTTAAGCAAACAGAGGGCCTGTTTACAAAGTCCATAATGCGGCGGATTTTAATTGTCCGTCGCGTCGGATGCCCGCTCAACGCACCGGACGCCCTAAGTGACATAGGCCTGTCTTGGTGTTAGAACTCTACTGATAATATTCTTCGTCCTAATATAACTTTACGCCACTGTAACTTGACAGTACTACAGAGTCGTTTGAAAAATACATTTAACTTTTACAATGTCGTAAGAAACTCCCATTTCCCGTGAAAATATGGAATAATACCACCTCACCTACACATACAATACGCACAATTAAACATAAGCGCCACATCTAAAACATTCTTACATCTATGGCATAATTTCTCGAGTCATTGACGGCGGCGTTGAAGCGAGTAACGTTGATCATAAACGTACCGAAATGTTTGTACTTACAGCGCTTAGTGAGACTTTATGAGCTTACTGTGTGGTTACATAATGTGCTCGTGTGTTTTAATACTTGAAGTATTAATAACACAAATATTTATGTTACGCTTTAAGCGGCTGAAAATAAGACAGTGACAATAACTCTCAAGTACGCTTATGATGACAGCGCTTTATTTTATTCTATTAAGAGAGCTGTAGAGAATTTGGCTACCATGTCAGGGGGCACAGTTTCGATTTTCGATAAGTGCAAAAGAAAATCCATTTATTTTGGTGTTAAGATACAAGAGAAAGAGTAGAAAAGAAATCGACATACAGAAAATACAATAAGTACATTAAAAGAAACAGTGGAAGAACAATAACATGCGTTTGCACCAAAATAGTTAGTTAGTTTTGCTTTAGTCTGGGTATAATATGTGTATATTTACCTAAAATTCATTCAATTCCGCTTCTAAGGGTTACAGCTTGATGTTACATAGCCTATAACCTTCCTCAGTGAATACCCTATCCAATGCAAAAATATAATATTTTTTCGAATCCGACTTGTAGTTTCAGAGATTAGCGCGTCACAACAAATAAAAAACTAAAAAAAAACACATGAGGTGTCTTTGGGACACCTTGTTGAAACGAAGTTCCCTTCGCTAAATATAAATATATTCAATGGATTGACTTAATTGTATCAAAATATCCTACTAATATTATAAACGTGAAAGTTTGTGAGGATGTATAGCATGGTTGTTGCTCTTTCACGCAAAAACTACTGAACTGATTGCGATGAAACTTAGTATGTAGATAGCTGGACTTATATGAATGTATGTGGCTAAAATTTATTATTGTAATCTCTCTGGGGTTGAAAAGTAAGTCCGTATTTTTAAATAGTTATTTGAACCAATTCCATTAAATAATTGTGTAAAATTCAATAAATAGTATCGTATCTAAGCTATCATCAAGACGTACTGTTATTTTATTACCTTGGACACTTGCTGCTTTCTATAATTATACTGTCATGTTGTGGAGCTTAGCTTGACATAATTATGTTCCGTTTCACGCCTCACCGCTGTGTTCAGTTAGACTTACCTTTTGTATATTTATTAAATGTATTTCAGCACTTAAATAGTTTTACGTAACCTGGTAACAAATAACTTCATGCTTTTATTTGATTATTTTACATGAATAGGAAGTAGTTTGTTTGATCTAAGTTATCCTTTTATATTTACTCTCGACAATGTTACCAGTTATTAATGGCCAATCGTTTAGATTTTTTTTAACACTAGTATACACACTTATATATTTTTAACACTAGTATACACACTTATATATTTTTAACACTAGTATACACACTTATATATTTTTAACACTAGTATACACACTTATATATTTTTAACACTAGTATACACACTTATATATTTTTAACACTAGTATACACACTTATATATTTTTAACACTAGTATACACACTTATATATTTTTAACACTAGTATACACACTTATATATTTTTAACACTAGTATGCACACTTATATATTTTTAACACTAGTATACACACTTATATATTTTTAACACTAGTATACACACTTATATATTTTTAACACTAGTATACACACTTATATATTTTTAACACTAGTATACACACTTATATATTTTTAACACTAGTATACACACTTATATATTTTTAACACTAGTATGCACACTTATATATTTTTAACACTAGTATACACACTTATATATTTTTAACACTAGTATACACACTTATATATTTTTAACACTAGTATACACACTTATATATTTCAGCTCTTATATAGTTTTACGTAACCTGGTAACAAATAACTTCATGCTTTTATTTGATTAATTTACATGAAATAGGTAGTAGTTTGTTTAGATGTAAGATAACCTTTTATTTTAATCTAGACAATGTTACCAGTTATTAATAGCCAATCGTTTAGATTTTTAACACTACTATGTATATTTTAGCTCCTAAATAGTTATACTTAACCTGTTAACAAAAACTTCATGCTTTTATTTTATTATTGTACATGAATAGTAGTTTATTTAATGTAAGTTATCCTTTATTTTAATCTCGGCAATGTCACCAGTTACTAATACCTAATCGTTTGGATTTTTTAACACTGTGTTTTTAATTGTACATTTCTCTGCCCATCTCATCTGTATTGCTCTGAACTTAAAGCTTTCTGACAAGTATAAACCCATAGAGCCCATGAAACGAAATGTTTTAATTTATTTATTGATTTTACAATTTATACACTTTTGTTTGTTTTTGTTAAGATGGTTCTATGATGTCATTTTATTTCAAATGTAACACGTAACTGGCAGATGGACAAGCTTTTTTTTTTTTTTACTATTTTTTGCTCTGATTATAGTAGGTTTTATTTTAGTTTATTTTAATTTATATATATAAATATTTCGTATTTATGACAGATTTAGTCGATAGTGATAATGACAGTTTTTTTTCTGCTAACAGCCTCGATGATACTTTTGTTAGTATTCCGTCACTTGGAGAAACTCTTCAGTCTCAATTTTCGAATGTACCAAATAATTTTAATGTAGTCCATATTAACGCCCAGAGTATTCCTGCTCACTTTCCCGATATGCTGGCAAACTTCAACTGTAAGTACATACATGCAATTTTAGTCTCGGAATCATGGCTGAAACCTTGTCTGCCATCTAACTCTTATTTTCTTCCTGGCTTCAAGTTGATAAGGAATGACCGCACGGTCCGTGGAGGGGGTGGTGTGGCCATATACCTACGCACTAACATTCCATTCTCAATCTTAAGTATGTCTTCACAGCCTCCACCATCGGACGCTGGCGAGCATCTTTTCTTAGAAGTATAACTTCTTCATAATAAAATTCTGCTTGGTGTGTACTATTCTCCTTCATTGCATTACAATTACTTTTCTTCCTTCGAGCAAATCCTAGAAAACCTTACCCCTTCTTACCGGCACACGATCATAATGGGCGTGTAGTTGAGTCGAGCAATATGACTATATTGCCTATAGATGCCACCCATAACGTTCCAAACTGCATTCCTTCACTTTTGGACCTCATTATTGTATCAGCTGCAGAGCACGTAGTCAAACATGGTCAATGTGCAGCCGATGACTTCTCCCATCATGACCTTGTATTTTTATCCTACGCTCTTCGACCTCCCAAGTCAAAACCGAAAGTTCTCATGCAACGTAATTTTAGTAGCATAGATCATGAAAAGCTTTGCATGGAAGTAAGAAGCATTGACTGGCTGCCTCTTTTAACATCGGAGTCTATTAATGAAAAAGTAAACATACTGAACGAAAATCTAATGAAACTTTATGATGTTCATGCACCTGTCCGTGCCATTAAAATGAAACATTTACCTGCTCCATGGCTTACTGATGAAATACGTAGTATCATGTCAAAAAAAGGAGTGGCCAGGACGAAATACAAGCACCGGCCTACACAAAATAATCTCGACAAATATGTGACCATAAGAAATCGCTGCAATAAGGTGTGTAGAGAAGCACATCGCCAACACATCCATAGGTCTATTGAAAACAGTGATCCAGTAAAAGCCTGGAAATTTTTGAAATCGTTAGGAGTTGGAAAGTCAAACTATGACTCTATCCCTAAAGATTTAAATATCGATTCGCTTAATAAACATTTCTCTTCTTCGTCTGATCTTGATGAGACAACTAAAGCAAAAACCTTAAAATATCTTTCATCTGTTCCAACTCCTAACTACTCCCCATTTGATTTTAGTCAGCTGTCCGCTTGTGATGTTAGGAAGAGCATACTTTCTATCTCATCTAATGCAGTAGGAAGTGACTGTCTCAGTAAAAAAATGATTCTCCCTATTCTTGATGACATACTCCCTATCCTATGTAACATCTTCAATCATTCCATATCCTATGGCGTCTTTCCATTAGCGTGGAAAGCAGCTGAAATTATCCCTTTACCTAAAAAACCTAAACCTTCTACCTTCTCTGACTTCCGACCCATTTCTATTTTACCTTTTCTTTCCAAAGTTCTTGAACGTCTTGTCTATAATCAACTCAACAGCTTTCTCTTAAAGAACAATCTCCTAAATCCCTTTCAGTCCGGCTTCCGTACAGGACACAGTACAGTGACAGCCTTAGTTCACGTAACAGATGACATCAGAGAAAGCATGGATAATGGAAATGTAACGGTACTATCCTTACTTGACTTCAGCAATGCATTTAATACCGTTGATTTCCACATTCTGCTTGGTATTCTGCGCTCTCTTAACATATCTCCAAGGGCAATTGATTGGTTTCATAATTACCTGTTTGGGCGTCAGCATCGCATTCGCCTGGAAGACTCCATTTCTTCATGGTGCAATGCTACTGTTGGTGTTCCTCAGGGTGGCGTTCTATCTCCATTACTCTTCGCAATTTTTATTATTTCTATCTCTAATCGTATACTTTCATCCTACCACCTTTATGCCGATGACCTGCAGATATACACTCAATCACCTGTTAATCTGTTATCGACCGCGCTGAATGTTATTAACTCGGATTTAGAACTTATAGCTGCATGGAGTAGAGACTATGGACTCAAGATTAATCCTGCAAAAACTCCGGTTTGCGTCATTGGTAGTCCCATAATGTTTGCTAAAATTAATTGGTCACTTTTATCTCCAGTTCAATTTAATAACACTATTATTCCAATCTGCAGTAAAGTCAAGAACTTGGGAATTTTTATTGATAATACCTTATCGTGGGGTCCTCAGGTTCAAGAGGTTAGCCGTAAAGTGTATGCCGCAGCAGGATCTCTGCGAAGGCTACGGAACTTTCTTCCGACTGCTACTAAGATTACACTTGCGCAAACGCTCCTTCTTCCGATTATCGATTATGCCGATATCAGCTATCTTAATCTTACCGAAGCACAACTTGATAAACTTGAGCGACTTCAAAATTTTTGCATCAGATTTATATTTGGCCTACGCAAATATGATCACGTTTCCCAGTTCCGTCAAAGGCTCAAATGGCTTCCAATTCGCTTTTGCCGGAATACTCATATCCTTACGTTACTATATAATATATTATTTAATCCATTGACTCCCTGTTACCTCAAAGAACGCTTTAAGTTCCTCCATGACACACATTTAAAATGCCTGAGGTCAACTGAAAACTTGAGACTGGAAATGCCAGGACATTCCAGCAATTTTTATGACAAATCATTTACTGTAGAAGCCGTGCGCTTATGGAATGAACTGCCTGTTGCTATCAGAAGAGCACAATCGTTAGCTAAGTTCAAAACAATGTTACAAGAGTATTATCTGTCACTATAAAACTATATTTGAAATATGATGTATACATTATTTATTGTGTATTTGTGTATGTCAATTTGTGGGTATATATGTATTTTTATTTATGTATATAAGAGTACTTGAGTAAGTATAAGTAGGTATAATTATTGAGTATTGTATGTATGTTATAGATGATAAGCATTAACCACATTTTAATTTAACGTCAACGATTACCACCTGTTTAATAAAATAATGGAGTTAGTTCCATCCCAAGGTTGCCTGGAAGAGATTGCTTTAAGCGATAAGGCCGCCCTTTGTACACTATTTATAAGATACATCTTCTGTTACATATTCTTTGTAAAACCCTGGTGTACAAATAAAGTGTAATCTATCTATCTATAACATACCCTTAATATTCTTTAATCTAATATTTTCTGAAATTCGTTATATTTCGAACTATCCTAAAGCAGGCCAGGTCCACTCCACACTTTCGTTATAAAGCGGCGGTACACGGCGAGCTCGACTAATTGTGCCAAAAATGCACAGTGCTGCCGCGCGCCAGCCGGGTCGCACGTTAATTTCTTTTCTTAAAAAGAAAACTCCCGCATTAGGAATTACTCCTGTGTCGCGGGGGACTTTACAAATATACAAACAACGGACACAAAGAACACCCAGACTCGGGTGGGAATCGAACCCACGACCTATGGCATAGCAGTCAGGGTCACTAACCCCTAGGCCAACAGGCCAGTCTTTTTTTCGATGCTGACACGCGCGCTGCAGCTGCATCGCTTCATTCGTTCGTATCTAGACTATCGAATTAATTAGTATTTAACCTAGGTTATTTGTTCTCAAATATAGAGTAATAGGCACAAATTTTACTGATAATTAAATATTCAGATGACTTATTAATTCTTTAAAAAAGACAGCCATGATGTCGCGGCGTTGTCTGAACAGATAAGAGTTACGCGATGAAAAGAGAGGCTTCTAAGTGAATATTACTGTAGATAATTAGCGCTGTGTGATCTGAATTGCGACTTTACTGTGTCGGAGCAAGAGTCGCTATTTATTTAATTGATTTTGTGATTTTCTGTGTCTAAAGCTGAAATTTCTAATATATAGACTGAGTACTAAGCCAACTTTCTATCTTACTAATTAATCCTTAACTTACCTGTTTTAAAGCCCTAACTATTAAAATTTTAACGAAATTTTAAACAAACGGAAAGTGAAAAGTTCCCTTTTAAACAAACTTAATAGACAGCCTTCTTTGAAGTCGTTCTGAACTAAAATTGAGTAAACAAGTAAGTTAATCTCAACAAAGTACCAACACAAGATGTACGAATACTCTAAGAAGTACTGAGTCAGCACTTCTTAGAGTATTTGAGAACATGTACGGTTAATTTCCTTTAATAAGTTCCACTCAGCGAAATATGTATCTAATTATAACTTTTTGTTTGAGAACAAGAATTTGAATAATGTTTTGTTTGACTTTGATTCCGAACGTTTTTGTGGCATACAAGATATCGGAAGCTTGACAGGTTGACATTATTGCTAAACAACACTTTGTGAGATGTAAATAATTAGCGAAGCTTTTATGATTCAAGTAAATACATATACATAAATACTTATGTAACTTTAAATGTACTACTAAGCCTGACTCCGCTCAGCATCTATGTGCATAAAGAAGCTGCCAAAAGCATATACAGGATATGTACACAGACGAAACCAAAGTGGCAATCACGAACACTAAACTCACTAAAAGAGTCGGTTTTCGGAATAAAATCTCTGAACATGCCAGCGGATGACATGTAAACACACATCGACTTCGTAAGAAGGTACACAGTAGACATATCACAGAGGGATACATGGCTGGAAGGCCTCCAATCCAACAAAAGTGGTAGTAACGAGTGGTACACCGACGGGTCCAAAAAATGCCCAGATGTAGGTTGTGGAATTTACGGAGAGAGGCCAAAATTCAGGTGGAGCGCCAACCTGGGAACAGAGGCCTCCGTCTTTCAGGCTGAACTCTCTGCATTAAACATGTGCGTGGAGATCAACCTTGAAAGGAAAGTAAAAAATCAACACATCTACATCAACTCAGACAGCCAAGCGGCGCTCTTGGCACTAGGCAATTTTGAGACTAGCTCAAAACTAATACAAAATTGCAAGAAAAACCTGAACACACTGGGGCAATCAAACAAAATTACATTAAGATGGGTACCAGGCCATTAAGGCATCGATGGCAACGAAAAAGACGATGAACTCGCCAGAGCTGGTGCAGACAACCGACAGCATGGCCCAGAACCATTCTGCGGCATCAGCAAACAGCGAGCGTATTCTATCATAAACGCCAAATATACATCATTGGCTATTAAGAGATGGAAGACCACGACTGGTCTAAGACACTCGAAAGCCATAATAAAGGGCTATGATAATAAAGTATTTAAAGAACTTCTAGAGCTAAAAAGATACAAAACCTGTGCAGTAACAAGAGTCCTCACCGGACACTGCAAACTGAACAAACATATGTTCAACCTAAAATTGCGTGAGAACACAATTTGCAGATTCTGTCAAGAAACAGAAGAGACTGCAATGCATATTTTATGCTTTTGTGGCCCACTAATGCGGCACCGAAGTATTCACCTAGGGTTGCACATTATGCAACCGCAGGAAATACGAACAATCACTGCTGATAGGATCTGGAGGTTTCTCGAAGCCATAAGTCTGAGCAGTGAACTGTAAACCAGAGGTGCGCTACAAAAGACCAGAAATGGTCGAGGTAGCACCAGGCACCCAAATCAATAATAATATTTAACTTTATACATTAATTCAAGTATATGTCTATTTGCATTTACATGAGCGTTTCTATATACTCCTATACATAATTAAGTATGTAAGTATGTTTATCCCCGTAAAACCGATTCTGAAACCCGATTAGTTTCGATTGGTTTATTAGCGATCAGAATCAGAATCAGAAAGCTTTATTTGTGAACATAGGTGGGGTTACAATGATATGTGAGATGTTACAGTATGGAGTAGATGCGCTATGTTTTGCCATGTGCTTATAACAACAGCTATCTGCCAGAGAAAGTCCCGTGGAAATCGGACCACCCGTTCCAGGTATTCGCCGGAACAAACAGACAGACAGGCAAAAGTTTAAAATATTAATTTTTTGGTATATGTACCGTCTAAACATTTGGATGCATTCAGTAAAAAGCTGTTATTACGACATTACAGACAGACAGAGCTCAACAGAACAGAGCGAGGTGCGAGCACGTTTGTCAACTAACATGACTACTACTCGCTTACGTATTAAACGCAACTCGAAAAAGTAATTATATATATACTATTACACAAGATATTACAGAAAGGTGTGGGGGGATGTAGTGAGATATCACGTGTATTTATTTTTTCGTAGAACACGCGATTATATCTGTATTTAAAGATAATATTTAAAAAAATATTTAAATATATTTTACTTCAAAAAATACACGTGATTTTGGCTAGGGAATGGAGTTAGTCTAAAAACTCACCACGTATCACCAGAGGGGAGGGGGGAAGTTAAAAATGTGCTAAAAAAACATCACGTGATTAATGGACGATCCCTAAAGCGCTAACAATTTTATGAAAATTTGTTATTTTCAATGCAGAACTCTTATTTTGAAACTGAAAAATTAAACTTGAAAATTGACCCATAAAGCTAATATGTCGTATGAGAGAGGGCTGATATGAATGAAACTATAAGTATCTAATACCAAGGATATTGATGAAATGTCCAGATTTTTCTCAAAATATCTGCATAAAATAAACAAAATCATTCAAATTTACATGAAAATTCATAATGAGTTGTTTAGAAATGTGCACTAGCATTACTCTCAAAATCCATTTTATTGTTCAAGCTAAATCAACCATTTGTCGGCTACACAACGCTTCTAAAATTTGACCACATCTTTCTGTAACACCCTGTTTGTAACCTAACAATAAAACCTCTCGAGAGTTTGGGGAGAACAATAAGTACGAGTAAATAGAACAAAACAGTTTTGTTGACTTTATCAATTGGAGACACTCGTCCTCGCCACTGTAGTGTTAGGTATAATTACATTACATTATGTCTACCAATAAAATACGTTATTTTAGTAAAGCTATGTAATATAAGGCTGATTTTAGTAAAGCTATGTAATATAAGGCTGATTTTAGTAAAGCTATGTAATATAAGGCTGATTTTAGTAAAGCTATGTAATATAAGGCTGATTTTAGTAAAGCTATGTAATATAAGGCTGATTTTAGTAAAGCTATGTAATATAAGGCTGATTTTAGTAAAGCTATGTAATATAAGGCTGATTTTAGTAAAGCTATGTAATATAAGGCTGATTTTAGTAAAGCTATGTAATATAAGGCTGATTTTAGTAAAGCTATGTAATATAAGGCTGATTTTAGTAAAGCTATGTAATATAAGGCTGATTTTAGTAAAGCTATGTAATATAAGGCTGATTTTAGTAAAGCTATGTAATATAAGGCTGATTTTAGTAAAGCTATGTAATATAAGGCTGATTTTAGTAAAGCTATGTAATATAAGGCTGATTTTAGTAAAGCTATGTAATATAAGGCTGATTTTAGTAAAGCTATGTAATATAAGGCTGATTTTAGTAAAGCTATGTAATATAAGGCTGATTTTAGTAAAGCTATGTAATATAAGGCTGATTTTAGTAAAGCTATGTAATATAAGGCTGATTTTAGTAAAGCTATGTAATATAAGGCTGATTTTAGTAAAGCTATGTAATATAAGGCTGATTTTGCTGAGATTTTGTTTGTTGGTTGAACATTTCTGTAATGCGGAATCCATCTTTTGCAAAATTTATACTTCCGTATTGTAGAACGATTACAACCAATTTGAAGCTGACCCAAAAATTTAAAAAGACTACTTTTCTCCATACTGCTCGGCATTCTTCTTTCATTGGGATTATGTTACTTCAGATTTACTATTGAAGCGAAGAAGTAGTTTAAGAAGAGAAAGACAATGCTTTCATATATTAGTACCATGAAATACACTTAACTATATTCTTTACTTGGAAGTACGTTTCCTACTTCTGAGTAATTCAATAGAACACTATTCATAGCCATGTTCTTCTCAAACAACATAAAATTCGCTCGAAACTTCCTCACAAGTTAAACCAACTGTAAGAACTCAAATATAATGCACCTCTCAGGAGACAAAAGACTCGCGACGTTTCGTTTACAAGAAGTTGTAGAAGTTTTTCACTCTGGGGAACGTTTTCTTCTCTAACGGAAATATAGATCGCAAAACAATAAGTGAATTATAGTTGGATCACATCGAGACTAAATTACGTTCAAGTTTTTGTACGTTTGGCTCTACTCATTGTTAGCGTTTGCTTATCAAGATTTTTGACGTGAAAACTTCTTTAGCGGCGTTGTGCACTTTTTGGGATGGGTAAAAAATGTTAAACTCGCGTCAGGACACGTGACTCTGATCGAAAATGTGTCTGACTTTCATATATTTAAAAAAATATTTTACGCCATCTGTGGATTCTGCGCGATACTACTGTAGTTTGATATATACTAATTATCCATATATTAGTTAAGGCAAAACTTCACAGATGGCGCAATTTAAATTTCGACTTTTTACAATATTTACTATAAGTATTTATTTTCACTTCTGTCGGCAGTCCCATGACTGCCTTTTTTTTACTGGTCGTCGAGTGGGACTCGTGTGGGGGTGGCTAAAGTATATCCTATCTCATATTAATAAAAAAAAAATTCAACAGAGATTTATACCGCTTGTCAACATCTTTATGCATGCTGTCAATCAACAGACGTGTTGTGTGTCCAAGTATCGACGCTTACTGAATTACTGAAACTCAGAAAGCAAAATGTTTAATCAGCATATTAAAATTATGTAATAAGTTTAAAAATGGTGCGAAAATATATTGACCTCTCATGGTACGGAAAATCTATACAATGACAGGCAATATCTAGTGCATATAATTATATGTAACTATTTACAAAAAAAAAATGTATGTATGTATGTTTATTCGTGTTCTAGAACCCACGTGTAATATGTGTCAGAATATCAGTATAGTTTTTTAGAGTTCCGTATGCGATGAGAAAACGAAAATCTTATGGTGTCGTTTGTACGTCAGATCAGATAGTGTTCTTATATTGTGTGACGATTACGAAGATTTGTTCTGTATCTGGGTGTAATTTATCTATAGCTAGCTGCAACTGGCTTCACCCGCGTAAGTCCCGATACCGTTGGAATATCGAGATAAAAAGTATGTATTAATCCAGGTCTTCAGCTATCTATACCAAGTTTCATCGCAATGCGTTCAGTAGTTATTGCGTGAAAGAGCAACAAAGATCCATCCATCCATCCAAACTTTCACATTTATAATATTAGTGGGATTAGTAGGATATTATGTGTGAATTTAGTAATATATAAGTATGTTTAACAGCGGTCTGGTTACCATAGTACAGGATGTGCCTAATGCCATCCGCCACCCGCCCATTTCTAAATACCTAGTTGTTGAGTAACAATTTAAAAACCGATTTTTAGGCAAATAACTGTATGAGCTTAAAAAACCTATTATTTTACATTACAAACCGACACTTTAATTTTATTTATTTGTATTGACAATATAAAAAGACATACATAGGTAAAGAATAACGTAGTTAAAGGTTTACCTTTAACTACATTATTCTTTACCGGGTTTTTAAAATTTGTGAAGTACAGAAGAATTCTTTAGGTTGTTAAAATTTGTGGAGTACAGAAGAAATGTAACAGATATATCATCGGGCAAATTAATCACATCACTAGCAGACATCCGTTATCGTTGAAACTCGGACGATAGATATCGATTACTTCACGTCTTGTTCACCGAGTTCTTCTTCACCAATACGAGTGCCTTATCGAACTTTTATAATGAGGTATATCCGTCTTGCAACGATTCAAGCAAAAATTCTCCCTGTTACAATAATGAATAAGGAATAGGTTTATTATTGTAGTTTCTACAGTTACAGTTAAAAATTTGCATAAAGAATATTTGACTTTGGCTATAGAAATATTATTAAATTTATGAAGTCAATCAAATCAAATTACTTTATTTGCGGGAAAAGTGGTACAGATTCATATCTGTACCACTTTTTCCGCAAATAAAGTGATTTGATTTATTGAGTACGAAAAATTTTGTTCCTAACAATTCACCAAAATTGGCATGCAAATACCATGGTTACACAACCAGAACGAATTCGAATACACAATTATAGTTTTTAAAGGTCATCAAAAAAAAAAAATAACGTCATGATAATTATACCAAGTTTGAATGATACCAATAAAGTTACAACAAACACACACATGCATCAAAAATAAATTATTATATATATTATCCAGTCTCAAAAAACTCTTTCATTGTGTAAAACGTGTGTTTTATTAACCAGGTTTATTCCGATCCTAATACTAAGTTTCTTTAGAGTTTGACCATCCTGAGGATTTGTCGTATTCATTAAAAAAGAATCATTAAAGTCTGTTCACAATAGGGTGGAGGACTGCCTACTAAAATCATTATCTTTTTGCTAAATGTACCATATCAATATTTTTTAAGGCTGATTTACTGATTAAATCACTAGCGCGTTGCCGACTTTATCCATTCCCAAGCTCTGACAAACCTACTTACCAGGAAGTACACAGCAATAGCTAATTTTCAACCCATGGCGTAATAAGTAGGGGTGTCATAAGATTAACGTGTGTATCTGGGGCATCCAAGCTCCTAATCCGATTGACCGACTTTGATTTAGTTTTCTTTATTTGAAAGGTGACTTAATCGAGAGGGTTGTTAGTTGTATATCAAGAAAATTTGTTCAGCCATTTAAGGATCAGCTTACTTCTAATCGTTGAGGGGCTTTTTTGATATTTGGGTATTGTGGGATCCTTTTTACTAACTAACCCACAACATATAAAGAAAGAATTAACTTGCAGTTACCGCCATTTGAGGACGCAACCAGTCTGTGCGCCGGTCGACCGCATTTCAACCTCACCTCTCCGCGTCCCGCTCCGGCGCGTCCCCCTCTACGTCGCCGGCGCATCACTACAGCGAGCTGCGCCAGAGAGCGCATCCGAACGACTCAGCTTGACCGCACGTCGCTTCGTCTCGCTACCGCGCTAATTAATTCACGTCGCTAACTCACGTAAATTAATCTATTTCTGTAAACTTCATTTTTCATACTTAGTCTTCAGTTCCTTTGCTTGTTTTAACCTTCTTTCGCACTTCGCTTTGTATTGTAACGCTCTAAGACTTTATAAACATTATACCTCATCAGTAACAAACGAGATACTGTTTAATTGCAAGTAACGCACCTACAGGTATAAATTGACAAACAGCACACTTTATCTGTATTTAATTGTTATGTACTCTGTGGTGGAAAATAAATAAACAAACACAATTTCGCATATATTATGTAGGATTATCGAAGCTTATCCCATACTATTGGGTATATCGAGTAACAGATTTCATACAGGGTGAATTTGTATTATTCCTTCAAATCATTTGACCCGCTGCTGATGTGGAAGGGCCCAATTGATGTTATGCCCGATTAATTTTCTTTAACATTCCAAAGAGTAGGTACTGGTGTAGTAATATTATTACTATTAGATATGGCCTGTTGGTCTTGTGGTAAGTGATCCTGACTGCTGAGCCAGAGTTCGATTCCCAACCAGGATAAATAATTGTGTGATGAGCAATCATCATTTGTGCTATGTCTGGGTGTAATTTATCTATAATATGTATGTATTTAGAGATCGCGTGGTGGAATTTCGACCATGTTTTTTTCAATATCCAGTATAACTTGAGCTGTCATTGTATACTTGTCATTGCTTACTTACCATGACAGGTAGTCACATATACTGGACGTGTGTAATTTCATTAAGCCGTTTTCCCGTAACTTTTAAAGTTGTAAGACATATTGTATTAAAATTTTAGCTTCCTGCACTACTTCTGTATATAAACTGTAAATATTCCAAAATTCACGTTACTTAGTTCGCGAAATTTTCTTAAAAAGGGGTACAAAGTATGTTCTTCCCGTATTAATATATTGATATAAGTATGTTTATCAGCAGCCTGGTTACCATACTACAGGCTCTGCCTAGTTTGGGATCAGACGGCCGTGTGTGAGATGTGTCAAGCTATTATTATTATTAGAAAAAAACGAGAAAGAGTTATGTCCGTTTCCTAACTTGTTAACCTTCCATAAAATACAGAGGTGAACCTGTGACTATTAAACAAATATTATCAACACTAAAAGAAACTACTTGTCCGATTCCAAATCACCCTGAATCTTTTGAAATCAGCAGCAGATGACGCTTTTCGAACGTATTACATGTAATTAAATTCAGTCGGACACAAAATTAAGTAGTTTACAAAGTTTGAATAAGCCTTGAACACTGTGAACACTCTGTATAAATCATCTTGTGCCGTCTAAGTAGAATCACAGCCAGGGTTGTCACATTAAATAATTAAATATAAATACTTCTTAAATAAAAAAACTTGTCACTAAATTCATACAAAGTTTGTCTCATAGACCGCCCATTGTATGTAGCTGACATTAATACTATATGGTGTACAATAAAAGAATATTTTATTCTATTATATAAACGCTTATAATTTAGTGGTTTAGGAGTAAAACTTACACCACTCGTCTTGTCTCGAGAGAGTTTAGGCTCATATTATTCGTTTTAGTTCGTCCAACAGGCGGGGCTTATTAACGATAGTCGGATGATGAAGCCTGGAGGAGGGATAGGATACAATATTACTAAACTATATTGTTTTTTTTATGATATAAGGGGCAAACGAGCAGATGGGTCACCTGATGGTAAATGACTACCGCCGCCCATGGGCACCTGTAACTCAGGATTCACAAGTGCATTGCCACCCTTTAAGGTGGGAGTAGGAGAAGAGGGGGAGGGAGGGAAGAGGGGGAGAGGGGAAAGACGGGAATAGAGGAGAGGGAAGGGTTAGGGCCTCCGGTAACCTCACTCACGTGGCGAAATGCAATGCAAGCATTGCTTCACCCGGTTCTCCGTGAGGCCGTGGTATCGACGGGAGTCGAGCCGGCCCATACGTGCCGAAGCATGGCTCTTCCACGTAAATTTTCTCTCTCTCTATTTATATTCTTTTTAACTTCTCATCCTAAGTTAAACCCTTGTTTGAGTTAACATTGGTTTTGCACTTTGTGATGTTGCAACCAGCGACTCTTCAGATAATAAGTCGCGTAATACGCTGCAGGCAATTAACGAGAGTTTAATCTTAGTATACATTTCATTTTGATAAAGTGCAAAACACGGCGGCCGTTATTAAATAAATTGACTCTATTGCCAGCCCTAATCATAGCTTTGTATAAAACATAAAAGTGTTTCAACCTAATGAATATTTTGTTAAGCTTCCACAAATACTACGGCTAAAGCGAATGGCTCGAGGAAAATGCGATTTTCAAGTAAAATGAATTGTCAAGTGAGGCTCGTAAGGTAGAAATCATTTTGTTATTTCATTCGGTAATAGGGACATTTGTATTACATTGCAACGAGAATGAGACGTTCTGTCTGATTTTTTTTTTTTTTTTAAAAAGACAACTCCTAGGAATAATCCTGTGTCGCGGGGGGCTTGGTATAGGGCTCTGTTTCCGCATCTAGACTCATATGCGGTCCATTATGCGTTGTCGCGGGGGGCTTATCAAACATTCGAACAACGGACACAAAGAACACCCAGACTCGGGACAACTATTTGTGGATCACACAAAGTTTTGTCCCGTGTAGGATTCGAACCCACAACACTCGGCGCGGCGTAGTGGTGAGGTGACCACTTAACCCATTGCGCCATCCGTGAAGTCAATTATTAACGTATTAACGTAGTAAAATTATTAACGTATGGTCGCAAAATGCATACTAAGGTTGGTCGAACTTTTTAAGTGATAACTGCTTATGGGAGGGTAAACCGCTTCGTTACGTAACGCGTTACAGCGCCAGTCTGTCTGGCGTTTAACGTTTTTTTAAATTAAATATAGATAAGTGATGTGGGTTCTTCACCACTACTATCCCTAGTACGCTTATTTTAATCTCTGAGTAACAAAATATTTATTCTTTTTTTTTGGGATAGGAGCAAACGAGCAGATGGATCACCGATGCCCATTGGCACCTTCAACTCAAGAGTCACAATTGCGTTGCCGGTGTTTAATGTGGGAGTAGGGGAAGGGGGAAGAACGGGGCGGTACTAAGAGGGGGTTGTACTTTTCGCGATAAACTGAAAAACTACTGAACGGATTTTCATGCTGTTTTCACTAATAGACAGAGTGATACCCGAAGAAGGTGTATAATATCTTAAGGTTTTGTGTAAATTGATTGAAATATGTTGAATGACTGTTAAAGATGTCTCTGCTACCCGTGCAAAGCTGGGGCGGGTTGCTAGTGATAAATATTTCTCACAGATAAAGTAGCTGTGTATCTAAGTTTTTTTTTTTACCTATTTTAACCTTTTTTATTATCTATGGGTGATTATTTAAAACACAAACCATTTGCGAGCTGCTAAACCCCTTAATATAGGAAAATAAACTGTAACGGGTAAATATTTATAAGTCTAACAAAAAGTCTATTATTATTCTATTTAACTAATGTTATTACTATTACTTTAACCACTTAATTTTTTTTTTCATTTTTAAAGTGAAATAATTGTGTGTCTTTACTTTAATAAATATAAAATCATAGAGCAGTAAAACTAAAAATAATCGGACAATGGCAAAAAAAGTGTTTTATTATTCAACCTCTTGGCTTTATTATTCAACCTCTTGGCTTTATTATTCAACCTCTTGGCTTTATTATTCAACCTCTTGGCTTTATTATAGTGCAGGTTTAGTTGCCGCTGCGACTTTACTTGATCCCGTATGTAAAAAAAACAATTGAAGGGACCCAAGTTTTCGAGCGATGAAGACCTGCTAAGACCTTTTGAGAAGATATACGGCTGTGTTCCAGAGGGACACTAGAGCAATGTGTTCAACACCTGGGTTACATGTATGAAAACCTGTGTTGCTGCTAGCTGTCATAAAATACGACAAAACGTATGTAGTAGGACGCTACATAAGTTTTTTCGTAATTTGTGAATTTTTTTACATGTTCAAACGCTAGCTAAATCATCTATAGTCTATACTAATATTATAAAGCTAATTAGTTTGGATCTACCAACCTAATTAAAATAAGTCTTTTAGCATAAGTTTTACTATTTAATGAGGAAGGAAATAAATATATAACGTTAAATTGCAACCCATAAAAAAGTTACATCAGTCTTGTAAATTATTTGCAAGTAAAAAAAAAAATGCTTCATACTTTAATCTGTTTGAAACCACGTGATATAGCAAGCGTTAAAATCGAATACGCTGCGGTCTCGTCCCTCGCAATTGTAAAGAAACACCTATCAATCTTTACAGATGATTGGAGGAGGTAGTCGGAATTAAACGTTACATCGGGCTACAATTCATCTGCCCCGTTAGAAGGGTGGCTTGACAGAATATTTCGGGCATATTAGCGAAATGTTCGTGGTAATAGATGTGTGTGAAATTTTGATGTCTGATGATAAAATTAATTTACAATTTTGGTTTTACATTAAGATTTAAAACTTGATGTTTACAGAATGTGTGTGTGTGAATATGTTAAAATACGTTTTATAAAAAGGAATAGTTATTAACTATGAATACAAAAGGTTATAATAATAACAATAATAATAACTTGACACATCACACACGGCCGTCTGATTCCAAACTAGGCAGAGCCTTTATTATGGTAATCAGACTGCTGATAAACATACTTATATATTTCTAAATACAAACATATCACCACATATTATAAAACAAAGTGCCCCGCCGCCTCTGTTTCTCTGTCTTCCTGTCTGTTGGCGATAAACTGAAAAACTACTGAACGGGTTTTCAAGCGTTTTTCACTAATAGATAGAGTGATTCATGAGGAAGGTTTAGGTGTATAATTTGTTAAAATGTTGTGTAAACTTATTGAAATATGATAACGATTGTTGAAGATGTCTCTGCTACCCGTACGAAGCCGGGGCGGGTTGCTAATTATAAATAAATTATACCCAGACACAGAACAAATGATCATGATCATCACACAATTATTTGTCCTGGAACGAACCCACGACCTCTGGCTTAGCACAGGATCACTAACCACTAGACCAACTGGAAATTTTAAGTCTATATTTTCGGTGCAATTTAACGTTTTTATGTTAAAAATCACGAAAGTTACATTACGTTATTTACAGGTTCTACAATACGACACTAAATATTACTGTTTCTTACATTCTCAGTGTATTGGACTTGTAATCGAGAGATCCTGATCACAGTTTTTTTAATCAATGACGGAACAGGAAAGCACGTTTATATTTTTGACAAGCTTTTGGATATGATATTATTTATAGTTTTTTTCCAAAACCATAACACCGCAACGTAACAGACATATTTGTCTACTTAAAATTACCAGAACGAGGAATTACTACATAGACAAAACTCGTAGCGTGACGTAAATAGAACTGCTACGGTTACGTAGTACCTACTCGTAGCACATAGCATGTAAAATGTAGCGGTTCTGTAGACATCTGGTAACAGCCGTTGCTCCATTTCCAGATTTCCAGAACGGTTTGACTCAATCAGTATTCTAATCAAAAAATTGTCCAATTATTTATTTTTGAACGATTTATATGCAGTGAACAAAATTATTAAAATAAAACAATTGTCTTAAAAACGACTGAACCGTGGTTTATAAAATACTAGCAGCACCCTGCGGTTTCACCCGCTTAAGTCCCGACCTCGTGGGAATATCGGGATGAAAGGTAGCCTATATGTTAATCCAGGTCCCCAGCTATCTACATACCATACCATTTAATCGCAATCGGTTCAGTAGTTTTGGCGTGAAAGAGTATCAAACATCCATCCATCTAAGTTTTTACATTTATAATATAAGTGGGATAAACGAAGTCGTTGAAAAGAAAAATTTCTATCAAATATTAATAAAGCATACCTGATCCAGGACGCTTCCAACTGGAAGTCATTAAGGGAGGCCTATGTTTTTTTTATGTGAAAAGGGACAAACGAGCAGATGGGTCACCCGATGGTAAGTGACTACCGTCGCTATTGATAGACATCTGCAAATCAAGAGTCACAAGAGCGTTGCTGGCCTTGTAAGAGCCTGTATTAGGTAAGGTAGGTAGCACAGGCTCTGCCTAGTTTGGGATGAGAAGGCCGTGTATGAGATGTGTCAAGTTATTTCTTTTATTATTATTTTATCATTTCTTTCCCTCTGATATGGCGAAGGAGATGATGGCTGGTCCATGCGTCATACTCGTGAACGGGTGCTGCTTGGGGTGACTGGTCGGCCTAGTCAGCGATGCTTTAGCCTATACTATTATTTTGGTTCGATCAACTGCAACTCTAGCCTCTTGATCCAGTCACGAATTATTTTTAACAGTAGATTTTGCAACTGAATGAAGGTAGATGTGCACCTTGAATGATTTCTATGTTTAATAGGTTCAAACCTTCAACGGTATCACTGAGTGATTTTTATTTTTTAGTACGTTAGCTTTTGGAGCACTTCAATAAAATGAAATTCAGGTGGAAAAAGGCTTTTCACAGACAGACGGACATCTTTTTTTCGTTTTGAGGAACGGAACCCTAAAAATAAAAATCAAATGTACAGCTAATAAGATCTAGACTGATACGGAAGTTCTATATAATAACAATTCAGCTTACACTGGAAATACTTATTTCCATTGTATGCTGATTTTTGTTCCAAATATGTCAATGAAATACAACAAAACATTAATTTACTGAGGCCGCGTTTGAATAAACCAAAAACGATTCGTTTAACTTAAATTTTGGTTGTAAATTAACGAAATTTTACCGTCCGTAAGCAAAACGAATCGTTTCTGGTTTATTGGAACGCTGTAAGAATGATGGTCGAAGTTCAACCATTTGGAGAATGGAATGTACGTCTATATTCAAAGAAACAATTTTGTTTTAAATATTTACTAGTAAGGAATTGGTAATGTTCGGAACGCATTTTCAGTCTCCTTTACACTCCTTGTGCCAAATGGCGTGATAATTTTCTTAAAAGCCGTTTCCTGTAGCCGCTTTTATAAATGCACAGTCATAAATCATGAATGAAAATAATGTTAAATCATTGAAGCTTCAGCTGAAAAAAATTAATAGATGTTAAACTTAAAAGTCATGGTTAAAACAATTAAAGCAATCAAAAATGAAATATGACAATAAACACATATGCTGTATACATATAAATATGTTAGAGAAACGCTAGTACTAGTAATATGGCAATTAAAGGTATAAACTTTAATCTAATAGTTTCTTGCAACGTTGTTGAGGTACCAACCAACCTCTTCATTTCCTACATAAGCGGGGCATTACAAGGCTGTACTAAAGTTGTTAGAGTATCAAATAGAAAGATAATATATAAACCGTGGATGACTGAAGAACTATTGCGATGCATGAGAAACAGAGACAATCAATACAAAAAATTAAAAAATAATCCGAAAAACACTGTACTACAAACAACCTACAAACGGTATCGGAACTACTGTAATGCTATATTAAAAAAACAAAAACGGTATTATAATAGAGGAGAATTAGAAAAAACAAAACACAACAGCAAAAAACTGTGGGGTACAATTAATAGAATATGTTCGCGCAAAGCGATAACGGATCATGCAACTAACCTTATCAAAACAGATAATCCCAAAAAGAGCGTTAATGAAGCGAATGCATTTTTTGCAAACAAAGGAAAATCAATGGCCGGAAATATAATGAATAACTTACAGGATAGTCACCAGCTCTCTTCTGACGCATCTTTGAACTCTTTCGCCCTGCTCCCTTCAGATGAACAAGAAATTGAACAGCTTATATTGGGACTAAGAGAAGATGCAGCAGTAGGAGTGGATCAAATATCTGGCGGTGTCATAAAACGTTACAGAAACATATTGGTGCCTTCCCTGAATCACATCTGCAAACTTGCCTTTAGCACTGGAGTTTTTGCACAGGCATTGAAAATAGCAATAGTAAAACCTATCCACAAAGGTGGCGACAAGGACTTTATAAACAACTACAGACCAATCTCTATTCTTCCTACGCTTTCCAAAATCCTAGAACGATTAATTAACAAACGTCTCCTTAATTACCTGGAGTCTAACGCCTAGCTCTCTCCCACACAATTTGGTTTTCGCCCAGGAAAATCCACTGATGAAGCTGTACACATCCTCACAAACTTCATTGCTACAAACATTGACAACAAAAGAAAGGGTATAACAGTATTCCTGGATCTGGCTAAGGCCTTTGACACGGTGTCAATTCCACTCCTTAATCATAAGCTTGAAAGGATGGGTGGCAGAGGCCTAGCCCTAAAACTATTTCAGGATTACTTGAGCTCCAGGTGACGGCGAGTACAGATTGATGGTTGGATTAGCGCGGAAGAAACTATCCAATATGGAGTTATTCAAGGAAGTGTGCTTGGCCCTAGTCTTTTTTTAACTTACATTAATGACTTATGTCAGCCACCAATCGAGAATGGCAGTTTGCTGGCATTTGCTGATGACACTGCGCTTTTCTTTAGTGGAAACTCATGCGAGGACGCATTTCACAATGCGCAATCTGGATTTGACAAAGTGTGCCAATGGCTAAAACGAAATGTCCTTACTTTAAATGTGGAGAAAACCAAATTTATTGCCTTTGCACCAGAAAAAAACCTCTTACCTCCACCATTTCTCTCCATTATAGTGCACACTTGCACTGAACTAACCACATGTTCCTGCAAACCACTTCAAAGGACTGACACAATCAGATATCTTGGAGTATATATAGATCAAACACTAACGTTTAAACCCCACATCGATGTGCTTGTTACCAGACTACGCAAATTGATCTAAATATTCAAGATGCTGAGGAATGCGGTAAGTCTACTTACTATGAAAATTGTATTCTATGCCCTTTGTCAATCCATAGTAAAATACTGTATCTCCTTATGGGGAGGTACCGGTAAAACCTACCTCCTGGAAGTTAAAAGGGCTCAAAGAGCTATTCTGAAGGTTGGATCTGGTCTGCCTTACTTGGGTAAGGCAGACCAGATCCAACCTTCAGAATTATACACAATCTGGGATGTTCTAACTGTAAGACAATCTTTTATTCTTTCGATTATTATGAAAAAACACACTGAGATGGTCTATGATTCCAACCTAAAGAAAGATACACGCAGAAGGGGTAAAGTATGTCCCACAAGAACTTTTCATACATGCCTCTCTCACAGATTTTACTGTTTTCTTGGATCATATCTTTATAATAAGGTGAATTCACAATTATCAATTTACCCACTACGGAAAAGCACATGCAAATCAACGATATCCACCTGGTTAAAAACACTTGATTATCAATCAATAGAAAATCTTTTGACCTTAAAATATTAATCTTAATTAAAATGAGAATGCTACACTACATTAAGCACACACATACACACAAGCACACACATACACTCACCACACACATATACTCACCACACACATACACACACCACACACATACACACACCACACACACACACATATTAAAAATTAGACTATTGTTCAATTCTTGTATTGTTTTATTAATTCCTTTTTTGTTATAATAAGTTACCTGCTCTTCATCTATGTATTGTCTAACTAATATAATATTAGGTTTACTATAAAAGCTCGGGGGGCCTGGTGACCTGTAACACAGATGTACAAATACCTATCAGGGGCACCAGTCTCTCACAAATGTATTGTAAATGCTATTGTATTGGTCATATTGTTATATTGTTCCATTTGTGAAGAGAAAATAAAAAGTGACTTATATATAAAAAAAAAATAGTAGTAGTCGATAGTAATAATGATACCACTGATGATGGGTCATAAAAAAATCAATCCCGATGAAAAAAAATGTTTTTACAATTTTTATTAGCATTTTTAACGCTCCATCATGTTAGTGCAGTTAAATGCAACGATAATTTCAAAAAAAATTGACGCTCGGTTCTAAGGACGCGCGGGCTCTGAAGTCGCGCGGCATTTAGCCTTTGGCGGGATCAATTTTTATTCTGACCCATCAACAAACGTATCATTAGTACTGTCTGTCATTTTCGGGAGCGTTTCGTAACACCCTGTATAATTATGTTAATAAAAAATGATGCCAAAACAGATTATGTTGAAAGAGTTATACTATTCCATATTATAGATAAAAAGATGAGCAAGCGAACAGGCGCCCTTTAGGGTTACGACGTCTGATGTGCGGCGGTAGTGCAGTGAACTGCCACGCCGGGGGTCCTGAGCTCAATTCCCACTTAATGTTATATTTGTTTGCATGAATATGTCTATATAAGCATTGGTCTCAGTGTTTCATTATAATATGTAAGTACGAGTATTTACAAAAAAAAATCTAAGTATGCGAACCCAAGAACGTGAACCCATAGTAAGCTCGGCTTAGTTTGAGCCTAGATAGCGATGTGTAGTATGTGCCAGAATGTTATTATATTATTATTATGTGAATTCCATATTACATATATGTATAAACTCAAGAAACGTAAATCTAAAACTTCAATCCACATTCTATCTCACACCCACACCGGATATTGGGTACCATACCTGTGCGACACCGGAAGGTGCTCGCTTGAATTTAGAACAAAGGAAAGTTGGCGCCATCTACAGGGAACTAGAAGTTTCTAGTTATGTGTCATAACCTTATTTTGTTTTGACTTCACGTTTTGAATTGAACTATTTTTTTATAAAGGCATCCATAAAAAATTGTACTCAAAGCCTTTAGGTACGAACCGTCGCCGCGATGGTATGCCTCAAATTGGAGCTCATTTTGTCCAATTGTGCTGGGAATCTTATTTAAGTCTAAGCAATGACACTAACGTAACATCCCGGTTTATTACTTGGGATCGGCATCTTTTTTTTTTTTTTGCTTTCATAACATTCTGTCATTTCTATACTGACTATTCTCTAAAGAACTTCTACACACATTCTAAGTACTCGTAGCATATGCCTATACTATGAAGAACGCGTCTTTATTACAGCAGCGACTTTGAGACTTCCTTACAAGGTTTAAAGTCAAGGAAGTTGAGGTAAACATTTTAATTCATATATTCGACTCTGTTCAGTGGATCTCAAGTTGAAAGAAAATCTTAAGAACGATGGAATGACATGAATTAAAATTTTAACAATGAATGGATTTGCATACGATTTTTTATTATTATTCCGGTAGGAAAACTTATAGTGTTAAAAATTGCGCAAGCCTGGCTGGGTCCGCTAGTAATTGTTGTGAATAGATGTAAAAACAAAACTGGTCTGTATTTATGAAGTGAAAACTTCTATAGCGGCGTTGTGCACTTTTTGGGATGGGTAAATAATGTTAAACTAGCGTCAGAACACGTGACCTTGATCGAAAATTCGTAAGACGGAGTCGAGTTTCTTATATTTAAAAAAATATAACATTCGAAATTCAAACATTTATGAGCGGCCAGGAGCGCAGAACTTCCAGTGTACCCTATGTTTACATTTAGATATGTTATTACCTACTTTTTAACCTAATTACATATATACAGATGTGTGTGTGTGTGTGTACATACACATGCAAATACATTGTGAAGTTATGTTTTCACTTTTGACGTGCAGTCCTACGACTGTTTTTTTTTTTGTTTTTTTGAAGTTGGCACACAGGTATGAGAACTGAATAGGAACAAATTCCACAAACTTTGTGATGTCTTCTGTCGAGCTCTAGCGGTACCACCGTGTTCACAGAACTTCTGACTTGTTCCTTCTAACAACGCGTATCGAGTAGTGGGTCAATGCTTATGTCCTTATCACATTCACTGTCCAACTAATCTTGAAAAGTCAATCTTTCAGAGCGAACAGGTGTGGGTCATAGGAGTGCGGGGGTGCGGTTATAGACTTGACTGGCCTGTTGGTCTAGTGGTTAGTGACCCTGACTGCTGAGCCAGAGGTCGTGGGTTCGATTCCCACCTGAATAAATAAAAAAAAATAGAAGATACGATAGGCGTGCGGGATGATAAGACTTTTCAAACAAGACTCCTTCACAAGCTCGTTCTTTTGGCGTGTGGGCAAGAAGCGGTGTGCTAGCGGGTTGGAAATCGAATATACGAGATATGGGTAATGTGCTAACATAATGAAGACATTGTTATCTACCGGAAACAAATTGTCTAAAGGTAAGAAATTTCAATAAGAATGCATGGGACGCCACGACTAGTCCACTAATACAGAAAAGAATGTCACCAAATCTATCAGGAATAAAAACTATAATACCTAGATGACCGACCGGTTTTTTTTTACGTTTTAAAAAAATGAAACCTAGCTAAATCGATTTATCGCCCCCGAAACCCTCTGCATACTAAATTTCCGAGATTCAGATTATATATATACATATATATTCTGACTGGCCTGTTGGTCTGGTGGTCAGTGATCCTGACTGCTGAGCCAGAGATCGTAAGTTTGATTCCCACCCAGGACAAATATTTGTGTGATGAGCATGATTATTTGTTCTGTGTCTGTGTGTAATTTATCTATAATATGTATGTATTTAGAAATATATAAGTATGTTTATCAGCAGTCTGGTTACCATAGTAAAGGCTTTGCCTAGTTTGGGATCAGACGGCCGTGTGTGAGATGTGTCCAGTTATTATTATTATTATTATATATCCAAGAATTGCTTGTTTAAAGGTATTAGATAGATAATCACAAACGTATTTCCTTTGTTCTTATAAAATTTTATTTAATTTAGCGATGTATTAAACGTAACATAGTCATGAAACATAAAACATTTCTTTCACGAAAATAGCTTTCAAATAAAATCAATACTCTTACATATTATTTTAAGAACATCAATTCAATTCAAAAACGTACAAACAGAGCAGGTGTGAATAAAGCTTGCGATGTTATTTTACATTCAACAGTATCTTTATTATATCAAGCAATGTGGGAGACGTGCGTAAATATACGATACTGGGGGAAACCTGACATGTAATATATAAAATATCTGATATAACCGATCTTCATTATACGTTACTAGACTGTTTTATATTATTTGAAGCGTTTGAGAGGGTAAATATACCAATAATTAAGAAGAAAAAATAAAAACTTTAAATAGAACAATTTTTGCTCTAGAAGATGTCCTAGAAAGTAATACTCTTTTTGATTATCCAACAGATCTTGATACCTTGATCTATAACAGGCAAACCCGCTAAGGAAAAGCCTCTTCTCCAATCTAAAAAGTGCACATGGAACTTTAAAATAGCTGTTGTAGAAAACGGCCGGGGATAGCCTATGAGTGTGAGGGCAGAAATGCTCTAGGAACTGAATATCTGAAAGATCCTGGCCACACAACACGTTGGCAACGACTTTGTAAATGACGGTCTGCTTTAACCCTGGTAATTCTAGCACCTTCGGGCTTATTAGTGTCAGAGAAAACGAAATATTCCGCGATTTCACTCCAAATGTCTGGAATGGGTTCCAGTGAGAAACTGCCTACATCAATGACTAACACTAGATCTTTGGGGTATTCTCAGGATAGTGTTGAGGCAAAATCTATTTTAGATTTACGTGACTGATATTATGAGGCTTCATGCTATATGTAATGGTGCCAGTACGTTACTGCTATAAATAAACTTACTACCTGCGATCATGAATACCATAGAATGTTTGATTGGCGCTCAAAAAATGGCACTGACTAAACTGTCTTAAGTCTGTTGTGAATACAGGTTTATTAACAGTTTAAACAAAAATTTTTCATGCTGCGCGGCCGGGCTAGCAATGTGACATTTCAAGTATGGTAAAAATATGCAAACACTATAGTTTAGGACTACAAAAAAACAATAAAATCGATAAGTGTAACATTTTTATGATTACTCTGTTTTAAAATTTAACAATAAAAAGTACTGTAACAAACCATAATTGCTAGTGCACCTGTCCCTTTTAACTCTCGCGTGTGTACGTCAACGTGTGGAACACGTACCGTGAGTTTAGTACGCTCCGTTGTGGTAAATAATAAACAACTGACGCAATACATTGCTGTATTTGTATAAAAACTAATACAACATATATTTACAGGGAAATTCATTGTATGGTCTGGTTTATTATTAGGATGGCTTCTTAAATACATGCACATGAAGTAAGTAGTGCAATCTGGTGCCACGGTGCCACTATTTGACGAGATTTTTATTAGACGTGTATCTATGGTATATTTGATTTTAATTTGAATTTGAAAGCAATCCATAAAATACTTTATAAATAAAGAGTCAGTACTAATTTAAATTTACTTTAATACCTCTGAGTTATAGAAACATTACAAATCCCGAAATTTCGTCTGTCCCAAATGACAATATAATATTTTATCCCTACAGCCCATATTTATCCAACCCTTCAGCTGCATAATTATCCACTTGTGTGCCAAAAGCCCGCGGAACAATGTCACGGAAAATGCTTTTTGTTCCTCCCTCGTTTATTTCGTTGTTTCTGCGCGACGCGCGACGTGTGAATTGTAGTTGTTTTACTGGTAATAATCTAAAATGTCTTTTGAGTGATTGTTGTTTTTGTTTATCTATTTTTATGTATATCTGTACTTTAGCTAGAATCATGTCTATACTCACATATCGCACTGCTATTATGAGACTGTATCAACTCAAAATAGGGTAAATTTGAGATAATTCATTTTTCATACGTAAATATCAATTCCCTACGCGTCAATAAATATAAAATAATAATAATTAATTGTAATAAGCCAAATTTTTCAACAAAACGACTAAAAATAATTCATATTTTTTTTTAAATTTGTTAAGACAATAGAGTATTGAGTCAAAAATTGGAAATAACTTGATAACCTGCAATCTCTTAAATAATTCATTAATACAGAAATCCCTTAATTTTATCAATAATCTATATACAGTGTTCACTTTTTATAATCTTTAACAAGAAGCGAGTAATCAGTTTTCTGTCGTTTCTGAAAAAAGCTTCATTTTGAGTTGATACACTCTCGTAATAGCAGTGCGATATATATTTAAGGAAAGGTGCGAATTTTGTGAGTTTTTTTTTGTGCAGTGTGAAGAACCTATTTGGGATATTTTTACAACAATAAAAATGTAAGAATAACCACTGCCATGAGTGATATTCATATTTATTGAATACTACGTAAACCCGACCACGCTTTCCTACTCGTCTTCGGCTCAGGAAAATTTCATACATATTGCTATGACAACGATTGGTATGTCAACTGATGCTATATCAACAATGATCATATCAACGCACGTAATTATGACAAATCACTACATATTATAAAACAAAGTCTCCCACTGCGTCTGTTTGTCTGTCTGTTCGCGAGAAACTCAATGACTACCAAACGGTTTTCAGCAATAGACGGAGTTATTCATGAGGAATGAAATAACTATCAGTGCATATCATTGGAATTTTTTCACCTTTACGATATATAACGTGTATACGTTATATATCGTAAATTGTATATGTATTATATGTATACACATATAATATATGTGTATACGTAGAATCCGTAGTTTCCCACCTCAGCAAGGGATATTTTGAAGCCGAAACGCTAAATTGAAATACCTTTTATTTTATATACAGTAGGGGTCATAAAATTAAAAACGATTTGTGAATACAGAAATTCTTAAACAAATCATGTATTATTTTTTTATTGTATTAAGTAATATTCACATAATAAAAACTAAAGCAATTAGAAATGAAATGCGTAAAACATTAACAGATTTTCTTAAAAATGCCTTTTATCCGAAAAGAAAATGAAAATGCTAAGAATAAAGCTGGACAAACAATTGAGAATGTACATTGAATTGTTCTATAATTGATTTCGATGATACATAGGCTAAGTAAAAATACAATAATTATATGAAATTAGTTTAAAAAATATATTTTAAACTATATTTAATAGCTCGTGGCATTGCCAAGGCTCTTAATAACTGCTTTTCAGCGGCGATACCTCGATTCTATTAAATTCTTAAATTTTCGGATATATAAAAAAAAATACAACAATAAATATCTTATAGGAACTTCTGAGGAGTTCCAGAGGGATACTGGAGCAATGTGTTTAGCACCTGGTTTACACGTATTACTGCCAGTGGAGACCACTTCGAAAAAAATAGTATTTCTTAAAGTACGTACAAACTTATGTAGCGTCCAGTATTTAGCTTTAGTTTAGGGATTAACATAACTATAATAGTACTATACGTATAATAGAAATAATACACGTAATAAACCACCTTGGTCCATCCTACTAATATTATAAACGTGAAAGTTGAGGTGAAAAAAACGTGAGGATGTATAGACATGTGGATTTATGGATTAACGGAGTAACAAACATCCATACGGATGTTTGTTACTCCTTCACGCAAAAACAGCTGAACTGATTGCGATGAAACTTAGTAGGTAGATAGCTGGAGACTGGATTAACACATAGGCTACTTTTCATCCCGATATTCGTACGGCACCGGGACTTACGCGGGTGAAACCGCAACTAATTACAAATATAATGCTATCGACAGTCTGATTTCATTAACTTTTTTTAAGGTTCAACGGCACCGAGTTTATGTCCGAGTATTTCATTTACATTACAAGAACACTGACTTGTGTTCTTGACAAATGTGATACAAGAAAACATACTCTCACTCTCTTTACTATCTTTTCGTTTATCGAAAAGACAGCATTTGTATTATTTTGGTATCGCTTACAACGAGGCTACGCTTTATACATGTATAGAAAAATATTTTATGAGGAAAAGTTGCAGTGTTTATTTTCCGTGTTAAAGCGAATTACTGCCATGTTTGGCATAGGACGAACAGCCTTGGATTATTGACACGTTTTCATTTTCCTATATATCGCTTCTTAGAAGTGTTAAAGAGATTCATAGAAAGAAAATCAAGTTGAAAATGTAATATTTAAATTTTTTTTTTTTTTAAAGACAACTCCCGCATCAGGAATTACTCCTGTGTCGCGGGGGACTTTACAAACATACAAACAACGAACAGAAAGAACACCCAGACTCAGATGGGAATCGAACCCATGACCTCTGGCTCAGCAGTCAGGGTCACAAACCACTAGATCAACAAGCCAGTCTAAATGATATATAGGTCATAAGACTCATAGTCTAAGGTTGCATTGTTTTAAACGCAGTGCTCATTGTCATATTCAAACATTTCAATGGCATTTATTAGGTATTGAAGTTCTTCTAATGAGTTTAGCCTAGCCAAGCGAAACCTATTCACTCTACACATGAACGCTCCAGGATTATAATTGATTGGAAAAATAGACGCAGGCAGTTCATTCCACACCTTGGCCACTCGAACCAAAAAGGAGCAGTTAAAGCATTTAGTTCGACTTTTTGGTGTTTCGACAACGAAAGGATGGAACCTTTGTCTGCGCCTAGCAATCCGATAAAGGAATGGTGAGGGTTTAATTAATTCGAAGAGAGCTTTCGCACACTCATCAAAGTGAATCCTATAAAAAACTGATAAGCAGGCAACTTTACGACGATGCTCAAGGCTATGTAGTTCCTTATCCGTGAGCATATAGTCATTTATAAGCCTACTGGCTCTTCGGTCGACAGAGTCCAGAGCTTGTAGTTTGTACTTAGCTGAGCCCTCACAAAGGTGACTGCAGTACTCCATGCAAGATTGACCTTGGGCTATATTGAAGTACCGCTGAACCTTCGAAATAACTCCCAATTTCTTGGAAGCTGTCTGTGCAATAGAATCGATTTCTTGACCAAAGTAAAGTTTGGACAGTAATCGCTTAGGACACACCTTGGAAAGTGGGTGTAAGTGTGAAAGCACTATTTTTCGCAGGTAAGAGACAGGCCTGTGTTTTGAAAGGGTTAAAATTGACAAGATTGGCGTCACCCAATCGTACACTTGCTGCAATGTTAAATTATTTACTTATATTTGGTTTTAAGGTTAGTATTTGTGGCATAATTGAATTAAGCTTTAACAGCTTATTTTCAGTATTAATCTAGTAAGTTAAACATGGTCTGGCAAAGAGTCTCCAGACGCAAGGAGTGGGTTGCGTAGTGTGGCCGCCAGACAACACTGCAATATTCTAATATGCTCCGAATAAGAGTATTATAAAGCAATATTTTAGTTTTGTCGCTACGGAAGCTTCTACAGGTTCTTACAACAAGTCCTAGCATTTTGGAAGCCCTTCTTATAATGTGATCCAGGTGTGGCCTAAAAGTAAGTATCCTATCAAATATAACACCGAGGTCTCTCATAGTATCCACTTCGCTAATATTGATATTATGTACGTGGTATTAGAGGTAACCTTAGTTGTTGAGTGGTTAGGTTTGTTATGTCCTCTTTTGCGCTTGTCTTGTGGTGTAAATAAAGTCCGATCTGTATACCTACTATATTTATTGTATATCACAAGGTTCATGATACCCGTGCATTCATATGTGTGCACCTATATTTATTTATTTGTGTATATATGTATATTGTTATCTGTATATATATAGATTCACATTTATGTATGTGAAAACATATGTGTAATATATAGTATGATAATATTATTTTCAACCAACTACACACTGCAACTCCTCTTGCATCCATAAACTCTCTTTCCATCCAATGGTTGCCTGGAAGAGATCGCAGAACGCGATAAGGCCGCCAATTGTACAAGGTATATAGTTTGTAAGATTACGTATATGCAGTCTTATATAATTTCGTATGTTTTGTACAATAAAGAGTTAATCTATCTATCTCAGACAACACTAATCTACTTAGCCGTGCTTCTAATATTTTAAGTCGTTTCGCACTAATGTCTAAACCACGGTGTCCGACACAAATCGAGTTGTTAATCATGACGATACACTATGGCTCATTTCCAACATGTGTCTCTCGTGTCATGTGTCCCTCTCGGGATTTCGTTGTTGGCGATTTAGTTATGACATAATACATGCTAGAAATTATGATATCATTTCGTAGAAATCTGAGAAATTCCGGATCATTCTGAAGACATTACTTACATTACGAATTGAAGCGACCGCCATATGTAGATAATAATTCGAAACACTATACCCATTTAGTTATATCCTTATTTTAACATGAGACGAATCATCTTATTTTAACAACCGACTTCAAAACAGAAGGTCAATGGCACCTATTTCAGCTTTATTTAAAAGAACAAAAATAAATAAAATATGCTTGTACTTTAAAAGCAAAAAAATATACTTACCTATGTCTACATACAATTTGTTTAAGCATATGTATGTTGTGTGTATGTGTTGTGTGAGAAACATATTTATGCATAGTATAGTGTTTAAACCAAAGTTTTATACCAATACTAAATTTGACGAGTTTAGGGTGATTAAAACTTTATTTACACCGTAACATGCAATGTAAAGGCTATTTAATAGTATGTTTTTTTTTATGGTATAATGGACAAATGAGCAGACGGGCCACCTGATTGTACCTAAATGACTACCGCCGCCCATGGGCATCTGCAACTCAAGAGTCACAAGTCGCCCTTTAAGATGGGAGTGGGGGAGGAGAGGAGAGGGGGGAGAGGGAAGGGTTAGGGCCTCCGGTAACCTCACTCACGCGGCGAAAAGCAATGAAACCATTGCTTCACTGCCGGCTTTCTGTGAGGCCGTGGTATCACTTCAGTCGAGCCAGCCCATACGTGCCGAAGTATGGATCTCCCACGAAAATAAGTTTAAAATCAAAATTATTTATGTCAAGTAAACCAGTTGTAGGTTTTTTTTTAATTGTCAGGAGAAGTCAGTCAGTATAAGTCGGTCTTGAAGCTAGTTGCTTGTTCTAAAATGTAGATCCTATGTATAAGGTACAAATAATGAAATATTAATAAAATTCAGATGAGCTATAAAATTGGTGGTTCCAAAATAAGACTCATTACCAAAAAGTATAACATGTTAGTACCCGCGTTTTTTTTGCCGTTCTTTCGGTAATTGATAACTCGCTATGATGAATATTTAGGCCTGAAATTTGGTGAGAATGTGGGTTGATAGCCTCCAATACCCCCACAAAATTCCAGTAAGATCGGCTTTAAACTTATTGCAAAACTTTGAAAAATCTAAAAAGGCCTTCGGGAGAATGGCCCTAAAAAAGTTTTGGACCATCTTAGATTGAATTTTCAAAAACGCTTTTGTTCGTCGAGACTTTCTCCACAACGTGTTAAAATACGGTTTCATTCAGTAAAGTAGAAAGACTGAAAAAGTCGATTTACAAAAATCGCAAATATACGAGCCGGTAGTCAGTGATGGACAGCGCGCTGCTGCTGTTGGCCGCTATACGCCCAATTCCACACAGTGTGGCTTCGCACTTTTCCAGCACTAAGTTCCAATCGGGGACATCTCAAAGAATATTATCCTTTTCTGTACCCCTGACAACGTGTGTGCAAAATTTAATGACGATCGGTTTAGTAGTTCAGGCGTAAAAACAAAACAAACTAACATTTGCATTTATAATATTAGGTTACAATCCATTTACTTCTAACAAATAGGTTAACAAGATACAATCAAAGGAAGGACATGTCCTTAGTCATAAAATTTATAAAAACAAGAATAACATAAGATCCTTAAAAAGTAAGGACCGATGTCTAAATTAGATACGTACTTCAGGACATCGCTTTCTTGTGTACCTCTACTATATTTTCATATTAAATTTGAAGTGAAGTACGGACGATGGGTGGTACTTCCAACCACAATTCGGTCAAGTTTTCGTAAATATTTTTAGTGTTAGGTACGTACGTAATGAGTAAATACATTTAGAACATTATTCACTGTAATGTAAGTTACTGAAATGCAGTAAGTTAGATTATATTAACTTTAGTTTCATAAGCTCGTTTCTTTATTTAGATAAGTTTCTAAGATTTATAGTTAGCAGTAGGTAGGAGGCAAAGGTAGTGTATTACCTGTTATTATATTCTGCATACCTACTACTTCTAGAAAAACTTGACTAAAACTATTGTATTAGTAGATTGCAAGAATGTCACTACTATTGTAGTACGAGATCCAGCCGCCCAATTCTGCAGGTATCTGTTTTTTCAATGAAACTTAATTTAAATTAATAAGTATGCAATGCATTAGTTTCGGGTTTCCAATAAAAAATTTGCCGCAATTATTTGTAATTAAATTTGATGTAATTCATTTATTTATATAAACTGCAACTATATGTTTTTTTAATAATTATACTTACGTCATTTGAAAGGAAATAATGTGAAGAATTCAAAAAACGATGGTCGCCAGCTCCCAGCCAGCCGCAACCTTTGGTTATAAGGTGTAAACAGGTAGGTACATGACTGTTCATTATTTACAGTCATCTGTTTTTTTAATAAATATTACATCAAATTGATGTTTAATATTTGCTGTACACGATAACCCATGGTTGCCAGTTAAAAATTGCTGCAAGCAGTGGTTGCCATGATTCAAATTATATTCGCTCTAGATGAGTGTGAGCGAAAGAGAAAGGATGCACGGACTGTGACGCGCTGTAAACAAGAATATAATGTAGTGCAGATACAGTAATATTGTTTTTTAAGTTTTTATCTATGAAGCATGCATTTGCATGATACAGTAAAGGAACAAATAGAACTTCGATTTTCTTTAAATATTCATTAGACGACATTTTCAATAAAACATGTTTCTTTACTTACACGAAAAACATTTTCATTGTGCTCAAGAATCTATGCTTCATAGATAAAAAACTTAAAAAACAATATTACTTTATCAACACTATATTATATAGTTTTAGTATTTTGGTGCTTATTAATCCCAATTCTCTATAAAGCTCTTCCAAAATGATAAAAACAACCTTTTTGTTGAAAGCAACACTTTCGGAAAAACTTTTGATATAGCATTCAACGCTGCGGGTTCATTTGTTTGTATGTTGTTACACAAGTCAAACGATTTTAGAGGGTTTTGAAATTTACGCCGTGCTCCTATCCGATTATGCTCTAAAATCAAAAAACACGAAAATCTACACACAAGCAAAAATACGTTCATCATCGTGGTTATCATCTCCAACCATCGGATGTCGACATACTTTGGATAATTACAATTTCATTAAAAGGTTCAGGTAGATGGTGATTTCTTCACCGTACCTATTCAATCAAACTTAAAAATAGTTATTTTTAACCTTACAATAATCTATATTGATCAGAAAGAGACAGCACAATTATGATTTGAGACCAAAAATTTTCCGTTGTTATTGCTCAGTCCTATATCTACTTCAAGCATTTCAATATGTCTACAATACACATATGTACATAAGAAAGAAATTCAAACAATGTTAAGAAAGTCTTAAGTCGTTTACTCCGAAAATCGTATTTGTGTTTTTATATATTAACACACTCAGATAGACGTCTAGACTGTCTTGAATAAAGTTTACTGCGTATATTTTTTTACCCACACTTATCATATCAACACGTAGTTTATTAGGTATTAATTAAGTCCTACGCTACACAATACAAACTACAACACTAAGTTTTATTTCGGCTTTAGTGTTCCAAGGATCACTTTAGACCTCAGAGAAAAACATTGCAGTGACATTTTTAGAAGCTAGAAGTCATCGTAGCTTGTTATCGCTCCTTGTTACAATTCTAATGCCATGTTATGACCACTAGATACCTGGATATGGTGGTAATTTTAGACCTCAAAAAGTACAGTAATCAATCTTAATCTATTAATCTTAAGTAATACAATACCATTTGCACTTTTTAGAGGGTTTATTTCTCCTTCTTTCTTCTCCCTCGGGGACTTCCTTCCTAGGGTATACCTAAGTGTATTGGAATAGACTCACTTGTGACGTAACACCGTGTGGTTTCAGTCGGTTAGATTCCGACATACCACCTCACCAGTAGCTATGGTGAGGTAATGACCTGTGCGGGATTTCACGCAAAAAAAAGAATGTACATTTATTGGGTTGTCTGTCTAGTACTATGGAAATGAATGAGACCCGAATGCTGAAAGGAGGTCAGAGGAGAGTAGGTCTGAGGTGCAGATATGGCTCTAGCCATGGAAATATCTGTATATGCTGACTGAGATGAACGTAAGGCATATGTGTTAGGGTTGTCCGGCGTATTTGTTCGAGATCACTGGTTTTGCGAGTGTGTATAAGGCTAGAGCCATTGATTATCATCAGGCGGAATACGGAACGTGTCCTTGTTTACCAAACAAGTTGTTTTAAAAATAAATGAAAACCTAAAAGTCTGGTCAAATTTTAATCTACCCTCCGTAAACAATATCAATCCGGTCCTTAGACCGTTCGGATTCAAATCAAACATTTCTGAAGAGCTGAACGGGCATAATTTTGTGTTTTTTATTTCTAAGCAGTAAAGTCATATGAGCTCAATGGGGTCAAATTGTAGGTTGCTCTTTGAACTGTAACTGCTAATAATAAGGCAAGCCTTATGCTTGTTTTCCAACTTAATAGGAAACAGAAGAAAGGTACAAAACTTGACTGAAGATTTAAAAAAAAAGTATTGAATGTTGAAATTAAATATTGCTTTCTTTTGTTCCCAGAACTGATACAGCCGACAAAACTCAATAGAAGCCTTGAGTATCAACTCCATTGAACACAATAGACAGAGCGGTTAAAAATGAATCAGGCTTATCCCCTGATTTTGTTTGCCAAAGCCTTAGGGTATGTTACAAATTGACATAATGTTTGTTGCAAATTATGAGCCGCTCTCATATTAATTTTATATCGCTACTACCCAGGCACGCGTTGCTATTTGCTATGGCTAAGTAATTTGCAATATTGCTGATTGTGGTAATATAGAAGGTACAATACCTTTTTTGGTTACCCGACGTTTCGATAGAATTGCACCGATCGTGGTCACAGGTAGACTGGTGAGAGCTGCGCGACGCTTGCGTGAAGTGCAAGTTTCGGCAGCTCCCTGCACCTTCATGATTAGTATTTTCTCGTCGTACTGTCGGTATTTCGACACACGGTTGCATTTGCTGATGACAGGAATTCTGTCATCAGCAATGCAATCGTCAGCGAATACATGCTACTCGACAACATTCAACGGACGTCGTAATTTGGGTGTGTCGAAGTTCTGACCACGCGTTGCTGTGGCTAAGTATAAAGATGTTGAACGCATGTTAATTTAAACAATAAAAACGCATGTTGATCCTAAAGAAAAAACTAAATCTTTGTTTTTTTATAGTTACGTAATTAAATAATATGCGTTAGGAGTGGGTGATTTTAGATTCCTTTTAGGAAGCAACTGAAATGTCTTCGCAGGTGCAAAAAAAATATTGGTTTCGTTAACCATCATTTTCAATCCGTTCAAGGTGTATGTTAATGGTAAAGGCATGTAAGAAATTCATCTAACCCTAAATTCTTCAGGTACGGTCCCAAAATAGATCCCCGAGGACAGCCCTACAATGTAAGTCACTAGTTTGGCGCCTTCGATGGCCTCGACGCAGAGTAATATCCTAAATTCAACTTAGGCAACAACGTATTGAAGCGAGGAGGTGGATGAGTTTTCCCAACAAATAAAACTGCGTTTATGGTCGATTTATGCAATATAAAGCTATTTTAAATAAACTTTAGAAACTTCACCTGGTAAAAAAATGGGACAGGACTACAAGTCGTTCTATTTGTGATATTTTTAATAAAAACCATGACCACTAATCATTAGCCGCATATTATTTGCCGAATATTTTGAATATCTCACTTTTGTTTTATGAAAAGCTGTATTGATTTTTTTATACATCTAAAATAGAATATATTTATTTTGTTTGATATCCTACTAATGATAGCGAGGTTTCATTATGTTTTATGATGATATCATGTTATTTTGTTATCTTTACGTACCTGTATTTGGTCCCGACGAGTTTTTTTATTTTGCTGAGATAGATATTTCGTGACAAAACTGTCGCAATTTCAATATCAGGTATAAGTTGTTCTACTGATGAGCCCCTTCCTATACCACACATGGATCCAAAAACATTACTGAGAACTCTCAGGTATGTAGGAAATCTTCACAAAGTTGTCGTAATGTATTTATTAATTAAATTCTAATAGGTTCAAAATTAAATGTTGTTTTTCTGACTGCTTCGTTAATCTTGTTCCGTGACCGTCACGTAGTCATTGGGCACGGACACGACCAGGCACGACACGCATCTACCTATTAACTACATATCCCACTTCGTACAATACAATCACTGCAATCTACAATTCTATATTCTTTATCCCCCACTCTATAGTATAATAAAATTTAGCAAACATGGTGAAAAACAAAAATTTATGTAGGTAACATAAAAATCTATTTTTTGGTTACTTACCAAACACGCCGTTATACACATTCCAATTTTGAATTAGGAAAAAATAAAAAAATAACTTCTAATATGTTATTAATTTATTATATAAACAATATTAAAATTTTATCTATGACTTAAGTGAGCTTATTATCACTACACATTATAAAACAAAGTCCCGCGCCACGTCTGTCTGTCTGTTCACGATAAAATGAAAAACTACTGAACGAATTTTCATGCGGTTTTCACTAATGGACAGAGTGATTCATTAGGAATGTTTACGTGTATAACTTGTTAAGATTTTGTGTAAATTGATTGAAATATGTTGATGATTGTTGAAGATGTCTCTGCTAGCCGTGCGAAGCCGGGGCGTGTTGCTAGTTCTACCTATAATATTAAAAATGTGGCCCCTGAGGAGCCAAAATATAATTATGATTGGAAATTAAATCGTGAATACTGATAATAGGATAATAAATGAACAAAAGATGAATCATCACATTGTTTAATGTTGACATGAATCTCATTCGTCTTTTGCCGTAAAGTTTTATTGATGTTCCCATAGTAGGGCAATCTTCCCAACATCCTCGGAAATAAAGACACAGTGTGAAAGCCCGTAATAAATATCGTCGCTCATGCGTTTATATTGCATCGATATTTCATTCACAATGACAGGTAAGGTAATGTGTGTTTCGTATACATAAGGGCTTAGAAGGTAATTTCGAGTATTAAAAGTGAACGAGTTATAATATTGAAAACATTTATGTTAGAATAAATAACCGAGTGAGGTTTATTAGAGATGAAACGGATATCTGGTTATCCGGGGATCCGGCCCTCACGACTTAAATTTGCTATCCGGCCGGATACTGGATAATAAGCAAGTATTCGACTGAATACTGGATTATGCAATCTCTTCCAGGCAACCTTAGGATTGGATTGATCAAAATGATTCGGAGAGACAATGGCCGTTGGTTGACATACTTGGTTAAGTTTAATGTTATAATCTGAGTTAGTTTATTTGTAATGCTTTCACGCCTCAACTATATTTTGTCCATCATGAAATTTCGCAAACACTTTGTCAGGGATGCAGAAAAGGGTTAAAATAGAAATATAAGTATTACGTTTAGTCATTAAGTTTGGCTGAACAACTTTTTGTGAACACTATCTATATATTGATCGTTATTCCAACCCCGTTATCCAAACCCTTCTCTGAGGAGGTGATATCCCCAAAGGAGGCGGCGGAACAGGAGAGAGAGCGGAGTACAACTATCTCTGCCCGCAGTAGACGCACCGGGCGCAGGCCACCTTAGAAAGCGGCCTGCGGGCCTAGAGTTTTTGGAGAAGTCGTCGTCCGAACAGACACAGGTCCGAGAGGCAGCGCATAGTGTTCTACACGCGCTCTCAGAGAAGTGCGGCCAACGGGTGATGGTCGCACCAGGTGACGGGTCATGCCTGTCGGGGTTGGCGGAAGAATGCAATAGCTATTCTCTCCCTCCCCCAATTATAGGCAAGTATAGGAACGCCGGGGTGCTTTTTAGTCGGTAAGAGTCCGACAGAGAGCGGAGAACATCCATGTAGGATCTTCCACCTCGTCAACCAAAATAATCCAAACCCTTCCCACTTTCTTTTTCTGTGTATAGCTATCTCATAAATATCACGAACTACCCAGCTTATCAGCTATTTCAAGAAGCTATTTTGACAAATCGACCAAGTAACAGTAATAATGAACGGGTCACCTGATGGTAACTGACTACTGCCGCCCTTGGATACCTGCAACTCAAGAAGCACAAGTGCGTTGCCGGCCTTTGAGGTGGGAGTACTCTCTTTTCTTGAAGGCTTGAATGTACAATAATGTATAAGGTATCTCGATCTGTGACATATAAGTGACCATAACAATATTTTACACTCCAAGTGGTTCACCGTTAATCACTACATATTATAAAACAAAGTCCCCCGCCGCGTTTGCCTGTCTGTCTGTTGCGGTAAACTGAAAAACTACTAAACGGATTTTCATGCGGTTTTCACTAATAGACAGAGTGATTCATGAGGAAGGTTTAGTTGTATAATTTGTACCCGGGGCGGGTTGCTAGTATAATATATACCACTTAACTGGATCTACCAATCCACGCGAGCCGTTGTTATAAGAACTCTAACCAAACCAGGTCTTCTGGCAATACTACCGGTCTCTTGGAAGCGATTCCATGTATTTTGATAGCTCTGTGAGAAAAATTCGACCGCAAGCCCACATCACGCTGTTAACATCCTTCTTGAATCATTGTAATGGCTCTAGTTGCAGTTATCACATCCATGTGCGCGTAACGCGAGATGTTGATTAATCAATTTAAATAAAAAAAAAAAAAAACTTTTTCCTTTCAACAAACGATACACGTTAAGAGTAACATCGAAACAACACATTAAAACAATATCCAATTTGAAATTTTCTCCAAATGATGGCCAGTCCTTTCCAAATTAGGAACACGAACACCAGCATGAAAGAGATCAGACACGGAAGTTCGTAATTTTAATTTAATACTACTCGTCTAAACTAAATAAGCTAGTGACCCTTATTTTGTTTTGATTAATACAATATATGGACAAACATTTATTTCTTCTCGTCACAAAGACTTTTCTTAGACCGTTACCCACGATGTATGTATATTTAAGTAAGTTTTATAATTGAAAAAACGAACTGAATTTTTCTTTTCCACTGAACACACGAAGAATAAAATATTTCCTTTTAACATATGTTAATTCGAATGCCATTGTATGTTGTTCCTGCAACATTATCAGGGGAACTATTAACGTAATTTCGTGGAATGAATGAAACTTAACTAGCGGTTCATATGACTCATGGGACATCTTGTGCTTCTGCTCTTCAAATTTTATGGTTGTACAATGCAACCTCGATGTAACAAAGCTGAAGAGAATTAGAAAATATTCATTATACCAAGTGATTTATCACAATGATTGTAAATTCTGTATAAAGAGCTTTTTAACAAATGTATTCGTAATGTGAAGTTATAGTTTGCATTAACTCTTACGAGTTTAGTTCCAGGGGACTTCGAAGAATCGTTATCGTTATCATTATATTTGAGGCTCGTTGTATGAAAGTTACATTGTAATAATTAGTAAGCATAGCCGTGGTTGAAAAGGGTCGAATTATATCAAAGTCAAATCAAGCCTTACTTTTTAGGTTTCGTACGTCCAAAGCTAATAACGAAACCTAATATGATAATTTTGTGGGTATCTGTGTATCAAGACCTTTTTATCTGGAATGGATGAGAGGTATTAAGTTGAAATTAATATGTTATATTTAGATCTATAAACCTTTCTCTGGTTTAAAATTGAAGCTTCATATTGTGAAACTTAGAAACTCGCACAACATTTGATTTAAACCTTACTCCCTATTGCAAATAGAACATCGACCAGCCGCCTAAGATTTTTTTTTTTTCTCAACATAAAAGTAACTACATAGTATACTAACTTTTAAACTTACGCGTTCAATGATATAATTATATAGGGTACATGTACGGGAATGAAATGAGTCAGCCTGTGACCATGGCCAGTGCGATCTGGTCGAAACGTCAGGCAATTCAATACCTATATACTTGTGTACCTACCTAGGTATGTAATACCCACTTCATGATCGCGTTAATTCCCGTATATGTACATAATTATAACTACGTGGCTTATTTAATTTGTACAGAATCCCCACGCCCCGCCCGTGAGCCATACCAATGGATAGACATGATAGGACTTCGTGCAAAGGTTTATTGAGGACTCTCGACGGTAATCGGTATAGGCCATAACTACCTGGACTATTTTACCTGGACTTTTTGCAATAATCTTTCTCACAAGCTCTACCCTTTAGGCATTAAAAGGAACTAATCCTTGATGATTGAACATTACGTTTAATCAATCAAGCAATGGAACACAAGATACAAACTAACATAAACCAAAAACAAATATTTTTATAATCGCGAAGACAAAAACATACGTCAATTAAGGAAATACATGTGTGAGGGTCATTTATTTGCGGAAAATCTTAACATTTTTTTTGTGGTATAAAGGGCAAACGAGCAGACGGGTCACCTGATGGTAAATGACTACCGCCGCCCATGGGCACCTGTAACTCAAGAGTCAAAAGTGCGTTGCCGCCCTTTAAGGTGGGAATAGGGGAAGAGGGGGAGAGGGGGAAAGAGCGGGAAGATGGGAGAGGGGGAGGAGAGGGGAAGAACGGGAATAGGGGAGAGGGAAAGGTTAGGGCCTCCGGTAACCTCGCTCACGCGTCGAAAAGCAATGCAAGCATTGTTTCACTACCGGTTTTCTGTGAGGCCGTGGTATCGAGGGGAGTCGAGCCGGCCCATACGTGCTGAAGCATGGCTCTCCCACGTAGAGATTCTAAAAGTACAACGCCGTGTATCGAGCACACATAGATTAATTAATATTATGGATGTATTTGAATGCTTTCGCACAACACTTTGCAGACAACGTACACTTTAAAAAAGCATTAAATTTAAGAACTTTAAAAATTCACATTGTTTCATGTAAAAAATCTAATCGCGCGTATTATTTAGTATTTAACGACATTTATTGGACGAAAGTCATAACAAGTCTGTCTTCAACACTTGTAATTCTTATTCCCATGGATAGAAAACCGGCCAAGTGCGAGTCGGACTCGCGCATGAAGGGTTCCGCACCATCGTACAAGATTCAATACTACATAGACTAGAGGAGCCTCCTATACTTTTAATTTTATTTTTATTATTTGTTGTTATAGCGGCACCAGAAATACACACTCTGTGAAAATTTCAACTGTCTATAAGTAAATCAAAACAGCCGAGAAATGCAGTGCAGTGCAATTTCATCCATCAAATTCATACGCGTACCCGCCATTTTAATACACAACACACTTATGCTACAAATTAAATGCACATCTAATAATAAAAAACAGTTAAATATTATACTATTTCTACAAAGAGAAATGTGAGACATATTACATTCAATTATTTACCTATCTATTTTGCTACCCGTGGGTGCTCTAGCAATTCAACTGATGCAATATGACATAAAACAAGATGACTTGTAAATAGAAAAATAAACAAGTAGTGTTGCAGGACATAAAAATTTCGTCACTTTAATAAGCGACAGGGTGCCCCAGCACCCTGGGTAGGGATCTAGGGTTAACGCAGAATGTCCCTGGATTTATGGTTGCCTAGGTTTCGGGTCCCTTCATTAAAGTTGATTTTTTTAAGCAATTAATATTAACACGTAAACTGTCAAATCACATTAGTTGCCAAAACATTACCACAGTTCTCTATCTCTCTATCTCTAATTCTCTAAAAAAAATAATTGGCAGTCATGGGACTGCCGACAAAAGTGAAAACTTAAACGAAACGACGGACTTAAAACGTCACATTAGCAGGTTGGTGACATTAATTAATAAGGAGCTGATTTCTATCTAGATTAGCGCCCTCTAGTGGATCTATATATGTATTATTAGCGTGACGGTCAAGAGTTCAGTGCTTTTTCCCCATTGCAGAAGTGCACAAACGTGCCTAAAGAAGTTTTCACTATAAAAATATTCTAAAGCCTTTCACTTAACAGCCGTACAGTCCATCCGTACACAATTCACACATTACAATAACACGTCTGACCGTTACCCAAAGCTAATAGGAAAGGGTTTCCAATGCGTACCTTTCAATTCTCCTCTATTATTGTAAGGGTTCTCTAGGGTCTCTGAGCGTGGCTATATGATCAGGGAACTGAAGTCACGCTTTTGTGCCATACAATTTAGTTTTAGCACCAACTTTTAGGTTGGTGACACAATGGCGGTCAAGATAAATATAATAATAATCACACGGCAAATAAACAAACACTGTGTGGGTGTAAGCTTATACTGGCTTTAGCAATCATTTCGGTAGTTATTACTATTGAACGAAAAACATTGGTCTTCAAATAAGAGATTAAAAAACTTTAAAATCGTTATAACTGTTTTTCGATTCTGAAGATTGGACATTAAAATAATTGAAATGGATTTACAAACGCCTAGAATATCTAGTGGTATTCACACCAAGAAAACAGGGGAATTCACGTACGATGTTAGATAATTCACAATACACGGAAATATAATACAGTACAAGCCTCAGATCATAGAATCAACGTACAAGCCTACTTCTCGTAGCCAAATTTTTTATATTACCCGTTAGTCTTGGGTAGGATGTACTAATAGGTACTAGTACTGTGTACTGTACTAATAGTAATGTTTCCGAAAGGCAGCTGTTAATCAGACATTTCGCACTATTAGTACACTGTGTCTAACTTCAAGCCAGTACTAAAACTACCTATTGTTAATGTTTACTCTGCTAATCGGACATTTCGCACTATTAGTACACTGTGTCTAACTTCAAGCCAGTACTAAAACTACCTATTGTTAATGTTTACTCTGTCTACCTACACTATCTTCGTTCGTTGAGCGACGTACTAATATGACTGTTGATAAAATATCGATACATCGAAATATTATTATTTAAGAAATGTTATTATTATTTAGAAATATCGATAGTTTAATATTGAAGTACAGATATCGACGGTTCATATTCATTTAAAATAAGATTTATTTTTATTTTTTCTCGTAAATTATTTAAACTTTATTTACACTATATTATGATTTTTCTCTTTCCCTAGTTTATGCATTTGTTTATTATGTTAAAACGAAATGTAATTTTGTATAGTTATAATAACTCTCTGGTGTAAATTTCTAATTTCTAAGTAGTCATTAGTCCATATCGAGCATTTACGCGAATTTGATCATAACTAATCTTATTATCACCACGTATTTTTAAATCTAGAAGGAAAATAAAATAGTATGCTTAAAAGTTAAATGTGAAGTAATCTAAAAATTCACACTTAAAAGTTAAACCCTTAAGTTTTCATGTACTATTCATGTTATTATGTTCTACTAAAACTGTACTAATAGTACTACTACAGTGTACTAGTACGATGAACGTATTGTACTAGTACGGTGCGAACCTGCAGATGTCCGGTTAGGCGCAAGACTATTACCCGTACAGATGTATGAGTAAGTGAGTTTTGATATAACTTTAGAAACGCACCATACTTAGTTCGAGATAATCGGTAGGCTGCAAAATGAGAGAGAGGTAAGATGATGAAAAATATAATCAAAATTACAAAATGAGAGAGAGGTAAGATGATGAAAAATAATCAAAATTACAAAATGAGAGAGAGGTAAGATGATGAAAAATAATTAAAATTACAAAATGAGAGAGAGGTAAGATGATGAAAAATAATCAAAATTACACTTTAAACTGAAATAAATTTTATGGATAAAAATAATAAATTGTTAAAAATGTACCGTATTAATTTAATTTAGTGCAAGTCAAAAAGCAGTCGCGCTTTTGTATACCAAATTTTTATTTAACATAAAATTAATGTATTAACAGGATTAAAATTATACATAGGTTATATACTTAATACAGTTTGTTCAAGGGTTTTGATTTTACTTGTGCTCTGAAAGTATTGGAACAAGTTTTGCTTTCTTTGCCTAAAAACGTTGCCAAAACACCAATGCAGTACCATTACCTGTTTCCACACAGTTTAACTTTTTATGATGGTAAATGACTACCACCGCCCATGGGCACCTGCGACTCAAGAGTCACAAGTGCGTTGCCGGCCATTAAGGTGGTAGTAGGGGAAGGTGGGAAGAGGGGGAGAGGTGGGGGAGGGAAGCGTTAGAGCTGGAAACCCCCTCGGGCCGTCACCCCACCGTGGTTTTCTGTGTGGCGGTGTGTCGGAATCGAACCGACTAAAACCACACGGTGTGCCATACTGCGCTTTAAGTAGAAGGGATCACTCACTCGGTGAAAAACAATGCAAGCATTGCTTCACTGCCGGTTTTCTGTGAGGTCGTGGTATCACTCCGCCCATACGTGCCGAAGCATGGCTCTCCCACGAACAATCACAGCTCTTGCTGCAGCCACAAAAAGCTCTTGGTGTACCATCATCTTAATCTAAAGGAGTTTTTTCTTAATCCTTGAGCCCCTGAATTTGGCAGTTCGACAATGATTTGATCAGAACTTTGTAAAGGTATTGGCAGTAGGTTAACACTAGAAAAGGTTCACTTTGGTATGGTTTGTTTTATGTTATACACGTGACTGGCAACAGACGTTAATAGATTTCCATTTTCTCTTATTCAGTTTCGAGAAACGTGAGAGATTTTTTGTACCACTTCAAGGAACACCTACATTGTAGGCTGTATATGAATAACAAATGTTTCGGAATATTCGTTACCTAAAACTGATTGTGAAAAACGTAAATAAAGCAACTGTAAAATAAACTCAAATTTCATTATCTATGTTTCTCTCGAAGAGATGGTATTCCTCATTAAAATAATAATGTTATACAAATTGTTTCTCAATACTGCGCAGATACTGCGTAATGTACACTCATAACAACATTGAGCCACATCGAAAACCACCTCGTTTTTAAAGTTCACAAGGTTTTGGGAGTAAACGAGACACTTATGATTAGGATAATACCTACAAGATAAAGGTAAATAGGTCTTTGCATTATCTTTAGGGGCTGACAAGTGTTACCAGGGCTTAAAGCTCATTAAAGTATTAGTGAATTTCGTGTTTTCAGCAGAAGCACCAAACTTTTACTGTGTACCACTCACTCGGCGTAAAGCAATGCAAGCATTCCTTCACTGCCGGTTTTCTGTGAGGCTGTGTTATCACTCCGGTCGAGCCGGCCCATGCGTGCCGAAGCATGGCTCTCCCACGGAACAAGAATAAACTTACTTCAATTTTACTCAAGCCGCAAGGGAAATCTCATTGACTTTACCTCCACAATTACGTCACTCACCATCTCCAAGAGCATTCCGATCCTTAGTGTTTAGATTCTACGTAATGTGCAGCAATGTAGTAGAAGACATGACAAGATGACATCACAGATCGGTGTGCTCAACACAGCAAAGGAATAATGTCAATCCGAAGCAAAAACTCCTTGTTTATAGGTCGCAAGTTTGGATTCAGGTAGAGTACTGATCTGATACTGCTGCTGATACTAACTGGAGCCTCTTAACTCGTCTTCTAATGATTAAACGGTATGAAACCTCTAAGGCCTCGATCACGAAGTCAGCGGGAGATCGCCGCCGCGCCGCCGCCCCACTCCCGCTGACTTCGTGTCCGAGGCGTAAGCCGTAGGGAGAGATTTAGCATTTACCTTTACCTAAATATCTAATGATTCCCGTTAGAGTTTTTTTTAGATTAATGGTTATTTTTTTTACCTAATCTACTTGTTTCCAAAAACGTACATTTAGCATATATAATGATATAATTCTTACACGTTCTCTTGGTGAAACTAAACCTCAAAGAAAGTTCCCTTCGCATACAAACTCAATCCTCTTGTTACGGCGTGTTGTAAGGTAAATAAAAATGTTAGCGAGGCGGCACCCAGTCCACAATTGCCGTATAAACGTAGTAAGGCCAATAATAGCACTCCCGGAGAAGACGCTGCGCACGTACGGTATCGTTATAGTGATAAGAGGTAGGGGGATATACAAAATGTTACAAGCGTTCTATAGAATAATCTCTCTGCGTCTCAACTACTTATATTAAGCAATATTTTTTTAATTAAATTTTTACATATACAGCAGCCTACCCAACAGTACAACCAGGTGACTCAATTTATGTAGCTCAGTTGCAACACCAGATGTTAAGTACAGCTAGCTAACACAAGGAGCTCCATATTCACATTCAACGCAACTTATTTTGGCAGTGATATTTTGTACTTTCTCACTCCCACGGAAATTCTAGGCAAAGTAGGTTCAGTGGTCACCTCGCCAACTAACTCTGCTTTTGACTGATGGGGTTCAATCCCTACATAGCTTAATTTACCTATTTGTGTACCTTACATATAATTGTTCTTATTCTGGGCGTGATTTTTGTTTGTCAATTGTATATAAACCCCTTAGCGATACGTAGATATTTCTGTATTACGAAAGTTAACCCATCCTTTTTAATCTGAGTCATACAAATAAATAAAATTCAAGTCTATGTTTGTAATATCAAAAAAACACCCGACCGGTGGTTGGTGGGATAAAAAGTAGCCTATATGTCAATCCAGGTCTCCAGCTATCTACATACCAATCATTCGTTTCATCGCAATCGGTTCAGTAGTTTTGGCGTGAAAGATAACAAACACCCATCCATCCAAACTTCCACATTTATAATATTAGGGGGATTTACGCGAAATGATAACGAACCAGTAAGACCAATTTTCACGGGATCTTCACTGGCAAATAACTTATGTTATAAGGAGTTAGCTTAGGCTACTTTTATTTTGTGAAAATAACTTGGGTTTCACTATTATTTATAATTAATCTTTATCTATTAATTAATCAATAAACATACGATAATCATTCTGTAAGTGCTTGAGAACACATCTATTGAGATGAAAATAAATCTTCACGAAGTACGAGTTGTGGCGCCGTCATTTATATACAAATGCCACTGACCTCTATTCTTGTACAATAGAGGTCAGTGACAAATGCTCATTGGCTTATTCGCCGTTCAATTGCGAAGGAGTAATTATACAACTGACGGGATTATAAGATCAATCGTTTGATTGTTAACCCTCTGTAGGTTTATAAGATTGGCAACTAACGATATAATCTTTATTTGAAAACTGTTTTCTTAAATCTTAAGTAAACTTAAATCGCTAATCGCTACAACGCTCCGCGGCGCCAGAAGCACCGACCTTATATTGTAACTAGATTCCGGGGCAGAGCCCAGAATATACCTACACTATTGCGCTTATCACTATTGTTGTGCAATACTTTAGAAGGAAAAGCTTTTAAAATGAAACTTCTTTGATACTTTTTGTATTGCAAGGAAAATAGTTCTTTACATTTAGTTTTTGTTACAACCTAAGCCACACTGGAAGTATCTAAAAGAGCAGATCGCTTACCTACTTTAAAAAGACATTTAATCAAAAGAGAACTTGAATAAAAATAAATGAAGGTAGATTTTGATCACTCACCAACACTATCGAGCGGTAGTTCTCACGACACGACGCACTTATCTGTTGTAAGGTTGGGTCGGACAGCGGGCGGGGTGAGACAGCAACGCGTACTGGTTAATATGAGTGGAAAATTACATGCGCTTGTATACTTTAACCGCTCACAGTGCTGCTGTTAGACCCAGCTTTTATACTGTACGAACATTACTAACTTCCATCTTTGTCGTCCCTTCTGAATAAGCAACGGACGGTAAAATTTTCGTTGAAAATTTAACGAAATTTTACCGTCCGTAAGCAAAACGAATCGTTTTTTTGTTTATTGGAACGCGGCATTAATAACAGTCTAACGACGTAGTTTATTAAACAGAAATGAACTTTACTGTATAATATCTAAAAATAAACGTTCACTAGACTAGCCTTAAAAAAGCATTTTTCTATCGCTTATAGATTTTTTTTTTTTTTTCTTTATATTTGAGCTGCCAAAATGACTCTGCCCTGCCTGATGGAAAGCACAAGCAGAATCCAAGAGTGGTGGTCACCATCCTCACTGCGAACAAGGACAGTGCAGCATGGTGACCAGCACTATGGCGGCCTAGTGAGATGCTTTTTCACGCCCCGCTTAAAAGACCCGGGATCATAATGGGACGGAAACACGTGCGCTGGTAGTGAGTTCCAGGTTTTAACTGCTCGGCACAGGAAGGAAGACCCGAATCGATGAGTGCGAGACCGTATGTCTACCACTCTGAAGGGGTGACTTCCGAGTCCGGCACGTGTTGTCCTGTAGAGGAAGGGAGAAGGGGGGACCAGTTGGAAGAGCTCCTCAGAACACTCTGTGGTTTATCCTATTGTATAATATTCATTTTTACTAATGAAATAGTCTATGGAGAAATGGATAGACAGCGGTTTGTCTGCTAATAACGTCTGGTCCGATTTCAACGACTCTCGCGGACGTTTCAACGCAGAGGAATAGCAACTGTTTCCTATCGCAGTTTGCATTCGCGTAGCTCAAGCAGCGAGCTACCCAGAATCTATTCCCTAGAGCTATTGGCCGTCATTTGACATAGGCAACGATAACCAATTTCTATAAAATAACGGTATGCTTATTTGACACCATTGTAGTTTGGTTGCCTGGTTTGGTTACAAAAATAAAACCAATATAACAAATCAATCATCATTTATTAATAAAATAATAATACAAAATTATTAATCCTATTGATACACGTAGAAAATTAATATGTAAGGTGTGTTAACCTAATGGCACAAACTAATATTAAAAGTACAATGTGCTGATACACTTTAACCTTTGGACGGATAATAAATTATAATCACCATCACCACTAAATATCGCACATTTGAACGTTATTTGGTGATTAATAATAATAATAATAAGTTAGGCAGCTGGATCAAGAGCCTGATGCAGAAGGCAGTCCTCCTTGATACGGCACGCATAGTGAGGAGGTTTCTATCTCTGGAACCCTAACCACCGGTAGCTTGGTCCCTGTACCCGATACCGGTGGGACACTATTTTTTATATTTTTAAATATAGTTGTTTTTATTTTTTTATAGTGAATGTATTTAAAAATGTAATTTATATGTATATTAAGTAAATAAGGAGAATAATAATAATAACTCCACACATCTCACACACGGTCGTCTGATCCCAAACTAGGCAGAGCATGTACTATGGTAACCAGACTGCTGATAAACATACTTATATATTTCTAAATACACACATATTATAAATAAATTACACCCAGACACAGAACAAATTATCGTGCTCATCACACAATTATTTGTCCTGGGGGGAATCGAACCCACGACCTCTGGCTTAGCAGTCAGGGTCACTAACCACTAGACCACGAGTCATTAGTTATTTCATTTGATTGAACTGACCGCCAAATACTTAAACTACTATCAATTATAAGCCGAAGGTAAGTCACGTGCTGACACTGGTAGATAGGCCGAGACTTGAAAAAAAAGTGTGTGTGCTTTTCACACACCGCAGAAGTGAAACTTCAGAAAAGAAGCCTACGAGAGAATGAGAAGTAAAGAGTAATCAACTCAAATAATTTACTAATGATAATTAATTTAATTTTAGATAATTTATATAAAAGTTATTGGTCAAATTACCACAGATGTGTTAAATAATTAACATAAAATAATTAACCAACGAATTTTAATACGCAAATGCACAAAAATGACACCACGTTGACATTGACGCTTTTTCTGAAGGCTTCGTAGTACGCAGGCGCAAAGACAAAGATTATAGGAGACCCTGTATACTTGTATTCTATCTCATTCTCTCGTAGGCTAAATCCCATTTTTGAATGTTTGTCTTGTTTGTCTCTTTTTAATATGAGTTTTTCGTTTCATCGAATTTCAAATCACAGCGATTCTAAAGAAGTTTTACTTCAAAAATAAGAAATAACCACCGCTTGTATGATTTATTGGGTTGCAGCTATATAACTCTTTTAGGAGTCTGATCGCTAACAGTGGCTACACCGGCGTATATATCACAAGTGGGCCAGTGGGCGTAATGCTAATGTGGATAACGCTGTGGGCTATACATTTGTTCAATATAAAATTAGACCTGTCTCAATCAAGATTATTGTATAACTGTTCATTCTTCCCAAATAAATAAATGATAGTCCATTGTTAAAAAATCAACCACCACCAAAGATCAAATTTGAATATGTAATAAGTATTAGTAATTCATTTCATTCACTATGTGCATAGTCTGTTTAGTATGGGACATCGTAATTGATAAGTATGTAATTACTAATTTATTATTATCATCAAATAATCTTCATTTACATAAAACGCAATCCAATACATAATTGTATTGTATTGTGAATTTAAACATAGTCACAAGAGAGTACGAAGCTTTCTCTTCCCTATGTCCATAATGTAATAGTATTTTTTTTTAATAAAGTAAAACCACTTGAAATTTATACTACGATGATTTAAAATAACCACCACTTCAGTTAAAAATTATAAATTACTTATAAATAAAGATATTTTATTGTCATTATGAGGTTCTTTACTGTAAATATAAAAGGAAAATCATTAAGTATAGACTCACTCTTATCTTCAGTAATTATAATTATATCAATTTTAAACAAACTATATTATTTTAAGTACATTGTACATTTTACAAAATCAATCATTGGTTTTAATAATAATGAAACGTAATAAATGGACGGATTTAATATCTAGATACACATTAGCTTAGATAATGAAACTTAATTAACAATTAAATAGAATTCATTAGCTTAGCTAATGAAACTTAATTAATAATTAAATAGAATTCATTAGCTTAGATAATGAAACGTAATTAATAATTAAATAGAATTCATTAACTTAGATAATGAAACGTAATAAATGGACGGAATTAATAATAACTAGATTTAGTGTTAGATCTAACATTCAGCCTTCTTGCTTCTTAAATATATTCGAGACAGTAGAGTACATACAGAGTATGAATAAAATTAGAAGTACACGACCGCATCATACTGGTCTTAATCAGAGTAGATTCAAATAGGAAATAAATTGTAATTAATTACTTAACGTAATTTAAACACATTGTCTATAGTTTTGTTGTCAATCTGTGTTATAGGCATTGATCTTAATACCACTTGCAGTTCAGAATATCTTCTTAATATATATATTTCTTCTGTACGTGTGTATGTCACTGAACTCCTCCTAAACGACTGGACCGATTTTAATGAAATTTTTTGTGTGGCTTCAGGTGGATTCGAGAATGGTTTAGCTTTACAATTGGACCCGGTAGATGGCGCTGCGATAGGGTTACAGAAATAATACGACAAAACAAGACAACGTCTTTCGGGTCCGCTAGTATAGTATAATAATGTTATGTAATAGTATAATAATGTAAAGTAGTAGGGAGACTCTCCCCACTACTTTACCCGGTGGAGGAAATGGTACTACAACTGCAGTTGCTCTTACTAATTTATTTTCCGTGAACGTATGAATTTTGAAAAATCTTATATGAGATTAGAGGGAGGGGGTCGAGCAAAATCTTACGACATCTCACAAGGGGGAGAGGGGGGGGTCGAAAAATTGCCAAAATCACCTCATGTAATTAATGGATGCCCCCTTATCACTGTACCAACATTCCGTAGTAATCTGTGCTATTGGCAGGAAGTCAGAGTCCTCGTAACCATATGTATTATACTAGCTGCACCCCGCAGTTTCACCCGTTAAAAAAGTCCCGATGCCGTTAGAATATCGGGATAAAAGTAGCCTATGTTTTAATCCAGGTCTCCAGCTATCTACATACCAAGTTTCATCGCAATCGGTTCAGTAGTTTTTGTGTGAAAGAGCAACAAACATCCATACATCCTCACAAACTTTCACGTGCCTACCATTAAGATAACCGTGTTGCTTGTTTTGCTGTTTCGTACTATTTCGATCACTGTAAACCCCTTTTAGAGTTTGAAGGAAAGTAGTTATTATGTTCATTGCCCTACGTTACAACATCTTCCCTAAAAAAATATTTAAATAAATACTCAAGACCTTAATAAATACAGTAAATGATGTTTTGTTAATAAAGCATGATAGCTCCGTTGACTTTCTCTTCTAGAGCAGGCGCTATTGTGTCTACGTCCCGTCCATCCGCCATGGCGATGAGAATACACACGTTATTGACAAATGCGGCGATAATTGCTGCCACTACCAGCCTGGAATAAAAAAAAAATACAATATGTCATAATAATCATAAATTTAAAACACCCCTGACTCGAAAATCCCTTCGACGATTAGAAAAGTGCTGATGATCATCGAACGGTTGAACAGATTTTCTTGAATTATATCTAAGAACACTCTCAATCAAGTCACCTTTCAAACAAAAAAAACGCACTTAAATCGGTCCATTCCTTTGGGAGCTACGATGCCACAGACAGATACACAGACACGTCAAACTTATAACACCCCTTTTTGCGTCGGGGGTTAAAAAATAAGTTTCCTTTAATTTATACTAATATAATAAAGCCGAAGAGTGTTTGGATTGATTGTTTGTTTGTTTAAACGCTAATATCTGAAACTATCAGCCGGATTTGAATTATTCTTTTTGTATTGGATAGAGTACTTATTGAGATAAGTTATAGGCATTTTACTAAATGTATCCGAATGCTGCTTATCTCCAGAACGGGTGGACGATTTAAAAGGGACTTTTACGGGCAGATAGATGGTTTTATAAGAAGTAACTTAGGCTACTTTTATTTTGGTAAAAGAATTAGGGTTCCGCCACAGAATACATAATAGTTCCGCGCAAAATATACAAATATGTACACGCGAGCGAATCCGCACTTATATCAGCTAGTATTTTAACATCAATATATATTATTATTTTTCATTGTTAGGGTTGCGATATGTCAATGCGATGCACATTGCACATTATGATATGTTAGCTGACACCGATAAAAGAGGTGTTAAGTCTTCTGTTGTTGTATGTTCAGTGGTACGGCGGTTTCTCTGACATCGCGGACCAACATTAACTCAACATAAGCAGAAAACGATGAACAGTCCTATGCATTATATTGATGTTTTCTTAATTCGGGGAACAATTTAAACTATCGCACACTGCACACTGCACACTATTAAACATTATAATTAATTACAAAATCCACACTCTAAATGTATTTTTCACCTATTTTTGCGATAAGTGGTTAACATTAAGTTTACAATAAATAAAAAAAACCGGGCCCGCAGAGGTAGATTTCGTGTTTTTAAAATTTTTGTTGAAAATTTGCCCCATCCCTATCCCCTTTGGGGGAATATCCCCCATTCACGAACTTAACCTTCATTTTTGCCCTGTTGTTTGGTCGTTCAAGTTTGAAAGCAATCGGTGCATAATTGCGACCTCTATAGTGCCAGTAAAATTGAGGTACATATATATATGTAAACTTTTTAACTAGCGGTTGTTTTGGGGTCTAGGGATCATAACTAGACCTCCTGTGAAAAAAATTTTGGAAAACTCTACAACTGGTACCAAACCAATAGGTAGACTTTTCTTCGAAATCTACCTAAAAGGGTTGAAATATTTAATTAACAATCCCAAATACTCACCAAAAAGAAATTCCTAGGTCGGCAGTGCCATCAGAAGACCATGTGTTAGCTAGATCTTCATCTGACATTACATTGTGCTGCAGTCTTAGGAAGTATTCTGTCAGCCATACGGTTATGGCACCAAGGCTGAACAGAACTGAAATATAGAAAAGTAAAATTTAAGTAAAATATTTGTAATGAGATGAAATACTTTAGTTATTGGTTGTAAGTTGCTAATATCTTGCTTCATCTGAGAAATAAATTCAAAAAGGTATTAAATGTATGTATGTTTGTGTAAACTAAAAGGCTTTCCTTTTTCTTCCTTTCTTTCAAATGCTTAATGATTGTATGTGGAAGAACTGGAGCTATTTTCTTAAATACTCAGCAAAGTTTTTCTGTAGTGTGTTTAGCAGCAGGAGTAGCAGGGAAACAAAAACACTGACATGAGTTTTTAGAGAACATGGTTTACCTATCTCAGCTTTACCAACGGAATATCTGTGGAGTTAAAAGGATTTTATGCCATCGATGGTTATACGTTGTTTTATAGATAACTAGCAACCCGCCCGGCTTCGCACGGGTACAAATTATACACCTAAACCTTCCTCATAAATCACTCTGTCTATTAGTGTAAACCGCATGAAAATCCGTTCAGTAGTTTTTCAGTTTATCGCGAACAGACAGACAGACAGACGCGGCGGGAGACCATGTTTTATAATATGTAGTGATGATGTGGTGATAGCTGAGCTAAATTCATCATACTAGAAATGACTTACCAGATAAAGAATTGCTGACGAGTAAAGGCCGGGGCGAGCATCTTGCTCTCGCCGCAGAACCTAGCGCTGCCAGGATGCAAGCACCTCCCGCGGATACTAGTGACGCGACTAGTAACCCGGCAGTGCCGCACCATGCCCATCGTCGCGCCGGATGGGCGCCCGCTTTTACTGGAATTTATACATTCAAATTATTATTTTTTACTAGCAACGTGGGTCACACATTACTGATATTCTTGTGAGCCCCTCCAGCTAAGCTAAATGCTTGTATTAGGAGTGCGTTCGCGTCGGTAGTGCACTGGGTGGGGTTCGAACGAGCAACCACTTGATCGCAAGTCCGACGCCTTAGATTACAACGCCTACTCTGTTTTTTGCCAGTCTTATATAGCTAAACGAATGATGTGAAACTCTAACTCTAATTATTTATTAATTATATATTAAGTATGAATTTATCCTTATTATTCATGTATAGTTTAGAAAAACTCTTGAGATTTCTATCAATAAATAAATATAATTTATGTACTAAATAACCGTTAGATTTATTTTGCGTAATACCACGTCACGTTACTTCTACAGAAATGGAGTGAATTCCGTAGACTAATTGATTACTTTACTTGTCTTCGTTCTATATGGCTATTAGTTAGGATTTTAGTCATAAAGGCACAACTAAACTGTCTAATAAAACAACCGGCTCTTTAAACTGAACTTATTTTTCTAACCTAACCTGTCCCACCTCCCCAAATCCTTCCACACACCTTGACACATCACACACACAGCCGTCTGATCCCAAACCAGTCCAGTCCACTCCGCATTGTAGGAATAAAACCACAAGTACACAGGGGGGTTCGACTAATCAAGACAAAATTCAGTGGGCTGCCACTCGCAGGACGCACGTTAGTTTGACGCTCAATCACGCGCGCTGCGTCGCGTCATCCGTTCGTATCTAGACTGTCGAGTTATTACCTAGATTAGGTTTATTTGTTCACAGAAATAGAGTTATAGGCATATAACTTACTGGTAATAAAATATTCAGAATCATTTATTCTTTAAAAAAAGACAAGCCTAACGTCGCGGCATCGTCAGAACAGATAAGAGTTACGCGATAAAAAGAGAGGCAACTTCTAGGTGAATATAACTGTAGCAAATTAATAATAATAATAATAACTTTACACATCTCACACACGGCCGTCTGATCCCAAACTAGGCAGAGCCTGTACTATGGTAACCAGACTGCTGATAAATATACTTATATATTTCTAAATACATACATATTGGTCCCAATTCTGTTACTTCAATCGCTAAATTGAAATTCACTAAATTTTCTTCATATAAGATGTAAACCTTGTACACTTCAAAACAAGGTCTTATTTCAAATTGAAACAAGTAGGTAACATATGTCGCTAACGAAATAAGCTATTTATTTGTCGACTTAAGTCTGATACGCTTAAATAAACTTTAATACCGCGTAGCGAGAGCCGCTATCCGTTGAATGCCATCTCTTTTGCTCTGTGTTTTTAGTAAGCGTCTTCGTAGGTGTCGATTAAAATAACGTCATCATAGTTCATTTTGAACAAGTTTTTATACAACAATTATACAGCATTTGAATAAATGGAGACTCTCGCTGCGTGGAAATAAAGTTGAGTATACGTTGACAGGTTTTAGTGGAATTTAGTGGCGCTGAGAAATAGATGCCAGTAACAAATAGACCTTATTACGAAGAACACAAGGTTGATTTCATATGAAGAAATTAAGTCAGGTTTTAGTTTAGTCGAGTGTAAAATAGATTCGGCACCATTGTAGATAAATTACACCCAGACACAGAAACAATGATCGTGTTCATTACACAATTATTTGAGCTGGGTAGAATTGGTACAAAGCATGTTGACACTCGCAGATTATTTCCGCCCACCCAACGATAACTGAACTAGAACCAAGCCTTATATTTAAGGCGATTAATAGGATCGTCAGAGCTACAAAGGAAGGATAGGGTTGCTCCACAGGAGAGGATAGTGAGCTACTTGTGTAGGTTGCGAATATAGGCACCCGCAACTGCTTAAACTGAGACAAGCTGTTCATTTCTAGGCCAACTTTGCTTGTAAAAAAAAAAATGCATTATTTTACACGGTTGTCGCTTGACCACATCAGTTGCGCAAGAGCACCGAGCTCTCAATAGATTACAAAACGTCAAACACTTGATGTTATCTCACGATTGAAGCAACATCTGGTCCCGTTCAGATGGTCTAGTTATTAAAGAGGTGGTTTAAACAAAGAGTTTAAAAAATATTCTGATGTCACAAGCGCATATATTTATCAGATTAAAGAGTTTTGTTGTTTGAATTGTTACACAAGGCTGCGTTTAACTAACTGGCACCAGAAGTATCGTATCGTTTTCATAATTTTCTGATGATATTTTTATGAATAAAATGTTTGACCGAAAAAATTTACGAACTGAATACTAATAGATGTGATTCTGTAAATCAATTCAATCTACAGTTTATTCATGTCACTGGAAAATGTTCATAATTACTACGGATTTTTACGAATTCGATCGAATGTTATACCTTCATTGTTAATTTTTTTTTGTTTTACATATTATTGGTTAAGCTTAGATTAAGTTAAGATCTAAAGATAGGAAGCCGAGAAATATTGAAAATATAAAAATCGAAAAGACAAAAATCGCCATCGATTATATATATCGCCAACCGATTTCGATAAATATAATCCTACTAATATTACAAGCGTAAAAGTTTGTGAGGATGTATGGATGTTTGTTTCTCTTTCACGCAAAAACTACTAAACCGATTGCTACGAAACTTGGTATGTAGATAGCTGGACACCTGGATTAACACATAGGCTACTTTTTTCCAGATATTCATTCGGCATCAGGACTTACCGAGGTTGAAACTGCGCAGCTAGTAAATTAATATTTTTATTGGATTAGAGTAGAATTCCTTCGCAAGGAAAAAATAGCAAATGAGCATGTTATGTGTGTATGGTATGTTTTTTTCCGTTTATTTTTATTCTAATCTAAGTCTGGGCCGATAACAATTGTAACCTTATCTTTATTGCATTTGTACTACAGGTACCTTACTTATATTTAATTATTTTTAACCAACTTCAAAAAAAGGAGGAGATTTTATGTTCGATTCTATGTTCACCGATATTTCCGTCATCTATGGACCGATTTTAAAAATTGTTTTTTACGTAAAATCTACACCACATTATAAACTGACATACATATTATTATATAATTAGGCATAGTTCATGATAGGCGGTGCCAATATAATAGAATTTAAAGTAAGTACTATTTTAGGATTAAAAGATTAATGACAGTAAAAATACTTAATTTCCTTTTCTCTGACCCATTTAGACTAAGCTAGGCAAAATTCAACAACTCCAGAAAATGTGTAAAAATATTACTTACTGCTAAAAGGATGATTCCTCCACCCGTATCCCAAGTTCAGGTCTTTCTGGCCTTCAAATAAACCGAAGCTAATCCTGCCCTCAGATTCAAGTGACTTTGAAGTCCTTCGCGCTCTCGCATCAATCCAGTGTGTTGTCCCCAATGACGCAACAATTAAAGCAATACACAAACACGAACCGAAAAAAGTTGCAAAAACCATAGACCGCTTGAACAAATTTAACTTCATTTTGATTTTTTTCAAACACAGATTCAAACCACTTTCACTCACTAAGAAGTTCACTGCTCGACCGCTAGATGGCCTTATGTCACATATTTCATTACTGGTTTTAATTGGTGTTTTTATGATGTTTTCTAACCATTCAATTTGTGGGATTTACTTCGTGATACATTCATTGTTAGAAGCATAAGGCCGTTGTGTTTATGATTAGTTTTCCTCAGGCGATCTTCGCACGCTGAGAAGAAAATCTAAAACAAAAAAAAGAAAAATTACAATACAAAAGTCAGGAGACCGTTTCAAACTACCTACTTGTTAAGTGCGTTTAAACACTGACTGCTGAGTTCAGTGATTATGTAAGCAATATAAGGATACAGTTGTTAAATGTGTTTCTCTTTAAGTGATTAAGAGATTGTCTGATTATGTTATTGATAAGTAAAAGTTGTAATGAAGTGGATACTATCAAAATATCTTTAGAAAGCACTTCACTAAATGTTGGAAACATAAAATATAGAGCCTTGTTATGATATAATTAATGATGAATCAATTGCCGCTCACTTTCTTTAAATCAATTTGTGAATTACATTACAAAACTTTTAAAAATGTAAAACGGTTTTTTTTTATTTATCAAAGGCTGTTTAATGCTTGTTGTAGGAGAGGGTTCATTAGCGGCTTCGGTACGACTATGAATCGGCGATATCAAATTTAAAAATGTTTAAAATCGAGTTTATTAATATAGAAATTTCGGCTAATCCTCTCCCACCGATTAGTTGGTATTTAAGTGGTAAAAAAATTCGTCTGTGATGATGACAGCAATTATGATAAAACGGCATCACACGATACAATTTTACTACCTGATCAGAGTTGTGATTGAATTAGCTTATGAACAGATTTCGCGTCTACACGTAACAACTAAATCGCCAATTTTCATTTGATTTTATTTTCTGTGCTAGACGGACGTTTGTAATTTTTTTGTTTTGAAGAAATGCTACCTGTATTAATCTTTTTTAATTTTTTTTTTTATCGTGTGGAAACCCCCTCGGGTCATCATTCCACTGGGGCTGCCAGTGAAGTGGTATGTCGGAATCGAACCGACTAAAACCACACGGTGTTCCGTCATAAATAAGTCTATTGCCAGGGACTCGGGTATATCCTAGGAAGGAAGTCCTCGAGAACCCTGGCAGACCTTGGCCGCCTATAAAACAAAAGGCAGCCACGCCCTTGCGAGCGGGGGGCCTTGCCCTTCTTCCAGTGCAGAGAGGCGCGCGCGGAACATGGCGCGCCACCGTCTCAGGCCTGCTTCTGCTAGAGTAACGGGCAGCCTCACCCGTTACCCCCAGGCCAGCGCTCATGGAGGCCGGAGATCGTTCTGCGCTCTCCGGCGCCTGGTGCCTTTCCTTGCGGACGGGAGAGTACTAGCCCTCTCCCGTTCCCTTTCCGCTGCCTCTTTAGCTGAAATCATTTCCTCACAAAAAGAGGCAGCGGATTCCCACGCACTCTCACTTTGGACCATGGACAACCTGTATTGATCTAATAATATAAATCATCTCATAACTATAACCAATGAACTGAAAAACGCCTTAATAATGCGTAAATACACACATTAAATTAAAATAAAAATCAGAACACATCCACTTCGTATACCGCCTGTAGGCAGACTAAATGATAAAATTGGCCGATTTGATGGCCCACACGAACCGATTTGATGTGACGTGAACAAGTTAGGCGGTCCTGACCACGCAATTACCTTGAATTCGACACGAAACGATTCGATCCAAAATCTAGTCAAATTGTGTGTAAAATTGTACCGTGTGGAGGCCGTTTAATATGTATAAGGCTGATATATTTGCCGATCATCATTGTTAAACAAACTAACAACAAGTGCTTCATAGTTATTTACAATAATTAATTATGCATAGAGCAATTTAAGTAACTGTAGAATAAGACAGTTATCAAAAATTTGCATTTAAACTGTACCACAATGCAGGCAAGTTGCCAGTAGTATGGCTTCATACAAATGTCCGAAACGTTGCGGTTAGAAGTGTTCGCAAGATTCAGCATCTGTCAGTTCAGCTCAGCCGGGAAGATAATTTATTTATTTGTTTAACCGTTTCCGTAAGCAAACAAACTTGTATGTAGATAGTACCTAGGCTGGCTTGTTGGCCTAGTGGTTAGTGACCCTGACTGCTATGCTACAGGTCGTGGGTTCGATTCCCACCTGAGTCTGTGTGTTCTTTATGTCCGTCGTTTGTATGTTTGTAAAGTCCCCCGCGACACAGAGTAATTCCTAATGCGGGAGTTGTCTTTTTTTAACAAAACAAAGAAAACAAAACCTACGTCCATCTCGGAAATCAATTCTCGAAGAATTTTGCCCGGTTTTTTACGAAAGACAAGCTTCATTTTGCAGTTCTAACACTTTCTTCACAAATTCAAATTGCTAACTGCAAAATATAACTATTAATCACAAAAAATATCTTGTTATGTGATATAACAACAAATTAACCTGTGAGACCTTGCTTCTTAGCAAATTTCATGATTCTAAGTCAATGGGAAGTACCATATAGTTTTGATTTACCTGGGAAATACTTAGAATCTTGATTTTTTTACAGCTTCAAGAGACCCGAGACATAAGTACTTGGTGTTAATTTCAACTTTATGCCTGCACGGGTCCCTGAGAACAATAGTCTTGACAGACACAACAAAGTGATCCGATAAGGTTTCTTTTTTTGCTTTTAAGGAAAGGAACTAACTAAAAATACAAATTAATGCAATATTCTAGTCTATTTTTCTTTATACGCCCACCAAGCGCCATTCAAGCGTGCGATGCGGCCTGGGCCTTGTGTACATAATATTACATCTGTTTTAGTAAGGCACAGTACGTCCACGTTTTGTTATTCTATCAAGCATAATCCCACAGTTGAGACCTACCGCGTGTGTCAGCTAAGGGTGTGACTGTCCCGTCAGTCCCGAATTCTACCAGCTACCACCAAGTAACATAGCATCATATAGTGGTGCATAGGTTTACATCCAATTTCGCAGAAGCAGTGGTGTCAATTAAGTGAACACGGCATCATTCGATCTTAGTGTCTATACATTTAAAGCAATGAAATATCATCTTCCTACCATTTTCCTAAATTTATTTGAAGTCGGTGATATGTTTTTACCTGATAAAATTAAACTAATACAAAAATAGCAATACTATTTACTTAAATAACGATAACATGACAATGTAATATAGATCATTATTTAATAAAGGCAGTCAGTTTACAGCCCTTTTTAACCGACTGCACAAAGGAGGAGGTTCTCAATTCGTCGGAATCTTTTACTATTTTTTATGTATGTTCACCGATTACTCGAAGACGCCTGAACCAATTTTGAAACTTCTTTTTTAATCCATTTAAATTTTATCGAAATCAGTCGAGCGGTTTCTTAAAAATCAACAAATATCTAAAAACTGTATACGTCGATGATGGGGCATCAGAAGAGTCTCATTGGAGCAGTGCGTTTGGTTGGCCTACCTATATTATATTTAAACAAAATACATCTACTTTCCACTAAAAAGCACATTGAAGTCGGTGAAACTTTTTTTTAAAGATAATTATATTGTGTGGCCTTTTATGCCGTACCATAGGTAATTCTTTCAATGTTGCTACTGAGATGTAGTACTGTTTACTTTCGATCGACTGTGACTACTAACTTCATCATCTTAACACAAATTTTAACTTTGTTTATGTTGTATGCTCTAATAATTTAAGTAACATGTACCGTTTATTAAAAGGCAATGTATTATGCTAAAAGCCTTGCCACCATTACTGTGGTGTTTCATTACCACTGATAGTCAGTTATTCAATGAACGTGCACAAAATTGAACATATCATCATCCTCCTCCGAGCCATTTCCCAACTAAGTTGGGGTCGGCTTTCAATCTAACTACGATACGGCCGAACTTTGATATTTTACGTGAAGCGACTGCCATCAGAGACAAAAATTGAACATATCATTTTATTTACATCTTTATACTTTATAGTGACTGGCCTATTGGTCTAGTGGTTAGTGATCCTGACTGCTGAGCCAGAAGTCGTGGGTTCGATTCCCACCCAGGACAAATATTTCTGTGATGAGCACGATTATTTGTTCTGTGTCTGGGTGTAATTTATCTATAACATGTATGTATTTAGAAATATATAAGTGTGTTTATCAGCAGTCTGGTTACCATAGTGCAGGCTCTGCGTACTTTGGGATTAGACGGCCGTGTGTGAGATGTGTTCAGTTATTAAAAAAAATATATATATCTTTTTTATCGATTTCACCAATCTGTGCTCTTACTATGTACATACATATAACTCTACACTTTACATGCATTATTGATTTATTTTATTTTTAAAAAGACAATTCCCGCATTAGGAATGACTCCTGTGCAGGGGGGACTTTACAAACATACAAACAACGGACACAAAGAACACCCAGACTCGGGTTTGAATCGAACCCACGACCTATGGCGTAGCAGTCAGGGTCACTAACCACTAGCAAACAGGCCAGTCGTTATTATACATTATTATGGATTAGTACCGTTTTCATAACGATAATAAATTGAAGAAATTTATCGCTGCCGTAAACTATAAAAACACACTAGGGGTGCTGACAAGTAGTGATAAAAACCATTATTCTAGAAGAAAGATTGTACGTACTAAAAACACTCCACAGGTAGTATTTGCATGATTAATAGATACATTTTCTATCTATAAGTCAGTCAGTGTGAAATACAAGACATAAAATCGCTAGAGAGAAAGAATATATAAAAAAAAAACTAATTATTGAACAATTAGTTCTTTCTGAAATTTCTATCTGATCACCAACCGAGGTTAATTCATTCATATCGAATAATTTGTAAATTTATCGTATTTATTTAAAGAACGCTAACAGAGCGTATAATACCCATCTATAATCATTATAAAACTAAACTTTCTTATCGAATTGTTTTCACTGATCATAATAATGATAGTAATTCTAACCTCGTCACGTAATTTTAAGTACGCTATTTCGATTTGATGATATTTTTTTAGTTATATAACGCACCACACTTTGAGAAACCTACGAGGGTGCCTCATGCAAATTCGTATTATTTAAATTGCGAGTTATTTTCAACAATTTAATGAGAATAAAATAGTTTTATTTTATGCCCACTACCGAAGATTGCAACTTCTAAATTCAGGGTAGAACTTTCACACAAAATGAGTTAAAGAATTTTGAATATGGAATTAGAAGATTTTTATACCTAAATAATAATGTCAAAGATGCCGTAGGAATATCGGGATAAAAAGTAGCCTATGTGTTAATCCAGGTGTCCAGCTATCGTCATACTAAGTTTCATCGCAATCGATTGAGTTGTTTTTGTGTGAAATAGCAACAAACATCCATAGATTGTCACAAATTTTCACGTATGTACAAATGTTTGTATGTCCGCGATTTTCTTAAAACATAATGGACCAATGTCATTATTGTTTGACTAACGTTTTCTGCATGTTTTCAGGTAGGTTTTAGTATATAATACTTTAGTTATTAGTTAAAGTTAGTAGCAGGTTAAAGTGGGTAAATTTTTTGTCCATTTTTTTATATTTAGAAAGAAAGAAAGAAAAAGGTATTTATTTTGGTGCCAAGACACAAGACAAAAATTAATTATTCTAATAATGTAAGTACTTATATCTATAAAAGTAAATACAAAGCAAAAAAAATTTAGATACAGAAAATATGAATATCAAAGGATATCAAAGGAAACATTAAGTCTGTCATAGTTAACGGTAATAGTTAAATGTAATTAAAAGCTAATTAACAGTGATATTCTGTAGTTTGTTGCTACTCCCCAGTTGCGTAGCTTATATTCAACTTGAAAATCTGCTCTGACAACCGTCTCCTACGTAGAATTATTGGTGCTGAGAAGAGCAAACCCTGTCTTTCATTTAACTTCTACAATCTTCACTATCGCAAACGGAGTCACGGACCGAGCTTATCTTGAACAAATATTTTAGCATTCAAGTTCAATTGATTTGAAAAACAAATCAGACGATCAAGAATTTAACGTTATTTGTATTCAAGGTGAAGAAGACCACCTTGTTGACTTATGTTATGATACGTTAAATAATGTATGAACACTTGTTGAACGAACCGGTCTTGTTTTGCATACATACCCAGAGTGATTTATGTATGATACGAGGGCGGCACTGAAAATTTCGGGAATCAAGGAAGTGACTCAACATTACTATGTATTTAAAAATGTATTTATTGCTTTTCGAAGTATTCTCCGCGAAATTTGACACATTTTTCCATACGATGGAACCAATCATTAAAGCAACCATTCCATTCGGAACTTGGGGTCTCCAAAACGGCCGTTTTGTAGGCGTCCACAGCTTCTTCAGGTGATGAAAATCTCTGACCACGCAATTTATTCTTTATTTTAGGGAAATTATAGAAATCATTAGGGCATAGGTCGGGGCTGTACGTTTTCTTGTTTTAAAAACTCTGTTGTTCTGTGCGCGGTGTGAGAACTCGCATTGTCGTGATGGAGGATGATGCGGCGGTTGCAGTTCTCTTTACGGAGTTCAGAAACGACCTGTGGCAAACAAATGCTAGTGTACCATTCTGCATTAACCGTTCTTTGTCCCTCAAGAGAAATTATCATTTTTTGCAACACTCCGTGAACGAACAATTTTTGTTGGCTTTAACTCATTTTCGAACACCCAAACTCGTGACTGGTTTTTTGTTTCGGGTTCGTACGCGTATATCCAGGATTCGTCACCTGATACGATGTTGTATACAGCATTTGAGGATCCTGCGTGGAATCTTTCGAGGGTTCTGACGCACCAAGTAACGCGAGCCGCTTTTTGCTCTTCACAGAGCGAATGTGGTATCCATCGGGAAAACAATTTTTTTACACCTAATTGTTCATGCAAGATTATTTGTATTTGACTCATGCCAATGTCTAAAGTTGCCTGAATTTCGCGGTATGTCACATGTCGATCTTCCTCAATCAGCTTACGCACAGCATCAACGTTTTCTTGGGTGACTGCAGTTTTTGGACGACCTTGACGTGGATCATCACTGAGCTTGACACGTCCACTTTGAAATTCAGCAAACCAGCGATAAATTGTGGTTTTGGATGGGGCTTCATCACCAAATGCAGAAATCATCCGGTCAACACGCTGTTTTTGTGTTAAACCACTTCGAAAGTCATAATAAATCATCGCTCTTGAATTTTCTCGAGTCAATTCCATTTTCTCAACGACTAAACAAGTTTGACAAAACCTTGTGACAAGACCGAGAATCTTTTTTTAAATAAATAAATGGTATTCGATTTTTAAAACCAAGGAGTTTTCTATTAAAAAGATTGTAATATGACAGAAACAGTGGAAATATTCCATTCCCGATACTTTTAGTGCAGCCCTCGTATCATTTACTAATTGCTTATATTGAAAAAAAAAATGGAAAATATTATGAAGAAACACTGTTCGACAACTCTGAATCCGAATATTCTCAAATGTTCGTGCAGTTTACCAACAGAGCCAGTGGTTTGGACTCCGGCCAGGTATGTGTTAGTGCTCTTCTCCATGAAACTATGCAGAATAATAATAATACTAGAAGGTACGCCGAGGTCAATACCATGAGAAATCCTACTAATATTATAAACGTGAAAGTTTGTGAGGGGCTCGTGGCTAAGTGGTAACTGAGTAGGTTAGCACATTACAAAGTTAAGTAATACTAGCCAGGTCAGTCTAGGATGGGTGACCATTCTTAACACATTGGTCGTCACGTCGGTCCCGGGTGCCATACAAACATCTGTGGCATTCGTTAGGGGTAGTTGGAGCCCTAAAAAGTCCGACAACCTGGTCTAACTACAGAACTTCGATATCGCCTAGTACTTGGGTTGTGGAGGTCTGATGGCTGTCGCTCTACGGTTAGACTGTTAGTTAGACTGAAAGCCGACCTCAACTTAGTTGGGAAAAGGTGCGGCGGATGATGAAAGTTTATGAGGATGTATGGATGTTTGTTACTCTTTCACGCAAAAACTACTGAACCGTTTGCGATGAAACTGAGGATGTAGATAGCTGGAGACCTGGACTAAAACATACTTTATATACCGATATACCCACGGCATCGGGACTTACGTGGGTGAAATTGCGGGTCGCAACTAGTGTTTGATATTGGAATTGAATCGAATGAAAGTGATCGTGTCTTACAATAAAATTAATAAAAAAATAGGTACCTTTTCAAATAATAGGATATTAGTATTGGTGTCTTTACATTTTTTAAATGAAATACAGGCGAAAGTTGAAGACATAATTTCATGGACCTTTAAACCTACGACAAATTTTAATACACTCTCGACTTTACATCAGTCACAAATACATAAAAGACTGACAAATCTAAAACAGAGCTTCGCATATTTCTATCCATACATATATTGCGATTCGATTGCGAGGTCAAAGTAATTAATTAAGATTCGCTTTTTATTGGTGATCCGTAGATAAGAGATCAAATTATTAAGTTATTTCCTTACTCGGCTAAAGTTAACCCAGTGGAACGAATTGATTTATGACGTAAGATGTTGAGCTGTATTTTAGTTTTGTTCTACAGAAATGCTCATCCGCGATACTTGTTACAAATTTGAAATTCAAATTAATCTTTAACTACTGGCACAGCTTCCACACACCTGCCTAGAAATTGGCTTAATTGTGTCGAGTGTTTACTAATTTAGCCTGCAGTTGATTGTGGTTTTAGCAACGAAGTTAAGCCATGTATTCACCATGTTTAGAAATGTCGCGGAGACTCATCGCCCGACTTTCACGAGGTACTCTGAGCTGAGGCATGTGACATTATCGCTCGAGATGTCGCCCGAGGACTTAGTGCTGTATTTTGCGAAACACAAAACAACACGCGTCCTTGTTATTCAAAAGCTGTCGGACGACATTTGGCAAGTCCCGCGACTCGTAGATATCGCAGGCAACTTTGTGGGACACGTATATTTTGTGTCAGGCAAATCGACAAAGTCGCGGGACAGATGTTCTCAAGCGAAAATGAGGCTTAAACTTCAGTAAGCACAAAAGGCTAAATTATAGACAAGACACGGGGAATGTATTCCACAAGCAAGCAGTGTGAACTGTTAAAGTACATCGTGGATCTTTGTAGAATCCATTCATATTCTTCTCTATATCTATAGTCTTTCTCAAGAAATACGCTTCCTAAGCAAGTGTTTTATTTTCAAATCTAACATTAGCATCAATTCTGTGTAAATGAGAGCACAACTTTTCAACAAAAATTCAAAACCGTCTAAATCCAAACCTAAATCCATACATTAAAATCTAGCAATACTTAGTATAGTTATATGAGTCAGTAGTTTTACATAAAATAATTCCACTCTACTTATTGCCGTTCATTCTTCGCATAACGGCTGAGTAATTACGCAAATGGGTACGCGTTAAATGTCGTGAATTAATAAATCCTTTCAACCTTGACAATGCTACGTAACGGACCCACCACGCGTCGTCAGGCATCGCTGACTATAGCATAAGGTCATTGTTGTTATTCAAAAAGTTGTTTTGTATTATGCTGCAAAAAACGTTGTTGAATGTTTAGACCAAAAACACGTAATGACAATTGCGCAAAAGCTTATTTAATTAAGCAATTGTTATGTTAAGGTTGCAGGTTTGTTGTCTGTGATTACGTGCATATTATTTAATCGGTTAATAAACTTTCTTATGTGTAATCGTTTGAATGAATTTTAAGTGTTGCGATAGACAGTAATAGGTACAACTTTAATCTGTTGGGCAAACAAATAAACTTAAACTAATTTGGTAATATTCATAATATGCAGTAGTAAACTGAAAAAGACGTACTCATTTCGAAAGATATTCATTTGCATTTGATCACAGTTATAGTCGACGCAATTTTAGCGTAGGAACAAACAGGTACATTCGATTTTAATGTTTGATATCTTTACTTTTATTTGAGTTATCATCATCTTTCTGCCCTCGTCCCAAATCTATTTAGGGTCAGCGAAATGGGTTTTTTTCTTCCATTCTACTTCTAGCCATATTCTCTTCCATGCCATCTTCACCACCTATTCTTAATGTTTTAAAATCCAAAATCTTCAGATTAAAGATATCATGATTGTTGTATTTGTTTTAAGATGTCTTTGTTATAATTCGAACTACTTAAACATTTTACAAACCCAAAAGCACTTCAAACATCCAGAATAAGTGAGTAAGACTAGCCATGCCATAATTTTAATTACCGACGCCGGACAAAAACTTCAAAAACCCGGGAAACATGTGTGAAATAGCAATTTTTTCCTTTTTTTTTTTTAGTTTATTATTTACATTACTAAATATCATAACCTACTCACAAAAACCTATCTAAGGTTTATCAGTGGTAGGTAAGTCGCCGCTGGTCGTTACACAAGTTACAAACTACTCGTTTAGTTTTACCCTCTCAATTAGATACGTCTTGAAGACAGTGCGGAATGTCTTTACATTTTTAGCACGTAACAATAATTCATCAATAGTTTCTTGCGGTAATGAGTTTAATACATTTGGCAACACATACTGCATAACGCGTTTCCCATATCTATTATTAAATTGCGGTATGTTATACTGTGGCAGATAGCTTAGTGTGCGTAAATGGTCGGGTCGTGAGCATTTCTGCATTGTGTAATTAACTTAATTTTATCAAATATGGAAAGAACTTTACAGTAACGAAATAATCTACTATAATCCTCTTTATGATTTTCTCTTACTTTTATGACACATACACCTCCACAACCCAAGTACTAGGCGATATCGAAGTTCTGTAGTTGTCTGACTTTTTAAGGCTCCAACTACCAGTAACGAATTCCACAGATATTCTTATGTCATCCGGGACCGACGGTTTAACGTGCTCTCCAAGGCACGGAGGGGTCTCAATGTGTTAAGAATGGTCACCCATCCGAAGACTGACCTGGCTAGTATTACTTAACCTTTTAATGTGCTCACCTACTCGGTTACCACTTAGCCCCGAGCCCCTCTATATTAGCTAATATATAATAATAAAACTAGTAAACGTACTTAAACATTCGTTTTCGTAAGACACGGATTCAGGCAACACGATTACGCATAATGACTCAAAATAGCTGTAGGAGAACATGCAAATAATATTTAACGTAAATATATTTACACAACTGATGTCTGTTTGATTAATACAAAGAATCTAGTGTCACGCATAATGATTAGTCATAGGTTAGATAGTTACTTAGTGTTAACAGGATTGCGGATCGGTACAGTCAGCCACATTAATAAAACGTCTAAAACCTTCCGAGACAGAAATGGCATTGAACGAAACACATACCTGTAAATTTCGATTTACCAGGTGAAGGAAAGACGGAATGGACATGAATTCAAGCTATTAATGTGTACGCCTGATTTCAGCTCGATTTCCAAATGGGCCAGTACCTCTACTAATCAGAAGACTGTATTTAGACAGCATTACTAGGGTACTGCTACTTGTAAAAAAAGGAAAATGTTAAGACACAAATTAGTTAACAAGTGCACGGCAATGGCAAACCGTACCTATTCCTATAAGTAGGGCTGCCATCCGTCCGGGTTTCCCCGGATTTGTCCTAGTTTAGAGGGCGTCCGGGGAGCGTCCAGACGGGGTTTTCAAAAAGTGTCCGGGGAAATAAGTGTTAGATGAATCGTTAACATGCTATTTAAGTTAATGAAAAATGTAAATGGAATGAAATGGAAACAAAAATTTGGGTGTCCGAAAAAAAATTGCGATTTCACACATTTGTCCGTGGTTTTTGAAGTATTGTCCGGTAATTAAAGTGATGGCAGGCATGCCTATAAGCACTCGCAATGTCAGGGGAATCACTGACCACTAGGAGGCGTCCGGATGTCTTAATAAAAGCTGTCCCCCGGATCCCGCATATTTTAAGAGCAGTTGGTTTAAGTCGTTTCGATTCCGACACGTTGCCCCACCGAAAACCCTGGTAGGGTTACGGCCCGAGGGGGTTTCCACACGCACAAAAAAAGCGTATCACCAACGGGTTGCCAATACCAGCAGCTTTAATACTGCTAGGATGGCTAGCATACCACAGTATTTCGTATATTGCTTTTCCGATCTAGTGTCTTCTAATTTGAGCAAAAATAATAATAATAATAATAATAATAATAATAATAATAATAACTCCACACATCTCACACACGGCCGTCTGATCCCAAACTAGGCAGAGCCTGTACTATGGCAACCAGACTGCTGATAAACATACTTATATATTTCTAAATACATACATATTATAGATAAATTACACCCAGACACAGAACAAATTATCGTGCTCATCACACAATTATTTGTCCTGGATGGGAATCGAACCCACGACCTTTGGTTTAGCAGTCAGGGTCACTAACCACTAGACCAACAGGCCAGCCAAAAATGTCAAAGAAGTAAAGACAAAATAGCTTTACACAAATTTTTATTTTTCAACGAATGCACGGACTTAATATTAAATAAAAACAGAAACTTTCTGATAGTAGACTAGCAACATTTCACCAAACTTGGAAATCGAGTCCAACTAACTAGGCAGTGAGTGACTCGATGTTTCGAAATGAAATCCAACGTCTTAGAACTTGTTCAGACTCCAATAAATCTGTTCCAGATATCAACATTTTCGAAACAATACCTATTGACGTATTGATACATCGACTTCTCTAACTTCATGCTCTTACGTAAGCCCAAAACCTCCGCCAATTGCATTGTCCGTAACACAATCATATTAAAAACTAATACTATTGTTCGTTCTATGGCGATCCTGGCCTTGGTTAACCAATTAGTTGAAGTATGGAATCTCCATCGACTCCCATGTAGTAATCGAAGTAAACGACCAGAACTAAGATAGCAAAACAAATTTAGTTACTTGTAAGTTGCGAACATTTTGGACTAAAAAATGGAAGCTTAAATTGATTCGTAATGGAGTTAGATTGAATTGTTACCTGCTGGGTTCTTCAATAAGAGCGATTAACTCTGTTTCTTTTATTTAAAAATATATTTGATACCTGTAACTAGCTAATGTTATGTACACCGTAAGTGTCATACATTTCAGACCGAATACTCTCTATACTAATATTATAAAGCTGAAGAGTTTGTTTGTCTGTTTGGTTGAACGCGCATTCAAAACAATGTGACGTTCCCGAGGGAAAGACTGACTGAGAAAATCTACATCAGTGCAAGAGAAACCGGGGAAAAAGTTAGTAATAAATAAATTCAAAGAAATAACCAACCGCTAGTAAACTAAAAGGTTTTGTTAACTTATATACGCAGGATAGTATAGATTAACTGCCAAATAACTTACGATTTTTTGAGAGTAGTTAAAAAAATCACACACGACCGTCTGATCCCAAACTAGGCAGAGCCTGTGCTATGGTAACCAAACTGCTGATAAACATAATAATAACTTCACACATCTCACACACGGCTGTCTGATCCCAGACTAGACAGAGCCTGTACTATGGTAACCAGACTGCTGATAAATATATTTATATATTTCTTAATACATACATATTATAAATAAATTACACCCAGACACAGAACAAATTACTGTGCTCATCACACAATTATTTGTCCTGGGTGGGAATGGAACCCACGACCTCACGACTACAACAGGCCAGTCAAATATAAAAAGATATCATAATAAAGTATTAAATCTTAAGCACACAAGCTTTAAAGAAAAAAAAATAAACTAACATGAATGTTTTTTTTTATATTATAGGGGGCAAACGAGCAAACGGGTCACCTGATGGTAAGTGACTACCGTCGCCCATGGACACCTGCAACTCAAGATGTTTAAAATAATTACCGCCTATTATACAAATTGATTTAATTTGCATGTTAACATGTAACCGAGAAACTATTAAATTTAAATCGAGGTCTTGTGAAATGTCAACTGTACTCATAAGAACAGCTAAAATTACACTGCGACTCGATGTTCCCAGCATCGCTTACATCGCGGAAGTGTGATACAGTTTCCTTATAAAGATATGAGAGAGCAGGGTGCAGTTTCCATAACTGGGTCTCACCAATATCTGTCATCTGATATAGAAGCTGACGGTAGCACAATTTCTAAGGTGAAGATGCTGAGTTCTCGAATCTCACAGTAAATCATCACCACGCGAAGTCGCTTCCTTTCCAATTAACACAATTATCTAAATTTACCTTAATTGGAAAGTTTAACGAAAAACCGATGCTGTTTTAAGCGTGAGTCGCTTGCATGCTATGCTTGTACTTAGAAAGGACTAATTCAACTGAATTCTAAGCTCATTCCACTTGTAGTACAAAAAAAAACTAAACTTGTCTACTTTACAAACCTCTTTGAAAAAAAGTTTTTAGGGTTCCGTTCCTCAAAAGGAAAAAAAACCATATAGGATCCCTTTGTTGTCCGTCTGTCTGTTTGTCAAGACTTTTTTTGAAAAACCCGTAAAAGAATCAAGTTGAAATTAATATCAAATACTTATGTCTGCGTTTCCCTTGAAGCTGTAAAAAGCCGCCTGTAAAAGTCAACGCAATCAAAAAATATGGCCATTTAAGCCTTAAATTTGACTAACCTTGGATATTTCGCAGGTGAATCAAAAACTATAGGGAAGATTCTTCCCATTGGCCTAGAATCGTGTATCTATAGAAGAAAAAGAAAAATTATGTAAGAAGTAACGTCTCACGACACAATTAAAGACAAGTCGTTAATTTGTAGATATATCACAAAAAAATAGTTTTTTATGATTACAAACTTATATTTTGCGGTTGGAAAGTTGACTTTGTCGTACATCGATGTATGGGAAAGTAATTTTAGAACCGAAAATTTAGTTTGTCTGTCAGGAATGACGGGTAAAATCTTCGTTGATTGATTCCCGAGATGGACTTACTATCTACATACAAGTTTGTTTGCTTGCGCACTTGTCCGGTTTTTTGTTTTTAAAGAGAGACTAATAATAATTTAACTAAGGCGACACAAGGAAATTGTATAAAAAATCTGTTGTATATTTGACGATAAACAGAATTCGTTTAAGTAGGCAACTTGCTTGTAATACAACAACAACAACTTGTAGATAATATATTATGTTAATATTGAAAAATAAGTACATTCCAAGAGAATAAAACAATATATACAACAACTGTTTATACCAAGGATTAAAATTTGTAAATATCATCCATAAAATCTAAATTATATACTTACTATAAGTCTACTAGATAAATCTACTAAAATAGTAGACAATATTTATGGAATGAAGATCGCCTGGTGGTTTAATTGTGGAGATAACTCATTTTTGATTTATTTCATTTGCCAGAATAACTTGAGCTGTCACTGTATAGACTTACGTACGTCAATACCATGACAGGTCAAAATACCTTAACTTGATATTACGGTTTTCACGATATTTTTTTTATTTGTACCACATATTGTTAAAAAATTGTAGCTGTCTGCATTTCTTCCTAAAAATGCGTACAACGATATTTCTCTTCACGTGTCAGAATCTGGAGGCACAAATACTTTCGAGAGTAAAAATTATTTGGGAACAGACTCCTAATGTTTTTCATTACAATAATTTTAATTCAAATAGTTTTGTTTAACTCTAACGGAGGGGTCTCAATGTGTTAAGAATGGTCACCCATCCGAAGACTGACCTGGCTAGTATTACCTAACCTTGTAATGTACTCACCTACTCGGTTACCACTTAGCCCCGAGCCCCTCTAAATTGGCTAATATATAATAATAAAACTAGTAAACGTAATTAAACATTCGTTTTCGTGAGACACGGATTCAGGCAACACGATTACGCATAATGACTCAAAATAGCTGTAGGAGAACATGCAAATAATATTTAACGTAAATATATTTTAAAGTTATTCACAATCATTAGTCCATTTTTTTAAAACCTGAGGTAACTTTAAACTTCAACATTTGTTATGCAGCGAGCCTGCAGTCAATAAATATAAACTGAGAAATATAATGACACTAGCAGCGCCCAGCGGTTTCACCCGCGTAAGTCCCGATACCATGGTAATATCGGGATGAAAAGGTCCAGGTCTTAAGCTATCTAAATACCAAGTTTCAACAAGAAAGAGTAACAAACATCAATACATACATACATCCATACATGCTCAAAAACTTTCACGTTTATAATATTAGTAGGATATCAAGAGAGATTCAGCGAAGTGACTTTCTATGAAGAAAGAAGCTCTGTTTTGCAATATGAGTGGAGCAAGCATTGCTTTGTAAGGTTGACACTTGTATAATGTTGTTCAGAAGCACCCGCTCTCAAGTGTGATCCGTCTGTATCTCTACCCCTAATTAGGGAAGCCTAAGTAGATATGCCTTGCAAAGAGAGCAATGGAATAGCGATAAGAACAGGGCTGTGTCCGTCGAACAGCACGCCACGCGGTCTATACAGATCAATCGCGGATCATGCCGGCATTATCTTAACAGGAACTGAAGTAAAAGCTTTCAGTATACTAATCTATAAAGTAACCTATCCTCAAATATCAAAACTCAATTTTAAAAAAACTAGACAGCAATCATTTGCTACGGGTACTAGTCAGGCCATTGTATCATCAAAACTAAATTTCATAACCGGTGACCTCCACATTCACAGTTTATCAGACAATGGTGCCGATTCTATTGTACACTCGACTAAACTAAAACCTGACTTAATTTCTTCATATGAAATCAACCTCGTGTTCTTCGTAATAACGTCTATTTGTTACTGGCATCTATTTCACTAAAACCTGTCAACGTATACTCAACTTTATTTCTACGCAGCGAGAGTCCCCATTTATTCAAATGTTGTATAATTGCCGTACAAAAACTTGTTCAAAACTAACGAAGATGACGTTATTTTAATCGACACCTACGAAGACGCTTACTAAAAATACAGAGCAAAAGAGATGGCATTCAACGGATAGCGGCTCTCGCTACGTGGTATTAAAGTTTATTTAAGCGTATCAGACTTTAGTCGACAAATAAATTGCTTATTTCGATAGCGAGATATGTTACCTACTTGTTTCAAATTGAAATAAGACCTGGTTTGGAAGTGTACAAGGTTTACATCTTATATGAAGAACATTTAGTGAATTTTAATTTAGCGAGTGAAGTAACAGAATTAGGACCAATACGTCGTGTATTTGCCACAGCGACAATATTACCAGCCATTGTAAATTTTCAAGTATGATGTGGATGTTACTGCAGACCGCGTGTGGTCTTTCATCTCGACTGTCAAGTTTATAAATACAACTGAATTTTTTTGATGTTCCATTTTTAAATTTTATAATTCCTCAATGACAGTGGTAAATTACTTTTGACGATGTTAAAATGTTGGTAGTGACAATTTTAAGGTTCACTAAACGTTTTTTTTATCGACTTCGAAATATTAAGGTTTTAATTCGATTTGTTTTTATATAAGCGATTTCCCCAGTTTGTGTACCGACCGATTGGTCCCCAGGTAGTCGAAAAATGACCTGCACTGAAATACCTAAGGATTCTTTTTAGTGGCATAGGTTAGACGCATTGAACATACGGTTATTAAAAGACGTATTTCATAGCAAGTTCAATTATTTTTTCACTAGCGGCCCGCTCCGGCTTCGCACGGGTATAAAATATATAGCCTATGTCATTCACTGAAAAAATGATTAAAAGCGATCCAGTAGTTATGTAATTATTTACGACGTCACATTAAAAACCTCAAAAATAACAGTATTTCTCCACTATACAATGGAGGTTATTGTACATATAAACCTTCCTCTTCAATCACTCTATCTATTAAAAAAAAACCGCATCAAAATCCGTTGCGTAGTTTTAAAGATTTAAGCATACATAGGGATATAGGGACAGAGAAAGCGACTTTGTTTTATACTATGTAGTGATGTTGTTCGTTGCAGTAGATAATGTTGTTTTCAAATTAATGTTTAAAAAACCTTAAAACTTGGAAACTATTTACTAATAAATAATAAGCAGGGAAAAAGAAAATAGATGAGCATTTTCATAAGAAAGCCGATAACTTTTGTTATGAATCTTGTAAAGACTAAGTAAACACGCAATTTTCCGAATTTTCACCTAGTTATATGTATGTGCCAATAACATAGTTGAACTAAGAACTTGGGGTTTTTATAAAAGCTTTGAATCATAAATCCAGAAAGGAAGTTGGAATTCTGTATGGAACTATGGAGTCTTCATTACTGATATACAGACAACAAACCTAGAAAAGACGCAGACAAAATCAAAATAACAAAAAAATATCAGTTCTAGTTTTGACCATAGTATAAAACTTTGCTGGAATCGCTAATTACATTCGCGTTAAGTTTTAATGCAGATAATGAACTTGGAATCACACAACGTTTGAATAAAAATAGCGATGGACCATTGGCGTTGTGTGTTATGTTACGCGATTCATGCATGCATGCATGCATAATATTTGTTCGACGAATTCTGACTACGTCCACAGTGACTTGATTCCTATAATCCATTGCTGGACTCAACTGACCGAGCTGCACACAGTCCACATTGCATTAAATAAACAAAAAAAAAATCTCCTGAGTGAGCACCCCAGACGTTATCCATTCAAAATCAATTAAATCCAAAGCGCTATACAGTTGAAGGATTACTTAGCAGGACAGCATATAGGGAATGATTCTGGTTACGCTTATAATTAAGAAACTAAGTAGATATACCTTGCAAAGAGAGCAATGGAATTGCGATAAGAACAGGACTGTGTCTGTCGAACAGCACGCCACGCGGTCTATACGTACGGCCTTGGCCCCTTCCTACGTAGTCGTCTCGGTCCGAGTTATCATCCTAGTTCCTAGTGAAGAAAATTTACGTTATCTGATAGATAAGACTATGCAGTCTTCTTCGCTATCATCCCATTAGGTACGCTTTGCAGTCAAGGTACTTTTCACCAATTCATCTGCGTTCATCAATTTTTATACTTTCCAACTTTCTAATAACAAAAAGCTTTGGATAATTAAACGTAATAAGGCATAGCAAGCATTGCCGCCTACGCACCGTTCAGTGAAACTAAATAAACACGATAAACTTACAAATAGTTTCCATTTTACTACTTCTTGTATTCACGTAATGCATTTGGGACTATTGTGGTCCCTAGAACGAAAAATCTGTTTAATTAAAAACCTACAGGGTTTGCAAATACTTTGCGTAACAGCTGGGTGCAGAAGGAAGGTACTGCCACTCAGGCAGTTTACATTTTACCCAAAATCTGCTATGCTATACTTCTTTTTATTTAAAAGCGTCCATATCTATAAACCTTGTCTTCTAAATCTGTCTTAAAAGGTACAGAGTTACTCCATGGCAGCAGTTTACGTTTAGTTACAAACAACGATCGAAGAGAACTCGATACTTGGTCACTTCACAAGAACCACAATATCCTCACCACTCTAATTAGGAGCCTTACATAATTTCCCTTACTATAAGCAAATTCAAGTTTACATAACCTTTATATTACACTTCATTTCCTACCATCAATTACTTAACGATTTTCTTACTTTCCTTAAAACTGTACTTCCTCGGATTCAATACAACCAGACCTCTTTTGTCGCCAATCGGTCATGCTTTGGCTCAAGTTATTGTATAAGCGGTTAAAAGCGGTTATGTCTGGTTAATTATGCACAGTGAGTTAACAGTCTTGTTTCAGTAGTTAACCATCGGTTTACGGTTAACGATGAAGTAATTTTACTTGTACTTTGATATTGTTAGATTGTTTTCAATTTGATTCAAAGACGATTAGGTATGGCTTGTTAGTTTTGTAATAGGTTTGTGGATTCTAGATGGTAGGTACAGAGATTTAGAGTGAGGCTAACCTTGTGTAATGATTGATTTCCGGAAATATGATCATGAGCACCTGCAACTCAAGAGTCACAGTGCGTTGCCGAACTTTAAGGTGGGAGTAGGGGAAGCGCGGAATAAGGGACGAGGAGGGGAGAGAGGGAGACGGAAGGGCCTCCGGTAACTTCACTCACTCGGCGAAAAGCAATGCAATCATTGCAAAATTTTTGTACTTGCATGAATGTCTATTTGCATTGTTTTTTTTAAGTGTCTTAGTATGTTTATATCCGTGTTGCAGAACGCATAGTGACAGCTATACTTAGTATTGATGTAGAAAGCGCTGTGTAATATGCGTCTGAAAATAATTATTATTTTGCATCGATTTAAATGTACTACGTACTAGATATGGCGTTTGGAACACTACATTTGTCGAACATAGTTGTGGTTCCGGAGCTACAACAAGCTCATTCGCACTTCGACTGTGGTTCAGTGTACACTGGCGCATGTGTAGCTAGCAGCGAGCGTTTCGTATTTGTTAGGAAACGAAAAAATATACTTGCGAGGTTTTTTTTCATCATTATATTACATTTGGGTAAATAAAAACAAAAATGAGTACTCATTATAACATGATTTTGTAGCAGATTGCAGTAAAATAAGAGAAAAATTAAAATTGTTAGTAGCCATGTGCATGTTTTTCGCCATTAAAAAAATTGCTCTGTCTCACTTCTATCAATGAATAGCACCTCGCGTTGTCTCTCTTTCACTTAGGAAGAACTGTAAGCAGGAACTAATAATCATAGATTAAAACGTTGCAGAACAGAAATTCGGCGTTGTTCACCTAGAAGTGCTGCCGATGGTGGCGTATGTGTTGGGTCATTCGGCTCTCTTTAATATGGTTGAGGTGGACGATGGCTGGCGCGTGCGTCGTGCTCGTGATTGAATGCCTTTGGTCGGAGCTGGTCATCTCGGAACCGCTATTACTTACGTATAGTAGTAATTTGCGCGACTGATTATATTTTTAAAATTATACGTTACATTGTCTTCACATTTCATTTGCGCTTATAAGCAATGTAACCAGAGATTTGAAAAAAAAAAAGTGTTGAAAAAGAGTGTCCTTGGAGTTTCTCGCCTGTTTTTCTCCACAGAATCTACTTATTGGAACAGGCGACTAGCTGCACGACTGACTTAGTCTGACTGACTACTTGACTACTGATAATTCAAAAATACCTATGATTGGTTCAATTGAAATAAATGATTTGATTTAATGTGTAACATTACATTAGTAAAGACCAGTCACAGTTAAACACTTATTTATTTATTGTCGTTTTTTTTAAGTTTTAAATTAATAAACAAATTCAATATCCTTTTTGTTTATTTTAACACGATTTCTTATTTCTTATTCTTAAATATCCGTTCTGTTTTTTAATCTAGTCTATAGGAGCTCAACCAGCATAGATTCGATGAACGAAACGCATAAGCGCCATGAAAATCACGGCGTTTGCGATCTTTTGATCGTGAAAAATTTCACGCTCCACTGCGCTGCAGCGCTGCTCATTCCTAGTGTTTGGTTAGACAAATGATGATTGTTTCAGCGCTTTAGCGTCGATTCGTTTTAAGTTTTAACAAAACCGAACAAAATTTCTTTATGTGATAGCAACTCTTTATATTTATCTCAATGTTATTTTGATTCTATCTTTAATAACATCACTAAATATTATAAAACAAAGTCCCCCGCCGCGTCTGTTTGTCTGTTCGCGATAAACTAAATAACTACTGAACGAATTTGCATGCGGTTTTCACCAATAAACAGAGTGATTCATGAAGAAGGTTTAGGTGTATAAATTGATTGAAATATGATGATGATTGTTGAAGATGTCTCTACTACCCGTGCGAAGCCGGGGCGGGTTGCTAGTATAACATTAAACAAAAAACATAATAAAAATCATAAAAATAAGGATGTTGTATAATTTTTGGCAGGATGTGGTCTCTTGTAATTAAGGAAGCGCATTAACTCGTTGTTTTTGTAAACCAGGTGTATTCCTTGTTGAAGATTCCAATAAATATAAATAAATAATAGTAAAATCGCAGATTAATGGCAAAAATAAAATGCATAGTTGCAAACCGGTTTTTACTACAACTTATTAAGTTAGAAGCGTAAGAGTTCTGGAATTTTAATGAGCAGTTTGAACCTTATTATCTATTAGAAAGCAGAGGTAAAATTTTCTAAATCATTGCACCGACCATCATAATTTGTTTAATGTTCGAGTTGCAATAAAAGCAAGAGTTTTGAGATACCAACGGCAAATTGTCGGTTTTACGGTTATAAATTTCAAGTTCTTTATCTTATGTACAACAATATCATTATAATAACTGTTTTCACCGTCGTCGTCACTCTACAATAGATTTTTTTCTGACAATGATAAACTAAGATGAGATTATCGTGTCAATTTTTTTTTTTATATGGTGTAGGAGGCTAACGAGAAAACGGGTCATCTGATGGTAAAAGAGTACCGTCGCCGATGGACAACTACAAATCAAGACTCAGAAGTGGGAGTAGGGGAAGGGGGAGCGGGGTTTAAGGCCTCCGGTAATCACTCACTCGGCCTACCAACACACCTAGAATTGAAAATTGTAGGTAAAGGCCTGGATAACTAAGTAAAAACTATGTTACAAGAACTAAGCTACTAGGTAACAAGATTTTGGGAAACTAAATCTTTGTATATTTCGGCTCATATTAGAGGCGCCAAAGCTCCTTGAGGGGGATATATCTTCCACCCGAGTACTTATAATGCAAATTAATCTGGTAATTGTATTAAATTGACTCGTACTACAAACATTTGAACTTATTATTTCTACTATATCGCCGTATTTTGGCCCGTGCACTCACAGGATGTTCACTTACCTACTAAACAGCTGCCAGACACAAATGGCATACCAGCAACTGAGACAATAACTGGTGTATACGGAAAGGAACACTCGGAAGAAAAAGAATGTTCAAAGAAGATAAAGGATTCGTGTTACAATATGTAATAGGTACATGTACATGTGAGTAATGATCTTGTCGTAGACGCAGTAGTGTAATGGTTAAGACTTCGATCAAGCGGTTACGGGTTCGAACCCCGCCCGCATTTGGTTAAGTGCGAACCTCGCTAGTCTATTATAAAAAAAGTCCAAATTTTAATATACACATTTAGAATGGACAATAACTGGATTTTCGGCCTTGTAAAAATATCTTATTACTTTAAACAAGCAATTCTTGTATGTATGTATTTATTTATGTATTTAAGTATATTTATTGTCGGGTATCACGGAAACGGCTCTAACGATTTTGATGAAATTTTGTATACAGATACAGTTTTGCATTTTAAGTTCAACTGTATCAACTATACAGTTGAACTCAAAATGCAAAATTTCCTGTAAAATGCAAATTTACAAAAAAGAAATTAAGATTCACAAAAAGCTACCGAGCGAAGCTCGGTCTACATCTCTTTACTAATATAATAAAGCCAAACAGTTGTTTTGTTTCTTTGTTTGTTTAAACGCTCTAATCTCTGGAACTAACAGTCGTATTTTAATTATTCTTTTCGTATTGAATAGAGTATTCATTGAGGAAGGTTATAGGCTATGTATCATCACGCTATAACCCTTAAGAGCGGAGCAGTGACCATAAACGCGAGTGGAACTGCGAGGAGCAGCTAGTACTTAAAAAGACTATTAAGTTTCTTATTAAAGACTTTAATAGGCAATTACTTTTAGCTCTTTAAACGCCCAGAGTACCTACTAAAATTAAAATTATACTGGTCAGGTCTTGTTAAATTGTAAACACATAAACCTTATCAACATTACATTCACGATCAAAACAGTAGCATCAACGTAACACTATTTAGCTTACATTTAAGAGTTACAACATAGGAAGCCAGAAAAAAAAGAAATTACCCTGCTTTGTTGATCAAACTGGAGCGTTAAGTGTGACGGATTCTTGCAAACAAACAATGGCAAGCGTTGTATTTTTAATGATTTTTATAGTGCAATTTTGAGCCTTATTATCAAGTTGGATAACTTATCTTATCATTTAGTATTGACATAGATGTAAGAGCCGTAGGCGGGGTCTTTTATCTTTATTGCGCCAGTAAGTGTCTAAGGCTTTCTACATAGCATTATCATTGCATCTTGGAGATCATATTTATTTATTTACTAGCTGACCCGACAGACGTTGCGCGTTGTCCTGTCTTAACTATGAATATTGAACATGATATATTTTAGTTTATGTTTTGAACAACCGTACTAACTGTCAAACGACTGACAGTTAGCACGGTTACCTACATTAAGGGGTTACCTACATTAGAAAAGTTAATATAGTCGTTAAGTTTCTTAAATTTTCTGATTTTCCGCGCAACTTTCTTATTTTTTAGGGTTCAGTACCTCGAAAGGAAAAAACGGAACCCTTATAGGATCACTTTGTTGTCCGTCCGTCCGAAGATCTGTCTGTCTGTCAAGACCTTTTTTCGCAAGACCGCGTGGAGGTATCAAGCTGGAAGTTATATCAAATACTCAAGTCTACTGTCCCTTGGAGCTGTCAAAAAATTAAACTTCTAAGCCAACGCAATCAAAAGATACAGCCGTTTATGTCGCAAATTTTCGACACTCGCAAGGGAATCAAAACCTACAGGGTAGTTCCCGTGAACTCAGAATCTTGAAATTTGGTACGAAGCAACGTCTTATAGCACAGATAAAGGACAAATTGCGAAAACCGTACATTTTTAGTTACATCATATACTAAAAATATTTTACGGAACCCTCGGTGCGCGAGTCCGACACGCACTTGGCCGGTTTTTTCTTTCATAAGAACCTTCTGCTGACAATAACAAACACAAAAAAAAAAGAATTAACAAAATCGGTCCAGCCGTTCACGCGTGACCAAGGGAAATAGGGATTAATTTTTAAATAATATAGATTAAGGAGCATCAACAATACACTGATTATGACATCACATCTCTATGTACAAAAATTATAGACGCCCACAGCATTAATTATACGTAAAGTTTACATTGAGTACTAACAATTTATAAAACTTAATAGGTACTAAGCACTAAAACATAAGTTACAAAATGTTAAGAATAAGAATAAATCCTTAGATCAGCTATTATGTATGACACAGGACTAGCCTGTTGGTCTAGTGGTTAGTGATCCTGACTGCTGAGCTAGAGGTCGTGGGTTCGTTTCCCACCTAGAACAAAATATCATTGTGTGATAAGCTGTGTGTCTGGGTGTAATTTATCTAAGTATATTATGTATTTAGAAATGTATAAGTATGTTTATCAGCTGTCTGGTTGCTGTGGCAGTTAGTAAAAGGCGACCCACTTAAGTAGAGGTGTTTTAACATGAAAATTATAGCTTATATTTTTGCTTAACATTCGTAACGCCTACTATATTAGATCTAGGTAGATGATATGCAAACCAAATAGGAATAGGCAACATTTTTACATCTAAATAAACGTCTGCATATTATATTTTTATTAGTTATTTATTTCTTCCCATTTTTAACTGACTTCAAAAAGGAGGTTGTTTTATGTTCGGCTGTATGTACTTTTTTATCGATATTAGTTAGTTTATGCTTAAGAATTAAGCTTTAATTCCTTTAAACAAATTTAAAACTCCTCGTATATCGTATATTTCTCACCTTTTAAAAAAAACAAATTATCTACCCTAAACTATTAAACCTGTAATAAATTATTATCTCATCCAAAACATAACATTTCGAAACGGCTTCGAGAAAAGAATGGTAGGACTGTGCCTCGTTTTTATTTTGCTAGTCTTGAAGGGGCAGTTCCGTGCCCCCAGATTCTTAGCCAAATGGACGCCCTTTTTACATTATCTATTCCTTCCTTGTAATCGTTTTTTTATTTGTGTATAATAGTTTATTTATCTGAAAGTACCTGCATCAGCCGGTAAGAGAGGCAGTGATGTACACGGATATGGCTAATTGGCCACGTCGTCTCTCCAGTGAAGCTTTTTATGCCAGGAATACTACCACGATTGAGGAATGGCCCATACTCATACCTCTGGAAGAACGCATCGCAACACGTTTATTACTTTTAAAGATAATCAATTACTGACTGACTGGCCTGTTGGTCTAGTGGTTAGTGACCCTGACTGCTAAGCCAGAGGTCGTGGGTTCGATTCCCACCCAAGACAAATAATTGTGTGATGAGCACGATAATTTGTTCTGTGTCTGGGTGTAATTTATCTATAATATGTATGTATTTAGAAATATATAAGTATGTTTATCAGCAGTCTGGTTACCATAGTACAGGCCCTGCCTAGTTTGGGATCAGACGACCGTGTGTGAGATGTGTGGAGTTATTATTATTATTATAAAATTCAACATAAGTATTTCAAGGAAGTTATAACATTCGTGATATAAAAGTGAACGTATGCAATAATCTTGAATGTCATATATTTTTGTCGCCGGACGTATTGTTACGTGATCTTAAGGTCTTAAGTATATTCTTGTTGGCAGAAAATAAAGTCCATTGCGTAATACATTCATGAGTATTTGGATACAAGATGTCTATTAGCTTTTTTTGACAAGGAAGACCCTGCCAGTCAAAAGTAATAAGAACTAAAGGGAGAGGCCAGGGGAGAATGGAACAACCTGTGTTAATTTTTTAATGAAGTTACTTGATAAGCTTGGACGGACAACTTGGTCAAAATGGAAGAGATCCTTTACTTCCACTTTCCCCTTCCCTTTATGGAAGACTATCTGCAATTCCAGACCTATCTCTACCTATCTACCTATCTAAACCTATCTCTGTGATAAACTGTGAAGTCTGGGGGAAGCTTATTATGTTTAGCAATCGACATTCCAGAAACTGACATGAGGTGAATATGATCGTTATTAACCCATATCTATACACTTCATGTACACCTATAGGTACTGGAAAAGGATGTACGACTTTTGGTTCCGATCAGAGCTGATCGCATACGAGGTAGAATAAAAGATCTAAAACAGAGCCGTGTCATACCAGAAATACTTGGGCCCTCACGCAACGACATCTGATGTATGGATTTCAATGGATATTGAGGCAAAAGAAACCAGTAGGCAAATGATATCATTCGCGTCGCTCTCAGTCATAGATCACTACGACAAAAGAAGGAATTTTAAAATCACCAGAGTTGCGCGAATCTAACCCCGCGACCGCGATATATGACATGTAATCCATTTCTTGCTTGTGGATAAGGCGATTCAACAAACGCTCTCAATAGTGTAAGAGATACTGATTTAATAAAATTCTTATTCTATTTTGCAGAGTAAAGGGAATTCTTAATGTACTGCCAATTTAAAAATGTAGGAACCATTGTTTTAATTGTTACTGTTATGTTATAATGAGATCCATAAACGAATTAATTTAAAAAAACCGGTAAGTATTACACTCGAATCTTTAAAAGACAAATATATTACCAATCTACATTATACTATAGACTATCTACTAATATATATATACAGTGAAACCTGGTTAAATGAGACTTCAAGGGACCTGCAAATTTGTCTCACTTATAGAGGTATTCCACTTACCCAGTGTCTCAGATATCCAGGTATAAATAAATATCTGTCTCGTTTACGGAGGGTTCCGTTAATAGAGGTCTGAATACAGGTTATTTCAGTTATAGAGGTGCGATTATTAAATAAAATAGCGTATTATGTTAACATGATACGTAAGTTTTAATCTTTTTTGGGAATCAAAAAAAGATAATAAAGGTAATAAATGTAATGAACAAAAATATTCAAGCACGTTTTTTAATGAATATGTAGTACAAAAATGCAAACAGAATGTATCAATTATAAAAATCTGGCATTTTAGTTTGTTTTTTGGAAGTATCAGTCATCAGATGTTTTTCGATGTTATAAACTTTATCAAATATGCTTTAAAGCAAAACTATAACTGAAGGCCATTGAGGCTCAAAATTAGTAAAGTGCGGAATTTGCGGGTAGAATAAGAATAAGTAAGTAAACAAACAAAACGATGTTATCCCAGTTACAGAGGTTAATGCATATAAAATTCACTCGCTGTCTCAGTTATAGAGGTAATTATGACGATAAAATCGAAAGAACGAATCCCAGATATAGAGGTTTGCTTCGTCCCACTAACAGAGGTAATTCAGTGCCAAAGTGTTGGGACCTCAGCATGAGTTCCAGTTATGGAGGTTTCTCACTTATCCAGGTCCCACTTAACCAAGTTTCACTGTATATGTAGAATCTTCAGACACAGGACTAGGCACAATGTGGGCACGAAGTGGGTACGGGCGATGAGAAAACTGATGCATTGGAAACACGCAAAGATACACTGTACAGTTCTTAGGTTAGTTTTGAATGGGCGGTGACCAAACGTAAAGTGAACTCGTCCGCACGCCAACACCCTCCGCCTAGACTCTGCGTAATTTATTATAGAGGGCGCCCTAAGCATCCGTACTAATGACCGAAGATGCGACATATATTACTAGCATGCATTTCGCCCGCGCAAGTCCCGATGCCGTGAGAATATCGGGATACATCTATCGATCGAATACCGATCTACATGACAAGCTATTTCATCGCAATCGGTTCAGTAGTTTTTGCGTGAATAAGCAACAAACGTCCATACATGCTTACGAACTTTCAAGCTTATAATTCCTATTAGTAGGATACTAAAACCCGCCCAGATACTTTCATATAAAGGAAAAGAGTCAAATGAAAAAGAAAAAATAATTTTGCACTTTGCATTTCAAATAACTAACAGACAGTGAGACGGTGTGTTTTTTACTTTCAAAAAGAGGAGTCTAAGAAGTCGGAACCTGTCAAGGGCTGCTGTCAGTCCCGGTTATCTCGGAAATATCTCTACCAGGGCGTCCGCGTCACATTGGTTGATGGTGAGAATCAGTTCATGAAAACTAACAAACGATATTTTGTATATTGTACTCAAAAATAAATAAACAACATTTTATAGGTATAAATAGGGGAAGTCATCTAGAGGTATGCTGTCATTGTTGTCCCCTTCTTCGATGACTGCTATAAATTGGATGACGGGCGCGCCGATTGGCATACTGTGAAGGCCACCATCACCAGCGAGGTCACCAGGGTTTTGTTGGCGCATACTGTGACGAGCTGAACCAGTCTTCGCTTGTCTTAATGATCTCATATGCGAGATCTGATAGCATTTAGCATTCTAGGCATTTGCGCTGAGTTTAAATATTTAATTATTTTGAAGACCAAAGTTAAAGTATTTTAAAGACTAGAGTTAAAGGTGTTTGATGAAAAAAGAAATGTTGTTTAAAAAGCGCGTTCATAGATTCGTTTATCGTTCCACGGCTGGCCATCGAAAAATGCTATTTACAGAAATTTTCTGTGATTTTTAAAGATTTTGTCCGGGGAAGAGAATTTAAGTGGTGGCAGCCCTTCGCTATCTGTTTGTGGTATCGTGATTTCCAAACGGATGGAGCGATTTGAGAGCGATTTATTTATTAGAATAGTTCCTTTTGAAAATTCTTTAACCTGTTTTGGAGATATCAGCTAGTCCCCCGCGACACAGGAATTAATCCTAGTGCGAGAGTTGTCTTTTTATACAATAACACATACACATGTATATATCGTTGCCTTAAATAGTACTCAAGGAGGCACGGATTAAATGTCAATTGGTAAAGTGCGTGAAAGTAATATTCTAGTGAATGAAAGTAATATTCTAGTGAATGAAAGTAATATTCTAGTGAATGAAAGTAATATTCTAGTGAATGAAAGTAATATTCTAGTGAATACGAGCGACGTCACGGCGCGTAGTCAAAAATTACAAGGTTGATGCAACCATGAAAGTCTGATTCCAAAACTGGCACACCAAAATCATTATACATTCAACCCTTGTCAGATTTGTGATGGTGTACACTACACCATTGTAGGTTTACGCTCTCGCAAGTGTTAGAAAGTCGAAAGTGAAACCTACACGCCTATATTAAACATGGCACATACAAAAATCAACAATCAATTTTGTGCTATGTCGTACATATAAAATTTTGATAATTATTCGGTTTGTTGTTTGGCGCCGACTCAAAATAAGTTTATATAAAATTTGATAGTTTATGTAAATAAGCTCAATACTTAAGACTTAAGGTTTATTTATTTTTTGCTTTTTAGTTCTTTTCGTCGGTTTAATTTTTTGTTAAAAATATTTTTTTATTCATGCGGTATAATATTCCATAAACATAATTACACTTTGCACAGACTGCTAATAATATTGGCCGCGATTTTTGACATTTATATGCAGTTCTTGGCCGAGACGCATGTCTGAAACGGTTAAGAGAACAAAATTTTAAAATACTAAATTTCTACTACTTTTCCCGAAATCGTGGAATTTTAATTAAGTGGACATAATGATTCGAATTCGAAGTGTTATTTCATTGCATTTATTGTCGCTAAGCGAAACCTAGGCTTAACAGTGCTGATTAACTGTAAGTTGTAACATCATAAAGGCAATATATAATACGTACCGGTAACCGCTTACCTCGTAGGCTGCATGTTTAATGGACAGCTTAGTTGTATATGACTTTCAGTATAATATATTTTAGTTTATGTATATGACGGCAGGTGTATATTAACTGGTTGAATTTGAATATGGTGTCGAATATTTTGTTTATGGTTGAGTTAGTATTGCAAAGTTTTTATATTATTATTATGATTGTATCTTAGAGGTTGTTTTATTTAGGAGCTGTTAACACCAGTAACACCATATGGAGTTGGAAGATGATGTCATATATAATCTAAGTTTATATATATAATCTAAGTTTGTCATGATTGCATATTGATACAATAATTTGTGATATTTTCATGTTGTTATAGCAACATATGACTTTTCTGTTGATACCATTAATATATTTACATAAATGTCAGACTGAGCCACAGCAAAGAATGGTTAGCTGTACTTTATCGTTATAAAATATTACATTAAGTTTCACTACATATTATAAAACAAAGTCCCCCGCCGCATCTGTTTGTTCGCTTACCTTAACTTATTATCCAACAAGTTTATTATTTTATTTTTAATTTACCTATATTAATTAAATATTTCCTTTATTAATGATAACTAGGTACTATTCGGTCTATCAGTCCATTCGTTTGGGAGCTAAGATGCCACGGACAGACACACAGACCCGTCAAACTTATAAGACACACACACACACATTTTCATACCCTCTTTTTGTGTCAGGGGTTTAAAATGCAATGAGTTAAATAACTTCTCTACAACTGTTAATAAGTAAGTTAGTTTATATCTTTTCAGGTATAATGTAATTTGTCAAGTTCTTTTTAAACAATACAGTAATGTGGGTCACACATTACTAGTATTCTTGTTTACCCTCCAGCCAAGCTAAATGCTTGTGTTAGGAGTGGGTTCATATTGGTAGTGCACTGGGTGGCGTTCAAACCCTCTACCACTTGATGGCTAGTCCACAGCACATTGTAAAAGAAATTCAAAAACCATTACAGTTTTTTAATGTGTAATATATTAACAGATGTATCGCAGCCTGATAGAACTGTAAGGTAGGTCAATGTTATTGTTTTTTGAACAACCTGGCAGAATTACTTTATTAGCTTTATTTTATAACAGTAAATAATGACATAATACCTTCTATTTTCATGCTACTTTAAATAGAATAAAAAGAACTGACTTTTTAATATTGGATAAGTAACTCTGATTTGCTGAAAGTCGAAACACAGCCGTCTGATCCCAAACTCGACAGAGTGTGTACTATGGTAACCACACTGCTGATAAACATACTTATACATATATATTCAAATACAAACACATTATCCACCCAGACACAGAACAAACTAATGATCTTGCTCATTTCACAATAATTTATCCTGGATGGGAATCAAATCCATAACCTCTGGCTCAGCGCTCAGGATCACTAACACCTAGACCAACATTCCCATTGTATAATTGTATGAATTCACATAATGTGTGCAAGTAACGAAGGTCACTTAACACATTGACACACAGTGGCGAGAAGATTGAATGAAGCAATTGACGTGAGACTAACTTTGGCTTGAATATGTGATTTCTGATTTCTTTCTATTACTAATACTGTACAAATTTAGCTTAAAAAGAACAATAACTTTAATAAGGTAGTTGTATAAGGATACTTTGGAATAAAGACATCAAGTAACATGAATATCATGTTTTGATTAAATTTGTTCTCTGAATGCCACCCAAATTCAAGGCAAACGCAAAAATAATGCACGAAATGCATTTCTTTCATTTATAAATCTTTGTTAGAAACAGGGCTGCCAGTAAGGACAACTTGTTTTATATCGGAGAGTCTCAGAACTTATACAAAATCACATACTACCAAACAAAAGCAGTGTTATACAACTATAGTGTGTCACTTATTGGGGATTTCAATAAAAGGTGTTTTAATTTTGACATTGTATCCAATTATACAATGCAATCTACTATACAAACAGGATACAAAAGATAACCGAATTATACGAATTTTTTATGTAATTATACAATCTGGCAGCCGTCGTTAGAATGCATTATTTATTGATATCCAGAGTAAGTCTAGTAGTTGTTAAGTACTTAGCAGAGAGTAATTGCTTATAAACTTTCTCGCATTAGTTACCATGTACGCTATAGGGATTATTCACACTGAAAATATACATTGAAAGAATAAAATAAGTACAAACCGCAACCTCATCTTTTTCAGGATATAAAGAAATTTTTTATCTTTACCTTTATATCATGACCTTCTTTAAATAACTTCCAGAAGAGGATATCAACTTGCTGACACAAAAATTAAGAACTTCCACACCTCAATGTGGATAAACAGCACAATTTTTCAATTCACCTAATCACTTTTATAGTAGTTTGTTATATATAGTTCAGATCTAATTTATGTTTATTTTCGAAGTTCTCACTTACAAACTTTCTTCGATTCATTTAAAGTTTTAAATGTATGCGTGCGTCAACCATTACGTTCAGAAACTAACTCATCAACTGCTCAACTATCAGTCAACTCTACTATTTATTTTGCTCAACTGATTCTGATTTCTGAGTAGGTATGGGCGTTATTTCACGTCACTAGTTACAGTAACTGGCTACGTAACATAGAACCGCATAACTAGTCTCAAGCCAAATAACAGACTTGTAATTTTTGTGACCACATTATTTTTGCTACAACGAACATGATCCTAGTAACTAAGTATTAAGTTGAGACGTAGTTTTGTTGATGCGTCATACAAACGGAGTTTCAAGTTCACTGAAAACTCGTTGCTCGATACGCATGCTGTTTCTTTTACAGTTTGGTATTATTAGTAAATGCAACAGCTTTATACACTCGTACATCTGCCCCGCCCGGACAGATGCAGGAGTCGAGAGAAAAACAACGTAAGTTTTACTACAATGCATGTTTTGATTTTAGAGATAAGTATAGGTTTACGTGGGAGAGCCATGCTTCGTCACGTATGGGCCGGCTCGACTCCGCTCGATACCACGGCCTCACAGAAAACCGGCAATGAAACAATGATTGCATTGCTTTTCGCCGTCTGAGTGAGGTTACCGGAGGCCCTAACCCTTCCCTCTCCCCTATTCCCATCCTTCCGTCTTTTCACTCTTCCCCTACTCTCACACTTCAGGATTCGGTACGGTGTCACTTACGTTCTGTATAAAGATATATTAAATATAATCGATTGCATTTCTAAAAACGTCTGTATTAACATTGTTATAATACACCTTACATTTATTGCAGTCAGTCCTAAGCCTGAACAACTTATGAAGGGAATTTCAATTGATTTAGACCTCAAACCTATAAAACCACAAAACCGTAGCTTTTCGAGACGTTACGAGTTATGACATGACTACGTTCTCTGTGTAGCGTATTAGTCTTGCTAAGTACGTATATAGCCGCACACTAAGACGAGACTAGTCACGAACGACTAGTTATGAATACTCGAAACTAGTGACGCGCGTTACGTTTCGTGTGCCGCAGCAGTGAATCATATCTTCATATCATATTCGAACCATTCGATTATTTTATTGTTGTTCACGAATGGTGCGTCATTTGAATGAACGAGACATACCTATTGCTACTCCCTATTCCTAGTGTCAACGAATGACAACGGATTCTAAATATTCTAATTCCAAAATAACGTGACGCCAGCGCCACGTTCAAACCAAAGTGAAACAAAACGACAAATGATTTTTATCACAGAACACTAATATCACACAACTTTCAACTCAACAACAATACAAAGTCTCTCAGCATAATAATCATCAATTAAATAACTCATAATAGGATTATTTATTTTGACTCTATTAGAGACATTCGTGTATTTGGTAATAATCAGCAAATCGAATACTGAAATTATTAATTCGCGATTACACGAACTTCGAAATACCTACTTTAAAGTTACACGTCACCAATCCCTAGCCACTCAACTCAGGTTCAGGCAACACGAAACTATGTAGGGTGGAGTTAAGGTCTTATAGTAGTATAAGTACCTATGTATTATTTAAGGAGGTAATACGAAAGTACCGAGCTGAAAGATTAGTGACGGAGATAGCGTTGCTATCCGTCCGGATGAAGCCGGACAGTGTTAGGCTTTTTGATCTCTTTTCCGGATGAATTTGACTGCGTTCGGCCCGTCCAGCTTTTTATTTTCTTACTTCCATCGTTCTTTCCTTTGACGCAACCCGCTCACACACACTTCACTCTACCCAGGTTCGCATAATTATTAAGGAGGTTGAGCTTTTAAAGCAGGTTTCTACCAAAGAAAAATATGAAAATGATAATACCGATTAAACTTTCTGATAAAAATATTTTATTTGAACTTTTAGTCAAAAATTATTATTTTTTTGGCGTCCGTCCGGCTGTGGGACCCAAAAGGCAGGATTTTTTAGCGGGTAAGTCCGGTTTTCTGAATTTTTAGAGATGGCAACGCTAGACGGAGAAAATACAAATAACCAATAATTAATATTGCTCTGAGTAAATTAACATTGTTTGAACTTGTTTGAAAAATTATATTACTAACGTTTATTTATTATATTATACAAAAGAATTTATTATTAAAGTCCTGAGGACTCAAGTGACCAATCTAATTTTTTTTCAAATTCAAATTGTTTATTTGCGTAATACAGGTTATACAAAGGTCTTGGAAACTATTTATGGCCGCTGTATACTACCCTTTTCGGTGTGCAAATGTTTCATATTAGCTAATCACACTAAAACTAAAACGTTTTGTTTAACGTACCTAGTTGTGATTAACATACCTATTTATTTATTTTGGCGACTAGAGTAGTTGACAAAAAGATGAATGATAAAAAAAAAGAATGTAGTCAGATGTCTTCTAATTCATGTTATCGTTGTATCCTTATATAATGTTATTTTAAAAAGTGCGCCATTAAGTATAATACGAAAGTGTCTTCTCCCTCTAGCTGCGGTAGCACAAACATGAAACGTAAAAAAAAACTAAAACAGCAGTCGGTCAGGTCTTGGTTCTGTATCAAAGAATATAGGCATATACTGATAGCAGTGGCGTAGCTACCGGAGGGCTAGACGGGGCAGTGCCCCGGGGCTCCTAAGCTCAGGGCCCCCTCGGACTCTGACTTACAAACTGTAAATCGAACTAATGAACATTTTTTAGAACCAGAAGTTATCAGCTGTGTACTCTAGTTGCGACTACACGTTGTGACTAAACCACTATTTATATTAAATTGCGTACTTGTACTTGAATATGGAGGATTAAGACAAATCTGGAGTACGTCGAATTCGGAACACGACGAATTTTTTCATTTTTTTTTGCTCCAGGGCCTTTGGTTACCTAGCTACGCCACTGACTGATAGCAGTAAAAATACACGTTGAAAAATAATAAACGGAGGTAACATTATTGGAAGCCCATTTATTATATTAGAACAGTTAAATAACAAGCATATAACATAAATATCAGTAAAAGATAACTTAGCCCATGACTATTTTCTACAAACTGTCCATACAACAATATAATCATTCATTCAGATTCGATATCTTTAGTTTTTTGTGTTCGAGGTCCGAAGATTGTTGAACCAACTCGTATTGTTGTTGCTCCCATTTCAATCTATAAAATACACATATAAAAGAATTAGTATCTCATAATTTACTTATTTCAAAGTCGCATGAGTTTGAGTACCTATCTTGAGGTACTTTGTTAAATTCTCAGGTCAAGGAAACGTAATTGGGTTTTCCTTTTAATCGATTTACACATCATACACTTTTACAACTGGTCAGATATACGACTGAATTGGCTTACGATTAGATTGCGCGTTCACACGTACACAACGAAATCGCCAATTTAATTTCAATTTTATTTTCAGAGCTCGATGGACGTTTGTAAGAAAGGTTCGCATATACCTAATAGATTTTGTTTTTGTAGCAATGCAACCTCTGTTCATCTTTTCGGCAATTAGCGTCCACACAAACATTTTTTGTGTGACGTGATAAAGTCACGCTGTCCCGGCAACCCAACGGCCTTGATTTGGCCGATTTTACTTCACATGACACAATTTGATTGAAAATATATAGACAACTTGTGCGTAAAATTGTGTCATGTTGATGAGGTTTAGGAAATTCTGTTAAAGCAAATTTATATAGACAACTGTGACTTCAATTGGCTACAGTAATTTTTGGTCAGCTTCCATGTAGAAAATAGTGCCTATTCTATTCTTTGTTCTAGATTATTTCACCATTTTTATTAAACTGGTAGAATACCCTCACGGCTTATTTCCGCCCGGGGTAGGCAAAGAACCCGCCGGTTACGGGTAGTTTTAACCAGACTCTTCTTCAGTATACTGCTAATCTGAGCAGTATACGTCTTAGGGGGCACCCGCACCGACTCGCCACCTCACAAGAGCCTTATTATATTCCTTTACACATTCGCTCTCCACTCATCCCTTCAAAATACCCAAACCATTCCCAGCATTCCTTTCTTAATTTATGTCACTACATCTTCTTTCAACCCACACCTCTATCTTATCGCATCTTTTCATACTTTTCGCCTCAAGATCATCATTCATGATTGTTATCACTACACTGCAACTCCTTCGCCAAAGATGCAAGTAAGACATGATCATCGGCCTATCGACATCGACATATCTCGCCCATACTTAAGCCGCACTCGTGCTCTTTCAGTCTAGGCTATCCATAAATAAATTAAACAAAGAGACTACGCAGCCCTGCCAGACACCCCTAGAGATATCAAACCAGTCCGTGTAGACACCATTTATTCTGACACAGACTTTGGAATCCAAGTATTGACTTCAAAGCCTGTATCTACATTAACTTTTAAACTTTCGCTTTCCATGATATAATATTATCTAATTAATGGGAATTAACGCGATCACGAAAAGGTATTACATACCTCTGAATTGCCTGACGTTTCGACCAGGTTGCACTGGCCGTGGTCACAGGCTGACTGGCGGCCAGTGCAACCTGGTCGAAACGTCAGGCAATTCAGAGGTATGTAATACCTTTTCGTGATCGCGTTAATTCCTGTATCTACATGTTATCCAACCCATACAAAGATGGTATCGACCACAATTTATTCCTCTTCACTCTATCATAAGCCCTCTTTAGATCTAAGAAGGCGCAAAATACCTTCTGTTTTTTTTGCCAGTGATCACCTATAGTCAGTGAGGCACCTGAGGGAAAAGACTCACAGATCCCAATCCTTGCTATCTATTATATGCATTACTCTTATCAAAATTCATGCATACATCTTATCAACCACACTTAGAAGGCTAACACGCTTATAAGGGCAAAATGTTTGCCTTTGTCCAGTTACTTGGGACTTGGCCTTATGTCCACAGCAGGCGATGTAAACTGTGGACCTGCTAAATTAACTAAGCCATACAGCAGGTCCACAGTAAGTTCTTCGACAGATCACAACATTTCAATCATCACCTTGGAACATCCTGCATTTTTCCTGTTTTATACACTTCATTGCTTTTAGTATCCCATTCAAACTTATTTTATTCTTTTAATTTAATCTTGGAAGTATTTCTTCCACCGCTCATATAACATATTATTATGGTAAAGTTCATTTAAACTTATAGCTGATGTGATCTTTTCATGTATACCTCTTATTAGCTTCCAGAATAAGATGGAATATTATTGTCATTTCCTTATAATTATTTATCCATATGGGAATTAACGCGATCACAAAATAATTCCTGTGTATATACATAATTCCTTATAAAACAAAATAATGTGAAAAACCGAATGTACATATAATATATAATTATATGAATTTGCTTGAGGAGCCTCTTAACTCCTATTTATACTCACTGCATGTTCATAATCTGTGGACATTCCCATAGACAACTCCACTTGATTTATATCAAGGTTTAAGTTCTTGCATACTTCCTGTCTGATCTTTACTAAAGAGATGAAATCAGGATTTGGGCCTCTGGAAGTATCATAGTCATATTCTCCAATAGTCATAAGACCTTTGAATTCCAGATTTTGACAGTTTTTTATTACATGTTCCACTAACTTTGAAGCATTTTCAGGTTCAATTCCACTTTTGGCTGAAAGATTATTGTTACATAAAAATAATTAACAGTAAATGATTAATATTATTTAGATATTTACATATGCACGAATACAGTGGTGGAGTTTACATCGTGGGAGAGCCGGCACGTATAGGCCGGCTCGACCGAAGTGATACCACCGCAAGCAATGCTTGCATTGCTTTTCGCCGAGTGAGTGAGGTTGCCGGAGGCCCTAACCCTTTCCCTCCCCCCCTCTTCCACCCTTCCCCTACTCCCACCTTAAAGACCGGCAACGCACTTGTGACTCTTGAGTTGCAGATACTCATGGGCGGCGGTAGTCATTTACCATCAGGTGACCCTCCTGCTCGTTTGCCTCCTTTAAATTGTCCGAGAAAAAGACATGGGGTAGGTAGCAGATGTCTTTTTCTGTATCCTGTATGTAGGATGATGAAAGTTCATCATCATCCTATGCGCCTTTTCCGTTGTCCTTCTGCAACTTAGTTGAAGTTGGGGTCCGCTTTCAACCTAACTACGAAACGGCCACACTTCGACTTTTTTACGCAAACGAAGTCGTGGGCAAAAGCTAAAAAAAAAAGCTGTCATTTTCCATAAATCACAAATGTTCATGTTTCATGTGTCTTTATATAATGGCAGCAATCCACAATAGGCAATGCTATATAAAGTGAAGCATGCAATATTCTGGTTATGTGCTTATGTGTAATTTGTTTGTGTTTGTAATTGTTGTTTTTTTAAGATAATTATATTGTGTGTGTGAAGAATAGTTCCTAGAACTAATAAAATAAAGTGAAATGTTCTACCCTGGTGAAGTTGGGCACGGCTATTGTATTATAGAATACTAGCAGCGCCTCGCGGTTTCACCCGCGAAGTCCCGATCCCGTGGGAATGTCGGGATAAAAAGTAGCCTATGCGTTAATCCAGGTCTCCAGCTATCTACATACCAAGTTTCATCGCAATCGGTCCAGTACTTTTTGAGCCAATTCGTTATAAACATACTTACATACAAATCTTACCTCTTTATAATATTAGTTTAGATAAATGAATTAATATTATATTACTAGAAACTATATAATATTGTGATCATAATGTGACTACCTTCTTCTCCACTTGTATTAACCTGCACCATAACGGCTAGTTTAACCTCCTCTTTCCTATACTTGCCCCACTGTTTGTTCAAATTATCAGCTAACTTCTGTGAATGTACCGTTTGTATCATATGTAATCTTGGTAGGCCTAGCACTTTGTTTATTTTGTTACTTTGTACTGGGCCAATCAAATGCCACTTAATGTCTTTACAGTTTTCTAATATAAGAGGATCATTGGCTTTCATAGTGAGTTCATTGACATAGTTTTCACCAAAATCTCTTTGGCCTGTTTCATATGCTTCCAAAATCGAAGAAGACGGTTTTGTTTTAGATACAGCAACTAACTTTGGTGCAATCTGTGGTAGATCCTAAAAAAAAATAATTGTATTATAACTTTTTACAGCAAGCCTATATTAGGAATTGCAATGGGCTGGTTACTTTATTGATTAGATGTTTTAGCTACTATGTAATACTTTAATACTGTTTCGAGTTGGGGTTATGTTAATGTATTTACTATTATTAACATTTACTAAAATTTCAACATAATTAAATGAGTGATACTAGATGGTGATTTATTAAAATTATAGCTTTTAATGCAAACAACGGCATAGCATACAACATAAACTATTATTTGTATATTACATTTACTTTTTTAAGAAGCACATAATATAGTCATATATTATGATGCAATACATTGCCAGAGGAATGTGAAGGTGGGAATTTGAAGATTTTAAACTCTTCCTCTTCTATTAGCTGGTGATTTACTGCTGCTCGAAGAAAATTACGACCGATACGACCTTCAAACCTTCAAGAAAAGAGTGTACTCCCATCTCAAAGGCCGGTGTTCATAGGCGACGAAAGTCACTTACCATCAGGTGACCCGTCTGCTCGTTTGCCCCTATAATATTTAAAAAAATATATATATTGACTACTGAAGCTATCACATAGTATTAATTTTTTATTGCCAATCAATAGTATTAGATAAACATTAATTGTCTCGGACTAGGGTGGTTAGTCTTACCATAACTGTTATTGACAAAAACATTCATGATTTCCGGGCCTGTTGGTCTAGTGGTTTGTAATCCTGACTGCTAAGCCAGAGGTTGTGGGTTCGTTTCCCACTATTTCCCACCCAGGACAAATAATTGTGTGATGAGCTTGATCATTTGTTGTGTCTAGGTGTAATTTATCTATCATATGTATGTACTTAGGAATACATAAATAAGTATATTTATCAGCAGTCTAACCAGACCGCATTCAACCGAATAGTATGGATCAGTGATGTGTGAAGTAAGCTATTAGTATTAAAAAAAGACAACTCCCGCATTAGGATTTACTCCTGTGTCGCGGGGGACTTTACAAACATACAAACAACGGACACAAAGAACACCCAGACTCAGATGGGAATCGAACCCACGACCTCTGGCTCAGCAGTCAGGGTCACTAACCACTAGACCAACAGGAGAGTCATATTATTGTTATTGTTTAAATTACTATGGTATTAGGTCATAGTGTTAAATGTTTAACAACCATTTAGGATTGATAAGACAGAATAGGTAGTTAGAATCCAATTTGGACTAAATGTCAGGTAACCAAAAAGGTATCGCGCCTTATTTATATTATAAGATTAAATCTTTATACATCTCCATCATCATTCTTTAGACATCTAATATTTATACAATGTGTGATAGTTTAATAACAATTAGCAAAATTGGTTTATAGCCTTTAGTACTCTAAAGGCTATAAACCAATTTTACTAATTGTTGGGGACAAATGAAAGAGGAGGGGAAGGGTTAGGGCCTTCGGTAACCTCACTCACTCGGTGAAGAGCAATACAATCATTGCTTCACTACCTGTTTTCTGTGAGGGTGTGATATCACTCCGGTCTAGGGTTGCCATCCATCCGGGTTTCCCCGGATCTGTCCTAGTTTAAAGGGCCTCCGGGCGGGGTTTTCAAAAAGTGTGGACTCTGTGGCAAGGGTCAATTATAATTTATAGATGAATCGTTAACAAGCTAAAAATTTAAATGGAATCAGCGGTCTTTTTAAGGTGTCCGGGAAAGAATCTCGATTTCACCTATGTCCGGATTTTTTTAAGTTTTTGTCCGGCGTCGGCAATGTAAGTGATGGCAGGCCTACTCCGGTCAAGCCAGCCCATACGTGCCGAAGCATGGCTCTCCCACGACGAAACACTATTAATTAAGCACGCCTAAGAGAAGTGGTTGAATATTATTTTCATCATAGTGGTCCTCTTTTTATTACTAAAGCTGGAGAATTGATAGTGAAGAGTACACTAAGGTTACTTACTTTGCTGCGTTTCGCCACGGCAAGTTCCATTTTGGACAAAACAGATTTAAGACCCTGCATAACGTTAAATTTTTGGGCCTCTTCTAATGACATACTTGGTCGTATCCAACCCGGTCAAATATATAAAATTCGAGTAATAAGTAGATAAAACGCAAGCGGGTGATGTACGGGTAATATTTTATTAAATAATTATTTATTGATCAGTGTAAGATGTCAGATCATCATCCTTTCCTTTCTTGACAGCTGTTATCGCAGAAATCAATGTTCTTCACAGTTGCGGGCACGTCTTGTTCTTACGTAGTGTTTGAATACTCTTTGGTTGCGGGTACAACGTATTGATTTGTACAGAGAATAGAATACTCTTTGCTCTTTGGTTGCGAGGTCCAATGATAAAATGATCATACCTACTTATTTAGGTTTAACTAAACTACTATAACTATTATGAAATAGTGATTTTACTAACGATGTTTTTGTTACTAGTGATGTTAACTAGAGTTATGTAGCTCCTGAGTTCCTGAATGATGAGTGAGTCAGAGTGAGTGATCTAAAAGATCTATATCACTTACATCAACAAAGGTGTGTTCCGATATACACTGTAAAGCACTGTTCAAGTGTTCAGTAAGTACTCGTCACTGCTCGCACTGAGGAGAAATTCATTTCGTTATAGACTGACAGTATACTGCCGCAGTATCGTAGGAAAATATATGACGTCATATATTTCGCCATTTTTGTACTGTGAGCACTTGAATTTTTTGAGGTAAGGAGTGCTATCACATGGCTGTCAAACTGTCACTTTTATTATGCGATTTGACAATTGACTTGAATTGACAACTAACAGTAAACTAGACTGCTGATTTTGTATTGTTCAAAATAATTCCAGATATCTAACATTATCTACATGTAAGCTACTCACTTAAACCGTAACGGTTTTTGTGTGAGCAGAGTTCGCGTTCGCCATACATATTAGGTAGGTAACTATATCTTAAACCTGTAAGATATAAATACCCTTATACTACATACAGAATCTTAGATTAAATCAGTTCAAAATTGATTATCTTATTACTAGTTTAGATTTGCTGTTACACCGTGCACGCGCAGGTGTACACGCACACACCTTATATAGTTATACACATACCCATGACTGCATCATGCGCAGTCAATGCGCGTACACACACACACACACTCACACACACCCATATTAGATTGCATAACGCAGTGAACAAATTAATTAAACCCAAAATATGTGTAGGTATGTATGTGTGTACGTACACATACAAGTTGAAAATTTTATCTAAATTTGTTTTGCACGTACGTCCATAACTGCATATACCATATCCAACAATACTGTCAGCCAGTGCCAGATACAATAATCTTAGAATTTTATATGGTATTTTATATTTAATTATTGAAAGTTTGCTCAGTATAGCTCTTAGTTTGTTGCATATGTAGTTAATATGTGGTTTCCAACTAAGTCTATTGTCGATTATAAGGCCTAAGTACATCTGTTCATTGACTATATCTAGCCTGGTACAGCAATCATTATGACAATACCGCATATTATGTTGACAATTATGGCTGTGGGCTATTATATTAGGTGTGTAATCAGTCTGTCGTGCTTTTTGAGACGACTGAATACACATTAATTTAGTTTTATGTGCATTAATAACCAAGCCCATATCGTGCACCCACCGACACATTCGATTGAAGTTCTCCTGCATTTTGCGTTCAGCACAAGACAGGTCTTTGTCAGCCACAACTATACAAGTATCGTCAGCAAACTGGTACACGAAACCATGCTCGAAAAGGTTGCACATCTCATTCACGTAGATAATATATTCTTTTGGGCCATTCACTGAACCCTGTGCCGTCCCCATGGTGGTCAAAATACTTTTACTTAGCTGTGTTCCCACCTTTACTCTTGTGAGTCTATTTTCATGGTAGTTTATAAGCAGTTCGAGCATTTTTCCACGAATACCAGTCCGCTCGAGTCTCCTATACAGAACCTCATAACGAAGCATATCAAATGCTTTGCTAAAATCGATGAAAATAACGAGCACGTGGTACCCATTGTGCAAGTGCTGATTTATCTCATTACAGAATTGACACAATAATTGAGACGTATTTTTCTTCTTTTGAAATCCAAATAGTTTTTTGTGTATTATATTGTTTTTTTGCAAAAAATTATCTAGTTCGTTGCCTATATATGTCTCGATTATCTTGCCAATCGAAGGCAAGATGGTTATTGGGCGATAATTATTACAGTCGGTGTGATCGCCTTTTTTATAAATGGGGCGCACGACCCCTATTTTGAGCCCATCCGGGTACTCTGAAGTATCGATGCACGTATTAATTACATGCGTTATTGATGGTGTAATCTGATTAATGATGTGTTTGATGTCTATAGCTCTTATGCCGTCAATGCCAGGACTTTTTTTGCAGTTGAGCTGGGCAATAATTTTTAGTGTTTGATCATTTGTTATTTTCGGTAACCGCATCGATACGTCTGAGTCCCGGTCAGGCATAGAACACAACAGCGGCCTGTCACACCCTATCTCGAGTTTTCTAGTATTGCTGATAAACTCCGTGGCAAACATATTGGAAGCATCACTATCAGTTAGGGGAAAATATCTATGAATAATTTCATTGACAGAGTTACACATTTTATCACATATTTCGTTAATCAATTGCCATATTATCTTAGTATTACCAAAGTTCGATTCAATTTGATCTCTATAGTATTTATTTTTTAAGTAATTAACGTACTTATTAGTTTTATTTCTGTACTTATTATAAATAATTTCATTTTCGATAGTTGGCTCTTTTTTGAAAATTATAAATAATTCTTTCTTTTTATTACACATATGTTCTAGTCTGCTATTTAGCCACTTACAGTTACTATTACTGTTTTTTATTTTTTTCGTTTTACATTTAGTACAATTTTTGTAAGCGTTATTAAAGTTATTACGTATTTTATCATACACCTCATTAGAGGAATTGTACTGTAATGGTGTACGCCAATCCGCGTTCCTCAACTCGCTCATCAGTTGTTTACTATCATACGTATAAGTAACCGGTTTCGTTATAGGAATAGACGAGGTATCGTCAGCGCAGGCAGCATGTTCGTTGACTATAGAACACAGAGTACTTTATTCTATAGTACATGCAGTTATGAAGTGATCCGCCACAGACTCGTTTATTACCGCTGCGTAGATCGCCGACGTTGCGGCCGAGCTGCAGCGTGCGAATACGTGATCAATACAACTTCGCGTTATTATATTGCCTTTTTTCTCTATCCTAGAGCATTGATTTATGCAACTTGATAAACCTAGCCCATGTAAAGTGTTTAGGTAATTCTGTACAACGTTGCTATTTAATAAAATATTTATATTCATATCTCCGAGCAGAACCATATCTATCCTCTCGCAGTGGTTTCTACATATATATTTGATTTCCGAAACAAAGCGTACTTTATCAAGTTCAGGGGGTCTATATGTTACGCACAGATAAAGTTTGGTTTTACTAAAACATAACTGCTCCATTATAAGTTCACAATATACAGTATTGGTAGGTATTTCCGTGAATTGTAAAGTTTTATGGATATATAAAATAATGCCTCCTCCTTTCTTATGTATTCTTAGTTTACTATACATATTGTAGTTAGTTAGTTCAAATAATGATTTAGAACTATCTTTGATGTTTGTCTCCGTTAGTGCAATAACGTGTATCGGTTTTCGACTAGATAAAATTATATATTCCAGGTATGCAAAGTTCAATACCATAGAGCGTATATTAACATGTAACATGGTTATTTTATTTTTACAATTTGGTAATGAGTTTATATACTCATTCCAGGAATCACAACTATCTCCGTAAATATAATCTTTAATATTAATATCCATCAAGAATCGCAAGAAATATGGAATAAGATATATAGACTGTAAGTAAATAATTAAGTAAGTAAAGTAATTAAATCTATAATAATAATACTAGAAAGCCGAGGAGATTGATTGCTTGCCTTTCTATCTGGTTGGTTGAACGAGCTATCCCGGCAACCACTAAAGAGTCGGTCCAGCAGTTTCGGAGCTCGCTCGCTACAAACCAACATGCAAACAAAAAAATCTCCCCTCCTTACGATATTAGTGTACAGTGTAGTTGTCGATTAAAAGGATACAGAGTTTCAATTTTTTTCTTTTAGTTCTTGCACCCATTTCTTTATGTCGTCTTCTGAGCGTATCAATTGTATTTTTTCATTTTCATTCTTCCTAATGAGCACGTTACCTCTCTTGCACCAGACGAACTTTACCAGTCCAGAATTTTTTAGGTCAGTTTTGGCTCGCCAAAGTAAATATGCTGTGGTTGGCGTCAAGGCCTCCCGTAGGAAAATTTTTGACTCGTTTGTTCTTCCTACGTCTCGTCCAGTGATGGTTTTTGTCTTGGAGCTCTCCAGCCATAGGTCTCTTTTTTCTTCTTTTAATGTTAGTATCATAATTTCACTGTTTTTTGCTGGCCTTTTGGAGACCTGTTTGTTTTCCTGTACACTTTATTGATATCATCAGTATCCATTTGTAGTTTAGAACAAATTGTTTTAGCTATTTCGTCGAGGTTTTCATTGTCTACCCAGCTTATTCCACATATTTCAACTTGGTTATTGATTTTAGTTTGATCTAATATGTTTATTTTCTGCTCCATCAAGTCCACTTTATTCTTTATATATTTATTACTCATATCTTTATATTGCTTATCCATATCTTTTATTTTATCCTCATATCTGTTAATTATTAATTGAAAATCGTCAAATTTATCTGAGAAGAACTGCATACTTCTTTTCATTTCCTCTTGAATTGTCTCCCTTATCAGGCGACGTAAGTCCTGGGGCGTGTCCTTTTTGGTAGTTGTAGCAAAGGATTCACAGTCTGTGTTGTCATCCTCATCTTCTGGGAGGATCGTTGAAATTCGTTTTTGTTTCAAGAAGCCACTGCATGATTTGCACTTCCAGTCGACAGATTCCATTGCTGTGAGGGTGGCGAGTTGTTCAGTCGTTCATAATGCACACACTGCGTGCAGCCATTTGCTACATTTACCACACTGTATTCCAGCTGATTTTTTGCTTATAAGCTTGTTACACTTCATGCATTTGGCCATAGTTGCAATTAACACAACAAGAGGGTAATTCACTATACGCGTGCGTTTAGCGTGCTTAGAGACAGAGCGTGCGTCTAACCCACTCACGCGCTAGTAGCGAACTGTACATAATGTATCACTCACTTACTCTAGCTCCGAATATATTAGTAGCTCAGTTCTTTAGCTCACTAACTCACTAGCCCAGCGAGCTAAACCATGCTCCAGCTCTTTGTTTCATGGACGACTGAGAGATAGATACCTACTCTACTAACCAATGAGTGAGAGTGTGATATATGCATTAATTAAGGAAATTGAGCAGAAAGTCGGTTAGCTTGGGATAAATTTGAATTTCCACAAGTTCGCAAGTAACAGTCTTTAATAAATATTAATACCACTCACGAAAGTTTTCAACTTCACATCTGATCCCTTTTTTTTATCTGATTATTAGAGCTTATTTCTGAACGATGTTATAGTGTCAACTCGTTACGATTGATTTTCTTCACGTCAGTTCACGTTTTGTTTGCGTTTTTCACGACGAAAATTCGTTTATTTAACAATTTTACCCAATAATAATGATTCGAACGTTAAATGCTAACACTGGCTGATCAACGGCAGCCATGAACGTGTTGGAAAAAGCTGAGAAAGCTTTAGAATTTTTGAAAACAAACGAGACTACTGCTAAGTGAGTTTGTGAATAATTTTGCCGTTTTTGGTTCGAAATATGAGCATTGTTGTGATGTGTCGTCTGATTTTAGAAATCATGAGCTGCAGTCGGCGGCTGCGACCCTTGGAAGATGCTTGGGGGCTCTTGGAAGCCGTTCGAACTGCTCCCGACATTATGCGAATTTACTGCATTCTGCTGTTCCTACATTACTTTTGTTAGCAAGCAACGGTAGCGTAAGTTACCTTGATTTTTTTGTTATTTCAAGTGTGAAGGATTATTTATTCATGTAATTTAATTGTTATTAACACCTATACATGTGAAATTTAAAATGAATCTCCAAGTGTATAAAAATTACTCTAAAATTTTTGTTTTGTAGTTTTTTTTTCATTTATAAAATCAATTCATTTTATTGATCATTCTGAATTAATAACTATTAATTAACAACACTAAACTTGTAACACTTGTAGGCATTGTCTTAATTTTTTTTAATGATGTCTTCAGTTCTATACATCTAAAAGAAAAAAATATATAAATTATGAGATTCTATTATATTTATATATAAAGGGTGATTTTTTAGCTATTTTCTATTTGGCAACGCTGATTTGAACAGCTTTGCACGCACATTTCGCGTTTTGTGTTACTGTCCAACATCTTCAGTATGGTATATAATTTAACCATGAATTGTCTTACAAATGAGCAATGCTTGCAAATCATTGAATTGTATTACCAAAATGCGTGCTCTGTTAAGAAAGTTGATCGCGCGCTTCTTCCATTTTATGGTCAGTTTAATCGACCCTCTGAAGCGACTATTCGGACTATTGTGACTAAATTTCGCACCAAATTACATTGTTGGACATTAAACCACCAATGACATGACATGTGGTTTCAACAAGACGGTGCCACATGCCACACAGTACGCGAAACAATAAACCAATTGAGAGGCAAATTCGGTGTTTCAAAAAACTGTTTATTTCACGTTTGGGCCCGGTCAATTGGCCGCCTAGATCGTGCGATTTAACGCCTTTAGACTATTTTTTGTGGGGCTATGTTAAGGCTCATGTCTATGCTGACAAGCCCCCTTCGATTCGAGAAGACAACATTGAAGCATTTATTCGTAAGATACCGGCCGAAATGTTGGAAAGAGTATGCCAAAATTGGACTAAGCAGATGAACCATTTGAGGTACAGTCGCGGTCAACATTTACATGAAATAATCTTCAAACATTCAATTATATGGACCGTACTATCAATTAAAATAAAGATTTCATGCATTTTTCTGAATTTTATGTGTTTATTTTTTAAATAATTTCCTAAAGCTATTAAAAAATCACCCGATACATATGTATGACAGTGCAACTTATAAAAGAATGTTTAAATTGCATCAATATGTTATTAAAAGTTTGAAATAGAGTTTCATTTAATGAATAAAGCATGTGTCAAGTTAATTATTATTCAACTTTTATTTAATTTCAGGCGGAAATTCGTTTAGTGGGTGATGAAGCATTGAACAGAGTTGTTGTTGGCGGCTTCGCCTTTCACTCGCACAAAACTAATATAATTCTTCAGAATCAAATTGATCATACAAAGAATGCAAGGTATTGTATATTTTTTTGGACAGTATTTCTAACGAGGTATTTAAAAAGATACAATTTATTGCTGGATTTTCACTAACCACTGTAACAAGTTACTAATAATGAATGAAATATTCATTATTGGCTCCATGATGGTTTTAATAATGTTATACTTTCATATTATATTCTAATCTTCTAAAGGTCTCAATGAGAGTTTCCTCACATGATTGTAATGTGATGTGTAATGTAATAAGTCTATTTAATAGTTGACTCTACAGACGTGCGCATGTCTGTCAGGTTATAAATATTATTATTTTATTACAATAATTTTGTTGTGATCATCTTAATTGCAATTATCGCAATGTATCAAATTTAGTTTTGCCCAAAAAAAAACGTTATTCAAGCTATAACTAACATTAGAAAAAAAAAATAGTCCAATGCTTATTAATAAAAAAAATTGTAGATGGATTCGTGCCGCACTCACCCGCATCTGCCTCGGCGATTGCTGGCTGCGTCCCGGGGTTGGGAAAATTCGAACGCAAGCACAAACACTTTTTCCAAAGTTGAGTCAGATAGTGCGTCAAACCAATGAAATACAGTTAATCATTGAGGCATTAGAGAACAACTTGCCAAGGATACTGACAGCTTTAGCGGAATATACAACAGATGAAGAAATTTCTGGTGAGTTATAAGAATGCGAGTCATGGGCATGCTTTCTTGCCTCCATAGTTGTATAGGAAAATAATTTGAATTGTACAGAAAAAAATAAAATGTTGAATCTAGTGATCCAACTTTTTATTTTATTTTTGAATTCTTTATTATTTCTAAGTTATAATCTCTAATATTTTCAAATTAAAGGTTAAACAGAACAAAAGTATGTACGTAAATTAGAGTATTTCCTGAGGTTGTGAAAGAAAAGACTTCATTTAATTACAAATGTACAGCAAAAATAACCTTGTCATGGAATTGTTCCACTCATATTTATGATTTAGATATTAATAACATTATTTTGTCTACAAATTTAATAAAATTCTTATAATTTTTTTTACAGAGCTATCCAAAGCCCTACTATCTCATGTAGAAAGTGCAGAGCCCGCGATAAGACGCGGGATTGCTACATGCGTCGCACACTTATGTTCTCATAGGGAACCTCTACTAACGAACGTGTTGGCTAGAGTTTTTGGTAAGTTATCGCATTCTACGACAGACGTACAACGCAACATGTCAAAGGGTGTGGTTTACAAGAGAACGTTTTAAAGTTTCGAACTGATCTGACTTTAAAAAAGTAAAAAAAAAACTATTTATTTAACTTTTTTGTTGCTGTTCGATGTAAGTTGCTTGTAATAGTATTACAGTTTTTTTTTTATATAATATACAATTTTCCCTTCAAAATTGCCAGAGGACTGTTTCTACACCAACTCTGAAAGAGAAGTTTGACATTCAAGACTTAATTATTTTATAAAACTAAATACGTACGTATATTTATTGCATATAAGTAACCAGAAACTAACTATAAAATATAAAAAAATTGCAACTTTGGAAACAACAGGCATCCTAATAAAATATTGTTCGTATTTGTAGATGGAATAAATGAAAATTCAACAATTTTCAAAAAAAAAATCAATTTTATTGTTAGTTTCAATTTTTTTTTTATGATATAGGGGGCAAACGAGCAGACGGGTCACCTGATTGTAAATGACTACAGCCGCCCATGGGCACCTGTAACTCACGAGTCTCAAGCGCGTTGCCGCCCTGTAAGGTGTGAATAGGGGAAGAGGGGGGAGAGGGGGGAAGAGCAGGAAGACGGGAGAGGGGAATTAGAGGAGAGGAGAGGGGGGAGAGAAGGGTTAATGCCTTCGGTAACCTCACTCACACGGCGAAAAGCCTATACGTTCCGAAGCATGGCTCTCCCACGGGATGATGGTATAATCTTCGTCCTGTATCGAAATATGATATAAGAACTAAATTGGTAATTAATTATTTTAGAAAAACTATGGCCACCGACAACAGAGAGTGCGGCTGTGATGGGATGGTTTTGCGTTATAAAAGCTGTTTTTCAAATCAACGACATCACCAAGTTTTCTGACAACGACCTGTTCTCTGTACAGGATTATTTAGAGGTTTGTATTCATAATTATTACACCATCCTTTATGTCTGCCTACCTATAAGGAAGAAACGCATAAGTTTATCTTATGTTGCTCCGTGCGGTTGCTCTCTACCAGTAGTAGTAGTACTTGTAATCACTACATATTATAAAACAAAGTCCCACGCCGCGTCTGTCGGTCTGTTCGCGATAAAGTGAAAAACTACTATTGGGATTTTCATGCTGTCTTCACCATGTGGTGATATGATGATGATTGTTAAAGATGTCTCTGCTACCCGTGCGAAGGCGAAGCCGGGGCGGGTTGCTAGTAAATTATAATTAAAAGAAAATATTTATTTGAGGACATTTATGATATACTAGCAGTGCCCGCGCGGTTTCGCTCGCGTGTACATATCTATATATTTTGCGCGAAACCCTATATCTTATTCCAAAGTAAAAGTAGCCGAAGTTACTCCTTAGAACACCAGCTAAAATAAATAAGTAAAAAATATTAGCCATTATATAAGTCTATACTAATACAATGAAGATAAAATGTATGTATTATCTATATATAAAAATTTCTTGTCACGTTGTTTGTTCGCGATGCACTCCTAAACCAATGAACCGATTTTAACGAAATTTGCACTATGTGTGCAGTTTGGTCCAACTTGATAGATAGGATATTTTTTTTTATTTGCAATTTATCTAACCACAGAAACACGTGGCCGGGTAGCTAGTTATATTATATTTGCATTCTCTATCGCATGTATCATGGGGAGTGCTCCGAGGAATTGTTCGGACTTATACCGGCCGCAACGTTTCGCCGTCGTTTAACGCGACATAACTTTCATCCCCATCACCTGGATAATTGGCAATCCACCACTGTACGGTTTTCCAGATTTTTTTTGCCTCGCACCACCAATCTTTGGAACAAATTGTCGCCTGCGGTATTTCCGAATCGATACGACCTTCAAACCTTCAAGAAAAGAGCGTACTCCTATCTCAAAGGCCGGCAACGCACTTGTGACTCTTGAGTTGCAGGTGTCCATGGGCGACGGCTTACCATCAGGTGACCCGTCTGCTCGTTTGCCCCCTATAATATATAAAAAAAAATATAATCTCTGGCACTACTCGGATTTGAAAAATTCTTTTTGAATTGACGAAAGTAGACTATTTATAATAATAACTATAATAACTTTACACATCTCTTAAACGGACCTTTGATCCCAAACTAGGCAGAGTCTGTATTAGAGTAGTAACCAGACTACTGATAAATATACTTAAATATTTCTAAATACATACATATTATAGATAAATTACATCCAGACATAGAACAAATGATCATGCTCATCACACAATTATTTGTCCTGGGTGGGAATCGAACCCACGACCTCTGGCTCAGCAGTCAGGGTAACTAATGGGGCGGGTCATTTCTTTCCCTCTGATATGGCGAAGGAGATGATGGCTGGTCCATGCGTCATACTCGTGAACGGGTGCTGCTTGGGGTGACTGGTCGGCCTAGTCAGCGATGCTTTAGCCTATACTATTATTTTGGTTCGATCAACTGCAACTCTAGCCTCTTAATCCAGTCACGAATTATTTTTAACAATAGATTTTGCAACTGAATGAAGGTAGATGTGCACCTTGAATGATTTCTATGTTTAATAGGTTCAAACCTTCAACGGTATCACTATGTGATTTTTATTTTTTAGTATGTTAGCTTTTGGAGCATTTCAATAAAATGAAATTCAGGTGGCATCAGCTTGCATCCTGTTTACCTCTCGTGTAACACTAACACTATTGTACCTGAAGATCTGACTTTTAAAAAGAGTGGCCATGAGTTTCTTTGCCAGTATTCTTCTCATAAGGCCCTACGCATTTTGGAAACTGGAAGTTATAGATCGACACAAACAGGCAGTAGATTTTGGTGTTTTTCACCTAATTTACCTTGACAATCCAGTACATGCTGTGGCGTCTGTTTGTGCCGATCTATGATTTTAACTCTAGCTTCAATTTAACGTTCATAAATGTCACTTAGTGTCTTAATTGAATAAATGATTTTGAATTTTAATTTGAATTTGAATAACCACTAGACCAACAGGCCAGTCAAAGTAACTTCATGTGACCCTTATCAGGGGCAGTTACCATAAATGTGAGTGACTGCGGATAACGGCTTGTGTATATATTTTTTTTCTTTACAGCTTTACCACCTTTGTATTCATTATATAAGCCAATCTCAAGAACATAATGTACAAAATGCTGTCATGGAGTGTTTTACTGTTCTTCTTTCACTTTCCACTGGGGTGTATAAGAGAGCTTTACTGGAAAGACATCCCAGGAGCGTCTGTTTAGATGACAGGCAGAGTGAGAAGGGACATAGAAGGAATATTAGTAAGTATTTTTTAACGGACTGATTATGTTTTATTATTATTATAAGTACTTAGTGCCACCTCGACCATTTCTGGTCTTTTGTTGCGCACTTTTGCGTTACAGTTCACTGCTTAGACTTATGGCTTTGAGAAACTTCCAGATCCTATCAGCAGTGATTGTTTGTATTTCTTGCAGTTGCATGATGTGTAACTCTAGGTTAATACTTCGGTGCCGCATTAGTGGGCCACAAGAGTATAGAATAGGCATTGCAGTTTCTTCTGCCTCTTGACAGAATCTGCGTATTGTGTTCTCGCCCAACTTTAGTTTAACATATGTTTGTTCAGTTGGATTCGTATGTATGTATGTTTCTTAAAAAGTAATGGACCCATTTCCATTATTGTTTCACTAACGTATTACATATAACGAAGGTTTTGATATATAATTCATAGGGTATTTATTAGTTGTATTTTTTTTTCGCCATCAATTTCGTTGAAGTTAGTTTCTTTTGTTAACTTTTTTTTTGTACTGCCAATAAACAAACAACTACTTAAGTTACCAAATAAGAACACGATATCGACAAACACACGAAAATATATCTGGAATTTGGCTTGTTCAGCCAGCATTAAGCTGAATATTAACCCCGTTGCCACACCTGCGGGCGTGCAATGGCAATGCAACGTATAATGTGTGTGTAACTGTGTGTGTAAAACGTGTTCCTAGGTTTAAGTAACATTTTATTTTGATTGCGCATTGCGCGGCTGTACTGTAAGGGCAATAAATTTGTTATTTCTTTCTTTCTTCTTTTACATCACTTCTGTCCACTTCCGAAAATGTCTGCATGTTTTTAAAAAGAAAATATTATGATATTTAGGTACTTCGAGTGTAATATCTTCACGATACGCGCCAAGTCTTCAATCCGATGTTCGCGACCCCCCCGAACTGTCGTTCTCGGGAGCACTTCAACTTGGCAGTTTGTTGCAGTTTAACACTCCAAGTTTGAGTGTCGAAGACCTTACGATACAGGTAAATAACTTGTGCAGATTTATCTACTTAGGATTATCTGATCTCTCAGATTTTCTTTAGATAGTGGTTTCAATTCTTAGTGTACTTTAAATCCTGCTAGTGCAGGATCGGTTTGAAGGATGTACCTACGGATGTAGTACATATTTATGTCTATATACAGGTGTAATTGAAAAAGGAATACTTACTCTAATAACCTCGAAATTCAAACGGTCATAACTTGTAAACTGATAGTTTTTTTTTTTTAAATGCTTACTGTAAATGCATACTAAAGTCATGCCCTTTCAGTGATTTAAGTAAGTGTTCCTTTTTCAAATACACCCTGTATATAAAAATGAATCACTATTTCACGGCATCACGCGTGGACGGCTCTACCGATTTCGCTAATTCCTTTCTTTTTGTGTTTGTTATTGTCAGCAGAAGGTTCTTATGAAAGAAAAAATAAGCTGCTTTAATAAATATGTACTCGTACATGCTTTTTTTGAAATATTATATACATAATATCTAGAATAGAGTTGAAACCACTTGACAGTTAAACATAGACACACACACAAATATACAAACTAAATAATAGGCACGACCGACACCAAGATTACATACCATCAGTAAGCTTGCTTTTTATCTTTTACAAAAATTAGTTTACTCAATTTTAAGTTTATAGATAATATAATTTGTAAAATTGGTTTTTCAGACCCCAGATTCGCCCGTTGCAAGCGAGCCAGACATAGACATCACAAATTCAGAACAGTTAACCAAAGATTTATCAGAGAAGCTCCAAGAGATTAAAGAAGATAAAGAAGATCAAGTCGATCATGTACAAACTGCTGTTGTGGATGGTAGTGTTAAGGTTAGTTTTCAACAAATTACTATAAGATATAATTATGGGAAATTAGATTAGAAAATTATTTGTTTTAAAATCAACTGATTCTTTTATTTTTAAATAATAATTCTTTATTGACATAATAAATGTGTACATACATAGTTAAGAATTCCCTGACCCCTGTGCTAGTATAACTGTGTTACAGGGGCCAGTGTCCTCCCCATAGCAGAGGTTACAGTTTAATTAATATGCCAATTGCGATGCATTATTAATGTTAATATTTTAATATTTGTAAATTTAAAATAAAATAAAATTAGATAAAAAAAAGGAAAATTAGAAAAAACAATAAAGAAACATTTTCTTTTTTTGCATGCCTGAGAGTATATTTATATATGTGGTTGTGTGTGTGTATTCTTGTGTGTGAGTGTATGCGTGTGTGTATTATACACATGTAGACAACAATATATTAATAATGACAGATGTCTTCTAACTAAAAAACACAAATTTAGTCAGATGTCTTCTAACTAAAACCATATAAATTTAGTCGGATGTACGCCTTATTTCTACCCTCCATACTGGTGTTGCAGACATCTGTCATTGTTGGCGCTATTGCGCCCAGCTCTGCTATAGTAAGTTCAGCGCCATCTAGGTTGAATTTCAGATATTCACATAAAATTATATAAAGCATCTTTTTAATGTCTTTTGTCAACTTTCCCCAATCTCAGTAGTGTCCATTTAAGATGTTCTTATACTTTATCAAATGATACTAAAGCATTTGAGGATATATATATATATATACTTGGAATATAGATATAACATCCCGAATCCCTAGCAATACGACCCTTAACAGAATGATAGAAAAAAACGAAGAATGGATGATGACCCGATAGGGTTGCCACATGAAAAAAAATTAGAATGTCTATGTTGGTTTAACTCTTTAAAATATTAAGACTCTGTGACTGCTACTGTAATCTAATTTGTGTAGGTCAACATCGGATCAGCAGAAGATGATGATATACCACTTAAATACTGCTCAAGGTTATTGACTTCGAAGTTCCTGCTGACGGGTCATAAAGGTGGTGTCATAGCCGATAGGTAAGAATGTCACTAGTATAAGTTGTATATAGGAGGGTTATGTGAAGTCGACAAATAGTCGAATCAGCTTGAAAATATCTTTTCTAGTGTAGGTGTACATTTCTAAACAACACATTATGAATTTTCATATAAATTTCAGCAATTTTGTTTTTTTTTATGCAGGAATTTTCAGAAAAATCTGGACATTCCATCCTTAGTATTGCATATCTGTATCATTCATTCCAATCCTCTCTCTTATGAAATATTAGCTTTATAGGGTTCTTTTCAAGTTCGATTTGTCAGTTACAAAATAAGATTTCTGTATTACAATCACGAATTTACACAAAATTGTTAGCGCTTTACGTTATTCACGGGGCTACTGTACGACCCTAAAGTATGACCACACTGTTCTGTAAGAACCGGTATATACCAAGATAAAAGGAGTTCTCGTTAATGCTCAGTAAGGTTGAATATCCATGTTGTATAATTTATTATACAGGTTGAGATTTTCATAACAGTGTAGCTTTATGAGAAATGGAGGTAAATAATTCCTGGAAATTCAAACGGTCATAACTTGTAAACGGATAGTTTATTATTATTATTATATTATTTATCTTATTGATGTGATGTGAGAAACGATTCGTTTTGCTTACGTGCGGTAAATTTTTCGTTTAAAAATTGAACGAAATTTTTCCGTCCGTAAGCAAACGAATAGTTTTTTGATTATAGGAATGCGGCATCAGTGACTTAAGTAAGCGTTCCTTTTTCAAATACACCTGTATACAGCATTTCTCAAATGACTGAAAACAACATTAAAACAAAATTTCCTTTCCGCTCAAATACTTTTATAATATTCCATAAGAACTTAATTCCCAATTCAGTGCCTACCGGGCGCACGTATCTATAAACTAGGCGTTCCTCGCAGTATCTCTATCTGTGTTTATCGTCACTGCTCCGGTCCAAAGGGTCGTAGCGTGATGTTACGTAGCCTATAACCCTTAAAATAAACAAACAAAAAAAAAAACTTCACCATTTTTATATTTTTATTATTATAGATATCATAGTGTAGATGTGTACTTATAGTAACCAAGCACTCCTTTTTTCCAAATTGAAAGTGGCCTCGTCGTCACAGAAAACCGGCAGTGAAGCAATGTTTTCATTGCTTTTCACCGAGTGAGTGAGGCTACTGGAGGCCCTAACCTACCCTACCCCCCTCTTTTACCCTTCCCCTACTCCCACCTTAAAGACCGGCAACGCCCTTGTGACTCTTTGAGTTGCAGGTGCCCATGGGTGGCGGTAGTCATTGTGACCCGGCTGCTCCAAACTTTACTTGTCAAACCTAGTCACAGCTTATCTAAGCTACTGTGTAAGCTTAAGAGGTCGAGCATTATTCAAAACATACTAACAGTGGTTAATATTTTTTCAGAGCAATGAGAGTATCGTTAAAATCGTCTGCTTTAAACTGTCTAGCAGAAATATTGCGGTTGTATCCGCAAGCAATGACATTGTATTTAGACAAAGATGTGGATGCGAAAAATCATAACATTTCTGGTAATAATTATTGTTCACCTTTTCCTTTTGTTGTGATTCCAAACTAACCTGATAATGTATACGTTGAAACTTAACATTACTAATTAATGAAATCTATATTAAAAAAAAGGCAAAGACAAAAACCTACCTACTACTTAATATACGTTACATTGTCCTCACATTTAATTTGCGCATATAAGCAATGGAACCAGAGACTTGTAAAAATATGTCGAAAAAGAGTGACCTTGGAGTTTCTTGCCTGTTCTTCTCCACAGGATCTACGTATTGGAATAGGCATCTAGCTTCACGACTGACTTAGTCTGACTGACTACTACTGGCAGTTCAAAAACACCTATCATGATTTAATTGAAATAAATAATTTTGATTTGATTTGAATAAAGGATGTGAAGGTCAAGCTTAAATTATTGTGAAGCTTATACTACATCGCTTGCCTGCGGACTGCTCCTATGATAATAGCACGCGTGAACAATGGGTAACATGATCACTTTACCGTTATAACTCATCTTTGACTTTCAGGATCATCAGAAGGCACCGATTCTAATCAAGATCACATAAATGATTTCATACTCGAACGGAACGTTTGCTACCAAGACTCCCTCACAGACTCCCTAAGCCAGGATATACTCAACCGTAGCATGGACAGCCAACAAACATCCCACCAAATATCTAAAAAAGATAGCAAATCAGAGAGCACCGAACAAAAAAGCTCCAAAGACGTGCCAAGTAATATTCTAGATAGTAAAATATTCCCCAAAGATATGGCAGCTAGCATGACCACAGATAGCACTAATCCTAATATGACTAATAGCAATTTCACAACAAACTCCAACATGACAGGGAGTAATGATCCTTTATCTACTGGGTATCCTATGTCTAGCAGTGGGGACGTCCTATCCTCAAGCATAGATCTAGATATGAAGTTTGACCATTTCGGAGAATCCACTACGAATTTAGACAACCTTGACGCGTTAAAAGACTTTGAAAAGAAAGAAGAAAGAGTGAAAAGAACTTTAAAAAGAACTGATGAAGTGCAGAGTAAGGAAGCCATTGAAATTATGGGCCAAAATTTAGAGGAGGATATGAAAAATTTGGATGTATCTGAGAATTTTGAGAATCAGCACATGTGTGATATATTTTTGTTGTTGGAGGGCCATAGTGATCCTCAGATTAGAGGTTTGGTGAGGGTCTGTATTGGAAACTATTTAGTGGCTGCATTGGAGCTATCGCATGGACATTATAATAGGTGGAAAAGTATTAGTTCGTTGCCAAAGGATGTCTCAGAGCTAATCACTGTGGACAAACTGGTTCATATTGTTCTAAAGGTAAGTTGGTAGGTTTTCAATTTAAAATTAATGTTGGACCTAAAATTAATTTTAAATTCAAATGCTCGAACGATCATAATAGACGATAATATTTCTAAATATGGGTCACATTATGGCTATTCTAATATTTTTAATAGAGAAATAAATTTGGTTATGATTGACTTGTAATTTTTTTTTTCAACGAAGCTTATTAACTAGTAAATGTTGTGAACAGCTGTAGTTGGACTTCAGATTATTAAATTGTATAAGGTTAAGGTGTAAGAAATAATACATCTGTTGTCTGTGTCTGTGGCTTTCAAATAGAAAAGAAAAAATCTATTACCAAACTCAGGCTTGTTACAATTCTTTGTAACAATTTAAAATAAAAAAAGGGAATCTTCATTATTCATCGTAAAAATATATTTGACTGGCCTATTGGTCTAATGGTTAGTGACCCTGACTGCTGAGCCAGAGGTCGTGAGTTCGATTCCCAACCAGGACAAATAATTGTGTCATGAGCATTTGTTCTGTGTGTAATTTATGTATAATATGTATCACAGCCTCTGCCTAGTTTGGGATCTGACGGCCGTGTGTGAGACTGTGTAAGATGTGTCAAGTTATTGTTATTATCACTTTTTATTTTGTTAATAAAACCAAAATAGCTTCCGTTTACTTACTAATAGACTATTGTTCTTTTTGTGTAACGGTTGCAACATCTTACTGGGACTTACTTCTTTTATTTCTAAAATTACTTGAAAAGTATAGTTTAATATTGAACAAGACAGTAATCAAACTCGACGCAATAAAAAAATGGTATCGCAATTCCAGGGTCTATCGGATGATATTCATTCAACAGTGAACCACACTCTATCTGCACTGACGAGTCTATCTATATGTGTGTGTAACAGCTCTCATTGGACCCTGTTGGTAGATATACTCAACAGTTTAGTGAACGTGGAGGCGAATAACTACTGGTTGTGTAGAGTTAATCTATGTCGGCTATATGAAAAACTACCTTATCACAAGTAAGTGTGAGTAAATACAGGTTGTAAGAAACACCGTACCGAATATTAAAATAGTGTATTCAGACCATCATTCTGAGTCGAAAATCATTAAAATTCTTGCCGGAAAATTAATAATTAATGAGTAAACAGAACATTTTACCGAAAAGAATAAATAAATACCACATACGGCCACAAACTGCAATGTAATCAATTAAACAACATTTATGCAATCAGCTGCTTCAACGTAAGAACGCTGAAGGCAATTCACCGTACCGCACAAAAAGAATACCTTATACATTACGTAGCGCCAAAAGAAACTAATGACTATAAATCCTTAATCTTGCATTTTTATGATGAACTGACTTTTGTATTGTAATGAATATAAACAGAAAGAGGTCTTTGTAAGTTTTTCACGAAGCTCAAACTTACACACTGTATATGTTTCTTTATCCTATGATAATCTGCTGTTGCTCGCGACTTCGTTCGCGTCTAAATTCTTGGGAAATCTATCCCACAGGAACCGTACATTTGCCGGGATCTATCCATCCTCACAAACTTTCGCCTTTGTAATATTACTAGCAGTTCCATATTTATATATTTTGCGTGAAACCCAAATTTTTTTCCAAAATAAAAGTAGCAAAAGTTACTACTTATAACACCAGCTATCTGCCAATGAAAGTCCCGTGGAAATCGGTCCACCCGTTCCGGAGATTAGCCGGAACAAACAGACAGACCGGCAAAAATTTTAAAAACTTATTTTTAGGTATAGGTACGTACAAATAACTGAATATTCTTAAAAAAATCTATTATTTTGACATTACAAACAGACGGTTCAATTTCATTTATTGGTATTGACTAAGATAGATAGATAGATAGATAGATAGAATATTCTTTATTGTACACTGTTAAATAAAATTAATTGGAACAGATCATGGCTCACTATAGTATAGATTTGAATATGACGCCTTGAGGTTACAGGTCAAAGTAGAATTTAAAACATATATAATTTAAACTTTTTTCAAAGAAAGGTTGGTTATCCCTTCACCATTTTTATTCCAGGTTATTCATGCTGTACCCGCATTATTACGTCCGTAGCAAATTAATCATGGACGCGTTGATGCGTCTACTTGCTGATCAAGATCAGAAAGTACGGAAAGCAGCCGCACAGGCTATTGCCAAGTAAGTATTATTATTTTTTATATTTTTTTTTATTACGAGTCAGAAAGGGTTCAAACAAATAATCCCCTTAATTAATTTAACTAACTATTGAACGATGCCAGGCAAAAGAAACAAAGACTAATTTTTTACAGTTTGATACCAAAAATCCTCATATCGAAGCACCAATCCCCAACAACTGTAGTAGGGGACATTGCAAAAGACGAAAGCCGGAAATTCTCCTTCAACAACAACAATCTTTCACTGGACCTCGTCAGGAACATATACTTCTACAGCGATCTTCCTCAGCAGTTGAAAGATGGAGAGACATTGGGTAATAGTGAGGGTCTGAGGATGATTGTTGGAACTCTTGTTGGGAGGTTAATGGCGTCTAATTGTAAATTTTATTCGGTGAGTAACTTGTTTCTACTTTTAAACCTTGCTGTTCCTTAGTATGTTAGAGGTTACTTTTGTCTTGGTTGGCTAGAAAACTTCGCAGTGCATTGTGATAGTCAAACGGTGGCAACATCTCTTACATTTTGCCTTAGAGTAGATGTTGCTCTTTCTGTGATTACCTGAGGATACAATGAAGAAAATGCGTACCGCGAGGCTCAACAATAGAGTTTATATAATAAATTATTAATTGTGTATGAGTAAAAATACAAAAAAAAACATTTAATTTATAGATTTTTGTTATAACAATGTAAAGTCCACCCTTGACCACGATCTCTGCAATTCGAACGAAACGTCGGGTAACCAAGAGGTATTTTACCTTTTGAATATTATCGCGATTAAGTCCCGAACAATGTACAGAGTTAATTCGAATGTTGACAATGTTGGAAGGATTGTGACAGTACCCTCTGAGCGAGGATAAAAGTAGATAAAAAGGTGACGAGGCTAAACAAGGACCATTTGAATAGATAACGAAGACAGGGAATAGAGCTTGACTGTGGCCTTGGGCCTTAAGCTTTAATGTGGCTCACTCTTCTCAGTTAGTCTTTTCTTGTGTCTCTTCTGATTTAAGAATATCGATTAAAGGATTTTTTTAAATCAATTAAGTGATTAAATCAACTAATGGCAATGTGGGTTACCATCAATAGCAGTCAAGCTATCTTGCACTTTCAGCAAGGTCTTCTTGAAGCTCTCCAAGCGATTTGCAAAAAGTGGTCACCATGGAAACACGTACAAGCGTACACCGACCAGGGCGTCTTGAGTTACTGCCTGGACAGTTTGGACTACTGCAACAGTACCGTTGTGGCGCGCACCGTACTGATGGAATTGTGCTCTTTCATATATCCAGGTAAAAATGACGATGGTTAAAATAATGAAATTATATAGATCGTCGACTTGCCATCGAGTTATAGAGTTTGAGCTTCAACCAGTATGGTACCTCGTTAATCTACTTCTGACGAGAATTTTACAGCTCAAATAAAAAAAATAAAAAAAAGATTTAATAAGATGACTTGAAAACAAACCCTTATTCCAAGCAGGCAATAGATGCACCCTTACAGCCTATTCAATCCAACCAATATCGCTTGTTAGTAGATAATCTGAATAATTTTCCTACCATATTTTTTTAAAGTAGGTATATGCATTAAAGATAAAACTTAACATTTTCTTTTATTTAATTTCAGTCGAAATCCACAACATTATGCGCCACAAAACCGCTAACCGCGATATATTCGAACGCGATACAAGCAATTCCAAAGAACGTTGGCAACACTTGGAAAGCGAGAGAGTTGCTAACCTCGCTGAAAAATTCCTACAAGTAACCCTTAAAATGTTGAATGTACTGGTGCACTTGATAGAGGAAGTCAATCCTAATGTGCATTTGAATAAAGGCGTCATTGCTTTACCCGGCAGTCCGGTTAGAAGGAAGACGACAGGTATAAGTATAAGTGTGTAATGCTACAGTCCTTTAAAAGTATCTTAGCCATATAGTTTTCGTAACAATGTATTTCTTGCAATATCTATTTCTTAACTACTAATCTACACTTTATCAATCATAATAATAATGTTACGGAAGCCTACATTGACGCTCGGGCGCCAACTTGTCACGAGTAGCGGGAACTAAATAAGACGTACAACGCCATCTTTTAGCGAAAAACGGAACTAATAGTCTATTAATTGTCCTAGAATTAATTTTTTAATTTTTATGGGATAGGGGGCAAACGAGCAGACGGATCACCTGCTGGTAAGTGACTATCGCCGCCCATGGGCACCTGCAACTCACCAAGTCACAAGTGCATTGCCGCCCTTTAAGGTAGGAGTATTGAAAGGGGAGGGGGGAGGTGAAGAGGGGGAGAAGGACGGGTTAGGGCCTCCGGTAACCTCACTCACTCGGCGAAAAGCAATGCATTACTTCACTGCCGTTTTCTGTGAGGCCGTGGTATTACTCCGGTCGAGCCGGCCCATACATGCCGAAGCATGGCTCTCCCACAGTCTCCCACAGTGGAAGCCTTTCTTGTAATAATGAATAATATTGTATTATTGTAACAAATGTTGATGAACCAAATAAATAAATCAATAAGAATGTTCTACTGAGTTCTAGTTGTTTCAGCAGTGGTCGAGTCAGATAGATAGTACTAGATTTTCAGGAAAGTTTACGAACTTACTATGAGATGTTTTTCGAACTATATAAGAAAGTTGCATAACGGTATGGGCAATGAGCATTCAGTTCTCGTTGAACGATACTACGAGTTAACAAGTGCGAAGTATAGCGTATAATTCAATGTGACTGTGACTTGTAATTGTGTTAGTTGTTAATTATTGAAATAAATTGTGTCTGTTTCGTTATAAATTGGTGTATATCTAATTTCGAATATTATATTCTGAGAAATATTACACATTGCTATCTAGACTAGGTACGTAGTTTCTAAACATACTTAGGCCCTTCGAACACCTAGACCATATTAATTTATAAAACATTTCCATTGAGCAGAATCGAATCCGCTACCTCTGACATTTCTGGTCAAATGTGCTACCGCCGCGCCATAGATTTTATAACCTTCCATATGACCCAACTATTTTTAAGGAGCGCCTTACTAAATAAATTATAGTTAAGTAAAAGTAAATAAACACGCTTTAATGGCGAACCTAATTAAAAAGTATACAAAAATTCCATCATCCACCTCCTGGCTTCATCAGCAAACCACCAAGTCCAAACTGTTGGACTCGTCAAAACAAACCATATGAGCCCAAACTCGAAGGGTTTACTAGTAGCGTTTGAAGAGTTCCACTATCCATCTCCTTACTCCATCATCAGATCTGCTGCAAGATGCCAAATTATAGTATTATCATCAATATACATATCCATACAAAGATTCATTTAGGTACGACAATTAGAGGTACGTTAAAATTGACTTTCATTTCTTTACATACTTAGTTACAAGTGATGCTAATAAAATCTTCTTAGACAAAAAATAGACAGTCATGAGACTGCCGACAGAAGTGAAAACTTAAACGAAACGACGAACTTAAAACGTCACATTAGCAGGTTGGTGACATTAATTAATAAGGAGCTGACAGAACTCGAATGTTTAGATTAGCGCCCTCTAGTGGATCTATAAATGTATTATTAGCGTAACGGTCACGAGTTCAGTGCTTTTTCTCCATTAGCAAAAGTGCACAAACATGCCTAAAGAAGTTTTCACTTCAATAAGGCCTGTTATATTATTGCAAGAAGTATAAGTTACAATATCGTGGACTTATTAATTTCCTTGAATAACATATATATATTTTGTAGATGCTATCCCACGTCGTGGCAGCACCCCGAGCGAAGTGGACGAGAAAGGCTCTCTCCGGAAGAAACCACCGCCCCCTGCGTCTAGTCTAAAGCCCCACTTCGCGGGACATTTCTTCAACGAACCGTTCTATATGAAGTTCTATGATACCTTAAGGGCAACATATTCCAATCATAAGGTATGCCCCTTTCTTAGTTATCAGCAATAACCAAAATAATAAAAAAACTGTCAGTCGTAGGACTGCACGTCAGAAGTCAAAACATAACTGTCACATCTGTCATCTGAACGTGACGGTTACGCGAGTTCAGTGCTTTTTTCCCATACCAAAAGTACCCAGCGTGCTTAAAGAAGTTTTCACTTCAAAAATTGTTAATAAGTAATTGTGAGTTGCCGATCAGAAGTGTTCATTTTTGAAGAAAGTCATGCCATCTACTAGTGACATCCATCAAACTGATGTACGTTCGGACGAAATTTTGAATAAAGGTTTTCGCTATTGAGCACTATAGGCGTTATAAATTATCAAATTAATTACAATTATGTTTTTGTTTTTGCCATAACAATTGCACACACAAAAAAGTACTTTATTGAACTAATTATATTTTTAAAGATTAATGAATAAGGAGCTTACAGAACAAAATGTTCAGATTAGCGCCCTCTAGCGGATCTATATATGTATTATTAGCGTGACGGTGCGAGTTCAGTGCATTTTCCCCATAGCAAAAGTGCACAACGTGCCTGAAGAAGTTCATGTTATGCCAAAGAATGTTTGTTACTACTAGTTATGGTGACTGGTTTGATCTCAATATAGTCCTTTTTATTGATAAATGTAAAAGGCGTTTGTCTTTGAACCCACCTGATGAAAAGTGACAATGAAGACGAAGTTGCTACACACTATCTAAGAGAAACATATTCACTCTGCTCTTAAATCTTCTAGGAATAATTTTTTTTTTTCGTGTTCTTTTAAATAATGTAAGTGTATGCTTGCATTGTATAATAAGAGAGAAGATTTATATTATTTTTTTAATTTACAATGCAATTTAAGTAAGTAGTGTTTCTGAAGTGTAATAGTTGTAGCAGCTTAATTTCTGTGACGTATAGTTTGTTATCATGAACATTTAGTGGCTTTAAAAAAACAGATAGAAATAATAATTCAGAATTAGTTATAAAATAAAACAATTTGTGATGTGAAAGAAGAAAAAAAACAAAAACTATATTTGCCAATTTCGATTTTCCTTTTCTTGCTTACGTTACTTCTTTAATAAGATATAGCATTGATAATATTCTTATCTTCTTTATAAATCTTCTGTAGAACTTGCCTCAAAACATAGCTTTCACGCCACAAGCATACAAACTAATAAATTAAATTTGTCATTGTTACAGATAAATTTAGACCCAAAATCCAGCATATTCCACACTTTTTTATCAACCATTCTCAACTGCTTAGCCATCCAACTCGAACTGGCAACAGAGAAAGAACTTGGCCACGTCACAGAAGAAATCCTTTACTATCTGAAGGTCATCATGCCTTTGTGTGCTGATAAAACCGTATATTGCATCACACAACTTCTGAAGTGTCTTTTTGGAACAAACATGGTGAACCAATACTCAGATTTCATGAGTATTTTGGACAAGAATGAGGGTAGTCACAAGACAAGTTTCTACAATGACGTCATGATGGTTAGCACGCCCATAACACAAGTAGAAGGTTCTAGAAGGAGTAGTATATGCTCGAATGCTAGTCAGAAGTTATCGTTAGACAGTAAGAATCCGCGGATGGCTGTTGAAAGGCAGTTATTGATCACTATGGAGAATTTTGCTAAAAATAAATCTGATAGAAAATGGAGCACGAATAAAAAGGAGCTAGAACGATATATAAGGTTGTTCGAGCCGGTTGTTATACAAGCTTTAAAGGTGAGTGTCCTTTTGTTTCTGTGTTAATGGCGTTGCCTGCCTTGGTGTGTAACGCCCACATTTTGCCGACTAAATTATAGTCCCCTTTACTTCATCGGGGGCAAGCCTATTGCTGTTAAACGGGCACTTAGGGAATGAAATAGGTGAATTGGGAGTATATGGAAGTGGAAAGGTATAATATATAAGAATGAAAAAAATTAAAATGAAAATGTTAATTCTCAGCAAATATACATTTTTAGTAATTTCTTTTCTTTTTTTTTTAAAGACAACTCTCGCATTAGGAATTACTCCTGTATCGCGGGGGACTTAACAAACATACAAACAACGGACACAAAGAACACCCAGACTCAGATGGGAATCGAACCCACGACTTCTGGCTCAGCAGTCAGGGCAGGGCTACATCACTCGCTCGAGGTCGCGTTTTATATACCTACCAATTTAGCTCACCGTCCACGGTAAAAGTGTCAGTAGGGGCGACAATACGTAGCTGAGAGCACGCACGCACGCCAGAACGGTATTCTCCGTAAATAAAAACAAAATGTCAAATCGAACTTATTATGAAGTGGAGATGTTTTGTTATTGCTATAGGTATGTATTTATTATGTTAAATTGCGTTATTGTTAGACGTTAGTGATCTGTGAAATCCTTTAAAAATAAGTTGCGAAAATGATTTTAGCTATTACTTTTTTATCAATATAATAGAAAAACATCTCCACTTCAGGTGTTTATTCTTTACTCACCATTGTCGCGTGGCTGTACTAATAATAAATAATAGTTATCTTCACAACAAAAAATAAATGTTGCTTATATAAATTCTATACGATGTTGATAAATGATGATGATGTAATAAATGTAGTCTATTAAACCGTCAATATTAAACCCATAATTTCTACGAAAGGTGACGAACTTAGTGGTTGTGAACTGCCAGCGTATTCATTTGTTGTAACTTGTAGGCAAGGCGAACTGACGGCTGCTTCTCTCACACAATATGTAATATAGTTAGAAATATAGTGAAAATAATAATAAGAGCTACTGAAATGTAAAACATATTGAGATCGGCACGGATTGAGGTTTTATTTGAGTAGGTAGTTATTTGTTATTTAATACTTTTGTGTAACATAATATGTTATACAAAGTTTAAATTATCAGAGTATCTTTCTCTAGTCTACGCAACAGCCATTTCTAGCAACCCGCCCCAGCTTCGCACGGGTATCAGAGACATCTTCAACAATCGTGATCATATTTCAACCAACTTACACAAAACCTTAACAAATTACATGCCTAAATCTTCCTCATATAATTTTATTGTAATTGCTCTATCTATTGATGAAAACCACATGAAAATCTGTTAAGTAGTTTTTGAGTTTATCGTGAACAGATAGACAGAAAGACAAACGCGGCGGGGTCTTTGTTTTATAATATGTAGTGATGTAGTGATAGTGATGTATATGTCTACAGCATCAACATTTTATGTTACTATCGAAGGTTTAAGGATACTTTAATTACCTATAAAAATTAAAGATATAAATTTCATATGGGAAATAATTTTATTTATCATTATATAAAACTCACCCATAAATTTGATTATCAAGTGTGTGTTCCGATATGCACTGCGAGCACTATAAGGAGTGACGTCACTTTAATATACTGCGAAGCTGTTCCTTTATAATTAGCTATACTGGTTACTGTTTAATACGGAACGCAGTCCAGTATACTGTCATCTATGTTTTCTGGCGCTGTTTTGACGTGAAAATAATTATCATACACATGTACAAGTTATCTGTTCAACAAGAAAAATAATTGTTTGATTGTCAATTGTAAGTTTACTTTTTATTAAAAGAAAATATTGTTTTTCAAGTAACCGAATGCATAATAAGTAATAACTTTATAACCGAATTATTTAAATGGGGCTATGTACGTTAAAAGTGATGAACATATTTCGACAAATAATTGTTTACTATTTAACTGGAAAAAAATTGTAGTTGATCACGTAATCAAAGCACTGAGACCTTTCCTCGAAAACGCCACTGCTCACAGTACAAAAATGGCACGATTTATGACATCATATATTTCCCTAGGATACTGCGGCAGTATACTGTCAGTCCGTAACGCAACGATTTTTTGCGCGGTAAGAGCACTGAACAGTGCTCGCAGTGTATATCGGAACATACCCTAAATAAATAATTTATTTCATTATTTGTGTACTTTGTACAACCCTAGAGTGTCCGGCCGTTCGGCTACACATACAGACGAAGGTCGCGCGGTGGGCAAGGCGTTCTCAACTTTCGAAAAGCGTAAATAAGATATATTTCTGGTCTCAGCTAACGCCAGGTATTATTATTAAAATTTTGTAGGCTATTATAACGTAGGTATTTTTAGTTTTGTATGGGAGTGATGTACCTGTTACGAAGTAACTATTATCTTATCTGTGGTCAGGGTCACTAACCACTAGACCAACAGGCCAGTAGTAATAGCTTTTACTTCTGCCAAACTACAGAGCCATCGCCATCATATTTATTTTATAACTAGCAGTTCCCGCGAGGCTTCACTAGCGTGTCGATCCATCTATTCCGGAGATTAGCCAGAACAAACAGACAGACAGACGGACAGACAGACAAAATTTTTAAAAACTAATTTTTTAGGCATGCCAATGACTGTATGAGCTTAAAAAACTTTAAAAAACTTCAATTTATTTATATGTATTGATGATTATTTTCCATAATTAGATCATATTAATTTATTAGTCAACGTTCTTTCAGAGTTATACAATGCAAAATGACATTCCACTCCAATGTGAAGTGCTATGTTTACTGAATCAATTATTGACGCTGAGAGTGAACTACTGTATGCTGGACAGTGACCAAATATTTATCGGGTTCCTTTTGAAGCAGCTGGATTTGGTAGAACAGCATGAGATACCGTAAGTACCGTGTCCTTTTATCAGTCGTGCAACAAACGCCAGCATAAGAAAACAAAAATTTTCTTAAGCCTATTTGATTTTCGCTGTAGGTTATTGACGTGACAACGTCTTATAAATCGATGAACGCCGTCTGCATGCACGAAAAAGTTGTCATTGTCATTCTTAATTTTTTTATGATAAAAGCACGTTATGATGTTTTTAATCGTCGCAATTTGGCAGATATGTAAACTGTAAGGGATTTAATGCTCATGCTACTAATTTTATTTTTTTTATTTGATACGAGCAGACGGGTCACGTGATGGTAAGTGACTTCAATTCAAATTAAAAAAAATCTTTATTTCATAAAATTGACCATCAATTATTCGAAATCGTCGATTTAATAAAAATTATAGATCAACACACACAAAGTCACCGCAACAATAGTTTGCTTCGTCAAATGTAAAATTATTAAAGAAAACAAAATGGATAACATAATATCACATCTGCCTGTTTCGATCTATAACCGCGGATCTATAACCCGTTTCCAAATGGTTGAGCTTTGTGAGAAGAAATCGGGCAAACAAACTCACGGCCACTCTTTTAAAAAAGAAAAACCAGACAACATCATTTTGTTGTGTGCTATTATGTTTTTGAAATTAAAAGTGAATAAACTAGAAAAGAATATGACACTAGGGAAACTGAAAATTAAGGAAAAAATTAAAAAGAAGAAAAGAAAAACATGAGAGATGGAAAATAAGAAACATATTAGCTCACATTAGATTTCTATTACAATTCCATCCCAAGCGTTTTTATCCTGTATATAATCGCCTACTGAGTATCCTGTATATAATAGCCCTTAAGGCATAGCTGTCGTTTTACTGTAGACTTAAACTTGTTTATACTTAACATTTGAATATTATCTGGGATTTTATTATAACATCGCACACATTGACTACTACCGCCCATGGGCATCTGCAACTCAAGAGTCACAAGTGCGTTGCCGGCCTTTAAGGAGGGAGTACAGAGTAGGGGGGGAGAGGGAGAGTGCAGGGAAGGGGAGAAGAGTGGAAGAGGAGGAGAGGGCCTCCGGTATCCTCACTCACTCGGCAAAAAGCAGTGCAAGCATTGCTTCACTGCCGATTTTCTGTGAAGCTGTGGTATCGATCCGGTCGAGCCGGCCTATACGTGCCGAAGCATGACTCTCCCACAGTAAAACTTACTAATATTTCGTCTTACGAATTTCTAGGGTACAATATCGAATTAATTCGTAGGACCGGGTGCTATACCGCACGTTGGGAGCAGTAGTGAACTGCAATGGGCTGATTGATCGATTTATTAAATATAGCATTAATTATGTATTTATTAATTAATGTCGCATCAAAGCGTTGTGCGACAGCTCTAACCTGACGCGCTATATCGTGTAATGTCATGACAGGTAGACGTTAATTTCTTTTTTAATATTGTTACAGAGATTGCTGTGACCTAGTAAACAGTATTTTAATGTTCATGGTACAGCTGTCCTCCTCAAAACACCATACCAAACAAATAATAGAAATACCCAAGGTAAGCAATTTATTATACTATTCTACTCAATTAGAAGATGTCATTAATTCTCGTAGTGTCGCAATAATTTATCTTAAAAGAAAATAACACAAACATACAGACAACTTATAGTTGGGTGGTATATCCTATTTTTAAGTTTCAGTAACGACATCTTTGTACTTTATTGTTTTTAAATCCCTGATGATATTAAATGTCATTTTTTTTCAGCTTATTCAATTATGTGATGGATTGATGGCATCTGGTGCTCATGCTGAATGTATAGCAGGTTTGGAGCCGGTTGCTGTTAAGGTTTTCAGTAATATGGGAGGTATGTATAATCATTAAATAGTGCAATATCAAGTGTTAATAAAATATGACGTAACTGGTGTTACAAGATTCAATATTTACGATAAACTTATTTAACATCGGCGAGCCGGGTTTTTGTTTCAATCTAAAGTTGTATAAGACAAACATACCTTTCTTTTAGAGGATGAGTATAATTTGAAAATTTATTTTAATGTAAAAAAAACTTAATTGATTTATAAATCGACGATAATAAGTAGAAAAGGAAACATTTTTACGTATGTGGGTAATTAAAAATAAATCTTACTATTATAAATGCAAAAATTGGGCGAATGGATGTTTGTTACTCAATCACGCCAGCACAGCTGAACGGATCTGGATGGAATTTGACAAACATTATATAATAGTATGGAATAGCACATAGGCTAGGTACGGTTCCCGTGGGCACGGTACGTAAAATATACGAGCAGCATTGAGTAAGTTAAATGTTCATAGCTTCTCTAATACTTAAACTATTGAAGTAGGCAAAAGCGTAAATGAAACAGCTCGTACCAGCGAGTGTTCGAGTGTGCTTAGCCGAAAACGAACCGCGTACCTCAATTAGAATCGTAAGTAATAGAGAAAGAAAGCTATGAAGACATAAGAAATGTACAGGAGGAAATCACGTTTGAGTATAATTTGGGAGGGGTGAAAGTTAGCTGATTTCCATTACTTGATAACAAGCTTTCATTCAAATAAAGTAAATTTTTAGAAAAAAAAATAATTTAAAACTTGATGTGCAAGTCTATACCTACGTGTACAGTTTTTTGAAGTGAAAACTTCTTTAGCCACGTTGGGCACTTTTGGTATGGGAAAAGCACTGAACTCACGTGACCGTCACGCTCGGATGACAGATGTGTCAATTATGTTTTCACTTCTGACGTACAGTACTACGATAACTTTTTTTTTGTGAAAGCGCTGAATCAATCTCGCTTAAATTTGTATGCTACCACGTCTGCAGTATGACCTACCAAACAAAAAAAAAAAATCAATCATCAAAATCGATTCGTAATTGGCGAAATAATCGCGTAATAAATAAACAGTCAAATTGAGAACCTCCTCCTTTTTGAAGTTGGTTATAAAAAACAGTAGATTTCATTTCAACGTTTGAAACATGGTAGAAGAATTTTGTAAAGGTCTCTCATCATATTGAGAAACGTCTGTCGATTAAATTCACTTGAGAGCTCTCATACGGCTCTGGTGATATTTCAGTCAGTCAGTTCTAGCCGATTGAGCCCTGATTTTTCCTGCACTTGAAACTTTTATTAAGGTGTAATATAATAATTACCAGCTGCGCTCCGCGGTTTCACCCGCGTAAGTCCCAATGCCGTGGGAGTATCGGGATAGAAAGTAATCTATGTGTTAATCCAGGTCTCCAGTTACCTACATACCAAGTTTCATCGCAATCGGTTTATTCGTTTTTGCGTGAAAGAGCAACAAACATCCATACATCCTCACAAACTTTCTCGTTTATAATATTAGTAGGATATAATGTATCAATTTCAATGTTTATTCACTTGCAGAACCCTACATTTCTAGCAATTTTTTACTTTCTATACTTATTAAATAATAATATTATTTTGATAGATTCATCGGATAACATGAAAATTAAAGGTGAGTCTAAAAGAATTCGACCTAGACTATATTCTCTAACTACAAGGAATAATCAACAAATTGTCAAGCAGTTTGCCAGGTAATCTCCAGCTCTAAAATATGAGAGAAATTCTTTGGGTATCGCCCATGGATGCACGCCTTCATCTATGGGCGATATACAGGTGTTACAGAAAAGTGTGGTCATATTTTAAGGTCATAAAGTGGATAAAGCCCTAACAGTTTTTGGAAAATTCGTGGTTTTAGAAATCTTATATATTAATTACACCCAGACACAGAAATGATCGTGCTCATCACACAATTGTTTGTCCTGGGTAGGAATTGAACCCACAACCTCTGGCTCAGCATTCAATTTCTCTAAACACTGGAGCAACAGACCACTTGAAAGAAAGAAATACATTTTTGGGTAAATTTCATTAATTCAAATTCTCCATATTAAGCCAAAGATCCTTTGGTAGTATAGTTTTCAATTTTATATACCAAATACATAATCGATACTAATATAAATGAAATTTTAACAAAAAACAAACCGACTTCAGAACTGGACCAAATTGTAATGGGAAGCACCAGCTTTCAAATAAAAAAAGAATCATCAAAATTAGTTCACCCAGTCGAAAGTTCTGAGGTAACAAACACAAAAAAAAGTCGAATTGAGAACCTCCTCCTTTTTTGAAGTCGGTTAAAAAGCTGAAGAGTTTTTTATTGAACGCGCTTGTCTTTGGAAGAGGGAGGGAGGAGGGAGGGAGGAAGGTTTTAGTAAATAAAAACTTCGTGAGTGGTGTTCATATTAGTTAAAAGATATACCATAGTACAAGCTCTGCGAAGTTTGGGATCAGACAGTTGTGTCTGAGTTGTCTCAAGATATTATTATTATGTATGGTTTTAGTCACGTGTGTATTACGGGGAACTGGGACTCGATGGGCGTCCTTTCTCAGGGGGCGAAGCGTGCTGCCGCGTCGTAGTTTTTAGGCTGTTAACGTAACGTAACGTTAACGGTAACGTCACGTTACAATCCTTAGGAACAGAGCAGTGACCATAAACGAGATTGATACGGCTAGTCTAAAATAAATTCTTGAATTGGAATATTCTTTTCTTCTCTTCTTCAGGTACAAGCGTGCTGGGCAGAGCTCAACAGCAGGAAGCCCAAGCAACAAGAGAAGTGCTATTTTATATGTTACAGAAGACTATGCATCAGCCTAAGGTATTCTTTTTATTTTGGCTTCTTCCAGGATGGTGTAATTAAATCATTCATAAATTCAATAATTTCATTTTCTACCGAATTACTCCTGGAGATGCATTTTGTAGAGGCAAAACACGTGTTGAAGTATCACTTTGTACCGATTTGAATTTGCCAAAACTTGTACGCCTGTCTTTGTTGAAGGAGTGTTGGCAAGTCCTTCACGTCTTTGGCAATTCATACACGCTTAACCTTGATTATCGCCGTAGTTGGAATTAACAAACCGAAGGTGATTAGTGCCGGTTCTAAATATTAATTGGGCTATATTAATTTTACCATGTTTCCGATTATCCGATCGCTGGCAATAACTAAAGTTGATTAACCTTCTTCGAATTTATTTGTTTTAGGTGCTAGAGCTGGTATCATGCGTGTTATCTGTGTCCCAAGAACACCCAGAGAGCTACTACCGATGGTCGGAGCTCGCCAGCGACACATTACTGAACCTGCTCTCGCAGACATCAGTCGAATGTGACACTCACGAATCTATTGGAGCTTTGGAGAGGCTGCTAGACGCAGTATATAAAGATGTGTTGTTAGAACAGACTAGGATCGAGGTGTTGTTGAAGATACTGTTCAAAGCGCCTCCGGATCAGGTGGGCATTTGTCCTTTTATGTTTCGCATACTCACGTTTGTAATCCAGGAATAGGTCAGCAGATGTAGGTTTCGCCCATTTTCTTTTTTAATAGGGGGTGAGCCTTTCAGCTAACGAACACATTTTTGAACTCAATGCTGTTACTGAAAATTTAATGACCGAATAACTCAATAACAGCTTGTCCGATCCTAATTCCTAATAACAACTTGTCCTATCCGGGATTCCCAATAACAACTTATCCTATCCGGGATTCCCATTAACCACTTGTCCTATCCGGGATACTAAGCACAGTAACAACTAAGCCGTATCCGGGTTTCGAATTCAGGACCCCAGAATTTAATGATATAAAAGAAATTAATTTCCCTGTTTAAATTTTAATTGGATTCGCCATAATTCCAAGTAACTTTAAAATAGGTCTAGTTTATTAATATTCTTTATTTTTCAGACAACAACACCTTTGAAACTAAAGCTGAGATATCTTTCAATAATAATGGTTTTACTACGAAAAATACTAATCCTTATACCGGAGACAGAAATATTGCTCTCAATAAACGACTTAAAATCCACGTGCGTGTCACCACAAGCCATATTCTTCAACGTTAAAACTGACGTAGACCCTTTAAACGTTCAGAATGTGAACGAAAATTGCGCAAACCTATCGCCAGATGTCGTGCTAGTTAGGTTTCTCTTCAAAACCTTGACGTACGCGATAATGGAAATGGATAATGTATATGAAAATGTAGATAAGGAGCAAAATGAGTTATTGTACTCCGTGTGTGTTAATATTATAGTACAAGTGAAGAATATGCTGCATTTGACGGGTGAGTAATGATATCATCATTATGTTAATACGTGAACATAATTATTTGTACCCTTTTTTAAGCTAATACCGCGCACGGAGGAATGTCATATTTGGAATACTAAAGTTATATGTAGAAGAAGTGCAGACAACTTGAATATTTAATCAAGAAGTGTTATCAATACATCAATATAATAATTAAATAAAATTGAAGTGTCTCTTTGTAATGTCAAAATAATAGACTTTTTTTACCTCGTACAGTTATTTTCCTCGCGGCTTAGCTCGCGTCTGTATATTTATATATTTTGCGCGGAACCTTAATTCTCTTTCCAAAACAAAAGTAGCCTAAGTTACTCCTTATAACGCCAGCTATCTGCCAGCGAAAGTTCCGTGGAAATCGGTCCACCCGTTCCGGAGAATAACCGGAACAGACAGAAAGACCAAAAAAAAAAATTTTTTTTTGTATATGTACCGTGTAAACATTCCGATGCATTTAGTAAAATGCTGTTATTATGACATTAAGAACAGACACTTAAATTTTATTTATTTGTATAGATGTCTAGATATGTACTTACGCATATACAAAAAAAAACATGTTAATAATAATAATAAAAGTAAATAACCGAAAGTATAAAACCGCATTCTATAACCCTTAGTATACGGTCAATGGGTCTAGATGGGCCTGTGTATTGTTTCCACTAACATTATTAATATTATCTTTCAGACGGCTGCTTCTTCCCACTCACGGCTAAAACTGCACAAACTCTGCTCCACAACGAACAAAGTGGCTTGAACACTGGACTGTACAGCCCTGAAGAGAACATACCATTGGACGTGCTAAACTTGATATGTCTCAAGTCTGCGTACAGAATACCACTGCTGACCGTACATTGGTCACATTTACTTATCAGGTAAGCGAAGAACGCAACACATTCAAATAAATTGTTCGAAGTTTACGGTGTTACTTCCTTTTTTAAAAAGGATGTTTGAAGGAAAACCTGCTTTAAGTACATGTAACGTAAGTTGAGAAACCATTGTCCATCACAACTTTCAATACACAATGACCAATGTACATGTAAATAGTAAAATAAACAATATCTTTGAAGGTTTTCCCACCGCTCGGGGACATTTAATGATCGTGTGCATTGTTGAAAATATCCAGAATATTAAAGCCATTACAGTTTAATGGCTTTTATATTTCTTTCTTGGGTTTTTATTGAGTTCTAACCCTGTAAAAACCTAAGACAGTTTTATTTCATTACACGGCTTTCCATTAATGAGGACTGTAGTATAGAAAATGTTTAAAACATGGTAACATTTTGCTCCTTGAGTTGTTGACAGTTGCGTTGTCTATAAAATGAAAGCAAATAATATATTTATGAATTTAACTGGTTTTAGGTTAAACTTTCTATCCCACAAATACTGGCAGAAACTGATAGGTTTTGCCCGCAACCTGCCGCTGAGCGCCGACAGCGGCAACACACAGTTGCTTCGAGTTGACGTTCTGCAGATCGCCTGTGTTATGGCCTACTGCGAATATTTTGTGAGTTTGTGTATTCAAAAAGTTTTTATTTTTAAAGTATATTTTGATTGTATATAAACGTTTATCACATTATTTGTAATGACCAAAAAAAGCACAGATTGACCAGGATAAAACTTTTTAACTAACTTCAATTCGACAACATTTTCTATGGGTAGTTGGACCATCAGTTAAATTTATTCCAAACATCTAATGTTTTTAAAGACAATTATTATTGTGTTTCGAAATACTCTCTTAAGTATTCCTTCATTATAATTAATGCGTATTGCGTAGTAATGATTAGGTATTGCGTATTGTCAAGTCCTATCACACCCGTTCCGGTGTAAGTCAGGGATCAATCCTGGGCCCATTTTTATTTCTCCTCATGGTTAATGATATCCCTGGAGTCCTGACGTACTCAAAGTGTTTACGCAGATGATCTTATGATATATACTGAAATCAATTCTGAGGAAGACTGTTTAGCACTTCAATAGGACATTGAGGCAATTCACGAGCTAAATGACTTTTGGTCGAATGAGGCATCTGATAAATTTTGACTATAAGGTGAATGGTGAAACGATAGTCAAATCAAATACCATCATGGATCTGGGTGTCATATTCGATCAAAAACCTTCCACGATCATAATGTAGCTGTTGCTACAGGTGGTCTTGGTAAATATAGTCTTTCAAAGGGTTAGGATTTGTACTTAGAAATGCGCAAGACTTCAATAATGGTGCCGATTCTATTGTACACTCGACTAAACTAAAACCTGACTTAATTTCTTCATACGAAAACAACCTAGTGTTCTTCGTAATAAGGTCCATTTGTTACTAGCATCTATTTCTTAGCGCCGCTAAATTTCACTAAAACCTGTCAACGTATACTCAACTTTATTTCCTCGCTGCGAGAGTCTCCATTTATTCAAACGCTGTTTAATTGCCATATAAAAACTTGTTCAAAACGAACAAGGATGACGTGTTTTTAATCTACACCTACGAAGACGCTTACTAAAACCACAGAGCAAAAGAGATGGCATTCAACGGATAGCGGCTCTCGCTACGTGGTATTAAAGTTTATTTAAGCGTATCAGACTTTAGTCGACAAATAAATTGCTTATTTCGAATGCGACATATGTTACCTACTTGTTTCAATTTAAAATAAGACGTTGTTTTGAAGTGTACAAGGTTTACATCTTATATGAAGAAAATTTTGTGAATTTTAATTTAGCGAGTGAAGTAACAGAATTGGGACCAATATCAATGTTACTAAAATTATATATAACTCTCTGGTCTGAAGTAAGTTGAAGACCAGCGCTCCCGTTTGGAACCCACATGAAGAAGCTTACTCCCTCCTACTTAAAAAAGTACAGAAAGCTTTTCTCAGGTTTTTTTAGAGACATGTGTACGGATATTACCCCTTTCTTTATCCCACTGTAGGATTATATCGGACTGTATAATTCCACTGCACGAGCATCGAGCTCGTAGCTTCGTAAGCACAGCGAAGAAAAAATTAATTTAGCAATTATTAGTTATAGCTATAGAATGATAATGAACTTTAGGATGAGAATGAAATGAATATGAGGAAGGCCAAAATGAATTAATTTATTATAAATGATAGAAAGCTTTACTGCACTAAGAACGATTACAAAATTACAGAAAGTATATATGTTAAGAGCTATAAGCGTGCGCAGCGACTGACGAGTCCCGAATGGTCTAGAAAATGGTCTCGGCATTGTGAAAGATGGTGGTCCAAGTATAAAATATTTATACTCGCCACACGACTAACTTTTTGTTTGGATGCCTTGGGTATAACACCCTGGAGACTGGGAGAACTTGCGACCAAATGGTGACAGCGTGTAAAATTATCAGGGGTAGAATTGAGTCACCTGATTTCCTTATCGAATTGTCTCGACTTATCTCCAACAACTACTGTCGCAGTAGGAACCACAAGTTGCTTGCTGTGCCATTTTGTCGTACCGTTGCTAGAGCCAATTCGCCAGTACCACGAACGATCACTGCGCTTAACGGTCTCCTTGATTCGGACTCTACTGATTTGTTTATGGATGGATGGGCGATGGTTTTGTTTGCATGTTTGAAATTCAGTGAAGAAGACGCATGAACGCAAATAAAATGCATGATAGATTTATTATATTTTTATATTATTATTTTTAAATTTTATTGTATTGTAATGTTTAGTTAGTATTATTGGCCTGCGGCCGTTCTAATTAAACTAAATAAATTAGGGCACCTATTTTATTTAAGTTAATTTTGTCTAACATTGTTAATAAAATGTCTATTAGTCAATCATAATCCAAACAAATATACCTATTGTTAATTCGACAACATTAACAATGTTTTTCCAGTTGTAAAAAAGGTGTTCGTGTATTACATTGACAGGTCAAAAACGGCTTCTCGGAAGCGGTTCACCTGACCTGGCTGTTGGTGAACCGGGTGCACATTCTAGTCAGTCACTACCGCGAAGAGATCGTCCAAAGTCTTATAGCTAAAGTCCAGCAGATGGCAGGAGCTTCAGGACTGTTGCTACAAGCGATTGCTGCTCGATGTCAAAGTTGTTTGACGGTGAGTACATGTACATTTTAAGAGATTAATTCACGTATAACCTATTTGGTTTATTTGACAGTTCTAGTGGTTAGTGACTCCGACTCTGCTGAGTCAGAAGTCGTGGGTTCGATTCCCACCCAGGACAAATAATTGTGTGATGAGCATGATCATTTATTCTGTGCGTGGGTCAAGTAGATAAGTATGTTTATCAGCAGTTTGGTTACCATAGTACAGGCTCTGTTGTCTGTGTATGAGATGTGTCAAGTTATTATTATTATTTGTTTGCGTGTTTTTGTTGAATGGTCTCCCGGTTTGCTAAGGATTGAATTGGACTTAATACTTTCCAATTCCATCAATTTACTGTTAATAAAATTTTTGGAGGGTTCTATAATAATTTAACTGCGGTCTTCAAGGTAGTTAGATATAAGATCTTGTTTAGTTGTGTGTTTCAAAACTTGTACGTGTACACAATAACGACTGTTATTACAAAAAAGGTTAATTAATTTTTATTGATAATTGTTTTCAGGATGAATTTGCACTGAACACGTACAAAATATTATCGTTATGCCACGAGGGCCAGTCGGGTGCATTGGTGTTTCTTATTTGTCGGATCATTGGCAAACTGGAACCTACTATAGCTGTAAGGTAAGTTACAAACCATTGTTATATGTAGAGTGGTTTTAAGTATTTTTATTTGTAGAGTGGATTTAAGTATTTCTATATGTAGTTTTAAGTATTTTTATATGTAGGGTGATTTTTAAGTATTTTTGTATGAATGGTGGTTTTAGTATTTCTAGATTTGATATTTTAACCATTAAGCTTATGCCACTTTGTCAGCAAAGTGTTTAAAAATGCGGCTGTAATATAATTGGATACGGTATCGTTAAAGTTATCCATGGTTTAGGTATTTTACACAAGGTACAAGTCTGCTAACGGCTGTGGTATGCCAGGCATCCTAAACAGATTGGAGTGTTGATTCCCTTTGTGTCGTACAAGGAATGTCACACTCCTTTTCTAAACAGTTTTTTAAGAGTGGAATGATAATAGGGAAAGTTACATTTTTGTTAAGCACCTTTCAGTGAAAATAAACTTACTTTCAGTTTGTTAAGTGTAAATAATATGTTTACGGTTTCTTTTACGGTACGGTTGTTATATACTAGTGTGTCCTGTTGTATAATACTGTGTCCCGTTGTATACTAGTGTGTCTCATTGTATACTAGTGTGTGCGTTGTATACTAGTGTGTCCCGTTGTATATTAGTGTGTCCCGTTGTCTACTAGTGTGTCACGTTGTATACTAGTGTGTCCTGTTGTATACTAGTGTGTCCTGTTTTATACTAGTGTGTCCTGTGTGTGTGTGCATATGAAAACGTTGCAAGATCTATGATAACCAAGAGAAAGAGGAACTTAATCTTGTGTAATTTCATTTTACTGGTAGCAGAGAAGATTAGCTTTAGTAGACTAGATTATTTTACCAGGATCTAAGTTTAACTTACAGGGCATAAAATATTGGGGATGATTTTATTTTTTTAATATTCATTTACAGGTTCGCAAAACTGGCAATTGATCGATGTAAGATGTTAAAAGAAATGCCGGTTGACAAGATCAACGTACAATTATCTAAGGAAGATGTTCAAGTTGCTCTGGAATTGTTGCAAAGAAATAAAGTCCATAGTCGGTAAGTGATTACTTTGTTTTATGGTGTCCATCGAGAACAGTAATTTTTTTCTAGATGAAAGGTACCCTCATATCCTTTCTGTGGACCTGAATAAATCATCATGATTTTTTGCATATACGTTATGCAGAAATTCATGATAAAGCGTATCAAACAAATATATAAACAAACTCACTTTGGCATTTAGATATTCATTATGTTATGTTAGGTTGTTAATAATTTTGTTTTTATGAGTTTGGGGGCAAACGAGCAGGGTCACGGGTCACCTGAAGGTAAGTGACGACCGTCGCCCATGGGTACCTGCAACTCAAGAGTCACAAGTGCGATGCTGGCCTTTAAGGTGGGAGTAGGGAAAGGGGGAGACGAGGGACAGATAGGGGGAGGGGAAGGGAGCGAGAGAGGTGGAGTGGGAAGGGTTAGGGCCTCCGGCAACCTCACTCACTCGGCGAAACCTAACGAAACATTGCGTCACTGCCGGTTTTCTCTTTTTTCAGGCTGACCTTACCACAACTTTCTATAAACACGTTGTATATAGTTTTTGCTGAATTACGTCATTTTGTGATTTGGATTTCGAACATTTTAATATTTGATGAAATTACTATTCATAACTCCAATTCGAATCTCAGAACCATAAACACAAACTTATTCCACTAAACTTTCAAAGACTTTTTGTTTATATTATTATAAAACCATGTTTTTTTTTCTACAGGTACTCAGCGTTAGTCTTGGAGTTGAACTCTCTGGCGTCTAGTGTGTTTGATTTGTCACCCTTAGATTTATCCCAAGACAGAGCAATCAACCCCCAATATATAACAACCACCAATGTTGATGCTAAGTGGCTTTTGAATCAAGTTAAGAGCAGGTAAGAAAGGATTGAAAGGTTTGGTTGAACGCGCTAATCCCAGAAACTACTGGTTCGAATTGAAAAATTATTTTAATTTTGGAAAACCGATTTATCGAGGTTCATATAGAACATTACGCTACAACCAACAGGAGCGGAGCATCAATGAAAATTTTGCAATAACGGGGAAAAGTTACAAACGCGGACGAAGTTGCGCAGGTACTCGCGCTTGTATCCCCGAAGGGGTAGACAGAGAAGTATCAAACACCCACATTGTTTTCTGTGAGGCTGTAGTATCATTCCGGTCGAGCGGGCCCATACGTGCCGATGCATGGTTTTCCCACTTACAATTAAAATAAGACGTTGTTGCAGTCAAATGCACTACCACTGCACCACCGAGGCTGTCCTAGTCCTAGTAAAATGTCCCGGGCCGGATGGCATACCCGCCAAAGTGTTGGCCCTAACCCTCGGCCACATGGAGGACCGCTTCAGGGAACTGTTAAACACAAGTATGCTGGGCGGACGGTTCCCTGAATGCTGGAAAAGCGGGAAGCTGGTGCTCTTGGCGAAGCCGGGACGACCTGCCGATTCGGTCGCAGCCTACGGGCCCATCGTGTTTCTGGACGAGGCAGGCAAATTGTTTGGGAGAGTGCTCTCTGCCCGCATCGCCCGGCACATGAAGGAGGTTGGCCCCGATTTGTCGGACGCCCAATTTGGTTCCCGGGCAGGACGTTCGACAATCGACGCTGTGTTGCGTCTGAGGGCGAAGTACGCAGAGGTGGTCAGCAGTGGCGGCGTACTTATGGCGGTGTCACTGGACATCGCCAATGCATTCGGTAGCCTGCCATTCAGCTGCATCAGGGAGGCACTCCACTACCATGGGGTTTCACAGTACCTGAGCGCCCTTGGGCGACTCCTGCCTAATTTGGGCGTACCCAGCGTCGCTACGAGACGGCTCTACACGGGGGTTGTCCGGTCAATGGCACTGTACGGTGCACCGGTGTGGGCGGAGGCTCTGACCGCCCAGAATAGGGCGCGTCTCTGGCGCCCTCAGAGGGTCATGGCAGTTAGAGCCATACGTGGATACCGCACCGTGTCAACGGAGGCGGCGTGCGCGTTGGCCGGGACTCCCCCGTGGGATTTGGAGGCGGAAGTGCTCGCCGAAGTTTATCGGCGGACGGCTGAGTTCCGGGCGGGAAGCGGCAGTCGGCCCCCGCCCGAAGAGGTACGCGAATGGCGTGAGGCCGCTCGCCGAGCTATCATGGCTCGTTGGTCGTCCCGGCTGGAGGCTCCACGTGCTGGTTTTGCCGCCGTGGGCGCTCCAGCCGGTCAACATCGAGTGGACAGGGCGGCAGCACGGGACCCTTTCCTTCCGACTTACGCAGGTTCTTTCCGGGCACGGCTGCTTCGGGAAGTAACTGCACTCGGTCGCTAGGAGGGAATTGAGTCCCGCCTGCCACCACTGCGACTGCATTGATGGATGGGACGGGTTTTTCCCATCCACCCGCTATAGTGGCCAGCCGCGAGGAGGTGGCGTCCGCGTGTGCCCGGACGTCGCCTAATTAAAAGGTGTTACCCGAAGGTGGTGCCCGCACTTGGCGGGCAGGCGCTGGGAGGGGTCCGGATGTCTTAATAGAAGCAGTTCCCGGATCCCTCCTATATCTTAGGCGCAATACGGCATACCGTGTGGTTTTAGTCGGTTCGATTCCGACACACCGCCCTACCGAAACCCCGGTGGGGTGACGGCCCGAGGGGGTTTCCACACGTACAAAAAAAAAAAAAGTCCTAGTAAAATGTAATTTTTGCAAAAAAGAAATGGTACTATACATAAATCTATAATTATCTTAGATATAACCCCTATGATTAATTGTTTTAACAGTATTTTTTAATTCTTTGTCCTCAGATGTTGCCATGATTGTACGATACCAAAAACATGTAAACAAAATGAACTCGCTCATTTCTTATCCAACTTATCAATGGAAGACTTAACAGCTGTCATGGGGTGTCCGGAATTCGATAGAAAATTACTTAGTAATTGCTTTAAAATTTCCTGCGATAGTTATCTAAGAGAATTCTATAATATCGTCTCCATTCTAGAAACAAAAGAGTTTGAGAAAGAGTCGGCAAGAGCACAGAGAGAGGTGAACATCAGAGAAGAGATGACATCATCTATTGATAGCAATAAACTGAACGTAGTAAATACACTACATGTATTTAAGAAGAGCGATAACAAAGAATCAAAATCACAGTTTTTCATACCGATAACGGACAGTGAAAATATGAAAGAAAATTTCGGCAATTTACAGATTTCTGATGAAGATATAGAGTTGACGCCGCCTGAATTATCAGATTTGTACAAAATTGGAATGTCGACTTTAGAGAAATCTTTGACAGATATTATTCGTCTATTTCCGAAACAAGTAAGGCCATTGAGCCAGTCAGAAAACTTCAGTTTGAATGTGGAACTGACCCTAGATAGATATACACGAAGATGTCATCAAGTTTTCCAAGACAAACTTTTCTATCAAGAATTTATAACTATGCAGACTGTTCTAACTGAATACCTTTCGTCTTTGCACAGATTAATAATGTCTATTGACGAAGTGGATTGTGATCTGCTTGACAAATGTATCGAAAGTATTCTGCCTACCTCTTTGGCGAAAAATATCGCTATATTCGCCGTCATTTCTTTGCAGTACTTGTCGTTTCTCATCAAAAATAAAAAAATTGTTGAGACGCCCGTACACACAGACGTATCGTTCCGAGTGACGACAACAGTAACTGACAATGTGGTTGTGGATAATGTGGTTAGTGTGACAGTTGACAACGTTGCCAAAGCACTAAGTTTTAAGGAGATATGGACGGAAATGAACGTGGATCCTAATGTTAATAGAACGCAGTCGGCAGTCAGTTGCTTATATGCGGTTGTCAAGTATTTGGTTAAGGTAAGACATAAGAAAACATTCGTATTGGTTATTTAAGTGTACTGTACGATGGGATATTAGCATTATCTTTAACACACATGCTCATCCAGACGCACTCACGCTCATGGTGACACACACGCTTACGCTTTACGCACACGCCCACGAACACGCTCACGCACATTTATCATACACGCGGTAACATACACGATAACATGTGCTAACGTACACGCAAACAAACACACACACGCATAAACAAGCACACAGAAATACGATCTATTGCGTTTAAAGTAACAAGGATACAACTACACATGCTCGGTGTAAGTATACAGTGATTTCCTATGTTGCGCGGTGGCAAGGCGAACATGTTTACTTGGTGCTTAGGTAGCATTACTGTGTGCCTACAGTTTTAGCAATAAATCAGTCAGTCAGTAGAGCAATAAGTCAACAAACTGATTAGTATATATTAAATCCTTCTATTGTGTGTTGACAAAATTACTTTAAAACTGTTTTATTTCTAGGACACAAAGCCTTTATCGCCAAAACAGTACATGCAATTTAAGGACCCAGGTCCCAGACCGGACATAATGATAACAGGTGACAAATTGATCACCTTGTTGGAGTATTGGGAACTCAACTTCTACGCTACCAAGTCTTCGGATTACTTAGAGAAATGTTACAGAGAGCCAGTGGAAAGCTTGTTGATCAGTTTATCTCGGTAAGACATATAATTATGATAGGAGTTCAGATTTTGTGTAAAATTTTTCTAGGAGAATCTAATTAAACATGTGTATAGATTGTCTGGATTCTTTAAAATTGTAACCTTTAAACTTTTGCGTTCCATGATAACAGTGTTTAACAGGTAATTACGTACCTTCGATTTGCTTGACGTTTCGACCAGATTGTACTGGGTGGTGTAGGTACAGGATAACTGGCTCAGTAGTGCAGGCAGTATATCGTCGAACCTGTGAGGTAGAAGGTTCTTTATCCATCCGCACATTTTCGATATTTATAAACGAATTTATCGAAAATCTGAAAAGACGTGATCGCGTTGATTCCTGTCAACACAATTCTTTAAAAATGGTTAAATTTAAGCCGTTTCACCTATTATATACAGAGATACATATGTCATTTTTATATTACTAAGTTAGCAAAACAAGCACACAGCTTAATGGGAAGGGGTTACTGGTGTCTAGACATTAGCAACACCATTGTTGCCATTCGCGAGCTGCCAACTCCATCCTTCCATTAGAGTTTCGGCGACCTTAATTATCGGCTAAAATAAAAAATACAAGCAGTCAGTCGCGACTATTTGTTTATTTTTAAAAAGTAATATTTTAAAACAATTTTCAGGCTAGACATTCTCAGTAATATTGCGCTCATACCGCCTATAGCATGGTCATCAGTCGACGTGGTTTCTAAAAAAGATCAACTACAAAAAATAGATCTCCCATTACAAGCTTTACAAGATATGGACGTTTTGGAAGCTTTCTTATTCAGGTAAGTTCGTTCTAAAGGCCATGTACAGCTCTGTTCGAAATGTACTGTAATGGAATGTAATTGATGATGATAAACGGCTCTCTAAAACTTAGTAAAAATAATAATTAAGAATTACGAGACTATTTTTCTTCAAGTTTCATTCTCCTTTAGTTATTAACCAACTTCAGAAAAGGAGGAGGTTCTCAATTCGTCGGAATAGTTTTTTTTAATTATATATGTTTACCGATTACTCGGAGAGGTTTTTGAAAAATTAACAAATATCTAAAAATTGTATACATGGATGATATTTTCGTTTACACCGAAACCTCGCTGTCTCATTGGAGCATTGCGTTTAGTTGGCCTATCCATATTGTATTCAAACAAAATATATACTTTCCACTAAAAAGCACATTGAAGCCAGTGATGCTTTTTTAAAAGACAATTATATACATATACCTCGAATACTTTCTACCTTTAACTCTTCATGTGTAAAAAAATCCAAGAAGTGATTTATTCGTCATCAGATTGCGTTTCCTGTAGACGGAACTGTCAGATAAAGTTTGAAGGATACGTTTTATATTTTCTTAGGGCGAACCTTATAGGCTGGTCATCCAAGAAGCAATTTGAGGAGATGTGGGTGGGTTTGCTGGGCGCTTTGCAAGGCAACGGCACGCACTGGGCCGTGCGCGGCATCACGCAGCTGCTGCTGAGCGCCGCGCCCGCCGCGCGCGGGCGCGGCCTGCTGCACGTGCCCCGCACCACGCACACAGTCAGCGAAGGGTCGGTCACTTCCTATATCAGTATCACATATGCCAATGCTTTCATAAATATTGGTGATTCCGGTAAACTATGTCTTCGTCATCTTCTACTCTATCATTCTTAATTTAATTGCTTACTCACCTTAAACCCATATTTCCCCATTGACGCAGTCCAAACGTATTTTCTTTCGTCGTTCTCTACTCTTGTATATGTCGACTTCCGTATATAGGACTCTCTTTACCACATTTTACTCATGTCTTCGCTTCACATGTCCATACCATGATAATCTATTGTTTTTCAATTTTTATCCTCTAGCACTACTGGCTCCCTCTATTGTGAATACATCCACTCCTCCCCTTGACTATCCTCACACCATTTTCGCATTTCATCGCAGGCAGGCGTCTCTCATCCATTACCTTTGCTGGCCAATATTCAGATCCATGGAAGATGACAGGTCTAACGATCGTCTTAAAAATTCAGCTAAAAATATTAAAAAAAGGAAGTATTTATTTTATTATGATTAAAACTTAATTATTTTGGTATAATACATTATTTTGTAAATGAAATACAAAATTTATCTTAAGTCTGATGCTCTGATTTTTTTAATTTTCCTAACATAGAATTTGAAAATATATATTAGACTAGCTGCGTCCCGCGGTTTCACCCGCGTAAGTCCCTCGTTAAGTTTTCTATTGTCCGCACAACTTTTAAAATTTTTTCTTCCATAAGAAGCTTCTCCTGACATTAACAAACACAAAAAAAAATAATTAGCGAAATTGGTCCAGCCGTTCACGCGTGATGCAGTAACCAAGAGAAATAGGGATTCATTTTTTATATATATAGATTAATTAACTTTTCCGTTTCTCTAGTTGATAGCAAATAAAAATGGCAAACCAAGATCTATTTCACTAAAGTGTGTTATCATTGGTTGTCAGAATGCAGCGCTTGCGAAACATACTCGTGGGCACATCCGCCTATAGTATATTCGAGAATATCAACCTAGAACGAGTACCGATGATGAAAGATGGATACTACGGATATCACTATGCACAGTTTAACACCGAGTACATGAAATTAGCTTCAGGTAAGTTGGTAAATGATAATACTATATTTTTAATATTAATTAATTGAATTAGGCGTCGTGGAGGCAACTGTACGGGTGTCGCAATGGTTAAAGTGGTGGTGGATAAGTGGTCACAACACTCGTTACTACTCATGGCCGAATTTGCTTGGCCACTTGGCCTTTGCTCAAAATAAATTATTTCGGCTAAGGTTGGCAATAACATACGGGAAAATTTTCGTCGAGTTTTACTTACTTCTTAATTTGCCTCTCCGATTAGCGACGGTTGGCAGGCAGCATATCGGTCCTGTCTCTTGCGAGGCCAAACAGTTTTGCAGCACTTGCAACTCCTATTCATTCCTCAGCCATGACTTTTTCTTTCGCCCGACTTTTCTTTTGCCAACAAGTTTTACTTTAAGGTTTTTAATTTATTTTATAACTAGCAGTTCCCGCGCGGCTTTGCTCGCGTGTATGTATTTATATACTTTGCGCGGAACCGTAATTCTTTTTTCAAAATAAAAGTAGCCTAAGTTACTCCTTATAACACCAGCTATCTGCCAGTGAAAGTCCCGTGGAAATCGGTCCACCCGTTCCGGAGTTTAGAAGCACGCAAGCAGCAAGCAAGCAGCAGAAACAAATTGACAGACAGACAAAAAATTAAAAAACTAATTTTTATGCATAGGTATCCTGCACATAACTGGATAAGCTTAAAAAAAACATTAGTTTGACATTTCAAATTGACACTTCAATTTTATTTATATGTATTGAATGTTAGATTAGCATTAAAAGTAAATGATTTGACAACAGTAAGGCGTGACGTCATGCCTAGGTATTTTTTACAAAAATGTACCGAGTATATCGTTTTGACGTTTACTAAAAATATACTAATTTGACTTGATATCGACCCTATTATAGAATATTGTGAAAACATTGGATGTTTGAAAAATTTCTTTTATATGTGAGATCGTGTTGATATTTGATCTGTATTATAAAAACATTTTGTTATAGATATAACAGATGAAGCGAGCTACAAAATAAGGCGGGAAGCGAAACGCGTCCGAAGAAATAAAGACATTGATTTGAACAGTTGTTTGCAAATACTTATGGATATCACCTCACAGATGTTGGAACCTAAGGTAACTATGACATAATTGACTATGAATTTAAAATTTTAAAAACCCCCGACTCGAACATCTCTTCAACGATTAGAAAAAAGCTGACCTCGAATGGTTAAATAGATTTTCTTGAATTATATCTGAAAACACTCTCGATCAAGTCACCTCTCTATCTTCACAAGTCTTCTCTTAAAAATATTTTGAACATTGTATATTGTAATCTTTGAACATTGTATATTATAATCTTTGAAATAATTACGTTTTCGTCTATTTTCGAACCGGCTGTATCTTTTGTAGGTGACACCCTAACTAATTAAAGTTGTATGTCATTGAAAAACTTTTATTACCATAGTTTTTTTTTTAGCTCAAATAAGTTAATTTTAAAGTGTTTAAAGGTTTTTCTCTTTCTCTTTGCGTTTGACTCTACTTTGTTTCTAATGCTCATCCAAGTGTCCAGTGGTTTCTATTGACTGTATGCTTAGTACTCCTTGTATCTTTAATTGGGCCTCCGTGGTCTATATTCACTATTACTGAGAGATTTTTTTCTGATGCGTATCTTTTAGGTTAAAACATTGCTCTTATCGATATCGTTGACCTGATCCTGACTCTCGACTGATACAGTCACGACGAGTCGAATATGATGCATTTTTGTCACACACACCATATTTTACACTCAGTATTACACAAAAAGTTCTTAAATGGGAGATAAGCAGCTTCCGTGTATTAATCATAAATAGTCCAACTTCAATCTAATCCAATGCTATAAGTTAAGGAAAGGTTGAAATTCTCTTCACACGTGTTCCCAGTTCTCAGTAATATTAAAGATATTCTCAGTACTTCTCTCCTTTTTGAGTAACGGGCGCACGTTCTGTCCCTCGCTAGGCGCCGACGGGTCTGGCGGCGCGCGTGGCGCTGCTGTCGTGCGTGAGCCAGGCGAGCGCGGTGTTCAGCGCGGCGGCGCACTGGTGCTGGGCGGGCGCGCAGCTCGTGGCGCTGAGCGCGCCGGCGCACGCCGCGCTCACGCAGTACAGCGCCGCCGGCCGCGCGCTGCTGCTCGCGCTCTCTGACTCCATGTGCGTGCTCGACGGGTTCGAGGGGCTGCAGGTGACTGCAATCATATAATTGTGCTTCCATATAAGCGTTAAGACTAGATGTTCTTTCTAAATGTCACAGTTATGTGATCCATGTATTATTCGGTGTCTACTAGAGTATAATTTATGTTGCAGGAACTATCAACGGTCCACCAAAAGCTTCTCAAATCTCTTTCATCGAGTTACGCCCCGCTCCGCCAGGCGGCGCTGCAGGGTTGTTTACTGCAACTGACCGGTAGAGGTCGCCACATGTCCACAGTGCATACTCCTAACCCTTACCAAGAACTTGTGGCGCAGCTCAATGTAACCGTCAAGCAGTACTTGGGAGTTAATCCTAAGTAAGTAACGATGGTAACATCGCCTATTATATATTTATTAAAATTCACAATTTGTTTAGAAATGTGTAACTACCAGGAAAAGCATTTCCCAAATTTTTTTTTACCATAAAATTTTTTTTTACAAAACGTACTTACAATTTAACCACACCATTCTGTAACAACCTGTACATGTATAAACCTGAAGTTTGTTTGTGCGTGTGTATAGAAGTACTTAATATTAATATACCTGAAATTATTGCTCAGGGTATATTTATTGATCTTAAAATGGCCTTTGACACAATGAGTCATGAATTGCTATTAAAAAAGCTCAAAGAAGTTGGCTTAAAAGGTGATGTCTATAATATGTTCATATCTTAACTATTAAACAGATATCAAATTGTAAGGATAGGTGACACTCAGAGTGACCCTAAATGTGTAAGTTAGGGCGTACCCCAGGGCTCAATACTGGAGCTAATACCCCTACTACTTATTCCTCTTACATACACAGTATACATGAAATTGATTTGAACGGTGATATTACTTAAACATTACAGTTTCAATATTTCTCAAGTAAGTGAATAATTTTATCCTTATGAGGAATAAAAATGTCTCAAACCTCAAATTACAGTTATGCATACTGGAATAATGATCAATAGAAAAACAACAATAACACTATTAGTACTGTTTAACGGCTATCTTCTGTAAAGGATAGATATATTTTAGTCAATCGAAGCAAGTCCTAATACAAGCATTTAGCTTAGCTGAAAGGGTTAACAAGAATATTGGTAATATGTGACTCATACTATTACTACTAGGAATCTTAAAAAAGCGGTCTCGTCCTAATTTTATTGGAACGAAGTTTTTTAACGCACGTTATACTTCAGACGCTCGGCGGATGACGGCTAGAAAGTGTAAGTGCTACGTAAAATGCTGACCGCGAGTTAATTTATTTTATTAACGCCATCTGTGGATTCTATTTGATACTACTGTTGTAAATATCATGTACATTCAAAGATGGCCTAATTTTAAATGTAGTTTTTTTAATATTTACTATATTTTGATACAATTTATTCAATCCATTAAATATATTTATATTCAAAATCAAAATCATTTATTTCAATTCAACCCATGATAGGTATTTTTGAATTGTCAGGAGTTAAGTCAGTCGTGAAGCTAGTTGCCGGTTCCAAAACGTAGATCTTTTGGAGAAGAACAGGTAAGAAACTCCAAGGACTAACTATAGTGAAAGGAATTTCACTCCAACCGGGTCCCGAAGACACCTCCCTTGTTTTTTTTAAGTAACAAGTTTTAATAGTATTTGATATGTTCAGCATTAGGTAGAGGGCAATATTTTTCTATCTATCCTTTCGGGGATATACAGGTGTGAATATATACGAATAAATATGACTGGCCTGATAGTCTAGAGGTTAGTGACCGTGACTGCTAAGCCAGAGGTCGTGGGTTTCGATTCCCACCTAGGACAAATAATTGTGTGATGAGCACGATAATTTGTTCTTTGTCTGGGTCTAATTTATCTATATAATATGTATGTATTTAGTAATATATAAGTATGTTTATCAGCAGTTACCATAGTACAGGCTCTGCCTAGTTTGGGATCATGCGGCTGAGATGTGTCAAATTATAAAAAATTTTAATCTAAGAAATTTTTCATTTCTATATTATCCAATAAGTCCTATATAATATATATTGCAGCGCGAGAGTTCTGCGCAGAAGTAAAGTCGTGACTAGAATAAAATATTTGTTTCTATTTCAGAATCTCCCTCTACGAACAAAGCTTATATTGGACGGTATTGTTCACATTAATTGAGCTGGGACACCCTGAACTGATCAACATCGCAGTAGACTTCGTGCTCACCTACCCTAGACATTATTGCATTGATCTCGTTGTAAAGGTACTAAAATAGATGGCGTTATGTGTCAGAGACAAAATAATATTTTATTATGTTTATGCCGTTCCAATAAACAAAAAACGATTCGTTTTACTTACGGACGGTAAAGTTTTCGTTGAAAATTCAACAAAATTTTAACGTCCGTAAGCAAAACGAATCGTTTTTTGTTTATTGGAACGCGGGCATTAGGCAATTAGAGTAACTTGTAATATTGATAGTACTGGTAAACGCAGGTAATCAAGATAAAAGACTTACGCTGCCGTCCTTTAACTAAAAAGCCGTTAACCCTCAAATGGCTATTTTTTACTTTTTGATAGGACGCGACAAAACTCAAAATTCTCTGTATATTATTATGAATACTATATTGCCAACAATCATTAATCTAAGTTTCATAGTTTTGCAGAAACAACAATTCCCGCCTTTTTTGCTATTTTCTCGAAAACAACTTGTTGGGCTTAACGGCTTTCTAGTTAAAGGGCGGCAGTACGTATAATTCTTGAAGTACCGGTATCAATTAACTCAAGAACATAATTGACGCAGGCACTTCAAGAAGTCTTTCAATATTCAAGTACCATCACTTCGGCTTATAACGAACACCGCAGGTGCAAGTGTCATTCATTCTGCCCTATCAATTAGTTACCAAACGTTCTCGAGTGGGCTGGTAGATTATTCAGTCACTTAATTTGTTACTGGTCAAGATAACTTTAAGAATAAGTTCGCTTGTTTAAACTAGTCGATGCAACGTTCTCGCTTACTTACGGACGGTAAAATTTCATTGTACCGTCCGTAAGCAAAACGAATCGTTTCTTGATTATAGGCACGCGGCATTAGTGATCAACACTCGCTAGTAGGTAAACATGAAGAAATACAAAAAAAATTATGCTATTGTAGGTGGTATGTTATGCTAATCTTGGATTTACTCTAGTGAGTTTTCGTGTGCTGAAGCTTCTTTCAATATTTGTATTAAGGTGCGTTTAAATTAACAATATTGTTAACCGTAGTCAGACCATCACAAAAACATTGTAATGCAGATTATGTCTGAAAAATATATATCTTGGCAATATGTCTGAACCAGTATGGCTCATATGTTTGTCTAGTACATAGGCTACAAAGTCAGGCAACAATGGCCAACAAAATCATCCTGACAAACAGAGAGAATATAGCAACGAATAGCCGCGTCTCACTTATGGCAACCTTCACTTGGAAAGGGATGCACCTATGTATTTTCAACTCCCATGCGATCCCAAGCGATCGTCCTACAATGTGTCGAAACCACATAAAAATTCATCGGTCACACTGAAAATATTGTCGTAAATTGCATGTCTGTCTGTCTCTCTGTATTGCCGGCAACAGTATTGCAGGCATTAATGGCAGTAAAAGCATTGAACCCTTATTGAAATTAAACATAGCTTACTAAAGTGCATTCTTTATTTTCTTGAGTTTCCTTGACTGGCCTGTTGGTCTAGTGGTTAGTGACCCTGACTGCTGAGCCAGAGCCACAAAGAATCCTGAATGAATATTAGCCCTCTTGCAGTAGACACTGGCCATCGTGCTAGCGAAGAGCTGCTGCCCTTCCCGCTACTAGCAAGCCATTTAGGTGCATTTTTAAACCGTTTACTTAGGTGCAGCTCCAAAGAACTACCATTCAAGTTGGTTGGCGATCAGCGTTATAGGTTGCCCGGGTGAAGGTTTGTGAGAAAATGTGTTTTTTGCCTGTAAACGAATCCACTGTCAGCGAACCTACCTACAATAACTAGTTCGATTCCCACCCGAGTCTGGGTGTTTTTTGTGTCCGTTATTTGTATGTTTGTAAAGTCCCCCGCGACACAGGAGTCATTCCTAACGCGGGAGTTGTCTTTAAAAAAAAAAAAGAGATGTACCTATCACAAGTTATCTTATAGGTTTTCCTTTTATATATCCTTAATTACCTTATTTTAATTGAAATGGTTTTGAATCCCCAGGGTATAACGTCCACTATTCGACAGCAAGTTTTACCAAAAGACTTGAAGAATATTATTATAGAAAAGCTATTGGACAATATGAAGAATTATTCTGAACATCATGCTATACAAATATTGATGGTGCATTTGTTCTCAGGTATGTTTTGTTGTGTCTAGTTGGAGATATGATTCTTTTCACAGTTCATAGTAATAGTGTATAAGACTTTGCATAGACTGATGGTTGATAGAGGAGCGTTCTATCGTCCTACAGAAAAGCTTCTGGCGAGAGCCTTGAACCTTCCACGGACTCCATGGATTCTGGCGATTCTGGCTCGTGGGCCGCGACATGGCAGACCTTTGTCCTACTACCGGAATATAGGCACATTGTAGTTTATTAATTAAAAATACTATAATTAAAGTAATTTAGAATTAAGATTTTATTATTATTCGATAACAATTAAATATTTATTGTGTTTTAGTGTGATTAGCTAATATGAAACATTTGCACACCGAAAAGGGTAGTATACAGCGGCCATAAATAGTTTCCAAGATCTTTGTATAACCTGTATTACGCAAACAAACAATTTGAATTTGAAAAAAATTACTATGCAACTGTCTAAGCTGTTATCATTAGTTGGCCAAGGTTGACCTGTCAAGGACTTAACTTCAAGTTATCCAAAAGCGGACCTTGACTACGGGTCATGAATGACCTCATTGAACACCGTTTGGTCTTAGTCCTTTTGAGTCTGATACAATCACCTATTAATTTCCTATAGAGGGCGCAACTGAAGATTGCCCTACCTCAAAAATATATCTTGTAATTTGTTTATGTATATTTATTGCAGCTGACAACAAACTACTCAGTCCAAAACTGACATCAGAAGTCTCGAACATGGACCCAGACATTCTCATGAACTCAATGGAGCGCATCACCTTACTCTATAAAGTTCTTCGACATGCAAAATTACTAGAAACGAAAAGAATAATTACAACCACTATACAATATTTCTTAAGAGAGACGCTACCACCAGCAGCGACTCTTAGCAGAGTAGTCATAGAGTTTATAGAATGTTGCAAAGAGACGGAAAAGATAAAGATGGACATACCATCAGAGAGAGATATATGGATAGATTGTTCGGTCATGAATTCTGAGATTGTTTTTGAGGTAAGAATACTTGTTTTTAACTGACATAACGAGCTTCTAAAAGCGTGATGCGTATTACTAAGTGATTGACTAGAAATATAAAGAGGGCGACTGTAAAATTAAGTTGGAGACGATTTAACATTAGTAGGGTAGGTCATTTGAACAAAAATGGCTAAGATTAAGTTAAGTTAGAACTGCGACCACAATGAACTTCCAACAATCGACCACTAATGCCGCGTTCAAATAAACAAAAAACGATTCGTTTTCAATTCGAATTCGAATTCAAGCCGTAAAGCAAAAGTAAAAGTCCGTAATCAAAACGAATCGTTTAACCTAAAAAAAAACATTAGGCCGCTCAATTAATGTTTGTAACTTGCTGTTTTAGAGATTTCTCGTTACTCGCAGTCAGTCGCTCACTTTATTATATTTTCGTAACCCAAATTCATTAATTTTGCCACTTAAAATTTACAATCACTCGTTTAAATACTACCCATTTACAAGTTGAGTCTAAACTACTTATAAATTTGTACCAGACCCCTCGTTAATTTATTAGTAGGTCTTAATAAATATTTTTATTATTTCACAGGTATTCCAAACATCAATTACTCAAGACCAACTTCCAGTACTCTCCGGTTGGATATTTGAAGCCCTATGTCACTTACTTAGCGGAAAAATAACATCAAATCTTCTCCCTTACTGCCTACTAACCCTTCTAGTGTCGGCGAGCTCTAACGAGTTTATACGAAAAATATCGCCTTTAACGTTTCATATACTAAGACTTGGGTTCTACAAGAGTCGGGACATGTCTCGAAATTGGGGAATTTTTGAACAATTTCTTAGTAATAAGGTACCAATGTCGTTTTCCGATAGACGGTTGTTGTGTGTTGTAAGTTCTAAATCGTGTTTCACGGGATCTCAGTTGGAACGCTTGAAGGAGTTATGCGAAAGTAATGAGTGTTTAGTTGATGTTGCACAGTGTATAGACTACGATGTCAGGGACTAGGGTCTCAGGGACTAGGGTCTCAGGGACTAGGCTCTCGGGGACTAGGGTCTCTGGGTTTAGGGTAACTGGGTCTAGGGTCTCTGGGTCTAGGGTCTCTGTGACTAGGGTTTCAAAGACTAGGGAATGTTACTTTTGGTTGAGGTACCACTGGATATTATGATATAATATCTCAGTATAAGCGTTACCTCGATATTTATATGAATTTTATTAAGTTACAAAAATCTGTGTTTTACACTCTATGAAGTTCAAGCTTACTTTTAGTTATATTGACAAAACACAGTACAATGACTAACATAGTTGTGTTGTGTTTCGTGAATTTGATTATAGTTACAAGATGGAGTGTATTAAAAAACATGTTTTTTTTTGTAATTTAACGAATTTGAAAGAATATGATTTATCATTTTTTTCTTTATAAAGATAGTGGTTGTGGTAGGCACTCTATTGGTGCATTGTTAATTAACCCAACTTTTTTTACACTAATTAGTTGGCAAATAAACCTCGTGGTGTAAGTGCTTACACAACACCGTCAAAGCGGGAAACACATTTCGTTTCGACAGTAAACTTTCTCTTTACTTCGGTGGCGCTAATTATAATCATCAACACTTATGATTAAAAATTCCATATTAATCTATACACGTGAAGAAATTTCTTTCTATGCATTTTTAGGCAAAAATCGCGCACTGAGAAATGTCAAATTTGGAATAAAATAAAAAATGTTTTATGTAGAAGAAGTGCAGAAAGCTAAAGCTTTTATTCAATTTAATATGTTAAAAATTATGCAAAAACCGCTACAAGAAGCTTCCAGTATATGTGTTGACCTGTCATTATACAGTGTATAATAATCTATACAATGACAGTTCAAGTTATCCTGGTCTTTGATGTAAAATTTAATGAATTATGGTCGAAATTAGACCACTAGATGACCTCTAGTTTAAATTATAAGCGGAAAAGTGTGTAGTTTATACAATAAATGGTACTGCGATTTGAATGTAGACCATATGTTTATTACAGACACACATTAAAGGCAACATCATCTCCCAGTTGTTACCAGATGAGTTTTTTTTAAAAAGAATGTTAATGAAAAGCTAATCTTTTAGTAAGTAGTTAAATTAGTAATGTAAAAAAGGGGTATTTTGTAAAAATTCAAATAGTGGTATCATTTTGTGGTATAGACAGAATGTACTAGCGATTCGTAGAGCAATTAAAATTTCTTTAACTTGTTTTTATTTTTATAATATTCTAATAAAATTAAAATTCATTCCAAAATTTTTTTTAGCCAATAAATTTACTTTTCTTAGATTTGCAAAATTTTGCAAAGTTAACTATTGCAAAATATGGAAGTCAGATCAGTATAGGGTGCTTGCAATGACAGTGGTAACTACTATACTTACTTTATTTCGCATTATGACCCACTTCTCTTAATTTATAGGCCACAACTGCATTTCACGAGCTTTTTTATGACAATATTTTTTTTAATTAAATTGCACTTTGCAAAACAATAGTGATATGATTAGGATGTCAGTCTTTCGAATTAAGGTATATATATTTTTGAATCTTTAGCTCGTGGAACATGCTACTTCAATATAATAAAAACTAGCAACCCGCCTCGGCTTCACACGTATACAAATTATACACCTAAACCTTCCTCATGAATCACTTTGTCTATTGGTGAAAACCGCATGAAAATCCGTTTTGTAGTTTTTCAGTTTATCGCGAAGAGACAGACAGACGCGGCGGGGGACTTTGTTTTATAATATGTAGTGATATATTTTTATCGAGAATAATAGAAATTTCCTGTAATATATTAGGTAATCTGTAATTATGAATAGAGCCGCAGGAATAATTGAAAACATACGAGCAAAATGAGAGTAATGTTTGCACTTCTTGATAGTAGTAGTTTTCCTTTCCTTCTAATAAATATGGCTTCAAGTTTAATAACAAAACCTCTTCAAATATATTCTTTGCTTTTCTATAAAATTACTCGGAAATACCTTTATTAATGTTAAGTAGGTACAGAATGGGTTTCAACTAAAACTATATTTAAATCTTTCGTTTAAACAATCGTTAATTGTGCCAAATATAATGGGTAACAGGACAGTGTAAAATTGTACTCTCACATTCATACAGCGTCATATCGCAAAGTTACTGTCGCAATATATCGCAATTGCTTATATTTGCAATATCTTGCATTGTGAGCATTATTTTGAAAATTGGGTTGGGTACCTACACTGTTGCAATTACTTATTTTTTTTATCCAACAATTAGAAACATTGAACCAAATATCAATAATAAAATTATAATAATTTTGACTTTCACAGTCGATATTCCAATTATCGTTATAATCTTTATTATTTTTTTCTGCATTTGCGCAATTTTGCGACAGTCATCAGTAACTATATGACTTACGTTACACATGTAAAATAGAACACAGTGTTTTTCTATTTAATTTCTACTTAAGTAATTATAATTATGGCTATACCTAAATAATGCGTTTTAATATAGCAACACTTTAATATTAATTTATTTATGAATGAACGGTCAGCAATTAAACATTGTAATTTACAGGCCAACATTAAAATCTTTTATCTAAATAATAATCGTAAAATATCGAATAGATTTGAAACAAAATATAGGAACTATTAAATTTATTTTCTGAAGATTGGAGAATTTTTATACGCTATTTTTATTTTCTTTTGTGAGTCTGAACTTTGTTTGCTGACGGTTCTTTGCACTTTTTGTATGTAATACTTTGGAAGGCAATTGGATGTTGTGTCACATAAGATGTCATTGTTTCTAGTGTCTTAATGATTGTGAATTGTATGATAATGTTGTAATATATGTATATTTTATGTAATAATGCAATGAAATTATTATATTTTTAACTCGAAGCTTCCGCAAATAAATAGTTTAAATGTTTATGGCGTTTATTTTTTGCCCTTTCCATTGACATGAAATGTTATCAGCTTTTAGTTTCGTAGTTATCAGAACATTCATAGTATCATTTCTTTTTCTTTCAATGTAGTTGACGAATATTATATACTAGCCCGATCCCGTAAGAATATCGCGATAAGTGGCCTTTCTAATCGGCCTATGTGGTAATCCAGGTATTCAGCTGTCTACATACAAGTTTCATCGCAATCGGTTCACTACTGAACCGAAGACTACTCTTTGCGTGAAAGAACAACTAACATCCATACATCCTCACAAACTTTCACGTTGATAATCATTATTAGTAGGATAATTATTATGCTATCTTAAAACAAGTTTGAAAACGGTAGTTGCCTCGACTCAAATCAGCTTCTTTTTATTAATTATGAAAACTGTACGGTCTGTAGGAACGCTTTTTTTATGGGATAGGGGGCAAACGAGCAGACGGGTCACCTGATGGTAAGTGACTAACGCCGCCCATCGGCACTTGCAATTGAAGAGTCACATGTGCGTTGCCGGCCTTTTGGTGGGAGTAGGGGAAAGGGGGGAAGAGAGGATGTGGAGGGAGGGGAGAACGGGGAGAGGGAAGGGTTGGGGCCTCCGGTAACCTCACATTGTATTAAATAACAACTTGTGACGTCATATGTTGCGATCGTCGAGTTATTTATGTACTAAAAGTAAATGATTTTACGGTAGCTATAGATATGTTTGGTTTGACAATTAAAATAATAATATAGTTGAAATTAATAAAGAATATAATTTTTCAGTCTTATAACCTAAAGGCGTACCGAAAAACTTATACAAACTTCTTTCTGTGAATACCTATCACGACAAAAGTCAGTTCATAAAAATGCAAGATTAAGGATTAATAATGATAAACTGTATTCCTGCTACGCAATGTACGGCTACCAATGCGATCTCGCCGCATGCAACGTACAACGTGCGTACTTATGTCGAATAAGCGCGCGAGGTCCACGACGCTACCAAGACAGCTAATTGCATGAAATGTTTGAATAGTGATATATGTTTGAATAGAAATATCAGAAAATATCACATTGAATTTGATATTTACTAATATTTCTTAGTAAAACGATCTGTTTACTTAATATGTTTCTATGATTAACCAAAACAATATAAAGTTGGCAGAAAATTCCAACGATTTTGAACTCGGAATAATGATCTGAATCTACTATTTCCATTTTCGGGACACCAGCACTTACACCCTGTATGCAATAAACAGAGGAGAGAAGAACTCTCACTGATTAACTACAGTAACACACTAACACACTGATTAACAGTGTCTGCATTGTGAAAATTTTGCAAGTATGTGCAGCTATGAGACAGATAGAAGTTAAGACTTCTGTTCAACATAAAAAATGAATATATGTGATATACTTAAAAAAAACCGTTTCTAAAAAAATATTCCAACCTTAGTCTATGGGCAGTGGCGTAACAATAGGAAGGCAGGGCGGGCAAAAATGCCACGGGTCCCGGCTTGAGGGGGCCAAAGGCCCTGAACACATGAGGCACTAAATTACAAAATGTATTGAAAAAATATTAATTTTGTATTTAATTCTAACCTAATAGAATTCACGAGTTAGTAAAATAACGGCCAAGTGCCAGTCAGATTCATACACATCCGATGAATTACCCACGGGCCTCAGATGGAATAGTTACGCCACTGTCTATGGGGGAGGCTATGAAGGCGTTTATTTCTTTACGAGACCTGATCGGGAACACATAATTCGGCAGGAAAAGCAAGTTGAGGGGCAATGGGTAGATCATATAGTCTCAGAAACGACAACAGCTTTTTAAGAAAGGTTCTTGAAAGGTGACCTCTCTGGAAAGTAAAGCGTGAAACGCTCCCTTTCAAGGTCGGGGCAGACAAACTGTTCACGCCGCATCGTTGTACCGCCCCACCCTTTAATAGACCGTCAACGTCTTTGGTCAGTTTAGTAGTAGTCCTATAACTACTGTGTACAGTGCGTATGTTGATGATAATGAAATATTTAGATATCGGATAAAATGATTTCATTATGACTCACCGATAATGATTAATACAATGAATTATTAAGTTAAAAAAAATGCAAACATACCTACTTAGGTTAATATACCCATGTATGACGATTGAAGTTAACCAATTACTAATAATATTAGGTGTAATTTATATTATAGATTAGTAAAACTAAAAATAAGACACTTTGTTGGCGAACGGAATTAAAAAGAAATAAAAGAGTTCCACTTGTTGTCGCCACATCAAATGAGTTAAAAGACATTATTATGACTAGTTATACTGGTAACACAAATTTTACAAAATGTTAACATGTAACTTAGTTTCCGCCTTTTTTTTTCGCTTATAAATGTTTGGGACGGGTCTTGTCTGCACGATCCCACTTGAAGAACAAAAGACAGTTAGTGCTGAGTGGTACACTACCATTTGTTTGCCCAGTGTCTTTGAAAATATTAGGGAAAAACTACCAAGAAGTCGAATCCTATTGTACCATGACAATGCTTCGGGGCACACCACGAACAAGACAAAGTCATTTTTGGCTTCTGAAAAGGTAGAGCTAGGGACCCATTCCGCACATAGTCCAGACCTAGCACCATGCGATTTCTTTATTTTCCCAAAAATTTAATATTTGATGAGATGTATGACATTTACGGGGCCGGAAGAGGCTGTGATAGCTTTCAACCAGCACGTGAAAAACACGCCTTTAGACATTGGTCTAAGGGCATGTCAAACCATTTTTGAAACCATGAGTACCCAATGATCCTCAAAAATGGTTTGACCGAACGAAAAAGTGTTTAAAATGTAATGGAGAGTACTTCAAAGAGCAGTAAATATTACTTGACATGTAAATTATTTTATTATAAGTTACGCGTTTCAGTGTACCCTACATAACATCGACATGGTCGAAAATGATGGGCGGTAACTTATGCAAGTCCTTCGCCACAAACGTAAGCAGGCGTCAGGACTAGTCTCCTTTAGCAGCGTGATGATTTCTTGTACAGATTTCTTTGTCCCGTTACACCGCAACCGGCGAGATATCATCTGGCCACTTTAATTAAGCATTCGGAACATCAGCTGCTTGGCACCAGTAAAAGGTATTATCCTCGCTGAAGTTAGAGACACAGATCTGGATGGCGGACATTTCGTCCATCACATCCAGCTTTTGCTTCAGCAACTCATCTGCCACAAGGATCACTCATGGCTATGAATATTTCTTTCTTCTTTCTTTCATTCTATGAATATACCTAACGTGGGCTTACGCCGCGCTTCATGATAATAATGTTAATTATTAAATGTCACAGCACACGTCCGAGACAGAGCGCAGCACATCGCTGTATCCGTGTTAATTAAAAATGCAATATGGGTGACAACAATGTTTGATATGCGTACCTACAGAAAACTTTAATTAATTATCGAATTTGGTAGCCGGGGTATTAATTTTTTTTAAAATTATATAACCACTAGAGATATATCTAATCTGTCCAAGAAAGCACCCAGTGATATGAATGTAAGTTTTATTGAGGAATATAGATAGTAAAATTATAGGTAATACCTATATACTTCTATCATTGTAAAATATGTTCGACCATAGCCCACTGCAGCAACCTTGGGTGGTAGATATGGTTCGTTTAATCACTTAGTTTGGAACACTTCAATATATTTGAGTTTTTAAGATAGATTTTTGGGTATTTTTTTTATACTTGACACTAGGCAAAGCCTGTACTATGGTAACCAGACTGCTGATAAACATACTTATATATTTCTAAATACATACATATTATAGATAAATTACACCCAGACACAGAACAAATTATCGTGCTCATCACACAATTATTTGTCCTGGGTGGGAATCGAACCCACGACCTCTGGCTTTGCAGGCAGGGTCACTAACCACTAGAATAACAGGCCAGTCAACAATACCTACATAAGTAACAGATTTTATTATTTAGTAACTGATTGAAATGAACTAACCAACAGCGCTAGAAACTTTGTTGATGAGAAAAGCCGCAGTGCAAGTTATGTGTTAACATTTGCAATGAAAGTTGAGTTTTAAAAGTTTGATAGTTAAAATTAAAAGTAAAAAAAAATATGCGCTCATTCTCGCTCTACCCAGATTAAAGGTTAGGGGCCGGCGTTGGTTGATGACATTTCTACTGTCGGGCGGTTCCAATTTGTGCAGAACTCATCTGTGGTCTGTCTCATATCTTATTTATACCTATAAAAAATTATTACCACGTTAGCAGAAAATTGTGGCATTCCAACCAAGGATCCCCAAAAAGAATTCCGACTGAAACAAATTCGTGCCTTATCACTCGATTATCCATATCAGTGATAATTACTGATAGAAAATAAATTAATCTATCCAGTGTTGTTAGAGATTCACAAAATGGCGGTTCAACGCCGTGGTTACATTTTCAGTGCGTTTCTGTTGAGTGTTTTGTGTGTACTGTTGATTGTTGTGGCTATATCTAGTGATAATTGGGTAAGTACTTTGTTATTTAATGTAAAAATATTAGACACTGGAGTCATTTCCCTCGTACGCTTGTCACCTACAGGCTCATATAGCAAAAATATTAGACACGTCGCCGTCGTACACATAGATCAGGTAGGCGGGTTTCCCTTACGCTCGTTATCATAACCAGCGAGATCGGTGTGTGTCTTGACACCGTCGTTAAGGAGGTTAACCGAAGTAGGTGGCCGCTAGACCACTGATGTGTGACCGACACCCGCTCCCGGGCCCCCTCCGATTTACATTGACTCACACCGCCCCACCAAAAAGAAGTAATGGTGTTATCATAACAAATAAAAGATTAGCCAGTCGATATGTTGACAGTTAGTTATTTAATACTTTCTCTCATGTGTCTATTGTTAAACGTAGGCTTCTGCGAATAGCTTCCATAATCATTGGTATTTGCTATTTTAATTCACCGATTCCTTGCCTTTCCGACCTGGTCATCATTCATTAATGCTGGCCTGTTGGTCTAGTGGTTAGTGACCCTGACTGCTGAGCCAGAGGTCGTGGGTTCGATTCCCACCTAAGGCTGGGTGTTCTTTGTGTCCGTTGCTTGTATGTTTGTAAAGTCCCAGCGACACAGGAGTAATTCCTAATGCGGGAGTTGTCTTTTAAAAAAAAAAAAATACATTAAATGTCCAGATCAGTCAAGAATCTTTCTTTTCTAACAAAGGAAGTTGTACTACAGTAGGATAATGTCTTCCTTTTGTATAACTTTGAGTTGCTTCATGATGATGCTCGTAGTCAGTGGCCATGTGCTGTATCCATGAACATGTCTAGCATTGATCTGCTAGTTTCTATGTATATATATAAAATATACGTATTTACAAAAAATATTCAGCTATTATTTTTATCTGTGTTTTCAGAGAGTGTCTCAAGCTATAATTATTATTATCTGTGTAGCTATAATTTTATCATCTTTATTTCCCCAATAAAACTCACGTTGATATACTAGGTTCTTCCCGTAGACGGTATGACAGAAAAAAAAATAGAATTTTAGTACTCAGTTCAGTTATCACGATTTGTTTCATGCGAGATTATAATAACGTATGCATATTACTGTTATTTTGCAGCTTTTAAAGGATTTCTTAAAGAAAAGACGGGATACTCGTACTAACTGTATTCTTATGTATGTAGGCGACATCTTCGCTAAATGAGATGATTATCATGATTCTTTTTTCTTTTCCTTTTTTTAAAAGACAATTTTCTGCTCTGGTGTAAGTTTTGGTGTAATTCCTGTGTTTCGGGGGACTTTACATACATTAGACTTTACATACATTACATATATACATACATTAAAGCAAGGTACACAAAAACACCCAGACTCGGGGCAACTACTAGTGGATCACACAATTTTTGTCACGTGTGGGAATCTAACCCAATGTTGTAAAGCGAATGGTTAAATTTAGCCAAGCGTGCAGTTAATTTAGTAGGACCTTTTGGATAGATATCTAAAGAATTCACAGAGATTGCCTTTCTAGGGTACACCTAAGGCCCCGGTTACAGGACCTGGTAACGGAACACTGTGTGGTTTTAGTCGGTTCTAGTCTGACATACCACAGTACCGTTAAGCCCCGGTGAGGTGACGACCCATGCTGGTTTAAAAAAAGGGTATTTTCAGAATGGTCCTTGAAAAATTTGCGTGTCCATAAAGACTCTAGGTTGCAAGTTCATTAGGCGAACCCCTATTTTTAAAGTATAAGTAAATACAATCGTCATTTAAATGGTAATCCATTGGTGGCATTGTCTGACACGCTGTTTATTATCGAGTTTAATAAAAATTGTCACTATCAGGGTCTATTACTGTACACTCTAGTTAGTCATTGTTCGGCCTTATCTACGTATGTATATTATCTACTATTAACAACATGATGCCAAGAAACTAATGACAACAGTTTTATCTTGACAACTAACCATTACCCGCAGTTTCACCCGCGTTTATGGTCATTAATTCGCTCTTAAAGCTCTTAGCGTAATGTATTTTGTGTAAACTAAAATTAAGCATTAAAATTAAAATACGAGTAGTGTTAAAAGTAAATGCTTTGTGTGATGTGTGCGTGCATGTTTATGTGGATGTTATATACGAAGACGTGATTGTGTGTGGGTATGCTTGTGAGTGTCGCCTTTACGAGCCCTATGGCATATGTCTTGGGATCGGAGGTTACGCCACTAAGCAGAGGGGTGCGTAGATGTGTAGAATTATATGATGTGGAGTGAATTTAGGGATGTGACTGTTGAAATTGTTGAGTAATGCGTGCAGTAGTATAAACATTGTCTATAAATAATGTTTCTATACAGTCTGTTGCGAAATGAACCGGCAAAGTGATGATGAATATCTACTATGTCGCTATATTTATTTAGTGTTTTACATAAGTGTGAATGTGTGTGAGGTGAATTGGAACGACTACTTTTCTACTTAGTGGGGGGTAGAGAGGAGTAATTGATTTTCGTGGAATTCTGGCTGGAACACGAAAATTAAAGTCTGCTCACAACTGTGCATAGTCAGAATCGTTTCTACATAACTTGAATAAGAAACACATGTCTAAAACGTCCCTCCTTTCTAATAAGCATTCTAAAATGATTAACCCTTTCTGTATACGTTGCATAGCTTATAATTATAACCTTATGATACTGTATACAAAAATATATTCAGATCTGACTGATAATTGATTAACGCATTTCAATTAACAAACAATCGAACAAAAATCTCTTCAGCTTTATTATATAAGCAGATTAGATTTAGCGTACAGGGACTGTTCCAGCTGTGTAATAGAATATTTCACTGTATTTTCAACCCATTTAGTTGGAAAGCCCCAGTCGTAGGAGAGCCATGCTTCGGCAAGTATACCGCTCGTATACGTAAAACCGAACCGAACCTTCGGTAACGCACATGTGGCTCTTGAGTTGTAGGTGACCATGGGCGGCGGTAGTTACGTACTCGTTTGTCCAATATCCCATAAAAAAATAAATTATGTTAATGCAAGCATTGCGTCACTGCGCTTTTCTGTGAGGCCGTGATAACACTCCGGTCGAGCCGGCCCATACGTGCCCAAGCATGGCTCTCCCACAACAACCTGGCGTTAAAATTCCGAAATGCAATTTCTTTAGAAAACTTCCGTTCCAAAATGAAGGGTTTTATCTATGTTAGTAAGTGTTACGAAGTCGTGGGTAACAGCTAGTGTTCATATAAATGGATTCAAGATAAGTCTAGGCACCGAAGTTTATGCTGCAAACAGGAAGTATAAATGTGTTCAAAACTAAAATTAAACATCTTTTGCTTGAAAAATGTTTTACTCTGTTGACGAATACGTCAATGATAAAACCGCAATTTTTATTAATTTTGCTTTTTAATGTTTCTGGTGTACAATAAAAGTAGCCTAAGCTACCTTATAACACCAGCTTTCTTCCAGTATAGGCCCGTGGGAATCGGTCGACCGTATCGTTCCGGGATTAGCCGGAACAAACAGACAGACAGACAGACGGTCAAAAAATTTAAACACTCAGTTTTAGGCATAAGTATCTCGCAACAACTGTTAATTGATACATAGCCATATTCTTCCTAAATAGCTACATTCAATAGACATAATTCGAAACCGTGCTTTTAGGATGAAAGATTTGTAGTAGTATGTCACTGGCAAGAAGAACGTGAAGGATTTTGTGGCTTTAATTAAACTTAAAAAAAAAACTATAAAATAATTCCTTTAGTTTTTTACAATTTGATACGTCCAGGCGGCATTTAAGTATTTGGTGCATTCTTGTTTTTAATCTCTATAACGCATAATATACTTTTCAATGTCTTTGTGACAGATTCTCGCGATAAGGCCCATGAAGATACAACCATGTGAAGATACTGCACTATAGTGTTTGTAAATAGAGATTGGTTTTGTATATCGGCAAGTTTCATATGATAAAGATAAAATATATTTTATATACGTTTATTACAAATTACCAATTTTACTGAACTATTGGATTGTAAAATCGAGAGAGAATGCCTGGAGCGTCTTCAAGGACGTTCTTAAAATATTAAAGATTACGAGAGCTAAGGTATTAAGGGCACAGGTGACTGGAGATTACTGTTCATGATAATGATGAACTGTAAATGATAAAAGCGACATGTTAGCTACGTGTCGTTACATAGTGTCTGCTTACCACAATATAGTGGTTCTGTTTCGATAATAAGTGACCTTAAAGTAACATTTCTAGGAGATAATATTTTTTCAACAATAGTACTTGGTTGAAGAGCTTATTTTCAATTCAAAATATGTTAATACAATTATGTTAACGTGATCGTGATCAATTATTATAAGGTATTATTATGTAGGTATATGTGCATATGTATTACACTAATTTGAAAGTCTTGGTATGCTGTGACAGTATGGGAAGTGACGTCACTTCATAAGTGACGTCACATAATAACTTTTTTTGCAGTGTTTGTGATTTTTTGCATTAATATTTTTAATTTTGGTATATTAGTTTTTTAGACCATCTTAAATAGATAGAATTCAATATTTTTGGAACGAAGGTCTGTGGATTCTGCGCGATACCTACTACTGTAATGTAATATTGGTTGTATACTTATTTTCCATATATTAGCTAGGGCAACTTTCACAATATTTGCTATATTTTGATACAATTTTTTCAATCCATTAAATATTATTCCAACAAGGTATCCCATAGGCACCCATCCTTTTTATTTTTATCTTATACTTACATATAGATGTAGTTAATACTTTATATAAGGTTACAATTTTATTTAAACAACATTGTGTTTTTATAGATATACTTTCTACGTGGTATAAATTTGTAGAAAATCTTTTCTTTTATTTGTTTTAGTCTTCTTATCTTTGAGTTTTTCCCACAATCGTGGTCGACCTGAAGATCGCAAATGAGTCTTAACCGAAGTTTCAAGTGTGCTTCGATCAATATGCGTACAATCTTCACACCATTCGGATCCTAAATGTAGTATCTTGGGGTTTAGAGACTCCAGTCACGTCAAAGACCACTCTTTCGTTGCCAGTCTGTGTCTGTAAGAATTAGTATTACTTAGTGACATTTGGCCTCGGGGTGGTCAAGCTGATAGCTCTGTGGGGAACACCGCTGTTGTCTTTGATCATCTGTACTATGTTGTTGTTTTTCTTTAAAAAAATATTAATCTAAAGAGTATTGTTGTTTCAGGTAGCATGTACAGCTGTAGCCGACAGCCCAGTACCTGACAGCAACTTCAGATATGGTCTGTTCCGAGGAGAGATATTGGTATATGAACTGGCTACACCAGACATCAACACGCTGTATAGTAAGCTAAATAATAATATAAAATAGAATAGAATAATCTTTATTGTACAACAACGACATATTGGTTAAAATAAATACACAAAGTGGATATGTAAGAGCTAAGAGCGATCTCTTACAGTCAACCTTTGGATGGATAAAATCGATAAAAGATAAAAGAATAACGGGTAGTTTTGGTGTTAGATAGAAGTAAGAGAAAAAGGCATTTAGTTGAGAGGAATAATAATTATCTTTTAAAAAAAAGTATCACTTACTTCAATGTGCTTTGCTTGCTTTTTGTATGCTTTTTAGTGGAAAGTAGATGTATTTTGTTTGAATATAATATGGGTAGGCCAACCACACGCACTGCTCCAATGAGACAGCGAGGTTTCAGAGCAAACGAAAACATCATCGATGTATACAATTTTTAGATATTTGTCGATTTTTAAGTAACCGCTCGACTGATTTCGATAAAATTTAAATGGGACCACCTGGGAAGTATACCCTTTGAAACAAAAAAGAAATTTTCAAAATTGGTTCAGGGCTCTTCGAGTAATCGGTGAACATACATAAAAAAAAAAGATTCCAACGAATTGAGAACCTCCTTTTTGGAAGTCGGTTAATAATTATAACGTCATGTTATAAAAAAACTAGGAACTTTTTTTACTTATTCTTATTAATGTGAATTGTACAAGAAATAAAACCATAATATTAATAAATCATAAAATTTAATCAAAATGCTAGTGGAATTCTGTTAACAATACATTTTCGTCAAACGTAAAACTAATAACTTCAGCCAGGGCGAGTGTCGATTATTAGTAGAGCCATTAGTTCAGCGAAATAGAAATGTCCAAACTGTGTATTTATTATTAGTATTGTTCCTATCTAGTTTTTACTTATATACTGATAAGACTATGGCCACAAAATAAACAAGTATTTTATTGGCGAGTGTGTACGTAATAAAATCTGTGTTCCATATTACTAAAAAGAATAAAACATTTGAAATAAGTTCGATTACAATCGGAATTTTCTGAATTACTTTACACATTGAGGTGGAAGCATCTGACTGTGACAAATTGAAACGTTCGCAAGAAACTCATTGCCCACGCTTTTTAAATAATCTGTTGCCACAAATAAAATGTATTTACTTATACGCTATTATTAGCGCGACGTGTATGTATCCATGTATCCATATCTTTGTAACCAGAATTTTTCAACGTTATTTTTAAGAACTTAAAGGTTTCTGGTTGACTAAAAAATTTACAGACGTGTCAAGGTCGATGACAACACAATAATAATACTCCTTAAAAAAGAAAAGAAAAATATCAAACCCTGCTCGTTTTATGGCCTATTTTGGGGAAGAAATTAAACTTCAAGACAATGGACTTTTATTAAGCAATATTAAAGAAACATTTGTCTTGGTTGGTTGGCAGTATTTCACAACGAAAACCGGTTTTTTTACTTTTTTTTTAATATTTCTTTTTGTTATTGATTGGCCTGTTGGTCTAGTGGTTAGTGATCCTGACTGCTGAGCCAGAGGTCGTGGGTTTAATTCCCACCAGAACTGTTTATCAACAGTCTGGTTAGTTTCATGCGAGAGCTATGTTTCGGCAGGTAAGGGCCAGCTTGATCGGAGTGATACCACGGCCTCACAGAAAACCGGCAGTGAAGCAATGGTTGCATTGCTTTTCGCCGCGTGAGTGAGGTTACAAGAAGCCCTAACCCTTCTCTCTCCTTCAAGGACGGCAATGGACTTATGAATGACTCTTGAGTTGCAGGTGCCCATGGGCGGCGGTAGTCATTTACCATCAGGTGACCCGTCTGCTCGTTTGCCCCCTATACCATATAAAAAAAAGACAGCCGTGTGTGAAATATGTCAAGTTGTTGTCATGTTATTATAAAACCGAAAATTTTTAAAGTTACATATTTTTTTAAGGCAAAATTTAGAGAAGATTAGAAGATTATAAGAATGTGTCATTAGTATGAATATGTCAGCGCTATCAATATTTTAATCACAGCGTTGATCAAGTTTTGATAAATGTTTATCTATGAGGCGCGACGGTAGTGTATTCGACAAATGTTTGTATTGTTCGGGAACCAAACCCGCGACCATGATCAGCACAAATATTTGTATGTATGAATAGGCCTTTTTGCATTGGTCTGGGTGTTTTTATGTTTACAAAAAAAAATAGGCAGTCATGGGACTGCCGACAGAAGTGAAAACTTAAACGAAACGACGAACTTAAACCGTCACATTAGCAGGTTGGTGACATTAATTAATAAGGAGCTGACAGATCTCAATGTTTGGATTAGCGCACTCTAGTGGATCTATATATGTATTATTACCGTGACGGTGACGAGTTCAGTGCTTTTTCCCCATAGCAAAAGCGCACAAACGTGCCTAAAGAAGTTTTAACTTCAAAAAAATATGTAAACATGGTTATCTGTGTTCTAGAATTCATAGTACAAGCTATCAAGCTATGCTTAGTTTGAGTATAGATAGAGTTGTGTAATACGATATTAAACTACGCTAGCTACTCAATTCTGAGACACATCTACACTAATATAATAATTTGTTGTTGTTCTTGACGAGTTTTTTTGTTTGATCATTTTGTTTAAACGCGCTAATCTAGTCAGATTTAAAAAAATGTTTTTCAAATGCCTAAAGTCAAGTTCAATTGATTGAGGAAGGTTATAAGTTATGTAACATTAAGCTTCGACCGTCAGGAGTGGAGCAGTGATCATGAACGCAGGTGAAACTGCGGGAAACCGCTTCTTACTAATATGTGTCCCTGAATTATCACTATTAATCATGTTGCGTTTGTTATAATGCTGATTATATTGCCTTTATATTTTTAAATTTTTAAATACAGAACAAGTTAAACTCAAGACCAAAAAATTACTAAGGTAAATACCAGTACACTGGTAGAGAAAGTATTTAGCACCAAGTCCACCATTGCACAGACGAAGCGTTAAGTTTAAATAAATAAAAACTTAAGTGTAAAGACTTCTCTTTTGGCAAACAAGTGTATAAGTCTCACTGATTGAAAGCGGTCACGTCACCATAACCTATACATTAACTGCTAGGAATCCAGACGACGCGACGAAGACCATCACATGCGCGCCTTTCTAGGCACTCTCTAGCCACTCCCTGCAGTTTCCCCTGCGTTTGTGGTCACTGCTTCGCTCCTAAAAGCCGTAGCGTGATGTCTTATAACATATAACCTGTTAACTTCATTAAAGTAAAGTTGAAGTCAAGTTTTTTATTAGCCCTTGGACCGCAAAACAACGTGACGGGACGGGAAAAGTTTTTGCCTCCCTCCCTTGGGCTAAAAGCTGCGTACTCCGATATTTGTGATTCTATGAACACCTTATATAAAATAATACAAATACTAATGTCGCCTAAATTGCCTTGTATACTAGCAGAAAATACAGCGAGGCAGATGTACTGTTTTATATAAAGTAAACATACATTTCGTGATTTCAGTGACATGCATAGCGGAGTTGAACGCGTGTGCTGTCAGCTGTAAAACTGAAGAGGAGGCGAGGCAAATGGAGGTAAATAATGCACATATCCATACATATATACTAGTATATTTGTGTTTACGTACCCAAGCGACTGTGGAACGAAACGTGCTGTATATATACCATTATTTTTAGTATGTCCCAGATAAAAACTGCTTTTAAGCGTTCGCGACTTGCATAATATATTATATGTGTAAATCGAAACTTTACAGATGTGTAATTCGGTCGAAACATTAGGTAACTAGAAAGCTATTAGGTTCTGTTTTGTGTCCGTGTTGAAATACGCTTTTACATTACATATGTAATAGAGAGATTGTAGACTTCATTACACATGTGTGAGGATAAAACAGGTATAAATGTTCCCTATTTCCTTCGAAGGCCGCGTCTTTACGAAAATGAGACTAGCACCCTTAGTACCTGTATATAAGACTTATTTAGTTTGGAATATTACGTACAATTATTTATTGTTTTCTTTGTTATATAAAAATAAATATTTTTTGTGTTCGGTAACTAATAACAAGTATTGAGTATGAGTAAGATAATAAAAAGGAATAAATTGATGTTATATAAAAGTGATGTAAAGACCCATGCAATGCGTCATGTGACGTCATACGAGGCTGGTCGGTAATTGCATTCAGTTCTCACGATTACATTGACCGGTACTGTAATGACTTATTTAATAATGTGATCGTTTCCAGGTACGAGCATTGGCGCAGGGCTTTCGACCCAGCGCTCCTTGTCTCTCGTTCACTGACGTCGATGAATCGAATCCACGTAAGTTTTCTATCGATTACACAGACGATTTGTTTGCAGTAGTCTTATTGCGACAGAATTTTTTTTGAATGTATTATTTATTTATTGAACCCAAATAATACTTGATACTTCTATATAATACTGGGTATTTATCTATTTTATTTACCCTTGAGTTGTACATTTGTGGAAGAGCCATGCTTCGGCACGTATGGGCCGGCTTGACCGGAGTGATACCACGGCCTCACAGAAAACTGGCAGTGAAGCAGTTATTGCATTGCTTTTCGCCGAGTGAGTGAGGTTATTTACAGCAAAGCATTTGTGACTCTTGAGGTGCAGGTGCCCATGGGCGGCGGAAGTCATTTACCATCAGGTGACCCATCTGCTCGGGGTTGAAGTGGGTGAAACCGCGGGGCGCAGCTAGTAAATATTGTAAAAACTCGAAATTCAAATAGCGCCATCTGTGAAAGTTTTAATTTTGTTTGTGCGTGTGGAAACCCCCTCGGGCCGTGACCCCACCGGGGTTTTCAGTGGGGCGGTGTGTCGGAATCGAACCGACTAAAAACACACGGTGTGCCGTACTGCGCCTTAAGTAGGGGAGATCTGGGAACAGCTTTTATTAAGACATCCGGACCCCCCCTAGCGCCTGCCCGCTTAGCGCGGGCACCACCTCCGGGTAATAACCTCTCAATTAGGCGACGTCCAGGCACACACCTCCTCGCGGGGGGCCACTATAGCGGGTGGAGGGGAAAACCCGTCCCGTCCACCCACGGCCACACTCAGGGCGGCATGAGGCGCTGGTACGCGCGCCTCCGCCGCCCAGAATTAGGTCCGAGTGGAGATCGTCCTCTCGGACCCTTTCCGCCGCCTCATCTGTGAAAGTTGAACAAACTAAAATTTGTACCCGACATCAAATTACACTGGTATCGCGTAGAATCCACAGATAGCGTAAATAAAAAAAAACAATTCACGGTCAGTATGTTTCGTTGCTCCAACACTTTTTTCGTCTCGCTGCCGGTGACGGAGGGTCTGAAGTGTAACGTGGGATGAGGAACTTCTTTCCAAAAAACCAAAACTTTACTAATATAGTCATGATTTGATGCAATATCTTCGCTTGACTTATTTGACACGGTATTAGTGCTTTCGACAGCCACGTGAGAGATCGCAGGTTCGATACCCGCTCAGTGCAATAAAAAGTATCTAAAAAGGTTTATGCGTGTTCCAGAACCGACAGCAAAAGCTATATTTAGTTCTGCCTATATATAGAGTTGTGTAATTATCCCAAAATATTATCATATCCTACTAATATTATAAACGTGAAAGTTTGTGAGGATGTATGCATGTATGGATGTATGGATGTTTGTTACTTTTTTATATGTACGCGTAAATTTGTGTATTCGTATGATAGTTACAACTTTCTTTAGGAAATTTCTAATGCACCTGCCTTGTCCCTCACTGAATCACCCAAAGGTAATGCTAAGTGGCATTAACGCCGTCTCGTGCAATGTAAACTGCAGGAAATCTTGAATAAATCACTACATGTTATGAAACAAAGCCCCCGCCGCGTCTGTCTGTTTGCGATAAACTCAAAAACTACTTGCATTTTCTTGCGGTTTTCACCAATAGGTAGAGCGATTCATGAGGAAAGTTTAGGTATATAACTTGTAAAGGTTTTGTGGAAATTGGTTGAAATATGATGATGATTGTTTACGATGTCTGCGTGCTCCCGTGCCTAGCGGGGGCAGGTTGCTAGTAAAAAAATAAATAAAAGAGAAAGTATTACACGTGGTCAATATGTGTTCTTATTAAGAATAATAAATTTAGCAAAGCAGTTAGTGTCAATGAACGTGAATAACATTGAATCTGTGCCAAATAAGTAGGCGACGAAATAAAAAAGAAATTTGTTGACGAATAAAAGGAGTAAAGCTTGGCACCGGCCCAATATTAGGCGTATTAGACTTAATGGGGGTCATTTTCTTCACTGTTTACCCTGTAAAAAGTAAAACGTGGCAGCCAGTACATTTATAAACATTACACAAGAAGGAAGTAAAGGCCGGGAAAATAAAACATGGTTTAATAAGTTAGAATGAGACAATATTTTCTTGCATATATATAAATACATAAATCAATGTATGTTTGTTTGTCCTCTATGCGTTCCGAAACCATTGATCAGATTGTGATGAAACTTTGGTAGGGTGTTCTGGGGACGCCCGCAAGGGTTCCTGGCCCAAAAAAATCTATATTAAAAAAAGGCATTTTATAAATAAAGATTATATTTTTAAAGATAAAACTTCTTAGCCGCTTCGAGCGGTTTTGGCAGGGAAAAAACTTATGGGTGCGCGTAACGGACATCCTGTACACCGCAGCGTCGCCAGTCAGGCGCAATACATCACATTAGCATCAGCGACGTTAAAAATAACAGTTATTTTTCAAAAATACAAGTTTTCACTTCTGACGCAGTCCCCATGTGTGTGTGTGTGTGTGTGTCTGTGTGTCTCTGACGTTGACAACTATCGGTATATAACTGTGTGGTTCTCGTCCGATCGCTAAATCGGACGCTGGTAGTACTTGGATAGGCGACTGTCTGGACACGTGACGTTGGCTTTTGGGTTTAATTATTATTTTGTCAAATAATATTGTCGTGTTGAATATTTGCTATCTGACAAAGTTTTTTGAAGGTGCCTATTTATTAGTAGTAAATCAAATCGCAATATTCTTTGTGTCTTAAACATAATGTTTCCTAAGAGGAGATTTGTGATGAGATCAGGTCAATATGAGCGATTATAGTCTAGATTCTTGTGTCATTAAACTTAAAACCACTGAGGCTTAGTTCGGTCTTGACTTACGACCTTTTATGTTCAGAAAACGATAAATATACCAATATTAGTTCGAAACAAGTAATATTGGTTAAGTTACTCAACTTAGTCTTGATTTGCTTTATAGCTATTCTGATTTAAGTCTTGAACGTCTAAAATAAAAAGGTGAAACTATAACACAAAAAGAATATGACTCTGAAACAAAGTAACACTAAAAAGTAATAAACAATTGGTATCCATTTTTCCACGCCTAGGAGTGATATTTTTTTTCAAATTTAAATAGGTTCAAACGAAAAGTATATAAAAAAAAATCCAAATCAGTTAATACATTACTGTAAAATAACAACACGGTAAAATACGAAAACGGTGAAAAACTAAGTTCTGAGGTAACAAACGTAAAGACACACAACTGAATTTAGAACCTCCTATTTGAAGACGGTTAAAAATTAGACGACATGAGATGACGTTTGGTAGTGCGCAACTACTACAGTAAGAAAATTTTAGATATAAGTTTAGTTAGATCTAACAGAATGGACACCAATATAAAATTATATTAATACCACACAATTTCTAACCAAAACCACGTAAATTAACAAGTTACTGGCTCACATTAAACTTGCGATTGCAACCAATGATTAAACATTTCAACAGTCTTTAAGTAGGGTATTCAAAGACTAGGTACCATTATTTCATTGTTACAAATATTGATCTTTCGACGTCGTGCCTTGACAGTGCCATGGATTCGACCCGATGTGACAAGAATTAGTTGATACTAAAGCATGGTATAAATACATGATAGGGCGTGCTATAGCCGAAACTGGGCTGGTGTAATGTGAGTCAGCCTCAAACAGGTGTATCTGAAAAAAATATATGAGTAGATACTACAGCGGATCACTAAGGAGGATTATTCTATGAATTCAATCTCAAAGTCTACGAAAAAGAATCGCATAGTTAAAAATATATTTTTTCTACGTTATTTGATACAGTTAACCAGATATCTACTTCAAGCTTTTCAAGATACTAGAGATCGCGGGGTGGTCGAATTTCAACCATGGTTTTTTCATTGGCCAGTATAACTAGAGCTGTCATTGTATAGACTTACCTACCATGACAGGTAATCACATATACTGAACGCGTGTAATTTCATTAGGCCATTTTCACGTAATTTTTAAAGTTATAAGATATATTGTTGCTTTCTGCGCTTCTTCTATATATAAACTGTAAATGTTCCAAAATTCACGTTACTACGTTCACGAAATTTTCTTAAAAAGGGGTACAAATAATTATCTTCACGTATTAATATATATATATGTGTGTGTGTCTAAGAAAATATATTTTATAGGCCTCTAACATACTCGTAATGTTTATTTAAAATAAGACGGAACATGATGTTGCTCGTTAAAACACATTTCTAGCCATAAGATTTTTCTAAAAGTAAGCCCCTTCGAGGAAAGCCGAAGTAAAGGTTTGAACAAGTGGTAAATATTTCTAGACATTTTTTTTGTTAATTTTATAGCTGTCAATGTTCTTTGAAACGGTTTGTATAGTCGTCATCATTAATATTCATCATGTACAATGACTAACGAAGTCAGAATTGTAAATTTTGGCATAAGTTAGGTGTTGGTTGAAAGGCAACGGCGTAAAGTATAGTTTGATAATAAGCGATTCGATAGTTTTTTTTATGTGCGTATATAGAAGTAGTGGTTGCTTATACTCCAGTACGGACGTAAAAATGTAACGTACATAGTATGTGCACACAGGAAAACCAGTCAAACTATTAACATACACCATACATAATTATCTCTAATACATTGATATTTGATATGTAATCATCAGGTCAGGTTTGAATGCCTCAGGCACTCCTACTGGGACGTGAAGCATCCAAACGGAGACCGCTATGAAGAATGTCTTTCACAATACTAACGAAACTGTTAAATTTGTGATCATAAATGTCCAATAATTTATTGGCTCTTATCGTGTCGTGATATTGGCGGGCCATCCTTGTCAGTGGATTGTAATAGCAGATATTATTTTTCATTTGCGTAAATAGGATAGACTTCTCTTATTTGAAAGGCCGCTGGACAAAACGAAGTTATTTGCAACATACGGTGACGTCCTAGTTTTTGAAGAGACTTTTTGTTTCAGTAAACACGCCCCCAGTGATATCATTCGCGTTTTACGTGAGCCTGTTGGTGATATTGTTTTTGCAGCTGACATTTGGCGTTGTTTCTGCAGCATTGGCTATCATTAACGCTGTGAAGAATCCTACAGAACCAGTTTTCGGATTACCTGGTGAGTTAATATAAATCTATCTACTCATGTATGGTAACCCTAAGCGACTACCTGTACAGTGTACACTCAGTTATAAAATCCAAGAATACAAACAAATTTTTACACATGATATAACATAATTATTCATAATGCACTCCGAACTCATCCGAACGCAACATCAAGTCGCTCTGAAATTAGAACTGACACTCATTCCAACAGCTCGTAAACTCTTTAACGAAGCGAATCTCTTCTCTTCAAAATCCAAACAAGGCCAAGAAAAGACTTTTGAAAAACGACTACCATACCAAGTGAATTTCTGTATGAAATAAGGTTGGATTCGCACACCAAACCACAACAACATAATTTCATTGTGTCTGTTTACTAGTTTCGTCCTTCGATATGCAATAAACAGTGCCTTGTTGTCACATTCTCAGTCTGAGTGTGGACAGGCGTTTTAAGTACGCCCTCGTGACGGTTTATTTATGTCTGATTAGCTTACTTCCGAGTGTATTAGCTCTACACCACTCTTATTGCATCTCTGCTAGGTTTTTAGATAGGAGTTAGATGAAGATCCGGAAAATCTTAACACCGCGATTAACAAAGTACCGTCGCGCGTCGTGTCATCTGTGGATGCAATTTAAAAGTAACTAAAGTATTGTAGTCAATAGACTGACGTATTGATCGTCATGTAATGTAAAAATAATTCTATTAGTGTGTTATATATTAAAATAATAAATAAAATAATAATCCACTTCAATTTTTGATTTGATTAATGATAGATTGAAAAGTTTGACATCAGAGGCATTTCGCTATTACTTTTTAACGGGCAATACCACCTAGTTAAACTAATAAATAATGCAGTTCTAATTGTAGCGTTAATTCGTGGTAGTAATAATTCAAAGTATACTTCATATTTCACTTACTCATTATTAATGCATAGAAACTTCAAGTCATTGGCCGGCTAGGAGACTGACAGGGTCCGCCGACGTCATAAATTCTTAGATAGGACAGACGTACACAAAACAAAAGAAAACAATATTTTACTTATGTTATCTATTTGTGAACTCTTCCACGCAACCATTAGATATATATTAGAAACATAGATAAAAAGAAGGGCTGCAGAGTATAATATACGGAGCCTATGTATTTTTTTATATTAACACTTTAGATATACTTAACATAAATGCAATTTATTTATTTGCTAGCGGTTATATAAAAAATTTAGAGTTTATGAATAGTTTTGTACGGTCAGCTAGGTACACATATATAAAATCGTAATGAAATCTAAAATGTGCATTGAGGGTTAGAAAAAAAGGAGTTAACAATTAATCATATTGTGTATCTTTAATCTACGAGTAAAACAATGGAACTTTATAAAGAGAATGACGACACGACTATGTGTAGTCAATAGAAAAGGTCAATATCTACACACTACACCATCACGCTATGACATAAGCAGACTCTTTTGTGACTAACGCTATGTATGCGTCAACAGAAATGTATAAATATCGAATTCCAGAATTAAGGAAGCGGGACTTGCCATTGACATATTTGGTGGTTATTGTAGTCTTAGTATCACAAAAAAAACTTGAATTAGAATGATTTTGACGAGAACGAGGTGGAGAAACTTATTTGGATGTATGATATGTACAAATAGGCTTGGCAGAGACTATACTTTCCACAGTACTGACAACTTATTCTCAGTGCTGTGGTACTTTCAAAATGTCATGTTGAAGATCATGGTCAAAGGTAGGAAATGTAACCAGTTCATATTTTAGCTTTAGCACTGTGGCGACTTTCACATACAGCAAAAACAAACATCAACATCATCTAGCGAAGACGACCTGAACTATATAATCCTGCATCGCGCTATGGAAGTTCTCGCACCGATTAGTATATTCCCACACGTCCCAACATCAACCGTAGCCTGGTCGGAGAATCCTCCTTTTGTGTTGGAGGGACATAACACCCGTTCCTCCACAAGCACCATTATCATATGATATACCTAAGCACAATATGTCTACGTGTCAGACATATCTATTCAAGTAACGGGGGGCCCTATTCAACGAGTGGTGAATAATCAGGGCACCGCTCACGCATGATAACTAATGGTAAAAGGACAGGGTTAAAAACTCATAAATCAGTCATGTTTGTTTGGGTTCGTAAAAACAATTAATTTTATAAATGATGAATGTAAGAAATGTTTAATCTCGTTATTACTAAATATGACGCGGTGTCTACTAGCTATTACACCTGCAATTAAATTTAAATTTATGTCGAGGTACGGATTTATTAGGTTTAACACTAGCAAATCATTTTTAGTTTTATTATTCTGTTAAAGTAATTATATTTATAGCGACTTGCCTTGAAAATTAATACTATACTTAAAGTATTCGTACGATCTCAAATAATATATCCTCAGCAATTTTTTGTATAGTTTCCATCTTGGCGTCCTTGGGCGTCCCCACTGAAGTTAGTGACGCACACAAACGACTTTATTCATTCAATTGACATTAACATTCCATTGTGGTCACTTATCATAGAATCTCTGTTATAAATACAGTACACATTATCCACAAAATCACCACATATAAAACGTACCACAAACACTAACGAAGTCTTTATATTACAGGGTGTCTCTGGGCGAACGTAATTACAGCGGCCCTGGGTGTAGTATCTCTTCTAATGTTCGGTATCAACTGGGCCGCATCAGGACTGAACAGTCATCTGGCTGTATCATATATAGCTCTTGGATTCTTCACCCCAATACCTTCGTTAGGGTATTCTTACTGGTATGATACTTATTTCTAAACAAATAATTTGGCGAAAATTTCATTGGTTCACTCGTGTAATTTGCATGTTACCAGCAAAAACAGCACTAAAATGGTAGATACATCTGTTTCTTTCGCTGGAGGAACCCGACTGCAGATAAACCTCTAGTATTGCTGCAAATGGGTGGCTCTAATTTAATCAGAGGTCTGCTGCTTCCTAAAAATTGCCAATATAGGGACATTACAACCACTTAAACAACGGGCACACAGACTCAAGACAACACTTGGCGCGGCGTGGCGGCGAGGTTTTTTCTTTAACCATTGCTCCATCTGTGCAGAAATCGAAGTCCATAAGAATTATAAGAGTCTATATTAGTGTTGATTACTTGCTGATTTTGAGCGTTGCCAACACCCTGCCAAAGCCCCTTGGCAGCGTGTTGGCAACGCTCAACTGACTTCTCCGGTATTATATGTTTTTATAGAGACTGGTAATGATTTTATCATAAACTTAATAAATGGATTATATATCGTAGGACTTCTCGTGCGTCTTATGTTTTATTTTCTTTTAATAAACGTTTTTTGCCAGACTGCCAGCCACTTTGGCCAGGTAGACCGACGTCATGTGGTGGGAGGATGTCCAACGCGGCCTCTCTCAATCTGAAAGCGGCTTTTGCCTTCTGTGTAAATTAGACTGTGTGACTGTTATGAATACCTATCTTTTTCCTTACGATAGTTAAAAACGTTCTATTTATAGCTTTATAACGAAGGATTAATAATTAATGACGATTTCCTAGTACACGGATGGCTACAGTTAAGTTCGATTGAAGCCCACTTTCCAATCGCTTAAAACTTTCCTCATTGAATATCTTTTACTTTTGTTTTACTGAAAATAAGCTCTTGGTTTTTGAAAGCTTTCCGAAATGAGGACAAAATAATTACAGCTAAGTAACTTTTAAAATTCGTCCCACAATGGCTCCGGTTGCCTCTTTGTTCATTAAATGCAATTATAAAGACGAACAATTACTGTGATTTTGTAGGCTAGCTGTGAAGTCAATGTTTGTGTTTTGAGTTCGATTCTCAAAAGATATACGTCACGGATGATACATAGACATAGAAATTAGACTAACAAATTCATTACATTTCATCTTCAATACAAATAAAAAATAATTGAAGTGTCTGTTTGTAATGTCAAAATAATAGTTTTTTAAGCTCGTACAGTTATTTACACGATCATTTTGCCTAAAAATCAGTTTTTAAAATTGTTGTCTGTCTGTCTTTTTGTCTGCCTGTTTGTTCAGCTAATCTCCGAAACCGGGTGGACATTTGCTGCTAAAAAGATAGCTGGTGTTATAAGGAGTAACTTAGGCTACTTTTATTATGAAAAAAGAATTAGTGTTCCGTGCAAAATATATAAATATATACATGCGAGCGAAGCTGCGCGGGAATTGCTAATAAATGCGTCCGTGGCAGAAATTTTTTATCAAACCGCCAATATGCGGCCGTTGCTGTAAACAGAATTAAAATGTTTTTTTCTTTGTTTCAGGATACTAATTCCAGCAATCTTATGTTCAATAGCGAATATTGGCCTTATACAGAGCAGAGCGTACCTCCTTGAGAAGGACCCACCGCCACCTACGATCAAATTGGAAAACCATTCTGATGGCACCATATTCTTATATTAATGAACATTTATTTATAACGATAGTACACGAACGTAGGTACTTCAAAAGCAATTGTTTTATTAATTTTGAAAAGAGAACCAAAAGTGTTAGTTAATAGCTATAGCGAAATTGAAACTGATAGACCATCATTTATTTTTGGTTTATTTCAATGGCCAGCGTAACTTGAACTGTTGTTGTATAGACTTACGTGGCATGACAGGTCAATATGTATACTGGACGCGTGTAGATTATATAGATAGATTACGTCAAAACGGCTACATCAAGTGTAGCCGTTTTTACGTAATCTATAAGTTAGTAAAACATATTGTTTAAATATATTAGTTTTCTGCATTTCTTCTATTCATAAACTTGAATTTTTCCAAATTTCACGTTCCTGGGTTGGCGAAATGTTCTTGAAAATATAGATAAAAGGTCTTCAACTGTAAAGGATTGTATTGGCTCATTGAGCCCTAACTTAAAACTAATTTATTGTTGTTCAAATATTAACCAATAAAATTACGAACGAAATAAGAATTGTATATAATCAGAATATTTCAACAACACATGTTTGTTTCATTAGTAATAAGTGTAAAAAATTGGTTTAAATAAAATGTAAGTATGTTGTCTATGTCCATTTGGTAATCAAATTTTTATTTTCGCATTTCTCAGCGTAAAATGGAATACTTAAATGACGTAAATGAATAATATAATAAAAAATAAAATAATGACAATTTGTTGTCATCCTATCTTTGTTTCTTTCTTAGCAACGGGTGGTTGTAAGTAAATAGTTTCTTGAAGGCATAAAACTCCAACTCTATGGTTCAAAGGTTGCAAGGTGTCAAGTTAACATAATTAAAGAATATGGCCATTTACAAACCTATAAAATGTATATAAAGCTAATAGGTATTTTGCAAGGAACAAAGTACTCAAAGCTATAAGTATATACAGGGTGTATTTGAAAATAGAACACTTAATTAAATCACTGAATTTGACTGTTTGAATTTCCAGGTATTTTTACCTCGGTTTCTCATAAAAGCAGGTGGAACGTGTAAAGTTGTAGATTTTGAACTGTACTTTTTTTTATTTTGGAACTGAGTGAATACACTCAGTTTTTGAGAAATCCATAAAACCAAATTAAAAAATGTAACGGAATTAAAAAATCCAAAATAAAAAAATATTTACCATTTAAAATGTTTAACTTTACTTTCATGAAAAACGAAGGCAAAAATACCTGGAAATTCAAACGGTCATAACTTGTAAACTGACAGTATTTAAAAAAAAACTTATTATAACTACATGCTAGAATCAGTGATTTAAGTAAGTGTTCTATTTTCAAATACATCCTGTATATACCATATGTAGATATGGTTCGTAAGTAGGTATCTCTGATCCGGTGCAATGCAGCGGGACCAATGGAGCGAGTAAAAAGCAGTGCCATTGTTAATAGTGTCACCTTAAAACACGATCTAGACTACGGGAGACAAAATGCGATTGAAATAATCACGGTCCAAAGGATTCTTTGAGCTCACGTTATTGTTAATAAGGGTACGTTAACTGGTAAGATTATTTTTTAAATTCTTTTTGTAACTACAAACTAGAGTGAAGTATGTCCTTTCAGTAATAAGCAAGTTAGGTACACAAAATCAAAATCATTTATTTCAATTAAACCATTATGGGTATTTTTGAATTGTCAGGAGTAGTAGTCAGTCAGACTAAGTCAGTCGTGAAGCTAGTTGCCTGTTCCAATTCGTAGATCCAGCGGAGAAGAACAGGCAAGAAACTCCAAGGACACTATTTTTCAACTTGTTTTTCACTAATCTCTAGTTACATTGCTTATATGCGCAAGTTAAATGTGAGGACAATGTAACGTATTGTTTAAACTATAAACAGGCGCGCAAACTACTTCTATATGTAAGTAATAGCAGTTCGGAAATGACCAGCCCCAACCAACGGCACTCGTTCACGAGCATGACGCACGCGCCAGCCATCGTCCACTTCAACCATATGATTTCAATAGATATCAAAGGGAGCCGAACAACCCAACACGTACGCCACCATCGGCAGGACGTCTTAAGGTGTTACAGAAAGGTGATGTCATATTTTAAGGGTCGTATTGTAGATAAATATAAATAACTGTAACTAACGTAAAGCGCTAATTTACTCGTGATCTTTAATACAAAAAATCTTATCGTGAAACTGACAAATTAAACTAACCCATAAAGCTTTTAGTAAGAGAGTTTTTTTTTTTTTTTATCGTGTGGAAACCCCCACGGGTCATCACCTCACCGGAGCTAACGGTAAGATGGTATGTCGGAATCGAACCGACTAAAACCACACGGTGTTCCGTCACAAGTAGATCTATTGCAGAAGGACCCGGGTATACCCTAGGAAGGAGTCCTCCAGGTACCCCTGCAGACCTTGGTCGCCTTTAGCAGGCGACCACACCATGGAGTACTTGGGGCCTTACCCCCTCCAGATTAGAGAGGTGCGCTTGGAACACGTCGTACCACCGTCTTGGGCCTGCTTCTGTAAGAGTAACGGTCAGCCCGACCCGTTACCCCTAGGCCAGCGCTCATGAAGACTGGAGATCATTTTGCGCTCTCCGGCGCCTGGTGCGTCTTCTGCTGGATGGGAGAGTGCTTGTCCTCTCCCGTTCCCGTTCCGCCGCCTCTTTAGCCAACATTAGGAAGAGAGAGGACTGACATGAATGAAGCTATAGGTACGTATTTACTTCCAATATTGATGGAATGTCCAGATTTTTTTGAACATGTCAGCATAAAAAAACAAAATCAGTGAAGTTTACATAAAAATTCATAACATGTCGTTTTGAAATGTGCTGTGCACATATATCAGAAAAAAAAGAAACTTTATTTTTATGTTTACCGTAGTTTTCATAACCTCTTACTTGGTTTCTTTTTCCAAGTTTCTGTTTACAGAAGAGGACTTACTGCCCACGACTATCAGATTAAAGAATCACTACATATAACTATACAAGCTGCGCCCCGCGGTTTCACCCGCTTAAGTCCCGATGACGTGGGAATATCGAGAAAAAGTAACCTATGTTAATTCAGGTGTCCAGCTATTAACATACCAAGTTTCATCGCAATCGGTTCTGTAATTTTTGCGTAAAAGAGCAACAAACACGCATATATCCATACATCCTCAAAAACTTTCACGTTTATAATATTAGTAGGATAAGTACATACTTAGAATTAATACAAATTAATATCTAAAGATACGAATACTTGTAAGTGTAAGTGGACTGAGGAGATACTGTACTTCGAGTAAAAAAAAGATTTAAAATGGGAAAGTTAACGTGAGAGTTTAAATTACAACATGCTGTAAACTGTTACTCAATCTAATTGAGTGAATCTGATAACCTTTTGCTGGTATTATTAATGCTTAAACATTAGCGCATGAAAATACGTGATTGTGTGATTACTTTACATTTTTGATAGTTGTTGTTTCTATTTGAAAGTTGTAAAGAACGACTCGTAGAATATTGTATATTATCGTAAGGCAACTTAAATAAAAACTGTTGTTTTGTGAGTTGTAATTTGGACTGGCTCGTTTTTATTTATATGGCATACATTTTATGTTTGCGCCCTAGGTTCCAGATTAATAGTAATGAGGCAGACGATTATCAAATCAAAAAGAACAAAATATTATTAATATGTGGCCTTTGTCCACTGAATTTTAATGACTCTGAATGACAGTGCTTTGGTTTACTACATTGTATTAAATAATTAACATTTCGTGTGTTGGTGTTACTTATCACTAACTACCAACCCGCCCCGGCTTCGCACGGGTAGCAGAGACATCTTCAAAAATCATCAACATATTTCAATCAATTTACACAAAATCTTAACAAATTATAACACTCTGTCTATTGGTGAAAACCGCATGAAAATCCGCTCAGTAGTTTTTCAGTTTATCGCGAACAGACAGACAGACGCGGCGGGGGACTTTGTTTTATAATATGTAGTGATTTCTACTCACATATAAAAATATTGAGTTAAAAAAATATGAATTTATTACTTGTATGTATTTATGTTGAATGAAATATATAAAAATGAAGCAAGAACAGCAAAATAGATAAAAAGATACACCAATATAAACATACTCCCAAAATTATTTGTTTAACAGACTTGTAATAAAATCATCGCATCAAAGTAGGCAATCGTTGATTCAATTAAAATTCCAATGAACTTAATGCTTACTAAAACCCTTTTGCCATAAACATTTTGTTGGAAACTTTTGTAAAGTTACAAAAAAGCTATTTTCGTTTGGTCGGCGACTTTTAAATGATTTGCATATAAATAAGAAAATTTCATCTTTGTTAAAAGTTTGTTGAATAAACGATTCTATTTGGGAAACAAGAGGTTCGTTGAATCATTCTACTTTTATTTGATAGTAATTTAATGCCTACAAGTTACCGAACTTCGTTTGATGTGTTAGTCTTTGATACGGTCAAAAAATATTTAAATTTAAAAATCAATTTAGACAATTTAAGGACGGCTAAATGATCTTTGAGAATTGTAAATTTTAGAGGCGTTGTTGTATTAATAGTCACGTCAATAACTGCCAGCGCGTCGAGTGTTGTGGGATAGATACATAGAATACAGAGTGTTAGATTATGTATTCTGTGGTGTTAGTAATTTTTGATCCTGCATCGCGCAGTGAAAGTTTTCGGGCTGTAATTAGCCTGAAAACTATGTAACAACTTGTCATAGAAAGGTGTGGAAATATTTTAGAAGCGTTATGTATAGCTGAGTAAACCTGAAATAAAAAAATGGAATTTGATATTTCTTTCCTCCGGAAAATACTTTTCTTAGTGTTAGTGTACATATTTTCTAAACAATATACACCTATTTTTCACACCAACTTACAGCTTCAGCCTGTCATTAATTAATTTATTTAATAACTTTTGAATAAGGCTTACAGACTAATAATAATTATGGTTGTAACAAACATATTTTATTAAACATCGAAATCATTCATGTGTGGACTATATCGATTTCTATCAAAACCTAATTGTGCAGAGTCACAACCAAAACTGATGGGAATTGAAGCTCCACTGACTGCACTAAATTGGTATTATATATTATTTAAGCAAAAATGGTCAGAGATTAGAAATTTTAAAAATACTAGTATTTGAAATGGAAAATACTAAATACAAAATACCAATTTCCATTTTGTATTAACATTTTTTTTAAAAACCTCAAAGTCAAGTTTAAAAACAATAATCGTTAAATAAATACTCTGCAGTAAAGATGGTATTTTTAAAGTATAATACCTGCCTGCCCGGTGGCGTAACTATACCATCTGAGGCCCGTGGCTAATTCACTCTCTTCAATTGATGGCTGGCTATTTTAGCAAGATCTCAATTGAAGAAAGTTATCAAAGTTTATTTTTTATTTGCAACTTACTTAATTAACTTACATTATGTCCCTAAAATGGAAATTCCCAACTTTAATTAAGCAACTGATTCAAAAAAAAGTTTAAAGCAATTAAGTGACTTGGTGATATTTTATTTAAAAAAAAGTATTTTGAAAATACGTGTTTTGCGTTTAGTATTTGAAATACAAAATAAAAATCTATTTTGTATTTGAAATAGAAAATACTAAATGTACTCGTATTTGCATTTTGTATTTAAAAAAATTTTATAAACTATTTTGCACATTTCTGAAAATGATAAGTAGGTAGGTCGAAAGTAAGCAATAGTTTAAAATAAAAATATTTAGATATGGTAGTGACGTAACTTGATGTTGATAGCTGCAGATAATATGATAGTATGATAATAATAGCTGTAAATACCGTAGTACTGTGTCCTGTAACAAATTGGGGCAAACGAGCAGACATGTCACCTGATGGTAAGTAACTACCACTGACCATGGGCACTTGCAAATTAAAAGTCACAAGGGCGTTGCCGGCCTTTAAGGTGGGGAGAGGAGGGGAGAGGGGAAGAGCGGGAAAACGAAGGGTAAGGGCCTCCGGTAACCTCACTCGCTCGGTGAAAAGCAATGCATTGCTTCACAGCCGGCTTTCTGTGAGGCCGTGGTATCACTCCGGTCGAGCCGGCCCATACGTGCCGATGCATAGCTCTTCCACTGTTGATATTTAATAACATAAAAGTAGAAAAGAACCCTGAAAAATAATATCAGGGCAGAGGGGTGCTTTAAAAATAAGAACTTAAACAAGTCGGACTAGGTACTCGGAATTATATCATGGCGAGGCCACCCAAGCGTGAGTTGACACGTTGTAAAGATATTTAATAATCTACAGTTCTAGTACATCGTTGCTATTGGCTGATTGCCTGCAAATTGATGTTGGCGCGTCGGACATGAGTGCTTGGGTTTGGTACAAGTTAAAAGATTTACTAACTTAACTCAATTGAATGAGACCTTACGTAGTATAATTTTATCATTAGATATATTTAGTAATTAAGGACTTTCGGTGTGTTAGACAGAGATGATTTTCCTCAAGGAAGGTCAACAATGGATGGAGTTCTTTTTTATTAAAAGCTTTTTTAATTTTTAAACCTAACTGTATAATAATATTGTATCAACTTATAGAAATATATTGGGACATTATTCCAGGGCACTATCTAGACCCCAAGTAAGCATAGCTTACTCAATGGATCCTAGAACACATGTACCTAGATACCTATTTTTTTTTTTTGTAAATAGTACACATCATGCATAGAAACGGTCGCCCACGGTATCCTAGACTGTGAGGGAGTGGCCACAACTGGCAAATATCCACGCGGATGCGAGGTCACTCCTAGAAGCCTGTGAACGCCCCAGGAGGCTTCTGTGCTTCTGGAAGGAGCTAGCCTGGCTCAATTAGCCAGCCTTATCTGCACTCGTAATGGACCGTTTCTGAACGCAGAAACAGAGCCCTTTACCACTACTATACTACTTAACAATACCAATATAAACAGTCAGATCAATGCATGTAGATATATTCATGTATCTAAAAATATTTACCCTGAGTGGAATGGAACCCGCGATCCCGACGTGGCAGTAGCCATTACCGATGCGCCACATAGGTCGTCAAGTATAGAGCATGAAACGTCAGACAATTCAAAGCTTTGTAAAACATATTAAGTGATCGCGTTAATTCCCATACGGATGCATCATTATAAAGAGTATAAAATATCTAGAAGGGTGCTCAGCTAGAGTTTCTCCTAGTTAGTTATTTAGCACTGAAGCAAATCATACATGTAAAAAGAAGCCTTTAAGTATTTCTCTTAAAACGCTATTCGCTTATGACTTTGTCATTAAATTGAAGGAAAGAGCGTAGTCCAAAATTTAGGCCTGTAGGCACAGACGGCCCAAAGCAATTTGGATCCCGTCATCAATCATTTCGTTGGGTCCAACGAATGTGTAAAGGGCATGTTAAGTAAAAAAAAAAATATTTTTAGGAGTTTTACAAGTTTAAGTAAATATTTTTTTAATGATCAAAGTTTCCAGTTTATCATTAATGGAAAGAAGGCTAATTACTAATGTTAAAATGAGAAAAAATGTTTTAATTAAAAAGTGTTGTTTTTTATAGTAATGTCGTAATTATTTAATGTATTAAATATCTACATGACGATGACGACAGCATTTTTGTTCATGTTGGAGCCGACTGAGGAGCTGTATTCTACAGAAAATTACATTGTTGTTATTTGTGGGTACCTATACAATAAAAAAATGTCACAAGTAAAATTACATATTATGTAAAACTGTTTAGAAAAGTGAGTTAAATTAACTCCAAAGCTAATTATTAAAATTGTTCAGCGTGTGAGTTAAAGTTGATTAATTGTGCCTACGAAATTTTAATTGTAATTAATTAATCTAAGAACTACTTCAAAGGATTTTTATGGCATATAATAACTAGACACATCTCATACACGGTCGTCTGATCCCAAAACTAGGCAAAGCCTGTACTATGGTAACCAGACTTCTGATAAACATACTTATATATTTCTAAATACGTACATATTCTAGATAAATTACACCCAGACACAGAACAAACGATCGTGCTCATAACACAAAAGTTTGTTCTGGGTGGGAATCAAACCCACCACCTCTTTCTCAGCAATCAGGGTCACTAACCACTAGACCAAACGGTCAGGCATATGAAGTTAATTATGTTTTGAATGGGACTAATAATGAAACTAATTACAAATGTCCCTGAAAAGTTGTTACAGAGCTGTTTCATTAAATTGAGGTTAAGATTACATGTTCTATTTTCAACAGATTGTACTAGCAGCACCCCGCGGTTTCACCCGCGTAAGTCCCGATCCCGATGGAATATCGGGATAAAAAGTAGCCTATATGTTAATCCAGGTCTTTAGCTATCTACAAACCAAGTGTCATCGCAATCGGTTCAGTAGTTTTTACGTGAAAGAGTAACAAACATCCATCCATCCATACTTACAAACTTTAGCGTTTATAATACTAGCAGCGCCCCGCGGTTTCACCCGCGTAAGTCCCGATCCGAAAATTAGCCTATGCGTTAATCCAGGTCTTCAGCTATCTACATACCAAGTTTCATTGCAATCGGTTTAGTAGTTTTTGCGTGAAAGAGTAACAAACATCCATCCATCCATCCAAACTTTCACATTTATAATATTAGTGGGATTAGTGGGATTAGTATTGTAGTAATTTTTGTTGTTTCTGTATTTTGCAAGGATTCTCTTATCGATATAGCCAGCGGTATCAAAATGAAAATTCATATTAAAATTACTACCAATACCAAACCACAATTAATTTTATAGTGACATCTGTGTGTCTGTTTGTGGCATTATAGCTCCTAAACGGATGGACAGACTTTGATATATTTTGTTAAATAGGGGGCAAACGAGCAGGCGGGTCACCTGATGGTAACTGACTACCGCCGCCCATGGGCACCTGCTACTCACGAATCACAAGTGCGGTGCAAGCCTTTGAGGTTTGAGTAGGGGAAGGGTATAATAGGAGGAATAAGGGTTAGGGAAGTTTTCACTTCAAAAACATGTTGAAAACGAGTGTCCTTGAAGTTTCTTGCCTGATCTTCTGTATAGGATTTACTTATTGGAACAGGCAACCAGCTTCACGACTGACTGTCTCCAACTCAGTCAAAAAAAAAATAGGTATGATTAATTTAAGTGAAATAAATTATTTCGATTTGATTTCTAATAAATTTTCATTTTAATTCTTGTATACACTTGTCTCCTTAAACAGCGATCACTGTCAACGATGAAGTAAATCCCAGTTAACGTTATAACAAAATAGAAGCTTTTTTGTAAAAGGTGGGAAGTAAATAAGTTTTTTCTTTCCGGTATACGAGTTTATCGGCTGCCATCAATATCCGTGATGGGCCGCCATTTTCGCAGAGCCATCCTATAATGCTCGCCGCATCAATAAGTATTTGAGTACAGTGCTGTGGGATTTTTTTTACGTGAATGTTTCTTAGTTATTATGAAATATTTGTTTGCTTAGGCGACAAGGTTTTGAATTGTAGTAAACATGATAGATAAGTCATGTCATTTTATCGTTATTTTTTGTTTTTTGGATCGACTTCTTTTATCGATTTTGTGTAAACTGCTGCCGGTTTAGAAGAGCAACAATTTTTTTTTGTCAGATTGGTAGTAAATTTAGTAAATAATTTTATCACACTAAAAGTAGCACTCATAATAAAAAGTCAACGAACTGAAGCAAAGGTGACCTACCAAACTGTTTATAACTGCATATTTATACCAATGAAAGAAAAACCAATCCGATGGCGGTCTATTTATTGGATTGGTTTTTCTATTGTTTATTCTATTGGTGTTGTGCATCTATAAAGGTTTATACATGCACAATATGCAACATGTCAAATCATGGGTGTCAGGTGGTGACCGATTACAAAAGTCCACACTTTTTTGTTCCATGAAGAGTGCCTAAGATGCATTATTATATTATGGCATGATATTTTGCATCATTAACAACATACACTTATACATAACAGTATTGCATAAGTTTAATCCATTACAAAAAAGTAACTTCGATATTTACGCACATAAACTAAACATATCTTAATATAATTATTTAAAGGTTTAATCAAACGTCTATCAGTAGGTAAATTCAAGCTTACTGCGAAACAAATTAGCAAAGCAGTCCCTACCTGGTCCCTGACAGTCCCTGTTTTTTTTTTTTAATTTTTTTTTTTTCATTCATTAATATAACATATATTACATTTATTAACAGGGTACCATCTGCTAAAAAGTACTTTATTCAGAGCATCCTATCAAGATGATCGCGACCCCATTTGGCTTATGAAGACCATACAACATTGCGACTAAGTATTAGTATAACCAGACTAAATAGCCTCATATCATATACTTATTAGTTCACAGTAAAATATAAAAGTCCTGTGAATAACTCTACTTTGGAACAAATAGAATTTTTGTCCAAGCGTACAATTTTAGACTTAATGTTTTATTCAAAATTATGAGAGGGAGATAAAACTGTCAAAACTTATTAAGTAGGATTATTCTAAGAAGCCTTCCAAATGTTCAAGAAAAATAATCGCACTATTACAGGTCTGTTTAGAAGAATTGAGTGTAATTAATAAATGTAACGATTGTCTGTCTTAGAACTTTTCTTTACTAATATTCATGAAACGTATTTTTACAGTTTTAAACCCTTTGTACTCATTAACAATGTATACACAAAACTCTGTCATAAAAGGACTTTTCTAGAAAAACAGAAACTTTCACAGAAGATCGCCACTAGTGAAACAACACTCGCAGCAACCCCCTATTCGCAACCGGCATACTCCCTGTTGTCCAGATAGGTACCGGAGCTGTAAGGCACGCTTACTTCCCGCATATTTGCATATGCTCGCGGTAACACCGCTAAGTTCGTTAAAGAAGCCGACTACCAGTATCCAGCTGGTACCGGAGCTGTCAGCACGCTCACATCCCGATCTACAATCAAGTGTAGTACACCAACAGGCCAGTCAATAGTGTTTCAGCTTTTGTTGAAGCTGCATAATTTTCTCCTAGATTTTAGTTCCTAAACATATTACACAAATAATATCACAGCCAACACAATTATAATCATCTTTCTACTCGTAACCTAATTACTAGCAACTGAATGTTGTATGCTTAAATACTATACAACAAACTAAGGTCCCAGCATATATCCTTGTGGTACTCTACAGTAAAAGTGCAAACAAGACTATTTTGTTTGATGATCGCATAAAAATATTACAGGTATAAAGGTTAGGTATGGGCGTCAAGTGCTTGTCATAACGGTATCCCTAACAAATTGCGGGTTCTGACATATTGTGGGATAACGATATGTAACGAAAGGAATGCTTTGGTAATATCTAGAGAATTCGGTTCTCATTCCTTTTGTTATGATGAGCTACATTTATAACGAAAAATTATTTCAAATTTTTATTCCGGTCTAAGGAACAGAAATTTTTAAATGTTAGATATATTTCTGTTTCTATATATTCTTGTTATAGACAATTACTTACATGGGCACACATTGTGTTCTTTTCTTTTTTCTCTAATTATGAAAAATATTTGTGATGGGTGTCAGCTTACGTTCCGTTTACAAACTTAACGACGAACGCTACGATTGAATAGTATTATCATCGATTCACATTGAAATCACGTTAGTCTCGTAGTAACGTTAGTCGACGAGCATTTTAATTCAGCAAGATAGATTATTTTCGGTGAATCATAATATTTTTTCAAATTGTACATACTTCAGTTATGGGAAAATCATGAATTGCTCAAATCGATGGGTTTTGGCATCTTTTTAGTAACTCAATTTTTTATATCTAATTTGGTGTGTCGGTTTTTTTACTTAATATTTTTATTACTAAATTTGTTCTCCTATTCTAGAGTACCTACTATTTTATACTATTTTGAACCCAAAACTGCTAGGACCTAATAAATTCGACAAGCGATACTTTTTAGTTTAAATTTGGACCGATGAGCTGACAAGGAAGGGATCCACAACATCAGCAGCAGGTCCAAAAATAATGCTGCCACTTCCCTTTAACCAATTCCGCTCATGGGCAAGGCAACGGACTCGGGAAGCGTACAACGGTCGCTGGGCCGACATACCTTTCTGCAGGCAGTTTAAACTAGTGCTGACGGAGGTCTCACCACGTTTAACTTGCAGACTGCTCAGTCTCAACCGACTCAACATCAGGATTGTTGTAGGAACGGGCCACCTGCCCCTAATCCGGCACTTATTCATCACCAATGCTACTGACAGAGGATGTTTCAACGCAGAGGAAACGGCCGCCTTCGTTATCCTGGAGTGGCCAAACAACGGGCAAATATCCTCAAGGTTGCTCCTAGAAGCCTGTGGACGACCCAGGAGGCTTCTGTGGAAGGAGCTAGGCTGGCTCAACTAGTCGTTCTTATCCGAATGCATAATGGACCGCCTATGAGTCTAAATGCGGAAACAGAGCCCTACACCAAAAAGTAAAAGAATGGCCGTTAATTAAAAATATTTAATAAAAACAAATAAAAATCAACACGGTACATTGTGTCAAGAATACTCATTGTATACGTATGTATGTACATATTTATATAGACCCGGTAAGGTGATGACCCGTGGGGGTTTCCATACGTAAAAAAAAATGTACATATTTATATAAATATATGTATATATAATAATATGTACACGGCATACACGCCTGTTTATCTTCCGAAGTAGGCAGGTAGTTAGGTAGACAAAGTTTTGTATGTTGGCTCACATTTCTTTAGCTATATAATATATATATTTAGTATCACATAATAGGGACGAGTTTATTATAATCTACCGGGTATATTTCGAAACTCCGTTTTGATTCTCAGAATTTTCTAATAGCAACTTTCCCGAATCCATCTCACAATCACATCAACATCTCACAATCGTATGCAAACAACTACAATTGTACCGAGACACGTTAATTCGTACGTGGAGGCACACACTTAATTTCGCGACGCGATAAATCTTTACTTTCCTTTTTCGTAGCCGGTAGAAATGCTAATATTGATACTATTAATTTGGGTATAAGTCGTTAAATTGTTAACACCAGGTGCACGAACAATACCTGTCTGCTACCTAATACATTGCTATCATCAATTCAGAGCAGAGATGTCGCGTTTACTGGCGGCGGTACAACGGTACGATTTCAATGTTCGCCGGCTCATGTAGACAGTATCAGTTTATCGGATCGACGTCAGAGTAAAGCGAATGAGAGCTTGCATTGTGAAGTACAGTACCTGTACTAAGCAAATTGATGGATTTCTGCAGAGCAAATAAGTTTTGCTATCTCAAAAAGGATGGAAATTAGATTCTGCCTACAGTTTTCAAGATAGGTTTTAAAGTTTAGGCGCAATTGCAGCCATAACATACATAAAATTACTTTACTTAAAATCTACCAATTACTGTCTGTATCTTTAGAAGGCTCAAGGCCTCAATACTCTCAAATGTAATAAAAATTTACAGTAACCTGTGTGATTTGACACTTTGATAAACCTTTATTCTTTTTGAGGCTTTTTGTTGGCAACAGACGATTTAAACTTTTAGAATTTAATGTTTTGGCAGGCTATAGTATCCGTTCATGAATAAAGGCCTCATGTGTGCTACCTTATAAAAAAGTAATCATGTTAATATTATAGAGCTTCGAAATATAAGGAAAACCTACAATATCTGGTGTTCAATCTTTCATCAGAGAGGCGATATATAAAACCAGGAGTAGACGTCGTGTGCGTGTGAGTTCGGGAATTGCGACCGTAAATTATACAACAACAGTCACCTGTGGTGTCGTGTACGTGGCTTGTGTGAATTGGGTATGGTTCTCGTAGCAGCGAAAAGTAAAAAATACTTTTTTGATGTAATACGTTTTCAAACACAACAAAACAAAATCATTTGTTTCCATTAAACCAACTATAGGTATTTTTGAATTATCAGAAGTAGGAGTCAGTTTACAATAAAATAGTCATGAAACTAGTTGCCTGTTCCAATATGAAGATCCTATGGAGAAAAACAGTCAAGGAACTCCATGGACAGTATTTTTCAACATGTTTTTTTATAAGTTTCTTGTTACATTGCTTATAAGCGTAAGTGAAATGTAAGGCCAAAGTAACATAAGAGAAATCTAACACACACAACTAATAACCTCTTTTAAGACGTTCTTAAATACAGAATGCCTTGAAAGAGATTATTGATCTCTTCTTCGGATTCAAAACTGCGAAAAGTATAAAATTCTTTTGGGGTAACACTTTTAGAATAATCCCCATAAAGAAGCTTCCGAGAAAAACCGCCTTAGAACCATAGCGCTATAGAAAAGGTTTGTTCACGTCTGTTATGAACTAAGTCGCAAATTGTTGTCATTAAGCAATCACTACATATTATAAGTCCCCCGCCGCATCTGTCTGTTCGCAATAAACTCAAAAACTACAAAACGGATTTTCAGGCGATTTTCACCAATAGATAGAGCAATTCATGAACACATTATACACTAACAAATTATACACCTAAATCTTTTAGGTATACAATTTGTTAAGGTTTACATTGTTTGAAATATGATGATGATTGTTGAAGATGTCTCGCTGGGGCGAGTTGCTAGTTATGTATAAAACGTAATTTACTAATTTGGGTTGTTCAACTGCAAAACTTTATCACCAATTGCAACTGTCAGTAGTAACTGTTTACATAATATAAATAAGTATATTTCAAATTGTCAATAATATAAATACATCGTAATGAAAAATCATCTCCCCGCTGACACTGTAACCCCACAGAACAATTCAGTAAAAATCCAGTCCACACGGATCGTATACAAAAATTGGCTCACGCACACATCGCTATCTCCCAGTGGATGCATCTGTTCTGTACCTGTTTGCTCTGAGAACGATTTGGAGATTATCTGGCTTAGAATATATCGGAATGTTTATTTATGGCTGTAATAGGCGAATGATGTCAACGTTGGTAACTTAAGAAGTAGCGAGATAGCCCCAACACGAGTATTTTTATAACTTACCGGGGCTTCCTCATAATATTGTAAACCGAAACTATGAGACTAAATAAAACATTTAATTTATATTTATTTATGTGTATGTTCAATAGGAATATTTATGATATTACTTTTCGTTGTATTTCATAAAAAAATGGTAAGGTTATGTATAAAAAAAAAACTAAGTTTCGCATTCATCTTCACGAACGTAGACCTGAGATACAACCTATGTCTATTCAAAATTTATTAAACCACTAAACGTATTTTAATAAATTTTGAATAGAAGAATTTTATTGCTCAATAGCAATAAAATTCTTTTGAGATAAAAACAAATTTTTTATTATTATTTTCAGATTTTCTTAATATTTTGGGGAATTAACCATTTTCTAAGAGTCTTCTCTTTTTGTTTAGTAGAACTGCTATATCGTGATCTGTAAAGCGAGAAGAACATTAACCTTTTTTTCTAAGTAAATGATATCTTTCGGTAAAGGGTTTAGGATGTGGCAAGAAATGTTGGTTATAAAAAATTGAGTCCGCCGATTGTATCAGAATTCAATGTTTCTCTTTTATGTTGTACCTTTTTCTATGGTGTACAATAAAGAATATTGTTTTGAGTCGTTTATTTGTTTTTTTTTTATTTGTGACAAAAAAATAACATTAACATTGCGTTTGCTCTACATAAGTAAAGATAGTCCCATACCTACGCCTCACGCCCTGTTAATACTGAAACTAGTGGATACGTGCGGGCGTTCCCTAAAGTACTACGGAGAGAAATACACGCAGAATTGCGACAAATTTGTTCGTACCGCGTTCCCAAAGGATGTATTTGCTGTCTGGAAGTGTTTGGTTCATTTGTTTATTTATCCTGGACTGACACAACGAATGGTGTGTTTTTATTTTACGCATAACTCGCTTACCTGAATGGCCCACATTTGTCAAGGTAATTGAGAAATATTTGGTTAATTAACTAATGATAATTCTGGACTAACTGTCAGCATCGTCCCAACTTAATAAAGTGTAATTACTATCGTACTGTACTGTACTGTATTAAATCTAAAAGTCATCATTGCAGTCAGTAAGGTGTTTTTTGAAGTGAAAACTTCTTTAGGCACGTTCGTGCACTTTTGCGATGGGGAAAAAGCACTGAACCCGTGACCGTCAAGCTAATAATACATATATAGATCCACTAGAGGACGGTAATCTAAACATTAAGTTCTGTCACCTCCTTATTAGTTAATGTCACCAACTAATGTGCTAATGTGACGTTTTAAGTTCGTCGTTTCGTTTAAGTTTTCACTTCTGTTAGCAATCCCATGACTGCCTATTTTTTTTTTCTGTATAATCCTGTATAACAGGTGGTTGTAACTAAGAATAAAATAGGGGCATCTCAAAAACTCCGAGTTCGATTGTAGATTATCGACTCTTCGTCATCTTTATCCAAGTCCGTCCACATTCACTTATTGATGGACTTAGGTTTCTTCTCTATAGCGACAATTCTCACGGTATTGTACATGCTGCATCCGATGTGATCCCATCAACTTGACGATGTTATCGGATCATGTGATGGGTGGTCTACCTACTAGCCTTGATGCCCTCCATGGCCTACACTCTTTCATGGCCTTAGTCCAGCATCTCTCCTCTAGTTTATGCTATAGCAATAATTATACAATGACTGAGCTTGTTAGACGGAGTCAGCGGACTAGCTGATTCTTAGGAAACTTCTTTGGACGGAAACTGTGCGGCTTCGGAGCTCCGAAGAAGAAAATTTCTTTAAAAAGACAAATTGTATGTGGGCGGTGGGAAAACTACATTAATACAGGAGACCAGGGTTTATTCTGTTTGGATGGGATTGCTGGAAATTGAAGCAGGACGTGTGAGGGTTAATGGCTTAGATGGTAGTTAGTTTATCATCTCTCTTGGCAATAGGTCTCATGTCGGAGTGATTTTCATCTGTTCAAATGCAACATAGTCGCTTCGTCGTGTCTTTGAGGTACCCTGAAGATCCTCCTTAGAATTTGTTTATTCTCACCTCTCTTAAGAGCGAATAATTCTTTCCCGTCAACATATTATTTTCGTTTTATTTAAATGTTGTTCAAATCTTATGATAGGATCAATGTTTTAAAACATTGAGTTTGTATTAATCCAGCTAATGAACCCTCATGTTTAAATAAAAGGCTAAATTTGTAATTAGCATATATGTATATCCAGTTAGTAAGTTTCACACCACTGCGTCTAATTATTCCGTTGTAATATGAATGCTCAGAATTTTGTATATCCTCCAAACTTTTGCAGCCGTGAAATAAGTTTCCTGAAATTTGCATTGCGCTATTTGAATGTAGTTGCATTTGTTTGAGACTAACGTCACAGGTAGCGGGAATATTATTTAGTAGTGGCTTTTATTTTTTCCTGGTAATATACTAAATAAAAGGAACGAATTTTATCTATGTTTTGCTTAAGCGAGAGAGCGAACCGAGTGAAATAATATATCACAAACGTGTTCCTTTCATTCCTTCATCTCAAAGAGAACTTTATACCTAAAACAAAAATGTTGTTTAAATATTAATAATAAATAACAATTAATAGATAAAGCAGGAATTTAATAATTATATTTATAACTAGATTTATTTAAGTATAGTAGGAAAGTAAGATTGTTAAATAAGTACCTATCTATTAAATAATTCTTTTTCAGCCACAAAAAATATACACAATAAAACTTTTATTTAAAAAGTTGTATTAAAACATTGGCATAGGCTCTTCGATGGTTACCCCTCCCCGCGTATGATAAGTTATGACTCAGCGAGGAGTCCGCTGAGCCATAAGTTTCTTGGTTTCCATTCAAACTTACGCGCGTTTATCAGCATGATATGTCAGTAAGGCAAAAAAGTTTTATCTCCAACTATAATAACTTTCATTTTGTATTAGTTTATAACTAGGTCGGGCAGCATTGTCTATGACACATAATTTAGGTTATCTACGACTTTTTCGGGCTCCAATTACTTGTAACGAATGCCACAGATGTTCGTATGACAACTGGGACCGACGGCTTAATCTGCTCTCCGAGGCACGGAGGGGTCTCGATGTGTTAAAAAAGGTCACCCATTCTAAGACGGACAGTCTTAGACCTTAGTCTTAACCTTGCGTGTCTTAATGTGCTGTAGGGTAGATTAGTTAGTAGTAGAGTAGGTGTACTCGGTTACCACTTAGCCACGGGCCCCTATAATTCATACATCAATCTTATAATACATACATATCTATAGGGGAAAGGCACTACCTACCTGGAGCTGCGATCCAGGTCCAGTAAGATCTTAGCTTAGTACTTTTATTGAGCTTGTGAGGAAGATGGCCTTTTACCTACATACTCGCGAGGATTAGTTGGTGTACTTAGTTAAATAACATTGATATGGAATATTTACGATTTAATTCGGTAGAAACGTCTGACCTATTAATATTATCATAAAGTCCCCATTTTACATATAGTATGCATACAAGACGTGAGAGTTTAATAACAATTGTTGTCAAAAAAAAAACTATTTAACGATTAAAAAAAAAGTGTTGTCAGTTATATTTCGATCGTGACTACAGCGGCCGTATTTTAATTTTTTATTTCCAAATTGAAGCTTTTATAGAAAGTAAAATTGTACTTACTAAATGACCACAAGTTACAACTTCATCGGCGGTTGAAGGTAAAAAGTCCAGTGGTTTTAAGCTGCTTACGTCTCTGTGTAAATGACAAAAAGCCAGAGGAGACTCTTTGTAAACAGTCGGTGGACTGAAAGTGGACAAAGTTAACATTGGACATTTCATAATGCTCTTCTACTTTTATTTTAGTTTAGGACTAAATCATGCATCAGAACTTTTAGTTCTTCAGGCGTTGATTAGTCCTTGATTTACCAAGTCAGGCAGTAGTTGGCAGTTGTCATTAAAGCATGTTTTTTAGTTTTACTTAATTATAACTATTTGTCAAAAGGGCAAAAGTTACAACAGGGTGACACGGAACATTGTAGACAAACAATCTAAACCAGGTGGTTTATCATTATCTTAGCTCTTTGGCCATTATTAATATAAGCATATGTACAAAGGCAGGTACTATTAATTAATAACACAATGCTGTACACCTGCGGCCATAAAAAAATTAACACAAATATCAAATTATTTCATAATTCGCACACCTAGTTCCAAAGGAAACTGTGTGCGTTACTTTGTGCAATATCATGAATGTACTTTTTTCTGAAAGTTATGCCTCCAATAGTGATTATTCATCATATTTAATTGAATATTTTATTATACTTTTACTTTACCTTATTAATTATTATTAGACAATTATTGTTAGACCTCAACTCTCTCACATTGATCGCGGTAATCACCAGGCGCCTCATTGATCCTTTGAACTTGGTAGAAGCTGGCTGGTAACATAATATTTGGATCGCTGTTTGTAATATATATTTAAACTAGCAGTGTCCCGCGGATTCACTGATCCCGTGGGAATATCATGAGAAAAAGTAGCCTATATGTTAATTTAGGTCTCCAGATATCTACATACCAAGTTTCATCGCAATCGGTTTAGTAGTTTTAGCGTGAAAGAGTAACAAACATCCATCCATCCATCCATCCAAACTTCCACATTTATAATATTAGTGGGATTATAATATTAGTGGGATTATAATATTAGTCGGATTATAATATTAGTGGGATTTTATAATTGTTACAATGAAGAAGTAGACGGTGCGACAAGGAGACAGAGTGAACTGCTGTCAAGTTTCCGCACCTTTTTTTTTACATACCTGCCTGCCTGCGACCTATTCATCACACAGATCACGGCCAGTGCAACCTAGTCGAAACGTCAGGCAATTCAGAGATATGTAATACCTTTTCATGATAGCGTTTATTTCCGTATAAATACATAATTAAGTTTAATTATAATGTTCTTTTTTATTTGAAAGTATCTAGTTTAGCTTCCAAATATAATTATTATTATATTCGCAGCCTCTATTAATTGATATCCTATTAAGCAATCACCCCTATCTCGAAGTTACCTCTCAGCATAGTGAGGTCTTTATAATACATACCCAGTAACGCACGAAGATACCACTACTCCAACCTCCGAGAAAGCAGATATATGATAGATTAATTATGAAATGTTATAAATATTGTTTGAGAGGCATATGTAATGACGTCATATGACCGATGATGGGTTTGACTTTTTCACACTTTCTCACAACTGAAGGAGGCCTGTGCCCAGTAGAAAAGTATCTACTAAACAAAAAAGGAAGGAAGTATTATTTGTCATTGTTGATTAGTCGTCCGTGAGATGTGTTAAGTACTTACTTTTTACTGAAAATTATAACACTCATTCATAAAGGGTGTTTCAGCGATGTGTTTGTCGGTGCAATAAATCTGTGAGATCGGTGGGACATTATCGGCATAGAGGACTGTCATTGATATATTCTTGTACCGTCTATTTTATTAAACGAAGTGGTAGGAAAATGGTTGGAATTATAACGAAATGTTGTACCTACTATAAAATAGGTTGTTTATTTTTGGAGTCACAGTTTGTGTAAAGTGTCTTTAAGTTACGGTGTCTTGTGATTTATAATTAAAAATATTAGGAGCTATTGAAGCTTCATTTACAAAGAACAAAAAGTATTTTGTTATTCACAGATGGAGCTGGAGTTCGTATTGAGTCGTGTTGTATTTTTTAATATTATTTTTAATATTGTAATTATAAAATAATACCTTTAAAAATAATAATTTGAGAACTATTTATAAAGAGTGATCGAAGATCAAGGAAAAATCGTGAAGATCGCTGTGTTGATTCGAATCAACATTGCACACTGCGCCAAACACACGAAAGCATCTACAAAAGTGCAAGTTTAAGACGAAACTGGATTTTCATCGAATTACTATTTTGTCATATTCATCAATCAATCAATTTCCTGTAACCTTACATATTACTATAGCCGTTGCTTATGTCTACTCATAAGTATAGGAACAAAAACTCCACAACATGTATAAAATTGACATCAATCAATAAATTTCCTGTAACCTTACCTATTAATATAGCCGTTGTTTACGTTTACTCATAATTATATGAACACAAGCTCTATAACATCTATAAAATTGACATCAATCAATCAATTTCCTGTAACCTTACCTATTAGTATGGCCGTTGTTTACGTTTACTCCTAAGTGTAGGAACACAAGCTCTATAACATCTATAAAATTGACATCAATCAATCAATCTCCTGTAATCTTACCTATTAATATAGCCGTTGTTTACGTTTAATTAAATAAAATTGAGCGCATATTCAATTACTCTCAAAACAAAAGGAAAAATTAATTTAAAATTATGCGAAACAAAACCCCAGAATATTAATTTACTCCTTCAAACTCGGTCTAATATAATTTATTAGAGGAGTCCACTGTTGGATTCAAAAGGGTACAAGTAGAATGGGACTTTTTATGTTATAATGTCGGGTTAAGTCGTCACTCGTAATGGAGTATAGCGAATATGGGTGGGTAGTGGAAGGTAAAAACTGACAGATCTATGGATTAGAGGACTAGTCTTAATGTACAACAATTTCTTTTACAGAAAAACAAAAGAAATCTGTCACTTAATGCAAAGGTAACCCTTAAAGAAATAAAAAAAGATTATTTACAAAATTAGATGTTCAATCGAGGAGTTATTTACGAGTCCTTACAAACTTGTATGTAGATGGTTCGTCCATCTCGGGAATCCATCGATTCTCGAAGATTCTTGCCCGTTTTTTTCGAGTGACAAACTCTGCCAAACACCGATATATGTCACAAGATATAAATTTGTAATCGCAAAACCATTTTTTATATAACATAACATCAAATTAACAACTTTAAAATTTTTTCCCTTTACTAGTGCTGTGAGATCTTGCTTTTAGACGAATTGCATGATTTTTAGTGAAATCTATACTAATATAATAAAGCTGATGATATGTTTGTTTGGTTGAACGCGCTAATCTCAGGTTTTTATTGAAAAATACTTTTAGTGTTATATAGCCCATTTATGAAGGAAGGCTATATATAGGCTATAAAACATCACGCTACGACCAATAGGAGCGGAGCAGAGACCATCAACGCAGGTGAAACTGCGGGGACGGCTAGAGTTAAAATATATGTCTTAAATGGCCACATCCTTTGCTGCGTTAACTCAGAAGCCTGATTTTTTTTAATAGCTTCAAGGAACCGCTTGTGTTTGATATTAATTTTAACTTGATACCTCCACGCGTTCCTGAGAAGAAGGGTCTTGACAGACAGACGGGAAATGAATTGATCCTATAAGGGTTACTTTTTCCCTTTAAGGTATGGAACTTTAAAAAGCACAACAGAATTTAACACACCAGTAACTACCTCGGAATTTTAATGAGGTTTTTCCGCTCCTACATTGGATGGATTTTATTTTGTTCATTTTGATGTGATCAGTGATCACTCATGGGCTTTTAACTTTCTTATAAAAATAATCATTACGTAACGGGACAGTAATCCTTTTTGGACCTCGTGTTTTAAATCTGGGTTTGCACGTTTATTATCCTTGACTATAAAGCTTATATTTTTGAGAAGTTATTTGTATTTTATTTTATCACATAGGTATAATAACTTATTATAGACCAACACTTAGATAAAAATATTGAATAGTATACATTATTCATGTCTTTATTCGAGAGCGCATGTGAGTAAAAAAGAAAAACATACGAAAAACAAAAACCATTAATAATCAAAAACAAAAAAAAAACACATTTTACATTGTGGGAAAGCCATGCTTCGGCACGTATGGACCGGCTTGACCGGAGTGATACCACGGCCTCACAGAAAACCGGCAGTGAAGCAATGTTTGCATTGCTTTTCGCCGAGCGAGTGAGGTTACCGTAGGCCCTAACGCTTCAGAGGTTGAGACGCTCTCCGATCACCTCTATATCCGATTCGAGCTCTCCCGGACCCAGGACCCCAGAAGGGGTCACACGGCGCGGCGTTCTTCCCGCTTCCCGCGGTGGGCTGTTACCAAGTTGGATAGGGACCTACTGGAGGAGGCAGCCATTATTTACTCTTGGCTGTCTCCGCGGCCTCTGACCGAGGAGGCAGACATGGGGGCGGGCCGCTTTCGCGATGCGTTTACGCAGATTTGCGATGCGGCCATGCCCCGCGTTCGAGGTCGTCGGCCTCCAAGGAAGGAGGTCTACTGGTGGTCCCAGGAGTTGGCGGACCTCCGCGTGGCCTGTACTCGTGCCCGGAGGTCCTACACCCGCAGCCGGCGTCACCGCGAAGATGGGGAAGAGGACCGGCTTCATGAGGAGTACCGGGAGGCGCGGAAAACTCTGAAGCTGGCCATTAGCCGCGCCAAAGAGGAAAAAAGAAAGGAGATGCTGGAGGGTCTCGATCGTGACCCCTGGGGTCGCCCATATCGTGCGGCGCAACAAAAGCTCCGCGCGTCGGGCCCCCCCCTCACGGAGACTCTCCAGCCCAGCTTCCTGCAGGAAGTGGTTGAGGGCCTTTTCCCGCAACGGGTGGAGCACGTACCCCCGTCGATGGCCCCCTTGGCCAGAGACGACGGGGAGAACGAGGAGGATGGTGTTCCGCCCATCACGGAGGCGGAGGTAGGGGCGGCTGTTCTACGGATCCGTTCGAAGAACACCGCCCCCGGGCCAGACGGGATCCCTGTCAGAGTGTTGGCCCTGGCCCTCGACCACATGTCCGACCGCCTCAGGGAGGTGTTCGACGCTAGCTTGGCGTCCGGACGCTTCCCTGACTGCTGGAAGAGCGGGAAGCTGGTCCTTTTAAGGAAGCCGGGACGGCCTACCAACTCGGTCGCGGCCTACAGGCCCATCGTGTTGCTGGACGAGGCGGGTAAATTGTTTGAGAGGGTCCTCTCTGCCCGCATCGTCCGGCACCTTGGCGAGGTCGGCCCCGATTTGTCGGACGCCCAATTCGGTTTTCGAGCGGGGCGTTCGACGGTCGGCGCTGTGTTGCGCCTGAGGGCCGTGACCGAAGAGGTAGTGAGCTGTGGCGGCGTGCTGTTGGCGGTGTCGTTGGACATCGCCAACGCGTTCAATAGTCTGCCATTCAGCTGCATCAGGGAAGCACTCCACTATCACGGAGTGCCAGGGTACCTGAGGCGGCTAGTGGCAGACTTTCTAGAGGAGCGTACCGTCATGTACGAGGACCGAGATGGTGTTTTGAGTAGTCGGCCCATGTCGTGCGGTGTTCCGCAGGGGTCTGTCCTTGGACCACTCCTGTGGAACATGGTGTACGACTGGGCCCTTCGAGGCGACTTCCCCCCCGGGCTGGGCGTAATCTGTTACGCCGACGACACACTGGTCACAGCCCGGGGGGCGAACTTCCAAGAGGCGGCGCGAGGTGTCTCTCTGGTGGTCGGTCGCATCGAGGCGCTGGGTCTGCGGGTGGCCCTGGATAAGACGGAGGCCCTTTTATTTCATGGGCCTCGTCGTGGTCCACCCCCTGGCGCCTCCATCGTAGTCAACTCGGTTCTCGTACCGGTTCGGGCCCACATAAGGTATCTGGGCCTGATCCTCGACGGTAGGTGGTTCTTCGACGAGCACTTCCGACAGCTTGTTCCGAAGCTGGTCGGCGCTGCGTCAGCCCTTGGGCGACTCTTGCCCAATTTGGGCGGACCCAGCGTCGCTACAAGACGGTTGTACACGGGGGTTGTCCGGTCAATGGCACTGTACGGTGCACCGGTGTGGGCGGGAGCTCTGACCGCCCAGAATAGGGCGCGCCTCTGGCGCCCTCAGAGGGTTATGGCGGTTAGAGCCATACGCGGATACCGGATGCGCGTTGGCCGGGACTCCCCCGTGGGATTTGGAGGCGGAAGTGCTCGCCGAAGTATATCGGCGAACGGCTGAGTTCCGGGCGGGAAGCGGCAGTCGGCCCCCGCCCGAAGAGGTACGCGAATGGCGTGAGGCCGCTCGCCGAGCCACCATGGCTCGTTGGTCGTCCCGGCTGGAGGCTCCACGTGCTGGCTTTGCCGCCGATGAGGCGCTCCAGCCGGTCATCGTCGAGTGGGCAGGGCGGCAGCACGGGACCCTTTCCTTCCGACTGACGCAGGTTCTTTCCGGGCACGGCTGCTTCGGGAAGTACCTGCACTCGGTCGCTAGGAGGGAACTGAGTCCCGCCTGTCACCACTGCGACTGTAGTGAGGACTCGGCTCAGCACACGCTGGCGGTTTGCTCCGCCTGGGCGACGCAGCGTCGGGCCCTCACTGCAGTCATCGGAGGGGATCTCTCGCTACCGGCCGTCATACGCTCCATGGCCGGTAGCGACAGGAATTTTACCGCGGTCGCGACCTTCTGTGAGGACGTCATCTCGCAGAAGGAGGCGGCGGAAAGGGTCCGGGAGGACGATCTCCACTCGGACCTAATTCGCCGCCGGCGAACCGGGTGGCGGAGGCGCGCTTACCAGCGCCTCATGCCGCCCTGAGTGTGGCCGCGGGTGGACGGGACGGGTTTTTCCCCTTCACCCGCTATAGTGGCCCCCCGCGAGGAGGCGGCGTCCGCGTGTGCCTGGACGTCGCCTAATTGAGAGGTTTTTACCCGAAGGTGGTGCCCGCGCTTTTGCGGGCAGGCGGTAGGGGGGGTCCGGATGTCTTAATAAAAGCTGTTCCCGGATCCCTCCTACTTAGGGCGCAGTACGGCACACCGTGTGGTTTTAGTCGGTTCGATTCCGACACACCGCCCCACCGAAAACCCCGGTGGGGTGACGGCCCGAGGGGGTTTCCACACGCACAAAAAAAAAAAAAAAAAAGGCCCTAACGCTTCCCTCTCCCTCTCTTTCCCTACTCCCACCTTAAAGGCCGGCAACACACTTGTGACTCTTGCCCATGGGCGGCGGTAGTCATATACCATCAGGTGACCCGTCTGCTCGTTTGCCCCCTATACTAAAAAACTTGCTTCCCCCTAATAAAAAAAAGTTTGATGTAAATCAAATCAAATTATTCCAGAGATTAACGCGTACAAACAAACAAAAGAAACTCTTCGACTTTATTTATTATTAGAAAATAATCCAATTAACACATTACTTTAAAACAAAATACGTGAAATTAAATATAACGTTCGACCCCAAAACAACTAAGTATTCATTATTAATGCAGTCAGTTTTAATTTAAACCACCTTTTTAAATCCAGCGAGATGCATTTAGACCAAGTGGTTCGTGACCTAAATTGACGGGCTGTAAGCTCGCACGGTGATCAATATGTCTAGGTGAAGTTACGTCGGACACGAGTCCGTATCTCTGTATCCGCTTAGATTTACTGTACAACCTACAAGAAACGTGTCACGCTTTTTGATTTAAATGGCTTTAGGACAGTAGTAACTGAGTTTTTTTTCAGAAAAATACTAATTTTGGCTACTAAATAACAAATAAGTCTGATGGATGGAAAGCCGTTACCTATGGGTGTCGCCATGTCCCATAATAACTCAGGCGATGGCGATCCAAAAAAAAATTTGTATGCCCTTTAAATGTATTTATCCGATACCATCATCCTCCGCGCCTTTTCCCAAATAATTTGGGGTCAGCTTTCAATTTACTTTGATATTTTACGTGAAGCGCGACTGCCATCAGACCTCCACAACCCAAGTATCACCTAATATCGAAGTTCTGTAGTTAGACCAGGTTGTCAAACGTTTCGCCACCCCCTGGCGCCTCCATAGAGGTCAACTCGGTCCTCGTACCGGTTCAGGCCCACAAAATATCTAGGCCTGATCCTTGACGGAAGGTGGCGCTTCGACGAGCACTTCCGGCAGCTTGCTCCCAGGCTGGTCGGCGCTGCGTCCACCCTTGGGCGACTTTTGCCCAATTTGGGCGGGCCCAGCATCGCAACGAGACGGTTATATACGTTGGTTGTCCGGTCAATGGCACTTTACGGTGCACCGGTGTGGGCAGAGGCTCTGACCGCCCAGAATAGAGCGCGCCTCTGGCGGTTAGAGCTATACGCGGATACCGCACCGTGTCGACGGAAGCAGCGTGCGCGTTGGCCGGGACACCCCCGAGGGATTTGGAGGCGGAAGTGCTCGCCGAAGTATATCGGCCAACGGCTAAGTTCCGGGCGGGAAGTGGCAGTCGGCCCCCGCCCGAAGAGGTACGCGAGTGGCGTGAGGCCGCTCGCCGAGCCACTATGGCTCGTTGGTCGTCCCGGCTGGAGGCTCCACGTGCTGGCTTTGCCGCCGTGGAGGCGCTCCAGCTGGTCATCATCGAGTGGGCAGGGCGGCAGCACGGGACCCTTTCTTTCCGACTGACGTAGGTCCTTTCCGGGCACGGCTGCTTCGGGAAGTACCTGCACTCGGTCGCTAGGCCCTCCTAGCGACCGAGTGCAGGTACTTCCCGAAGCAGGACACACAGACAGTTCCCTAACTGAGTCTCGCCTGTCACCACTGCGACTGCAGTGAGGACTCGGCCCAGCACACGCTGGCGGTCTGCTCCGCCTGGGCGACGCAGCGTCGGGCCCTCACTGCAGTCATCGAAGGGGATCGCTACCGGCCGTCATTCGCTCCATTGCCAGTAGCGACAGGAATTTTACCGCGGTTGCGACCTTCTGTGAGGACGTCATCTCGCAGAAGGAGGCGGCGGAACGTGTCCGGGAGAATGATCTCCACTCGGATCTAATTCGCCGCCGTCGAACTGGACGGCGGAGGCGTGCGTACCAGCGTCTCACGCCGCACGGAGGGGTCTGAATGTGTTAAGAATGTTCACCCATCCTAGACTGACCTGGCTAGTATTACTTAACTTTCTAATGTGTTTACCTACTCGGTTATAACTTAGCCTAAGCCCCTCGTATTTATCCGATACTGTAGTAGAAAAAAACCGTGGTAAAGAGCTCATTAAACAATTTGGGCGTACCACGTAGGAAAAGTTAGGATTCCTGAGGAATTATTTATTTCGTTTATAAACGGGACTTAACGCTATGTTTTGGGTATGTGCATACCTTTGAACTGTCTAACGTATCGACCTGGTTACACTGACCGTGGTCACAAGTTAACTGGTAGATAAAAGTTAGTTTATTCAGTGTCGAAGTTTTTATTTTGCCATTTACTTACACAATGGCCCCAATTCTGTTACTTCACTCGCTAAATTAAAATTCACTAAATTTTCTTCATATAAGAAGTAAACCTTGTACATTTAGAAACAAGGTCTTATTTCAAATTGAAACAAGTAGGTAACATATGTCGCTATCGAAATAAGCAATTTATTTGTCGACTAAAGTCTGATACGCTGAAATAAACTTTAATACCACGTAGCGAGAGCCGCTATCCGTTGAATGCCATCTCTTTCGCTCTGTGTTTTTAGTAAGCGTCTTCGTAGGTGTAGATTAAAAACACGTCATCCTTGTTCGTTTTGAACAAGTTTTTATACGGCAATTATACAGCGTTTGAATAAATGAAAACTCTCGCTGCATGGAAATAAAGTTGAGTATACGTTGACAGGTTTTAGTGAAATTTAGCAGCGCTGAGAAATAGATGCTAGTAACAAATAGACCTTATTACGAAGAACACTAGGTTGATTTCATATGAAGAAATTAAGTCAGGTTTTAGTTTAGTCGAGTGTACAATAGAATCGGCACCAATAACTAACGGGTGTTCTCTAAGCACTAAATTTAAAAATAGAACAGCGTTTTCGTTCAAAATAAATGTTGTTGACATGTGTTACATGCTTTTGAACCTAACTACCGTAAAACTTTATAGATTGACTCTATAAAAGTGTTTTTCTGGTCAGATATACATTCGAAGGTACTTTCTTAGAATAAGGATACTTCATGGCATGTTTCATCGCAATAAATTAGCCATGTACCTACTTCTACTTACCAGTTGTAGTAAACGAAGTATATATAAGACCTCAATTATTAAAAACTAACTACACCCCGTGGTTTTACCCGCGTAAGTCGCGATGCCGTGAGAATATCGGGATAAAAAGTAGCCTATGTGTTAATCCAGGTCTATCTATCTACATATCAAATTTCATAGCAATCGGTTTACAATATTAGTAGGATTAATTTTGGAAAAAATAATTTGAAGAAATTATAACTTTTTTTGTACAACTGGTTTCATTATAAAAATCGGAACTCTACTGAACCAGAAAACCAAATCAAATCAAATCCTTTATTTCCAATCTGTTCTGAGAAATGAATTGTTTTGCTTTTAAACCACTATTAAAAATGCTTGAACAGTGTTTATTTTTTCAAGAGTAGATAAAGAAAATGTAAATTAAATTTGTATAAAAGAATCCGGAAAAAAATCGCGCTTGACTGTATTCTCGAGCATTTCTTGTGTCAAGTGCTATACCAGTAATGAAATGTCAAACGTCAGAGAATGAGAGCTCGTTTAACAAATTCAGTTCAGGTATACTTGTTGATTTAGTTCGTTATTTAAAAATTTATTCGAAAAATGAATTTATTTTTTTCTAATTCAATCAGAAGTTAGAAAAAAAAAATGTTTTGAGTTTCGAATACCAATAAAACATTGAACAATAGTTATTATATAGGTTTTTTTTTTTTTTAATGCGTACTACAGCAGATTTTGATGAAAATTTTTGCAGTATTGAAGTTAGATTTTTTCCTTTAAATATAAGTAGTGAGTAACTACTTTCTGGTTTGCTATAAAGCTTGAACAAACCGATATGAAGACAAAGAGATATATGATATAGAAAGCAATGGCTTTACATGGGATATAAACAAAACTATGAGTGGTCCAGATTCTTAATAACGATGTTCCGAACCCTTCTCATTCCCGAGAACATTTTTGACATATTATTATTATTCATATAAAGGAAATGTTACTAACAACTACATTAATAGTATTTTTTACAAAATAAACGTTGGTACGTTCGCAAAAAGGTTTAGAGATTAAATTGTTGAGTAAATGTTTAGGTTTATTTTTGAAGTGAAAACTTCTTTAGCGGCGTTGTGCACCTTTTGGGATGCACTAATATGAATGTGAATTTTGCTAAAAATATCCTTATGTATGCAACTTATGAAAAGAGATAATTACGCGAGAAGACAAGACGAATGGATATGCCGTCTAATACAAAGCCTACTGTGAACTTAGTTAAGCATAGTTCTAATGGCATGGCGATCAAAATATTTAAAAAACTTCCTTTAGAACTAAAAACAGATGTTTATCATAAAGCATTAAAACTTAAGGCTTTTCTTGTACACAAGTGCTTATCCTACTAATATTAGAAACGTGAAAGTTTGTGAGGATGTATGGATGTTTGTTGCTCTTTCACGCAAAAACTACTGAACCGATTGCAATGAAAAAAATATTCCCACGGAATCGGGATTTACGCGGGTGAAACCGCGGGGCGCAGTTAGTAGTCCAAAATAACGAATGTGACTTAAAATCATTTCAATCAAATTGACATTTTTAACAAATTGTATTATTAATGACATAAATATTGTTTTTGTATAAATTTATTTAGTTTAAATATGTACTAATTTTTTGTGTCTTGCTATGTAATTGCGATATTATTGTTAAAATTTCAATGAGTATGAGGTAATCTTGTAATTTTAATACTTGTAAGCTTCTACACAATATTGTAATTTGATGTAATAAATAAATACAAATACAAAATCCAAAGACATTTTAAATCATTGATAAATTAAGTTATTAAGCGAATTTTAGATTAATAATCTAAGTATATGTATTAAATAAAAATGCGTGTCCGAGACCGACTGAACGCGACACCGTTTGACCGATCACTTTCTTGAACTTGAAGTATGTTTAGGGTTCAGCTAATACCTGTATATTTTTCAAATTGTATTTAAATTACTCAGTTTAAGCACGCTGATGAGCCAGGACAGAGCTTTTTGACGCAGAACTACAAGGAAACACGACCCCAGCTGAACTGGGAAGAGGGTTGGACAAAGAATTATTAATATTTTATTAAAGATGCCCGACAAGTTTCGGTCCCGACACACAACGTCGTCGCTAATTTTGTACAACCCTGGAGGGTCGGTTATTGTGTGAGACGCACACACACGACCGTTGCTCGGTGGGCAAAGCGTTCTTAACTTTCGAAAATTGTGCACAAGATATATTTTTGGTTGCAGCTAATGCCAAGTATTATTATTTAAACTTTGTAGATTATGATGTGCGTAGGTTATTCGCTTTTGTATGGGAGTGATGTCTCTGTTACGAAGTAACTATTATCTTATCTGTGGTAGTTAGGATTGGAATACCCACCATTACTGATTTAGAACACAACTCATTATATTCTTATGGTTAAATAACGTATCCCTGAAATAAAATATGCCAAAGAAATGATAAATATGTTGATAATTATACTCACGTCTTTTTCCTTTCGGGGTAGGCAGTGATAACAGCCCGCCTTGCTAACTTGCCTAACCTGCTAACTTGCCTAATAATCAGCCAATTAAAGTCAGGCGAACGCAATCAATAACCATTTAAAAAAAATCAGCTGTGCGAGTCGGATTCGCCCATGAAGGGTTCTGCACCATCGTACAAGATTATATACTATGTAGGTACTTTTTATTTTATTTTTAATATTTGTTGTTATAGCGGCAACAGAAATACACATTCTGTGAAAATTTCAACTGTCTACCTGTTACGGACCATAGAGATACAGCCCGCTGACAGACAGTCGGACGGACGGACGGATAGCGGAGGTTTAGTAATAGGGTTCTGTTGGTTACCCTCCAGGTACGGAACCCTAACAATGGTTCACGAATTTTACTTATCCCTTTTATTAAATCATTTCCGTAATAAGGTATGTTGTATATGTACGCATATTTATGTTTATGTTTGTTATGTTTATATATTTACAATTATATGGATATATAAGATTTGGTATATACATATAAGTTAACTAGACTACAGAATATCTGAATATTATTATATTAATTAGTAATTGGTTTAAAAAAATAGTTTTTCATATGGAAATACACCTTTATCTACTACTGTCTCTATGAATCATTTTGATCCATCCTAAGGTTATATTGCTATGTATATTGTCTAAACCTACCTAAAAATACCTAAAAATGTAACTCATTAGGCACCCCGAAAAAAATATTTTAAACATAATAAAAAACCCTGTCTTTGTGAAGAGAAGGTAAAGGTAGTGTTTTGTATTTTATACAATAATTTTACATTTAGTTATGTTTTTTCTTAGGGAGATATAAAATCTGGCTTGCTTCTGTTAGCGGTATATTTTTCTACCATATGCAATTCTGGCAAGAGTGAACGGATCATAATCAGGGGTCATTTACACCCTTATTACAATCAAAACCATCGAATTTCGACCATGGTTTTTTCATTCGCTAGTATATCTTGAGCTGTCATTGTATAGACTTGTATTTACTTACCATGACCGGTAATCACATATACTGGACGTGTGTAATTCCATTACGCCGTTTTCACGTAATTTTTAAAGTTGTAAGACATATTGTATAAAAATTTTAGCTTCCTGCACTTCTTCTATATATAAACTGTAAATATTCCAAAATTCACGTTACTTAGTTCACGAAATTTTCTTAAAAAGTGGTACAAAGAATTTATTTTCCTTCTCTTCACGTATTTATATAATGATATAATACTGGAATTAATGCGATCACGTACAATAGGTAATACTTACTTACTTACTTTTTTGAATTGCCTGACGTTTCGACCAGGTTGCACTGGCCGTGGTCACAGAGTCAGCGAGTGAGCGTTAATTCCCGTTGTTAGGCAGTTAGTAAAGTAAGTATATAGGAAATTAGTCCTGACGATATCCGAATCTTCTTCGATCGTCACGAATCTCTGTTACTCTTTTAGAGTTAAAATGGTAGTCAAATTTAAAAATATTAGAAAAAACATAGTCTACGCACACCGTAAACAAGTGTGCGTACCCTATCCAAGAGACATTACTTAATTTTAAACGTGTTTGATATTTTTACTACGCTCGATAGCATTTTTATCGTTAATATTTTAACTACATTAATTAATCATCTGTAAAGGCTGACTACGAGCCGAGATCAAGGGAATCACGAGGGGTCACGCATCTCTGACTCTTTATAATTTATGTGTATATAACAAATTAATTATTATCATTGTTTTAACGTTGAAGAAACACATAAACAAACCTATAAAGTCTGCAACCTGTTCTAGCATAGCGTATCTGAATATAGCCTCTTAAAAAAATGAGATGGTACCCTTGCCCAATATTGGGAAAGGGCACCATCTCAGTTTTTATGCCTCTGCTCTGTAACAAGTTTGGAATTGTTCTTTGAGAGGCTTATGTGGTTTTTTAATTGTAGCATTTTAGGAAATGGGATATCATCCACTCGTGGAAATTTACTCTAACATTTTACCGAGATATTGTTCATTACGGATGTGTAGCGCGTCCTCGAAGTGTGGCGTTAGTCAAATGCCAAATGGCTAAGTTATTAATTTGTATTATTATATTTTTTTTATGTATACTTAGTATTTTTTTGTGATGTATTCTATTTATATTGTAAGTAAATTGTTATCTGCTATAAAATTACTTCATGAATTAAAAATGTATAGCTTACTTTAGCCAGTTTCACTGTTTTGTAACTTTGTAACGTGATGGTTTGACGCATTTAAGTTCAAGAGTATAATACTTTGAAAACACTTAGATCAGTTTAAAATGAGTCAAAGTTATTTCACTGTCACAGTGTACGTGCAATCAGCCTTTAGTTATGGTGTTTCTTGTGTTAATAGTTGTTGTAGTATACTTCATAGTGAGGCGATGGAAAATACAGAAATTTATTGCATTCTCAAAAGAAATAAAATGTGGAATAAGGAGTTATCCCCTGATTGGGCATGCCCATTTGTTTACGGGCGGTGCTGTTAGTGAGTTCAAAAATTTTATTTTTATTTTTATTATCATCTCACGAGCCTGTTGGTCTCGTGGTTAGGAATCCTGATTGTTAAGCCAAAAGTTGTGGGTTCGATCCCACATCCAGGACAAATAATTGTGTGATGAGCATCATTTGTTTTGTGTCTGGGTGTTATTTATCTTGATAATATATATGTATTTAGTAATATATAAGTATGTTTATCAGTAGTCTGGTTACCATAGTACAGGCTCTGCCTAGTTTGGGATCAAATAGCCGTATGTCAGGTGTCTCAAGTTATTATTATACTTATCTATCTTTTTTTCTGTATATTTTAACAACAAATATATCACGTATAATTCTATTCGAGCATTATAATAACTAACCTAATAGTAGCGAATTTTTAAGTTTGTTTTTTGACAAACTCGTTATCGCAAACACTTAAAAAACAACACCTCATCCACACAGGGTTCTGCAAACATAAACGCTAACGTATCAATTGGGCGCGTTCCAGCCCACTGACATTCTGTATACATTGAGCTTCATCAGCCAAAGTAACCCACCGTATTTGTAATTTATGCGAGCGCGTTCCAGCGCTCTTATAAGACATATATTTGGTGAACCCGTGCTGATTTATTTTGAAAACCTTATATACTCTTGCGAATATTATGCCTTTACGCCGGTCCCCACCCGCTACATTTACTACGATCACCGCACCTCAAAATGTATGTAATTCGGATACTCCCTCTGACCGAAACACTTGTGTGACCTTAAAATTAAATATCTAACCTATTAGTATTTCCTGAAACTTGAATATCATAGCTTAAGGAGAGTATAAAATTTATGTCTGACAAATATGACTCTCTTCTTAAATCTTTATGTAAAATACAAGAAGATAGAGCAGAAGTTTAAAAGCAAATTTTAAAACTGGAGGAGAAAATAGAGGCAATGGATCGTAAATCTAAATCCACAGGATTGGAATTACGTAACGTACCCGCCATATTCAAAGATAATAATGAAAGAGAAACGAAGGAAGATATCTGCGAAATAGTTAAATCATTAGCAAAATATGTAGACATGAACCATGAACATTAAAGATATTGATATAAAGGACATTTAAAACTTACTACCAATAAAGACAACATTAAACCAACTAAAATAGAGTTGAATAGCGTCGTAAAAAAGATAAAGATAATACAATCGGTCAAGCATTTTAACGGGAACAAGACCAACTGCGATAAATTGAATACAACACACCTCGAAATCTCGGGACTGGTAAAGCCCGTGTTCATATCAGAGGCTTTGATAATTGAAATGCAAATACTATTACATGACAAGACATTTAGCCTGAAATAATAGTTATTCGTAATGCTGGACTTTTTACAGGTTATGTTTATTTACGAGTTGAGTGACATCACTAAGGTTTAATCAGTACTTTCACTTCGTTGGCATATTTTTATTTATTTGTTATAAATATAACTGTAGTAGTAAGTGTATGTGCACATGCATATTCGTTGCATTGACCAATGATCAAAGTCACTCGAAGTCGCTCGAAAAAAATATCCCGTTTTTATTTTATTACTGAAAGAACGTCACGTAATTGGACTCAACAACAACAACTTGGTAAAACAACAAAGTTGTTTTTTTGAAGCTCTATATTCGATTTCTGTAATTCGTTGTTTGTGATTGGAAAATCATAATATTTAAACTAAAACATAATACTTTAATAGATCCTGGATTTTACCTAGCGACATCTTAACACCTCCTCCGTTTCTGGATACATTTATTTAATTTTGATTATACAATTTTTTCTGCTCACGATGACTTTGATAAACACATGAGTTTGCTGAAGAACTAAGTTTCATAGAAATCAAATATTAATTAATGAATAGTATGTAGATCAGCAGTCTGGTCACCATACTTTAGCTTTGCTTGGGTAGGGGTCAGACGGCGGTTTGTGAGATGTGTCAAGTAAGAAGTTATTAGTATACGCTTGGACTCATGCATATAATATGTACTTTGTGGAAGACCAACTACTTTCGGACCTAACAGACCTAACTTACTGCTACGTAAAAGTTATCACACACATTTGTGACGTGGTAAACCCAACTTTTTGTTTTGATGCAGGTAAATTCTTTCTATTGCAGATTGTATGAAAACATTCCAAAGATTTGCCCGCGAGGCTATTAAGAATGGCGGTATGACAAGTATGTGGTTGGGAGCAAAATATTATATGGGTATGTCTATAGAAATGGTTATTTGTCGGTTGCCGACCAGACTCATTGCATTCTTATAAAACATGTATACACCTTACTTTACAAAATCCTTTTTTCATAACATTCTTTATATTTGGAAAAGAAAAGTTGTTTCGATTTTTCTTTTGCAGTTGCAGTAGATGCTATCGACTTAGAAGTAATTTTGAGAACGTCCATAGAGAAGGACGACATTATGCGCTTTGCCAGAAATTTGATTGGAAATGGGCTTATATTTGCACCTGGTAAGTTAAAGTAAAACCAAAATATTGGAGTCTATACATGATAAAGGGATAATTCAGATTTCGATCAAATTTAGAAAGAAAAAAAGAAGAAAGAAAAACATTTAGGTATTGAGAACACGCACAGATATAAAAATAAAAAAAGCTACATATTTCTAAAATCCCACCAATATTATAAATGTGAAAGTTTGGATGGATGGATGTTTGTTAGTCTTTCACGCCAAAACTACTGAACCGATTGTGATGAAACTGAAATATAGCTATAATCATTTATTACTCCTCTAAAAGACTCCTTTAAGAACTGCATTAAAAGTAATAAAAACAATATTTTCTTAGGATTTAAAAAGTAATTAAATTTGCTTTTAGAGATAAATGAAAATGAAAATCCCACGCAAAAATAATTATCTATACATGCAGAGAAAAATAGAAAGTTTTGATTATAATGCTTGGATATGTGGTATTTTAATTGACGGCACCTTGATGACCGAGGTTTGCTCGGTTTTCTTTTTACGTTTTCTAAAAATGAAACGTATCTAGATCGATAGCTAGATAAATTTCATGAAAATCGTTGGAGCCGTTTCCGAGATTCAGTTTATATATACTTATACATTTATACCAGAATTGCTCGTTTAAAGGTATTAGATATATCTATGTACAGTTGACAAAGAAAATGGTCTACCAGTTTTTACAAAAAATTATGTGTAATCTACTATCTATAAACTATATATACTAAAACTATCTATAAACTATATATACTAAAACTATCTATAAACTATATATACTATAACTATCTATAAACTATATATACTATAACTATCTATAAACTATATATACTATAACTATCTATAAACTATATATACTATAACTATCTATAAACTATATATACTATAACTATCTATAAACTATATATACTATAACTATCTATAAACTATATATACTATAACTATCTATAAACTATATATACTATAACTATCTATAAACTATATATACTATAACTATCTATAAACTATATATACTATAACTATCTATAAACTATATATACTATAACTATCTATAAACTATATATACTATAACTATCTATAAACTATATATACTATAACTATCAAACACTATTGCACGGGAAAATCAACCTTGTTGTTTTACGATGTTAAATGATCTACAAGATCATTTGACGTAGGGTGGTTGACGATATATTTGGCCGAATGGTACCTATTACACATAACATAGTGTGAAATACTTCAAAATAAGTGAAATCGGCAGTAACATATATTTTTTAAATTTAACCATTATTTGATTTCATTATAGTCAAACAAACTTATTACAATTCATATTGGTTTCGAAGGTTAAAACTTCCTAGTCATAGCAAACTTTTAATTCTTTAGTGGTAATTTGGCGACCACGACGCAAGATCACTGCTCCTACTTTCGGTCTAAACAATTTGAACAGCTTTGTGAAGATATTTGCGCAACAGAGCGAGAACATGGTGAAGCGGCTGAAGCCAGTCGCCGGGAACGGAGCGGAGCCTGTTTGGAAGTACATAACTATCTACACCATGGACTCTGTATGTGGTTGGTAGTCTGTCACTTTATTTTTTATTAATAACCTATTGATGCTTACAATTAATATTTTTCATTTACGAGGAACGAAGAATTATTAACTTGCAGATCCCGAAATTATATCCACGTTGGTTGATTAAGAAGGTGAGGGTAAAGGATAAGTTAATCAGGGTTAATCAAGTATTTTCGAAGTAGAGGCACACCTCTCAAAAGGATGATGGTCGCACCGGGTTACGGGACCTGTCTAGGGTGAGACGGGTCAATGCCTGTCGGGGGTTGCGGAAGAATGCAATGGCGATTCTCGGTCAAGTCGGAGTAACGACTTGTGCGATCTAGTGCGGGACACGCCACTATAGCGGCGGTATGACCCATCCTACGAGAGTGGCTGGAGAGAGGGCACAGGGCCCTCACCTTCCGGATGACGTAAAACGACGAGTAAAGAAAAAAATCTAAAGTTTTGGTATCTTAGTGGAAGATCCTCACAGATGTCCTCCTCCCTTGGGGGAGCTGAAGGGGTCTGTCGGACTCTTTCCAACTAAAAACCAGCCCGGTGTTGCGCTGCTTGTCCATGATCCGGGGATCGAGAATCGCCTTTGCATTCTTTCGCAACCCCCGACAGGTATTGACCCGTTTCACCAAAGACGGGTCCCGTCACGGCGTTTATTTACTACTTGGTGACATTAAATAACACGTTTTAAGTTTATCATAAAGATTTTTAAGAACCATTGAACATCCACTATCACTAAGAACATTGAACTGTCCGAATTTTTTAAACCTGAAAGCTAAATTTATTTGTGTATTACCGAGATTAAAAAGTTGCAGAAATATGTGCACATTTTAAATCGTTTACTATGCAGCTATATTTATGTATTTTTGTGTTGCGTTGTGCACTTTTTAGGATGGGAAACGTTAAACTCGCGTCAGGACACGTGACCCGAGTCACGAGAGAGAAGACGGAGCCGAGTTTCTTATATTTAAATTTACATTTATGAGCGGCCAGGAGCGCAGAACTTCCAGTGTACCCTATGTATACATTTAGATATGTTATTACCTACTTTTTATTTTTAACCTAATTATATATATATATATATGTATATATATATATATATATATATATATATATATGTGTCGTATATATGCAAATACATTGTGAAACTATGTTTTCACTTCTGACGTGGACTGCACGATTGACTGTTTTTTTTTTCAGAAACAGTATTAGGGGTGAAACTCAACTCGCAAGAAAACCCAAAAGAGCCACTACTGAAATCATTTGAAGTCGTTTGCAAACTGATAGCTGAGCGAATGCTTCTGCCTTGGTTGCAACCTGATGCAGTGTACAAGTTTTTACCCAGTCATTTTAGGTTTGAGAAAAATAAGAAGGTTTTATATGATTTCGTTAATAAGGTCAGTTCTTGACTCAGTTCATTTTCATTTAAAGTCTTTCCTGGAAGCGAGAAATCTAGACTGGAATCTATTTGCTTTAAAATCTTTTATCGTCGTTGTATGTGGTTTTTTCATTTTCTGACGCAACGCGATACTTTCCACAACTCTGGAACTATTACTTTATGCATAGGGTAGCCCGATTATTGAGGACACCAGAAAAATGCTTGACACCTTTTATTATTTCAGATAATCAGGTCAACACGGAAAGAGTTGAAAGAAAATAGTGAAACTGGCAAAAGTAAGCTATTTTATTTTCATGAATTACAGTAAAAAATTGCCTTGAATAAAGTAAAATTATTGGCCTTTGTTATTACTAAGTATTTTTCTTAACCGATAACAATTTACTCACAATTCAATTCGAATTGGTAAAGCGGTAGTACTAAAGCGCAGCAGTGCTTAATACTGGTCATAAAATAGTCATATATCATTAAAAAGATATATTATAATAATAAAAGTAATAACTTTGCCATTATTTGCATTTGACTGCCGCGAAATTTCGATGACACAGTACACCAGTCTAAATACTATGCCTTATTATGCAAAAATTATCATAAGGTTAAATACACAAAGCAAATACGATCCTAACTCTACGAAGGTTTGTAGGTTTTGTCGTTGACTGCACAATGAAAGTAAAAAAAATGGTCTATATATACTTTGTATTACATTTACAACATCAACCGATAAGACCTCACATGGCATGAATATATATTGCTTTAAATGCTGACGCTGAGGCCTTTAATAGTTTTTAAATAACCAGTCGCTTCATGAGCTTCTAAACTTATGCTGCGTTCCTATAATCAAGAAACGATTCCCCCCTCTCCCCCTCTTCCCCTACTCCCACCTTAAAGGGCGCCAACGCACTTGTGACTCTTAAGTTACAGGTGCCCGTGGGCGGTAGTAGTCATTTACCATCAGGTGACCCGTCTGCTCGTTTGCCCCAATACCATAAAAAAAAAACAATATCTGAGTACTTCAGTAAAAGGTTAGAGTAAATTCCTACCTATGGATGTCTTATTTCGTAATAGATTACGATTAACATTACCACATAATCTTCTCAAAAACTATTCCAAGCTTCTTACAGAGTAGATACATAATAACAATTGCCCTGAACTGTATAGATCCTTTCCCAATACTGGGCATGGGGCATCGCCCACATTACAGTATGCTGTGTTAGTGCAGGTTGGCAGACTTGATGATGATGATTTTAAATGATGATGATGTTGATGATGATGATGTTTTTCTTATTATATTAATTAACCGACTTCAAAAAAGAAGGAGGTTCTATGTTCTATTGTATTTTTTTATGTATGTTCACCGATTACTCAAAGACGCCTGTACCGATTTGAAAAAATCTTCTTTTGTTTGAAAGGGTATACTTTCCAGGTAGATTCATGATTATCAGGTCAGGATCTCATGATGGGATCCTGGAGAAATCGAGAAACCTCTTCAAATTTTATGGACACACTTGAAGCGATTTGGGTATTTTGAGGCGCATTAAAGTCAGTGTTACTCTTTTTATACTAATAAATAAATAAAAACAAATGGTAATTAATTTATGTGTAGTGAAAAAAACTGTGTAGTCACTTAAGTATTTCTATGTTGCCTAGCAGCTCTATGATTTCCTTTTTCATTTTAGAACAATATTATGTTACATTGTCCTCACATTAAATTGCGCTTATAAACAATGTAACTTTGTAAAAAAAAACATGTTGAAAAAGAGTGTCCTTGGAGTTTCTTGCCTGTTCTTCTCCATGGGATCTACGTATTGTAATAGGCAACTAGCTTCACGACCGATTTATACTGACTGACTCCTCCTGACAATTAAAAAATACCTACAATGGGTGTAATTGAATTAAATAATTTTGATTTTGTTAAACACATAACGTACAAAGAGTCATAAACGCGTGATCTTGTCACCCCTTGTAACGCTCGTAAATCTTTACTTATATAATGGGCATTTTCAGCTGATAAAGTAATATATTTACTACCAAAACCTTATGTATCGTAGTCGTGGTTACGACGAAAATTAGCACTAAAGCTAGAATGGGCCAAAATTACTGGATATCTTTAATGCTTTATGATTGCTTCATAAAATTTTTGGGTGACTAAAGTACTAGTTTCGTATGAAACACAGGATGATACGGATTGGTATTTTCCAGAGTATTTTATGTTTACAGTATTTTCTAGCCATGGTGTTAAATTTGAAGTTTTTTTAATTTATACTATCCTTATAGGTGACACACGCGTGAAGAGTTTTCTACAGCTTCTCATAGAAGCATCGGGTGGTGACCGAGGTTATTCCGACCAGGAGTTACTTGAAGAAACTTTGGTCATGTTGGTAGCTGGTACCGATACTTCTGCTGTGGGAATGTCTTTTACTGTTTCTATGATGGCTAATAACCCTGATGTGCAAGATAAAGTTTTTCAGGAGTAAGTACCTAATGTTACTGTAATTTCATTCGTAATACGACTGGACTTGTATATCTATACTTATAATAAATCTGTAGCGGGATGAATTCTGTACATTGAATAAATTTTAAAAAATCGACTGAGGGGGATTAAGATATAGATACTGATGCCGAATATGCGATTCAAACAACTTTTGTCTGTCTGTCTTTCTGTCTGTCTGTTTGTATGTTCACGATAAACTCAGAAGTTACTGAAGGGATATGCTTGAAACTTAGTATGATAATAGATTGAGTGCCTGCGCAGGTTATAGGGTACTTTTTATCCCTAGTAGTTAATAATATCTTGTTAATACAAACTGCGTAAAATGTTTTTGATTATTCTAGTTAAACTCTGTTCGAAGAGCAATAACGTTTCTAGAATTATATGTTTTGTATTTAACTAAGCTATTATAACTGTTATAAAAACAATATTTAAACAATTGTTCACACTGAGTTCTTTCTAAATGGTCTTATAGTATTGCTATTTCTTTCTCTTACATGTCGTCTTAGTAACTTTTGACCTAAAATCCATTTAAAATACAACTATGCAATTTTCAATTCAATTACACAAATAGCGTTCCATCGTTCATCAATCTAGAAATGCCTGCCTTTGGATTGGCAAGCGTGTTCAGTAACAAAAACATATCATATACCTACCTATGAATCATCGTTCTTTTTTAATACAACTCCCGAATTATGAATATTCCTGCGTCGCGGGGGCTTCACAAACATTCAAACAACGGACACAAAGAACACCCAGACCCTGGACAACTATTTGTGGATCACACAAATTGTTGTCCCGTGTGAGATTTGAACCCACAACACTCGGCGCGGCTTAATGGCGAGGTGACCACTTAAACCATTGCCATTTGGCATCCGTGAAGTCAATAGTTTTATAGAACTAACTAAAATCTTGCTAGAGCTATAGAAATGTGAAAGTTTGAAGGAATGGATGTTTGTTACTCAACCATGCCAGAACGGCTACTATAGTAGATATACTGGTATACTATATAACTATAGTCTGGAATAGCATGTAGGCTTTACCCAAATAAATGTACTTTTCCAATACAAATCTAAAATTGAATACCTTTTATTTAGACTCCAAGAAGTATTCGGTGACTCAGAGAGATCAGTTGTACCTGAAGACTTGCCACGTCTCAAATATTTAGATGCTGTTATCAGAGAGACTCTGCGTTTGTATCCACCAGTCCCCATAATTGTTCGAGAAATAAATGCGGACACAAAATTGCGTAAGTTTGTGTTACACTAGTACTAGCTCTGCTCCTAAGGGCGATAGCGTGATGTTACATAGCCTGTATTATTTATATATATATATATTTTAAAACCATTGTTTTTAAGATTTGATATTGAAACCGAGAAGTTATCAATCCTCTATAATTAAATGAAAAATATATATGGAGCGCGCAGCCTCAGGTTCATCCTTTTTCTGTTACCACCGCTGAGATAACAAATACAGCGAATTTTCTCCCAAATTATTATTTTTCAATAGATTCTGCGTAACCTACTTCAATTTCTTATCACTTAAATTTATCATAAATAGTAACAAATCATTCTTAACGCAGTTATTTCTGAATTTAGCATCTGGCGTGACCATAAAAAAAGGGTGTGGAGTTATAATAAATATCTGGGGCACACATCGCAACCCTGTTTACTGGGGAGATGACGCAGAGCAGTTCCGGCCTGAACGTCTTCTTGAAGCAAGGCTGAAACATCCAGCCGCCTTCTTAGCTTTTAGCCATGGACCTCGGAATTGTTTAGGTTAGTATTGATATATCTATACTATAACTAATATTATAAACCTGAAGAGTTTGTTTGTTTGGCTGAACGCACTAATCTCAAGAACTACTGGTTCAAATTAAAAAAATATTTTAGTGTTGGATAGTCCATTCTTCGAGGAAGGCTATCCTACTAATCCTACTAATATTATAAATGTGAAAGTTTGGATGGATGGATATATGGATGGATGGATGTTTTTTACTCTTTCACGCCAAAACTACTAAACCGACTGCGATGAAACTTAGTATGTAGATAGCTGGAGACCTGGATTAACATATAGGCTACTTTTTATCCCCATATTCAAATGGGATCGGGTGAATCCGCGGGGCGCTACTAGTAGGCTATATAACATCACGCTACGACCAAAAGGAGCGGAGCATCAATGAAAAATGTTGCAAAAACTCGACGTTTCGCGTGCACGTGGCTGCGCTACACTTGCGCCCTCTAGCGTCAGCTTAACTCTTTTGTATCGCTTTTGCCGACATATTAGTTAGACTAGTGAGACAGTTAACAAGTTAATGTTATTAATCTTACAGGTTTCCAGTATGCGATGATGTCAATGAAGACAGCACTAGCGACATTGCTACGAAACTACTGCATACTAAGTGCAGACGAGAACAGGAAAAGTGGCACAATTAACCATGAACCATTAAAAGTCAAGTTTGACGTCATGATGAAGGATGTTGACGGATTCCGAGTTAAATTGGTAAAAAGAAAAAATACTATAACATTTTAAAATGTTAAATTTACCTAAACTATGTGCTTTTGTTTAAGTATTTTATTTTGGCTAGTGTTTAATTCTAAATAAAAAAATATTCCTTTTTTTTTAATCCTAAATCTTAATAAAAGGTACTGATTGTACAGTAAAATAGTTACTTCAAAATATTATTATTTTAGCAACAATTTGAGTTCGTAAGTTCGTTATGAACGCATATCTGATAATAACTAGCGCACAATAAACTTTTTAATTCATTTACAAAGCTAACTCAATACATTGAGTGATCAAAATATCGAATACATTCGAAAATTTGTAATTTTACAATAGAATTGGTATGAGTATTACGTTTGTACGCTCTGGTTAATTTGATGTGCATTCACCATAATATTTGATATGAAAATAATATTTGCGTACATTGGACAACTTTTTGTCGCCCATTGGAGGAAAAAATATAATATAGTATTGATCCATATTTTCGGATTATTTTTAGTACTAGTTTTGTTAAAGGTTTGGTTTGTTAGCATTATAATAATTATTTCAATGTAATAAATATTTAATTGATGTAAATAAATTGACGGGTTATAAGTATTTTTTATGTGCATTTAAAAATAAGTATTTTCTCTTTAAGCCCCGACGCAAAAAGAGGGGTTTTATAAGTTTGACGTCGATGTCTGTGTGTGTGTGTGTGTGTATGTCTGTTTGTGGCATCGTAGCTCTCAAACGGATCGACTGATTTCGATGCGGTTTTTTTCATTTGAAAGCCAGTTTCCTTGCGGTGGTTCTTAGCTATGTTTGGTTAATATCGGTCCAGCAGTGTAAGAGTATCAACTCTTTGCCAAAATGATGTAAGGCATTTTTGTTATTATTTTGGTTAGGGGGGGTTAATTTATAGGTATTGACAATTTCTTGAGAATGTAACTGTGTCAGAGTTTCTAAACTGAAGCTTTAAAACGCGCTGTTACTTATATGTACATTTTATCTATTTTCGTTTGGTTATCGTATTTATAACCGTTCGTAGATATTGGTCCCAATTCTGTTACTTCACTCGCTAAATTAAAATTAACTAAATTTTCTTCATATAAGATGTAAACCTTGTACACTTCAAAACAAGGTCTTATTTCAAATTTAAACAAGTAGGTAACATATGTAGCTATCGAAATAAGCAATTTATTTGTCGACTAAAGTCTGATACGCTTAAATAAACTTTAATACCTCGTAGCGAGAGCCGCTATTCGTTGAATGCCATCTCTTTTGCTCTGTGTTTTTAGTAAGCGTCTTCGTAGGTGTAGATTAAAAACACGTCATCCTTTTTCGTTTCGAACAAGTTTTTATACGGCATTATACAGCGTTTGAATAAATGAAGACTCTCGCTGCGTGGAAATAAAGTTGAGTATACGTTGACAGGTTTTAGTGAAATTTAGCGGCGCTGAGAAATAGATGCTAGTAACAAATAGACCTTATTACGAAGAACACTAGGTTGATTTCATATGAAGAAATTAAGTCAGGTTTTAATTTAGTCGAGTGTACAATAGAATCGGCACCATTATGATACTGTACATACTTGTACATGTCAGACCTCGATGAACTGGTGAGAGTACCACTACCTCCTTTTGAGCTGTAAGATGTACGTACAACTAGCAGCGCCCTGCGATTTCACCCGCTTAAGTACCGATCCTGTGGGAGTATCGGGATAAAAAGTATATAGCCTATATTGTAGTGCATGCCGTAGGTCGTGACGTAGGTTGTGACGTATAATGTTATAAATTCCTAACATTCCTTTAGGTGAAAAATATTGTGATGTCATACATACGTAACATGCTACGTACATATAAGGGCTTTATCGGTATGCGCTTAATAAATGAACTAAGCTGCAGTATAGATTTTAAAATCAAAGTGTTGCAAACATTTAACACTAAAATACCAATCAAAATATGATTATCCTCTAAAATTAGATAAAATTTAATCTAATTGTGAGAAATTTATTACAGTAAAAACAAATTACATGGATGGTAATAATATTTACGATAACTTTAATTGGTCTTATGGACGTAAGTCACCCGCTACAGTAGTAACAGTAAATAACAGGCTATTTAGGACATTCATAGTTAATTACACTGATACGCAGCAGGAGATCGTGTAGAGTTTAGAGCCTACTTCAACATGACATATTCATAATTCGCCTCCGTGTCTATTTGATGTAAATAATATATTTTCCTTAATCATTTAATATTATGTATAACAAGATGTTCGCCAATGTTTGTTTGAAATTCTATTTCAAAATCGAAATACTAACAGTGTTCGTAAGCCTTACTACTCAGTTCTTTATGACAGAACCAATAAATTTTACTTTGCTCAATAGAGGGAACATGAGAAACATCTTCACAGACTTTGTCAAGATTGAAATTCGATCATCTTTGTATAAATTGACTTTAAAAATTGTAGAGATACAATTTTAGGGTACTTGTAGACGTGAACATAGATTACAATTGACCGAAATTCTTTCATTAAGGGCAAGCCTTAAGAATAAACACTTCGTTGGCTCTTGGTGCTGTATACCACGTGTTTGAAGTCAGTCAAGCAGGAAGTCCAAATATCTTTAAGAGATAAAAGCATTGATTTCTGACTCATGGAGGTCGTCATTCATGAACTTTCAGGTGTGACCAACCACGCTTCGATTTTCTCCAAACATAGTTTTATTCTCCATGCAAAAATTGCTTTATTTCTTTCGTGTATAAATAATTATTATCCCTTCCTGCCATTACTGCTAATGTGATGGGCCCTATTTGACGTATACAAGGCAATGCCTAATTTATGTTTGCGGTTAAAGTTGAGAGGTGAGAGCTTTTGGGTGCCCGGTACATCTTTTGCAAGCCCGTCTCTTCGTAAAAGAAGCTATATAAATTTGGTTAAAATCGATATTTCTTAAAAATTCCAATGGGCTCATGATTCAATGGAAACTCAATGGAATCAACTTAAATGGTTTATTGAATTTTCTAAGCTGGTCCGAATAGTTTTAGTAACTCAGAAAAGAAATGGCGCAATTTGCAATTAATTAAAATAAAACATATTTAAACTTTGACCTTCATTTGCTGTTAAACAAAACCTTAGCTTAGCGACTTTGTTCAGGTTTCATTTTGTAGATAATTTAAGGGAGAATAAAGCTGTAGGCACATATGACAAAAAAACTACTCAAAACGAGCTATTACACGAAATGTTAAAAAAGTATAATTTTTTCGTTAAATTGTTAAAAAAAAATGACGCCCCACTTGTCCAGACTGCAGGTATCGAAATTCTTAATTAGCGCATTTTTTTATTATACATCCAAAAATAAAAATGCGTGGTTATCCAAAATTTAGGTATTTTAGTTCCTTGACTGGGCTATTGGGGCTACCGGTATAACTAGTCACAATAATGTCTATAAACTATTTCCTATAATAGATGATAAAACAGTTCACTCTGTAATAAATACAGAGTGAACTGTTTTATCATCTATTATAGTTTGCCCCTATTTTTGATAAAATAAATACGGGTTTTTTGATGTGGCGACAACAAACTTGCGTAGAGCGTACTTGAATAAAACATGCTTGATACATATTCATCGTACGGACCCTACGTTGAATATGTATCAACCATATTTTTTTTCAATTACCAATAATTTATAGAACACACTTAACATTGTAGTTGAAAATGATGTTTTCCATACATTTCTACTACAAAAGTAAGTTTGTACTTACAATATTGAGAGATTTAAAATTTGTTAACTGTACCTACCTTCAACTTAACCAGTCCAGTACATTCGGAGCAAATTGGCTGTGACAGATCGACAGACAGACGCACGAGTGGTTCAGTTTTTTCATTCGGATGGACGACACTCTCTAATAATATTACTGTACTCTGTGGACGGCACCCTAAATATACCTATAGTATTATGCAAAACAAAGACGGTTTAAAAATCTTCCAATTTTAAAATTCTGATATGTATTAGCACCCTTATATTTTCAAATACAGTTCCTGAATGAAATACAATTCTCTTTCGATTACGTCATCGTATTCGATAACGGTTTTTCGATTTCAAATTTCTATTTATCGGGATATACAACGCAAACTTAATATCAATGTCCTTAATAGCCATTTTGATACCTTGATCCATACAATCCACTTTTTAATTGAATGTGAATGTATTATTCGAGAATTATTATTCGATTCGAATTGTAATGCTCGAAATATTTTTTCTGTCTAGTTTTAAGGTTTAATACTTGTGTGTCGATATCACTTATAGCTAATACTATATGTCGCAGTAACATGGCTATAGACGTGATATAATTGTACACCGTAAGAAAGTGTTATTAAAGCCGTATACTTGGATTACAACTATGATACGTGACCTATGATACGGCTTTACGTGTTGTAAGCATTTTACATGGCTATTTGTTTTAATGTGAAAGATAGCAAAATAGTAGCAAAGTATCTTGAAACTTTGTACGGGCACATCTTTCTGATTGGTCGTAGGAGCCAGTCTGCTTTAAGTATCTTGGGCGGTCCGTATATTTTCTCGTGGAGTGGGATTGTGTGGTCTTAGATGTGTTTCCAGAACTTCGTTGTTTGATTTTAGTAACAATTTCAATATTTTACAACTGTGTTTGAAAATAAAAAACATTACTCTTATTAAAAAGCTATAAAAATATATATAAAACAAAAATTATTAATTTGGTACGTACAGACGTCGAATACAAAACAAAATAATTGAAAAATTTACTGCGGTGTCAAAACAATTAATAAAATTTTTATTTATTATTTTTAATTAGTTTTTTTTTAAACATAATTGTGTATCTTATATAAATTATTTTCAATTCATTAGGTAGGCTATTACATAATCTTGTCGTCTGATACGATGCGCAGTGTTTCACAATATTAAGTGTAGGGAGCAACCTTGTCTTTAGAGCAAATTTGAAGGTCATCCGCATACAAATGGTACGCACACTGAAGTCCGAAAGTAATGAGATTGATAAACATCGAAAATAATAATGGAAATAGTATGCCATCTTGTGGCACACCAGTGTCGAGATAACACCAATTTGATAATGATTTATCAATGCAGACTGACTGTTGACGTCTACGAAGATAAAATGAAAACCATTCCAGTTCATCGGAGGAGACCATATAATGAGTGAAGATATATACTAGGATGTTGTGGTTTACTGCGTTGAACGCTTTAGAGAAGTCGATTAGGACTAAAATGTTAGTTTTGCATCCTCCACGCTACTCCTAACATCACTTGTTATTTTAATCATAGCAGGAACTGTGCCATGCCCAGGTTTATTCTTTTTTCTTTGGGATTTTAATATAGTAAGGATATGTCAACCTCACCGCACTTAACTCAAAGAGAACACACATAACTAAAAATTACATATATTATAATAATTATTCATCATTGTTGAACTACTGTAACAAGAAGACATAATTTCTTGTCCGCTTCGGACCTTGGGCAGCTCATCACACTTTGAATTAAATCTACATCTAACAGATATAATTAGCTTTTGTTACGAAATTATCACAACTAAAACTAACAATGTTCTAAAAACAATCTTTTATTATTTTATATTTAGACAGAATCAACAAAAGTAAATAATTTATAAAAAATCTTCTACACAATAAGGAACTATCTAATCAAGTAGTAAAATATTTACCTTATCTGGATCTACTAGTTTCGATGCTCAGCAGGCTAACAGTCAGGGAATCTCCTGGAAGGGTTGACCTTGAATCCGGCCATAAGCCCATAGGCCATAATGTGATGAAACACCATGTTATATTTTGTTCAAGGCCGACATAACCTTGACGTGGTACCTAAAGGAGGTTTTCTCAAAAAAAGAAGTATTTAATCTAGGTCTCCGTAAATAAGTGGAATATTAATGATACATTACAACTTAAAAATAGGATACATTTCTCTTTGAAATTATATTTCAAAAACAGAATTCGGAATGACTGGCAAAGTATTCCAAAGACCTCATTTCTATTACTTACAACACTGATTGAATTTTTGATCACTTAGAAATGCGATGGAAGCTTGTGAATTCATAATAGGTAAGTTTTGTTTTCAACCTTTTGATACGTGGTTGATTTACTAATAGGATTTAGGACTGCGTAGTTAATAAATGATGCTGTACCATGCAAGCATGACATGTTAAAGCATGTATCTACAAAATTTATCAGTGTTCAAACACATGTTAATGCGGGACGATCTTTATTCGCTATGTTTCTGGTGTAGAACAGGCACAACTACGACAGTGACGGAAAGGCAAGGACGACGAGAGTAGTACCAAATATCGGGGCAGTTTAATTCTAGCTGAAATCTGTTTTGCTAGTGTCTGTAGAGAGAATATCACGAAGAAAGTAAACCCGCTGACTGCATTAAATTTTATGAATGTTTAAATTAATATTACCGATAATACCAATAAGAGAAGGTTTACAGTAGGTGATAAATACCCAACGTATTGATGGCATGTTCGGATATATCTGTGTTAAAAATAAATGACCAAATACACACCCACACACATACACATACACACATACTACACAACTCAATTTTCTATTTAATTGCAGAAAACTTCACAAAATCATAACAACTTAGAATAATAACGCGTTACGCATTATTATGCGTTATTAATTATTATTCTAAGCATAACAACTTTCAGAGCTGCATTCATTACAAGGTTAAGTGCCTTCAGCTGGGAGTTACAAAAAATACTTTAGCTAGGAATTGTCTCAACATGATGTCTGATGAATGGGAAAGTTTATTGACGTTTACCTTCTTTAGGAAAAAAAGTTATGACTAAACCTAAAATATATATATATATTATATTTTTTCTTGTCGTTTTTGGTAAACAAATATTACCTGCAACGAAAATTGCGAGTTTTTCAATAGTTACACAAAACTTGGTTTGGGATTAATGTTTTCAACTACTTGGAAAATGAATATAATTAAAATCTGCTGATAATTAATAATTTAAACACATTAGTTTTGTTAAAATCTAAAATGTATAAAATCAATTTCCACAGACATATTATGAAGATGACAATTAGACATTTCAAAATGCTATTATGTCTTTGGATCACAGAGATGGGACATGCTAATGAGTTATGAGATGGTAAACTGAACTTTTTTACATGTTTATTAAAATGGTTTTAACCATTGAAACAAAAAAAATGTTTAGTCGGTTTGACAAGAGAAACTGTTTAGCCAGGCATAGTGTTACCACGTGGCCGGATAAGTCCGACCTTGATCGAACTTTGAGCTTTCGACCCCGAAGTGCATAATACATATTTCAGAAGAATGGAATAAATTGAATCATCCGAGTAATAAAAAATCCCTTTAACGATTACAAAAGAGCTGATGATCTTCGAAAGGCTGAACAAATGTTTTTGAATTATATCTAAGAACACTCTCGATCCAGTCACTTTTCAAACAAAAAAAAACACACTCAAATCGGTTTATACGTTTGGGAGCTATGATGCAACAGGCATACATACAGACACACAGACACGTCAAACTTATAACACTGCTCTTCCTGCGTCGGATGTTAAAAAGGTAGGTAATAAAAAATAAATCCGGGCCCGCAGCAGGCCGCAGAGGTAGATTTCGTGTTTTTTTTATTTTTATCTCCAAAAATATAAGTTGCATTAAAAACTTGAAATGTCTACATTGTAGAGTAAAATAAAAAATTAGCTTTCATTTAAAAAAAAATTTACACACACGACCGAATTTACACACACGACCGAATTTACACACACGACCGAATTTACACACACGACCGAATTTACAGACACGACCGAATTTACACACACGACCGAATATACACACACGACCGAATTTACACACACGACCGAATTTACACTCACGACCGAATTTACACACACGACCGAATTTACACACACGACCGAATTTACACACACGACCGAATTTACACACACGACCGAATTTACACATACGACCGAATTTACACACACGACCGAATTTACACACACGACCGAATTTACACACACGACCGAATTTACACACACGACCGAATTTACACACACGACCGAATCTACACACACGACCGAATTAACGCGCTCACGAAATAGGTATTAGCTGAGTCAGACCATGGCCAGTGCAACCTGGTCGAAACGTCAGGCAATTCAGAGGCATGTAATACCTATTTCGTGATCGCATTAATTCCCGTATAAATACATAATTTAGTATAATATATCATGAAACGTGAAAGTTTAAAAGTTAAAAGGTACTTCCATCGACCTAGAATAGTGAAATTTGGTAAGAAGTAAGATCTTACAACACAAGTAAAGGAAAAAAAAAATTGTTATATCTGTCTGTCTGTGTGTCTGTCAAGACCCTTTTCTAGTAACTGTTGATGGGCTTGTTGGTTTAGTGATCCTGCCTGGTGACCCAGACTGGTGGTCGTTTGTTCTATTCCCACCCAGAACAAATAATTGTTTGATGAGCACGATCGTTTGTTCTGTATCTGGGTGTAATTAATGCATCATATGTATGTATTTATACAATATAAGTATGTTTATCAGCAGTCTTAATACCATAGTACAGGCTTATAATAACTTGTATTATAATTATAAGTCACCTACTATTCAGTTATTATATTACAGTCGAATTTCGTCCTTTCGGTGACACACAGATTTATATAATATATATATATAAATATCAAATGTATTTTTCAATGTTAAACCGTCTACAACGATAATACTAAAATGTATATATAAACATTTCTGGGTTTAATATTCAAATATCACAGGAACTTCACTGAAGCTTCTCAATGAATTCAATACTTCATGCTTGTAACGCATATTTTAAGTGACTGCGTACAGAAGAGCAATATAGTGGCTTCGTATTGATATTGTAGACTTGTGACGCATGTTTGTGGCTACGAAAGAGCAATAAAAACTTTAATTAGCTTAAAAGGTGGAGTATAATCGTATAGATATTTTTTTTTATGGTATATAGGGCAAACGAGCAGACGGGTCACCTGATGGTAAGTGACTTCCCTCGCTCATGGACACCGCAATTCAGGAGTCACAAGTGCGTTGCCGGCCTTTAAGATTGGAGTACGCTCTTGTCTTGAAAGTTTGAACGTCGTATTGGTTCGGAAATACCGCTGGCGACAATTTGTTCCACAGATTGGTTGTGCGAGGCAAAGAGTTTGTGGAGAACCGCACAGTGGTGGATTGCCAATTATCCAAATGATGGGGACGATAGTCACGTTGAACGATGGCAAAAACCGAAACTAGAAAATAAACATCCAAATAATCACCTAACCATGTTAATTAAGAGGCACTTTTGCAGTAGGCAACTTTGTAATCTCTTTGTAACAAATATTCACGTTGTTTGTGAAATTTGGTACATACGAGTATTGTTTTTATTAATTATATATTACGTAGGTATATAATAACCGTTTATACAAATGTTATATGTATTTAATTAAATAAGTCGATTACGTGGTGTATGTAATGTTATTTATTTATTTATTTAAATCTTTATGCACAATATGTACAAAGGCGGACTTGTTATATTAATACCCAGTTTTTATTACATTAATTAACATCTGATTCAAATCAAATCGTAGTCAATAATGACTTATATTTGTATATAACGTTAACTATATTTATGAATACTCAGAAAAACACTAACATTATTACACGCTGACATCGGCGTGCCAAATTTAATCAAAATCTTGTGGATAAAGTAACAAATATATTTAGAAACTTTCCCATTCATAATATTACCACTTTTTACTCGCGGTTTTCGCGACTGTCGGCTTGTTGATATGTAAATTAAAGATATAAGCTACATGTGTGACAAGTTTCATCATAATTAGTGTGAAGACATACATACTCATTCATACATAGACACACAAAAATATATGTAAACACTTAAAACTTTCGCGTTGTTGAAATAGTTTTTTAGAACTAAGGTCATTTAGATGTATTTTTATACATATCTATAAAACTTAGCTTGAAGTACGAGTAATAAATAGTACATATGCATTAACGTGAAAAAGCTACCACGTTACAAATTTTCTGACGTAATGTCTTTTGCGGCAAAATTAGACAGCGCTATGGTTCCCAGAACACAGAATTGGGTAATCTTCTCATTCAATATCAAATCATAATCTCTCCATTCCAAGAACACAAATCCGAAAATCCATTTATCTACGTAACACGAGTCACTTACATCTGTTTGAAATACAATGTCTCAGTAATATTTAATGAGATTGAATAATATATCAAGTTGAGAGGCGCCTAAGACTTGCAACCAGTGGTTTATAAGCACCACTTACTGAGAACACTTATGCGGACAAAATAACAAAAGAGCAATTTGGAGTCAACAGTTCTAGACGGTTCATTTTTTATTAAAAGTCAAATCTTTGGATATAGTGCATATATACTGCTGAGCACATTATTCTTGATATGAAACCATTTTTTTTTTTGACAAAGTCGGGTAAACTGGAGAAAATAGTAATACAATTTTTGGGGAAAGGGGACGATACAACAAAACACTCAAGTAGAGTGGTAAAGATTATAATTATCTCTTGTATAGTACTCTGTTCCATCCACACATGCCCTCTTATCGCAAAGAACGTTTTGAGTTCTTACACAACACACATTGCCGGTACTTGAGATCATCAGAGAATTTGAAGTTAGAAATGCTTAAACATACCACACAATTTACAGACAAGTCCTTTTCGGTGAAAGCAGTTAGGCTATAGAATAACTTACCTGTGTCAATTTGACAAGCCAAAACCTTGCACGCATTTAAAAAACTAGTAAAGGACTGTAACTTGTCATTACAAGCGCTTATCTTATTTTATATACCTTATAAATATATATATATTGTTGGATTTCAACATAGCCTAAGGCTATATAAACGAGCGCATCACAGTTCGCGGTCTATTTGCTCGTGAGCCGTCGCAGTGTGCAGATCTACCCTGGTGAACTATCAGTAGGTATCGTGAGACTTTGTGCATATTTGATTTATTTTGTATTTGATTATTTAGGTAATGATTAATTTTTTTTTTTTTTTTTTAAACAACTCCCGCATTAGGAATAATCCTGTGTCGCGGGGGGCTTCACAAACATTCAAACAACGGACACAAAGAACACCCAGACTCGGGACAACTATTTGTGGATCACACAAATTTTTGTCCCGTGTAGGATTCGAACCTACAACACTCGGCGCGGCGTAGTGACCACTTAAACCATTGCGCCATCCGTGCAGTCAAAACGATTCCGTATTGATTATGTTCCATGTATGTTAAAATTAATAAACCCCGGCTGTGAACTTGTGAGTTTTTTTTTTTAAATTAAAAACCTACTCATCGTTTCTAACAATATTTATAAATTTATGTATATATGTAGTATGTTTATGGTAATATAAGTATAGTATAGTCAATATTAACCTACCTCAGCACACCACAGACTACCCTGAAATATATTTGATAATATCCGTACAAAGATTGTCTTTGTCTGTGAGAGATAAGACCGCCGATTGATATACTTGAATGTTTACACTGTTTTTGGATTGTATCTCACTTAAAAGGTGTACAATAAATAAATAAATAATGGACCACTCCATGCAGCACACTGGACATTTTCAGGTTTGTACGGAATTGTCAATATTAAAACCTACCATTACCTACATACTTCTTAGAACTACACCATATTAGAAATTGAAATAGATGGATAGAATTTAAAAGAAAAAAGGCAGAAACATTTATTCGCACAAAATATCGTTCCACGTTGTTTATGAAAACACAATATTATCATCAGCAAATTTCGCCTTTTCTTATTACTCTAGCAGTATAAATATATGTTAAAAATATAGAGAGCTTATTATTGAAAATGGGTATGTTGTTAAGAGGTTCTGTTACAAATGATATCAATTTCTCGATAATACTTACAACCTTCCGAGCCACTTATTTGTCGATCCGCTTAAATTAACCTGCTAGAAATAATAACCCTAAATTAAGTGATATACTAAGTAATTTTGTCTTTAAAGTCTTTAATAAATGCATTCTATTGTTTTATGTTATATGTATGTACAAAATATCAATGACATAGTCGGTACTAAGACAGACGTCAGGAGTGTATTAGGTGAATTGCAGCTGTGGTAGCTCGTATATCAGACAGACCAAACGTACAATCGAACGAGTACGAGTCAAAGACGAGGCAAAGAACACTTCACACCTGTAAAAAGACTTATTTTTAAATGCACATTAAAAAAACTTATCCCGTCAATTTACTTACATCAATGTAAGTACGAAATTATTATTTTCGTATCAAATATACTGATTGCACTTCAAATTAACCAGAGCATATAAACGTAAACATAACGTCACACATATCGGTAGGTTACTACTGCGACCACAACGCACGAGCCGAGCGAGCGAAGCGAGCGTACTGCGGCAGCGCCCAATTCTATTGTAAAATCAAAACACTCGATGTACTGAGTTAGCTTTGTTTTAACAAAAATGAATTACAAAGTTTATTGTTCGGTAGTTATCATCAGAATGCGTTTATTAAAAAGTTCCGCTTTTCAATTAATAGCGATGCGTGGCGAACTCAAATTGTTGATAAAATAATGATAGGTGAGTATTTTGCTGTGCAATCAGTATTTTTAATTAACATTAGGATTATTTTTATTTAAAAAAGGAAGATTTGTTTGATTTCCAGTTTAATACTAGCCCTGTAAAAATAAAAGTCGGCTATCGCCGAGCTTTTGCTGGAGTCAGGTCCAAACTATTAGATAGAACTACACCAACCACAGGTACTCTCACCGACCAACACTATTATTCCAGAATAGTAAGGGAAAAGGATAAAATAAAAAAAAATCAACAGTGAAGATGGGTACCGTTTGTCCACATCTTGGAATCCTGTAATCAGCAAGTGCAATCGTCAGCGAATACACGCTACTCAACAACACTCAAAGCCTCAAAGTGCGTCATAAGTGTAGTGTGCTGAAATTTCGACACACTACACTTATGACGGGTAGTTACTGAAACTTACACTTCACGGAAGAGTCGCTGAGTTATCACTAGTCCACCCGTGACCACGATCGGTGCAATTCGATCGAAAGGTCGGGTAATCAAATGAGGTATTGTGCCTTATTATTGTTATCGCTATTAAGCCCCGATTTACAGCATCTAATACATATTTATATATATACGTATACTACTCTATGGAGCACTGGCCGTTTATCGGTTAGTTACGTAATCACACTCATGTGGTGGATGCGAGGTTTTTAGAGAGAAATTTTAAAAGTAGCTTTATTTTTTCTATTCAATTAAGTTTTTTTAAATAGAACATAATTTTTTATGTTAATAAAGGCTTATCTATAAAATAAATGATGTCGAAAATTTGTCAACATCCCTATTTGTCACTGTAATTCTATTTATAAAATTTGTACAATTCCCTAACAATCTTGGCGAACATTCAATCGAAGCGGTAGGGTTAGTCCAATAATAGAACGACACAACCGCTTTATTAACTGAGGAATAAATGTAGGTTGCATAATCTCATTTAAGAAAAAAAAAATAGGCAGTCATGGACCTGCCGACAGAAGTGAAAATAAATACTTATAGTAAATATTGTAAAATGTTGAAATAAAAATTGCGTCATTTGTGAAATTTGCCTTAACTAATATATGGATAATTAGTATATATAAAACTACAGTAGTATCGCGCAGAATCCACAGATGGCGTAAAAATATTTTGTTAAATATATGAAACTCGGACACATTTTCGATCAGAGTCACGTGTCCTGACGCGGACATATTTTCGATCAGGGTCACGTGTACTGACGCGGGTTTGACATTTTGCACCCATCCGAAAAGTTTTCACTTAAAACACTTACATAGTAAAACATTTGTTTTTTAAAACTATATATATGAGCATCGTCTTCTAACCCTTAACCCAATTTTATTTGGAGTCTGTGCAGTATGTTTTCTACACGTCTATAGCCCCGAAGGTATATTAAACACACACATTCTGCTTATTATAATTTGGTCCCACTAACGTTAAAAGCCTATTGACGTCTACCGGCCACTAAAAAAACTATTTGCAGCCACATATATTTTAATCTCGCATAGAGATGTAAACCACAACACTCACGCAGTTTGTTGTTTCTGTTGTCCAAAATGTTAAACCGATAGTTGATGTGTGGTTTTCAGGTCAAATAACTCTTCCAGGACTGAGTATTATAATGATAAAACCATTTTGTCACGTACTTATTTATTTAGGACGATCGTTACGACTCTAAGCACAAGACGTTTTCTAAAGATTAAAGGATCGATATTTCTCCTAAAGTTGCTTACCATATATAATTACCAGTTTAAATTAATATAGTATAAATAATTGTTCCGGTCTTTCGTCATTTGTACAGATCCAATATATGAATAATAGGTTTATATAACTAGTAGGGTTTAACAGCGACTTTTTGACATTGAAATAAATTCTGTCGATGCGAAGTGACAATTCAAACAGAATACTAAATAGCTTAATTCATGGCCACTTTTCGGCCGATGATTCGAGTGTGCAGTGTACATAAAACGTGTGAGATTTTTTGTGTGAATAACATATTACAGGAAATTGTAAAAGACAAATGACATACAATGTATATCAACAACATTATTAACTTCGGTTACGGTCGATTTATGAAAACGGCTGTAAAAGATCAAATTCCATTTAAATTTATTTTATAGTTATGTTATTTAATTTTTTGTTTTTCTTAATACATTTAATTTGTATACTTATATTTTGAAACAATAGTACATAAAAAAAAATGCGTACAACTTGTTATTTAATTATATAAAATAAAATAAACATATTCTGCCGTATTCATATTTTCATTGTATACATTGACACTTATTAACATATGAATTTATCTTCATCGGCAACCGGTCTAATTTCTTCTTGTACAGCTTGTTTTGCGTTTCGAAATTGGCACCGACTTCAAAGAGACCAGTAGGTACGTAGTGACTTATTATTTTAAAAGTGCCACATATATTAATTGTAATCTTTTCAATTAAGTTTGAAATCTTTTACTTTTCACTTTTCAGTTCACTTTCTTAGTGCTTTTTGAAGTCGGTTTAACCCTTTTTTAAGTGTTTATTATTTATCAAACAGTAGTTGTACGTAAAACTGCGTGAAGTGTTTATCCATGTTTATACTTAACATACCCATGTTGGAACGGAACATTTTAGAGTAGTGATTATAATTCCGCAATGGCTACATGTATACATAGTTACGAGTTAAATAAATAGGATATCTGTAGCTTTGATATTTACAAAAGTAATTTACGTTAACGCATTCTGAAAACTGTATTATAACTAGCAACCCGCACGGGTACAAATTAAACCTTCCTCATGAATCACTCTGTCTATAAGTGAAAACCGCATGAAAACCCGTTCAGTAGTTTTTTAGTTTATCGCAAACAGACAGACAGACAGACAGACAGACGCGGCGGGGGACTTTGTTTTATAATATGTAGTGATACATAATTAGCCTAAAAGAACTTCATAGAACATTTCAATTCACTTTAATAGCATTGTTTATTAGTAAACTTTCTCTAGTTAATCCTCAAAGGGTTTGACCTACTTTATTAAATTTAGCTGAAACATCATAGTCTAGCCCATTTAATTAAATAATAATCATAAAATATTTGTATAAATCTCGTAATTTACAAAACAATCAAGCTAATTGAGAACCTCCTCGATGTTAAACTTGATTGCAAAGTATCTACGTATGTAAGAAAGAGGAAAACTTATTTTGTTACCCCAATGTGTTTTCAATACCTACGTTTGCTATTTCAAGACCACTCAGCATGATAAAGAAGGTTTCACCACGTTTTTTTTTCATACAATCGAAGCACTTTGTATTCCTTCGCCTTCGACGAAAAAAAAAGTAAGTGAAAACTTTTCTGGACTAGGCCGTGCGTGTCAATTCACTGACCACAATTCTAATGTCAACGCGACGTTCTGAATTTGAAATCAAGGACGAAGGAAAGTTTATTCCCTTTTAATTTTATTTTATTTGTGAAATACCTTTTAACGTTGCGTATTTGGGTCACTTTGCTAAAAAATTTAATTAATAGATACTCGAGGAACGTTAATCATATTATGCGCATATACAAATATTAGAAAGGGGATTGCGGTTAAGCTTCAACTTAAATAATGTTATCTTTTTAGCAGGCTTAGATTTCAACTTGTAGTAATATTTCGTTAGATCAACAGATTAGATGTAGAAATGTCTTAATTGAGATGGATAATCTTTTTTTTGATCATTAAAGGTACTTACACATACAATACATAAATAACTTTTCTCAAATAATCTCATGTAATGTAATGTATTCTAATTAATAATGTAATTGTAGTTGGTGTACAATAAAGTTTATTTCTATTCTCTTCTGCTTTATTCTACTCTATTCTACTCTATTCTGCTCAAATCTACTCTATTCTACTCTGTTCTGCTCTATTCTACTCTATTCTACTCTAAAGTCATAATTGTTTTATTTTTCTAGGTAACGTTCTTCAAAACACATAGGTACTTCATCCGTATCATTTGCAAAAAGTACTCTTGTTGTTGTTTTATCGTTTCGAACGAAATCAGCATTGCGTAACGATAACAAAACAAAAGTGCCTGGAGTAAAAGTTAGGTAATTAAGAGGGGCGCGTGATCTGGTTACTGGCAGTCTATTCCATTTTGTCTGAAATTGAAGCACGCACGTAATTTGGTTTTCGATGCACAGATGTGGCGGGCCATGAGGTTGAAGGATAATTTTACAATGTATTTGTTTTAGACTCGTGGCTAAGTGGTTACACATTACAAAGTTAAGTAATACTAGCGAGATCAGTCTAGGATGGGTGACCATTCTTAACACATTGAGACCCCTCCGTGCCTCGGAGAGCACGTTAAACCGTCGGACCGGGGGCCATTCACCTGTGGCATTCGTTACGGCTAGTTGGAACCCTAAAAAAGTTCGACAACCTGGTCTAACTACGGAAAAAGGCGATGATGTATTTGTTTTCAAATGTTAATAATATCGACATTAATATATTGACTCTTACAACTCAACTAGCATAAGACTTAGATTGGCAAAATTAACAAAGGAGGCGGGAAAGTCTCAGCTTTATTTTAAAACATGCAAAAAAACATCCATCCAATTTCTTTGACATCTTAAACATACTGATAATTTGCCTATATTTGCCTTGTGATGTCTGCCACCTGCATGATTTTTCCGATGTTTACTTCTTTATTCTTTCCGGGGTTCTCTTCGTTAGCAGTTAGGGTTACGGTTTGTAGTGAATAAAAGTCTATGCCGTACACGAGGGGATCTCACTCGTTCTGTCTAAGTTTTGTCACTTTTTCGTGCAAATTTTGTCGTAGCAGACATACAAGGAAACTAATTTCCAGCATGCATCCAAACAATAGCTGGAAGTAGCAACAATTCTGTCTCAACGCAAAAAGATAAATGAAATTAAATATTCGATTCGACAGAGCTGTGGTAATTTGATTGCACGTAACAATTATGAAAAGTTAGAATAAAGTACTAACTTGATTCTAACTTCTAAGGATAAACCTCTGCCGACTTCTTTTCTTGGCTATAGAACTGGTCTAATAGATGTGGATACTCCCACGGGTTCTTACCTCACCGGGGCCAAACAGCAAGGTGGTATGTTGGACTCCAACCGACCACCGACTAAAACCACATAGTGTTCCGTCTCCGGGTGTTTGTCAGACTACTAGTTCTCTTCCGTTCCCTTTGGCATACAATACAACTTACAGAACGAGGCGGCGGAAACCCACGCACTGATTTCATAGCCCTAAACTAAATAAGATAAAGACTCTACACACGCGTGTTCGTAATGCCTTTAAATATGGGATTTAATGTCAGTTTTGAAGGAATTAAATGGCTTGTCTAATAGTGATATCTATACATATAATAAATCTGCAGACGAGGCGTGTGGCAATTATTAAAAAAAAAACAGTGGCGATGGTAAAGTATAACCAACAGCAACCACCTCTAATTTTTATGATGCGTTTTTTGTTTGAAAGCTGACGTGATCGACATGGTTCTTAGCTACATTGGTTTTATAAAGATCTGTTCAGGTGCTTCAAGGTCATCAGCTTTTTTCTAATTGTTGAAGGGATTTTCGAATCGGGAGTATTTAAAATTGTTTATTTATGATTATTTATAACATGTAAACTACTACGTACAAATAGTGCTACGTTTGTGTTATTTTGGTAGCTGTTAATTTTTTCTGTCAAGTCGTAATCGATTATACGAAATATTTTGATTTTCTCACGGCCAGCTTTGGGTATGTCGCTCTTTTGCTTTTACACAATCTTAACAATCTTTTACACTCTATGTTGTTCACCGATAATATACGAGTATAAGAGAAGCATTTATTTTAAGTAGCAAAATTCATAGGCCTGGAGGGGATAGGATCCCCCCTCTCCCTTTCAGGAGAAGGGTAGGTAGTTTGCCTTTTTATAAGTGGTACATTCACGCGAACAAAGTTGCAGGCACATCTTGTCGAATATGTTTTATTTTTGCCTCGCTCTTTATTTGAAAAATTTTGGATTTTGCCTCAACTAGTATCGTATTTCAATAGAAGTGAAGTAAGTATTATAATACTTTTGAGTCTTGATGATAATCAAGTAGGTGAATAAGTAACGTTTTTATTGCCCACGCATCTCAAAATGGCTATACTAATAAATAATTGCTGCATATTAATAATATACATTCTCGGGGACTTCCTTCGAAGAGCCTTGCAATACATGACATGTATTAATAAAGAAAATTTGTGTATTCTCGTTATAGGTTTATGTACTTGCACTATACCTAATTATTGTTATATTTCGACACAAATGTATTTTGTTAATGAAATAAATAACGCAATAAATGAAATAGCCCCACATGTGTAGGAACACTGTGTGGTTTTAATCGGTTCGATTCTTACATATTATTTCACCGCTAGCCCCGATGAGTTGATGACTTGTTACGGTTTCCACATGCTAAGAAAGTATAATTATAAGCTGGAAAATATGATATAGCGCTTTCTACTTTTTTTCTGTAAATATATATATATATATATATATTATTAGACTAGAATAGACATATATTCATTCATACAAATATTTTCACTGACTCGGAATCAAAATCGCGAAACACACATAAAAAATAACTTTTTGGAAAAGCCATTTTGTCGTGCCTGAATTTCTCTTTTAGGGTGCGAGGTGTTGAAATATTTTAGCAAGAGTGGCCAAGTTCTCTGTCTTTAGATGCATTCAGAGTCGATATACGGCAGCTATATGTGACCGCCACCAGGCTGGTTCGTAACCTTGACTTACGAAGTAACTATTATCTTATCTGTGCCTTGACAGGGAAAAGGTAAAAAAAAATACGTATAAAGTATCCTAGTCCCGTCAAGCTGTTTTACTATCAACCAGTTTATTCAAAGACGATTGATGTACCCTGACAGACAACTTTCCAGCTTATTAATATTTTAAATAATTTAGCCTTTTTTCGAAGCGGGATATCATATCAATAAAACAGTATACACACAACAGTATATAACAATTACGTAAAAGTTTCGTCCAAGAAGGATATCAGTTTTGTGTGATGTAGTTATTTCCTTGACATGTATATATGTGTCTGTATGTATGAGACATACAGACACATATATATATGTCACACGGTTGTTGATTTGTTTAATATCTTAGGCATCTGTGCTCTGCCAGAAGTGAAACAGTAATTCGGCTGAACAGCAATAAAACGTGCTCTATTGTATAGATTGCGGTAATTTTACCGCATGAAAATGAAACACTGAAATATCGAACTTAAAAATAACAGTAACACATTTACAGTTAGTAAACTAAAAACAAAATGTTTGCAGTTTTTTTATTGCCATTTAAAACGTCATTATTAATTTCATCCTAGCTTACTCTACAGGAATAGCTTTTTAAAAATTCTTTAGTATTATGTAGTAACAGTTTGTCCAATTAAGAAAATTAAGGGTGAGTCCAACTTTATTCTCTGGAGTCCGATAATTCTTACTTTGTGCGCTCTTTGCTTAGGGTTAGGACGTGGTGTGTTAGTTCGCGAGGATGTTGCCAACCTAAAATAATAGGATCGGGAATTAAAAAAGGCTAAGTTCAGTTTTGTTTGGTGTGCAATACAACTGCACATAGCCGGCAATATACATGGTATAGAGGATTGAGGTAAGGAGTTCCTAATTTGTATTTGAAAAAGCGTCCGTCAAAGGACCTAATTTAGAGTAAATTTTAACTCGGACTTTTAAGAATACAATTTTTTAACATCATGGTTAGATTATTTTAAAATATATTACAGTTACAGTTGAAATTTATAAAATCACTTAAATTCTAATCTAATCAATTAAAGTATTATTAACCAGTGTCATGACACCTACTTCTAATTGTATTGTATATGTAGTTTGCATGATAATACTATAATTTGGCATCTTGGAGCTGATCTGTTGAGTCAGGAAGTGGAAAGTTTAAAGATTAAATAGTTGGAGTAGTTAGCAAATACTCGTCATATCTTTGAGTATACCACTAGCTCGTGGAGTGGATAACAAGTACTATAGTTATACTACTTTCAGTAGTATTTTATTATAGTATATCGATAAAGAGTGACGTAGATACCTAATTTATTTTTAAGCAAACAAGCATAAAATCAGCTTGTTGGCAAGAGGTTATCGGTGAATATAAACACTCTCAATACTCAATACTATTCCCAATAATTTAGTTATTGCCTTTACTATTTTTTTAAATCCCGACGTAAAAAGGAGGGGTGTTATAACGTATATATAATCCTAAATAATTATCTTTTAAAAAAAGCATCACCGACTTCAATGTGCTTTTTAGTGGAAAGTAGATGTATTTTGTTTAAATATAATATGGAAAGAAAGAAAGAAAGTAATCTTAACTGCATACACAGGTATAAAAAACAACATATGGTTAGGCCAACTAAACGCACTGCTCCAATGAGACAGCGAGTACACGAAAATATAATCGATGTATACAATTTTTAGATATTTGTTCATTTTTCAAAAACCGCTCGACTGATTTCGTTAAAATTTAAATGGGACCACCCTTTGAAACGAAAATTGAATTTTCCAGATTGGTTCAGGCGTATTCGTGTAATCGGTGAACATACATAAAAAAAAAAAAGATTTCGACGAATTGAGAACCTCCTCCTTTTTTGAAGTCGGTTAATAGAAAGATTTTTATTTAGTTTATTTCTTTTACTTTTTCTATTCTTAAACATCATTCTATAAAATCATCAGCTCTTTTTCTAATCGTTGAAGGGATATTCGTAGTAAAAATGTTTAATTTACAATTTTTGGTGTGTAATACCTAATCATTTAGATTTCGAAGAATGGCTTATTGAGCCCGTGTATTAGTTTGTAAGTTCCAGAAACTTCTTTTGTCTATTCTTAAACATAATTCTAAAAAATCTGTTTAGCCGTTGGAAGATCATCAGCTCTTTTTTAATAGTTGAAGAGATTTTCGTGTTAAAATGTTTAATTAAAGAATGGCTATTAGTTTGTAAGTTCCAGAATCTTCTTTCCGACGTAAATTGAGAAAATAGCTAGAAAATATTATTTGTTTACGTCGACTGATAAAATCAACGATGTTCATCATATGCGTGAAAAAATTGATGCCACAACGGAATAGCATATTTAGGAGTGTTCTTTATAAAAATAAGACATCTATCTACACAGGCGAAATGTAGATTTCGTCTGTGTAGATAGATGTCTTATTTTTACAACAGAATAGATCACAATATAATGTCCGTCTAATTAATAAGTTTTATTTAGTGGTGTATCAGGAAATGTGTACGTTAAACTCTCCGCTCGCCACTTTAGTACATCCTAAACCAAATACCCTCGAGGCAAAACAATAAAACTCCAACATCTTCCCTGAAGGCTGAAACTTGAGCGTTCGGCTGTTACATAGCTAATAACGATACGATGTTCGGCGCTACTTCACAGGAGAAGTTGGACTTTAAAGTGCCAGGTGTCATATAAAACCTTTTAACTGATATGAGTACGGCGCGTGTTAAGACCGATACAAGATTTTCAATGCATTTAAAAAGAGATTATATTTGAAGGAGTAATATCTATTATTTAAAAATAAATATCCTACTAATATTATAAACGTGAAAGTTTGTGAGGCTGTATGGATGTTTGTTACTATTTCATGCAAAAACTACTGAACCGATTGCGATGAAACTTGGTATGTAGATAGCTGGAAACCTGGATTAACATATAGGCTACTTTTTATCCCGATATTCCGACGGAAAGGTCTGCTTTGATTCATAAAAATATAGAACACATTTGTAGGAAGTAATAGAATCTAATTAATTCCTAAAGTTACGTCTATAAAAAAATAATATTCGAAATTAATATAATTAGTTTCAATATACCCACTTAATTATAAGTAGTAGTAAAATTCTCATTTTGCAGTGTGAATTTATATTAGTGGTTAATTTTATATATACATATACATATATAATATAAAACATATATTTACCTACATATTATTATGGATGAAACTCGTTATTTAAAACATTTTTATTTTGCAAATTCAAATAAAACAAAACTTCATACTGAGAGTTACAATCTTTAAATCTATATTATCAATGATTAATATCTCTAATTTACAACGATAGGATTAGTCTAGGAAACAACATCTTGAAAATGATAGAATTGCACAGGATAGCAGTCAAAAAACAGTAGCAACAGTATAACTGGTACTAGACACATTTAAATGGCATGTGTCTAGTTCCGGTAAGTGCGTCTTATCGAAATAGGAAATCATATCCAATTACTCCCCGAAAGTGAGTAGGGTTTAGATAGGTCCTTGAAGAAGTCAAAGTCACCACGTGCGAGTGACACTTCCAACTTTGGAAGTGTTACTAGACACCGATACCCACGTTGGTCGTTTAGCCTATTTGCTATCGTAGTAGGAAATATATGATTAATATTAACTTTTGACTTAAAAAATACCCAAAAAATACAATTTAATACCATCTCTGACAAACTAAAACATCAATGCAGCGCTTGACATGAATCGACAAGTCGCTTCGCTACTTGATAAAGTGTTCCTGCTTTGCCGGAACCTTTTCGCTCTTTGCAGAAACACATACGTAAGTACTACAAGTATACTATCAATAACATCAAAACTACCTACAGTCAGTCCATTGAGGGTTTAACAGGAAGAAAATAATCAACATTTTCCACATATAGTACCTATTCCTGAGCAAGGATGAAATTAGTATTCTACACGCACAAAAGGGAAAATTATACTACGGCTATGAAAAACATCTGTGCGTTACATTCTTTGTTTCGTTCTAATCTTTAGATCTTTTCGGATCTCTCGCCTAAGTTCGGTGTAAACTTGTGGGGATAAAAACTCATTGCTTTTCTAGTAGTAATAGCCTAATGTTAGGATAACCACTCTAAATTCCGTTGAGAAATGCATTGTTTCTTTATTATTATATTATTTTTACAAGTAAAACAAATCCTTGAAATACTGGGTTTGGTATTGTTATTTCGCAGGCAGAGGAATGTGAAATTTGCAATATTTGAAGTTTATCTGAAGAAGGAGTGTCGAAAGCTAACATTTTTAAACAATATGTATTGACTTGTTATGGTAGGGGCAGGTCTATACTCCGGATGTCTTAATAAAAGCTGTTCGCGGATCCCTCCTACTTAAGGCGCAGTACGGCACACCGTGTGGTTTTAGTCGGTTCGATTCCGACACACCGCCCCACCGAAAACCCCGGTGGAGTGACGGCCCGAGGGGGTTTCCACACGTACAAAAAAAAAAAGTGGCAGGTCTATACAATGACAGTTAAACTTTTACTGGAAATTAACAACTCAGCTTATATATGTTACAAATAAATCAATGAAATAGACCAAAACATTCAAATTTGAATGAGTTATGGTCGAACTTCGACCACCAGGCAATCTCTAGTTAAGAATGAATAGCAAAAGTTTTTTAATTTAATTTTTTAGGTAGATTTCTAAGGAAACTCTACCTATTGATTTTGTACCAGTTGTCGAGTTTTCAAAAAAAATGTTCACAGGAGGTCTAGTTATGATCCCTAGACCCCAAAACAACCGCTAGTTAAAAAAAATCCGGTCCCGCAGCAGGCCCCAGAGGTAGATTTCGTGTTTTTTTAATTTTTATGTCCAAAAATATAACAGGGCAAAAATGAAGGTTAAGTTCGTGAACGGGGGATATTCCCCCAAAGGGGGACTGGGGTGCAGATTTTCAAAAAAATTAGAAAACACGAAATCTACCTCTGCGGGCCTGCTGCGGGACCGGATTTTTTTTAACTAGCGGTTGTTTTGGGGTCTAGGGATCATAACTAGACCTCCTGTGAACATTTTTTTTGAAAACTCGACAACTGGTACAAAATCAATAGGTAGAGTTTTCTTAGAAATCTACCTAAAAAACTAAATTAAAAAACTTTTGCTATTCATATTTATATAATACCTTTGCGGGCCTGCTAGGGGCCCAATTTTTTTTTTAATATGAAAATCAATGTATGTTTGTTAGTATTAATTTGATGCGCTGCTGTACTGTTCACCACACGACTATCATGAAATTTGCCTACACGTTGCCAGGGAGAGATTACCTTTCATCCTGAAAATATTATAGTTCTCGGGCAGTGGAAAGACTGCTTTCACGCGAGTGAAGCCGCGGACAGAAGCTAGTATAATATAATTACAGTGCGGTACAGTGAGCTCAAGACTTAATGTGGACGGGTGAAAGTTTAGTACTTGTATAGAATACAAATGTTTCGGGATCTCTTACGAAGATCGGCTTACGCTGTTGTAATTTATTTGTTTTTGTTTGAAGGTGAGCTAAGTATTATTTACAGAGTGTTTGTGTAAAACATAGAAGCTTGCGTATGGGCACCTTCTATCTTTTTTTTTTGTTTATGGTATAGGGGGCCAAACGCGCAGGCGAGTCACCTGATGGTAAATGACTAACCGCCACCCATGGGCACCTGTAACTCAAGAGTCACGAGTGCGTTGCCGCTCTTTAAGGTGGGGATAGGGTAAGAGGGAGAGAGGGGGAAGACGGTAGAGTCGGATTAGAGGGGAGGAGAGGGGGGAAGCCGGTAGAGTCGGATTAAAGGGGAGGAGAGGGGGGAGAGGGGAGGAGAGGGGGGAGAGGGGAGGAGAAAGATGATCAATTTGTTCTGTGTCTAGGTGTAATTTATCTATAATATGTATGTATTTAGTAATATACATAGGCTGCACTAAAAGTATCGGGAATGGAATATTTAGACTGTTTCTGTCATATTAAAATCTTTTTAATTGAAAACTCCTTGGTTATAAAAATCGAATACCATTTATTTATTTAAAAAAAGATTATCGGTCTTATCACAAGGTTTTGTCAAACTTGTTTAGTCGTTGAGAAAATGGAATTGACTCGCGAAAATTCAAGAGCGATGAATTATTATGACTTTCGAAGTGGTTTAAAGCAAAAACAGTGTGTTGACCGGATGATTTCTGCATTTGGTGATGAAGCCCCATCCAAAACCACAATTTATCGCTGGTTTGCTGAATTTCAACGTGGACGTGTCAGGCTCAGTGATGATCCCCGTCAAGGTCGTCCAAAAACTGCAGTCACCCAAGAAAACGTTTATGCTGTGCGTAAGCCGATTGAGGAAGATCGACATGTGACATACCGCGAAATTCAGGCAGAGACTTTAGACATTGGCATGAGTCAAATACAAATAATCTTGCATGAACAATTAGGTGTAAAAAAGTTGTTTTCCCGATGGATATCGCATTCGCTCTGTGTAGAGCAAAAAGCGGCTCGCGTTACTTAGTGCGTCAGAACTCTCGAAAGATTCCACGCAGGATCCTCAAATGCTGTATACAACATCGTATCAGGTAACGAATCCTGGATATATGCGTACGAACCCGAAACAAAAAACCAGTCACGAGTTTGGGTGTTCGAAAATGAGTTAAAGCCAACAAAAAATTATTCGTTCACGGAGTGTTGCAAAAAAAAATGGTGGCCACGTTTGTCTCCAAAACCGGCCATGTTGTGACTATTTCTCTTGAGGGACAAAGAACGGTTAACGCAGAATGGTATGCTAGCATTTGTTTGCCACAGGTCGTTTCTGAACTCCGTAAAGAGAACTGCAACCGCCGCATCATCCTCCACAATGCGAGTTCTCACACCGCGCACAGAACAAAAGAGTTTTTAAAACAAGAAAACATAGAATTATTAGACCATCCACCGTACAGCCCCGACCTAAGCCCTAATGATTTCTGTACTTTCCCTAAAATAAAGAATAAATTGCGTGGTCAGAGATTTTCATCACCTGAAGAAGCTGTGGACGCCTACAAAACGGCCATTTTGGAGACCCCAAATTGCGAATGGAATGGTTGCTTCAATGATTGGTTCCATCGTATGGAAAAATGTGTCAAATTTAAGTTTTAAAGTTTTTATTGATCATTTTCAAATATTGCAGTACATGGGTATAACGTTTATACTAGGTAAAATTACTGATTTGCTACAATTATAGTGGGTGCAGTTCTGATCTCCTAACTAGGTTACTGTATAACCTGTATGAAGGAGTGACAGTTCCGATCCCCCAATGAATTTACAAGCATATGTAATATTACTATTTATGTCTGTACATTTGTATTTCACTGCTACTAAAATATGTTATAACAAAAAGTAAAAAAATAAATAAAGAATTATAAAACTAAGTGACAACGATTTTGAAAATAAGGGATATGATGAGTAACTGTTTTATGTATGTGTGTGTAATGTATGTGTGAGTGTGTGTGTGCGCATGTGAGTGTGTGAGTGCGTGTGTGTGTGGTGTATGTATATGTGTGTGTGTGTGTGTGTGTGTGCGTATATATGTGTGTGTGTGGTTGTTGTGTTACAATATAATATGTTGAGAATGCTACGCACCTAACGATAATTAAATAAGCATTTGTTCTGTTTCTTCGTATGATTGGTGTAGAAGAAATGAGTAAATCATTTTCTTACAGTTGTAGTATGTTAAGCCGTATACTGGACAATGTTTATTTATTTTATTGTATAGAGAAGGGCCGAGACAATAAAATAATCTTTTAATGAATGACGAACGTGCATGTGGGAGAGTACAGATTCTGTCTTTTCTACGTTTATGAATTGTCGTATATGGCGTCTTCTGGTGTTGTAGAAGGACTACTTATATGATGAAATGTTGTCTTACATTTAGAACATTCCACTTACAATACAATTCATTAATAGGGAATATGATAGGGCGAAAGGTAGCAACTTTTAATACTGCTCTATGTGCTATCTCTAACGGTTTTATAATCGTTTTAGCAGCACCACCCCAACATGAAATGCAATATGTGATGATAGATTGGCATAAGGCAAAATAGACATTCCGTATAACGGTATAATTAGCAACTTTTCGAAGTGTTTTAAATATGAATATCAGTTTCCGGACTCTGCCCGTGAGAACGTTTATATGGGACTTAAAGTTTAGAGTCTTGTCCAACGTGACACCCAGATATTTTATGTGGTCTACAGGGGTTAAGGATGAACAGTTACAAGAAGTTTGGGGTTCAGTGTGACACGAGTGAGCTATTAAAGTTATTGGGACGCTTGGTTGAGAGGCTGCACTGATTGAATATGTAAGGAAGTTGGTTTTGAAAGTATTGAGTGTAAGGGTGTGGTCACTGAGCCAATTCAGTGCTGTGTTGAATGCTAGTTGGGCCCTTTTTTCTAACTGGGACCAAGTTTCAGCTACAACGGTTATCGCAGTGTCATCCGCGAACGATATTATGTTTGCGTTCTGGATATTGAGTTCACATAGCTCATTTATGAAAATTAGAAAAAGGGTTGGCCCTAGAATACTTCCCTGGGGCACACCGTAATAAATAGGAAGTTCATTACTATTATTATTATTTATCCTAACAAATTGCGATCGATTTGTTAGGTAGCTCTTGAATAGGTCCAATTGATCACCTCTGACACCCACTCCTTCAAGCTTTAATAAGAGAGTAGAGACAGGTACCGTGTCGAACGCTTTTGCGAGGTCTAAATATGGTAAGGACTTTTTTATCATTATTAATATTTTGTACCACGTGATTAGTTAATTCGTGGACTGCATCACATGTTGATAAGTTTCTGCGAAAACCGAATTGATGAGATGATATGAGCTTATAATGTTCCAAGTAATTAACCAATCTCTTACTAATTAACCGTTCGAGCACCTTCGATAAAGCACTTAGGACTGCTATGCGTCGGTAATTATTAGGTAAGGTCCCGTCCCCTCCCTTGAAAATTGGATGAATGATTGCCTTTTTAAATGAAGTAGGGAAAACAGCAGTGTCGAAACAAAGATTAAAAATATGGCATAGGATGGGTGCCAGTAGGGTGGAGTATTTCTTTGAGATATAGGGTGAGATACCATCCCATCCAGTAGCAGCGTTGGTCCGTAGGGCGTATATGGTTGAAATGATTTCATCATTGTCGGTATGCTCTAGGACGAAAGATGAAGTGGGTGTGATCTTATGTATCGTATAAGTAGGTGTCGTTCGTTGTAGTGGAGTGCTTGCTAAATTATCAGCAAGGTTTTTGCCAACATTGACGAAAAAGGAGTTTACTTTGTCACAGCATTCTATCGGTGAGGATGAGGTGGTTAACAGTTGTGTAGAGGTATTATTAGGTTTTGTGGTATAGGTAACTCGCTTTATTGTTTCCCAGAGTAATTTATGGTTTTGACCAGCTTTATCCAGTTCTCGTGTATCATAAAGACGTTTCGCTTTCCTTAGAATCCTTGTACAGAATTTCTGTAGCGCTTGTAAGTTAATGTCAATATTTCATTTTCTGGATCTTGTTTTGCCTTTTTATGTAATGCATCCCTATTTCTGATGCAGCGTAACAGACCAGTCGTGATCCAAGGCTTCAGTATCTTCTTTCTAGCAGATGCTCTCCTGGTCGAGGTGTGTTTTGAAATTGCTGTGGTCACTAATTCCACAAATTTATTTGTAGCAATATCAGCGTTATGTATAGAGAGAATTGGGTCAAAGTCTAGTTGGGACATTGTTTCATCGAGTTTCTCATAGTCAATATTTGGGACGATAGGAATTGAGGTTTTGCGTATACGTCTATTATCCAAGCAGAGTAGTGAAGGATAGTGGTCTGTGACCACGGTGTCTTAGACGAAGGAATATGAAGGCAAGTTTGTTCTTAAAATAAGATGGTCCAAACAGTTATCTCCTCTAGTTGGAATGGTATGCGCTGCGAGATAGCCATGAAAAGCCAGGCAATTGAGATATTCGTGGGAGCGCATTTCTAAGCTATTAGGTTTTATGTCTAGGTTAATGTCACCTGTTAAAATTACAGTTTCAAAATGTTGGAGAGATGGAAGTGGAATATTAAGAGCTGATAAAAAGTTTTTAATATTATCAATAGATGGGGAGCGATACAAACTATGGCCACCTCTGATTTTATTTTGATAATGAGTCCAGAAGCTGATTGATGTAAATCGGCTTACTCACATGTAGCCGGCAGATCCGCGTTCACATATACCACCACACCGTCGCTTTGGTTAAGGTGTTTTGTGGTTTTGAAAGTGGTGTAATTTTTTAATTGCGGAATGATGGCATTACTAGAACAGGATAGCCAGCATTCCGTTAGGATTACTAGATCACATTCAAATGAAAGACGTTGCAAGAGAACTTGTAGGTTTAAGAAGTTACAGTTAATTGAACGGATATTTTGTGACAGTATTTTTAGGTGGTTGTTAGGATGGTTAATTACAGATCGTGTCTGTTCTGGGGTGCACGTGTGAGGGACTGACAGGGACAACTGGTCAATATTGTCTATAAGATAGTTAACGTTATTAGTCATTTTTCCATAAAAGCTACCTGAAAGGGGAGGAGCGTCGTGGTCGGTAAAAAGGAGTCTATAATTGGGAAACAGGCTTACGTTTGGTGTTTGGATAATTGGTAGCTGTTTATAATTAGTAAGATAAGAATATGGTGTTAGATGGTAGGAACGTATTATGGGTTTATGTTCTTGGATATGAATATGTGGGTATTTTACCAGGCATATGTCTGGTGACAGTGATAATATGTGTGTACATAAGTTGTATTGTGTTTGTGTTGTACAATTTATATTGTTGTGTTATGTGGTGATAGTAGTAATTTGTTTTTGGTGTATTTGTGTTTATTATTGGTATTACAATAGAGTAGTAACTAACGTGCATATCATTATATAGGTTAAAGTTAAGAATAAAATAACATGATATCAAAAAGTTATACGTGCGTAGTTATGCAGAGATAGTTTGCGCCAGCTGTTTCAGCTGTTGTTCGTTCTTCACCAGAATCGATTGGCCATCTGCATCGTTTTTCAGAAAAACTCGTCCATTTGATGTCCAACAGTAGTTATACTGATTGGACTTGGCAAAATTTCTTGCAAGATAAAACAATCTCTTGGTGAGGGTTGTCAATTGCTCGGCAACGTATATAGGCATTTGGGGTGTAACTGTTATGCCTAGATGAGTTGAGCTTACTTTGTTGTTTGGGTTTTTCTTATTGTGTTCTTTAGCAGCCGCCAAGAAATTTGTTTTCATTAGTGTGTTCGAGAATTCAACCGTAACACTTGTAAATTTCGCGGAGAATACTTCGAAAAGCAATAAATACATTTTTAAATAGTAATGTTGTGTCACTTCCTTGATTCCCGAAATTTTCAGTGCCGCCTATAAGTATGTTTGTCAGCAGTCTGGTTACCATAGTACAGGTTCTGCCTAGTTTGGGATCAGTCGGCTGTGTGTGAGATGTGTGGAGTTATTATTATTTCTTTATTCATCTTTTACCATATAAATTACCTTTTTAAATATGTACATAAAAAAATTATATTTAAAATATAATAAATGGTAGACCAACTACATCGGGTACAGGGATTTATTATTATTATTATAAATGCGAAAGAATGTTTTTTTTTGTTTATTCGTCTATTTGTTTTTAACGCTTTAAGTACTAAACCGATGGGCTTGAAATTTTCTACTCAAGTTGTTACCCAAAAGTTGTTGTTAGTTGGTTATCCAAAAGTACAAAGAGCATACCTTTTATCTAGAAAAACGTACTGTTTCCGACGGATATCTGAATTGTTTGACAAAATACATTTAGGTGAGTGAAGCTGCGGGAAAATTCTAGTGTTTTCATATCAGTAACCGTGGGAAAGCCAGTTCCAGCACGCATGGGTCGGGTCGAGCATAGTGATACCACAGTCTCACAGAAAACCGGCGGTGAAGCAATGTTAGTATTGCTTTTCGCCGAGTAAGTGAGGTTACCGGAGGCCCTAACCCTTCCCTCTCCCCCATGTCCCCCTCTACCACCTTTCCCCTACTCCTACCTTAAAGGCCGGCAACGCACTTGTGACTCTTGAGTTGCAGGTGTCCTCCATGGGCGGCGGTAGTCATTTATCATCAGGATCCGTCTGCTCGTTTGCCCCTATACCATAAAAAATAAAAAAAAACACAATAACTTGGAAAACCTGTTACCGGTTCTGAAGACCCGAGAGTTCTGCCGACCTCACTGTCCAGAAGAAAAACAATATTAAGATTGGAGTGTATTCGTACTTCTTCGTACGTACGTTAAGGAAGCTTTCATAGTATAGCAACATTATTATATACGGTCGTTAATTAGTAAGTAATGATAGTATGTAGTGATATTAAAATTATTTGTTTTTAATTTTATAGCTATGAACACAGCCTGGCCATAAATACTGTTACAATAAAAAAAAACAATAAGTAATTTTACATTTGAATTAAGAACCTGTCATCCTCATTATGTATAATATGTTTTCTCAATTTCGCGCCAATCTTTGTTAAATATTCTTGTGATATTAAAATGGAGTGGGGTGATAAAGAGAACCGAATTGCTGTGATAGCATTACGCGATCATTCCGCTTAAATTTTCGTAATATTTTGAATGTTTGTGTACCGGGCTATTGACAGGTACTTCAAGTGAAACGTCCTATGTTTGTGATATGGTCCTCCACGTAATATTTGTACTAAAAGTACTGTTGTGTGAAAGTAAAAGATTTTTTGTAGGGAAATAAATAAAGTAGCCATAATTATGTCACGTATTTTAAAAGATGTCTTAGGATTTAAAGCTAATAAGAGACGTACTGGTCATTACTTAAGCGACAATTTAACAAATGAATAGGGTGGGAAAATCAAAACAACTTCTTAGGCGGTACGCAAAGAGAAGTCACAGAATATAAGTTCTGTATGAAATTAGCATTTTGTCGAACTGGCCACTTTGGTCTCAAATATCTGGCGTTTGGTTAGGAACAAATTCAAATAAATTTCTAATTTAGGCTTGTGTATTTATGTTTCGAATTTAGTGATTCGTTTGTTTAACAAACAAATCACTCGTTCCGTTCCTCAAAAAGAACCCTTATGGATCACTTTGTTGTAAATTAACACAATTAACTAAGTAAATTAAGTCACCGTCTTAATTATACGACTATAAATATATTCAACCTAATTGTTAAAATGCATCTACTCTAACCTTAAAGGTGTTTAATTAGATTACAATTTTAAAATACAAAGTACAAATTATGAATGCAATACCGTATTGTTTCACGTCGCTTACAATTAACTACAATATGGCTTTATTCACTTTATGACCTTAATTCAAACTAAAACCTCTAAAACTTTTAAAAGCTTTTAAAACTTAGTCGTAAGTCAAATTAAATAGTTTTAAAAATAAAATAACTAAATCTTACTCGGTTTTATATTCAATAGCACATTTTGTGTTATACATATATACTCAATGTTGTAGTTACTTAGAATAATGAATAACTGAATTAATATAAACCAGGCCCCGTACGAAGAGACTGGTTTTAATATAAGCTATGGCTAGACGGCAAGATTGAAACTAAAATTGATGAGACACTAAAACGAAGATTGAAAGACTTGGATCCAACAAAATTAAACGTTGTCTTCGGCTTGGTACTATTTTTTCTATACATTTCAGACATAATTTGAATACTGATTTTTTAGTAAAAGGTAGGGTGATTGTTTTTGTTCAAATGGAAACACATACATCCATTTAGTAGGCATTCCTTCACATCGGTTTTCTGTAAGGCCGAGGTATCACTATAGTCGAGCCGGCCCATAAATGCCGAAAGTCGGCCGAAGTTTGGCTCTCCCGCGATTGACGACTGTAATTTTTTCGTGACTGTAATTTCATGACTGGGCAGGGCAATAAATTGTGATTCGTTCACGCATCCCGTAGTATTACGTATCTAGTACGATTCATTGTTAGTAATTAAGCCTATCTAGGTCTACTTCCGACCTATTTGATAAATACATCCACTTTTCATTTGTCCATACGTGTGCATGCTTTCAGGTATCATAGCATCACAACATTTCATTGAACTCTGGTAACCAAGGTAAGATTTAAATTGTGGAATGGGTACCAGGGCTCCCATTGACATATACAAAAGGAAATAAAATAATTAGCGGACTGTTGTTACAATAGGGAATATGCATGTTGTTTAAATTTACTTGATTAATTTTCCCTTGAATCTTTATTGTCCACATATTATGCCTAAACAATTATTTTCTTATTTAATTCGTCTTTAATTGCAAAAAATATTAATTAAAATATGCAAAATAAGGGAGCGAAATTCAACTTTGCAAAACGCTTCACTATTGGTCGAAACAAAACATGACGTCAAATTCCCCGTTCTGTCATTTATCGGCGCCTATATTCGTAGTGTTACGGAGAAAGATAGGTGTTTCTGTGGTTTTTGCCCTTAGCTAGTGCAATTTAGGCATTCTAGTGATATTAGAAATTATCTAAGTCGATGACTGAATGTAGTTTTGTCAAAGAACAATCGGACAATCTACCGAAAATAGATGCATTCATGATGACTACATATTTTGCATCAAATCCAGATTTTACGTCTGCTGAGGTCAAAGGAGTGAAATCCGCAAGGTAATTATTATAATACTTGTTATATTATAATCTAAAGGATAGGTAAGATATGTATAGTAAGTTATATTCATGAAGTTTTATTGGACTTTTGTTACTTAGTTTAAGTAGAGAAGCAAGTTGTCTTCTGCTTGATATTTAAAACCAACATAAATGACCTACTGCTGACTAATTCACACTATTCTAGCAATTAAATTGTAATATGCTTACATTAAAGTGATCTTCACAACAATATAAACACGATATTGAAGATACTTCATCTCTTCTCATTAATTTACACCATTGATTTCGTTTTTTACATTATTATTTTGTACAGGAAAAAATACTGTATTGGGTGTACTTCTCATAGTGTTTTTACACTTAGGGACAAGGCAATACTTATAAAATGTTTTTTAAACTTTATCCATCGTCTATTAATTACAATACATAGTAATTACAACTGAAAATAGGTATAAAATTACTGTAATATAAGTAAGTATACTAAGATTATGAAACAAACACTGAGCGTGATATCTGACGTCATCCAAGGCCCGCGAAATATGGCGGCGTTTAAACAGATCAAATGTTATCGATGTTTTCAATGTTATTTTAAAAATTTATTTGAACATTGCCGAGGTTATTTATATTTTTTATTAGAGTAGAATGATGGAACAAGTCAATAAAAGATAAAAAAAAAATACATGCATATTCCCTATTAATTATTCATACCATAAACAACTGGCTGTCTTGATTAAGTATACCCTACAGGTATCACCTTGGTGGGGGAACGACGAGATGTGTATGATGGGAAAGGGTCGACTATAATCCCCAATAGGTTCAAGTATATTCGTGTTTGTGTACCATTTTAAATATGACACTTACGTCATTACTAAACTTGTTAGATCTATTGTTTTTTTTTTCTATTGTGAAGGGTTTCACAATAGAAAACAAGCAATAGAAATACCAGAAAAAATTGTCTAATTAGGGAATTTGACTGCCAATCCTTGCTTGCGAAAACGAAAGAAAAAAACAACAGCGCACACAAATATCAAGCACAGGAATTCCACGTACTCAAACATTGTCTAATACAATTTTTGTAACAATTAATGAGCTTCTAAATTTAAATTTTCATTCATTATACGTAAGTATTTCTTGCTCTCTAAGTTGATTCTAAATTAAAAACAAGTTTTAATTACCAAACAGTGCTATATTTGTCTTTCTTGGATAAAAGGAATTGTTGAACAGTCGAGCCATAAATTAAGTCTTTACGGGCCATTTCTCAAAAGTCCGGTATTCCGTTAACTTGCTATTTCACCCTACTTTATTACGGCGCATTTGAAAAAATTCTTGAATTTACTTTTAATAGAGAACCTTTTTAATAGGTCGTGTAAAACTTTTCTTCTTAAATTACCTAAAAAAAGGTTTGTCTAAATACAATTTTATATATTCTTACTAAAACGGTTGAAAATAAGCACACTGGCAGCCATTTGGTCAGCGGTTATCACTGCCCATAAATACTCACTGGATCAAAAACGCACGTATGAGAGTGATATTGTTCAGTCTCACAAGCGCATTCTCGATCTCTGGGAACCCTATCAATCAACAGAAACACAATACTATTCAATCAATTTGGCTAGGGTTTACCTGTACAGTAGAAGTATCATTTTAGTCGTGCAATTTCCATTCAAGCAGAAATTTATTGTGGCCTAACTGTGTAAATCGATTTTATGATTTTTTCTCGACTCATCGACTCAATTTGAAAATTGATTGTTTAAAACGGTTATGAAAACAAATTTTTGATTTTGAGTCTTATGTTACGTTGTGACAGAGCAATTGTTCGGGATAAACTCGGGTCTTTCCATAGGCAGGGTGTTTGGTACGTCGTCGCATCGGTAATTTACCACAGGCCTTCTCTGTGTCGACGGTGAGACAGCTATCATCATATCATCATCAACAAACCGTGGGAGAGCCATGCTTCGGCGCCGGCGTGAAATGCGGAGGCCCTAACTCCCTCCCCCCTTCGCTAAAAGGTCGGTTACGCACTTGTGACTCACATACGTCACAAGTCACATAGTCACAACTTATGAAGTAACATATCTACAGACAAAAATATATATATATATATATATATATATACAAACACACACACATATATATACATACATACATACGTACATAAATACATAGAATACATACCAATATTGACTAAATATATAAAGGGAGTAATTATAATAATATATTTTTTTTAATAACTTGATACATCTCACACACGGCCGTCTGATCCCAAACTAGGCAGAATATATTTCTAAATACATCCATACACATTATAAATAAATTACACCCAGACACAGAACAAATGATCATGCTTATCACACAATTATTTGTCCTTAGTGGGAATTGAACCCACGACCTCTGGCTCAGCAGTCAGGGTCACTAACCACTAGACCAACAGGCCAGTTATTATTAAAGAGAATATAACTATGATGTTTAATGATTCAGCTCGCCTAACACATTTAGGCAATGCATTCCATAGGCGAGCTGCATGGACCGTAAAAGATTTATGAAGGAAATTAGTGGAGTGCAACGGTATTTTCAGGCGCTGATTTCCCGATGACCTCAAAATCCTCCGATGTCATTCATTTAGGATCTCGAAACGTTCTTAAGGTAGTTGGGAGTAGTAGTATAAAAAAATATGAAATATCAGAAAATAAATTAATATGCTAAATACATCAGAGGAAAGCAGGAAATATTCAGATTTATAAAAAAAACTGTCTTGTCCCATTTAAGTTGATGATGATTATACAGGTGTAAGGCGTCGTACTTGCGGACTCAAATGGCAGCGATCAAGTGGTTGCGCGTTCGAACATTACTCACTCCTTTTTTGTTTTTTTGCCTATTTAGTCCCTCTCGGGCCGTCACCCCACCGGGGTTTTCGGTGGGGTGGTGTAGCGGAATCGAACCGACTAAGACAACCGGGAACAGCTTCTATTAAGACATTCGGAATCATCCTAGCGCCTGCCCGCAAAAGCACGGGCACAACCTTGGGGTAAAAGTCTCTCAATTAGGCGAATTCCAGGCACACGCGAATGCCGACTCCTCGCGGGCTGCCACTATAGTGGGTGGAGGGGAAAACCCGTCCCGACCACCTGTGGCCACACTCAGGGCGGCATGAGGCGCTGGAAAGTGCAATGCTTCGCCGGCAGCGAATTAAAAAATATACGTAGGAGAGCCATGCTATACGTGGGAGAGCCATGCTTCTGCACGTATGGGCCGGCTCGAATACGCTCGATACCACGGCCTCACAGAAAACCAGCCGTGAAGCAATGCTTGCATTGCATTTCGGCGCGAGAGTGAGGTTACCGGAGGCCCTAACTCTTCCCTCTCCCCTATTCTCGTCCTTCCCCTCTCCCCTCTTCCCACTCTCCCCTCCCTCCCCTCTTCTCCTACTCCCTTACCCTACCCCACCTCAACTTAAAGGGTGGCAACGCACTTGTGACTCTTGAGTTACAGGTGCCCATGAGCGGCGTTAGTCATTTACCATCAGGTGACCCGTCTATTCGTTTGCTCCCTATACCATAAATAAAAAATTAAGCCCGAGTGGAGATAGTCCTCCCGGACCCATTCCGCCACCTCCTTCTGCGAGATGACGTCCTCATGGAAGGTTGCGACCGCGGTAAAATTCCTGTCGCTACCGGCCATGGAACGTGTGACGGCTGATAGCGAGAAATCCCCTCCGATGACTGCAGTGAGGGCCCGACGCTGAGCTGAGTCCTCACTGCAGTCACAGTGGTGACACGCGGGACTCAATACCCTTCTAGAGACTGAATGCAGTAACTTTCGGCAGCGTCACGCCATTCGCGTACCTCTTCGGAGCCTGAAGTGCCAACTGCCACTTCCCATCCGGAATTCAGTCGTTTGCCGATATACTTCGGCGAGCACTTCCGCCTCCAAATCGCACGGGGGAGTCCAAACAACGCACACGCCGCCTCCGTCAACACGGTGCGGTATCCGCGTATGGCTCTAACCGCCATCACCGTCAGAGGGCGCCAGAGGCGCGCCCTATTCTGGGCGATCAGAGCCTCTGCCTACACCGGTGCTCCGTACAGTGCGACTGACCGGACAACCTGAACCCACTCCTCACACAAGCATATAGCTTGGCTGGAGGGGTTAACAAGAATACTAGTAACGGTATTCAAAAAAAAAAACATACACACGCACACCGGATCTTTATATTAAATATATAACATCAATCGTTCAGTGATTGATGTCCGTTGTCCTTCAATTAAAAGTTCACCATACCTGTTGGTTTTGGTAAAAATTTTAATTGAAAAAGCTTTTGACCGATTGCTGTAAAGTTTTGATCAACACAAAAGCTTTTGTTTGTAGAAGTGAAAGTATTTATCTGTTTAGAGAGAATTTTGAGCTTAACAACATCACATGTAATTGAATTGACCACAAGTATGTGCTCGTATTGGAATGGCCGTGGAGAGACTTAATCCATTAGTCATAATGCTTTCTGAAAAAATATGTAGGTATGTTATGACTACGTATCTATCAAATTTATTATTAACTTATTTACCGACGTTTGAAATACCCGAAAAGAACGGTGGGAAAGTTTGAAGTCAATAGAAAAGTACGTGTTTTGTACTTACTCCCTTTAATGGCATTTTTCACCGTGACAATTAAATTTTTTCAGGTAATCAGGCATATCAAAACCTTAAGGAATTTCAAGCATGGTTAGCTCTACAAACTAGGCCACTAGTAACCACTGTGGCAGCATGTAAGTGTTGTTTGTAAAAAGCAGTAGTAACTTTCAATAATTTGAACTAATATATAGTAATAAAAAACAAAGCTTTAATTAAAATAATATTTACTTCCTAGCAGTTTAATTTAAATGCGTTTAAATTAGTTCTTCCTGAATATGCTATGCCTGTATCAAGAAACCTTGGTCATCTTTGCAAAATATTAGAATCTTGATTCTCCTCATCTTATCATAACTTTGTTTTGAAAAAATAATCTAAATTAGAGTTTTATTCCATTGAAGTCATAAAAAAACATGTTAAAGAGGATGCAACATGCTAAAATGATTATTACAATTCGCTCTGGCTGGTAATGAAGGCTAGAATAGAATATAATAGAAATAGGAGAATAGTCTATCCCAGCTACCTTGTTATTATTAAAGTTTATTAAAGTCAATATTATAAATGTGGATTATACTCACATTCTAACAGTTATTACTGTAAAATCCCTTTCTATAATAAAACAAATTTCCACTGGTGGTTTTGCTATTGCAATGTGTCCCATCTACTACACCTATGGTGTTGGGCATATTGAACAATTCTTGAAAACTTAAAATTTTAGTATTTACAGTTTTTACATAATTCTATACATATGGTTAAAATTGATGAGCAGGATTATAAGAACAAAAAAATACAATAATGTTTTGTGTTAACTTTTCCACTATTACATCTGATGTTTCTGAAGGTTGACTGAGTGCAATAAGATTGTCTTGCCCTACAGGAGCTGGATAACTTCCTTGGGCAAGAATTAGGAGTGCTTAAGTAGATTATATAATTGTACCTCTATCTACTTATATATGAGTAGGTACATCAAGTTTGTATTATGGGGAAAGTTTAATTGCATAATAATGATTAAAAATTAAGCAAACATTTAGATGTGTAGGGTATGAAGTCTTTATCGAGATCACTGAAAAGCTCTTGATCTAGAGCCTTAAAATTTTCTGTAACTTTGCCATTTCAAACGGATTGAAATTGCCTCGGTATGTTTTCCATATTCTCTCTTGATATTAATTAAATTGAATTATTTAATTTTAACGTAAACAGTAAGCACTCGTATTAAATGATCAATTTAAAAATATAATAAAACATTAATGAAACCTATTGAGTGAAGTACAATCAAAGAAAATGTCCATTTAAAATATATATATATATATATATATATATCTTTTAAAGCGAACAAATCCATAGATAACCAGAACTAAAATCATTACATATTCGGTATTCCCCATGCCATGTAAAATTCCATCCGTCCTTGAATAACTAAGTTGGAAGGGGTTATAGAGTGTGTGACCAACGACACTAATATTATTTAAAAAAACAAATAATGGATCGAGCAATGTCTTTTTGTTTCCTAACGTAGCGCACAATTGTCAACTGCACTTTAACTTGCGTATCTGTCTTTTTGTTTTCAGTTTGCAGCTCATTTTGCTGTTAGTTTTGATTTCAAAGCTATCCTGAAATGGTTACAGGCTCATAGATGTCATCTTTCGCTGCATGTTTATAGTAAGTACTTGGCATTACTTTATTACGTGGTACGAGACTTACTATATCTTTCTATAAAGAGTGCGAAAGCGGATCTCAATAAATTTGTCTTTAAAAGCTAAATTTCGAGTTAACTGGCTTTCGCCTTTCAAGCGCTTTTATCATATTCTGAAGACAGGGATTTTAAATTGACTCTTTATCTATCGGGATCTTATTCATAGGCATAACTTTAGAGCTTTTTTTCATCGGCCTGCCTGCTAGGATTGTCTCCATGGACCATTTTTAAACTAGACTTATCTCCTCAATGTTATTGACAAGAAATTAAAACTATATATAATTAAGTAAGTGAGGTTAAAGTATGTACGTTTGAAATAGTGGTCTCTTTGACTTTAATTTAGTTACTATTTTTTTAAATGGACAAAATTGGATTCGATTGACACAGATCAAGCTACAGAGAGGTTTGGTTCAACGTCAAGGTCAAGTAGAATTTGTAATGTGTATATGGCAAAACTCTCAAAGAAAAAACAACTCTGACACGTCATCGACACGACATCTTCGCCATTACTGATTTATAAGTAATATTATATAATTTTTCTTCAAGGTCGAAATGCTACAGAAATTCATTAATAAAGTAAAAAAAAATGTTGATAATACCAAAGCTCGTCAAAAGGTACTAACAAAAAAAAACTGAATCGTTTGACAAATAGAGGAGAAAATGATACTGAACTGTTTGTTTTTTCTTTTTTATACATTTTATTATTTGTTTTTTTTTCTCACACAAAAAGAGCGCCGTGATAGCTAAACTAAGCCAGTGATACTAACTCGAACTACTCGAAGTGGAATGCAGAACTCAGGAATGCGCTGCACTACACTTGGGCGAGGTTCGCGGGCGGCGGAGGCAGATGCTCCCGCCCATCACCTCAGACCTCGACTGCATTCAACTCGCGCTTGGACCATACCTGACTGAGTAAACACGTGCACCTTACCGAAGTTCGTTGTAAATCAACACCTATTACCGTCTTTTTGGTGAGAGGATTGCCAGAGCTTCAGGATAGACCCCTTCTCCTTAAAGTGCACAACGCCAGTAGACTGTCAACATCAACTTAGTTAAATAAAAAAAACGTATCGTTCGATCCGTGTAAACAAACTCCATTTTTATATCGGGTGTCACCACTATTCAGGGCTTATATGGTATTACGCGGAGAAATTGAAAGTAGTTTGTTCAGGATAGAAAAGTGAATTTATGTCATTCTTTATAGATAGGATAATGGCGGCCCTTTTTACATGTCAGTAGTTTTAGTATAATGTTACCATATGCTAACATGTTTTTCTTATTTCCATACATATATTTCAGTAATTTATTTGTAACATACAGGCCATAGGTATTATAAAGCTGAATTTTTATATATTTGTTGGAATGATCGTCTATGATTCTCCGTTTATGAAGAAGAAAAAGACCTAAGAGATTTCCGCTTGAATTACAGTTGCCCGTATTCGGGCAGTCGTAGTATGTAATGTGTGTGGTTCGAACCCGTAAGTTCCTTAGTCTTTACGCTACCGCTCAACTTACTACCACCTCGAGTCATTGGAAGGGTTAGGATTGATAACACGTAATGCAGGGCAGTAAAGATCTTTTTCTGGTATCAAATCCACTCTAAGGTTCCAAAATTAGAATGAATTTGATACCAGAAGACAATCAAATCTGGGTCAAACAGAGCAAAGGGCATAATTAGCAGGTTTGCAACACTTGTTTTTAAACTTTCCCGACTTTTCTACATATTAGATGTGTAACTCGTGACTTAATCGCCATAATATTTATGATGTACAATATCTTAATTGGTTTTCCGACCGTTCGATCAAATTGTACCGATCGTGGTCGGACTGGACGGATGGACTGATGAAAACTCAGCGCCGCCTCCGTGAGGCTAACTTTCGTCAACTACCCGCACTTGGTCTTCAAAACAAACTTAAATTAATAAGGTAAATATATAGAGAATACGTGCTTGACTTTGTATTACATTATCATGGTAAGACTTATATAAAAAAGTCATTTAAATACCCTATAAATAGAGTGAGATGAAAGCAATACTTCAAAGGTATTATAATAATAGAATATAAAACAAGTCCTGCCATGGAAACCCGTCTAAGATAAGGTTCACAAGGAGATCACTATAAAACGATAATATTTATGTTTGCTTCCGCGAAACAAGGATCTAGAAGGCGTAATATCGGTTACGATTAACATTAATAACGTAACACCAACCTCGTGATTCTATAAACGCATCGAGAGAAACTAAAGAAACTGGATAAATGTTAGTCTGACTCGCGCACCGAGGGTTTCAGGAAACAAACTTATATATAGTTAGTTTATTCCTCTCGGGAATCGGTTCTCGAAGATTTTTGCCCGTTCCTTCGTAAGGCAAACTTAACTTTGCAGTTCTCAAAATTCTCTCCCATACATCGATAAACCTAACAGTAAATTTTCCAACCGCAAAAGCCATTTAACAACAAGTTAATGATTTTTAGAAAAAGGCTCTTGAAAGACAGACAGAGAGATAGACGGATAACAAAGTGATACTTTATCAATTTCATGGGGTAGGTACATGGGTATATACTTTCCCAATCGGGGTTTTATCCCAGAAATCTACTGTGCCTCCTTTAAAAATGGTCTTACTGCCCTCTCAATTACGGCAAGTTTTCTTTATCTTTTGTAATGTGGTATGTCACTCTTAAGCTGTAATGCGCAACCATTCCCTAGTACGAAGTGATATTTCAAGTGGAGTGTCGTGATTTTAAAAATTCACTTTGTATAAACATATATTATGTTTATACAAAGTGAAGTGTAACGTAAATACGTTAAGGCCGATTTCAACATTTCTCTTAACAATACGAAAGCTTTTGCGTCTTTGAGACGCTGCCGACGCTGAAACTCAACATGATTACAAATATAAAATGGAAATTGTAACCTACTTTACAAGTCAAAGTATAACAATAACGGAAATCGTATCTTGGGGGTAGACACGTCCTAATTCAAACATATTCGCTCTGAAATACAAACAATATATAAACTGGGTATTTGTAAAGATAAGATATCGTGGTCCCTTATATTAAGTATATTAAAGTAAGTTTTATGTAAATTCCTAGAAAAGGTACAATGTTACTGAGTATGCAATAAACTTTATAGTCTCCACATGATAATAAATTCAGGTCGTTACAAATATTTACAATCGCCATATTTTGACCCACCACATTACCCGAATTGACCCGAAAGCAAAAACTTCACAACCGAACCGCTGACTTTAATATTTCTCAACCCTGTAATATTAAACTCAGCATTTCAAAGCTAAAGGTTTTATCTATACCTTCCCGTCATGTTGAAAAATAAACCTTAAAGTCACTAGATTCAAGTTACATTTATCTTGTCGTTTGAATGTTAATCACACGTACCATGCAAATTTGATATTTACAAATATAAGGTGTCAGAACTAGTGATCAGAATTATCATATTAATGATACTTGAATTAATACTTTATTGTCTGTTTATTTGTGTGTTACTCGACTGCGCGACAGTAAATAAAGGTTATGATTTTGTTTACGTACTCAATTTCCTCAATGGTGTATTGATTATAGTTCCAGGATAGGCGCATTTTTTTTTTGTAAAACAGAGAGCTAGAAACATAAGTAGAAAAAAACAATTGAATATCATATTCGATTGAATTTAGTCCAGAGGTTTACATTTAGCAAGAATTGCAGCGAATGAAACATAAAATTGTTCTTATTTTTATGTCATCGATCACATGTGTTCTCACCATTCCCAGCCGTTTCAATTCTTCAGATTTGATACATTAGTACAGATATTTAGTTATTTTAGCAAAATGACAATGACTTTACCTCATCGACCTGATGTTAAGAAGTTAGCGATACTCCTAATATACGTCGCACAAGCTTTGTCACTTACACTATGCTATGCTATAAATACGGGGGTCACATGAAAATTTTTAGAAAATAAAATACGGAATGATATAGAAGCCTGTTAATATTTTTATTGCTTTTCGAAGTAGTCTCCGTTCCTTTCTAAGCACCGTCGTATGCGATGAAACTATTGATTGAAACAGTGAGCCCACTCTTCTTAATTGATCTCTTCCACACCTTTTTCAATCGCAGCCATGGCATCTTCAGGGTTCATATAACAAATTCCTTTAAGTTTAGCTTTTATTTTTGGATAAATAAAAGTCACGAGGTGCCAGGTCGAGACTGTAAGGAGGATGACTCATTAGCTCCACACCTTCGACAGACTAATGTTCGATAGTCCGCCTGACGCAGTGAGCTGGAGCGTTGTCGTGGTGGAGGAGGATCCTGCATTTTGGGCACTGCTGTTAATACAGCATTTGAGTCATCTCCGTCATACTTTTCAAGCATTGAGCGGCACCATACCAAACGACGATGTTTTTCATCTTACGTCAAATTATAAGTTATCCATCTAGTATAAAGCTTTCTGACGTATAAATGTTCATGTAAGACTTTTTGTACTTGACTCATACATATGCCTAAAGCTGCCCGAATCTGTTGATATGTCACACTTCTATCAGCTTCTATCATTAGCCGCACAGCACTCATGTTATCTTCAGTATTGTCGTAGAAGGACGGCCTTCTCCAGAATCATCTGTGAGTTTGCTTCTACCATGTTCAAACTTATTAAACCAGTTGTAAACAGTGGCACGAGATGGGGTTTTTGTTTCCTTACGAAACCTTCAGTGCGCGAGTCAGTCTTTAGTTTTCCGGTTTCTTTGGTTTTCTTTCGACCCGTTTCCAGAATCACAAACTTGATGTTACGTTATTAATTTTAATCGCAACAGATATTCCGCCTTATAGGTCCTTGTTTCCTGGAAGGAAACGTGAATATTATCGTTTTATAGTGATCTAGTTGTGGACCTTATATTTGCCCGGATTCCCGGGCAGGACTTGTTTTACATTCTATAACTTTGGTACTGTCGAGTGTAAATATTGCTTTTATCTCAATCTTTTTATAGGGTATTTAATTGACTTTATAAACATATCTCGCCATGATATACATTATCATGGCGAGATATGTTTATACAAAGTCAAGTGCGCATATTTCGCATTAATTTACCTCGGTATTAAGAACGAAAACAAGAAAATAAACTATTTTCTTGTTTTCGTTCTTAATTGTATCAGAATTATATTATTAATCCGTTTTGACTTGATGATCTCTGACAATGTGTTTTAAAACTAGGTATGTATTTTGAAATTGTTTATTGTTTTCGCGAAGTTTTAGTCTGTGACGTGCATTTGATTAGATCTTTTAACACACAATGTATTTTAGAATAAAAATTTTCGTAATTAAGAATAAACGGTCTATTGACGTGTGTATTTCGGGGATGCCTGACTAGATTCAGACCCAACAAAGACCCTTTATCAAGCGGTAAAGGATCTAAAGACGTCAGTTGCAGTAAAAAAAAGGTACTACACTGATGAAGTAAATAATTTATTCATTCAATAAAACCGTATGTATTTTAAATTAACACAACGTTTGTTTATTAAAGATATAAAGGAACGTATATATTCAATTTATTTACAAGCACATCCATATAATTCTTTACTAGCTCCATGTTTCTAAATGATACCTCGTAAATTGCTTCTACTAAATTAGACGTCATAAATTATTCTAAGGTTTTGACATTTACGTCGCGCCGTAGATGAGTACAAAACTGTAGGTAATCTAACCATTTGTGTAAGTATTTAGGTGAATAAATGTTTTTATGTATAACTTGAAGTTGTTTGTAATGATTTATATGTCATGTTGTCGGCTCATTATGTAAAAAAGTTATTCAAGGGTTTTAGAGTTTTATGATTTAGAGCATCTAATAGTGGTGTAACGTGTATTCGCATTCGTATACGTACGTACGTAGACGCGAATATTCATTCGCGTCTTTATAAATATTTGTATTCGCATTCGCAAAAGCTTATGCGTATTTTTTGCGCACGTATTTGGCGTCAAAAGTGAAAATATTTTGTATAAAAATAAAACATCTGATTAAATTTACAATATTTTTATTTTAGTTACAACTTCAATTTGTAGTTTTTATTTTTTTAACATAAAAATATTTTGAATGTGATTTTCACAAAGTGATAGGATTAATATTGTCTGTTTATCTAATCGGTGTGCTGTATATATATAAAATCTAGTTCTAACCTACATTATAACATATGCAAACGGACGCTACGTTCACCACGATTTTGATAATGCGATTATTTTGCATAAGTACGGAAGAACACTAAAGGTATTATTGAACTGTAAAAATGAGGATACAATTCCTTAGAGTAATGACGTGAAATATTATTCAGTACTCTTGAAATTTAACGTTTCTTTTATTTTATTCCATTCACTTTATTTTATTTGTAACATAAGCAAAAAGACAAACATCACACACTCACAAACACACATATACACCCACACACAGTCACACTTACACGTGAACACATACATAGAGGCAAAATAAAGAATTCTGTAATACCTACTCAAAATATGTGCTTATTTATTCTTAATTAATTTTTAGTCAACCCATTTTTGTTCTCTCAACAAAGGTTTTATATTACCTAATTTATGATATACATAACCTACTAAATTAATAGGGGGCCTGGTAATCTGTATCTGGGTTTCCTAGTCCAGATACCAATAAACCAAAAAGGTTAAACTTTTATTTGTAATATGTAAATTTGTCAGATTTAAGATACATTTGTATATTTTATTATTGTGTCAAATACATGTCGTGTCGCAGAAAAGAGAAATAAGACACGTAACAATAATACAAATGAATTAGTCGTTAAGTTTCATTTTTTTTATGGGATAGGGCAAACGGTAAATGAGCAGACGGGTCACTTGATGGTAAGTGACTCTAGCGCCTACCGCCGCCCATAATGCGTTACCGGCCTTTAAAGTGGGAGTAGCGGAAGAGGGGAAGAGCGGGAGTGTGGGGGAGAGAGGGGAGGAATGTGGGATAAGGGGAAAAGGGAGGAGTTAGGGCCTTTGGTAACCTATCTCACTCGGCGAAACACAAGGAAAGGATTGCTTCACTGCTGGTTTTCTGTGAGGCCGTAGTATCACTCCGGTCGAGCCAGCCCATGCGTGCCGAAGCATTTCTCTCCCACATGTAGGTAAGTTTTAATGTTATGATATCTATTTCTTTCTCTAACTAATGGGTATTTTATTCATGAATGAACATGCAATAGAACAGTTTGTCTTTAACATGCTCAAGAAAACTGATGTAATTTAATTTACGTAGTCGTCTTTAAAATAAATTTATTCTGAGAACACCAGTTTTATTTTCATAAAATCCGACTGTAATATAGGTACCGCTGAAGGCGAGATTCCTAAGGGTGATTGTGTATTAAAAATTTACCCCAACTTGATTTAAATTTGTACTGTGAGTTAAATGGTTTGATAAAAATAACTATATTAACTTTTGGTGTCATTTGCGACGTATGCCCCGCAATTGGTAACAGTCTGGCCTTTTTAAGGAATCCTTTCGTAAAATAGAAGTAATTTTTAGGAAAAATACTTTTGAAATAATATATACCTCAGATCCCTCCAGTGGAGAAGTTTGCATTTAGAGATAATAGCTATAGCCTATTATAAGAAAATTATATTAAATTGGAAGTAAAATTTACTTGCATTGCTTTTCGCCGCGTTTGTGAGGCTACCGGATGCCCTAACCCTTCTCTCTCCCCTCCTTAAAGGTCGGCAGCGCACTTGTGACTCTTAAGTTGCAGGTGGCGGCGGTAGTCATTTACCACCAGGTGACCCGTCTACTCGTTTGCCCCCTATATTATAATTTTTTTTTTATTAATTAGTAAATTATGTATGTACATGTATTTTGACAGTAGAATCTCTAGTTTAAGGAAACTTATGACATGGATCTACCTAAAAGATACATTTTCAGTCACCTTATAAGAGGTTTGACAGAGAGAACCCACCTGTCTTAATTTGTCTGCGACCTTCTAATGTAGAACTGAATTATATCCTCCATCACAGACAAGTTACAAACATCGCTGCTTAAACTTGTTATTTCGTGCGTGTTTTCAACGAACATTCGCAGTTTCGTACAATCGAATAAAAATTTTCTCGCGATATTTTTGGCCGTAATATCAGTAGCAATAGAGGATGTGAAAGTACCGTAATGTAAAGGCGAGGACCGATATTGATTTAAGTAACGGCTGATATTATGGCTTTATGGGGTATATATTTATTTATTATTGTCGCTATTGGTAATTTAACACGATTTGATATACATTTATAAATATATATATCAGTATTCTATCATAAACGCCCAATATACATCATTGGCCATTAAGAGATGGAAGACCACTACTGGTCTAAGACACTCGAAAGCCTTAATAAAAGGCTATGATAATAAAGTATCCAAAGAACTTCTGGAGCTCAAAAGATATAAAACCTGTGCAGTAACAAGAGTCCTCACCGGACACTGCAAACTGAATAAACATATGTTCAACCTACAATTGGGCGAGAACACAATATGCAGTTTCTGTCAAGAGACAAAAGATACTGCAATGCATATTTTATGCTCTTGTGGCCCACTAATGCGGCACCGAAGTATAAACCTAGCGTTGCACATAATGCAACCATAGGAAATACAAACAATCACTCCTTATAGGATCTGTAGGTTTCTCGAAGCCATAAGTCTGAGCAGTGAACTGTAAAGTAGAAGTGCGCCACAAAAGACCAGAAATGGTCGAAGTAGCACTAGGCACTTAAAACAATAATAATAATATATATATTATATTCGCGTCCAAATATTCCTGAAGAGGTAGGCATATGTGTATTATGATGTTTTAAGGGATTTATATCCATCAAAACAAAGCTTATAATTGAGAAGATATATATAAGAGATACTTCGATACTATTTTTCTTTCTAGATTCTTCCCAAAATCTATGTATATGTGTAGTAAATGATGATGAAAGACCTATAAACTCGTACGCTCCTTTGTTTTGACGGCTAATAAATTGACTCCATAGTCTCATATAATATAGGGTACGTCACAAGATACCAGAGGAGAAAGGTCTCAAAAATCGATTTTATTTTACAACTAACGACCCGCCCCGGCTTCGCACTGGTGTAATGTAGATACTAATGTGGTGAACATTTATCCTTATATATAAATTAAAACAAAACTATATGAAACTATACGTATGAACCTTCCTCTTGAATCGCTCCATCTATTGGTGAAAACCGAATTAAAATTCGTTGTTTTTGTTAAAAGATCTAAGCGTACAGACGGCGGAAGCGACTTTGTTTTACTATGTGGAGATTATCTCCTTTCCTTTGATAAAAATGACGTAATTTTTGTATAACAAGTTAAAGAGCATAAATTAAAAAAAAAACATTTTTTTACATAGATATAGGCAGGGTAGATGTATCAGTTAAAAAAATATACAAACAACAACACACATTTTAAATATGAGTTTAATAAAAAAAGAGAATAAACACTCACAACAATGGTTTATAAAATTGTAGCTATTCTTGCCATATTCATAAAAAGTGAGAACACAAAGTAAATACTCTGATAAGATGGCATTACGCTGACAAAGCTTTCCCTTCAAATACTCGAGTTACAATCATCATTACAGTTTTCTGTTTTTGTGCAACGGTATTTAATTTCTTATTTAAACTAATATTATAAAGAATTGACATTTGTGTGTATGTTTGTAATGTTTTCACACAAAAGCTAATGGACCGATTACGACTTGGTATGTAGATAGCTGGAGACCTGGATTAATGTATAGGCTACTTTTTATCCCGACATTTTAACGGAATCGGGATTTACGCTTACGATTTTATAAAGGTTTGCTATTTTTTGAAAGACAATCTGTTTTTTGATAATCGATTTTTAAAGACATATAGATTATGCTGATTTAATAGAAAATGTGTACTAACTGATTAATGTTATTAAAATTTCTTGAATTGGACACTTTTTCAAAGATGAGGAAGGAACAGTTAAAAAGTAGATTTTAAGTATAATATTTTTTAATTTTTTTTATGAAATGGATAGGCGTTTGTCATCCAACTTACCTGATGGAATGTGACGCTGAAGACGAAGATGGTACACGCCTATCCAGGAGAAACCTATTCACTTTACACTTTATTTATTTTTTTATTTTTATTTATTCACTCATGCTTACATCTAATTACAGCAAAACCTTTTGCGATCGAGATGATTATATCTAGATTAAACCTAAAATATAAAAATATAAAATACCCTTTAATCATATAGGCGACCTTTGTGAACTCATTCAACAAACAAGAATATTAAATTTAGTAAAAGAAAAAAAGAAAAAAATGTTTATTCATCGACGCTTGAGATACACGGACAGTACATGCTAAGTAATAAAACTAAGCTAGGTAATTATTTAGTACTACAGATTCGCGTGGAAATGCTATGTATATGTCGCAGGCAACTAGCTTAATTAGCCGTTCAATTACCAGCCTAGCCTCTTTACTATACGGCGCCGTTCAACTAGCGGCCTGAATGATATTCAGCCGTAGTGTCTATTACAATAATTAAGGCATATTGTTTATTCGTTTCATATAATATTAAGTTCGAGACGATTCAACATTAGTAGGGTAGGTCAATTGAACAGAAATGGCTAGGTTTAGGTAAGTTAGAACGTGTGTGACATTAACGCACGAGCCGAGCGCGCGAAGCGTGCGTGTCGCGGCAGCGGCCGGCGAGAGCCAGAACCGATATAGTAAAGAGGCTAGGCTGTTAATTGAACGGGGCTAATTAAGCTAGTTGGCTGCGACATATAAATCTGTTGTTATTGTTGAGATGGAGGAATATGATAGGAGAGATAAGTATCTTTTTTTAACTTATACCAGAGGGTCTTAGTGCAATGTAGTAGCGTATAATCGTCCATAAGAATTTGGCTATCAAATGCATAAAGGAATTTTTCAAATAAACTCCGGTCGTCAAATCACAAATTCTTCAGCTGTATTATTACGATAGATTATTATCATTGTATACAAATCAGCATCTGAATGTGAACACAGCCTTAACAATATAATAAATTTTCTTCACTGCTCCTGTCTGTGATTTCGTTCGAGTGGTTGTAAAATTTTTGAAGTAAATATTCTTTGAGTGCAACTTGAGTGTAACACCGATGTTTGTTCAAAGGAAATTTAGTTAAATATTGTCGATTTTTGTTGCCACAGTGGGATGTTCCCTAAGTATGTTTGTCATATACATTTGTAAGTATATTTTAAGAGGGAAGTCAGAAGGGGAATTCAGTTGGGATGGGCAGCATTTGGTAAGCTTCGTTAAGTCTTAACGTCGTCCATATCACAGTGCGGCAAGACAAGTCTTGCAACCTGCAATGGTTAAAGTGGCCGCTTCGCTACTGCGCCGCGCTGAGTGTTGTGTGTTAAATTCCCTCACGGGACAGTCGTTGTCCCGAGCCTGGGTGTTCTTTCTGTCCGTTGCTTTAATGTTTGTAAATTCCCAGCAACACAGGAATCAATTCTTGTGCAAAAAAAAAAACTTTTCATACAGCCTATTCCATTATAAAAGGGTTCTAATAAATTATAATCAACGATAATTAATTTAATTACTTTCATGTTCAATTTACGTCAAAACTTTGTCAATATATATCACTTTTGCGCTGTTTGAGGAAAGTTTGAAATTTTATTTTTTTCCAGTAAATTACAGTTACATTATATTTTGTGGACAAATTGTTTTTGTTTAGAAGATCAGACGTAAAGTCTGTTTTCCCGTAAAGATGTAACAGCCGCTGTTATAGCCATCATAATATATCTTTTAAACAGGGACTTTAGGTCCTCTTGGAAATACTTTTATTTACGCTAAAAGCAAACAGTACGTTGTGGCCACGTTAAGCACGTAAAAGTATAATAGGTAAAAGTAATTACCAACCGGAATTTACAACCTCTATCTTCTAACTTAAGTACAGAATGTCTAAAGGGAAAGATTTAAAAAGCAAACGCCGTGAAATACAAGTAATTTGGATAAACGACTTAAGTGCGAACAGACATAAAATGTAACAGAATTTTTGCAATACCATTTAGGCTTGCAGCACACTTCAGTACCTCTAAATAATAGAAGACTAATAATGTCGGTATGGCAAATCTATGTACCAGAGTATAGCATACTCGTAGTTGCATTATTCTAACGTATTGTTGCAAGCCGGAGTTCGGAATTAGATAGGTACACCAATTTATAACGAAATAGACACAATTTATTAAATAATTATAAATTAACACAATTACAAGTCAATTTTACAATTCTCACCATTTCCAATCACTATTCGGTATACTTCGCACTTGTTACTCGCAGTATTGCTTAACTAAAACTGAATATCCATATAAGAAAGAAAGAAAGAAAGAAAAATATTTTATTTGTATCTTCTACATAGTAATAAACATACGTTTTAACACCTAGGGTGGTATTGAAGATCAAATAGGGTACCTGCGTCAGCTATTGTTACAGATCGCTCTGCAACGCTGATATTCTCGCAGGCCCCAATTACAATACGAACATTTAAATATCTATATATCTATATTATTCTATAAATATCTATATTATTATATATATTATAATTATATTCATATTTTACATACAAATAATATCAAAAATGTTAGATAAATAAACATATACTATATACATTTTATCATACACAAATACTTCTATGTCCACACAATTTAACAAAACAAATTAATAATTATACATACTCGATTTCCGAACGCATCTGTCACCTGTCAGATAATATTAGTGAATTGAATTATGCAATAGTTGTATTATGTAAAAGTAACAATGATATCTAATGTATATATGAAGCTGTTTTTCTATAATATGGATCCAATAAAAGTAAGTAAAGTTGCCGCACATATTCATCACATATCACATTACGACGTTTTTATACCTTATAAAAACATCTCATAGAAAGTTCATGAACTTTCCTAAAACATCTCGTACAACTTACATGACTCGACCAGTATTCGAATTTCTAGAAGTCAGTAGAAAACTCTGATTGATAGAGTATTAGTGCCGTAAGGTTTCAATAGATGACACCCGCAGGTCAATTTAGGCTTCCGTAACTGGATGTAAATATTTTTTTGCTAAATAAAATAATTATAATAAGCACTTTTATCATTTTTTATACAACGTTGGCAAACAAAGAATAACCCGCCTGAGGATTATCCCGCTCTTCTACTTGCTCGTTGTGTGGCGGCGTCGTTCCCGAGTGAATCACTATGCCCCTTGATCCATTAAAGAATTAGCCCATTGGCAGAGAGTAAACGTTCCAGTGTCTGGTGGCATTCGTAAATGAGAACGGAGTTCATGTTCTTGCTCTCCAGGGCCCTTTAGGTCGGCCATCCTGTCTGACAGTATGGCCGACCGGCGCGGTACCGGCGTAGGTTATCGCAACGCACTCACATTGAAATATGGAACTGTGTTGGCCTAGCGCCAGTGATTTTTATATATTTAAGTCTTGTGAGAAAACTCCGGCGGCAGTCCCCGACCCTGAAATGAACCCGAATTAATATAGAAATAAAAATCTATTGTAGTTTTCTTTTTTACGGCTATTTTCAGCGAATACAGAACTGCGAGAACGCGCGATCAACGCCAAAGAAACGCTCGCCATGTGAACACTATATAAAAACCAAACGCACGTTTGTCGTGCGGCCAACGCGACGCCTGTAATCTGAACACAGTCTAAGGCGGTGAGACTGCTAATAATAATGCGTAGCTTCCGTGATGTGTAACTAACCTTACTATCTAAAATATTTTTTGGTACAACGGTTCATTCTTATCGTTCCATCATGACAAATTTAAAACGACACCCTTTGCTTCTTTTATCCTTTCTGCATTCATCAGCATTTTCGCTTTGTACAAAAAGGTGTATTTTTACATATCGCCTCTGATTTAAGGTCAATGTAAGAAGTCAGTTTTGAGCGAAATGCTCTGAAATGTAATGTTTTAAATGCTCTGTTTTTACGTGTTACCAACGTAGAGAGTGGGCAACCACTGATCTTTGTATTTAAAAGTTTTCAGCGGCAGCCACTTGCAAAATACGTCTTGAAGTTTTTCATTACATTGCGATTACGACAAATACTTAATGATACTGGCTGTTGGTAGTCATCAGACTAGATATATTGTAAGTTCTATAAATATTTCTACACCACTGACCAGAGATAAAACAGTCTATTTTTTGCCTGACCCGTGTTAATGCAAGATACAGTTTCCACACCTACACCTCTGAAATAGAATATAAAATTCTTTATTTTACACAATGTACATTTTCAACGAAAATTTTACGGTCCGTAAGTTTCTTGATTATAGGAACCGGGCATTAGACGCTCTAAATACGAGTATGTATAGTTATGTAAAAATTATTTTATCAAATTTCACAAATAAGTTAGAGAGCTCGGATTCCCTGGTGAGCCAGTTTGAGTGACAGCTATGGGGCCCACACCTTCTCGTGCTATTGCTTCCACACCCCAATCCAGCCATATAAGCAATATCCTTTTCCTACCATTGCCTTCCCTTCTTGCCTCTCTTTCCCTTTCAATATACTCCCAATTTTCCCATTTCGTGAAGTCGTGAGTGAGACCAAATTATAGTAGCAAAATGTGGGTTTTTAATACGTCTCTGCATACCCACCCCTTCAGCTATGCAGGAATGAGTATATGTATGGATATTTTTAAAATAAACTGTGTATCGTTGATCGGAGGCCACCTATGAAAGTTTACACTAATATACACTTATTACAATACTAGTCGTCCCCGCAGTTTCACTACAGTTGATCTTAATATTAATGTTAGGTACAATGGCGGTCTTAACTTTTTTTTAATCCATACTATAAAGAATCTGTCCCAGCAATTTGATTCCAGTTTGGTGCATGGTGTGGCTGGATGTGCAAGGGCGTTATCTCGATGCAAAAGCCAAGTATCGATTCCTGAGTTATGTCGTTCATATATTAAGACTTATTACAGACAGACTAATTCACTATGTTCGCCAAAATAGATTACGTAAAAAGAAAGGTAAAAATGGCAATAGGGTGTTATAATTAGGTAAAATTAATCTCTTGAGATGCAATAAAGACTTTTGTAGGAAAATTTATAAAACATACTATTAATAGAAATATCGTTAAAATAAAAACACTAAGTGTAATAAGTCTCTCTTTTTTGGTAAAAAAAAACTATGTAGGTGCTATCGATAGAACTGATATACGTTACAAGTATGAGAGATTCATGAGAGCTATTTTTCTCCGAAAAACTTCGGCAGATGTCTCTGGAGTTAAAATCAATGCGATAAAAAAGAAAGATTAAAACCTGTCTCCTCAGTAACTTTAAAAGTGAGTTGAAAATCAAAGTAAAGAATTCCAAGGAATAAACGTGTTACGTTATAAAAATATATGAAACGTGACGTTAAACAAAAACTTTCATCTTTAATATTAAATAACTCTTTAGTTCTCACTTAACTCCACTTCATCGCGTAATTTCTAACCGGTCGAGAAGAATGTCTCAGGTTCGGCTCAAGTTTTTATTAACATCGCGACCCTGTTCTGATTAATAGCACTTGGAGCTCTTATTAAAAATTGTTCTTGTTCCTCCAAGTTTAGTTTCAACATCTGTTGTTTGGAGTTCGCCATGCGGTTGCAAATAAGGTTCTGTGAAACTGTTTTTGTGTAAGAGTGTTCGAAGTTTGGATTATTATCCCATTCTAAAAATAGATGAAGAAGTATAAACGAACTAGTTAAATCATATTATTGAATAATCCACTTTTTGATATTACCGTTGGATACCATTTCTATTGCTGCTGAGTTATTTATGGTACATTGCAAGTGCAGAGTGTACGGAATTCCAGATATTTGACATTTGAAACTCAAGTTCAGGATTTTTGATAACTCAGATCAAAATTCTAGATTTTTCTAGAGATTTGAACACCAGCACGAATTGTCATAGTCACATTGGGCACTGAATTTGAGCCCCACTTTATGTTATTTATAATTACGTTAATTGTTAATTATTATTGAGTTCAAAATTAGCAACCAGCATCTATTTGTCAATAGCTATAAATTGATTCAAGAATTTGTTCTGAATTTGTATATTGTTGTCAAATACAAAAGGAAGGCGATTTCAATAGTAAAATTTAACAAATTCATCAAAATGAGATTTAATTAGTTACCAAAATTACTTTGGTGAAACATTGAGAAGTTGTTCCGTCTCACCGCTACGGGAAATTTATAGTCTTCAAAGAATGGCGGGAATCGGGGGGCGGGGCGATCAGAGAAAAGTTTGTTATTAACCTTGAGTTATTGAAAAATATATATAACTGAAATATAGATGAAAGAAAATATAGAAAGATGAAAGATAGATAGATAATAGGCTGTTGTGCTCACAAGGTAATTATAACAATGCATGTAATTTTAGTAGATGGCTCTGGATGCAATATGTCAAGTTTTACATATTACAACCAAATTGGCAAACAAAACATGCCTTTGATTGGGTAATAGATACCGGAGCCTACTGGCAATAGACTGTGCCAATTGTGTCTTCAGGTATGACCGTAAGTGGGCAGAGACAGTGGTCAGTGAATTTTGATCTTTGGTGATTAAACCTTACAATTTCACTTACAGAAACCGGCAGTAAAGCAATGTTTGCATTGCTTTTTGCCGAGTGAGTGAGGTTACCGGAGGCTCTAACCCTTCCCTCCCCCCTCTCCCTCTCTTCCATTCTTCCCCTACTCCCACCTTAAAGGCCGGCACTTGTGACTTTTGAGTTGCAGGTGTCCATGGGCGGCGGTAGTCATTTACCATCAGGTGATCCATCTGCTCGTCTGTCCCTATGTCATAAAAAAAAAATCCTAACTTTCGTGATGATTTGAAATTACCTTTTCCTTTAATATACATATAAGACACTTAGCCAAATTTTTATCTTTTTAATTTATGATGACAAATTAAACCATGTGTTGCTCTGTAAATCAAAGAAATATTTTATTTTAACCTTCATACTAATTACATACCTAATTATACTATCATAATGTTACAAACATTAACTGTAAATCAAAGAAACGACATTTAAAGTTTATTTTTCGATCTGTTTCTAATAACAAATTAAAATATTTTTCCAATATTTCAATCACTCAAAATGACAGGTACATAGATTAAAAACAATAACCAAAAAGTCAAGTAATAGACATTCTTCAGTAGCTGGCCATCTATCAAGCCAACTGAGACAATACATCTTAAAGAAATCCTAGATACATCTAGGTATTCCTTTACATACATACATACATTCACAACAATATCTCCAAAAGGGTAGACAGAGGGGTATTAAACACCCACTTTTTGCAAACTATAAATTAGTTCCATTAACGTAAGCTTATTGCCGTCAACCGGGCACTTTGGGAATTAAAGATGAGTATTTAGCAGTATGTTAAAAAGGAAATGATGGCTGATGATCATGGATGATGGCTAAGAATGGAAGACAATGAAATGAATTAATGGATATTGCTTAGGTATACGAATAGATTAGGGAGTGTAAACGATAGCTCGAGCCGATCAAGATTGCACACGTAACTAGAGGTGGAGTGTATATATACTATTTAAATGTCCCAACACTAGTATAACTTTCTGGACGTGCTGTATGTTACACCACTTAGTTGGTTACAAATTGGAAAATTATCCGGAAATATTGAACAAACTAGCAGCGTCCATCGGTTTCACCTGCGTAAGTCCCGATCCCGTGGGTTTCCAACTATCTACATACTATATACATACCAAGTTTCATAGCAATCGGTTCAGTGTTCTTTGCGTGAAAGATTAACAAACATCCATCTCTCCATCCAAACTTTCAGATTTATAATCTTAGTGGGATGGTCCGTCAGTCCTATTTAAAAATTACATCAAAAGTATTATTATGATTTGAGCTCGTATACCTCGTCAACTTTTTCTAAATAAACTCTCAACACCTCAACGAAACGAATGGCTTGTTACCAGAGAGTTCCTTAATTTTATTCCTGAGGTAACCGAGACGCTAAGTTTTAACGACCTCACCATCGTCCGTAATAAAATCCACTTCACGGAGTTTACAGAGTTATAAAAAAACATAATTATGAGAAACTTTGATCGCTCCTGTGTTTTGTTTAATTATGAATCATGTATCGTCTGACGATAATGAAATCACTATGACAATATTTTAACTTTGACTTAAAAAAATTATAAATGTTGTTTCTGTGTGGTATACAATATCTTCTTGTTTGTGATGTGGATTTAAGAAAAAGTGGTTATGGGTTCGAAATTAACCCAGTATACTACCAACGTGACCTCGGAGACTCGGAGTGTGTTCACGTCGGTAGTAATGTAGTCAATTATAGTCCTGGAGCATTCAAGTGTAGAGTAAATGAATTTCTTTTGGATAGCCGTGTACCATCTTTGTCTTCGTCGTCACTTTCCACGAGGTGCATTGGAAGACAAACGCCTATGCCATTTCTCAATAAAAAAAAAATACAAGCATTTATTATAGCTAGAGGGCTTATAAGGAATACTGTCTATGGGTTCCATACCTGAAAAGGAAAAAGAGGACCCATATAGGATCACTTTGTGGTGTGTTTGTCTGTCAGTTTGTATCTGGTTTGTATGTATTCTTCTCTCTGAATACCAATCCTACATTCCTTTGGAGCTGCAAAATCAATGAGCTCCCATTAGTCAAAACCTATGGGGTATTTCTCTGTCACCTAGAATCATACAATTTGACAAAAGGTCTCCCCGTTGTTGTATTACATAAAAAAAATCAATAATAATCTTGCATTTCCAGTTGGAGAATGTACCATGACTTCAACTAGAAAATTAAGTTCATTTTTGTTTTACCTATCATTTTTCAATTTCGGTAAATTAATTAGACTAACGATTCTTCGGATGTATGCTTTATTGATATTGTATCAATAACGTTTAAAAAAAATTATAAAACTTATCAAGTCTTTGTTTAACTTTAATTTAGTATGTACTTACTATTTTGTTATCAAATTCTGTATGTTGTGTAGGCATAGTGAATACTGTTTTTAAAAGAAGCGAGTTGTTTTTCATGTTAGACACAAGTACAACAAGTACAACATCTAGTCATTACACCTTTTTAGATGTAAAATAAGGTAAATTCTCTTTCCTACCCAAATGGTAAAATGAATACAATGTTTTCACAAAAGAACGTACCCTATATTCTTTCTGAAATTACGAAAGCTCTTGCACTAAGACGTTTTTTATATATGAAATGGGACGCAGCGCTGTCCAACGCAATATTTTTATATAAAATTACTTTTACCAAAATAAATTGTGTGCTAGTGCTGTCACAGCAGAAATATTTGCAGTAGGTTTATTGAAAAATAAAAATTAAGGTACAGTTGATTTAATTTTTTCCCTAAGTTTAAAATAATTTAAGTGACGTTACAGGATATAATAATACACATATAAACATTTTGCAGCTAGTTTATTATTATTTTATTTCTTCGCGTGGTGTAGAAGTTGAGGAAAAGCAATTATTTCATGTATTTTGAAGTCCACAAACTCAACCACTGCGTACACCGTAAAAAAACTACTAGTAAAGTGGATCTCACATAACTATTATTCTTGTTAAACCCTACCCTCAGTCATCTTCCTATATGAAGCCCCATTAGGGGATTACAATTCCCAGGTTTTCAGTAGCAGGTAATCCTACAATATTCTGACGTCACTGTGCCACGGGTTTGGGTCTTATTGAGAGTGTTTAGGTATTCCAATATCAGATACATGTTTGTATCATACGAACTAGGTAACTCCCTACTCTAAAAGTAAGACAAGTAATTTCCTTGGTCGGTTCTAATTTGCGAACAGTGTAACTACTTATATAAGAAAAGAAATAGAAACTTTGATTTCGGTAACGAGTTCATACAAGATGAGGGAATCTCATCCTTATTCATACTGTTTCTTACATTTTCCTAGTAACTTATAAGATTTCCTCGTTCCTAACACTCATTAAATGTAGTTTCACTAAAATAAAAAATAAGTTTCTTGTCAGGTTCATTGAGTTTATTTAGATTTAATTATTCATTAAATTATAGTACGATTTTATTAATTTTTAATTAGGCTTTTTATCAATCAGCGGCGATCGTTTTTTTCCAATTCATAAAAAATCTTAAATCTAAATCTTATGTAATATTTACATAGATGTTTAGCTCTTCTCCGTTGGCCCTCGTCGATATATATGTGACAAGCTTCTCTTTCTTTTTTCTTTCGGGGGATGTTGCGGCTATGAGCTGTAGAGTGCGAGAAATCCACGTTTGTCACTCGTTATACCAATTCTGCTTAATCACACATCTCCTTTCCAAGAAGCTCGTATAGAAATACTGACCTACAGTAATACAACGCTAAGTTTCTTCTACATATTGCTGTTTGCTCTGATTTTTTTGCCGTGACCTCTAATACGTAATTTACATATGGCAGTACAAATGACAAGCAATACCTCCCATTTCAAACTATCACAACAGTATAAAACAAGTAATGTAGTAGAACCTACATTACTTGTTTATACCCGGCGCTTGTTCTACTCATACAATGTGTAAATCACGTTTAAGAGTTAATATCCAAATTTTGAAGTGAAAACTTCTTTAGCGGTGTTGTGCCCTCTTTAGGATGGGTAAAAAATATTAAACACGCGTCAGGACACGTGACCCTGATCGAAAATTCGTAAGACGGAGCCTAGTTTCTTTTTTTTTTTTAAATATAACATTCGAAATTCAAACATTTATGAGCGGCCAGGAGCGCAGAACTTCCAGTGTACCCTATGTATACATTTAGATATGTTATTACCTGCTCTTTATTTTTAACCTAATTATATATATACAGATGTGTGTGTGTATGTATATATGTATATGCAAATACATTGTGAAGTTATGTTTTCACTTCTGACGTGCAGTCCTACTACCGACTGTTTTTTATCAACTTGTTTCTCAGAGAAGTGTATATATTTTGCTATTGCTTTTCCACAACCATGAGTCTTCTGATAATCTTGCTCTACCTCACTTATTCCCTTATTATTTGACTGTAATGGCACATAAACCAACGCTTTTGTCAAATGTTTCCTCGACAATAAGTTTAAGAACGTCGTTTGAGAGCGTCAACCTTTGGGTCCTTATAATAATGTTAGGGCATTGTTTAAATTTATTTTGTCCGTACAAATATTTTGGTTTAAGCAAAAATTTGTATTATTCACGCGGAGATGTTAAATCATGTCTGTTCATGAAACGATAGGCAAATTTGTTCGAATATATAAAAATGCAACTATTGCAATGAATATAATTATTAAAAAAATTTGACTGGCCAGTTGGTCTAGTGGTTAGTGACCCTGACAGCTAAGCCAGAAGTCGTGGGTTCGATTCCCACCCAGAACAAATAATTGTGTGATGAGCACGATAATTTGTTCTGTGTCTGGGTGTAATTTATCTATAATATGTATGTAATTAGAAAAATACAAGTATGTTTATCAGCAGTCTGGTTACCATAGCACAGGCCCTGCCTAGTTTGGGATCAGACGGCCTTATGTGAGATGTGTGGAGTGGAGTTATTAAAACAACTCGGTGACGTTTGCAACGCCCGTAGTCTGCCACCTTAGCCATTAAGACAGTCTTTAGTTAGTTAGCCTTTAGTTAGTCTGAACTATACCACCAGTACTTTGGTTTTATAGGTTGCTAATGCCAACAGTCTTCAGTATAAATCATTACTCGTTTAGAAATTATAGGCAGAGCTCGTTCTACTTTTGAACCTGTTGGAAATTATTGAACATAAAAATTCTAGTTAAGACTAAGTAAGTAATTGGATCAAATAATACACTTTAAAAAACATATAGACAATTAAATATATTTCTGCTACGGTACTACAAAACTGTACACCAATGATCATTTATTTAATCGACCATATCGTTAAGGACGGCGAAGATTGAATATCCATCGTAAACAGTCTGAAAAGACATAAACATTAACGATAAATTGATTTTATTATAGCATTCAGTCTGATCTAACACACTTTTTTATTATAGACCGTATTGTAATGGAATACAGTTAAATAACAAATAACTAGTCGTCCCCACAGTTTCACCTGCGTTTATGGTCACTACTCCTCTCCTGAGGATCGTAGCGTGATGTTAAATAACCTATTACCTTCCTCAAAAATTGGGCTATCAAATGCAAAAAGAATTTTTGAAATCCGACTGGTAATTCTGGAGATTACTGCATTCAAGCAAACAAACAAACTCTTCAGCTCAATTAGTATATAGATTGATAATCTACATGCACCACGGTACAGTACAAATCTGCATATCCTCTTGCATTCGTTTGGGTGTTTTTTATTTTGTATTAATGTAGCTATATATCAATGTATCCGTGTTCAAAAGTCCATGTTACAAGCTACGCTTAGTTTAAATTGTCAGTCAGTCTGTAACCATGGCCAGTGCAACCTGGTCGAAACATCAGATAATTGAAAGGTATACCTATTACCTATTACGTGATCGCGTTAATTCCAGTGCATATACACAATTAATTTATCTATCATCATCAGCCTTTCACTATCCACTGCTGGCCATAAACCTCTCCTAATGTACGCCACTGAGCTCGATCGTCAGCTCTCCTCATCGAGTTTTTCCCCGCCGTTTTGCGCAGATCGTCACTCCACCTGGCCGCAGGGCGTCCTACACTACGTTTCCCTTGACGTGGTCTCCACTCCAGAACTCGTCTACCCCAGCGGTTATCGGTTCTGCGGGAAATGTGGCCATCCCATTGCCACTTCAGCTTGCTAATTCTTTGAGCTATGTCGGTTACCTTGGTTCTGTGTCGGATAACTTCGTTACGAATTTTGTCCCTCAGAGACACACCAAGCATAGCTCTCTCCATAGCTCGCAATTTATCTATAATATGTATGTATTTAGAAATATATAAGTATGTCTATCAGCAGTCTGGTTACCATAGTACAGGCTCTGCCTAGTTTTGGATCAGAGGGCCGTGTGTGAGATGTGTGGAAATAAAAAAAAATAACTGAAAGGGTGGTGTGTATGACTCTAATATACAGTTACAATAAGAATTAAGAAAAAGAAAAATTATATCAGAGAACACCAAAGTTTAAGAGTTAGTAATACATTTATAATATGGACTTGAAATTTAAAAAAGCCAGAGAAGTGCGACCTGGATTGAACTGGAAATGATTGTGTGGGCATCCATTATGATTGGAGGGCCCTATCATCACTGCTCCGTATATTCCGCAGTATTTTTTTAATACTCATTATTTATGATCCGTATCATTAAATTTCTGAAATTTTACTACAGCTTTCTGTAACAACGTAAATACCTAATTAAAAATAATTAGTGCTAATTGCCCCTTATTTTCTGCTATCCGTGTTTTGTACATCTTTCTGCACAGTTCTGCGACTTCGTCTCATTAATTATTACCAAGGACATAAATAATTGGAATCAAATTAAAATAAAACAAATATCCATCTCAAACGTCACTTACATTACCAATCCGTCAGCTTTTCTGCCACACTGATTTATTCGAGACATACTTTAGAAATGTCGGTTACCATTCGTGATTAAAATGCTGTTTGAAATACAATATTTTGTAAGGATTCCTCATTAGCAGAAGTAATTGCGATTCGTTTCGTTTTCCATCTGTCATCTTTCATTACATAAAGGTGGCTTACATTCTATACAATTTATCGGAGTTTTGATATCATAACATAACCTCTATTGGCCTAGTTTGACTTGCCTGTTGGCCTAGTTTTTAGTGACCCTGACTGCTATGCCATAGGTCGTGGGTTCGATTCCCACCCCAGTCTAGGTGTTCTTTGTGTTCGTTGTTTGTATGTTTGTAAAGTCCCCCGCGACACAGGAGTAATTCCTAATGCGGGAGTTGTATTTTATAAAAAAAAAAAAAATGTGGGTTCAATTCCCGCTTAGTGCTTTTATTAGCCAGTTTGTTTTACGGCGATATGATGCCATATTTAACGCTTATATTATACTTACTTTACCAAATGTCTGTAGCGACACAATGGCTACTCCCCCAGCGGTTAGCGCCATAGGTTTTTGAGCTGCTGTAATCAGAAGTAGCAGATCTTTTCGCATATCAAGCGGCCAGGATGTCCATGGGGCTTCATAAGCTGCCAAGACGATACCTCGGCTCTACAATAAAAATTAATTTTAATAGGTGGAAGTACATTTGTTGAGAACATACATATACATATATCAAGATAGAATGGAAAAGTAGGCGTGATATGCATTGTAACATTAGACAATAATTGAATACTATTTAAACCTCATACTCCGTACGTGACTTTTTTTTTAAGTTATAGGGGGCAAGCGAGCAGACGGGTCACCTGATATTAAATGACTACCGTCGCCCATGGGCACCTGCAACTCAAGAGTTACAAATGCGTTGCCGGCCTTTTGAGGTGGGAGTAGAGGAAGGGAGGAAGAGGGGGAGAGTAGGGGGGAGGGAAAGGTTAGGGCCTCCGGTTACCTCACTTACTCGGCGAAAAGCAATGCAAGCATTGCTTCACTGCCGGTTTTCTGTGAGGATGTGGTATAAGGTGGTATCACTCTGGTCGAGCCGGCCCATACGTGCCGAAGCATGGCTTTCCCACGATTACACTTAATACGAAAAACATCAAGTAAAAATTCGTGAAACATATGTAACATACGGTTTCTAACGGCAGATAAGGTTTATTTTAAAACTAAAACCACAACTAGGATTCCGTAGTTAACAACTTCATCTAAGTAGTTTACTTTTCCAAGTACATTTTATAAGTTGGTCGACTATTACTCGTTAACTTGTAAAGTCTATAAACTACTGTAGTAATTTTTTTCCTCTATATCCAAAACCAGCCATTTAGCTGGCAGCTAGCATAAAACCATACACCCATAAAAAATGGACACGGTGAAACTATAAGGGTACTTAGTTGACTACGGAACCGTAAAAACTAATGAGGATGTATACCAATGGAATATTGCAAACGTTAGAAGCATTTTTTATAATGTTTCTATAATTGTAACTGTTTAAGTCAACTAGGACGCGCTACTTTAACTGACTCATCCGGATCAGGTGTTGTTAAGAAATCCGGCTGACGATTTTACGGATGGATCTTATAAGGTAACTGGCTTCACCAAAGTAAGGTAATTTTAAATTTTAATTAGGTATCGTATACTCTTTAGTGGACTGTATTCTGTTTTAAATAAGAGTTAGTTTCAGACACAGAACAAATAATCGTGCTCATCACACGATTATTTGTCCTGGTTGTGAATCGAACCCACGACCTCTGGCTTAGCAGTCAGGGTCACTAACCACTGGACCACCAGGCCAGTCAAGTATTATAGTAATATACATATATTTATTTTTAACTTTAGTTCTTTTTCGGTAGGTTGAGTTTACTTATTACCGGTATACAGTATATAATATGGTTTATAAATACATGTAGCTGATCAAAATCCTAAAATCAAAATTCCTTTATTTTTTAAATCAAAAATGTATTATATTATCATTTTATAGTTGTAAGATTTAGGTTTCTTGAAAATGAGACTGTTTAAAGATCTGTAAAGTAAGTGAATTTAAACTCCGTTTGATATCAGTTCTAACAGATAATCATATATGTAAGCTGGCAGTTTACAGGGATTTCTTTTCTAGGGTACACTTGAGTCCCTGGTATAAGGACCTCGTGACGGAACACAGTGTGGTTTTAGTCGGTTTGAGTCCGACATACCACTTTGCCGTTAGCCGGTAGCCCCGCTGAGGTGATAACCCTTGGGGGATTCAACATAAATAGACTCTAATGAAAATAAAAATAACTTACTATACTTCACACATGGCCATTTGATCCCATCCTAGGCAGAGCCTGGGGTATGATACCCAGACTATTGACATACATAATTATTTATATATATTGCTAAATCCACACATATTATAGATAAATTACACCTACTTATTCTACAAACACTTGCAACCAAGGCAACCAACAATCCCTCCTCCTTTTCGCAGAGCCCTGTCCTTCGGCCAAAAACTTGTTGTCGTTGGCGGCCTTAGGCATTGCGAGGCCCCGAGCGATAGATCTTTGCGAGACCCTTTTGGTTTAAGGAATTTATGTGAATTGTATAAGTATTTAAAGTTGATGCTTGATGAGAAACTGCAATTGACATTATTAATGTCAATTTCCTTCACTTTTCTATAGAATGTTATTTACTAACCAATTGACAATCTGTTTTGTATTTCGCAAAATCTTTCAAAGCATCATCGCTTAAGTTGATATTTAACAACCAAGTAGATGTTGTGCGTGGGCGCGAGGTCCCGGACAGTTGCCTTGCTTGCCACCCCCTAAGGCCACCACGGCCCGTCGTGCTCTGATAGAGCACGACAGGCAGTAGTGGCCTTTTCAAAATGAAACTATCTTCATATTGTTTATTAGAGATTTAATACTCACTTGTAATATCAGCTCATTGCCCAGATAGCAATAAATATATGCGTTAATCAATGCTAAACCCAAATATGCCAAGAAACTTAAAAGCGTAAAGTCTCTAACCTGAAACAAATTAAAAGCTGATATACAAAAACTGTATAACTTTTGATATTAAATAAGATACTCCTTGAGAATGATTGTAAAACATTTCAAATTTCTGGTTGCATCGGACGAAGAAGATCGTTATTCTCTGGTAACTGCCCGGTATCTATCATCTAACAGCAATAGTTAAAATACTTTAAAGAATAATAATGATAGTCTTACAATTATTATTCTTTTATTAAAAAATTCAAAAATTTGACCTCAATATCATAATCAAGGACTCCAAAAACCCCAGTAGGTACACCAAAATTTCAGACGGATTGGAGTAACTGAGTTTAAGTAGCATTCGTATTCTCAGCAAGTCCTTTCATTCGATACAATATGTAGGAAAGCATAGATACTTTCCAGATTTTCCAGACTTTCCGATTCCAGACAAAAATACTGAACTAAATCGGATGAAAGTTGATAAAAACTTGACTGCTTCAATACTTTCGTACTTTCGTAATGTTAAATGTGCGCTTATGTTTGCTTGGGATCGCTTGGGTGACTTGGGTCTAGCTTAGCCAATACCCGGGTTCAGCAAATCGCATTTTTTTTTATCAAGGAAGGCTCAGTTGACGGCAGTTATTAATTACGCGATATAAGGCCTAAGGTATGATGCATATATCTTCAGGTTTATAGGAAAGTGTGAATATTTATATACATAAAGTAGTAAATACGGTATAAATACAATGACTTCATGAATCAAATTTTACTTTTTTGAAAGAGTGGCCGTGAGTTTGTTTGCCCGATTTCTTCTCACAAGGCTCAACCATTTGGAAACGGGCGGTTATAGATCGAAACAGGCAGATGTGATATTATGTTATCCATTTTGTTTTCTTTAATCATTTTACATTTGACGAAGCAAACTATTGTTGCGGTGACTCTGTGTGTGTTTATCTATAATTTTTAATTACAATAATTATTGATTAAATCGACGATTTCGAATAATTGATGGTCAATTTAATGAAATAAAGATTTTTTTGAATTTGAACGTATATGCACATACATGCTAAGTATGAATCTAAGTCTATTATTATCAAAGAAAATACTACTAACGACTGTAACCATAATAGCGTTCAAGCATATTTCCATAGTAACTGCCAAGTTTTGAACAAGAAAATATTCCTTAAATATAGCCTCCATTGTCCTTGAATACCTGAAATAAAATTTACTAATTTACAATCTAAGCTACACCTTTAAAACTTAACTCAATATACAAAAATGTATATTGGTTGTTTATTTAAAACATTTTGCTCTTATGATTTATGACCTATGATCACTGTGAATGCTCACCCCATTAACCGAATATGCTTCTTTATGACATTTTTGAACTTTCTTCTTGTTTCCATCTCAGTCTCTTTTGTATACTTCAACTCCTTTATAGCATCCTGTAGCAAAATCAACTGGTCGCACAAGTACATTACTATACTGCATACTATCCCTTGCATTGCAAATGCTCTGAACAATCCAGGTAGGATCAGTATAGCTATAATCTGTGCAGATAAAATTAAACTTATTCGATCTTTCAAAGGATTAAAAGGCATCCAAGCTTCCAATGTCATTTCTCCTTTAAAAATGGCAAGCGCACTAAAAGATCCAACAATAAGTAGACAGGATCCAGTTATTATAAAAACGGGTGCCCTCATTAATTTCTTGCTTCTTTCAGTTAGCACATCACCAGAGCTCTCAATTTCTTCAATGAGGTTTTTGAGCTTATCCCTTTTGAATAGGAAGATATTAACTTTTAAAAAGAAGTTATAGGCAGCAAGAATCATATCTAAGTTAGAAAAGAAACGGGTTAAATCATTTCTGCAGTTATAAGTACCGATGCCGGATATAATAAAGAAAATTATAGTGAACACATATATGACAATTGCGTAAATATTGTATATTATACGCTGCTTCTCAGTAAGGCCATCTTCAGGCCATAGTCCAACAAGAAAAAGGTATTTAATATTGAATGCAAAGAAACCTTCCTTGAGGGTATTAAAACGAGCTAGCGTCGGTAAAGCCATCATGAAAGTCGTCGAACAATAGTTTGTAAGTATTACAAGTTGTATAGTTTGCGAATTGCCAGAAGTGGTTCATTATGTTTAATGGTGTGGACACAAATATAATTAAATTTTTTTTAATGTAGAAGTTATATATACTTCATATAGGAACGCTAAATGCAATCATGAAATACATTTAAGTAATCAATATGGACAATGAAGTAAAACATTGTGTTCAACATTGTCTCTCTTCTGTCGATTTGATTCTATATGTATTTACGTGTAGTTGTGTCATAAACTCATAACATACGAGTATGTATACTTGAGTTCCAGCTGCTTCTAACCAAGAAGTCCCTGCTACCAGGTTAATTGCTGTGGTTTTGTTGATCAAAGAATACAACTTTAAAAGCTTTAAAGTTTACTTAGATCTTTCGGTTAAGTATTTAAGGACCCTTAAGGTCGCCCTTTGTCCTGTTTTGATTTGTTTTTTAAAGTCTAGGATTTTAGGATATTAGGAAAGTATTTTTGATATGTGGTATGGGCTTTGATTATTTTATCAGTTTTAAAGGCTTTGAAAGAGAAACTATGATTGCTAAAAATCTCTTTCAGGTTTAGGACGAGTTTTGATGAGGTCAGGATACTTTAAACGAAAACATTTTTTGAAAACATTCGATTGACACTTTTTATGTGCATCGATGATATTGCTGTAATCGTTTTACTATTCCTGATCAAAAATAAAACGACAACAGCCGACCAACAGTCATGGAACGCTATTGGTATAGTCTTCTATTTTTCTGCTTAGCGTTTGTAGGTTCCGACGACGACTTCAAATAACGGGATTTATGCGGCTGGTGGTTGTATAAAATCTTTGCAGCAAAAATCGTTATATCCAGTAATAAATATACCTTTTTATTTGAAATACACAAAGTCGTAATGTTCTTTTCTATTATACCAGAACAGAAAACTTTCTGAAATATTATCCAGCGCATGTTAGAACTAAATTCCACGTACACCAAGAAGTCGGTCCTTATATAAATTTGTTTGGAACTTACCTTGTGAACCCCGGGCCTTATAACAAACTTTCCACAAATTGTGCAACTTTGCGCTGCAATATCTAAGATAATAACGGACATTCAATGCATGTTCCATCTGTTTCTTACATGATGGTTAGAGTTCTTAGTATAGTTTGTGAACTACGAATCATAAATTATACTTGATTAAGGCTATAAGTATTGAACAATGGTCTAATAAGTTGGTAAAGGTTGATACTTCGGATTAGTTCGTAATTGATGTATTTATTATTAAAGGGTACAATATTACTTAAAAGGTCATAGATTTGTTCGTGTCAGGTTTTGTTTAGTTATCAATAACAGATGTTTATTTTGTTATGAGTAACGATGTCAGTAAGTATATAATTTGTGTTATGTTAGAATACCCTCGTCATTTATGTTTACATCTCAAAAGTAGTTAGCAGAGTAAATTATTTGAATATTAAGATATGAATGCTAATAGTCCAGCCAATGAAGGAGGTGTTGAGTGCGGAGGCAGGTGCCTAAGCATCAGACACTTGTTCAGAGTGCTTAGTGTCCTGACGTCTAGGTGATGAGCCGGGAAAGTGGGACCCTCGGTAAGGGAAGGAAAGGTCCCACTTTTGGGGTTTCCGGTTATGTCTCAAAATCGGAAAATTTGCCTTATAATAAATTAAAGCTCACATAACTGTCTACAACTTTTATTTTTTTTCGTGTTTTTCCAATCCCCAACCATTTTTTTAGTTAGACGCTCCCCAAAGGTAGATTTAAAAAAAAAAACATTGTTGGGATATTAAGGGACATACACTTTTGTCTGTCCTTTTATACCCCAACAATTTTTAGAAATGATCGCTTTATATTTTCCTTTTCAAACTGTTTCTTAATAGCATCCCAACACAAAACTGAAACAGTGAATATGTAGATGGCTGCGGTTGCAGAACGCAAAGTCACTCTAAAAGCTTGGAGTACTTTCGAACCACTCATATTGAGAACGGAGTGAGAGTGCTACTATGAGTTTATACGATAGCATAAGTTCTATTGTGAAATGAGTTCGCCAGAAAATACTTAATGCAAATGCTTTCTTTAAAAACTTACTTTTACAAACCTAAATGGCATTGCCATTACAAAATAAGACATGTTTTCACACGTAACTTGTTTAGATGTAATTAGAAGGAAGGTGAGGAGAGAGAAGGAGTTTTGAAAGTTACGATGTCATCGACCCGACAGGTTACTTGATGCCTTAACAAAGTGCCCGATACTAGTTGGGAATCTTCAAAACATACAGGTGTGATGCATCTAGTTTCTGGAACTCCATGACTCCAAAAATTTATTTAAATTGATGGTAATATATTTTCACAATTTAAATACTACAGTACTGTAATTCAGATAGTAACGATGTTAACAATATGGTTAACAGAACGACCAGACTTCTCTGTCATAAAACTGCTTGTTATATGATTGCGTTACCGGGACATTGGACGCGTGTTAACGTGATTGTTTAGGTACCTTGCATGTACATAACTTTGAACTGCCAACCGGTAACCACTGCCATTGTCAGCTAGTCGAAACGTCAGTCAGTTCAGAGGTATGAACATGCCCAAATTATCGAGTTAATTCCCGGTAGCTTACTGGGATCTCGTTAGAACTCGCCTCAAAGGCCGGAAACGCACTTGTGACTCTTGAATTGCAGGTGTACATGGGCAGCGGTAGTCACTTACCATCAGGTGACCCGTCTGCTTGTATGCCCCTTATACCACCCTATACCACTTTAAAAAAAACTACTAAGCATCGTTTCACTGGAAGGTCCGTTGATTTTTTAAAGTTTCAAACCCAATTTAGATTTCTTATGGCCGAGATAGGTCGAGATACATGTTTTTAAAAACAAACTCATCTCAAGTAACGTGATGGGAGCCAAACGTGACGTGCATTCAAGTGCTTGAAAATTTTTCAATTCTTTGCATTTAGATAGCTCATTGATGTTATTGTCTACTGAATAGTAACTTTAGTTAATCTTAGAAATCTTGTCACTAACTAGCGAATATGCATTCTAACTAATATTATAAATGTGAATGTGCGTTTGTTTGTTTGTTACGCTTTTTCGCTTTAACTGCTTGCTCGATTAACGACTTTTATGAAATGTATTCCATACACATTGTCAAGAGTTCAGAGAGGGACATCTCAAGCTTTCATCCAAAAAAAATATACTGTTCCCAGGAGGTCACTTTTACTCCAGAGTTGTACGTGAAGCGATTGAAATTTCAAATTTCAGGTTTCAAATTATCTACAGCGTGGAATCCAGTGATAAAAAGCTCGGGTGAACGCCAGAATAGGGACACATCGGTTTGCTTACAGAATAGAGACACGGTTAGTACAGTATGTGACATGGCGAAACCAAAATATCAAAACTATCGAAAATGTGCGGGTGGATGAAGAACCTTCTACCGACCAAGATCTCGACGACGGAGGGCGTGCACCGCTGAGCTAGTCAGCCTGTGACCACGGCCAACGGCCACGGCAACCTGGTCGAAACATCAGGCAATTGAGAGGTATGTAATACCTTTTCGTGATCGCGTTGATACCCGTGGAAATGCATAATTCATTAAAACTAATTACACTGCTATTACAACGCTTTGTAAATAGTGAAATGCTATTAAAAAACAATTTTGTTGTTTACTATTTATAATGACATAATTAAATTGTTAACCCTGATTTGTTCTTGTCGAATTAGGTGATCGTTAATAAGCTTACGTTATAGTGTCTGATCTCATTACTAAAACACAATAAACTCCGTGTTAAATTAACATGAGGTACATTTTCAGTTGCGAGGCCAATTGTATTATCCAGCTTGGAACACTTGCCAAAAGTTGTATAATAGAGCTGTTGTAGTTGATTAACAGCAATAACAGTTTTATTTAAAGTCAATGTAATTAACAAGTGCTTTGAAAGATCACACTACTCAATGTTTTAACATTGAGTTACTGATTTGACTTGTAAATACGTTGTGATTACTTGCAATATTTATTATTATTACTATATATTTATACGTTGTTACGAAATTGAACAACGGATTTATCGGTAAAGAAATTCCGATAAATCCTAATTCCGGAATATTTTCGCGCGAACTTGCAAAACTGAGTTATTATATTCTTACATACATCTTATACTACATAAATTCATACAATGTTCGTTTAAAACTTCTGAATTTTAATATTAAATTTAAAAATTATAAAAAATTACAATATCATATAGTAATTTTTTAATTAATAATAAAGCATTATATAGCAATGTAAAATATTGTTTCTACAAGCGTTTCTACAACTTTAATAGACAACTACATTATACACATAAACTATTTCACAACTACCTTACTTACTACGCGGATTGGTTATTATTTTGTGTCTACTATTGTATTTTTCTCTGTAAGTGATTATTGTAATCTTTTGAGGAAATAAAATCTTTAACCGTAAACTGTGAACCTGGATTTAAGATAATTTATAAGTGGCTATTGTAACATCTCTCTGAAAAAATTAAATTTATTATTATTATTTACAATTTTTTTTACTAAATCAGTATATCATACTAAGTAGGTGTTTCGAAACTTTGGGGGATTTGTATGCATATTTATAATATTACTTAGTTACGATAACTTTTAACTAAGGTTACCGACATAGCCTAACGGATGAGCAAACTGAAGTGACAGTGAGCAATAATGGACAGGGCACATAGCACACAAGACAGATAACCGATGGGCAAGAAAAGTTTTCAAATGGAGAATAAGGGCCGGAAAGCCCAGTGTAGAACATCCCTCAAAAAGGTGGGCAGACGACCTTGTAAAAACGCAATGCGACGGTAGAATATGGAGGCCGCTTTCAACCGGACGTCCTAGAAGTGATCAAGGATGCCTATGTCCAATAGTGGATGTTCTATGGTTGAAACGATAATGATAATGACGATATCTTTTTGCTTATTTTAGGATTGAAGTTTGAAACGTCATGACATGTGAAAATAAATAAATAAATCTAACAATAATAAACACTCTGATAAAAACAACACCTCTACACCTGATAAATCCTATGACCCTCTTCTGATGACCTTAAATAAACCGTTGTGTCATAAAGCCACGGATCAATCGGCAGTAAACAAACTCTATGAAGCGTTGACAATGTAAATAGAAGCTGTTGCAGGCAAAGTATGGTTGTTATTTGCAACTGGATAAAATATTTAAAGGCACTGCGAACGTTTGAGAACATTGTAGGAATAACTTATTTTATTTTATTTATGTGGAACAAAAAACAGTGGCATGTTAAAGTGGTACAGTAAATTTAATTTCTTGAATTGGTGAATATATAAACCACACTATTGTTCATGGTTTAACAATGCTACTTTATCTATTCGGCTGTGGACGCATCGTAAAAAGTACAAAAAAGTGGGGAAACCTTTTATGTACAAATATCATATGTACTTCGGTGTAACATTTAGTTTTTTGTTTATAATAAGAATTTAAAGTGTTCAAGAACAAGTATAAATGATCGATTCCCGTCAAATAATTCAGTAATTTTTTAAAGACATCTTTCGCATTGGGGTCTGTGTCTGGGAATTGTTTATTAAGTATTAGGCTGAGCGAAGTGGCCTCTAACACTATTCTATAGCCGATACATCCTTTTGGTACGTTTTACAAAAAAAAACTATCACACCTCTAGAATTGGAATTTAACATAGTAATTTAAATTAATGTCTAGATGTGTTATCATCCTACTTAATATTATAAACGTGAAAGTTTGTGAGGATGTATGGAAGTTTGTTGCTCTTTCTCGCAAAAACTACTGATTGCAATAATGAAACTTGGTACATAGATAGCTGGACACCTGGATGCCTATGTGTTAACACAGGCATCCAGGTGTCCTATCCAGGTGTCCTACTCTATTAACCTACGATATTTAAATAGTAATACCTGGAGTTAGTTTGCAACCAAAAATATATCTTGTTTACATTTTTCGAAAGTTGAGAACGCTTTGTCTACCGCGCGACACCGTGTGTGTGTATCTCGCACAGTAGCCAACGCTCTAGGATTGTACAAAGACGATGATTTTATAGGAAAGACTAGAAAAATGAAATAATTGATTTATTTGATAAAATCAAAGATATGAGTTTTAAGTTTTATGTAATTATAAATAGCTTTATTTCCCTCTCTGATATTTTTATTTTTAATTTAATAAGTAATGAAAATATTTTGAAGCCTATCGAAAGTCATGAAACATCAGAGACTGAGACAGACATAAATAGACAGACAGTGGACAGAGAGAGTTATAACATGTCGTACACAGTTCTAAGTGTAACTATAAACTGAGTCATTCTTGGTTACTCTGTGTTTTTATTTTTTTTTTTAAAGACTAGTAACGTGGGTCACACATTACTAATATTCTTGTTAACCCCTTCAGCTAAGCTAAATGCTTGTGTTAGGAGTGGGTTCACGTCAGTAGTGCACTGGGTGGGGTTCGAACCCACGACCACTCGATCGCAAGTCCGACGCCTTAGCCATTACGCTACCGCCGCTTTATACATGTGATGTATCATAACACAGGCTTGTAAATCACAATATTGTGTACTTGGACACGGAATAGGTGATGTTTTTTTTTTATATAATCATATTTAAATTAAATTGTATTTGGTATTTATGAGGAAACCCAAATGCGCAGGAGCTCTCTAATTTACTATTAAAAAAATATTTACGGCAGATACCCCACACATGGAAATGGTGAGATTATTTTATTGGATAACCTTTGTTGTTTCATTGCTTCACAGCAGGAGTCTGTGTGGGTACTCGATTCTTGGCTATAACAACGAGTTATTTTAGCCGTTACCAAGCAGTAGTAATAAATTCACAAAACTAAGAGTGCTAATAATATTCTATTTAAAAGTTAAGTCCTCCCCTAATGCCATAAGTCTCGACCAAAATGTTATCAGAGTCGAAATATTGGAAAGCCGCTTGCAGAGCGCTTGCAGAGCCGCTGAAGTTGTTTCTTTCCTAGAATCCCTCATTCTTTAAAACTTTCTATTCTATTACTTTCTACTACCAAACTTTCTACCGAGGAGATGAGTACCGCCTATCAACATCAGAGTCAGCGAGTACACACTCGACAGCATTTAATGGACGTCGTAAGTGTAATGTGTCCGAAGTACCGATAGTTCGAAATTAGAAATAAGGAAGACCAAGTGCGGATAGTAAATGAAACTCCCACTTTACAGAGGTATCGCTGCGCTACAGTCCACCAGTCCACCCGTGACCACGATCGGTGTTATTCGATCGTGGTCACTAAGTAACTAAAAAAGGTTATATGGTACCTTATAAATACAATCGCGAGTAAGTCCCGAGTTTCACATCTAAAGTGTATCAAAGTCGCGAAAGTTTAAAAGCAATATGTTATCTAATATATAAAATTCTCGTGTCGCGATGTTTGTAATTAAACTCCTCCGAAACGGCTTGACTGATTCTCATGAAATTTTGTGTGTATATTGGGTAGATCTGAGAATAGGACAACATCTATTTTTAAATGTTAAGGGTAGTCCACCCCTAAATTTTTTTTAATTTTTAGATAAATATTTTTTTTTTATGATACAGCATTAGAAAATACATACAACCCTGAATTTTCAACCCTCTACCATCAACCCCTGTTTTTTAATAGTGATATTAGTATTTTTACTTTCATTGGTATATAAAGCCGTTCACGGGTGATGCCGTGACTAAGGAAAATAGGGATATATTTTTTTTAAAGTATTTAACCCAATGAAAATAGAAAGTGAGATTGTTATAATCGATTGCAGTCAAGTCGATGTCAAACTTTTTTTTTATGGAATGGGGGGTTAACGAGCAGACGGGTCACTTGATGGTAAGTGATTACCGCCGCCCATGGGCACCTGCAACTCGAGAGTCACAAGTGCCTTGCCGGCCTTTAAGGTGGGAGTAGGAGAGGAGGGGAGATTTAGAGATGGGGGGGAAGATGGAGACAGGGAAGGGTTAGGGCCACCGATAACCTCACTCGCTCGGCGAAATACAACGAAGCATTGCTTTATCGATATGCCGATCGAGCCGGCCCTTACGTGCCGAAGCATTGCTCTCCCACTGTTAAACTTTAAATATGTCAGTTTAGTTAATGAAGTACTTTGAATTAAGAAAATGAATGGTTGGTGTTTTGTTATTCTTATAGTCATAGACCCCATCCCACAATAAGTTAGTTATTTTTTGACTACCAAAATATTCATTAGAAATAATTAATATGGCAAAACAACGTGTGCCGGGTCAGCTAGTATTTCTATATAACCATTAAAGAGAATAATAATTTTGGAAAATGCAAATGCTTTTAAGTCTATGTAAATTGACAACTGGCTGAAAGAAATAGTTAAAAATAAACTTTTTTTTAAATAAAAAATTATCAAGCACTCTTACTGAATGCGTCAACTATGAATGTAAAAATGTAATTGACTTAAATTACCATAATCAATGGTTGAACATTACATGGAATAAGAATCGTATTAATGTTTTCTTCATACTGTCTTGTGTCTATGCTCAAATAACTATTACGTAAACAAACATCAACTATTACTAAAATAGTTTGTATTAAGAAAATCAATGATTTTGGTCACGTAAAATTAATTTGTTATTAAAATATACACTTTGAAATAAAACGCATGACGCATGCTAAATACTCGCAATATTTTTGGGTAACTTATGTTAATTAGGAGAAACTGGTATATAATTTTGAAATAATATAACATTTTCGTCCAATACAAACAACAACATATTAAAAAAAACGTATTTATAAAAGCAGTTTTATCAGTGAATGATGGAGATGTGTGCAACGAATAGCTGGAACATTTGTTATCTGTGTACCCGCAAGTTATTGTTGTACGTGACTTCAAGCATGTCATAAATTATTGTTGAGCCGTGCACGTTGACCGCTTGGTTTTCAGCTTGTGGCAAAATTTATTGTTGAATTTATTAATAATTTCTTATCGGTACGTAAGTAATTCTGCTTGTGATGTCGCTAAGCAGCATTAAGTGTAGTCTAAAGCCGAATCCGCACATTTGCCACTTACCACAAACTACAAACCTCTACAAACGGACAAACGTGTGGATGCATCGCAAGCGCTTGCCACAAGCTTCCTTTGATTTGGGCATCAAAAACCGACAGAGTTCGGATCGACGGCAAGCCAAGCCAAACGTTTGTCAAATCGAGCAAACACATTATCCACACGTTTGAATTTGTGACTGCTTGTTGAGGTTTGGTAAGCGTCTGGACGCGGCATAAGATTAAGATTCTTGCTGGTGTATAGATCATGGCTGGTGTACACTTGCTGAGGGCGGTAGGGACAAAAACGCGTGAGTGTCTCCTCTGGTGTTAGAGTGAGGGCGGTAGGGTCAAAAACTCGTGAATGAGTCCTCTGGTGTTAGAGTTGTGTAAAGGCAATAATGACTGCTTATCAGAATGGCAAAATATATTGTTACGACATTCAGAGTAACGGGACTGATTTACCTTCCACCCGCTGCAGTGGCCAGCCGCGAATGTTAGATGTTACCCAAAGAGAGTGCCCCATATATTGTGGACAGGCGTCACGTGGAGGGACCCTGATGTATTAACTACAGTTGTTCCTGTATATTCTCCTATTTTTTTAACCAACGCAAAAAGAGGGGTGTTATAGTTTGTCGTATCTATGTGTCTGTCTGTGGTATCGTAGCTCCCAAAACGAATGGACCGATTTAAGTGAGTAATTTTTTTATGTTTGAAAGATGACTTGATCGAGAGTGTTCTTAGATACAATTCAAGAAAATCGGTTTAGTCGTTCGAAGATTAAATTGACACATTAAGATGTTAACTGACCGCTTATGCCATTTTAGTAATAGTTATTGGAATAAGGACAGGAATATGGTGAATTGGTGAGTGATTTCTTAACACCAGATAAGCTGTGTACTTTTGTTGAATAATACAAAGACTTAAGAGCGGCCATGATCCTGCACGTGCTTTGCATCTGCGTGCATCTGCAATATGTACATTCTTGCATGGCTACGCATCATAATTAGTTGATTTTGGATGATATGCGTGCTAGGTATTTATTTAGTTTGAATGACCGAATATCTAGTTACTTTTATAAAGAGGTCATTAAACAAAAACACTGTCCACCTGATGGTAAGCGGTCACCGGTGCCTGTGAACATTCGTATCAGCAGTGGTGGCACTTATAGGCTGCCAACCTTATCTCCTTCTACATGTGCTATACGCAACCTAGTCCTTTTTCATTAGGGTAGGGTGGGTAATGCTGTTATATTATAGTACAAAACTAGGTACCTAGTGGTTACCAGACCATAATACAATACATTACATTATATTAACTACCAAATGGCCATCGATCTATTGGTCAGCCAGTTAATCAAATTCTGACGCTTTAGTGTTCAGGTAGCTGACTTGAAATGGCGAATATGTAAATGCTGACGATTACAGTGAACAAGGAGTAGATCTAATTTCAAGGATGCCTCCTCTCGTCTGATAAGGGCTCGATCAAATATACCTACGAGGAGCCACGCTGGGCATTAGTGAATAAATGATGCAAAATGTTTATTGTTTTTGTGTTAAAACAAAGAAAGAAAAGGATTGTCTTTAAGCAACGCCTAATGTGCCTAATGAGCTCTGGCAAACCTATTTGTGTTCTGCGGTCTTTGTAAATTGTGGTTGGTTTAAGCTATCCTTAAAACGGAGAAGTCTGATGGGCAAAATGGTTTTCGTAGCATTTGACAAATTACTTAATAGTGTACGAAGATAATCGGTGTACATACATAAAAGAAAATACCAATCGAATTGAGAACCTCCTGCTTTTTGAAGTCGGTTAATAAAATAGGTGAAATAGGATCTCCAATATGATTTGGACATGCAGAACATATGAAAGTGTCAAAAGTGACTGAAGAAATTTCGAACGCGAGTGTTGACGAGTGCATGCGAACTGGACAGAAGAATAACTTTTTGGGTCGTATTACAAGAACTTACCAAGAACTCAAGATACTCGGTATATGGTTTAAATTCTAGAAAACGACTAGGATAGTTAAGCTTCACTGTCACTGTCATTAGTTACTGTATAATGACTTTTGTTACGATTATAGAATAATGTTTTAGTGTTTCTTAAATTTCTCACTCACTGTTTCTTGAATCATTTGAGTATCGTATTATTAATCTCTACATAAACATAGTTTCGATGTTTGGAGTTTAAAGATGAGTCGAATGCTTAAATTGAGATTTTTTACTAAAATCGTAATTGTTCGGGAAATTATACGCACACAATTTATGCAAGACTTGAGTCAGGTTGAGAAATACGACCCAAGAGGCAAATTGATCACGTTCCTTAAGAGGCTGAGAAGCGTAGTAAAAGAAAGAAAACAGGATGCGCTGAAGCCAGAGGAAATAAGGAAATTCAATGTTGTGAGGGCTAATATTTGCTTAGAAACGAATGGTCTGTAGTCTCCCTAAAACACTGAACATTTTTTTTACCATTTGAACTTGTTATGGAAGTAAACAACAAGTCGGCAACTCTGAATGCGAAGGCTGGGTCTGAATGGAAGGTACGTTGGCGGAGAAATTAGACTATGCTTCTATTTACTTTACTCTAAACTTAATTTTACTTACCATTTTATACCTAGACTAGGCTTGTTATTAAAACATTACTTATCGCTAAATGTACCTCTGTCTGAATTTTATTAGTGCAGCTATGCGATAATTTACTTTGATTTGCTTATTTTAATTATAAAAGATGTCAAATCAAATCAAAATTATTTATTTCAAGTAAACCCATTGTAGGTATTTTTTGAATGGTCAGAAGTAGGAGTCAGTCAGTATAAATCGGTCGTGAAGCTAGTTGCCTGTTCCAAAACGTAGATCCTATAGAGAAGAACATGCAATATTGGAGTTTCTTGCCTGTTCTTCTCCATATGGACACTTTTGTTCAACATGTTTTTATTTTACAAGGTACTTGTTACATTGCTTATAAGCGAAATTGAATATTTAGTATGAAATGTCTAGTAAATACGAATTAGGTGCGACTTCATTTAATTAAATTACAGCAAGGCTTTTACTAGTGCATTAAAAAAACATATTAAAAGTTTTAAAATAAAATGAATAGTTATATATTCGTAATGAAGATGGGCACTCTTTATTATGATTAGTGTTATTTTCTCCTAAGAAAAATTAATTAAAAATGCAAATTACACTACTAAGACGTAAAAATAAATTAAGCTTTAAATGGAACATATTCCTTTGACTATATTTTTGTACACAGTCTGGCAAATGCATTCCACACACACGAAAATTACCTATTTATAATTTAATGGTACACGGTAAAATCTATAATTTATAAAGTTAGAAGTGTAATGTGAAGCCGGCATTTTATATTAATTATTGAGTGCTTAAAAAAATGTTTTTTTTTCTTTCGGAAAATGCTTTTCCTGGTGTACGAGCATTTTTTTTTATGATATAGGGTGCAAACGAGCCGATGGATCACCTGAGAGTAAATGTCATGTCAATTTCAATGATTTGTTCTTTTATTTTTCAATGCAGACATTCTGAAAACTATGGACATTCCATTAACATTCTCATTATTAAATACCCATTGCACGAAGTAATTATTTTTTTTTTAAAAGACAACTCGGCATTAGGAATTACTACAAACATACAAACAACGGACACAAAGAATACCCGGACTCGGGTGGGAATCGAAGCCACAAATCTATGGCATAGCGGTTAGGGTAACTAACCACTATGCTAACAGGCCAGTCAATATTTTATCTGTGCCCATAGTTTAATTCATTAATGTCCTTTACGATATATTATCTTTAACGGTTACTTTCCAAATTGAATTTGTTAGTTACAAAATAAGATTCCTGTATAAAAATCACTGCTTGCCAATGTTATTTAAACGGTTTAATATACGACACTAAAATATGACCACAGCTTTCTGTAACACACTGTATATATCGACGGGCCTATTGGTCTAGTGGTTAATGACCCTGACTGCTAAGCCAGAGGTCGTGGGTTCGATTCCCACCCAGGACATATAATTGTGTGATGAGCACGATCATTTGTTCTGTGTCTGGGTGTAATCTATCTATTTATAATGTATGTTTTTAGAAATATATAAGTATGTTTATCAGCAGTCTGGTTACCGTAGCACAGGCCCTGCCTAGTTTGGGATCAAACGGCCGTGTGTGAGATGTGTGGAGGGTGGACTTATTATTATTATTTAGACAATCTGGTGCGTTCGACTACCACGTAAAGAATCGCGTATCGTTTCCCGCTCATTTCAAATATTCGTATGCATAAACTGAAATCCTGGATATATTCCAGGATTTCAGTAAAGCATATAAAAAAAAAAACTGCAGTTTCACTTACCTTTATGATCACTGCTCAGCTTCTAATGGCTGCAGTGTGATGTTATATAGCCTATAACCTTCCTCCATGAATACCCTATTTGATACAAAAATAATTATTCAAATCTGATTGATAGTTTAGGAGATTTGCTCGTTTAAACAAACAAACAAAAAAACTCTTCGGCGTAATTATATTAGTATACTAGCTGCACTCGGCATACTTGCAATGCCTTTTTAACGATAAAAAAATGGGGAGTGGGGGCAGGACCTTACAAATATACAAAAAAAAATCATTAAAATCGGTCGAGCCGTTTCGAGGGGTTCGACCACAAACATCGTGACACGAAATTTTTATATATTAGAATATAACTTACAAGCCTATATTACATCGTAACTTTCAAATTATAACAGTATTGTTCCAAGATTGTAGTACTGTCTTTATTACCCACGTGAGTTATGTGTGAACAAGTTGTAGACCGTTAACTACTGAAGTTTTGTTTGTCCCGCTTCCTGAGGCGACCTATAAAGGGACTACCGGGACGCTGGTCATCATACTAACTTTATATTAGTTCCATACTATAACTATTATAATATATGTGGGTGTAACTATCCTCGTCATAGTTTAAGTGTAAGTGAGGAAACTATTGAGATGAGTATTTACCTCACAGCGGAGCCTTGGTGTAGTATTTGAATAATACTGACTTAATACAAAATGTATTCCAAGATAATAGCTAAGTATTATATGTGTAAATCGGGAGTTGATCGGGGTAACAATTACAAGACACAATACTTTTTTTGGTTACCCCGTAGCGATCGAGATGCACCGATAGTCCACCCATGACCACGATCGGTGCAATGTCAATCGCGTTCTGATTAACAAATCTAATATGTAGGTATAGTCACGAAAGATCAAAATTAATAGCTAAGTAATAAAAATACATTTTTCATTGTTTTTGAATGGTTTGAACGTAGCACGTTTATTAGACAATTATTTATAACTAGCAGCGTCTCGCGGTTTCACCCGAGTCCCGATGTCCCGATCCCGTGATAATATCGGGATAAAAGCCTATACGTTAATCTAGATCTCCAGCTATCTACATACCAAGTTTCATCGCAATCGGTTGAGTAGTTTTTGTGTAAAAACATTACAAACATACATACAAAAACACAAATGTTTCCTCTTTATAATATTAGTTTAGGTAATAGATATTAGTTTAGATATGGAGTATAGTGGGGTAGCAATAGGTTAAATAAAGACTTCGCCGCGGTGAGACCCGTCCTACGAGAGTGGCTGGAGAGAGGGCATGGAGCCCTCACCTTCTGGATGACGCAGGTACTTTCCGGACACAGTTGCTTTGGCAAGTACCTGTGTCGGATCGGCCGGGAACCGACGTCACGGTGCCATCATTGTGGTGACTGCCCCGACGCCACGGCGCTTCACACGGCTTACTTGGGCTAGCCAGCGCCGTGATCTCGTCACGGCAGTCGGTTCTGTGGGTAGTCTCTCGCTACCGACTGTGGTTCTGTCCATGGTTTGGAGCGAGAGTGCATCTGCAAGGAGGTGATGTCCGCAAAGGAGGCGGCCGAACGGGAGAGATAGCGAAGTACAACTCTCTCTGCTCGCAGTAGACGCACCGGGTGCCGGAGGGCGCTCAATGATCACTGGCCACCGCAAGGAAACGGCTTGCGGGCGACAAACTTTTGGGGAAGTCTTCGTCCGAACAGATACATGCCCTAGAGGCAGAGCCCAGTGTTCCGCGCGCGCTTCTCAGAGCAGTGTGACCGATGGTCGATTCTCACTCACCCTCATGGGCAAGCAGTGGAACACCGAGGTGGTTTTAGTCGGTAAGAGTCTAACACCCCTTCGGCCCCCCCAAGAGCGAGGATATCCAAGAGGATCTTTTACCTCGTTACAAAAAATAAAGGTTAAATAAAGACTATAAATTAATTATTGGTTTTTATTGTGTTGATTTCAGTTTATAATTAACTGTATATTTTAAGTGCCTTTTTAACCTAATAGCTACTTTTTACAATCGGGTTATTGTCAATTTTATGAATTTAATTAGTAAATGAAAACATTATCAGTTTATTTACAAATTTGTGTTGTTGTGTAAATTTGTCGTGTAGTATAGAAATATTAATGTTAAATCCACCAGAAAATTGGATAATTTTGCACTCCAATACTAGCCTTTTGAAATAAAATTCACGTATTTATTTTTTATAGCACTGTAAAAAGGACAGGCCTTTAGATTAAACATACCAAGTCGTAAAAGGCTAATGTTTAGACGTATTTTTTTTACGAGCAATCAACCGACTTTGTTGATCTTGAATAATTGAATGAAGTTGGTACTCTTTCCGGGTAAAATAATTTAGGAAACAACTTATGCAAACTTATTCCGAATCTATAAACTTATGCGAATTTCAAATATTTCGTTAGGAGTTTGAAAGGCATGTTTTAACTAACAGGCCTGTGTCTAGATCTGACTTTCTCTTAACTCTTTAATATACTTTTTGTACAGGATAGATGGCAAACTAACAGACGGGTCATCTGATGGTAAGTGATTATCACCGCTTATAGACACCTGCAACTTAAGAGTCACAAGTGCGTTGGCGGCCTTTAAGGTGATACCATAAAAAAATACTACGACAAACCACATGGGAACATACCTATACACTCATACACATACATATGATCGACTGGCCTGTTGGCCTAGTGGTTAGTGACCCTGACTGCTATGCCATAGGTCGTGGGTTCGATTCCCACCCGAGTCTGGGTGTTCTTTGTGTCCGTTGTTTGTATGTTTGTAAAGTCCCCCGCGACACAGGAGTAATTCCTAATGCGGGAGTTGTCATAATAAAAAAATTTAAAATATGTACATACATACTTGCCAACTTATATACATATGTTATATAAATAATATATAATGTACTACTGTTGTGATGATTTTGCTCGATGCTATCCTGATTTCCAGAGAGGTACAGATTGACTAAGAAAGGAAGATGTATGAGTGGGGCATAACAAAAAAATTATGTTTGTAAACCTAAAAAAAGTTGAAGTTCTGTTATGATTGGAACATACATGTAGAAACTGGAAGGAGGATGTCAAGTATGTTGGAAAAAAAAAGGTGAGATGAAAATAGAATAAAGGGTGGTGAGAGCACGCATCTGATGGCGCTGATGAATAGGCAGCTAATTCCACTCGTAACAACAGGAGGAAACATGGTAAAATTTACGCAGATAATTTTTTTATTTTATTTATTTATTTATTTATATTTACACTTTATGCACAAAAAAATGTACAATGGCGGACTTAATGGCGTAGGCATTTTCTACTAGTCTACCTTAGGGTGGTGCAGAAATGAGTGAATAGGTGCACTAGATTTACGTAGAAAAGAAAAAAAAACTAGGAAAGATGACAGGAGAACATATATTATATATATACCTACATACACATACATATAAACGTAGATACGTCCTAACTTACATACATACATATATAAATAAATATAATGTATTACTGTTGTGATGATTCTGCTAGGTTCTGCGAAATGTGGGTTCGTACTTTCGCCTTGAACGAAATTATTAATTAAATCGAATGCAGTTATTCAGAAGTAGGCGGATTCATTGAGGAGATCTACATTCAGGTCGTAATAGCATACATCAGCATATTCCATGATGGGGATAATTACGATATATACTAACATCGTTTTTGTCCCAGATACCCGAGAGAAGAAAGTTCTTAAGCTTGTATAAGCTCCGTAACGTACCTGTAAATCTCTCGCTGACGCTAGTAACCTTGATTTGTCAGCTGTCTGGGAGCAATGATTGAATTGCTTTTCGCCGAGTGAGTGAGGTTACTGGAAGCGTTAACCTTTCTTCTCTCCCCCTCTTCCCCCTTCTTGTACTTTCACTTTAAAGGCTGGCAACGAACTTGTGACTTTTGAGCTGCAGGTGCCCATATGCGGCGGTAGTCATTTTCCCGTGACCCGTCTGCTGACTCCTGTCCCGTTACCGTAAAACATATTAAAAATACATTTTGGAAACAATTGTTTTACAATTTTAAAATATCCATTTTTTTTTAATTGAGAAATGGCATTGGCGTTTCTTTTCCAACTCAACTGATGGAAAGTCACGATGAAGACGAAGATGGTAAACGCCTAATAACGAAATATTATATGAAAATCGGTTCAGCCGTTTAGTAGTTACGAGGAGTATAGGGACGGACATACATACATACGTATGATTATTAGTGGCAGTGAGTTGAGGCCAGAGTTATTCAAAAGAATCGATGTTGTAAAAAGACCGCATCGAATCTTTTAGAAACTTTTGACAGCGAGAGACGTGTAGCTGAGACCCTGGGAGTTCATACACATTTGTGATAAGTTCTACCAACAATGTTGCAGCGCTGTCAAACTTCCCTTGTACTTATTATTTCAAACGAAAGTTCACCCCGCGAAATTTATTGCTAGTGAAGTATCCTGTTCAATGTTTTACCAACTTTCCAGCTAATAAAATATTAAACACTAGCAACCCGCCCCGGCTTCGCACGGATAGCAGAGACATCTTCAACAATCATTAACATATTTCAATCAATTTTCACAAACTCTTAACAAATTATACACTTAAACCTTCCTCACGAATCACTCTGTCTATTAGTGAAAACCGCATGAAAATCCATTCAGTGGTTTTTGAGTTTATTGACAGACGCGGCGGGGGACTTTGTTTTATAATATGTAGTGAAGTGATAACGTTCAATGCATTTTTTTAAATAACGTTTTTTTACTAAAGATCACCTGGTGGTCAAATATCAACCATAATGCATTAACTTTATGTTGTGTTTTAATTTGAACTATCATTACATAGACTTACCGCACCATGACAGGTCAGCATATACAGGGTGTATTTGAAAATAGAACACTTACTTAAATCACTGAAAAATCATGACTAGCATTTAGTTAGATTTAGATTTAGAAGTTATGACCATTTGAATTTTAGGTACTTTTGCCTCCGTTTTTCATAAAAGTAGGTGAAACGTGTAAAGTTAAAGATTTTAAATCGCAATATTTTTTTTTATTTTGGAACTATTCACTCAGTTTTTGAGAAAATCCAGAAAAACTAAGTAAAAAATATTCGAAGTTAGTTTTAAGGCCCCTTTTAAGGCCCAGGCCCCAATTAAATTTAAATATCTACATTAATAAATATACATATTGTAGTTATATTCTTATTTTACATATAAATAATATCAATAATGTTATATAAATAATCTTATACTATACATTTAATATACATAAATACTTATATTTCACACTATTTAACAAAACAAATTAAATAATTATAATTTTCCTATATTCATAAGTGTGTTTTCGAACGCTTCTGTCATCTGTCAGATAATATTATTAGATTATTTTTATTGGATTGGTAATTGTTTATTGTATTATGTAATTGAAAGTAACAATGTTAGTGTATATCTGAACCTATGTCTTTCTATGATATGGATACCATAAAAGTATATATAAGTATGTAAACTGTTACTGTGTGTGTGTCAAGCAATATCTTCAGAGTATTTGTTTAATACGCGTTACTCGAAATCTCCGATCTGATGCTTACCCACTAATATTGTAAATGTAAAAGTTTGGATGGATGGATGGATGCATGTTTGTTACTCTTTCACGCCAAAACTACAGAACCGATTGCGATTAAACTTGGTATGTAGATAGCTGGAGACCTGGATCAACACATAGGCTACTTTTATCCCGATATTCCCATGGGATCGGGACTTACGCGGGTGAAACCGCGGGGTGCTGCTAGTTCAAAATAGGATGCGTTGCCAATATTTTCAAAGTTTATATGAAATCATTGGCATCGCATTGAATTTTGAATACACTAAAACTCGACTTTTCTGGACAAAATTAAATAATTATTTAAAAAAAAATATCTGCAGTTTCAGCACTATTTAAATAAAGTTCATAAGTTTGGGTTTCAACAGTCATAATAAGAAAATTAACATTGAATGTTTCATTTGTGAGAACCAGCGGGATTCTTATTCATTTATTGAGTCAATACAAGCGAAATGTTGAAAATAGTGGCCTTTATGAAGAAAATTCAGCTATAAATTTGGAATATTTTAGTATAATATTTGAAAATACGACGATAAACGTATTTGATAAGTATTTCTTCATCTCATTATATTATATTATTAATTAAAGTAGAAAGATAATAAGTTATCAGAGTTGTTAATAACGCGTTGAAAAAGGAAAAAAATGATTCGGCTAATGCGTTTATGTTTCCGTTGTCCAAATGGGATTCGATCATCTATACCATGGCACAGAATACATAATAGTATGACCATGGTAACCTGAAGTGTGTATTTGTATATGTGTGGGTATACGTTGTGTTGTCCGTGCCTGTACGTATTTACATGTGTCTTGTGTGAATGATGACCCTTATTCTGTAAATACGTTTAAATAACTCTTTATTGTTATCGAAGTTATTCTAAAATTAAACATCGGAATTCGTCTACAATCTACACACTAAAAGATCAAAATACAAAACAGCCATCCCATCATTAGTGAGCAATAGCCCTTCGCGAGCTCTCACGTAAATGAATTTGGATAACTTCTGAATTGAAATTTATGGTAATTAAACCCGTAATGGTTTCAAAGCGATGATCTTGTCATGGGAATCTTTCAACCCGAAATTGAAGGGATAAACATGTGCTCATTATTTATTACTGTATTCGGATCGTTGGGTAGTTTTACAGGAATTATAAATAATATACAGGTGTAATGTATATTGAATATGTATGTGTGTATGTAATGTATAATACAAAATCTACTTTGGTTAAAAAATTGATTATGTTGAATCGGAACGCTTGTTTGGATGACCTCTTTGTAGTGCACCCTAGGTAATCGAAGCTGGCGCTGGCCGGGGGCTAACGGATGGGGTTGCCTATTATATATTTGCAGAAATAGTCCTAAGATGGTGGCGCATCGTGTTTCAAGTTCTTATCTCTGTACCGAAGGAGGCGAGCACTCCACGGTGTAGCCGCATGCTTTTCTAAAGGCATTTTAGAGATTTCTTATTTATATGCTCGTCTGGGTCGGTATAGTAGGTTTATTTTCCGCAAATTAATTTAAGATTATTAACCCTAGGAACATTATATAATTGTAGAAGAAACTGCTGTGTTTGACTTCCTTTAAAATCTGATGCTATTTCGAGAGACATTTCTAAACCTGGCAACTGTTCTTGTCTGTATTTGTCCTGGGTGGGAATCGAACCCACGACCTCTGGCTTAGCAGTCAGGGTCACTAACCACTAGACCAACAGGCCAGTCAGATAGATAACACTTTATTTGTACACCAGTCTTACAGTAGAATTATCATACATACATTTGTCATACAGATAATGTACAAAGGGCGGCCTTATTGCAAAATGCAATCTCTTCCAGGCATCCTTAGGATGGATCAATGTCTATTTGAAAGTTTTATTAAAGGTTTTTACAAATTTCCGTATCATCCCTAAAAGAAAGATTTCCTTACTTATAAATAATACTTTCATTTATCTTGCTCTGATTCAGCCGTAAAGAGGGTTTTGACCTCTCCATCCAAAAGCTGTAATATTACTTATAGCTTTTCTTTAGTTGTTTATTTTCTATATTTATAGTGCTATGGTAAAAGTAAGCGAATAACAAAGTTATCTAAAGTGTAAAATGACGACAAGTCTTAAACAACTACAATTAAAATTTCCTACAAACTATTTTTCAATCAAATGTAGGGTTTTCATATTTATTCACATTTGGAAGAAGATACGTTAATAATTTGAAATGATGAGATAAAGTATTTCATTTGGCCGGACTGTTGGTCCCATAAATATTAAACTTTTAAATGAGTTCCAAGTTTTTTACAGCGTTTACAATTTGAACTAAAAGCGTAAGTAAAAATAAAGACTGGCAATTGTCTTTGCTCAACTACTATTTTCTTACATCTAATACTTCTAAATGGTTTAATAATAAACCAAGGCTTTATAAAGGATTTAAATAGGACGCAGTCCACATATTTCTCTTTGATATACGATGGAGCTACTGCAATAAACACAATGCCTTAGAAAGAACCTTAAGACAAGGACACGCACTTGTGCGTATTATTAGACATTAATATTATTTATTTCTATATAGAGCGAGCCAACCATTAATCGTCACTAAGCCACTTACCTCTGGCCAAGCCCCTTGTTTAACAAGTGGGTACTAGAACAGTCAGTCTCAAGAATAAATGATTATATAAAAATGTACTAGATGCCAAAACATTAAGACTTATTCTTATACTAGATGACCCGCGCAACTTCGTCCGCGTTTGTAAATTTTCCCCGTTTGTGCAACATCTTTCATTGATTCTCCGCTCCTACTGGTCGTAGCGTGATGTTATATAGCCTATTCCTCGATAAATGGGCTATCCAACACGAAAATAATTTTTCAATTCGCACTAGTAGTTCCTGAGATTAGCGCGTTCAAGCAAACAAACAAACAAACGCTTCACCTTTATAATATTAGTATAGATGATGACCTACAACACCAAGTGTGAGAAGAGAAAAAACTTTTGAAATTTTGAATTCTACCAAGTATGTCGCGGTCTAACCTCTCGAAGACTAGTCCTTTTGCAGTATGAAGACTTGTACCAGATGTAGATTGCTAACATAAGACATGAGTAAATACATATAAAGTAAACAAGTTTAAGTAACTACGTAACATATAATTCTAATATAATAATAACTTCACACTCTCTCATCTCACACACGGCCGTCTAATCCCAATCTAGGCAGAGCCTGTACTGATAACCAGACTGCTGATAAACATACTTATATATTTTTAAATACATACATATTTATAGATAAATTACACCCAGACACAGAACAAATGATCATGCTCATCACACAATTATTTGTCCTGGGTGGGAATCGAACCCTCGACATCTGGCTCAGCAGTCAGGATCACTAACCACTAGACTGCATGTTGCATGTGTTCAATGTTTTAGCATTGACTGTTCACAGTTGTATACTTATTGGCCGTTGTCTGAGTAAATATTTTTGTTAATCTATATATCATATTACTAGCAGCGCCCCGCGGTTTCACCCGCGTAAGTCCTGATCCTGTGGGAATATCGGGATAAAAAGTAGCCTATATGTTAATCCAGGTCTTCAGCTATCTACATACCAAGTTTCATCGAAATTGGTTTAATAGTTTTGGCGTGAAAGAGTAACAAACATCCATGCATACATCCATACATCCTCACAAACTTTCACGTTTATAATATTAGTAGGATGAGATTACTGTTAAAAGTTTTAGTTATCTGAATTATGTAAAGCATAGGAAAATCTAACAAGCTAATAGGAACTTGTTGAATAGTCTGGTACACGGGCAGAAATATTTGTCAACTAAACCTAATGAACGAGGAATGAACGGTTTCTATCTATAATATAAATGTTTTTTTTTAAAGAGAGAAAATATTATTTTTATTACATTTTACCCCACATATCGCAAGGTAATTTTTGAATACTAAGTTATAATTTATTTATTGAGCTCTAAATACATCATGAAAAGATAGAAGCGAATGTTGAAAGCGAGGCGCTATGAAATAGCATGTACTATTTTTTTACATTAGGCACATTATAATATTGCTCAGCAAGCAAATGTTTGACTATATTGGATCCCGACAATTTAATCACTTTTCTGATGATAATAAGTTTAAACAAATCCTAATAATAGATAAGACTAATATTAAAATCTCTTCTAAATAGAGAATTTATATAACACGACCAGTTGCCATACAATTTTATTTCCCTATAGGCTGACTACGTGCTCAGAGACGATGAGGCGATGGCGAAATGCGCGGTGGGGTGAGGAATAGCGTTTCAGCGCGGGGAGGGGATGTCACTATTATATATTGCTCTACTTGGCGGGAGCACTGCCGTGCCCCCAGATTTTGTGGCTTAATAATTCAAAAAGAAATATTGTTGCTTATTTTTAGGGTTCCATACCTCAAAAGAAAAAAGGAACTCTTACATCAAGCTGAAATTAATATCAAATACTTATGTTTACGGTCACTTGAAGCTGCAAAAAAATAAAACAATCTACTAAGTCACCGTTATCTTATCCAATTTTAACACTTCGCAAGTAAATCAATACCTGGGGTCCAGGGAGTTCCTTCATAGGTTATACCTGAGCCCTCGGCCACAGACACCCGTGACGGAACACCGTGTGGTTTTAGTCGGTTCGATTCCGACATACCCACTTCACCGAGTATCAGCTCGGAGCGGTGGTACCCGAGGGGGTTTCCACACGTTAAAAAAAAAAAAACGGGTCACCTGATGGTAAATGACTACTATCGCCCACGGGCACCTGCAACTTAAGAGTCACAAGTGCGTTGCCGGTCTTTAAGGTAGGAGTAGGGGAAGGGTGGAAGAGAGGAAAGGCAAGGGTTAGGGCCTCCAGTAACCTCAGTCACTCGGCGAAAAGCAATGCAATCATTGCTTCACAAGTATTTTGTCTATCAATCCAACTTGTACAAGTTTGTACGGAACTCTAGGTGTATGATTCAGACTCGCACGCGTCTGTTTTTTTAGTTTTCTCTCTCATGTCTGTATCCCCGAAGGGGTAGCTAGAGGCGTATTACCCACATTTTACCAACGATAATTTGGTCAACTCACGTAATAGGAGGCAAACCTATTGCCGTCAACTGGGCATTTTGGGAATTAAAGATGAGAAAATTAGAGCATATTGAAAGGAAAATGTAGAAAAGATTTAACATATTAAAAACTATATTTATATATTTTGCGCGGAACTCTAATTCTTTTTTGAAAGTAAAAGTAGCCTAAGTTACTCCTTATAATACCAGCTGTCTGCCAGTGAAAGTCCAGTAGAAATCGGTCCACCCGTTCCGGAGATTAGCCGGAACGTTTGTTCCGACAGACAGACAAACAGACAGACAGACAAAAACTTTACAAACTGATTTTTAGGTATAGGTATGATGCAAATAACTGTATGAGTTTAAAAAAAAACTAGTATTTTGACATAACAAACAGACACTTAAATTTTATTCATTTGTATTAATGATGCATTGGTGATTACTGGTTATTTAGAAATATGCATATAAGTAAACACATTTTCCAAAGTTTTTTAATTTTTTTCTTTTTTTTGCAGGTTCATTTGTGTATGTTTCGGGTATAGACAATGCTCCTGAAATATAACCACCTTTCTGTACACGTTGTATATTGGGTAATGTCATCGCTCAATCGTTGAACTGGGTCGATCGACATCTCTTTTTGTTGGACAAACAAGGTTTTTTTTTATAGAACGTCGGTGGCAAACCAGCAAACGGCCCACCTGATGGTAAGCCTAGTCTATGAACGCTTGCAACTCCAGAGGACTCGCAAGCGCGTTACCGACACTTTAAAACCTCTACACTCCTTTTTTGAAGAACCCTATACTGTAGTCCCTCAGGAAAACCTCGGCAGGAAGCTCATTCCACAGCCGGAGCGTTCGCGGGAGGAAATTCCTCTGGAACCGTAACATGCGCGACCATTTAGGTTTAGGTTTTTGAAATATGCGTTGAATTTACGTGACTTGCATAAAAATCCTGTAACCGGCGATGCTCGACCTGGAAGCACTTTTTTTCTGCAATTTGAGTTAATTGCAGAAAAAAGTGCTATTCTTGTTATTATTATCCTAGTTTTTGCCGTTGATTTCTTGTGATACTGTCATCTCTTTGCACTTAACACAACTGACAGAATGCAAACAGCCTTATCTCGTTGTGGCCATGTGACTAGTTAGTCAGGCAAATCGTCAAATAGGTTGCTCTCATCGATTTGCCCAACTACATATCGGAAAAATTGTGATCTATCTAGGCAAATCTCGAGTTTAACATTTGGCCAAAGACATAATACTTGCACCAAAAACATATCGAAATGTTAAACAGATGTCACGTGTACGGAATGGAACAAATATGTTGAAATTATTCGTCAACAACTCTATTATGTACGAATTTGTACAAGATGTCCCCTTTGATAAACATTAACTAATTAATATCAAAGTTCAGAAATTTGTCAACTACAAACAGAATTATATGTAAACACGTAATAACATCTATATAAACAAATTTGTTTTACTTACATAACACGCGGAATTTAACGTAATGATTAACATTACGTTAAATTCCAGATGTTTATTCGACTTAATCCTGTGAGCTGGATGTTATTGGTTATATTTATTAGTTGGAAAACATGACTTAATGAACCCCAGTCGTTAGGTAAATTAAGAAATATTTAAACGGTCAAGATGGATTATATTATTTGGTATATTTCGGAGGTATATACGACTGCTATGAAGGTACAGGTTCGTTATCCTTCTTATACACGGATTATTCAAAATAGCTACTGTTTTGAGATGTATATTATAACCAAAATAAAGGTCCTATAAAATACCAAAATAAAACAAAAGAATAATGGAAAAGTAAGTTTTTACTTCATTGTATTGTTCACCTACATTGTATTGTTGTATTGTATTGTATTCTACCTAATAAAATATGTATATCAAGCAACCGAAATAAGGTTTTTTATTAATACTGATACTAATTATTTTTGTGAGGGGTAACCGAGTAAGTTAACACATTACAAAGTTAAGAAATTTTTGCCAGGTCAGTCTAGGATGGGTGACCATTCTTAACACATTGAGACCCCTCCATGCCTCGGAGAGCACGTTAAACCGTCTGTACCTGTGGGTATCATACAAACATCTGTGGCATTCGTTACGGGTAGTTGGAGCCCTAGAAAGTCCGACAACCTGGTCTAACTACAGAACTTCGATATCATCTAGTACTTGGGTTGTGGAGGTCTGATGGAAGTCGCCTCACGTAAAATATCAAAGGTCGGCCGTATCGTAGTTAGACTGAAAGCCGACCCCAATTTAGTTGGGAAAAGGCGCGGATGGTGATGATGATGACTAATCATTTTTGTATTATAAATAATCATTTGCCCCGTCTTATAATATAAAGAGAATATTCACAAAAAAAACCTTATTAATACTACGTATAAGATTGTTAACTCAAAAACTGCAGTAGTAATAGTTCATAATTCAAGACCTCACATCGCACCGTCATAATACAGAGTTGCTAGAATCAATTTACATAGTTATTTGCTAAGTTTTTGCTTCTTCGGAATCTCTATAATTCGGACGTATCAGGGTTAACATTCTTTCGAGAATCGAATAATCTCGTTCGAACAAATAGTGTTTAGTTTTTATCACCCGAATTCTAAGTAAATGTAAGTTTTGTTACGAGTAACCTTTCTGATTTAATTATTTACTAATGTTACAGTAGTTACATTAGTATATACTATGGGTGTAATTTAATAATATGTATGTATTTAGAAATATATAAGTATGTTTATCAACAGTCTGGTTACCATAGTACAGGCTCTGTCTAGTTTCTGATCAGACGGCCGTGTGTGAGATGTGTGAAGTTATTATTATTCTTGGTTTTCTTATCCTCGAATTCTGTTTAACTGAATCGGCCTTCAGACATGCACATCGAATGCATTGGCGGGAATCCTTCTCAACCTCTCGTGCTGCACTTACAATTCAGAATTTCTGTGATGTAGAACTAAGAAGTAATTTAGCTCCACCATGTAAAAGTCTAATATTATGTTATCTCTGTATCAAAAGAATGGTAACGTGTGATTTTTTGGGAAGTATCATAAGATGTTCATTTCATTTAAACATTCCAGAAACAAAGTTGAAATAGATACGAGAATAAGCATGACATGGAATAAGTTCTGGAAAAGAAATAATGAAATCAAAGCTACTATTAAAACTAAAAAAGAAAGTCATGGATGGTTTTCTACTGCTCTGCATGACATACGGATCACAAACCTGGATATACAACCTATATTAATAATAAATACCTATATTAATAATTCTGTCAATCAAACCTTACCTGAATAATAAAATGTAAAAAAATAAAGATTTCGAGTCGACTACATATATCCGCAAAATTCGGATTGTCGAGTATTTTGTTAAATTCTAATGGTGCAAATAGCAGTCGCCATATTGGCCACTCGATGCCATCTTGAGTTCATTAAGGCCGGTTCACACGTATATCTTGAGTTTGTTAAGGCCGATTTACACGTATATCTAAATACATATTGTAAAAGATGGTGTATTATGAGTCACATTTTACCCGAGCGAAGCCGGGTTTTCATCTAGTATATATATATATATTAGTGTAATTTTAATAAAAGGTTTTATTATTATTATCACAGGATGTAACTTCTCATGTGGTAAGTTCCTGGCATTGTCTAAGTCTGCACTCTTAAAATACGGATTGCATCTAAGAATGGTTTCAGGTTTGCTATCCCCGATTTTAAAGGCTTTTCTGACCATAACCTCATTTCGTGTAAGTAGTTCTATTGTGTAAAAAACGTATACATTTGAACAGAGTATTTTTTTTTTACTCTTGGTGTTGAGATATTTCTCGACATTTTATTTTTACAATTTAGACAAAACCTTTACATATATGAGATAACTCTCTGTATCTTACAAATCAGAATATCTATCCAATATGTCAAAGGTACTGGACTCCGCTGGTGATGAAAAGCAATGAATTTCAGTTACCTCCTCTGATACTTTAGTCAGATGTAATTTCAGGAATTCCTAAAAATATGCGAGTAATTGGTATTGCCTAAACATTGGCCCATGCCACCATAATCTATTGTCCCGTAATTCATTTGGGCCACTCCCGCTTGAAAGAATATCCGCAGGGTTTTATTAACTCTTAGCATGAAGCCATTGAACATTTTTAGCGAGCTCTACTATTTCTTTGACTCTATTATGAACATAAATATTTCTTTTTGCACCTTTTAATTTAAGCCAGGCCAAAACTATTTACAAAGCTGAGTATAGAAAATTTTCACGAGGGAACCTATAAACTAACATGCTACTAACTCTACCAACCAATTGAGGAAGAAGCAACACAATATCTAACTTTAACCGTGGAATAGAATGTCTCTTACCTAAAGGCATGAATCTAGATTAAGAGCAAAATATAATCGTCTCTACACGACCTTTAAAAACCTAAGATAGACACAACAGCTGAAAGCGATCGCAATTTTGAAAATCCTACGAACTCTACATTTTAACATTCATTAGCGTCAGCATAATCTAGGTGTTCATTCATAAATGTCATCCATTCCGAAAACAAGTTATCTGATAATGTAGAGTCCCACGATAAATTTGTAGACCGTAACTTTTGAATGAAAACTGGACTTATTAAGCCTTATAAAACTAAGTACCTTCCTCTTAGTATTTCAAGATTAAAATCAATGTCTGAAGGTCATGAAAAGGTGAAAATATCGGAATTTACGTAAAATTTTAAACTTAGTGTTTTGATAATAATGTCCTTAGTAAGGTCAATATTAGAGCCAAACACCAGCAAAATTAGAGCACCATTTGTGTAATTTAAAGTTACCTAATTTATGCAACTCTACCAACTTGACTGGTCTGTTGGTTTAGTGGTTAGTGATCCTGAATGCTAAGCCAGAGATCGTGGGTTCCATTCCTACCCAGGACAAATAATTGTTTGATGAGCACGATCTATTGTTCTGTGTCTGGGTGTAATTTATCTATAATATGTATGTATTTAGAAATATATAAGTATGTTTATCAGCAGTCTGGTTACCATAGTACAGACTCTGCCTAGTTTGGGATCAGACAGCCGCGTGTGAAATGTGTGAAGTTATTATTATTAACTCTAGTTTTCGCCTTTGAATTTGCTCTACATTACCTTTATGCTTCACATTCAATCATTAAAGATTATAAATACAACATACAAAAATATAGTTTACCTTAACACAAATTGCGGTTATCTCTTGAAGGAGCCGACTATAAAGTCACGTCAATTTAATTTCATTCTTAATCCAATTTCTTATTTGTATTTCGAACGACACTACACAAGTATTCAACACAGACAAGAGGTTAATGTTATACAAACGTCCGCATTGAAATCTTTGGAATATTTAGATGTTGCATTACATTATTCATTGGCTTCAGTCTTTATCCACATACACAGAAGATGGGTTGCTAAAAGATATTTGTCTGAGTTACAGATAGTTGTCACGGGTTTGGATATACTTTGTGTGTATGAGTCCGATAACATCACTATGTTATCGGACTCATACACACAGTGATATTCCTTATTTGTAGTAGTCTATTTAAAAAAATAGGCAGTCATGGGGCTGCCGACAGAAGTGAAAACTTAAACAAAACGACGAACTTAACATTAGCAGGTTGGTGACATTAATTAACAAGGAGCTGACAGAACTCAATGTTTAGATTAGCGCCCTCTAGTGGATCTATATTATGTATTATTAGCGTGGCGGTCACGAGGAGTTCGGTGCCTTTTTCCCATAGCAAAAGTGCCTAAAGAAGTTTTCACTTCAAAAAACATTCAAGGTAGATTCAGCCCTACCTCTAAATAATCGGTATTTAGACCGCAATTAATCAACATCCTTTGATGGGTGTCCACGTGCAGGTGACACTACTAAAGTCGAGAGTGTTTCCAAGCATTAGTTACCAACTACCGCTTGTTGACCAAATTAAATGATTTAAAAAAGGCTTTCTATCTATGTATGTATAATATGTATATGTATGTATGTAGCAATTCCTAGTTTAGAATTTGGCATATATTTATTACTATATGATTTTTCCTTTCAATATAACTTTAAATTACACAAATGGTGCTCTAATGTTGCTGGTGTTTGGCTCTAATATTGACTTTACTAAGGACATTATTATCAAAACGCTAAGTTCAAAATTTTACGTAAATTCCGATATTTTTACCTTTTCATGACCTTTAGACACAGATTTTAATCTTGTCATCGTGTTTACATTCATGTTTTACCTTGTAATCTAACTGTAAGTTTTACGGAAATATATAAAATAAAAATAGTGATTATAGAGCTTTGAAGGAAATTGATATATGTTATTTGTTTTTATAACATACGAATACCTATTTCACTAAAATTCGAATTTGTATGTTTCAGAAAGCTAGAATTCTGCGGCCGGAGACAGAAATTTGTTTTATGGCGTGCAGGTACTCAGCGTGGGCCGAATGTTTATGCTTGTGATTTATTTGTTTGTGAGCCACGGGCATAGAGCCTTCTATTTCAAAGTTAAGAGGGGTAAACAGCAAAAGGGTTATTGTATTTATATTATGATAAATTGCTATTCGTTCGAACTACTACACTGCTTGAACTAGTTCTAACCCGTAGCAAACAAAATAAAAGATGGCAAGGGCAATATGTGAATAGACGTTGGTGAAAATAAAGATTAAACGGTGTAGCGGTAAATTGTATTTAATGTAATTCGAATTCAAATGATTTGATTTCCGTAAATTTTAAATAACATTTTAAGACACGATAAGAAAATAATAATAATAATAACTCCACACATCTCACACACGGCCGTCTGATCCCAAACTAGGCAGAGCCTGTACTATGGTAATCAGACTGCAGATAAACATACTTATATATTTCTAAATACGTAAATATAAGCTTAGTAGCGGTTCCAAAATTGAGATATGAGGGAAAGGCCGCTGACTCGCGCAAGAAGAAATTATTGCGGAATTTTCTAATTAATTGCAATTACCTACGTATACTACACTAGCAGCGCTCCGCGGTTTCACTCGCGTAAGTCCCGATCTCGTGGGGATATCGGGATAAAAAGTAGCCTATATGTTAATCCAGGTTTCCAGCTATCTACATACCAAGTTTCATCGCAATCGGTTCAGTAGTTCCATCCATCCATCCAAACTTTCACATTTATAATATTAGTCGGATTAATAAATCTAATTTTCATCGATATTACAAGGTAAGTTTAATTAGGACAATGGTACGTATTAATCTGAAAATACACGCTACTACTACTACATTTACAAACATCTTTAAAATATTTTCAAACAGCGTATAAATCAAAGCAGCTCAATCCCAAGGATTTTTGACTTGTATATAGACTACCATGATTACACAGTAGATTTAAAGTGGAACGCGACTCTAATACGGTGAGTATCTCATTAAAAAGATATAGGCATACCACACGCAATTTGATCATTCCGTCACTGGATAGACATGAAAGCGAGAGCACGCGTCGATTACACCTCAAAGATTCAGTGAGAATGTAAACGGCAAAGCAGTGTTAATTTTGAGAGAAGACGATTTTTATCAGAAGTTGTACCTTCTACAAAAAAGTCGTGTTGCTGCCAGCCCCACCTGTCTCGGCAACTACATAAGGGTGTGGTGCAAAAAATATACTAATGTGCAATGAATGCAAATTGGTGGATTATTCTACTGAATAGTCGCAATTCTGCTAGGAAACCTACGAAATAAGTAACTGTTTGGTAAACATCAAGCAACGCGTTTTCAAAAGGTTTGATTAATGGTCAGTCCGTTCATATGTTTGAATTGTATTTAAGCCTATGATGGGTTTATATAATTATGTATGTATGCATGCATATTACTAGTATGTTTAGAACGGTAGATAATATTTTGTTTGTATATTTATTCAATTAATTTTAGGTAAAACGCACCTACTTCCTGTTTTCTCTGCATCACCCAGAGGTTGACTGGTAGATAAAGCTTTAAGAATTAAGTCCGCCTATGTACCTAATGAGCATAAAGTGTAAATAAATAAATAAGTTGTCTGGACTGGTTGGCGATTATACCTCCACAATTCTAGAAAAGTAAGGACAATATAGAAAGTGGAGATTCAGGGACCACTTCCACTGCTAATACAGATGAAATAAAAATTTAAAAGAACTTTTGGATTTTCCAGCTTATTTAGTTTATTCACATTGAATATTAAAATTTAAAGAAATAATTATAAGCTTGACCACAATTTCATTGCGACTGGACGTTAACCTTGTACAAAGTAGGTAAGCCTTATAAACATTAGTGGCTCCAAAAAACATTTAATAATAACGAAATCCATCTAATTTAGCATCCATTGATTATACGAATATTCTCGAAGGCCAATGGGGAATGTTGTAAAAGATAAAGCGAAATGGATACTACACACGCAATAATATCGATGGGAATGATATATAGGAATGAATAGATTTGATATCATTTATTCTTAAATATTTATACACCTTGTCCAGCCCGTGTGTATATTTATGAATCTGATGTTCAGCATTTCCTACTAATATAATAACAATAACCGTCCTTTAGCCATTGTTTGAGTCACATCATTTGACAATTAACCTTTTCTTTATTATATTCCTTATTTCTTTTCGATGTGTAAATACAAACCAAGCGTCATTAAGGTAATTGTGTCGTGTTTTGTGAATTTGAGTATCAGAACGACATAAGACCTACTTCGATCCTTCTTCAATGGAAAATTAAAAAAAAATTGTGAAATAGTCAATACAACTTCTATAAAAGACTTTAATTGTGAAGGCCTAAAATGAAACAGAATAACATGACATTTTATAAAGCTAAAATTAAATCTTTGTGATCCGGGATCCAAACCAATGTGGTTACAACCCAGGTTGCGGTTTGTGGTTGCGGTTTTAATGCCGCTTTTGAAAAATACGCACGAAAGCACGCAAAAACCAAATTAATAAATTTCTACTAGTCTAAAAGGGTATGATGTTGTTTGCGAATGTTTTATACATATGTCCCTTCAGAGTATGGAAAATAGTCAAGTAACTGAATGTATTTTTCTGTGTGTTATGCGATGTCTTTACCGTTCGAGGTCGTCGTTCTAATGACTAATTTTTTTAATAGATGGGAATAGATACATTGACAGGTGTTTAAATGTCTAAAAACAGGAAAGGATTGAGAATACCCTTGTTTAAGTTTTAGTTTTCAAAAAGAAGAATTTTCTAATTCGATTTTTATTTATTGTGTCTTCTTTTTATCCCAATTGAAGTTTCAAGTACCATAATTTAGAGAAAACAATTTTAAAGCAAAAAATGCATATATAAATTCAAGAGTAGACTGTTTACACAAAAATAAAGATAAACGAGTGAACTCGGTGTTAAAATCTTGTAACTTTCAAATTTTGAGGTTGTTACCTCAAAATTTAAATGACTTATCAATAATTAATTTTCGTTTCGGTGCATTTTCTTTTTCTTCATAAAGTTTGGTTTTAAGATAACCTTGAAAACTTATGGTTATTATTAAAAAAGGATTCCTAAATTTACAACATGAGTCAAAATCACGCAATACACGATGAGGCACCGGCGACAGTAAACATCAATAAACGGAGGGCTAACCAATTCCGCGTCTGAGTTTTCTGCTTGAGTATAGGAATATTTAGCAGTAGTTTCATAAACATTATATAACTATAAGAAAGATTTTACAGACTTTGAGAATAAAATTGACAAATCCCACCATCTCACTAATCCCAATAATAATATAAATGTGAAAGTTTGGATGAATGGATGGATAGATGTATGTTTCTTACGCTTTCACGCCAAAACTACTGAACCGATGGAGATGAAACTTGGTATGTAGATAGCTAGAGACCCTTTATTAATATATAGGCTACTTTTTATCCCGATATTCCCACGGGATTGGGACTTACGAGGGTGAAACCGCGGGGCGCTGCTAGTATTTGAAAAATAGTGATCAACAGCTATCTTTACCACTAAAATTGTAGCACCCAGGGAGCTTATACACTTAATTAAAAATTTGGGGTACTAGAAAGGTTTCACCAGGCTACACCTTATTACTAAAGAAATTATGAAACATCTTTCTAGAAAAGCCTTCTTGCCACATGGTGGCTTTCATGCTATACTTAGAATACATTACTATCCTAAACTGTGGAAAATATCACAGATCTGTATGCTGCTCAAAATAGGAAACCACTTAAAAACCCAGCTCTTACAGGCCAATAAGTCTCCTACTAACAAGGTATTTAATATGGTGTTCTTAACAAGACTCAACTACACGAACTTGGTTTTAGGCAACAACATTCAACTGTGGAACAAGTTCACTGGGTAGTTTATAATATTATAAGACTACCCCTTAAAAGAAAGGAAAACTGTGCTGCTATCTTTCTAGATATTTAGCAAGTATTTGACAGAGTGTTGCGCAAAGGTTTGTTGTACATATTGGAGAATAAATTACCAAATTCATGTTGCATGTTATTGAAAACTTATCTATAAGACACAAAATTCCAAATTCATGCTGCATGTTATTGAAAACTTATCTATAAGACACAAAATTAAGGTGATTTTTTTTCGAAATTGTATGATATCCATGCCTCAGTACCCCAAGGATCGGTTCTAGGCCCGATATTATATTCAATATAATCAGGCCAAGTCTATCTGCTCCAGCGTCAGCATAATTTATATCGCTGTACAACATCTTCAGTGCAGACTAAAACCCATCTATTGCGGCATAGAAACTACGAAACCACATGTACAAGATAGATCAGTGTAAGCCAAGTGTTATAAAATTCCTATAGGTTAGATTTACCTTAGGAAGTGGGTCCATAATACTGTCCACACGTTTTTTTGAGAGGGGAGCAGCTACCTACAGAAAATTGTGTTAAATATCTGCATTTAGATCGAAGGTATTTCAAAACCCAAACCCAGTTATCTCATTCCGTACTAATAAACTATCCATCGTAAACGCTCTGAACAATCTCCAGACACAATTGTAACAAAATCTTATCTGATCGAAAAAACGCCAATTGATGGACAATTGGCCTTTTTTTGATCGGACAATAAAAAATCTTAATAAACAAACAGACGCACTATGTAGTTTGTGAGGACAAGTAATAACGTTGAAATTGAGGACAAATAAAACGCTTTTCTAAGTCATTCCCAGTAAAAATCCAAATAAGCCTTAGCTTATTTTTATTTTTACTGGGAATGCATGAATATGTGACTGCCATTACTAGTAAAAGATATTGTAAACATACCAAGACACTATGCAGTTTGTGATAATAAGATTAAGCTCAATCTTGTTAAAAAGCTGCTCTAAGTAAATTCAGCACTTATTTAGAATAGTTGTGGTGCATGAACATGCGATTGACATTACTAGTAAAAAGTAACTTAATAAACAAACTATCGCACTATGCAGTTTGTGAGAACCAATAATTGGAATTCGTTGTCAACCGTTCTATTCTTTTTTTTTGTCGTTCGACGCTAGTGGCGTTCCAGTTCAATCTAGGCAGAGTGAAATCCATTCATTGACATTTACTGTTACAAAACTGTTTCATCAAACTTTTTAGTAGCGTTCAAATGCGGCTCCGTTTGCGGGAATCTCGGTACACTCTCGGTCCGGCAACAGATTTCTGTGAAAAATGTATTCCAATTCACATAACTGGTTATACCATGACAGGATTGAATACACTAATCTCGAGAGGGCGAGATGGTTAAATTACGCCATGGCGCTATCTACAACTATATATATCCAACTAGCAGCGTCTCGGTTTTCACCCGCGTAAGTTCCGATCCCGTGGGGATATCGGGATAAAAAGTAGCCTCCAGGTCTCCAGATATCTACATACCAAGTTTCATCGAAATCGGTTCAGTGGTTTTTGCGTGAAAGAGTAACAAACATCCATCCATCCATCCAAACTTTCACATTTATAATATTAGTGGGATTAAAATTTTATTTACATTCTTACTACTGTTTTGTATCGCAGGGGACTTTACAAAAATTCAAACTACAGACCCAATGATCACCCTGACTTTGAGACAATTTTTTTTTTTATTAATTTAACTGTTGGTGAATCCCACATTCCGCAGTGTTGTGGCGTGGCGATCCCTTTAACCATCGCGCCACCCGTGAACACGATGGATTTATCTATAACTATAACCCTTATTTTAATATGCTCAGGATCCCATTTGTACATACATAAAGTTATGAGTAGGTATAGGTACAGAGGCAGGTACCTTTTTGGGCTTAGATTTGCTGGTGGTAGGTAATTACACATTCATCACACGAAATTTAGTTACATACCTTGAGAGCATTGCCTATTTGAATTGAGACGTACACATGCGATTAGAAGTCGAATGCATTTATTGTAATTTCGTGAAGAAGAAAATACAGTAAATAAACGTTTATGTAGATTTTTACGTGTCCAACTAATTAATTATTTGCGACTTAAAAGTAGTAGTTTAACTGAAATAGTAATGGTTTTTGTTTTTAAAGGTAAACAGGTTAAACCGTGTTCATAATTGAGATTTAAAATGTTTAAAAATGCGTTTTCATATCAATTATAGTGTTCAAAATCGAATTTCAGATTTTTCAGATTCAGAATTAGCATGTATAAATAAGTGTAGAATCCATATAGTATAAATTTTAATGTCTTCTCAGGTTATATACACAATTTATATGAATTTGTGTAATCCTTTTACTGGATATTCTATCAGATTCGCATTGGTTTTTGCGAATATATCGCACCTAGTGTATTTTTTGTCAACTTGATTATCTACAATGGTTTTAAACTAACTACTCCACAACAAATCGCTTGTGTTTAACCAGCCTTACCAGATACAGACTACAGATAGTGTTTGTTTGTACGCATTAAACTACGGGGGAACTATTAACTGGTTGTGAATTCTCAATGAGCTTCAATGTTTGTACACTGTAACCTTAGAATTAAGTTAGATTATTTGTACTGTATTAAGACTACCTAAACTATTCAACACCCGCCTAGTCCTTACTAAGGAGGTCAAATATCTAGGAGTAATACTTGACAGTAAACTCTTATGGAACAGGCACCTGGACAAGAAACTGAACAAAGCCGGCATTATTTTCTGCCAACACAAGCGACTCATCGGCAAAAGCTGGGGCTTATCACCAAAAATCACGCTATGGCTGTACAAAACGGTCATACGGCCGATCATCACGTATGGTGCTATTGCCTGGTGGCAGAGAACAGAGCTTAGCACCGTCAGTAACAAGTTGCAGCAATTCCAGAGACTCGCATGTGCTGCCGCAACTGGATGCATGCGCACGACCCCCACAGCCGCCCTGGAAGTAGCTCTAGACCTAGCACCACTAGACCTATTCATACAGCAGGAAGCAGCTGTGGCAGCCATCAGACTCAAACACCTGGGTCTGTGGTACAACCGAGAGGGTTCCCATTCCAAACTATGGAATGAACTAGTGGAATAGCAACCACTAATAGCTGCCCCATGCGATAGGATCCCCAAACAACACATCTTCGAAAGGAGATACTGAATACAGCTATATGAAAATGAACGAGATCAATCTGGCATAAATGAAGTCCGAATATACACGGACGGTTCTAAGATGGGGACAGGGACCGGAGCCGGAATTTTCTCACAAGACTTGAACATAACAATATCACTGGCGTTAGGGCAGCACAGTTCCATATTTCAATGTGAGTGCGTTGCGATAACCTACGCCGCTACCGCGGTCATGTCAAGACGTATAAAGGATTACAGCATCCGCATACTGTCAGACAGTATGGCCGTCCTAAAGGCCCTGGAGGGCAACACTATGAACTCTGGTCTTATTCACGAATGCCACCAGACACTGGAACGTCTAGCCCTTGACAACAGGCTAATCGTTCAATGGATCAAGGGGCATAGCGACTCACTCGGGAACGATGTCGCCGATGAGCTGGCTAGGAGGGGATCTGCAGCGCCAGTAGCAGGCCCAACGGTACTGCAACCACTCCCCTTTAGTCAACTCCGCTCATGGGTAAGACAACGGACTCGGGAAACGCACGACGCTGACGAAGGTCTCACCACGTTTGACTTGCAGACTGCTCAGTCTCAACCGACTTGACATCAAAATAGTGATAGGAACTATTACGGGCCATCTGGCCCTAAATCGACACCTATTCACCATCAATGCGACAGACAGTCCTCTATGCAGAGGCTGTCTCAACGCGGAGGAAACGGCCGCCCACGTTGTCCTGGAGTGCGAGGGAGTGGCCACACAACGGGCAAATACCCTCACGGGAGCTAGGTCGCTCCTAGAAGCCTGTGTGAATGCCCCAGGAGGCTTCTGCGCTTCTGGAAGGAGCTAGGCTGGCTCAACTAGTCAGCCTACCTGCACTCATAATGGACCGCTTATGAGTCTAAATGCGGAAACAGGGCCCTATACCAATACCAATACCAATGTACTGTATTAAAATAATTTAGACAATAGCAAAATGTGCTTTGGTTCCATAAGAGGATCCACAAACTTAGAAAGTAGCTCAAGTTCTTTTTGGGGTTCGATGTTGCGGAAGGAAAGGGAACGACTTCCCTCCGATTACGAAGTATTACCTCTTCGTGACACAAAGCATCGATGCCCATCCCCTTTTACTCCGAACTACTTCTACTTCTTCCCAACCCCACCAGTAACCTCATACTCATAATCATCACCAGGGCTGTTATGCATATGAAATTCGGTATTTAAATATAGGTACAGATTTATGAATACCATCATACTGATTTTAGATACGGTTACCAACATAAAAACATTTCAGAATATCCGATTGTTTAGGACAGCTTTAGCTACTGTTATTAGATTTTAAATAAAGTGTAATAGAAATATACATATAGCCAATGATTCAACATTACATATAGGTTACCAGCTTGACGGGAACGGGAACAGGCTCTCTCCTCCTCACAACTACGTATTTGTTTATACTGCCCCCACCCCACCCAACGCGAACGTTATATAAGCGGGGTCAGTATACCTGCATCAAGTTCCCCAAACCGAGGTCCCGATACGCACGGACCTTTATACGGCAGGTCCTACCTCCAACGCCATGGCGCCGGCACTAATTAAGGCTAGTTACCCGTATGCCTATCGGTCACAGAAAATCGCCACTCGTGAAACCACACTCGCAGCGACCCCCCATTCGCAACCGGCACACTCCCTATTGTCCAGATAGGTACCGGAGCTGTAAGGCACTCACTTCCCGCATATTTGCATATGCTCGCGGTAACACCCGGGAACCGTACATTTTTCCGGAAAAAAAGTGATATCTGTGCTATTCCAGACTATAATCTATATCTGGGCCAAATTTCATCCAGATCCATTCAGTCGTTTGAGGGTGAAAGAGTAACAAACAATCATCCTTCAGTCCATCCATTCATCTTCACAAACATTTGCCTTTATAATATTAGTAAGATTTACATTGAGTACTATAATTCGAGAAAAATAAATTGACTTTATTAATAATCTGGTCATTTTTATGTGTCATTATCATTATCATCGTATATCAGCCATAGGGCGTCCACTGTTGGACATAGGTCTTTGACTTCCAAGAAGACCGGTTGGAAGCGGCCTGCATCCATCGACGTCCTGTGATCTTAACTAGGTCGTAACCTACTTAAATACTCAAAAACTATATATATATTATTTTATATATATAATATATAAAATAATATATATGATCATGGATAATTATATTATCCATGATCATATTTTGATATAATAATATACACAATAATTTAGCCCATGTTTCACAATCATTTAGACTCCGCTCCTATCGGAATTATTCAGAACTTTTAAATACGATTCGGTTAAGGTTTCGGATACATTTTTATGTGTTAAGCTGTTGTCCGCGACATCGTTTGCGTGGAAATTTTAGTGAAATATATCCCACGGGAACCATTTACTGTGCTGAGATAAAACTAGAATATGTACTATTCCAAACTATAATCTATTTCTAAGCCAAATTTGATCCCGATCCGTTCGATCGTTTTTGTGTGAAAGAGTAACAAACATCGATCTATCTATTCATCCTCACACACTTTCGCCATTATAATATTATGTAGTAAGATATCAGATAGTTTGGTTATGGTTACGGATATCTTAACATCCCTGATTTTTTTTATGGTATAAGTGGCAAACGAGCAGGTACTACCTGATGGTAAATATCTTCCGCCGCCCATGGGCACCTGCAACTTAAGAGTCACAAGTGCGTTGCCGGCCTTTAAGGTGGGAGTAGGTGAAGGGTGGAAGGGTGGATAGGTGGAGTGACGGGTCGAAGAGCGGGGGGGAAGGGCTAGGGCCTCCGGTAACCTCACTCACTCGGTGAAAAGCAATGCAAGCTTCACTGCTGGTTTTCTGTGAGGCCGTGGTATCACTCCGGTCGAGCCGGCCCATACGTGCCGAAGCATGGCTCTCCTACGATAAAAATCATCTTTCTTAGCCCTTGATATTTTCTTCGGTTCGGTCTTGGTATACATATTTTATGTTTAAGCATCTCCAGTAATAAGAACCACAAAACTTTGTTAAATTATTCTTATAAATATATCAATGGTAAATGTATACTAGAATGTATCGATTCTGCTTCAATGGCAAGAGGGAATTTTGAGAAAATATAGTATGTGTCACGATAAATGAGTTATCGATTTACTCTCAAGCTTACTTCTCGATTGAAAGGCGTTCGTGTTAAATGAAGTAGATATTGCAAGGTAATATATTATTAAAATTTCTGATTCATGGTTTTCATTCTGATAAAAGCGATTGACTTTTATGACACGATTTTGGGAGTTTCAAGTTCGTGCCTAACTGTAATTTTATGATGTATGTAACTTAGATTATAAATCTGTAGATACACGCAAATACAGTATGGCCGATCAGAAAATAATAGTAAAGCAGTTAACTAATAGTGTCTATATGTCTTACAATCGCACATCACATCTTAAAAATCGCACTTACGTTATAAACTTACGTTTAAAATTAAGATGTTTTCTTATATCCATCCAATAATACCAAACGAAATTTAAAACATATTCGTTGTTTCTCCGAAAAAAATCTTTCATAAAAACCTTGTCCCAGAAATTACGAACACAACAAAAAAAAATTGGTCTATAAAGTCGGTTTACGGACGATAATTTTACGTGATAACGTCATAAGAAAACCGTTCAAGAGAGATAGATGCATCACTAGCCAAACGCTTAGGCCGATCGTGCTTCTCTATCGCTTGTTCCGCGCTCTCGCTTGCACGCTCGGCTCAGGCGGAACGTGACAATGAGTCATGCTTTTTCGTGCGTGCAGCCGGCGTTCATCGATTTATAAGACGTTTTAACGTCAGACACACGTTACACACTTGAGGAATATTATAATTATAAAAAAAACAGCAAGATAAATAGCCGCTAATTCTTAGATATAGTATAAAATAAAATAAATCAATATTTGCATACCATTGCTTGGTGGTTGGTTAAACATGCTGAACTGTTACATAGTTATAAGATCTTCATTTGTAACTGTGTTTAAACGCAAATAAATCTATTCTATTCTATTCAGAATATAATGTAATATTTTTTTTTGCGTATCTTTTTTTAAGTTCTAGGCCAGTTATCAATCAGTCCAGGTACATATAAAATAACACAAAATTATTCTCTTCTCTAAGGACTTATCACAATCGCATTTATAGCTAACACATATCGTAATAGAGTTGCCGGAGCTTCCTTCTTAGGGTATACCCGGATCCCTTAAAACAGACCCACTTGCGACGGAGCACCATGGTGTTTTAGTTGCTTCGATTACGATATACGACTTCACGGTTCACCGTTAGCTGGGCTCGTTAGATGATCCGTGGAGATACACGGAATACACGGAATAAAACAAAAAAATATAATACGTAGTTAGATATATCCACAATGAAATGCAATTAAATACAACTGTCCGCATCGTGACGTCTAGAGCGTGCTGGACAATGATGAATTGTTTCATTAGAGCGAGACAGTTTAGCTGAAAGGGACACATATATGTGCAATTAGGTTAGTTAGTATTAAGTTAAGATAATATGTTATTGTCCGTGAGACGGCAGGGCTGGAGTGAGAATAATTAATTCTGAAAATACGCCAGCTCGTTACGTTCAACGTTATGTTGTCACAATTCGCGAAATATACTTATACAGCGTGGTGTATTTCTATTCCAGTCTTTCTGATACCATTTAATTATAAAATACCTGTTTAAGTGCATACAACATCGTTGACAATAAAACGCACACCGTTAATTGTACTTAAAACAGTTAGTGTGATTCTGTATTTATCCACATTTTTTTTATTTTAGACACAATTAGAACAAACGATTGAGGCAACTCATAAAATATTGTATTGTATTATTTTTACATAAAAACCTAGTTTTTGCAAAAAGAAACTGAGGTTTGCAAATTTCAAACTTTCAAATATCCGCTACGAGGCTATGCCAAATAATCAATAATGGGAGTTTAACTTCCATAATTGCTTATTAACCAAGTCAATTACAAATGTATACGTATGAAAATTAAAATAATTACTTTTATCATAATAAAGTCAATCCTTTCAATAAATCTTACATGTAGAATAGCCCATTCCCTTTTAAAATATACATCCATGTACTCTTCATTTTTAATTCACTTTTAAGTTTAAACCATAAAACGTTTAGGCAAAAAATAATATGTACACGAAAAATCATAGTACGGCATGGTTTGCAATGTCTATCTTTGCAAACATAGGCAGGTTCACAGTTCGTTGACTCATTAACCCCTCCGTGCTTCGAAAGGCACATAAAGTCGTCCATTCTGCCTGTTATGAACATATGTGACCGTTGATATGAGTCTTTTCGTTATCCCGACAGCTGTCCTAAATATAGAACACCCTCGTCGCTAAGGGTGACGGAGGACGAACGGACGAAACTGTGAATCAGATAAAAAAAATCAATCAAATTAGTTTTAAAATATACCACAGCTGTATAAAAAAGCAAGTTGTTTATTATCAACATTTGGTAAAATAAAGCAATCCTACGTGTTTTTATGACAAGTTTCAACTCATATACAATGTCTTATGTACTGTGATCTGTGATTCAATAACTGAGTTATTATTACTAGCGTATAGAGTAGACACCGCGAAGAAGAATTTTGGAACGCGAACTGCGGTTCCTGCACCGCAGTGAAAACAAATCTTTGTACCAGTTCGTTGGGCAACACGCGTAAACACCATGAAAAACTAAAACTACAACTCAAAAACGATCGAGAGCTGCTTGTTAATATCGTAGGATTTGACTACAAATAATTTTTTTAGCACTGCAGCGCTTTTTAGTTTAATTCAAATAAAAACCTGTATTTTGTTCTGAGTGGCTTCTCTAGTAGATAATATCTCGATTGATTCAATGTGTAAGAATGAACTGAATCAGTTGAGAAAAAACTTATTCATGCTTAGTTGCAAGTGGTTACAAACCAAGTAGTCGCTTGGGAATAACTCTGATTGCGGACTGAATCCCCCACTGTATCAGTGTCAACGGTGACACTATCTTTTTTTATGTTACAGGAGGCAAACAAGCAGATGGGTCACGTGATCGTAAGTAACTACCGCCGCCCTTGGACATCTCAACAACTCGCAAATCAAGAGTGACATTCGTTACCGGCTTTTAAGCAGGGAGCACGAGTCCAGTGTCACGTTAACTAAACGCCACAAAACTAAATAAAATTAGGTTTGAGTACAGTCCAGAAATTATGTTAATAATAAATTATAATCTATGGAATCTATTTTAACATTAATTTCTTTCACTTTAGTCATTAAAGTCATGAAAAAACCCGTTCAAACAAAGGTTCACAACGTAACACCTTAAAATCCTTACTCCTATTCACCAACCACTAGAATGATAATTTTACATACAAATACAATCTGACAAGATCATCCGTTTGCGACCTCTAGTCGACCCAATGACACCGCCTGCGGGTCCCTTGCAACCGTCCTTAATCCGGCTCTGTGTGATTTAAGAGGATTTGTTGTGGTTGTAGAGTACCCTTGCCATGCAATATATTTTATAGCTCAATCGGCTATAAAAGTGTTTTATAACGATAATAAAGCAATTTGTAAGCTATTTTTAACCGACTTCAAAAAAAGAAGGAGATTCTATGTTCGGCTGTAAATATATTTTTTTTATGTATGTTCATTTGTAGAATGTTTATATTTCTGTAAATTCATTTACCTAAAAAAAAACTAAAAAAATTTACAGCTTGGCGGTGCAGGGGGTGCAGGTGCTTTAATATGTATGTAGGTATAGGTAATGATCAAATAACAAACAGAACTTACTCGTAACTAAACAACAGATCGCGGTTGCAGAAAAATAACTTGTTCGTGTCTGGTATTGTTGTAGTAAAATATTTTTGGGGCCTGATATCCTGTATAAAAGATTATGCTTTATTGTTTAGTTTCGAAAGTTGATATTCAAGTAACTTCATGTGCGTTTCTGTGTACGTTTACTGATTACAAAAGACAAACATTTTTCTTATTTTTTTGACACTAACTACTTTCGTTTAAGACCTCGCTCGCTCGATTCGAGAAAAAAAAAGATGATTTCTCGGGGAAATGTGTTGTGGGATAAAAATAAGCCATTATCACTGCTCAGCTCTTAAGCTATTCCTATGCAAAACAGACATTGTTGTTGTTACATTCCCGCTAGATAAAGCAGTAGAGATCGCTTTTGGCGATAAGACCGCCCATTGTACATAACACTAACATTCATATTAAGATTAGTTGTAGTTCTATGTATAAGGCGTAAAGATGCAAGAAACATACTCAGATAAAAAACCTTTTTTTGTAAACGAGTTTATTAAAAAGTTATACCAATAAATTGAACTATGTTTATCACAAAATATTTTCTGAATTCCTTTTCAATGGCGATGGGTTTTCCTTTCAAACCTCTTCAATTACTGGAGGTTGGCAATAAATTGAATACTGGTTTTGATACCTTAAAAGTTAGCTTTGTTATGTTATAAAAGAAAAAACAATTTTGATTCGCTCTCAATATCACTCCATTCATATATCTATCAATTTGCTGATCAGATTCCGATTTTATATTTATTTTTGTATGTTTAATAATTAATTTTATTTTTTTTTATAATTAAATTTGACTACTATAGAAGTACCTAATGCTAAATAGGTAGGTAATATAAGAACGTTTACAACAATGCCACTAAAATTATAATTATGTTCGTTCCTAAAATTCGATCTAAAATTAAAAGTACCTTCTAATAAACAAACTAAAATCATAAATATTTACAAGAAAATAAATTAATAAAAAATCGGGCCCGCAGCAGGCTCGTAGAGGTAGATTTCTTTTTTTTTTTTTTTAAATCTGGCCCCCAGTCCCTCCCTGTGGGGGAATATCCCCCATTCATGAATTTAACCTTCATTTTTGCCCTCTTGATTTGTCGTCCAAGTTTGAAAGCAATCGGTGCATAAATATATATATATATATACTTTTTTAACTGGCGGTTGTTTGGGGGTCTATGGATCATAACTAGAACTCCTGTGAAGAAATTTTTGGGAAACTCGACAACTGGTACAAAACCAATAGGTAGACTTCTCTTTGAAATCTAATACCAAAGTATTTACATTCCTAAGACATAAAATTCATCTGCAAATTGAATTGAATTTATTAGGTGTGTATCTTACTAATATTATACAGACGCAAGTTTGTGAGCATAGATGTTTGTTCATCTTTCATCTGGATCTGGATGAAATTTGGCACAGAGATAGAATATACTCTGGAATAGCAGGCTCCTTTTAACAAAAATTTCCACGCTAACAAAGTTGCGAGCAACGCCTAGTGTGATATAAATTTCTGTTTATGTTACTTATAAAATGCTCAAAGGGGCCCGTGGCTAAGTGGTAACCGAGTAGGTTAACACATTACATTGTTAATTAATTCTAGCCCGGTCAATCTAACATGGGTGACCATTCTTAACACACTGAGATCCCTCCGTGCCTCGGAGAGCACGTTTGTGGCGTCCTCCACACGTTAAACCTTCGGTCCCGGTTGCCATACAAACATCTGTGGCATTCGTAACGGGTAGTTGAAGCCCTAAAAAGTCCGACAACCACTACAGAACTCCGATATCGCTTAGTACTTAGATTGTGGAGGTCTGATGGCAGTCGTTCCATGTAAAATAACAAAGTTCGGCCGTATCGTAGTTAGACTGAAAGCCGACTCCTACTTAGTTGGGAAAAGGCACGAAAGAGGATGATGTTACTTATAAAAAGCACGTCACATAAAAATATAATTTTTCTTCAAATCCCTTTTTCAAATCGCTCACAAAATTGGTATTTATCAACCAGAACTTAACATATGAACATTGTTTCTTGTTTCCATGGAATGAAATAACAAACGTGTCCCTTAAAATTACATACGTTCACTACTTCTCTACGTACACATACGTTCATTACATGACATTACATGCGTTCATACCACGCCGCTGTGAGCGTCTGTGATATACAACATCTTCAATATTCTTATAACACACTAGCTGCACCCATGCATGACAAAGATTTTTTATATATTTATATATGGATTTTTGAGCCAGGAACCCATGCGATGCGTTCCCAGAACACCCTTCCATAGTTTCAAAATCTGATCAATAGTTTCGGAACGTTTAAAGACAAATATTTGATATTTATTAATATATATTTCTAAGATACATCTAGGTGAATCTTGAATAATTAATTCAGCCAGCCAGACAGAACATGGTTCGATTTACAAATAGATGCTGTTTGGTGCTTGGATCACGTAGCGAATGAAAATCAGTAATGTTTTATAGAACTACCACCTTCTGTCCCATTAGTATTGACAACTACACAACAACTGTGTATTAAGTGGGTACCATAACTATATGAAGTTAATTTTTAACCACAAATGCTTACACATGTTCACAATATAAATATACGCAAAACATTCTGTATTGATATTCAGTTGTTGATTACATGAATTAACTTTTCAAAAAGCATCACCAACTTCAATGTACCTGAATCATGATAAATTGTAGTAATAAGCACTTAATTTTCCACCTTTCGAACTGGATTTTTTTTTCAAGTTTAAATGGAACCAACCTTGATTATACGCAATTCCATGAAAAATAATTATTTAAATCGGTTCAGAAATAATAACAATAATAACTCAACACATCTCACACACGGCCGTCTGATCCCAAACTAGGCAGAGCCTGTACTATAGTAACCAGACTGCTGATAAACATACTTATATATTTCTAAATATATACATATTATAGATAAATAACACCCAGACACAGAACAAATGATCATGCTCATCACACAATTATTTGTCCTGGGTGGGAATCGAACCCACGACCTCTGGCTTAGCAGTCAGGGTCAGTAACCACTAGACCAACAGGTCAGTCAAATGGCGAATAAATTACTAACTTATACACAAAAATAAAATAAAAAAATCGTTCTAATTGAAAACCTCTTCCTTTATTGAAGTCTTTATTTAAATTTGAGAGGAGATTAATGAAGAGGAGATATGTGTTTGTATGTGGTTGATAAACTAAAATGACTAAAATTTTTCAGAATACTTTCAGGTATTTATACGGAAAGAAAAGAAATTATATAGGTATAATTTCTTTTAGTCGTGTGATCTAAAAGTGTTTTTTTTAACCGACCGATTGTTCTCTCATTCAGTAAATTGTGTTGTTATTTTTGCCCTCATATTATCGTCATACGTTAATCACATAATTAAATAAAAATGCTAGTTCACAAAGAAGAATTAAAAAGGTTCACGTATAATGAGACTACATATTCGGGTATTGCAAAATTCAACAGAAAATAAAATAAAAGCTTACAACCGAACTCTGCTCGTTAGTACAAAAATAAAATCTAAAACAATAGCTAAGCTGTTCCCTTTTTCAATACGGATGAGTATTGTCTAAAGTCTCATTAAATGGTCTGAAAGGGTTCTTTCCTTTTAAAGTAATTAAGTTACTGAACGGTGTATGTTCTTGTACGTTCAGAAAACCGTCAGTATTACATTTATTCGACGGCTTTTATAAAGCTTTTAAATTGTCGCATATGGCGGTCGGTCGTCCATTATCAAGTGTCTGTGATATTCTGCGTCCCTTAATTCAGTGGTTGGTGTGCAAGATTTGTATGTATATGATAAGCACGAAGCAACTCTAGCCGTTTTACCTAACACTTTACGTTTTATACTTTGTTGTGTAACACTATCAAATAATCATACACAAAAAAACATGACCGTGTTATTTTCTTTTGGATTAGCTCCAAAAAAAAAAACAAAATCAAAGTCTATAGATCCGTATTGGTATACAATCAGCATAGAGTATCTCGGATGACTCATTAACTGTTTGTAACAATGCACAATTACTAAGTGAAGTAGGTGTGCCACCTGCGATAAGAGCGTCGCGACTTGTAGAGTGTACTTCTTTTTTTTGATGTGTTGTGGAATACGAGACTTGTTCTTGGCTTGTATACCGAGGCGACAAATTTTGTATCTATGAATGAAATCTATGATAAATATATCAAAAGAAAACAACATTGTCATGTTCGTTTTTGTATGATTATTTGATAGTGTTTCACAACTTAGTATAATGTACCATGCACAGATGAATGCAAGTTGCTTTTTAGCAGGAGGTGCGAGAAATTTAATAAGGAGTGGGGACTTCTTATTAAATTATCTATTTGCAAAAAAAATTGTACTTTTGTATTAAAAATTAAATTGTACATAGGGTTAGGTAATCATTACTCAGTAGGTCACTATTGCCTGTTTGAACATTGTTATTTCCAAAAAAATCTCTAGAAATCTAAACTACAATTATTTTTATCCCTCCGAGCTTTTTCCCAACTAAGTTGGGGTCGGCTTTCAGTCTAACTAAACGGCCGAACTTCGATATATCACGTGAAGCGACTGCCATCAGACCTCCGTAACCGAAGTACTAGGCGATATCGATGTTCTGTAGTTAGTAGTAGACCAGGTTGTCGGACTTTTTTTTAGGGCTCCATCTACCCGTAACGAATGCCACAGATGCTCGTATGGTAATCGGGACTGAGGGCTTAACGTGCTATCCAAGACACGGAGGGGTCCGAATGTCTTAAGAATGGTCACCCATCCTAAGACTGACCTTGCTAGTATTACTTGACCTTGCAATGTACTAACCTACTCGGTTTCCACTTAGCAACGAGCCCCTCAAATCTAAACTATAATATAATAAAGCTGAAGAATTTTTTGTCTGTTTGTTTAAACGCGCTAATCTCTGGAACTATTAACCTTTGATTTGACAGAGTATTCATTGAGGAATATTATAGGCAATGTAACATCACGCTACGACTCTTAGGAGCGGAGCAGTGACCATGGACGTAGGTGAAACTGCGGTAAACTGCTAGTTTAACATAAAATATAGTTCAGTGCAGGCTTCCTAGAATGACTTTGTATCATTAAAATGTTATAAAAATATAATATTATCTACGTATTTACAGGAATAACCGCGATCACGAAAAGGTATTACATACCTCTGAATTGCCTGACGATTCTACCAGGTTTCACTGGCCGTGGTCACAGGTGGTCAGCCTGTGACCACGGCCAGTGCCAGTAAATACGTAGATAATATTATATCATGGAACGCGAAAGTTTAAAAGTTGTTATAAAAATATACAAAAAGGTCTCTGCAACGTTTTTATTAAAGTTATTTTTTTTCACAATAATTACAAATTGAAATAACATAAAACGAAACGTATTTTAATAAACCAATCAGCGTCAAGTGACACGAGTGACGTCTCACTCGTTATGTCAATTTATTTGCAGCCACAGTTGTGAAAGTAAACATTATTTTGTTAGTAAAATTAGCTGAATTTTTCATGAAAGCAGCCTCCAATAATCTGGCAAAAGTTATTGTCGACGTGGGTGTGACTTTTTTTTTCTCAAAATTGCAGATTTCATGTTTTGAAAATTAAAAGTATTACGGTATGTATTAATCATAGTTTTTTACACATTGTATGTATTTCATTTGGCACTTTCAAGCTTTGTTCAAGCTTTATGGGATAGTTAGATTCTTCGGAGTCATTTCTTTGAAATATTATAATAATAATAATAATAACTGGACACATCTCACACACGGCCGTCTGATCCCAAACTAGGCAGAGCCTGTACTATGGTAACCAGACTACTGATAAACATACTTATATAATTCTAAATACATACATATTATAGATAAATTACACCCAGACACAGAACAAATTATCGTGCTCATCACACAATTATTTGTCCTGTGTGGGAATCGAACCCACGACCTCTGGCTTAGCAGTCAGGGTCACTCTCACTAATTATTGTGATGACATATTATGGATCTGAAACGTGGTCTCTCTGTGGAGCTATGATGGCTGTGCTTGGTGTTTCTCTGCGTGATTGAATCAGAAAAGAGGAGATACGCAGACGAACGAAGGTTACCGACATAGCCCAACGGGTCAGCAAATTGAAGTGACGATGGGTGGTGTGCACATAGCACGTAGAACGGATGGTCGATGGGCCCGAAAAGTGCTGGAATGGAGACCACGGACCGGAAAGCGCAGCGTAGGAAGCCCATTATCGCGGTGGACAGACGACCTGGTAAAGATCGCAGGACGTCAGTAGATACAGGCCGCTTCTAACCGGTCTTCTTGGAAGTCATTAAGGGAGGCCTATGTCCAACAGTGGACGTCCTATGGCTAAAATGATGATGATGATGATAAGACAACTTTCTTCAAATCCTTTGAACTGTGTATTGTATTCTTAATTATCCATAAACCTACGGTTACAAAAATTGAGTATTCAGTTTTTAAGTATATGTTAGAAGAGAAAAACCAGTTGGAGCATAATGTAATGTAAGGTAAAATAAAGAAAATAATATGTCAGGAAATTGTTCAAAGTGCGAAACAAGGGTTATGCGAGCGAGAGTGTACGGTCGCTTATTATGTTTCCAAGCTATTGACGTGTTGTGGCTATAAAATCAAGCTTAAGTAACAGAGGTTTTTTTTTATCCGCTTACTTGAGTTACTTACAGTCTTTTCAACGTCCTTTTCTAAAGAGTTCACCTGAAACTTCTCCTTACAAGTCTGACACTTTAATCATTACGTTATTACCAACCACTTTTATTTAACACTAGCAGCGCCCGCGGTTTCATTCGCGTAAGTCCCGATCCTATAGGAATATCGGTATAAAAAGTAGCCTATATGTTAATCCAGGTCTCCAGCTATCTACATAGCTATCATCGCAATCGGTTCAGTAGTTTTGGCGTGAAAGAGTAACAAACATCCATCCATCCATCCAAACTTTCACATTTATAATGTTAGTGGGATGCTGTGCGTATGCATATAAATGTAAAAAATACAATAAGACTTTTGTAGTATATTACTTCTTGTGTTTGTCATATGAAAATGTAATTTTGAATAAACAGATTACGTTTGAAATTAATTGTTAATTTTAGATAATAGTTAAATACATAATATTTGTTTTGAAAAAATAAAAATATTTTATTACCATTTTTATCAATCTGCTTTCTTTGCTGAGGTACCACTTCAAATGAATGTAATCAAATAACATATTAAAAATTCTGAAGACAGTCTCTGTATAGCTCTATCTGACTTGAAATCTGTGTAATGTTATCACATCTTATAAATATATATAGGTCTAAGAAAAATATTTTTGTACTTTCCAGTCTGTTGTAAAAGCGAATAGCCTTCTTATAATATAAAAAATATTAGTTATAAAAAATGTGATTTGTTGTTTAAGAACCTACAACAAAAATAAAATAAATAACAATATTCTTTAGTAATAATAACAGTACCAAACAAAGAGAGAATGTGTTTCGGCAAATTATTAATTAATGACAGTGAAATTCACTAAAGCATTAAGTAAATTTTAATTTTTTTATCGCTGTCTTTACCGCTTATCTTTTAGCCCGACAATTCGCTTATTGCATATATAACAAATACTTATATTTTAACACCAGCTGCCTGTACACTCTGTGTGAAATTAACAGGAACGGGTGTGAACTGTAACGTAAATTGCTGTGCAGCTAAGTGGAGTTAAATCGTAACACCGAGTGTAGTGAGCTAGTTCTGAGAACGGACTTATTACTTTGCAAGCGCTTAGTTGACTAAACTGTTGTTAGTTTTTATTACTACTTTGTTTTTAATTTTTTTTCAGTTTATTTGGACGTTTAAATTACAACGATAAATTCGCGGTATAAGAACCAGATGAACTTATCTACATTTTCTTAGTTTTACAGGAGAGCAAAAATACTCCGAGAATTTACCTAGTTCCTTGTGGTTCCTTTTCTATTTTGTTATTTTGGAATTTGTGAAATATTGCATTTACAATTACGTCGTTATGGAATTTCATAATGGAGCACTTTATGAGCCATACTATGAAAAAAAAAACCATTTTTGACTTTTTTGTAGATACAGTTCTTATACCACGAATTATTTATATAGTTACTTTATATAAAGTTATATTATATCGTTTTTTAACGGACTTCAAAATAGGAAGATGATCTCAATTCGTCTTTTTACGTATATTCAGCTATAATTATTCAATGCGATGTCCGATTTCTATTATGGTTCCTCCATCCACATTCAGAAAATTTATTTATAGATGGTGTACTTTTAGTTATATTAGAAAATATAAGTAGTTAAGTAGTTCACGTTCTTACTGTGAATCTTGTTCTGAAAATATACGCTTAATTCTTTTAGAGGTGCTATTTGTCGCCTACGAACCTTGTGTTGCGTTCAAATGTGAGACAATTTATCTTAAGGGTGATCCTGTTGCAAATGACGTGCCGTACGCCCAAGAATGATCGAACCATCATCCGCCTCCATGAGCGCTCGCCATGGGCAATGGGTAGTGCAAACCGTTGTCCCAGCTATGCAGGCCCGAATCAACGTCTAATGTGGGCCTGTATACAATGATGAATGAGATACAGAGGGGAACAAAGATCTCGCTGTGACAGGTGCCTTAGAAGGTATTAAAGTTATGGTCATCTTGTGAAATTGATGAATATGTAACTTTGGTTATTTGCTACTATAGTTATTTTATCTACTTGGTAATTTTGTTGTTTTCACATTATAGGTACTGTTGGATTATTTGTTTTCGTCTATTCGTCAATGCTTAGTCATTTGCTTCTCATCCCTGGCAACTCCTGATGGCAATCAGTGTTGCCCTAACTCCTACTTGCTCATTATTTAGTACTTTGATGATTGAAAATTAATATCAAAAGAAAAATATAATATATTTAATGGTAACATGTCAATTGCAAAAAATTAATAAGGGTTGACACTCTTAAAGAGTCAGTACTATCTTTACTGTGATTTTCTTCACTTGACAAGATAAGAGGACGGTCCTGTTACACTACAGTAGTTCCTTTGTTCACTAATGTCCATTGAATATTTGTTATAGAAACTTTAAGGGGATAAACTTGACACTAAATTGATAAAGGGCCACTCGATTCCGGCCAACCAGTCGTTGGCCGGAATCGAGTTGGAGTCTTCTGAAAATACCGACTTGAGTATAAACTTTAATATGTAATAAAAATAAGATTAGAGAAGGTGTTCAGAATGACACATTAATAATATCATTACTTCACAAACATTTATTTTTTTATCTATGATGAATTTAGGTACGAGATGACGTGTCATTCTTGTGGCAACATGTGGTAATCACCACATGTTGCCACGTCTTCCACGTTTGCTTTTGTATCTTTATTCAAGAATAATTACATAGATTCCAACAAATTATTGTGCATGGTACGCTGCTATCTTGCAAATTCGGATGGACAAACAGCATACATAGAGGTGAAATAAAACATTTTAGTACTAAAGGTTTATCGCGCATTTTCCCATATTACCTAATTATTGTTTGTAATAAGTAGGCATGTTGAAAATAACTGCACTAATTTACTATAAAAAAATAACAATATTGTTAGAAAAATGCAGATTTCAAACGTATTTTAACCACAAACGTTGAAGGTCATAGCAAGGTTGGAGATAGTAGTCATAGCTGATATCTTATTATTGTAATATATTGAACCTGCCTTTTAAGCGCTAACAAAAAACAAATGCCTTGGCATTGCCAGATGTGCCAAGACTTTCAGAATTTATTTCGCGAAACACAAATTATTAAAGATATCGTACTCTCGTTGGAATATTAAAATATTTAACGTAGAATTTCGTTTTGCAACGAAGATAAAATTTCTTCTATAAGTGTTAAAGCGTCTGGGTTTATTATTACATTTCACTAAAAATAAAGTTTAACAGAATGAATTCAATGGTTTTTTCTCACCTTTTTAAATATTTTTCATTCCAAAATAAGTATGTGACCATTGTGTCAATATTGATAAAAAAAGTTAAATTACTTTTATCAAATAAAAATCAAATTTTTCCTTAAATGACTTTTAAGAAACTGTCATGCTCTTTTCAGTAAAATTGAGGGCTCAATTTTCTTTGGAAACCGAAGACATGTTTTTACATATCCAGTATAACTTGACCTGAAATCTGAATATTTTGAGGCTATTCAGAACTTCAATTCTATAAATTACGTTGTGAATATCTGTAAATTGTATAAATAAGTATTAAAAGTCTAAAATAATACTATAGACGTATATAAGTACTGATATAATAATTATGCATTTTAAATCATAGCACTCCTGTCCAATCAAAGGTTGCCAGGAAGTGTTTGCTTCTTGCGATAAGTCGTCTATTATGTATTTTAAGGTACATTATATATAATATTTCTCTGTATTTGTTTTTCTTTACTTTTGGTGTACAATAAAAAGTATTTATTAATCATTTTAAATATTTAATTTACATTTATTCTCTCAACTCATCGATCAATAAGACTTTTTGTATCACCTTGATGAACTATATTATTGTAACGTTATCAGATTGCAACGTGTCCTGTTAATATTTTTCGTTGAATTTTGGAGAAAGACCACTAGAATGGTAACACTTGTAAGCGTTGACAATAAACCTCTCTCCTAATGTGGCAAGATAAGATCACCTTTGCTAGGGAACTAATAAAACACAGTTCTATGCAAGTAGTGTTATTTCTCACTGGTTTTCTGATCAATCCTTGCTAGCCTAATCCACATTTTTCTGCCTTTGGTACCCAATTCACTTAAATGAAGTGTAAGCATTATTATTGGTTTCACTAGCGTACTAGGTCACCTGAATAGCAGCGACCCCAATATAGTTAAGGTGTACATTTTTTACTTTAAATATGTCTACTACTTAGTAAGCGAAATGCTTGTTCCATGTGTCTATAAATGTTAGCTCACACACGTTTAATATTAAGGTATAAATACTAACACAATACAATGTAAGAAAGAGTATCAAAGAGATACTGAACACGCCACCACAGTAGTTTTCCTACATTGGTGAATCTGACGTGATGCCAGTTCCGGACCCGGTTTAAAGAAAGAAGAAAGAAAGAAGAAAGAAAAGAAGAAAACATATTTTTATTTCCGAAACATCCTATAACTATTACAAACAAATTTTTATAACCAAAAAAAAAAAACACTTTTTGACGAATTATTAACACTAATTACAGCATAATTTTATTAAAAATTTGAAGGTTTCTGCCTGCCGACTGGTGTAACGAACGGTTTACCTTTTAGTGATACTGGGATTAGCTAATGCCAGTGGCTTCCCACAAGCAGGTCTCACCACTGGGATTTCAAGAGGCTATATATTCTCGGTATTGCTAGTCTTCGTTACACCAGACGAGTCCGTTCAAGATGACAACCAGCAGGCAGAACATACCAGGGTTCGGCAGCTCACTCCAGGAAATAACCTATGCGAGCGATATGGCCGCTTTGCATAAAAACATGACTGAAATATCTCGAGCTGGCTGAACTCAAAAAGAACAGGGAGCCAAGAGACAGATCACCAAGTAGATCACGATCAGACACTTCCGACATATGGTTGAAGGAAGAGAATTCACTATACTCACCGACCACAAGCCGCTCACATACGCACTAAACAAAGCCTCGTCGAGTAACGACACTCCGAGAAGACTTCGACAACTCGATTTCATCTTGCAATTTTGCTCGGACATACAGTATATTCCGGGTGAAGACAATGCAGTCGTAGACGCACTCTCAAGAATAGAGGAAATTTAGCTTCCCTAGTTTTATAAACTACGAGGAATTGTCTGCGAATCGACAACAGAGCAAGGAGATCCCAGACTTATTAAAAATCGCAAGTTGACCTTCAAGACGTACACACTACCCCTCTGCGCCCAACAAATAGTATGCGAGACTTCCTCAGGCACATTTCGACCCTATTTACCACTGCAGTACCGTCACCAAGCTTTCAACGCAGTACACGGTCTCAGTTATCCAGGGATACGAAGCACTAAGAAGATGATGACAGAGAGATTTTTTGGCCAGGAATAAACAAAGACGTTGGAACATGGCCCAAAACATGCATACACTGTGAAAGGTCGAAGATCAACAGACATTCTGTTGAGTGTTGAGTTGAGTTTCCCCGCGCAGAAAGATTCGAGCACGTCCACATCGACATTGTCGGACCACTGCCGATATCTCAAGAGTTCCGGTACTGCGTAACTATGATAGACCGGAAAACAAAATGGCCTGAAACAATACCCGTGGCAAATATCACCGCTGAAGCTGTAGCTACAGCATTTATTAGCGGTTGGATTGCGCGATTCGGCTGTCCCGTTACAACCACAACGGATCAAGGATGCCAATTCGAGTCGGACCTTTTCCACCAGCTGACAAGGCGATTAGGAATCAACAAGATCCACACGACTCCGTATCATCCGCAAGCTAACGGGCAAATAGAAAGATGGCACAGATGCCTGAAAGCAGCCCTCATAGCCACATGCAACAGCGCCAACTGGGTAACTGGATTACCTTTAGTAATGCTCGGACTTCGTACAACAGTCCGCGAAAAAACCGGAGTAAGTGCCGCGCAAATGACGTACGGTTCGTCATTACGATTACCAGCTGACTTTTTCGCTGACAATAGCAAAACGTCAGTCAACGACGCCGATTACGTCACGCAATTATCAAATTTCATGCGAGCCTTACGAACAGAACCAGAGAAGCAAAACACGGCTCGGAAATCTTTTGTACACAAAGCGCTACAAACATGCAATTACATGTTTCTCAGCATTCATCCTTAACAGTACAGAAGAAACAAACAATGTACACCATACGTTACCTACAAGAATGACGTCACCCGCACCGGCGCTCACATCTGATACTCGTGCATCAGCAGAAACGACCACGCGCCGACATGTCACACGATATGGCCGCGAAATTCGACCAACCGTGCGATTTGCAAGCTAAGCACTAGTTGCAATCAATTAGTTAATTGTCCGTTAATCATTAATCATTTTGTGAATTTTAGGTTCTTTACACCTACTTTACTGTTTTTTATTTATATAATTTCGACTTTTTTTTTCAATGTGTTGTAAGCATTATTATTGGTTTCACTAGCATACCTGAATAGCAGCGACCCCAATATAGTTTTCGTGTACATTATTTACTTTTAATATCTCTACTACTTAGTAAGCGAAATGCTTGTTCCATGTGTGTATAAATGTTAGCTCACACACGTTTAATATTAAGGTATAAATACTAACACAATACAATCTAAGAAAGAGTATTAAAGAGATTCTGAACACGCCACCACAGTAGTTTTCCTACATGAAGTATATACGATTTTAGTTTATGTTTCGATTGACTGCATGAAAAAAAAATAAGGAAATGATCTTTCCAAAAACATTTTGCCAATCATTACAAGGGTGAGTCCCATTGTGATTGTTAACGGAATTTGATGGCAAAAATCACTGCTATTGTCAGGAAGACGGTTTATCAATTGAGTATGTGTATTGTAAACACCTTTAGTTCAACGTCGTAATATATAACAATAACTTGAGACACCTCATACACAGCTATCTGATCCCAAACTATTCAGAGAATATTCTACTAGTACTAAAACTAAAAAAACACTTTATAAATACGAGAATTAACGCGATCATCAAATGGGTATTAGTATTACAGGAAATAAATTGTGCAAACTGGTCGAAACGTCAGACAATTCAGAGGTATGTCATCCCTATTTCGTGAAATATGTACATAATCATATCATGGAACGCGAAAGTTTAAAAGTTAGTATAACCACACTTTAGGTAATGGCGAACCGATTTAAAAAGTTAAAAGACTTACAGTTAACGGCTCCATCAACACATTAGCTTTAAGATGCCACATTATAGTATTTTCATCCAATCGATATGTACATACAAAGTTTTATTTCAATACGACAATCAGGGTAAGTTAAAGTTGACTTCCAAGATTTTTTTTTTTGAAGCCAAATCCCGCATTAGGAATTACTCCTGTGTCACGGGGGACTTTACAAACATACAAAGAACGGACACAAAGAACACCCAGACTGGGGTGGGAATCGAACCCACGACCTATGGCATAGCAGTCAGGGTCACTAACCACTAGGCCAACAGGCCAGCCATTTGGCCTGGCCAACTATAAACAAAAAGAAGATTTGTTTATAGTTTTTAGTCAGTTAGTTATTTGCAAGTAGAGGCAATAACAGTGTGTTAAGTAGACAAGATACAACACTAGCAGTGAATATCACCGAAGCCTTAAAAAGTTAAAACAATAGAAATGTAATTTACCTACCATATTAGTTATTGTTAAGTAAACATTATTTTATGAATTTCCAAAGCTGACATAGACGTTGGACTCAAAGCTATTATTAATATAGACTAATGTCGCACTTTGGTAAATTGCAAATCCCATTCTGGACATGATACGTATAAGGTCGAATCTAAAGATCCACCCAAATTGTATCACAATAGTAAATATTTTTTTTATCTTTCTGGTAAACTGACTTTTCTATTTCTATCCTTTTTTTATTCTTGACATCCATCCATGCATAAAGTCTGATCTGACGACTTTTCAAAATATTTGTTAGGCATTTAGCTTTATTTCAATGAATGTCTTTATTCCATAAATTACTAACACCTTTAAAAAATGTATTTTTACATTAGCCCTTATGCATTCAAAGTGTTCTATTTCTTTTTTTATTTTCACGCTTATGATGCTTAAGTTTGCACTTAATTCATACCTGGCTTATCATATATAACATTATGCTACGCAATATGCAAACATGAGACGTTTTAGCTGCAATAATAACAGCATTGTTAAAATTTCCGGTACCGAAGTTAGTTGGATATTTTCGGATTACATCGGGTAGTCCTGGAGGTCGAAAAAAAAACTTGTCTAGCCTTTTGACTATGCTATTACGCGCATCAATGTAAGAAAGTGACTCGCTGGTTTTATGCAATTTGCTGAAAATTATTAGAGATGAAATGGATATCCGCCAAATATCCGGCATCTGGCATAAATTTACTAAAATTATTTTATACTTATTTTGCATTCTCTATCACTTGTAGTACGGGGAGTGCTCCGAGGACTGTTCGGACTCATACCGGCCGCAGTGTCCCGCCAACGTTCAATGGGACAAAACTTTCATCCCCATCGCTTAGATGATTGGCATTCTACCACTGTGCGGTTCGCCAGAAACTTTTTGCCTCGCACAACCGATCTCTTGTACAAATTGTCACCTGCGGTATTTCCGGACTGGTACCACCTTCAAACCTTAAAGAAAAAAGCGTACTCCCACCTCAAAGGCGGGCAACGTACTTGTGATTCTTGAGTTGTATTTGACCATGACCGTCGGTAGTCACTTACTATCAGGTGACCCGTCTGCTTGTTTGCCCCTATACCATAAAAACTTCTTAACTTATACTATCCCCGGCCGGATACCGGATTTTAAATTTAGGTACTTTATTGCCGCGAAGTCTTTCGATTTTAGCAAAATTTGATTTTTTTTATCGTCGAAATCAATCATTATATCAAAAAAACAAACCATAATTCATTGGTTTTTATTAACATTCGGGCAAGACAGCGTCTTCCAGGTCCGCTTGCAAATTTAACGCTAGCCTTCTGCCTTAAACAATTGATTTTATAAGTTGTGAAGAATATCACCACTAGACTTTTACCATAATTTAAAAGTTAAACTCATTAATAAATTTTTTTAATTTTATATTAAAATGTAGCGTATAGTCAAAAAAGTTGAATGCAAAGATAACGTATTCAGCATTTTATAAATTATAATAGTTTCAGGCATAAAATATATTGTAAAACAATAATTAACTAAAGTGTAGTTTATTCATTGAAAATTAAAAGATTAAATTAGTTTACCATAGATAGTTAAAAAAACTGTTAATAAAATATTGTCAAAAACTAAAAACTTTCGAAATCATAGATGGTCCCCTTTATGCTTTTCATGTTTAACATTAAGGACGCATATATCCACATATGCCGATATAATAAAACATACAAAATGTCAAGTTAATTTTGTTGTGTTAAAACGTACTTTCAAATAGACAACTTAATGTGTCTGCACCCTTAAAAGTATAAATATCACTTACTCTCTCACACTCGTCCGTTTAAATTCTTCTTCCTAATATGTTACCGGGATAGCGCGAATCTGTATCCATTTACCTTTATTGACAATGTCAATCGATGAAAACATTAGCTAGATTAAAGAAACCAAAGAAACAAACAATAGTTCCGTTTCTGTTTTCCTATTTTCGACGGCGCTGATCCTATTTATGTCTTGTTCCAAAGGAGCTATTCCTTCAGATACATTTGTAGTCTGATTCTCACAGACTGTTTTATTACTTGACCTAGTTTTTTATAGCAAAACTTAAAAGTTTTCTTCATATTTTTAGGCTCAGAATAAAAGTGTTATTTAATCACGGATATGTTAACTTCAGGCGGTTACCGACACGTCATAACAATTCTTCGTGGAGCTTTATGCTAGCACTGCTTTTTCATTCTTCAATGAATTCTTGCGTTGGGTGGCTTCATTTAGAGTAGAGTTCTACCTCCTTACTTAATGCTTGATAATACTAGGAAAAGGAGTAAAAACCTTTATTTATTTGTCTACTAATGTGATCAATAGTAGCGTATTACAATACGGTAACATGTTAACTAAACGGTAAACTGCAAAGGAATGATACGGAATACTCTTATTAGTGCTTTGGTTTCAGCAAAGCGATGTATGTATGTATTTCATGAATATCATCCTGTAATTTGCCTGTTCAAAACTTTCGATAGCAATAGTAATTTTTCATGGCAATGACAGTATTTAATTAAAGGAAGCAGGAGTAGTTTGTTTACTCAGTAAGAGATGACACTCTTTACCAGATGGAGTGACTGATTGAAAAAGATAGCTGACATAGATAAGACAGATAACTCCGGGTATTCATGTAACGGTGTAATGCAGAAAATTGCGAGAATCACGCGAGTAACTGGGGTAACTTTCGTACACGATTACATATCACGGTGAGTTGTCATCTGTCAAAGTGGAAATAAAACTTAGCATGTAAAGTTAGAATGACAACTCTCTAATTTGGAATTTTAAAACTGCTCTGATGATGGAGTCATGAGGTGGGTAGTGAAACTCTTTAGTTGCAACTACTAAACCCCTGAAAATTGGCTCATATTGGTATTAGTGACGATGGTCTGATAATGGAGTGAGGAGGTGGAAAGTGGAACTATTTTTTAATGTGGTTTACTACTAAACCGTGTTTTTTTTTTGTTTTTCTCAATTATAATTTACTCATAAACTGTGTGATTCTTTTAAGAACGTTGTCAAGCTTTGTAAAAGTTTCTTAAAATTTTGCAATGGAATAGATTAGAATTTTTCTTTACTGTGTTTCTTTTTTTTTCTTAGATATTGCTTACACTTGGTGAATATAAAGTAAAACCCCTTCAGGATCAGTATGTATTAGGAGTACCTTTCCACCAAGAGCAGGACCTTTCTTATCTCTAGTTTACTTCATGTCCATATTGTCCAAAATGTTAAGTTCGCATAATTTCTTTAAAAATACCTATAGGAAATGTAACTAAATTTATTGTAAGTAATATTACTGCAAGGATGGCGCAATAGTTTAAGTGGTCACCTTGCCACTACACCGTGCCGAGAGTTGTGGGTTGAAATCCCACACAAATTTGTGTGAATCACAAATTTAATAGTTGTCCCGAGTCTGGGTGTGCTTTAAATGTTTTGGAAGCTCCCCACGACACAGGAATATTCCTAATGCGGGAGTTATCTTGTCAAGAAAGAAAAAGAAAAAAGATTTATTTTCGAAACGGCTTTCCAAAATGCAAATCTACAACGTTGGCAGTTTTCTACTGTCTTTAAAACAGGGAAGAAATATCCCACTTTATGAAAATCTAGTCAAAATCGATGTCAAATTAGATAAGTAATAAATTAGTCACAGTCAAGTAGATCCCTATTCAAACGTAACCCATAAAGGGGTGCCTCAAGGGAGTATAAACGTTTAATTTTTGATCATAATTGTACCAGAAAATGATAGAAATACGAACAATGATAAACAAATGAAATGGTTGTCGGCTGTTTAAGATATGAGGTTTACTTTAGGTTGACGGGCGATTTTTTAAGTAAACCGACGTGTGGCTATTACACAAGTTTATTTGCAACTAACACAAATCATTCGACACAGTGGACTGTAAACATGTATATGTATATATGTGTGTACGTGGCTCATACCACACAAAACTTTAATCTATTTGGACAGCGGCAAATGAACTTAAAATAAATATTTCAAGAACTAAACTTGTACAATTTTCTAATTATAAAAAAAAAATAACATTAGTGCGTTGCCCATTTACAAGGTGGGTGTGCGCTCTTTTCTTGGAGGTTTGAAGGTTGTATCGGTTCGGAATTACCTTAGGCAATAAGTGTTCCACAGATTGGTCTTGCAAGGTAAATAACAGAGATCGAAGTTTTGTCGCGTCGAACGATTGCGGAAAGCTGCGACCGGTATAAGTCTAACCGACAGATAATGTAGACTGAAGCTACATCTCTAACTCACTTAATGTAGCTTTTCCCTCAGTCCATCAATTCAGGTATTCCTCAGGTACAGTACTTTTTTTCTGGACAAAAGATTCTCTATGGCTTTTTCTGTACCCCTGACAATGTACATATTTATGCAAAGTTTTATAATTTTCATGAAATGTTGTAAGGGGGTCTGGTTGGGTAGTTAAGGCCTGAAAAGTTACATAAGCATTTAAAATATTGGTTAGAATTAGCATCTACATCATTGTTAGTGAATACATTAAATATTCTCCATTCTCTTTCTTTCTTTCTTTAATTTTTTCATATAAAGACTGTTTTAGTCTCCTACATGGCATTGTTTAATGGTTTCAGTCATGTATACTTGGACCCTTGAGTTTCTTTCGGCGTTTCTTCTCAAGGCTAGTTGTAATTAATGCCGGCACCATCTAACTTCAAAGAACAAATCAACCTATAAAAGTGTCTATTTTTAACATCTATTTTTCAAAATAAAATCATTTATCAATAAAAAACTTAGTGGTATAAAAAATTCCGTTTGATTCTCAGTCGAGAGGCTCCAATTAGAGTCTAGTATTCTGCTTGACGCTGTCAAACCAGTCACACAAAAACAAGTATCATGTAAATGTCATGTGTAGAATATTTCAATAATAATAAAGTACACTTAGTTTAATGGAATTTGAAGAGCTTTGGCATAGTTTTGTCCTTGACTTATAAAAGGCAAACTTGAGTCATACGTACATTATACGAGTTGTATAACTAAGTTATAATTTTCCTTCGCAATGTCTCTTGGGAGATAGAATAGCAAAGTCTAGACTGACACGTCACGAAATATTATTGGAGAATAATTAGAGCTGAATCGCTAAGATTGGTCTATACACTTACCTAAATATCACTATCGATATACTTTATATATATAATTTAACTAGCAGCGCTCCGCGGTTTCACCCGCGTAAGTCCCGATGCCATGGGAATGTCGAGATAAAAAGTACACTTTATGTTAATCCAGGTCTCCAGCTATCTACATAACAAGTTTCATCGCAATAGGTTTAGTAGTTTTGGCGTGAATGAGTAACAAACATCCATACATCCATACTCACAAACTTTCACGTTTATAATATTAGTAGGATTTTGCCAACCTACAACAATAGAAAAACAAAATCATATCGTCTTTCTTACGGCATGGGTCATATCTAGTTACACAAGCTATTACAGATAGATGTGCACTTATGTATGTATTATACAAACGCTATGTATAGCCGTATAAAAATTGTTGAGTTACCACAAAAGACAAAAATATTTTGCGACTTTTTTCTTCGGAAAATGCTAACTCACACAACACTCAAACAACAACAACGAGTTAGCAATTATCGTGTCGTTTCAAATGATTTTGTCTTCTTTTAATTTTTATGTGGAAATTCTTACACATTAATAGAAACATTCCATCAAAATCTATGGTTTTATTTATGTCAACCTTTCAAAGATGTCAACCATCTGTCTTACGAAACATTAGATAGTATTATTGTTCAATTTATCAATTTTAAAATAAGGTTTTTGGATTAGTAGCGCCTTACATCATTAACGGGGTCTACTATACGAACCTTATATATACCAGGTAGTTAGTAATATTTATCGAAATCGCCGGTTTCATATAGCGTAAAGTAGGATTCATACTGAACGGCTCACACGGAGCGCATCGAAACGCGTTTTTAGTACGGTGATGGAAATTGAAAAACTTAAAATACATTTTTGTCAGGAACTTCGGCCACTTGCGTCTGGTTACCGCTGCGCCCAGTCGGAGCCGACCGGCTGCGACCACTTGCGCTTGGCTACCGCCGCGCCCGGTCTGAGCCGATCGGCTGCGACCACCTTGCGTTTCTTAATTTTGTTTTTCATTTAAAAGATTTTTAAGGTTACTGTTAAACCATACTGGATATCTACAATTGTTTAGCTTGCAAAGAGGTACGTGTTCTTCGATTAGCTTATTTAAGACACTATAAAAATCTCAAACCATTTCATCGACATTTTTAACCTTTATGATCAATCAATATTACTCAATTTATGGTTTATAACATCAAATTCAGATTTGAAAAAGTTTAATTTTGATTATTTCCCTATAAGGGAAGATTTACGTCTTCGATAAGTGTTATGATATTAACAAGCTCAGGAAAAATAGTGGTCGTAAAATCGTGTGAAAAGACACTTCATTGCCATTTCCTCGTAAGATATCAGTAAATTTGTGAGTGCTAAGCGTAAAAGTGTAAAACTATGCTAATAGAACGTTATCAGTGACTGATAAGGATAAATAGTAGAATATAAACAGTAGTAAAACAAACTGATAAAATTGTTTGTAGTTTAAGGCTTTCTTTTTGCCATATAAACATATAAATGTATCGCGTTTCGTAATATTTAATGTTGTTGCTTATAGTTATCTCAGTGACACGTCGAATAATAGTCGTAAAGTTTGAATTTATAAAACTTGATATGGTTTATTTATTATATTTACAAGCACCGATAGTCACCTTGATTATCAGTGTTCGTAAATGTACTATTTTCACTATGAGTTCGACATATTTCGGCACATAACTCACAATTTATTATGTTTTACAGTTAGACAACGCTATTGCTCAGGTTATCCCACAAATTTTATGGTTTAGGGTGGCCCACAGGTATAATGTTTGATACCTGTGGGCCACCCTAAACAGCAACATTTTTCATAGTTTTTTGGTAATAATTTCCTAATGCAGTTGCTTAGGTTTATGTGTTATACTTCATCAGACGGGGTCTTCCGAGCGCTTTCTAATTCTACTAATATTATAAATGCGAAAGTAACTCTGACTGTCTGTCGCCTTTTCACGCCAAAACTACTGAACCGATTTAAATGAAATTTGGTACACAGATAGCCTAGAGCCTGAGAAAGAACATAGGGCAAATATAATTTTTAATGCGAAAAAGGGGGTGTAAGGGGTTGAAAGGTGGGGATGAAAAGTTGTATGGAAGTATTGTCAATTAGCCTAAAATAATTAAAAATTCTACCCAAAGACACTATTCCACGCGGACGAAGTCGCGGGCACAGCCAGTGCACATATATATTTTATTGATATACTATATACAGTTATCAAAATATTAATGTAAACGTTGTTGATTTGAAACAGAAATGAACTAGCTTGACGCGGCTCTCGCTATGGTAAAGTTTCTAGGTGACTAAGCCACACAGTAACATAGACAAATTTGTACTGAGTCTACCGCATCTTCAAGCCTGTGGAAACCAACAGAAGCGTCAGGCTCATCTTGAAGAATACTAGCAGATTGGTGTTTTATTTTCAAGCCGTATGAATTATAGTCAAAATACAGTCTACACAGATAATATATATCGTAGTTACCGTAGCGATCATTGTAACCGTAACCATCATTATTAACCAAACCAGTGAGTAACCAGCGTACTGCTGCGGAATAGTAAAGATTCGATTCCTGGTATCCGTAACAGGTTTGTTTTAGATTAAAAAATATCAACCTATCAAAGGTTTTAAATGGTATAAGTTACGCTGTTTTAGGGTTCATTGAAGCTTGCGTAATAGCTTCATAATGAGCAAAGGTTGAAAATGTCACACATTTATCTCTGAAGCCGCTACAGACTTAAATTCTAATATCCCCTACCTGGATTTTACAAAATGGAAGCCATATCCAGTGTTCCTTGTATTATTTTTATATAGTATCAGATTAAGTACTACTTATAAATATCCTACAAAACCTACAAAAATATAATTAGTCAAACTTTTATTGTTTTATTTTTTACACCATGTATGTTTATGGTTACTGAGACAGTTTTTCTGCATCTTTTATAGATTTCTTTCATGGTATAGGGGCAAGTGACTACTGCCAACCATGGGCACATGCAACTCAAGAGTCACAAGTGCGTTGCCGGCCTTTAAGGTGGGAGTAGGAGAAGAGGGAGAGAGGAAGTGAGGGTGGGAAAGGGGGAAGGGGGAGGAGGGGGAAGGGTTAGGGCCGCGGGTAATCTCACTCACTCGGCGAAAAGCAATCATAAATCATAACCATTGCTTCACTGCCGGTTTCCTTTGAGAATAGAATAGAGAATAGAATTAGAGAAGAGAATAGAACTTCCTTAGAGTAAACCATTAAAAAAAAAACACTCTGTATACACGTGTAATGCACTGTTACGTCGCCTTTCAAGCAATTTAAAAATAAACGCGTAAAGAACTGTTTTCGTGCAATAAGTAAAAGTTTTTCAATTTCATTAGATTGTGTTGGAGTCCTATACAGTCAACGTAGCGTCTCCATTTCAGGCCTGGCTGATTTTGCTTAGTCTGCCTAATTGTACATGTGCTCGGCTACAGATTTAAACTGTTAAAATTTCTTGATTATGACTAGTGATAATTTTAAATTAGAGGTTTATTCTCCAAACAAAGGAATATATTGGGTGTATTTGAAAAAGGAACACTTATTTAAATCACTAAAAGGGCATGACTGTAGCCTTTAGTTACAATAAGAATTTTTGAAAAAAAATCTATATGTTTACAAGTTATGACTGTTTGAATTTGCAGGTATTTTTACCTCTGTTTCTCATAAAAGTACACACACAAAAAATATTCAGTCTAATTGAAAACCTTTTTTTTTTAGAAGTCGGTTTAAAATAAGCAATATATTCTTATAAAAATTCCCACTAGTCATGAGGTTTTCTGTTCGTTGAACCATTAGCATTACTGCTTTAAGGCTTTAAGCTAATAGATGCTTTCGAAAAGCATAAATTTGAATTTACTCAATAAGGTTGTTGTGTGTAAAATTGATAACAAAAGAAAATTAAACTACTCTCAGAATATTTCACGTTCGAGGTTCAACGTATTACGCAATCTGTTTCATGTTTAAAACTAGTCCAGCTTAACATCGAACCGTATAGTTTTTATATTGTGCATTGTATTGCATGCATGCCGTTTTTTTTTTACACTACATTTTTTGGGCCAGGAACACTCACGGGCGTCCCCAGAACACCCGACCAAATTTCAACACAGCACATCGACGTAATTGCGACATAATATTTATAAATAAAAATCAGTATTTGTGTGTATGATCAGATATACACACAAATACTATTTTTTTTATTTATATATGTCGCAATTATGTCATATCTGGCATGCCAGCGCCACCTGCCGGCGCTTGACGGAGTCAATGTTTAAAGTCGGATGGAGCGGTCGGATATAGAAACCGTCACGCATTCCTAGTAGTAGGGGATCCATTAAGGGATTTTTTGGATTTACTCCTGCGCGGCAGATTATTATAAGAGGGGTTAATTACATGCTGACAAGTGTACATTTTGATAATCTGACGATTTTAGCGTGACGCAAGGCAGTGGGAAGGTTACAAACTTGCAAAAAAAAATCGTCGATTTTTTTTTTATTTTGAAGGAAATCATTCAAGGATAACAGAAAACATAATATTTGCCCATTTCCACAAGCCGAAATTACAAAAGTCGTTAAGAAAGTTTAGCACATACAGCTGCAGTGAAGCATGTATTTCCCACTCCACGCCTCTCTTTCCCTTTTACATTCTCTCTATCTCTCACTCTCTCATACCATCCCCACACTATACTCTGTCCATTTGTTTATGTTATTTTTGAAAGTTGCTGTAAAGCTTGCGTGCAAACCCATCTCTATTATTTAATTACCTCATCTTCATCATAATTTACTCTTATTTAGACTAAAACGTATGAGTACAAACTTTTAAATGATGGTATGTCGATAGTGGTTCGTTGGTTTAACGTTAACAACTTTCTAATGGAGAAAAGAATAAATGTATCCAATTCACTACTCCAAACGTTAAACAGGTGGAAAACACTATAATGGTTAAATAAGACGAATTGAAACTAGTTCTTATTAATTAAAATAAATAAATATTATCGAACAGACTCAGCTCAGCAGCATACGCAGTTAGAAAAATTCGTGAACTACTATTTTATTTATTTTCATAGTATAATGTCGCATAAAACTATATTAGTGCTGCAGAAGAAGACTATCTGAGCAATTTATATATTTATAAAACTCAGGTAGTTCAGTGATTCACTAGGGCAGAAATGTAAAGAAATAAACATCCTGACTGTGGCTTATTTATGAAAACCTACTTAACCTTCATAAAAACACAGATCAGTTCTGTAAAAAAAAGCGGTATACATTCTTTCACACACGTAATAAAAACAATTTGTACCTGCTACTATACGACTATTATTTTTTTTTGCCCGCGATTTTATACGCTTAATATATTGATTTATCTAAACAATTCACTTTGGAATACGAGTATGTTTTTCAAGAAATTCGGAATTTAAATGGTATTCGTAAATTAACAAAATTGTTTTTACCTTAGAATCATTCCTTAGCTGACTTTTCTTACTCATAAACTACCTCCCTGCCAAGTTTCATTTTCATAGGTCAAATAGTTTTCCAGATTTAGTGATTAGTCAGTAGATGAGTGTGTGAGTGAGTACCTTTTCGCTTTTATATATGTAAATAAATAGTTAAGTCTATTTGTATTTGCATGCTATTTTCCGTGCAAATTTGACACATTTAATGATAAAACTACATGTATTTTTTTTTCAAATTGTCAGATTAAGAGAATCCCTCCAAATAATCGTCAGATTATTGGTCAGCTAGTCTAGGACATTAAGCTGAACCATCTGTATAAAAATTCGACGCGCTCAACTTGGTCAAAACGGCGATTTTTTTTGCATTTTAAAGCCGCTGCGAGCTTGCGTCACTTCCGAATCGTCAGATTATTGAATGGGGGTTTCTTTCGGGTGTATTTAACATCCCCTCTTAATATCTGACGCGCTCGAATAATTTTTTTTTTCCCATTTTCTACCCTTCCATACGGCCACCCCCACCATGCAAATGGGCAGATTAACCTACCCCCATTATCAGAGACATGTGGGGTATCTACACTATTAATATCTGACACGCTAGAGTCCATTTTACTATTTCTTTTTACATCTTTAAAAGCCTGTAGAAGCTCCCCCCCCAATGAAACGGATACATCACCTGAATTATTTTTCTTTCTTCCATCTAATCTTCAAAATCTAATAGGTTCCAACGACGCTGGAGTAAATACACATTTAGCATCGTGGGCTCCCCTTCTACTGCGATATACGTAGCTAGCTATACTTGTGTGTCTAATTGTAAAAATCTAGTTACAAAGTGAGGAATTATAGGCCCTATTGAGAATAATCACCAAACCCCCCTGTCATATAGATAACGTCAGCATGGGCCATTTAAATTTTGTTTTAATGAGCCATATTCCAAATACATATATGTACTCGTACACTCACGCCTGTATCCCTGGAAGTGTAGCCAGAAGCCTAATAAACACCCACATTTTGCCAATTGTAATTTGGTCCTACTCATGTAATAGGGGGCATGCTTATTGCCATCAACCGGGCACTTTGGGAATTTAAAACTGAAAAATTGGAAAAAGTAGAAAAAAGGCGAGGCAACCGAAGGAAAGAAATATTTCTTATATTTGCAACTCAAACTTTTGTTTTTGTGCAAGTATAAACTATTAAACTAAACGTTTAGTAAGTAGACAAACAGAATAGTCAGTAGTAATGGTCATCCCAGTCTCTTAGTGCCAATGAAAAAAGGTAGGAAAATTAGGTTGCCGCTCTCAAAATTTTTGCTTGCATACAAAATTACATTTAATTTAACCAGGACCCCAATAATGAAGTAGATCATAAAGCAACAGATCTGGTCTGCAATGCATCTTTAAAGTACCGCAATTGCCATTAATCGTAATCTATTATACTTATCTGCAAAAGTTTATAGTGAATACACAATAAACTTTTACAGATAAGTATAATAGATTAGATACAATAAGAATTTTTAAGGTACTAAATAGAGTATCTTAAAAAAATATTTTTATTAATATGTTAAGACAGATGAAAATTTCATGTGTTGGATTTTATATACCTTTCTTAGTAAAGCACCACGAACTCATTCAAATCAAGGACGGAGCGTGACATCAGATAGTTTAGCACAACTATCTGATATAAATATGCAAATATCCCCCTCTCTTCTAATTCAGATTCTGATTTTAATTTAGTAATGCAATTTCTAATCTATTTCTATTAAATTTGTTGACATATTTTAAATGTATTTTGCTGTGCCCGATAGGGTCCATGATGAACTAATTACTTATTAATGTTTAACTTACCACCTAAGTACACACCGTGGAATGCAAATAAACGATTGAGTATTGAGTATTGAGTATTCTACCTAGAAGTTTCAGTTTTCTACCTAGAAAACATTTGCAATCAACAATTTAAATAAATAGCTTCGACCTGTGTGTGGCAGAGTGGTAGTGCATTTGATTGCCACGTCGGGGATCGCGGGTTCCATTCGGGATCAGACGGCCGTGTGTGAGATGTGTGAAGTTATTATTATTATGCATCAAACACTGCCTCGCTTTCGAAAAGTGGCAGGAACAGTCACGGCGAGGTGGGCAACAGTCGGCCGGGGCGTCAGGGCGATTGGGAGAGAAATCGGTGGACTATTAGAACATTGTCGAGCAAGACTGGTCTCTGCATCTTGGCCACCACCGATTTCCCACTGAGCCCGAGCCTCTTGAGATGGACTAAGAGGCTCCTCGGGATCAAGCCTTTGACTGATATAACAATGGGAACTATTTCTGTTATTATCATTTGCATTTCTCTGGGTATTCATAAAATGAAACTATTTACGTTTATCCATGTTCTAGCATCCACAGTACAAGCTATGCTTAGTTTGGGTCTAGATAGCGCTTTGTAAGATGTTTTAGAATATTATTTATTATTATTATTTTTATTGTTTATCTATCCAACAGGAACCGTACATTTTCCAAGATACAAAGTAAGTCTATAAGCTATTCCAGACTATATGTCTGTACCAAATTTCATCCTGAGCCATTCAATTTTTTTTGCGTTAAAATAAGAGAATTAGAAATTAAACTAAAAATCTATGAAGCTATCTTAGATACATAGATTTATAGTTAAATTTCTAGTGTCATCACTAAAATACGTAATAATTTTAGTTGCAAAATTCATTATTTTGACTCGACTCCCTTGGTTAAATCCCGTAGGGTTTGTAGAATTAATTCAACCGATAGAAGTTTATGAATGTTTGTTCCAAAAACTCGCTTCCCATTTAAACAAACTATTGTTGTATCGTGGTGCAGGCCAATATTCCTGGTACGAGTTTGTCAAGTACATACGTACCTAGTGTTTTAATTAGTTCTCTAAAACTGTTAACATTACCAAAGTTTAGTTTCATCAGTGCGTGTTTAATGTTCCAATCGATGTTAACATAATATCCAAACAAACGAGTTACTGAAATGTGGGAAACTCGTTATTGAGTTTTTTTTTGGTCTTTTATTCAAATTATTAAGCAATTATAGCCACATGATCATTGGCGCCTGGCTCTCAAAAATCAAGGTTTATCACTTTTCTTCGAGAAATATTTACACATTTATAGCAATGTTCTCTGTGATTTACGTTTCTGAAAGTTTAATGTCTCTCAATGGTCTAGCAACGTTGGGTTCTATTGCGACGTGGTACAGTGAAATACACATTTTATTAAATAAATTAAGATTTTAATTAAAAGTAGCTTTGAGTTTTCACACTCAGATTCTCTTATCGTAGGATCTGCCTCTCTTAGTAATCTCTGATTGTAAATTTACATTTTGGGACAGATAATATTGACATTTCAAAACGTTACATTGTGATGTAAAGGAATCTTACTAACATTATAAAAGCGAACGTTTGTGAGGATAGATGGATAGATGCTTGTTACTCTTTCACAAAAAAAAAAACCGCTGAACGGATCTGGATGAAGTTTGGCGCAGAGATAGATTATACTCTTGAATAGCACATAGGCTTACATTACTTATAATAGAATATTTACATCTGAGACTAAGGTCACATACAAGTATTCAAGCGTCGTCGCTGTCGTCTGTATCTATCGCTAGATTTTAGTAACCATACTAAAACCATATTTTAGTTTGTTATACTAATGTTTTAGTTAGACTATTGCTGTTTGAAAGATAAAGTTTTAAATAAAATCATCAGTCATCATACGATTAGAGTTGAACTACAGTTGAAGTGTATTGTGACTCAGTGGAACGCAGATTCAAAATGCTCTCGAAGTATGAATTGATGCTGCCTTATATCTTCGTGTTGGATTCAACTGGATTCAATTTGATATAGATATTATTTTTAATTTCTTTAGTAGGTTTCTTTGATGGTTCTGGAATTAAAGTTTTCGTGAAGACGGAATGGCTTCTTATCATATCTTATAATACTATTTCTTAATACGTGAAGAGAATTCTTTGCACCCCTTTTTAAGAAAATTTAGCAAATGCATTAACGTATGTTTTGGAATAATTACAGTTTATATAAGAAGAAGTGCAGATAGCTAATATTTTTGAACATAATGTTTTACAAATTTAAAAATTACCTGAAAACGGCTACAAAAAAAAACTCGTCGACTATATGTGTTGACCTATCATGTTGAGTAAGTCTATACAATGTTAGTTCAAGTTATACTGGCAAATAAAATAAACAGTTTTGACCATAAGGCGATATCTTTTATAATTTGTTATAAGAACATCAAAGTATCATGATAGTAAACCACCCTTAGCACTAATCTATTTGCGTATTTTTCCATTCCTTCTCAGACAAATTCGCGGGCAAAAGCTTATATAATAATTGTCTAAAGATGCCTTACGATCTAACTTAACTTAAACATAATATAAAGTGGCTACTTTACATTTTAAAGTTCAATGAAATCATTGTCAAGGTGAAGTCCTAAAAATAAACGACAACTAAAATAATTTGGTCGGTTTTGAACCCGCGACCTTGTCCGTTTTACGACTTTATTTACAATCTGATTGCGGTTTCATTGAATACGCACAAAGAGCCCAACTAAAAGCTGTTAAGCCCTCATTAGTAAAAATAATAGTAAGGTTTAAATATATTTCTTTTGTAGTACACAGAGATTAAATCGTGATTTAATCGTTATAATATTTATGTTTTATTTTGTTTACCCTACTTTTTATTGAATCATACCTCTTATCACTTCACCCATGAGCACGATTTTGGATGAATTCCACCGAAACATTGAATAAACAAAAATGTATTGTAGGTCTACATTAATACGTATTATAAAACAAAGAGGGACTTTGTTCTGCCGCGTCTGTCTCTCTTTCTGTCTGTCTGAACGCGATAAACTCAATAACTATGGATTTTCATACGGTTTTCACCAATAGACGGGGTAGTTCATGACAAAGTTTTAGGTGTAGAATAGGGAATATGCATGTTGTTTAAATTTACTTGATTAATTTTCTCTTGAATCTTTATTGTCCACATATTATGCCTAAACAATTATTTTCTTATTTAGTTCGTCTTTAATTGCAAAAAATATTAATGAAAATATGCAAAATAAGGGAGCGAAATTCAACTTTGCAAAACGCTTCACTATTGGTCGAAACAAAACATGACGTCAAATTCCCCGTCCTGTCATTTATCGGCGCCTATATTCGTAGTGTTACGGAGAAAGATAGGTGTTTCCGTGGTTTTTGCTCTTAGCTAGCTAGTGCAATTTAAGCATTCTAGTGATATTAGAAATTATCTTGGACGATGACTGAATGTAGTTTGCTCAAAGAACAATCGGACAATCTACCGAAAATAGATGCATTCATGATGACTACATATTTTGCATCAAATCCAGATTTTACGTCTGCTGAGGTCAAATCTAAAGGATAGGTAAGATATGTATAGTTAGTTATATTCATGAAGTTTTATTGGACTTTTGTTACCTAGTTTAAGTAGACAAGCAAGTTGCCTTCTGCTTGATATTTAAAACCAACATAAATGACCTACTGCTGACTAATTCACACTATTCTAGCAATTAAATTGTAATATGCTTACATTAAAGTAATCTTCACAACAATATAAACACGATATTGAAGATACTTCATCTCTTCCCAGTAATTTACACCATTGTTTTCGTATTTTACATTATTATTTTGTACAGGAAAAAAATACTGTATTGGGTGTACTTCTTATAGTGTTTTTACACTTAGGGACAAGGCAATACTTATAAAATGTTTTTTTAAACTTTATCCATCGTCTATTAATTACAATACATAGTAATTACAACTGAAAATCGGTATAAAATTACTATAACACTTCAAGTAAGTATACTAAGTTTATGAAACAAACACTGAGCTTGATATCTGACGTCATCCAAGGCCCGCGAAATATGGCGGCGTTCAAACAGATCAAATTTTATCGATGTTTTCAATGTTATTTTAAAAATTAATTTGAACATTGCCAAGGTTATTTATATTTTTTATTAGAGTAGAATGATGGAACAAGTCAATAAAAGATAAAAAAAAAATACATGCATATTCCCTATTCATTCACACATAATCTATGTTTAAAATAGCTGAAATATAACGATGAGGGTTGACGATGTCGAAAAAACCAATAGGTTTTTTTTTTATGGAACCTGATGGTAAATGACTACCGCCGCCCATGGGCACTTGCAACTCAAGAATCACAAGTGCGTTACCGGCCTTTAAGGTGAGGGTAGGGGAAGGGTGGAAAAGGGTGAGGGAGAAGGGTGGAAGGGGGGGGAGCGTTAGGGTCTCCGGTAACCTCACTCACTCAGCGAAAAGCAAATTGCTTCACTGCCGGTTTTCTGTGAAGCCGTGGTATCACACCGGTCGAGCATGCCCATACGTGCCGAAGCATGGCTCTCCCACGGTGCTCTGCTATCTGTGCGAAGTCGGGACGGGTTGCTTGTCATTATCAAATTCTATCGCGACTACATTGGTTTAGATTTAATAGACATTTGAATACTAAGTTTTTATAAAGACTGCTAGAAACGTGGGTCACAATTTACTAATATTCTAGTGATCGGACCAGCTTAGCTTAGCTAAATGTCACGTCATTAGTGGTCTTTGAAGTCGTAACCAATTGACCAAGTCAATCCATAGCAATTACCTTACCGATACTTAAATAAAACAATATTTATTATAAAGCCTTTAGTTAAAATTGACCCTTTTATTTTACCTCCGTTAATCTCGTAAAAATTCATCGGGTGGAAGAGAATTATTTAGGTCGTTGTGACCGCAGTTTCTGAATGTGTTAATTTTATTACAGTAAATGGTGCCCCATTTGGAATGTATTTGAGTAAAATGCGAATGTGTATAAGAATAAAATGTCAACAATATTTCGTTCTTATATGAGACCGTAATCAAAAAGAAAACATAATCTACTACTAACTTATATTATAAATGCGAAAATGAGTTTGTTTGTGTATTTGTTACGGTTTCACGCTTCATCTATTCCAACCGATCATTATGAAATTTTGCCTTTATCCTAAAATTCTGTTCGGAGGGATACAAAGCAATGGCCTTTGCCCAGAGAGTGAAGCCGCCAGCAAAAGCTTTCGCGTTTGTAAATTTTCCCCGTTTTTTGTAACACTTTTCATTGAAGCTCCGCTCCTATTAGTTGTAGCGTGATGATATATACCTTTTAGCCTTCCTTGATAAATGGGCTATCGAACACTAAATGAATGTTTCAATTCGAACCAGTAGTTCCTGAGATTAGCGCGTAAGCAAACAAACTCTTCAGCTTTATAATATTAAGTATGGATAATATCCCGTCCTATCAATTATCTGTAAATGTGTTTTACAGATAGTTTTATCTATCGAAATTTACGAATACAAGAGTAGAAGACGTCCAAAGAAAAGATGGATGGACTGCGTGAAAGAGAGTAAGCAGTGAACAGACGAATGATAGAAGAGAAAGGAAGAATAAAACACATTGACCTTACCCCAAATAAATTTGATAAAAGGGCAAGAAGATGGTGATGATGATGTGTTTTATAATTGTTCAATCAGTCCCCTGGCTTATTCCCTATTCGGGGTCAGCCCTCCTGATACATTTACGCCACTCTTGGCGATTTTGCGTCATTTCTGATCTTAAGCCCATCGTCACCATATCATTGTGGATTGTTCTTGTCCATGTAGCCGGTGGACGTCCTCTGCCTCTTTTGCCCTCCCTTATGGCAAACACCTGTCTGGTCATATGGTCTTCACCACGGCGCATTACATGACCAAACCAGCGCAGACGGTTTTCTCTCATTTTTTTGCTGTATTTCAGCTACTTTAAAGGATCCGCGGATGTACTTATTCTGGATTTTGTCCAGTCTCGACACACCACCCGCCCATTGCAGCATTTTCATCTCAGTGACATGCATTTTGTGCTCTTCACACTTCCTTATCGCCCAACACTCGGATCCATACAACATTGCTGGTCTAACTGCTCGTTTATATACGGTACCTTTAGTTTCTATAGGTATTTTTGCGTCACAGAGCACCCCAGAGAGTGACCTCCACTTCAGTCAGCCTATCCTGATTCTGTTGGATATATCTTCCTCTGTGTTTGCTGACTATGGATCCGAGGTACTTAAATTCCTCTACTTTGTTTAAGGAGGTACTTTCAATAGTGGGAGCTACCTGGGTGTTGCTTTTGTCACCAGAGAAACTGCAATGCATATATTCTGTCTTTTTACGGTTTACTCGTAAGCCGCTGCTTTCCAAAGCCTCAAGCCATCTTTCAAGGTTATTTTGGATTTCCGGCAGCGAGCTTGAGCTGCTCATGTGGGAATTCCTCATTCAGAAGGTGTTGGAAATACTCATGCCATCTGCTCTAAATTTCATCTTCCGATGTTAGTATGTTTCCTGATGCATCGTTGATATACTTATTTTGTTTAAAGTCCTGCGTTTGTTTGTGTGTTTTATAATTATTGTATAAACTTATGTTTTGTCAATATTTTTGTAAGGATTGGTAAAAAAGACTGTTAGAGTGAAAAAAATACACCGTTTTTCCTATATTCCCCAAACATGACACAACTATCAATATGTTAACAGGTAACGACAAAACATACTTTTCTCCTCTGTTTGTGAATCAATTTTAGTTTTTTTGTGTTAATATTTTTGTTAATAGTTTTTATTTTGGAAACAAACCGACTCGACCGGAGTGACCGGTTCGACCGGAGTGATACCACGGCATCACAGAAAACCGGCAGTGAAGCAATGCTTTCATTGCTTTTCACCGAGTGAGTGAGGTTACCGGAGGCCCTAACCCTTCCGAGTGGGCAGGGCGGCAGCACGGGACCCTTTCCTTCCGACTGACGTATTTTCTTTCCGGGCACGGCTGCTTCGGGAAGTACCTGCACTCGGTCGCTAGGAGGGAATTGAGTCCCGCCTGTCACCACTGCGACTGCAGTGAGGACTCGGCTCAGCACACGCTGGCGGTTTGCCCCAGTTGGGCGGCGCAGCGTCGGGCCCTCACTGCTGTCATCGGAGTGGATCTGTCGCTACCGGCTGTCATACGCTCCATGGCCGGTAGCGACAGGAATTTTACCGCGGTCACTACCTTCTGTGAGGAAGTCATCTCGCAGAAGGAGGCGGCGGAGGCGCGCTTACCAGCGCCTCATGCTGCCTTGAGTATGGCCGCGGGTGGACGGGACGGGTTTTTCCCCTCCACCCGCTATAGTGGCCCCCCGCGAGGAGGCGGCGTCCGCGTGTGCCTGGACGTCGCCTAATTGAGAGGTTCTTCACCCGAAGGTGGTGCCCGCGCTTTTGCAGGCAGGCGCTAGGGGGGGTCCGGATGTCTTAATAAAAGCTGTTCCCGAATCCCTCCTACTTAAGGCGCAGTACGGCACACCATGTGGTTTTAGTCGGTTCGATTCCGACACACCGCTCCACCGAAAACCCCGGTGGGGTGACGGACCGAGGGGGTTTCCACACGCACAAAAAAAAAAAAAAGGCCCTAACAATTACCTCCCACCCCTACCCCCTTTCCCCTACTCCCACCTTAAAGGCCGGCAACGCACTTGCGACTCTTGAGTTGCAGGTGTCCATGGGCGGCGCTAGTCATTTACCATAAGGTTCTGCCAACCCATCTCCTCGTTTACCCCCTATATCTTTAAAAAAAATAATCTGTAATCATAAAGTCTAGAAACTGAATCTCTCTCTATCTTTCAATATCTACTAACGCATAGTCTTTATGAATCCAAAATTTAAACATTTCAAACATACATCTAGTATCAATGATATTATGAATATGAAGTCTATCACAACGAACGCAATCAGAAATGTCAACCTAATCAAAAAGCAACCCAACTTTTACTTATTCTAGCTAAAAGTTTGCGTTTCTACCCCACTCTAGTAAGAGTTTTTTTCCTTTATGTAAAACTTCAACTTTGGTAAAATAACGTAGGTCTGGTGGCTCCTCGGTCTTACTTTATCACGTTACTTGATAATTTACTAAAAGTGCTCCACCTAAATGCCACTACAGTAAATAGTCTGAAGCAGACAGGCCTATTTGATCACTTTTATCATATTTTTTGTAACGTATAAGTTGGTAATAAATATTAATTTATGAAATGATGCTTTTGAAACTACACAGAGTTAAAAAAATATGCTGAATCTAATCCTCCAAAGAAATAAACTGTATTTTAATTGTTTGTCTATTCAAATGATGTTGAATGGAGGAAATCGAAAATATATAATTTGAAATACTGATACAAGAAATACAAATAAATAATGTAATTAATTTCAAAACATTGTGTCTAAATCAGTATTTGAAGAAGCCAATATAATAAAACTGTCAACCGCGGTGATATACTTTTGATCGTCGATCATAGTAACCAGAGCAAATATTAGCCTTTCAGCTATTGCATATCTTTTAGGTTTTGTAATAATATCTGAGCTGAGAAAAAATACAGACTTCGAAGAAGCTGTAGATGTGTTTGAGCTAAGGGCATGATAGAAGAAATAATATGGTATGTATATTAAAATTTTACGACTTTCATGTGAAGTTGTAAATCTGTGGCATTCACTGCCGTCTTTTTAAGTAGCAGTACCTACATGTTTATTCGTCGTAAATTTTATATTCAATAAACTCTTCCACTGGTAGATATGTTTTACTGCTTGGAACAAGACTGAAGAATCTCGTTTTACTGTGACACTTAAGTACTTATAAATAGAGATAATCAATTCACTCTAACTATTGACGTAACTTGCTACTTGAAGCGCGATTTTTTTAAATGTAATACCTCCTCTACATGATGGCTCATCACTATGGATCGTTATAATAGGCTGGCGAGTAACGATCGTTTGGGATGATCTTGGTTTGGTTTTTACACAGACTAAATTAAAAGACAGGTTGCCAGTGTTGGGGTATTCATCTGTACTTGGTCTTTATTTGGTACTCGGTATGTGTTAACTGCAACGCTTGAAATATGTAGAAATTACAACTGAGAAATTACAAAAAGCCATTACGTAGATGAACTGCAAACCTCCATAAGCTATCACGACGGTATAATGTAAACCTAAAATAATTGCCGTATCACCCAATATCACCGAAATAGACAAAATCCAAAATTTTGGATTCATAATTTGAAATTAGATTAAAACTTATTATCTACTAGCGTTGCTGTGGCTAGGTAATTCGCATTAAAAAAATTAAAAAAGCTATCCATCCCTCAAATTGGACCAAACTGCACACATGGTGAAAATTTAATTAAAATCGTTTCATTAGCTTAGGAGTTCATCGCGAACAAACAACGTGATACGAAATCCCACTAATATTATAAATGTGAAAGTTTGGATGGATGGATGTTTGTTACTCTTTCACGCAAAAACCACTGAACTGATTGCGATAAAACTGGGTACGTAGATAGCTGGAGACCAGGATTAATGCATAGGCTACTTTTTATTCCGATATTCCCACGGGATCGCGACTTACGCGGGTGAAACCGCGGGGCGCTGCTAGTTTTTATATGTATAGATATTTATACAAAGGTAAATACAATGTTCAATTCCTATGATACCCACGAATTTACCATAAGTTTTAAAAGAATACAATTTCCCGTAAAGCTATCGTTTGCGGTCGCTTTAAATAAAGCACAGAGACCTTTAAGACCTTTAAGCATGTGGTTATAAATATAAGAGAATGGCGTGGCAACTGTGCGGTGAAACACGGGGCACAGCTTGTTCTAAAATGTAGCGGCAGTAAACCGTAGCATACAATTTGTCACTTAAAGCTTCATATAAATGTAATATTTTATAACCCACCCACCCATTAAGCGGATCATTTACAAAATACATATTTATTTAAAATATCTCCCCTCGCACTTCGAGACCAGACCTTTACACCAACATAAGTGTATCCATTAGCAAGCGCCCTTAATGTTCACTTTGACTTCAAGCCACAAAGATTAAACTGATGAAAACTCAAATGACTCGGTGCGCTCTCTCTCTCGACATAATCTTAGTCAGGGAGTAGATACATGTTAAAATGTGTTTATAGAAGTCAGTACTAAAACCACGAGATTTTAGCGGTGTAAGAAATGAAACAGACATAATGTTAGACTAAGACAAGGGACTAGTTCCCGTCCGAGCATATTCTCGATAAGGATCGAATCAGTTCAGTGCAGCGCGCTCGCTGTAGCGTGTTAATATAATGGAAATTACACTTAAGGTTTCTTAGATGTAACTACTTATTAACTTACAACACTATTTGTTCGCAACTTACAAAATTCCCGCGGAGTAACTCTAAAGTCAACTAAATAATGGAGATTACATTTGAAATCTGTTTTCGTATATCTTTTAATGGAGGTAAAGCATAGCAAACTCTGCTCAAAGAGGTTAATTTATGTGTTCAAAATAACTTATTTCGCATAAGTCAGGGAAAATAGTGTTATAATGATGTTTGTATGTTAAATTTCCTTTTAGTGCAAACTACTAACGGGCACAAACACTTTTTAAGTCTATAAAAATACTGAAAGAGCTTTACCTGAGTTGCTGAGTGATGAAGCTCTTGTTACTTTGCAATTGGTATCTATGTGCACCTATTTTTTTTGCGAACTCATAATGTATATTATCTATATATAGTATGTGTTTATGTGTATGTTTAGGACTGTATTTGAAAGTAATTTTTTTTGTAAAACGCAATTGTATACCAGAGAGTTCAATTGATCGGAAACTGCAACTCCTCATCTCATCCTTAAATCTCTCTCTCAATTATAAGAATATATACCTACTAGCAGCGCCCCGCAGTTTCACAAGCGTAAGTCCCGATCCCGGGATAATATCGGGATAAAAAGTACCCTATGCGTTAATCCAGATCTCAAGCTATCTACATACCAAGTTTCATCGCAATCGGTTCAGTGGTTTTTGCGTGAAAGAGTAACAAACATCCATCCATCCAAACTTTCACATTTATAATATTAGTTTGATTTAGTGGGATGAGAAGGATGTATACAAATTGTATTAATTGTTTATTGTACAAAAAATTGTTTATTTTTTGTACAATAAAGAGTTATCTATCTATCCATAATATTTGAACGCATAAATATGAAAATTTGTTATTAGTCTGGGTGTTTCAATGTTTGATTAAACGAAATATATACTCGTACATCTAATTAGGATTATTCTTGTTCTATGAGTTCTAGACAAACTATGCTCAGTGGGATCTATCTAGTACTATCTAGATAGATAGTATGGTGTAATATGTCCTAAAAGAGTATTATATTTTTTGATTAATAATAATACTTAGATTATTAGGATATATTTATTTATTAAAAAAAAACAACAAAATAAGAATATATAGTTAATATATAGTTATACCGGCAATGGGTAGGCAAAGACAGCAAAGTACCTGTGGTTGGAGCTCCAGAGAGAAAGACCTCGTCATAAATCTTACCATTTCGGAAAGTACGGCCACCTGCTTCAGACTTGACCCAACGATTAACGCGAGTCGATTCAGATGAATTTATTATTGTTATTCTTATCAAATTAATACTGCTTATGGAGTTGATTCATTGACCTGTTTTATTATAGTCGTTATACATAAATGTATGTAAAGGAAGTAGAATTAGAAAGCAATATGAAGTAATTTTATTCGACTATTTCAAAAGTAAAATCTACAATCAACTCTCTCAAACACTAATAGCCATAAATTTAAAACTTAAAACACCCCCGACTCAAAAATACCTACAACGATTAGAAAAGAGATGTTAATCTTCGAACAGCTGCACAGATTTTCTTCAATTATATCTAAGAACATTCTTGATCAAGTTACCTTTCAAACAAAAAAAACGCACTTAAATCGGTCCATTCGTTTGGGAGCTACGGTGCCACAGACAGACACACAGACACACGGACATACAGATATGTCACACTTATAACAGCCCTCTTTTTGCGGCGGAGGTTAAAAAAACCATTAAAAATAAACCATTAAGGATTAATTTCCTTTCATAACATCTTCGTTATCTGGTAATTGCCAAATTTACCTATCACTGGTTAAATGTCGATCTCCTGTAAACATTACAGACGCCAGCCTCCAGCCAATATAGACTACATGTATGCACTAACTACAAGTAATTTTCTTTCTCTTGCATATCACTCTTGCGGTTTCATGTTGACTACTAATGCCGCGTTCCTATATTCAAGAAACGATTCGTTTTGCTTACGGACGGTAATTTTTTTGTTGAAAACTCAACGAAGTTTATCATAATTCATCTGACTTACTAGTATTATCGATATCAATTGATATCAAAGGGAGCCGAACGACCCGACACGTAACAAGACAATACCAGAAGTGTATAAAATAAAGCGTCAATGTGAAACATGATGTATACGGACTTTTACTTAAATGGGCGAATCCTTTTATCAAAATGACGCGTTGTCGCTTTGACAACGCGAGCGCCTTTAAATGATGTATGTAAAACAATGATCTCAATCAATGAACAAAATGCGTATTCAACGCCCGAAATCTTAACATAGCCTTGAAAAATATATGCTAATTTCAAATCGTATAAAAATAAGTAGCTCACGTGTCACGAGCCGCTATTGGTACATGAAATAGCCGTTTCATTTACTGTATAAAAATAAACAAAAACAATTGCTTGATATATTGACCATTATAGACACTTTTGCCATTTTAGTAGAAGTTAATTGATGCTTCTGCTCTAAGGAATTTTGACAGCGCGGACGGGAATCGACGAACACTTCTTGAGCAAAGATCGTTGCCAGAGTAATTGACTGAATGAAACTGTCTGAATTTAAGTCTCGATTATTGAGATTGTCTATCATTATTTAGAATTCTTTACAGTATCTAAACTTCTGCACTAATTTTGTCGTCAGGTCTCAAGAAGCTGCAATAACCATTACGACACATGTCTTCTATACATTCACAAGCAGCTCCTTTTTACTCGATTTACATTATAGGACGGGGTTCAGCTACCCCCTGTATCCAATTGTGGGATGAAGGTTTTTCATTGTTACATACAGAATCTCCTCATTTGTGTCTCTATTCAATTATTTAAGCCAAGTTTCTTGTTCGGTAAGTTCATACGGTACCCATTTTGCTTAATTTTTTAATTTAAACACGTGGACAAGAAATGAACAGATGCAAATAAAGGGATCTTGAGTGTTGAGTGTTACTTCGTAAATACACACGACCATTCCATTAAAACGGCTGATAATGTGTCATATATTATTATGTTCAGTATAGCTTTGACTACTACAGAACTAAAATGTGCACGTGATGGTACGAATATTCAGTCTGTAACTAGATAAGCTAAAAGAAATTAATCTCAAAAACTCAATTCATTACTTTGCACCTTGTAAATAATCCGTAATTTATTATTTATTTATTGTTAGTTAAGGTAAATCATTCTAAATGCAAAAATAATACATTAAAGAAATCCCAAAAACTAGAGAAACTCACAATTTGAAGAAGGCAGCTTTGATGGACTGGATGCGGACGCCAGGAGACAGGGTGCTATGGCGCACATAGGGAGAGATCTACGTCCAGTAGTAGACTGCAATAGGTTAAGAGATTGAATTGATATATTTAATCAAGTTTTTGAGAAAATAATAAAAGTGAAGTAATATTAGTATAATATATTTCTATGATCTCAACCCTCCAATAAAAAGCTAAATTGAGGTCCAAAGATTGAAACCCACCATTATAGATATGGGGGAACTAAAATGGTGGTCCTCAATTTGACGGCCTCGAGATATGTCTTTTCACGCCCCGATTAAAAAACCCGGGGTTGTAGGTCAAAGTGAACAGGTGTGCTGGTAATGAATTCCACATTTTAATGGTGTGGCAAAGAAAGGAGGTGCTGAACCGTTGGGATTATTTGGACTGTATGGGGATGACAAGTGTTGTTCTGGATAGGAAAAGAAAGGGCAATTTAAAAGTAGAATGTATCAAAGTTGTAAAAAATACTACAGTAACACATTTTATTTTTAATACTCTTTATTACTTACAATAACTAGATTACGACATTAACACGTTGCAACAATACTCAATTATTTAATAATTATATTCAACTTAAAAACATTATCTTCGAATGTACACCCAACTATAATTTTCATTTATTAACTATTATTGCTCTTATTTATTTGATTCTAAATATAATTTACAGTGTGTACACTTATGCTAATTTATGTTAAAAGCGTCTGTTCGCGATATAAGGACAATTATTACTATAGAATACTTACTTATATAATATATAATAATAAATATAAAATTAAATGTAAACACACCAAAGCCAACGCTTTTATCGTGTTATCTCCTTTACACAATCTAACACGATAAACTATAAACTAAAATCACACAGGGCGAAGAACAAAATTCCTAATTTAATTTCCAAATTCCCTATTCTTCCAATATTTTATTGTACACAACTTTTATGTACACAACTGAATTGTGACCAACTTTTTATAAATAAGTTAATCGCTAGATAATTTTCAATCAAAATTGGAACAGTGTTTAAGTAGTAATTGAATAGGAAAAATCTACCACTCACCATCAAATTGTAAACTTCAATTATGACAATAAGCAAAGATAAATCATAAAGGCAGAGACGAATGCAAGCCGTAATGCGCAAACTTCTGCTTAAAGAGCCTTGGGGGTACCTACCGCACCTAGAGTAAGCATCAAGTTACTCTCCAAAAGTGTGTAGGATATTTTAAGGATTATACTCATAAATTACATAATAAGCCGGCTAATACATTATTATGACACCAACAGAGTTGAAAAAGTTTTCAACATAGTTGGATTAACTTTAGGTACTGGTACTTTTACGTATTCTGTGGTTTAGGTAGAATTTGTGCGCCTAGAAGAACTGAGTTTTGTAGATTGTTCTATAAAACTTTGTTTCAAGTTTGGTAGATTACAAAGTAACCCCTTTAAAACTATAACAATCTAATACTTTAAGACGCATTCTGAGCAGAAAGTTACTTTTATAGCGAAAGACGTTTAATGTTTGATAAAATAATTCCTAATTTCGCATTTTCTGAATACTGTTTGTCTATTGTTTTATCATATCTCATCTTATTGTGTTAAAATATTATGGCTTCTATTTTTTACTTAAAATGTACAAATTGCTATGGTACATTTTGTTTGCAAAGTCTTGTATAGCAATAGTTACTGCATATTGTAATTTTACACCATTTAAAATAGTCTGTAATTTTTCGAATAATCAAACAAATTAATAAGTACTTAGACGCAGCATTGAGACAGTTAATGAGAAATATGTTTGATCGTCAAAATAAGGTTTAGGTTAGAGGGCTCGTTGAGTTACCAGCAACCGCCTGTTCGAGTTACGGGTGTTGTTTACACTCCCCAATTCATCTATTTAAGCAATATTCCTTTTTACCATTGCCTTCGTTTCTTACCCACCTTTCCGTTTCAATAAACTCCTAATTTTCCCATTTCGTTCCCAAAATGCCCGGTTGATTGCAAAAGGCTTGCCCCCCATTACATTAGTTTGGCTGAATTATAGTCGGTTGCCAATGTTCACATTGGCAGTAATGTTTTTAAGGTTGAATTTGTTGTTAACTTGGTAGGTCAGTATCGATAGCTTATGACACAAGTTTAAATATGTGACAATAAACATAAAATTTATACAGTCTATTACATAGAATTTTGTACAAGTCTTATAATTTGAGCAAACGGAGCCGTTCTTGGAAATATAGTTTATAGTAACTAATTACAATAACTCAATAAATTGTGTGTATTTATTTTAAGCAATACGTTTTTGTAGATAAAGATTATAATATTTTTTTCTATACATTTACTGTAACTAAACGTTAATTAGTATAGTAAGCTAGTAAGAGTAACTATTTGATTGAATAAGATAATGATCAATTTAAGTTTTCTTCACTAAAATGCTAGCAAGTGTTCCGTTTCCAAAGATCAAAGGTTTTTCTGAAAAATCCTAATTTATTTCCAATTTTAATAATAATAGCAAGATGATCTATCAAATAAAAAGATAAACTCCAATACTCAGAAAAATATACTTTACCATTGATATGGAATCAAAGAAGACAGTCGTCCCACATAAATTGCGTAGTTTGAAAAGGTGTTTGGTTACAAAAGGAAATAATTCTAGAATCTAACTTCAAGAAAGTGGATATAAAAATATGTATTTGTTTATCTTATGTACGAATGTGTGTATTTGAACTATTAAACATAAATTACAATAAAAATATGCCACAACTCAACTATTAGATATCAGTTTCGTAATTTGTTAATTTAGACTACTCAGCAAAATATATTTTAGACTATGAGTGATGTAGGAAATAGATCGAATTTGAATCGAATTGAAGACTCTAGACTAAGGTAAAACCTTCACACATAGATAAATAGGATTACTATCGTAAGGGTCAAATTAGATTGAGCGGCAAAATGATCCAGCACTCTAATTTAAATATAATAAGAACCTTATACCAATACAATAGAGCAGAAAATTACATGCTACTGTCCGCTAGACTAGATTATACTACTTCTATGCGATTTTCAGCTCGATTTTAATTCGACAAGGTATTTAATTGTCTTTTTGGTGTGAACAAGGCCGTCACAGCTCCACGAGAGGAAGGCTTAGCAACGCACAAGTGTTACCACAGGTTTATTTGACAATGTTTATAGAAATGAAACTTCTTTAAGATCGTTGTGATTTGAAAATTCGATAAAACGAAAAAGTGACACCAAAAAGAGACAATCATTAGATTTAGCCTGCGAGAGAATGAGATAGAATAAAAGTATACAGTATTTTCCATAATCTTTGTCTTTGCGCTTGCGTACTACGAAGCCTTCAGAAAATGCGTGATAGTCAACGTAGTGTATCATTTTACTTGTAACATTTTTGTGCATTTGCGTATTAAAATTCCTTGGTTCATTAATTTATGTTAATTATTTAACGCATCTGTGTTAATTTGACCAATAAATTTTATATAAATAAATTTTTTATTAACATTAGTAAATTATTTGTGTTGATTTTACTTTTTATTTCTCATTCTCTCGTAGGCTACTTTTCTGAAGTTTCACTTCTGGCGTGCTTGAGTTGCACACACACACTTTTTTTTATTTTTGCCACTATTGTTAATATGAAAAGATTATTAACATTGCTGTTCTTTTAAACTGAAAAGATCCAACCATCAATATTACCAATTAGACGACTCTGATTTGCCTGGCAACAGCAACCTGGCCAGTTCGAGTTACAGGTATGCGAGCCTGACTTGCTCGAGCTTAGTTTACACTACCCAATCCATCAGTATAAGCAATATCAATTTCCTCCTTGTCTTTCCTTGTTACCTCTACCTTTCCCTTTTGATATATTCCCAATTCTCCCACTTAATTCCCAAAGTACCCGGTTCGTGGCAATAGGCTTGCCATCTATTACGTGAGTGGTACGAAATTATAAAATGGCAAAATGTGGGAGTTTAATACGTCTTTGCCTACCCGTTTGGGGATACAGGTCTGAGTGTATGTATATTACACTACTCGATTGCCAATTTGTTTACCCGTTGTCTGAATTATCTTTTGCTTTGTTCCATGCTTTCTAGTTAACATTCCTAGTTATATTTTAATAAGCCTACTATTATTTTACACATTATTTTTATAGATATCTTCATTCTTTTTACGCCAGAGCCCCTAAACAACGCACACAAATATGTGATTATGTGGTTTTATGTAACTTCACCCCTTCATCTTAGGTGTTGAGGATTTCTAATGTAAACCACGCGAAGCATTTGCAACTACTTCTAATAATGAATATACAATTACAAATTATTTAACTGTTGCTAGTTTCTACATATACTTTTATTTACTTACCACTTACAGTCAAACATATTTACTTATTTTAACTATGCTTCCTATAAAAAAGCGTCAGTGTACAACCAATTCTTTAATTTGTATTTATATACAATTGTAATATAAATTAATATTATATATATAACACCTATTTACGTATTTGTTTTCCCCTTTTCGAAATAAACTTTCTACATGGTGGTTGCACCAAACTTTATCTTGAATCACGAGTTTAACCGCAGTTAAAGTTTGTTAGTAATTATTAGATTATCTTGGTATCAACCTTGGTGTAAGGATTGAATTATTAAATTTTGTTTGTGTTGATCAAGATAAGAAATATACAGATATATTGTTGGTATACAAGTGTTTATCAGCTATTGTAGTTCAAAAACCCATACTGAAGCAAATTTATTATTGGATCGTAAACCATTTTTTATTGACCTATTTTGTTTTTTAGATAAGTTAAATGTATTTTTTACAATACAATAGTTGTGATGATATAGAGTAGGTTCGGATATTTTACATGAAAATATACAATCATATCTCTTAAATTAATGATTTGATGTTTTGTGTTCAAAATAAGGTCAGAATTGACATCCAAAAAAAATAATAATAAATGTACAGATTTTTCGTCTTTTAAAAATAAATCCAACAAAGATTGGTGTAACCAACCTAAAAAGCCACTAAGATTAAAGCTATATCCACAATCTAATCACATAAGCTTGCGGCTTTAAGGATTAGCCCGGTAAAACAGATGATTAAATTGTGGCTTAAAACGAATAAATGATACTTAGCTGTAGTTTAAAATGACAGATTCATTGAAATACTTAATTTACAATAATTAGTAACATTATTAAGTTTGGACAGTGAAGATCAAAGAGTGAGTTAAATACATTTCTTTATTTTATTTATCTTATTTTATATTATATATATTACATATTAAATATGTAATATAACAATTAAAACAAAGGAGTAAATTTATAAATATACAAAAACAATATTAATGTAGAAGAAAATATTTTTGGAGAAACATATTTACATCTGAAAATCTATTATTTCAATACTAAATATATCTACTAATATTATATCACAATCAATCTACTTATAAATAATAGTTAAAAACTAGTGTTCATAACTATTCATAGACATTTATCACTAATAGTATGAGGAAACATACGGAGATTTGTAAGCCGAAGTTAACAATTCGTTAAAATGAAATTAAGATGTTAATAGATTTGGTTAAATTAATATCACAATTATGATTACTTAACAAGGTGGAATAAATATAATGTATCTATACAATGCTGTTGTTTCTGGTACATTAATTTTGTAAGTGTGAATATTTATTTCAATGTAAGCTAAAAGGTCTAGTACGAGACGATAGGAAGGGAGCAGATGGTATGTCGTTACTGCCATGGAAGGTGGGTAGGCCAATGGTGTGGGAGGCAACCTGCGTTGATACCCTCGTACTCTTATCTTCCAAGTACAGCTGGTTGTGCTTTCGCTGCTGCGGCATCTGCAGAAAGCCTCAAACGGCGTAAATAGAATAATTTAATAGGAATCTATGTTTTTGAGCCGCTTTCGGTCGAAACGCTAGGGTCATGGAGTCCAAGTGCTCGTTTCGTTTATAAGGAACTAGCTAAGCGACTGATCGTCACTTCTCGTGACCAGAAGGCGGGCCTTTTTCTTGCACAGAGAATAAGAATTGCCATTCAACGTGGCAATGCTGCCAGCCTTGTGAGAACACTGCCAGTAGGCGACGATGCGGAGGAGTTTTATGACGCATGCATGTAAATAGTCCGTATATATATATATTTTTTAATTAGTTTTAATATAATTAATTATAAGGTATGTATGTACAGTATTCTTTAAAACTTATTTGTAATTACTTAAAAAAAATATAGAAATAAAAATAAATATGTAAGCTTTATGGTTGAATTTCACATTGCTTTAATAGTAATTTAATTTTTATTTCAAATCCTCTTGTTGTTTTTTTAAATCGAATGTAGAATATTAAAAGTGACTTCCCCCTGACATAGACTGACCAAAAATAAACCGTTTAAAAATCCACACGCTGCTAGGTCCAGTCCAGTACATTAGCCAATTGTAGTCCACTGCGTTCCAATTCACGCATCGGTTGTTAGGAAGCGTCGGTGCGTTCCAAGTTCTATTGTACTTCGGTGAAACAGAACGTGAGAATAGGATTGATTTATGAACTGTGAAAATTGTTTATTTTTTTTATGGAGTATTCTGAATGTTAGATTTTGAATGCGTGAAAATGATATAAAAGAAACATAATATATGTACTGGCTATGGCGTGCAACTCCGTTCGCGTGAAAATTCAAATCTATCTTACTTTACATTTTTTCAAGTTAAAAAAGTAGCCTATGCACTATTCCAGACTAAAATATATCTCTGTGACAAATTTCATCCAGATCCGTTCAGCTATTCGGGCGTGATTTAGTAACAAACATTCATCCATCCAAACTTTTGCATTTATAATAGGAGTAAGATTAGAAAAAGTAGTAGGGGGATGATTATTTTAAATTTTCAATTTATACTTTCATCACTACATATTAAAAATCAAAGTCTACCCGCTGCGTCTGTCTGTCTGAACGCGATGAACTCAGGGCCTCCGGTAATCTCACTTACTCGGCGAAATACAACGAAGCATTGTTTCACTGCTGCTTTTCTGTGAGGCGGTGGTATCACTCTGGTCGAGCCGACCCATACATGCCGAAGCATGGCTCTCCCACTTAAATATGAAATATGAAGATGATTGTTGAAGATGTCGGAAAAAATAATATATGCTCTGCTACCTATGCGAAGCCGGGCGGGTTGTTACGTTATGTACTTATCCGGTCGAGCAACTTGATTCCAACATAAATTTACTTTACACAATCTCTCAAAAGCTGCAGGGAGAAGTGGTTCGCTCACGGTGCCACTGACCCACTGACCCCGGTACCGGGATGAATTTAGCCTAGAATATTATATTTCTATTATCGTAACTTATAGCCATAATCCGCTTACCTACATTTATTTGACATATAGGCCAAATATTTACGCGCTATTAGGCACCGTATCGAAAGGCTGCCACGCGTGGAACAGAATTTTTCATACGCAATTTTGCTTTGATGCGTGAATTGAAACGGTTGGTTGGAACGTAATTATTTTAAACACACCGCATAGATTTTTATTGCGGAACAAACACCAATTCAGGTAAATTAAGAGTTCCCTTTATATATTTTAATTTTTTTGTTTTCACCAATGGACGATAGTGAAATTACGTGCAAAATTCAGTTTTGTTTGTAATTTAATAGAAAAATATGTAGGACAATGAGTCGATACCACGATCACGTAAGGTAGCACACAGCACACAAATTACCACAAACTCAAGAAGATTTATTTTATGGTTTTTGGGGCAAACGAGCAGACCTGCAACTCAAGAGTCACAAGTGCATTGCCGGCCTTTAAGATGGGAGTACGCTCTGTTCTTGGGGGTTTGGAGAAGAAAGCTACAATGAAATAAATGAAGAAATGGATCTAGCCTTGGGCTTAAAAAAAAATATAGTACGTAAGATGCATTATGTATTTCTTAACGATAACAAAAGCACGGGAAATTTGAAAAATCCGTAGGAATTACAGGATATTGAATTTGAATATTGGTTGAATATTCTTCCCTACCCCCACTATCCCTAATCGATGTAAAATTTACCGGTACCTACACGCCACGTCTCATCATCATCCCCGACGCCTGCAATCTGTTATGACTTCACTCAAGAACAGAGCATACGATCTTTGTAACCCTGAACATTTGGAGCGAGAGCTGGATCATGTTCAGGAGGTACTTAAAAGTAACGGATATAGGGTGAATGGAACACGGAAGCAACCGACAATGAGACGCAAGCATCCGGAGGTGAACAGACAACCAGCCTACATGTCTTATGTCAAAAGAGTAACGGATAAAATCGGCTCCGTATCAAAGAAATACTCCATTCCGACAGTATACACACCAAGCATAAAGGTTCAAAACATCGTGGGTACACCGAAGGATGTCTTGCCGTTACAAACTCCAGGTGTCTACAAAATAAACTGCAGCTGTGGTAGTTCCTACATAGGCCAAACAAAGTAGACTATTGCTGAAAGGGTCAAAGAACACATCGCTGCTGTGAAGAACCGACAGATTAGCAAATCAGCGATTGCAGAACATGCACTCGAAGCGGGCACCAATCACTGGATTGAATTTCACCGTACGCAAGTCCTCTCCACGGAACGTCACTTTTACTCAAGACTTGTACGTGAAGCGATTAAATTAAATAACACAAAACTTTCAATCGGGAAGATGGTTTCAAATTATCTACAGCGTGGAATCCAGTGATAAAAAACATGCCACCTCGCTTTTATGGGCAGTCGCCTGAACACCGGAATAGGGCTACATCGGTTTGCTTACAGAATAGGGACACTGTTAGTATAAGTATAGTGTATAGTATATGACGGTACATGGCGAAACGAAAATATCAAAAATATCAAAAAAGTGGAGGTGGATGAAGAACCTTCTACCTCACGATGTCGAGGACGGAGGCCGTGCACCGCTGACCCAGTCAGCCTGTGACCACGGCCAGTGCAACCTGGTCGAAACGTCAGGCAATTCAGAGGTATGTAATACCTTTCGTGATCGCATTAATTCCCGTAAATACGTAGATAATATTATAAACAAACAATAATTGGGTATGACATCGCATAAACTTTAATCAGATGAAAAACATAAGTGATTTATTTTGTCAATAAAAAAAATTTAAAGGAACAAAGCTTCCCTTCAAATCCTAGTAAAAGAACTAACTAGGTCCTAAAATGGTCAACAGGCTTAATTTGGGTAAAAAAAAAACAATTTAACCGTTAATAAGTGCTATAAAACGTGATCTATTATTCATAGGTTATAATGGTTAACTTTTTTGTAAAGCCTAGGATATGCTGCATATTTTGACCCAACTTTCATCTCTGCAGCTCCTATAGTCTCGCTACGGCAAGCTCTCAAAGTGATCAACTCTTTTTGTTGCTCTCCGGTGACATTTGCCTCGAGCCCCTTTTTTTCCAAATTGCACAGCCGACCTTTCATGCAGAAAAAAAGTACTGTTTTCGAAGTATAGAAAAAAAACCTTAAAGCTAGCAAAGTGGTGCCTAAAAGCTAGTATCTGATAATATTACAAATACCGCTTGCGCTGGTCAAATGGATTCGGTACTGATGGCGCAATGGATAGGTTTACACTTGAAACCATGCACCTGACTGTTGTTACTAACACTAGAGAACATAGGTACTAACTCAAGGGTTGTCAGTTATTGCGTACAACGTCACTTAAATCTAATGATTTTAGCTCAAAATGTTTAAATTAATGTTGGATATACGCTCAAACAATCACACAATATAACTATTAATTACATAAGTTTAACTTACATAATCAGTAAAGGTTATAATATCATAAATTGTTTCACATTAATACATTTAATTGTGCTCATGATACATTGTTTAAATGTATTTAATACAAATCACGTAATATCGCATGTTGATAAACAATGGAGGCTTCGTACATAATAATTATTGCGGTTTGTGGCGTGATTTCAATATTAATTACATGTATAAATGTATCACTGTACCCTTATCTGAATGTTGCGAGTTTAAAGTTGATGTGAATGGTTTTCGCCAGAGTCTTCGCCCGCATGTACATTTTTGCCCGGTTCCTATAATCAATTCAACCAAATTTTACCGTCTGTAAGCAAATTGAATCTTTTCTTCATTATAGGAACCGGGCATTTGTCAATTAATACCCACGAGAACAGTACTTTTCCTGGCTAAAGGCACCTGTCTTTTTCTGTATACCTGACTATATTTAATACGTAAAAGCGTAACAAACTCACAATTCGCATTTATAATATTAGTTGGGATTAGTGAGCACAGTCATTCGTCTTTTAATAAAGAAAATCTGACTTCAATGGACCGAAATAAAGCATCAGACAGCTAAAGACCATTGTAACCTCGCCCCTAATGTTAACACACACATATATATTTATAATGAAGTACTTGTATTACGAACAAACCATAATTACAAAAATTTATAAATCTACTACTATATTTTTAAAAAGACTCGAAACATTTTTAGTAGAAGTCAATGTGGGAAGGGGCGGCGTTTATGTTTTTTTTTGTTAAATTATTAACTTTTTGAGCATGTAGAATTGCAGTAACAAATTAAAATATACTCGAATAAAAACTTTCGTGAGTGGTATTCATATTAGTTAAGATATACGGTTTTACTCACGTGTATATTTCGGGGATGCCCGATTAGTTTTGGACCCGACGGGGCCCTTTATCAAGGGGTAAGGCGTGCTGCTGCTCTGGTTGCAGTTGCCGGACAGATTAATAGCTTAATTCAAAAGCTATTAATATTTAACGAAAAACTAAACATCTTTTTTTCCATAGTATTTTGTTAATTATATAGTTAATAGCAATTTTTTATGTGCTATTAAATGCCCGAGATACCGTTTTTAGACACCATTCCAAATCGAATGAGCTATCGCACATATTTTTAGGACCGGGAACAAGAGTTAAGAAGTTTTTTAACTTGTTGACTGGACTAATAGATCAACAATGTAATTATCAGAGTTTCGTTCAAAAATGTTTTTGTAACAAGTTGCAGTAGTACATCTGGTTTATGTCTGGTCAAGTTAACCCAAAAACTAGTGTTAAAGTTAGAATAATTTGCCTAAAGCTAAAACTTGATACGAATTTTGGGAACATCGTAATACATGAAATGTGAAAAGTCCCCATCGATCCCACAGCTGCAAAAAAGTTATTCAAGGTTAAAACTCGCAAATGTGGGATTTTTCAGCCAAACGGTAATCTATATTAATAAGGTGATCAAGGGGTACGGTAGACTCGGTCGAAACTTTACCTGAATAATAAAACATAAAAAAATAATGATTTCGAGTCGACAACATATATCCGCAAAATTCGGATTGTCGAATATTTTATTAAATTCTAATGGTGCAAATGGTAGTCGCCATATTGGCCACTCGGATGCCATCTTGAGTTCGTTAAGGCCGATTCACAAGTATATCTACCTACATTTTGTAAAAGATTGTGTATTATGAGTCACATTTCACCCGAGCGAAGCCGGGTTTTCATCTAGTATTATCATAAAATAAGTCAAATAAATTCTGAGATATAGAATAGAATAGAAACAAACTTTATAGTACACCAAGAAAAATGTTCTTATAAGGAATACATCAGGTGAATATGTACAAAGGACAGAGCCTTATCGCTGAAGGTAATTTCTTCCATTCTATATCGCATCAGATATTATAACGATTCAAGAAGTTGAAAAAGTCGTGTTCTTCACAATATGCACACGTTTCCTCGCCACCTCTGAGGTAGCGTACTTGGGGCGTTTCTTAACGTGATTTCCCCGGTAGGCCTATTACACGATATATTGTATTTCTGTTTATTTAAATAATATTGTATTAAATAAAAAATATTAAAGTGGTGTGAATTATAAGTAACCAACTGACCTGGCAAACTTTGTACCACCTAGGAATCAATAAATGTCGTGTAAAATTACATTTATTATAATATTCAAAATTAATTATGTTCAATAAATGTACAAAAACAAAATGAAAATAATTTTAAGTCCATTTAAATTCATGTAATTCACAAAGCAGCAAGATATTTGCTTTATTGAAGCGAATCGAAATAATTCGCTTAGCATTGTTGCACTAATCTTTTCAGCCGTAGGATGTCCATTCCTAATGACTTCCAAGAGGACCAGTTCGAAGCAGCCTTCATCTTTATAAGATGATCTGTCCACCTTTTTGATGGACGTTCTACGCTGCGCTAGCAAGGCAAGAAGGGTCTACAGAGCTCCGTACACTGGTAATAGGTTTAGCATAATTAAAACCACTAGTATTGGTAAAAGTTGATAGGCAACGGTAACCGCTTACTACAAGTCAGGCGGTGGGCTGTATGACAGTATAAGGTTCGGTCAGACGACAGACGGAGCGGGACGGTTGTAATGTATTAGATAGGCCGCTAGCCTTTATTTCGCCTTATTTAAAAACGTGTCGTTAACAAAAATAAAGCTAAATGTATTCACGTAATTTTGTATCAGTTTGATATTTTTTTACAATTAGTTACAATGTAAACAGAAGTTTAGAATATATTAAGAAATGAAATGAATGAAGGTGTAGTACAGAGTACGAGACTGCGGTGAATTGCGTGGTGTAGGAGTATCCGAGCTTTACATGACGTCATCGTGGTATTTCTCATTGTTTTGGGATTTAATGTGTTCGTCATCGTAATATTTCTTACTGTTCTAAGATTTTATGCATTTCTACGGTATTATATCTTTGAATTATTTATTTTAAAGTATATATTTGATTAATAGGAACGTGAGCAAACCTAAAAAGTTAAAAAAAGGAAAAAAATGTTGGAAGCAAGAAACTTAAATGTATTGCGATTACATTCAAGATAAAGATTTTCTATGCACTAGAGAATAGGTAAAATATTTCTTTCTACATTTATATTTACAGTGAATAAACTTTTTTACAATAAATTAAGCTTCTACAAATATTTTTTATATAAATAATTAGCCTAAACTCGATAATTATGCTTATTGCCATCAGATGGACAATTTGAGCAACTATTTTTAAGACTATTTATTACACTAATATATTGGTTGTCTGTTTGACCCCATAAGACATTATCTCTTAAGATTATTATGAACCATCTACACATTAGCAATATATACTCCAGTTTTTTTTTGTATATGCAAAGGTCAATACTGGATACAACCTTTGAATGTATCAGTAGCACATTTATACAAGAACAATATCAATGAATTAAAAATAGGTATAAGGTCATTTGAGCTTTATATAGTGAACGGCCCCTTAAATAGCGAATCTGGGATCTAATGGACCCCAAAATTTTAAAGCAACTATAAAAAAGTTGAAGTCATTACTTAAGTATTATTGCTACTGTTATATTAGTTGAAAACTATAAATTGGTACCTATTGCACGCTTATTATTAACATGAAAGTATTCTACTTGAATACAGTTGATAATTTCAATAAAATCAATACCAATGTGATGCTCAAAGATTTGAATCACTGCACTTTGAGTGTGTATTCATACATATAGGATTTTAACGTAATGATAATTAAATAATATAATATATTGCTTATATTACTAACTATATAAATTTTAATGTTCTATACATATGCAATAATAACATTGACCTAAAATAAAATTTAATCAAAATATTAGAATTTGAAAATGATTTCAGAACACTCCTCGATAAATATACATTTTCTTTAAATGGATGCTTTTAAAATAACTATATTTCTAAAGCAAATAAATCAACTGTATATAATAAATTAAGCAATTATTTTTAGTAAAATTTACAAAACTGAAAGAATTTGCAGAATTTCGAAATTCATAATAATAATTAAGATTTTAGTTTTAACGTTGGCAATGCATTGTTTCTTGTGTTCTATAAAACAAAGGATCATTATTTCAAACACTGACGTCAAACTAAAGTCATAAATTCATTATACATTCCCCGTGTATAACGAACATTATATTTTGAATTATAGAGATTACTGTTTTTCTCTACAGGAATCTCTTATCATAAACTTTCATTTAAGTATAAATCCTATGTTAGACAGTACTGAAAATCTAAATTATGATTGTGTTTCAAAATCCAAATAATATTTTAAAACCTTTTAATATACAAACGGAGTGCTTGAATAAATTTGTCTTACAATTACCGTTTTGAAAATCTTACGATAAGCTTAAATTAAATGAGGCAAGGACATAAAAATCTTACATGAGCTACACATACAAAATCTTCGATGCTAATACACCCTACAGTCTTTGCGATTTTTAGTCGCAGGTCTTAATTACTACACAAACTGTGCCGTACCCGTATCCTTCCAGCAGGTGAAACAGCAAGGCAGCGCGCACATGAGCGTGTTTTTGAATGCGTCTCGGAAGTCGCGGTTAAAGTACGCGTAGATGAGCGGGTTGAGGGCTGAGTTGAAGTAACCGATCCAAAAAAGTACGCCGACAACAACTGCAGGGGTCTCGCAAGGCTCGCCGCATACGTTCGTTGTAACATACCTGTCGAATATAGATAATTAAAAGTTAGGCTGTTTAGATCATAGACTCATGTCCTATATTAAATGTTTCGAAGTATTCGTTTTAAATAATGTACTTTATTTTAATGTACGGCGTGGTTTTTAAGTGCTGACAAAGTCTATAAATTTAAATATGCAATAAGATACATGTAAAAATAGCTGCTGTTTTATGATTTTATTCTTAGTTTATAGTTCGTGTCCATACTCTTCATCGTCGTAGTTGCACTCATTAGTCACAATACTTAAACTTTAATACAGCTTTACAACGTAGATTTTTCGAAACTAAGGCGAAAATTTTTAAATAAACTTTTTTAATTTGCTATTGATATCTCCTGTATATGAAAGTCTCTCCTGTGCTCAGATAATGTGGTAATGTTAATTTCATAGTACCTTGATTTTTCTCTTCCTTTTTCAATAGCATTTTTGTACCTAATGACTTAGAAATCTATTGCTTTACTTAAATATATCATCACATTATAAAATAAAATAGATAATATTTGTTTTATTGTAATGATATTATAGCGTCGTTTTGAGGTCTAAAGTCTTTGAAATTTCAAGAAAATCTTTAAAGTTTATATTGATTAAAATTTTGCCAAATGTATCCATATAAAGGACCTTTGAATTAATTATTCTTATCACAGCTACACATTCGTTTATAATGAGAATAAATTACTCATCTAAGCAAAGCTGCACAAAGCCAATCAATAGTTACATATGTAAGTACATATAGACTAATTGATTTATTCTGCCTAAATCTGTTTTACTTCTAGTCGATCCATTAAACAGTAATACTTGAGGCGTCAGAGAATATAAAATTGTTTACCGAACCGACTTTAACCAATAAAGATAAGAATTTCACGAGCCTAGACTCGTAAAGTTGGTCGAAATTTGTATAATATGATAGAGAAAATTGGGATTAAAGCAATAACTTCGGGTATTTTTCTTGTTAACAAAAGATACTTTCTTTCCAGGTATCGGTTTCAGGTTTTTGGAATATCTGTATTAACAAGAAAAAAAGTAGCTCAAATTACCTATTCGAAAATGGTTTTATATTCTGCAATCTAAGAAAATACATATCGCACTGCTATTACAAGAGTGTATCAACTCAAAATGTAGCTTTTTTCAGAAACACAGAAAACTGATTAGTCACTTCCTGTTAAAGATTATTAAAAGTGAACACTGTATATAGATTATTGATAAAATTAAGGGATTTCTGTATTAATGAATTATTTAAATGATTGCAGGTTATCAAGTTATTTCCAATTTTTGAGTTAATACTCTAAAATCTGAACAAATAAAAAAAATATGAATTATTTTTAGTTGTTTTGTTGAAAAATTTGGCTTATTACATTTTATTATCATTATTTTATATTTATTGACGCGTAGGGAATTGATATTTACGTATGAAAAATGAATTATCTCAAATTTACCCTATTTTGAGTTAAAACAGTCTCGTAATAGCAGTGCGATATATACTCTTCAACATTCAACTTAATCACCTAGAAGTTTTATAAGGGCAAGTAAGTAGTATCACTAGCAACCTGCCCGGGATTTGCTTGGCTGAAAATTGGTTTTGGTAAATAAGGCAATTTTAAATATCCTTGATTTGCAAAAAAAGGCGTTGGACAACGTTCAGTGGTTCTCAAGATTGGTGAAACTACAAGAGCTCGTGGAGACTTCTTTTTACTGGTATACCATGTTGTAAATGTCACAAATAAATACAGTTTTGTTAACAATCTTATCTAAAATATATAATTTACATGCTCGTTTAGTATCGTAACTTGAAAAGAATGTATTGAAGGCAATAAAAATCAAAGTCGTATGATTTAGGCATTACGTCATACTACAGGACAGTCAGCACGAGTATAAAGACAACTATTTTTTTTTATATTATATAACATGTATGTATGTATACATATGTTATACAAGTTGTAACAGAAACCTGTATTCTAATTTTAGGAGCGTTATGTGTTTCCCGACAAATTTTAATAGAAGATGAGCTTGAAAAAAAATATTGAATTTCAATTTTTTTAGTGTTGTATATTTTTGAACAACACATTATGAATTTTCATGTTGTACTACCGTCTACATTCAAATCAAATCAAATCAAATCAAATCAGCCTTTATTTCCCTGAGTATGGTATTAGCAGGTTTTACATTAATATAAATACAACATATTCTGCCATGTATAGCGTGGAAAGGTTATGATGACCATACATAAATATAAAAATGTCACAAGATTAATTATTTCTGGTAAGATGTCAAGAAATTATATTAATTATTAAGTGAATGTCAGTAATCAATTAGAATAGCGAATAAATCAGAATGGCAGATAATTTCATATTAAAATGGATTAAAATTAGATTTCACAGATTATTTTATCTTCCACATTATAGTAATTTTTTTCACTTATTCAAATTCATTGCTATCACTGAGAATTGGGTAGATTCCCACGTTTAAAATAAATGATTTTATCTCAACAATGCGGCATCTTAAAATACTGCGAAAATTGTTTTTCATTTTATTCAACGGTTTTAATATTTTTTAACTGTCAATTCAACATAAAACGTGTATGATTTGGTAACACTAACATCATGTCTTAGTATTTCATACAAGAATGAACCGAACCTTCTGTTTTGACGTTTATTAAAGGTATTAATTTGACTGACAGTATCAACCTAGATCACTGTGAAGTCAAATTAATACCTTACAGAACCCAAAACAACAAAATTCTTGACCTGGGAAACACAACAGCTCGCATTTTAACGTTAGCACAAACCACTACGGGGCTACCAAGACCCTCACTATTGATATTGCATTAATAAACTTACCAAAGAAAAAATGGTAGCCAACATAACAAAAATGCTCCAACAATGATGCCGAGTGTGCGCGCGGCCTTGTGCTCCGCTCGCCAAGACTTGCCCGCAACACGGAGTGACGCACCTGCTGAATAATAACACACATCAAAATCTATATTACCATCGGATATCATTCAGCTTCAATATTTTCATGGTTTTCAGTTTTTTCTTATGTGATACCGCAAACGAGCAGACGGGCCACCTGATAGTGACAACCGCCGCCTATGGGCACCTGCACTCAAGAGTCACAAGTGCGTTGCCAGCCATTAAGGTGGGAGTAGAGGAGGGGGGGGAAGAGGGAGAGTTCACGGAGGGGGAGAAGAGGGGAAGAGGAGGAGAGGGAGGGGCTAGGGCCTCCGGGAACCTCACTCACTCGGCGAAAAGCAATGTATGCATTGCTTCACTGCCGGTTTTCTGTGAGGCCGTGGTATCACTCCGGTCGAGCTGGCCCATACGTGCCGTAGCATGGTTCTTCCACAGTTCGTTAGAGTTTCAGTCGAGTTGTTAATCTATGAAGTATATAGCATTTTCTAGGTACATGTTCCTAGTAAAATTAGTATTATAGGATTAGAATTGTCTTTACTTCAGACTATAAGTAAACTTACTTTAATATTTCGAACTTTACAGGCGTAAATAACCGCCCACGGAAACTGTCTGGCAATATTGATAACTAGCAGCGCCACGCGGTTTCACCTACGTAAGTCTCGATCCCGTACGAATATCGGGATAAAAAGTAGCCTATGCGTTAATCCAGGTCTTCAGCTATTAACATACCAAGTTTTATCGCAATCGGTTTAGTGGTTTTTGCGTGAAAGAGTAACAAACATCCATCCATCCATCAAACTTTCACGTTTATAAAATTAGTGGGATAACTTTTCAATGATATTGTGTATTATATAAATAAAAATCAGCACTCAGAATTTAAGCAAAGTGACTAATAATTTTATGTAACTTTAGCACCTGGTATTTGAAAATTGGCCGACGACCGAAGCTAGCAAGTTCAAAGTCTCTAATAATACTATCACGACTCATTTTGTTTGTCAGGAAATAAGTACGGTCTGGCGTCTTTGGGATCTTGGTCATTAACTTGTTATAATTGACTGTCGAGAAAGTCTGACATTTTTCATTCATATTTTATCTACGTAAAATATTTTTTTGACTTTTTTCTTATTGGGGCGCACTTCACTTGTATCAGTCAGTTTCTTCATGCTCCCTGTCTCGCGGTTTCTTTGTATCATTAGTCATTACAAAAAGCATTACGTAACTCGTGAGGAACGAAATAACAAAAAGGATTCTCGATCTTAGTGACAAAATACACGACTAATAATAATGTGTACATATTTATTAGACCGAAGCTATGGGCTTGCACAATGTCGGTTGCAGATGGTTTCTAGAGTTATTTCCAATGTTCCTGTTTTAAGCAGTTCTGTATAAATTAAAACAAATTCCATTTTTAAACAATAAATATAGTTGATACCATATTAGCCATCATATTATTAAACTGGCAACCCGCTCCGGCTTCGCACGGGTAGCAGAGACATCTTCAACAATCATCAACATATTTCAATAAATTTACACAAAATCTTAACAAATTATACACCTAAATCTTCCTCATGAATCACTCTGTCTATTAGTGAAAACCGCATGAAAATCCGTTCGGTAGTTTTTAAGTTTATCGCGAACAGACAGAGAGACAGGCGCGGTGGGGGACTTTGTTTTATAATATGTAGTGATTAAATAAAAAGGGCCATAAGGGTGTAAAGCGTGTTTTTTTTAACTATAATTTATTTTCTTGCAAATTTTCAAGCTAATGGGACGTGTTTAAGTACGTAACGTAAGGTTCCGCTACATATCTATGTACCTATGTAGATAGCTACAGGACAAGTTGATAGAAAGCGGGCCTACTGCCTACCATTAGGTTGACCCTAAAATTAATTATCAACTTTGTTGTATAAAAAGAAACATATTTTAATATACCGCTTTTAACATTTTGTTCTCAAACACCTGGTTCCAGGCAATTTGAAACCCTCAAGTAACTTTGCATGTTTGATGAGTTTCGCGTGTAAAATATCATTCTTCTGTATTTAATTTAAGGGATTGCCACAGAGGGATAAGGCCGCCAATTGTATAAACCGCAATTTGTATTAATTTTACTTTTTAATGTTTCTGGTGTACAATAAAGAGTTACAATAAAAACTTTCGTGAGTGGTATTCATATTTATTAAAAACTATACGTTTGTGTTTCGGGGATGCCCGACTAGTTTCGGACCCGACGGGTCAGGTCAGCGACGGTGTCAGGTGTCACACTGGGTTTACAACGCTGCCACCGGTTCCTTTGCCTTTCAGAACGTGCGGATGTAGACGGTTGCGTTTCCGTTGCGTTGTGTGATGCGCTGTTGTTACCAACATCCACCGCGGTGCACACCATACTGGAACCGGTGGCAGCGTTGTAAACCCAGTGTGACACCTGACACCGTCGCGGCAGGACGCTTCACTCCTTGAGAAACTAGTCGGGCATCCCCGAAATACAAACGTGAGTAAAACCGTATAGTTTTTAATAAATACAATAAAGAGGTATAATATTATTAATTTAAGGCAAACATTTATGGCTAGACATATTATACACATTACAGTTCTAAAGGCTTGTCTACGTAACAAATATTAACATAATTAATTATACTGTTAGTTTTTTTATAGTTATTACATTTGTTAGCAACCAAATCGTGCATAAAAACAGTTCATACTTGTAATCACGAATCTGGCATTTTAAAGTTGCTTTATTTTACTATTTACAAGGTTTTATTTAAGGCGTGTTGTAGGAACAATGTTTTTAACTTTAATCAGTGTAATTAAAACTAGACTATTTCCTTTATGAATACTTGTTACTACTTTTTTTGTTCTAAAAATTCTAAATAATAAATCTTTTCTTTCACATAGATACAGTCTTACCTAAAGAAATGGTTGGTATGTGAGAGACTGTGTGTATGACTATGTATATTATGCAACACTGGTATTTCTAAAAAGAATAATTCTCGCTGTTCTCAAACAGATGCAATTACTTGGACTACGTGCATTTAATTTCAGATGATAAGGTAACTGTAGATTAGTACTGTAAGTAATCTTAAACATTTGGTGTATGTCAGATCGCCAACAACTTTAACTCAGTAATTTCATTACAAGAATTTATCAGCAACCAACATCACCGACATATTACCTAAGTCCACTGGCACAGGCACTCATACTCACATATATATCCGACTTTCATCTACCCTCAATCTACCCTCGAATACATTCCGTGATGTCAGATGAGAATTCTCGTCAACGGGTGCAAATTCAAATTGCTCATTTGTCACTCATCAACGTTCCGTGACATTGGACGACTGGAAATAGGCTGCTCTCAAGAGCGAGTGTGCCACAATTAAGCTGAATAGGCTCATTTAGACCATCACCGAATTTGCAATTATAATACTGAATGCCAAACATATTGTATGTAGTTCAGTAATTTTTGTACTGAGAAATTTAATAAGATTCAAGTTATAGTTTACACACAGGTTCACATCTAAGCAAAGGTGTCTGTTTATTTCAGAATTTTGTAAGAAAAAGTTTCTAAACCTTCTTAAGAAATGTATGAAGACGCTTCTAAGTTTATCTTAAAAATGAGGCAAGAAAATTTTTCTTAAGTAGCATTTAGTCTTTATTTCATTAAAATCGGAGTGCTATATCAAAAATTATTGTAATTTGAGTGAGTTAAGTAAAAGAGAAAAGAAGGTAAGTAATTACATTTCAGTCTAATCCCGATAACATACATAATGTAAAGCAATGTTGTGTAGCATAAAATTTTACAAAAATTTACTAATAAACGTTGATAAATATATACTCTCCTACCATAAAATCTCCTTAAAAATAATTTGATTATCTTAGATCATATTTTTTCACTCTCCATCTATCATTTTCCTGACGTAGCTTAAGGTAAAACAACAAACCGTAAGGTAGTGGAGGCAAAATTGGAAATTGTCCGAACAGAACGAGCGGTCAATGAGTGGAACATTACTTTTCTGTGGGTATTTTAAGCAGACTCTTCCAGTTGACTCACCCAGAGCAACGCAGGCAGTTAAAATTGGAGCCTGCCCAAAGACCTCAAGTCTGTAGTGCAATATAGTGCAAGTTAATTCTAGTCTTAATATGCGTGCGCAATTAGGTCTCTCCAACGCGTAAGAATTTTCTGTTCTACTTTTGACAATTGGAGATCCAAGCGAAGAAAAATATAGTTTTACCAGATGATTTAATGAAGTATTTTGGACCTGAGAAAAGACGTGACCCGTCTGCTCGTTAGCCCAATATACCATAAAAAAATAGATTTATTTTAATGATAATTTAAAGATATGTGCACACTATGGATCGTCATCATTATCTACCTGTTCTTTTCCCAATTTTCATTGAAGTCAGTGCAATGCAAAGGATTTTGGTTGGTTTCTTTTCTAGCCAGCCGCCTGCCTGACGCCAACCCTCCTTGGGAATGTAGTAGTTTTAAGACGGGAAAGAAGGAAGAAGGTAGATTTGGAAAAAGAAAAATGGGCTGGGACAGGAACCTAGGGTTTTTTTTCTAACAACTAATTTTTTTTACAAAAAAAATAATCATCAAAATCGGTTTATCAATAACGGAGTGAGGACTAAACATACATAAAAAAATGTAGGTTAGGTTTACATGGGCAATTTTCCGCAACTCCACGACAAAGTGCTTATTTTGCGTTAAAAAAATAAATTAAGGATCGAATTGAGAACCTCCTTTTTTCGGTTAAAAAAATGATACCCGATAGACATTGATGACTCACCGTTTCTATTATTATTCTTATATTTTCTTCTAGTAACAAAAAAGGAGATAAAAGTATGATTGATGACTTCGTTTAACTTGAAGCAAACCGTCTAAGATTAATAATATCTCTTCTCTCAATAAAAAATTGAGAATGTTTCATTTCTGTAAATGAGCAGATTTCTTTCGATCTTGAGCCACTGGACTCGGGTAGTCCTCCATCAAATTAAAATCGGTTAACTAGGGTAGGGATATATACATAGATTGTAAGAGTCTATTTGCAAGAGTTAGCCAGTCGTTGTAGCACTCGATTCGGACACATACGTGTCTTACTGGAATATAAGCCAATTTTGTCATAAGCTAATTATATTCTTTGGTTTATAAATGACCTTGTGAGTGAGAGTACTTGCCATAGGGTACATTATTATTTTCGTTGATCTAAGGAACCTTAAAAAATAAATCTAACGCTTTATAAAGGTATGCATGTAAATGCAGAAAAACCTTGCTTGCTTGGCGAAAGTCCTGATTTTGTTTTTTGAAGTTTATGGTTTAAAGGAAAAAAAAAAATAGTTGGCTGAAGCAAAGTTACTCGAAACCAATGCTTTTGTCCCATATCTTGCAATTTGTTAAATAATTTTGCAACTTCTCGCATTTATTTCTTATTAAATGTGTTCTAGACTTTCCCTGAGATAGTCTCATTGTCATGGGTGTGATTTAACTTATCACTTTTGTTAATCCGAGAGTAGAGGATTCAATAAATATGAATATATATATATATATATATATATATATATATATAAATTGAAATTATATGTTTTTAATGTAATATAACGTTAAAACTAATAAAATCCATCTCATTTTAATGGAATTTTACATTAAGATCATTAATTTTCTTAACGCATTTTATTTATGCTTAAAGAAAATAACTTTTGTCATTAATTGTGCCTTAACGATGGCAAATAACACAAAGCGATTGAGATATATTCTTTGAATTAAGGGACATTTCATGATGACAATGGCATTGTTAATTACCTTTATTCTATTTTCAAGGCTCATTAAGGTTTTCAAAGTAATATTCTTTATATTTTGTGTTGGTTTCTGTAATATTTTGTGGCTTTATAATAACATGATTTATACATTTGATTATATTTATTTATACAAAATAGAGATCGCTAGGTGGTCGAAGTTCGACACCATAATTAATTAAATTTTGAATGTTTAGTTTTATTTCATTGATTTATTTTTAACATAAATCAAGCTATTAATTTCCAGAAAAAGTCGAACTCCTATTGTATAGACTTTTTGTACCAGGACAAGTCAACATATATTTCTTTTTCTACTGCACATGTTTAGCTTTTAATAACCGTATTCACATAAAACATGTAAATCCTACTAATATTATAAACGCGAAAGTTTGTAAGTATGGATGGATGGATGTTTGTTACTCTTTCACGTAAAAACTACCGATTGCGATGAAACTTGGTATGTAGATAGCTAGAGACCTGGATTAACATATAGGCTTTTTATCCCGATATTCCCACGTGATCGAGACGTACGCGGGTGAAATCGCGGGGCGCGGCTAATTTTAAATATCACTAATTTCACATTCGAAAAGGGTACAAACAACTCATTAAAATATAGCTATGTTCACGTATTAATACATACACATATAGATATGTTGTTTAGAACTATAAAGTGAATATTATGCCCATAAACACTCTAAACATAAGTGGATTTATGGCGTGTTAGCAACGACAATACGATAATAGTTCTGAATAGCGCGGTACCCTGTCGTCTTTATGGTTGTTCACTGCTGATCCAGTCAAGCAGTCAATACATGAGAAATCTACCATGGCCCTACCTCCTTAAAAATAACACATAAACATACATACAATCGCGCTTGTAGCCCCAAAGAGGTAGGCAGAGGCGTCTTAAACACTCAGTTTTTGCTAACGTAATAAGCTTTGGAAATTAGAAATAGCAAAATTGGGAATATATTAAAAGGGAAAGGTAGATAAGAAGAGAAGGAAATAAATATTATACGCATGGATTGAGGAGTCGAAGCAAGAGCTCGAGGTCAGGGTCGCATACCTGTAACTCGAACTGGCTATGGTTTACAGAAAGTATTTATTTTTACGTATTTTATTCATATACTAGTAATTCGCCCCGGCTTCGCACGGGTAGCAGAGCATATTATTTTATTGATTTTTTCTGACATCTTCAACAATCATCGTCATATTTCAGCCATTTTATACAAAACCTTAACAAAAATCTACACAAAACCTTACTCATTAATCACTCTGTCTATTTGTGCAGACCGCATAAAAATCCGTTCAGTAGTTTTTTATCGCGAACAGACTGACAGACAGACGTGGCGGGGGACCTTTTTTTGTTATATGTAGTGGTTCTTATAATCTTCACTGATAAATTAATTAAAATAGATTCTGTATGAGAAATTACAATTTGTCGCACAGGGGAGGCAGCGTAATCATGTCACACACGCAAATTGAGTCAAAGGAAGTGGCTTGAGACTGAACCTTGAAGCTGTGACAGCATGGTTTTGATAATTGGTACAACAATTACTGAAGGTTTGTAATATAAGAATTGAAAATGACGATAGACGAGTTTGATGTCAATCCTCCGAGACTTGTCAATTACTCTAGCCCATTCCATTTTCACAACCATTCGTTCACCAACCGCTTAACGACCTTCTCAAAATTAATAGAAATTCCCGATTACCGAAGCTGAAATTAATTTTCATTTTTGATCTTTTTATAATACTTTTGTGGAGGAACGGGTCTTATGTCCCTCCAACATAAAGGGAGGATCCTCCGACCAATCGAGGTGATCATGCCTGGCGGGTCGCGGCCCGACGGTTGATGTTGGGAAGTTGTATATATACTAATCGGCGCGAGAACTCTCATAGCGCGATGCAGGATTAGTAGGTTGTAGATGATTTTGAGTATATTTCTTTTTACTGTATGTGGAAGTCGCCACACCTTTTATAATAGAACATTTCAAATCCAATGAAAAAACTCGTTTAAAAACGACAGATTTCGGGATTTCTGTAATAGGGATATCAAAGAACTTGGATAATAATTGCAAAAGTACATATGTAACGGTGGCCAATATTTCGGCAAAGTAAGTTATATTCCATTCATTGAACAAAAAGATAGATATTGTCTTTTTGGAAGTCAATTTAATAGGCAGGGATCTATTATAATATACACATAGTATTTGATACATTAATGTTTACCTAGAAGTTCTTGATGTTGGAGTCACTACGCATAACAGCCTTCTGTGTGAATAATATTTTTTCCTCAGGCCGATTACACGCACATTGAGCTCGTAAAACCGTCTTAAAGTTTATTTAGGGTGACGGTACCCTAAAATATTTAGACAAACTGGTCTTATCCAAGATTTCCTTTTGTTTATTGAACTTGTGAAAGTCAGATAGTAGTTTGGCTGGAACCCAACCCCATTTAGCTTAGAGTAATATTTCTAAAAAGTATATATTATGGCACTACCTATAAATACTACCTATGTATGTAAGTCTATCAGCACTAACTGTATATAGAGGAGCATAGGGTAACAAGGCTCCAAAAAAACTCATAAGTTTTGTTTAAATCATTTTTTAATATAGTAAGTTGGTAATTAGAAAACTACCAAATTAACTTTCAGAAATGAAGAGAGGTTTTAAATAAAAAGGAAAAAAAACCGCTAGGTAGTAAAATCTAGAACATTTGGTAATGACATTTATAATATGACATTTTAATAGCTCAGTCTAGTAAATCTACGCTCCAGCAAAACTTTTTTACTTCACGTATTCAGATATCTAAAGTGAATTAATTAAAATGTACTTAAATAGTTTTAAGATATGGTTGCTGCGTTACTAATTCCCTTAATTACTAATTGATAGATTTTTCCACCATAAATTAGATCAGGCTTAGGTAAGGTAAAAGCCTTTAGATAAACGAGGATAACAACTGTAAACCGATACGAGTGCGTATATGTAAGAAACAGTCTCACAACCACTGATATGAACTATGAAAATCACTAACTAACAGTTGTTCGTACCTCTATTCGCACTCAAGTCAATAGATCTCCACTTATTTCTACCCTCTCATAACCCCACTATTCGTTAATATTTATCAATCGACCAATAGTATTGCGTTACCGGTATAACCAGTCAAAATAATGTCTATTAACTTGTTTTTATTAAATAGTGAACTGTGTTATCATCTATTATAGTTTAGCGCTATTTTTTTAATAAAATAAATAAGAGTTTTTGATGTGGCGACAACATAATAATATATAGCACGTATATTTTCGCAGTTTTCGAAACAGAAAATTCAAATCATAATAAGTATCATTGTTCTGTGGCTCTGTGCCCCCCGGTTACTCTTTTCCAGAAAGTAGAAAGTGGAACATATTTTTTAGTGATGTACGGTACTACAGTAATTGTATGTATAATGTTCGAACACTGAAGCATTATAATAACAATATGTTTGTTTTATTTAAGGAAGAGGCTTTATGCTCGAACACTGTGTGTACAAATCAAGCTCCACTTCATGACCCTCCTAACTATCAACCACAGTTAAAAATCACCACCATATTAAAAAAAAACTGCGTCGCACTCTTTTGAAACCCTTTTTGTTTATGAAACGTTTAAAAATTAACACTTTTTGAACTTTTTATCTAAGAATATATTTTATTTATTATATTCGTAGCAATTCAGTAAAAGTTGTTCGTGGTCTCTTTTCCGCACTCCAATGTCGAGTATTTATTTAATATTTGTAAAGCTAAGGTGTCAAAACAACTACCACGTTAGACTATGCTTTGTTTTTTTCAAAAGAATCTCCCGCCCTGGGAATGAGTACTCTGTTGCAGAGAACTTAACAAACATTTAAGCAATGAACACGAAGAACGCCTACACTCAGAACAACTATGAATCACACAATTTTTTGTCCTGTGTGGGAATCTTACCAGATTAATATGAAATCGTTGTCTTAAGTTTCGTATTAGTTTCACCATTATTATTACTTTAAAAAATAAGCATTTGTACAAGTCATCTCATATGGACATTACTAAGGTTATTCACTGTGTGTATACTTATATGTCAACGACTAATATATATATACGAATGAACAAAAAAAAATTCTAGAGACGGGTTTCCGTATTTATATCTTTCACCCTTTCCAGTAGCCGTTGTCGTAGCCGAAGGCAGTTTGCAAACGTTTTTCAATTGGAAGCATCTTTTCAAATATGTTGATCTTTACAAAATATGTGCACATTCTTCAGATTCATTCAGTTGTTTCAGGCAAATATAATAGAATTTTACGTAATGTAATGTGTCTCATTATGTCAATAATTATATACCTATGGAATGAAATAAACAATGTCAATTCAAAATGAACATATATAACAGTTTAAATTAGTTAAGTATATTAAAAGAGTTTCGAATATACTATATACTGTTTACTACTATCTGGAAGCTAGGGTACCTACTCTTTTTCTAAAGGTGAACAGGTGTGAAAAATACACCGATAAAGGTATTTTATGGTTCAGGTAGTAGGTAGGTGTTTAAAACTCAAAAATAAGGATGCATAGGTGCACACGCGAGGGAAATTGCTGATGTTGCTTGCAGCACAGACCCCGATCAGCATTTGTTTTCCAAATAATAAAAAGCGGGTAGGACGAAAGCCAAAGCATAATATTGCAATGTTTTACTACTATCTAACTTCGCAACGTAATTAGAAATCCATTTAAACCACTAAGCGAGAAACTAAACAAAGCTTAAGCTCTAAGCTCTGCCAAGCCAACCTTAGGTCGTAAGCATTGGAATAGGGAGATAAATCAATAGGAAGCTGTACACAATAGCTCACCGTGATCTCCAAACACGATTAAGTTGCAAAAAGGATTTTCTTAGCTCGTATTTTACTGGATCAAAAAGGTTTTTTGGCTGTAAAAAATACGATTGAAGGGATGTTAAGGGGACCTTTCTTAGTTTTAATTATTTATAAGCTACTAGCAACGCCTCGCGGTTTCACCCGCGTAAGGCCCGATCGCGTGGGAATATCGGGAAAAAGTAGCCTAGGGGTGAATCCAGGTCTCTAACTATCTACATACCAGTTTCATCGTTTTTCCGTGAAAGAGTAACAAACATCCATCCATCCATCCATACACCTAAACGTTCACATTTATAATATTAGTGGGATAGTGGGATGATACGACTGCTTTTTTTTATATTTTTTGTATGGTGTCTCGTGTTTATTATAAAGTACCTGAACCATAAAATAACTATACTTTGAAAATGTCTTATAAAAAAAATAAAATTAAACACTATAGCATTCTTGGTTTTTTCTTGGTTTATAAACGACAACTCCCGCATTAGGAATTACTCCTGTGTCGCGGGGGACTTTACAAACATACAAACGACGGACACAAAGAACACCCAGACTCAGATGGGAATCGAACCCACGACCTGTAGTATAGCAGTCAGGGTCACCAACCACTAGGCCAACAAGCCAGTCTTCTATATATACTTCATATTTATTATAAAATATATTTGCATTTATTCCGTTTGCCCTAACTAAGCGGTCGCTCTTTGGCGACTGAACCAAGTCATTGCCCTGCCGAATGGCTGCAATTTAAACCGTAATCTGCTTTTCTGTATGTTAAAAAACGAGAGGAGAGAAGTTTAAAAGAAACAGATCACTTTATCTTAATTCTAGCTGAGTAAGGATTTTGGTAAATGTACTATGTAAAGAACAAAAGTAAAATATGATTTTTAATATTTGTGTTTAATATTTTGTTTCAATTTGCTATAAATAAAGTTCTACCAAAAAAAAAACAATTAAATTTTAATATCACCAGAATATTTAAAATTAACACGCCTTCGAATGAAAGGATCGAACCTATTCTCCTTCAAAAGGCTTTATAGATACCCCTAAATTAATCGCTACGACTGTTTGTTCAACCCTAAGGAGTTTAATCTTGCGCCGAAGATTGACTTAATGCAATCAGATTAGTCTTAAATTGCTTGCGACAGAGGTTCATTAGAACGAAGTCAAAATACCCGATCCAAACTTTGTCTGATTGCGAAATACGATTTCCTATTTTCTTACAATTTCCAACGGAAGTAAATTACTTCACAGAGTTCATTTGTAAAATTTTTATGTTGAATAGTTAGTTAATTAAATGCTTAAATTGATTTTATAATTGCAATGAGTACGAAAGCAACAAGTATTTAAGTTTTTTAGAAGATAGAAGAAACATATAAGAGAATAATAATGAAATAGAAATGTTAAAGATATAAACTATGTTACTAGAATTTTTAGACTAATAAAAAATCTCAAACCGTACCTCATCATTTTCTAAAGACTTCAGGAGCGTAAGTTGTTGAAAACTCTTTTAGAAGTGCCAAAATCTGCTGAGGTTCTCTGTGACTTCCTTCTTAGATTAAAACCAGTTCTCTTGCTGTACTCACTTGTGACGGAACTGCGTGTGATTTTTATTCGGTTCGATTCCAACATACCACTCCACCATTAGCCCCAGTGAGGTCATCACCTCACTGTCCGTTGGTTTTTTACAGGATAAAAAAAAAGTTGTTGAACATTTAAATAAGGGTAGAACACCAATCAGATTTGATTAATCTGGATAAAACATCAATCGGCGTTGAAAACAACTCTGCCGTAAATAATACTGGAATTCATGGCTTGTACTGGGTACCATTAGTTGATTGACTGTTTATCTTATTTGTACTTGCCTTTATGTGAATGAATACGTAAAGAGAAGTAGGGATAAATGTAATACCTGATTCGATCGCTAGTTTAGAATTTTGGAGTATACAAATACAATCAGCTACAAAAGTTACTTCATGTTTAAAAATTCTATATTTACGAATAAGTACAATATTACAAATAAGTTGACAAACAAGCACACATCCTGTGTGATGACAAATGGTCATTCTATGCCCATCAATATCTCGAAACAGCAGTTTCGAAATTCTGAATTCAAACGATTTGCCAGACTGCAGTTTCGAACTACTTCAAAACTGCTGTCTCGCAAATCGTTAACTCCCGAAATATTCCCAATTCCAAACCACAAAATTAGCGAATAACTTCTTCTTATCAGGGCGGAATGATAGCCTAGTAAGAACTTGTATATAAACATTAAGAAAGGATCTTCCTGGAGTTTCATTTTACAAAACATGTAAGTTCGAAACCCTACAAATTAAGCAGAGTACTCACAGTATCTCCAAAACTAACCAACTCCACGTACTCCAAACTTCTATATTACAAGGGTTTCCGCAATCGAGTAACTGTCAAACTGATCGTATCTACAAGACAAACAGCAAACCGTAATGTACACATTATTTGTTTCTGTCAAAACGCGTCTCGCCATAAATTCTTGTTACATACGGTTTTTATATTCACTTTTCTTGTACTCTCGCGGGGTAAATTTAGATAAATTGTGAGTTTTCTTTAAAGGGAAACAAATTACATATTAAGTCAAAACAACTTTAGAACCCACAATATTTTTAAGACAGTAGTTTAAATAAAATTACATAAAATATACTTTAATTTACATATAAATTGACTATATATTTGACTCTTAAAAGAAGTCATTAAAAAAAAAACGCCTTATAACCATCAATTAATTATTGAATTCCAAGATTTACACGCAGAGCGTCGTAATAAACTTCACAATAATTCTGATATTTTCGGACTCTGACTAACTCACATGTATAGTAAATAACGCAGATTGGAAAAAAGTTTTATTGAACTTACAAAATACCACTTATGAACGTCTTGAATACCGCTAGTGTTGACAAAGCTTTATCTCCAAACCGTTCAATTCCAATAAATAGTTCAGTTTATTATCTGTATTAGTTTATATCTAGAAACCTAAATATTGATGGCTTAAGTATTTACTATCTTTGTACCGGATGCTCAGAAAGAAGAGTAGTCGATGCTCTTATCTGAGGTGATTGGTAAAGTTTTGATCGTTACAGGTATTAAATTAGGGATGTTTCTGAATTTGAGGATATTATTACACCATCTATTGATGCTTCTTTTAATATACTAAAGTTGTTTGTTTTAATTCACCAGTTAAATATATTGCTGTTGATGGTGAATTGTTACAGTTTTCAATCAAAAATATCAATTCATTCACAATTTTATTAAATGCCACTGGAATTATGTTTGCTTTTGTAATGATTTGTGTAAAAAGTTTACAGAAAAAAAAATATCCCAGATTGGTGGAAATAGTTTTGTCAGTGCGATGTGCTGGGGCATTATCTTGATGCAAAGCCAAGTATCAAGTCTTGAGTTTGTCGTAAATTTTTTAAGGCTTGTAATACTTGTACATAAACATTACAGTAAAAGTTCCTCTATAACGTATACCTTGCAGCAGTAACAGTCTTCCCTTTATCAAGCACAACACACAGTTTTATATCAGAGTGCCGGACCTTGCATTATCCTCAAAGTTAAAATTGCCGCGTTTGAATGGAATATACCACAGTTCTATGGACAAGTTTTTCTCAGTGCACTACTAATTTCCTCGAAACATTTTTGTTTAGTTAACCACTCTTAAAGTTACTTATACAAAATAATTACACAAATGCTATACCGAGAGCAACCCGCCATTTTCATTTAGAAAACTAATTTAAAAATCAAAGAAACGATTCTATACCTCCAATTTTTTTTTATTATTTCTTAGAGTTTATGGATATGACTTCAAACCACAATATTATGATATCTATGCTTACGACATAACTTATTTAGGGCTCTACGTATGTCTATGGTAACGTGTATGAGCGAGATCCCGGACATGCCTCCACGCAACTCAACATGGAATTGATGAATGAAGGTGATGCTATTTTGCACCCGCGCTACGCCTATTCATGTGATATTGGCCTTAACTGACGCGTTTGAAAAATAGGAAGTTCAAAATTCAAGGCGCATATTTTTTAACTTACAGAGTAGTCGCTTTAGGCAGGCCACTCCGCAGTGTAGGTATAAAGCTACAGGTACAAGGCGGGGTCGACTAATCGTGCCAAAATTCAGTGGGCTACCGCGCGCCGGTTGTGCTACACGTTAGTTCGATGCTTACTTACGCGTTGCGTCACGTCATTCATTCGTATTTAGACTATCGAGTTATTAGTACATTGCCCAAGTTTATTTTTCACAAAAATAGAGTAATACACAACTTACTAGTAATTAAACATTCAGATTAATTATTTAAAAAAAAAAAGACAACCCTAACGGCGTCGTCAGATCACGTCGGGTCACCCGATGGTAAATAACTACCGCCGCCTAGGGGCACCTGCAACTCGAGAGTCACAAGTGCGTTGCCGGACTTTAAGGTCGGAGTAGGGGAAGGGGGAAGTGTCCGGTCAATGGCACTTTACGGTGCACCGGTGTGGGCGGAGGCTCTGACCGCCCAGAATAGGGCGCGCCTCTGGCGCCCTCAAAGGGTTATGGCGGTTAGAGCCATACGCGGATACTGCACCGTGTCGACGGAGGCGGCGTGCGCGTTGGCCGGGACTCCCCCGTGGGATTTGGAGGCGGAAGTGCTCGCCGAAGTATATCGGCGAACGGCTGAGTTCCGGGCGGGAAGTGGCAGTCAGCCCCCGCCCGAAGAGGTACGCGAATAGCGTGACGTTCCTTCCGACTGACGCAGGTTCTTTCCGGGCACGGCTGCTTCGGGAAGTACCTGCACTCGGTCGCTAGGAGGGAACTGAGTCCCGCCTGTCACCACTGCGACTGCAGTGAGGACTCGGCTCAGCACACGCTGGTGGTTTGCCCCGCCTGGGCGACCCAGCGTCGGACCCTCACTGCAGTCATCGGAGGGGATCTCTCGCTACCGGCCGTCATACGCTCCATGGCCATAGCGACAGGAATTTTACCGCGGTCGCGACCTTCTGTGAGGACGTCATCTCGCAGAAGGAGGCGGTAGAACGGGTCCGGGAGGACGATCTCCACTCGGACCTAATTCGCCGCCGGCTACTACTACTACGGCTGATACTATAATGAGTAACTTAAGCCTAACTTTTGTATGTACACGCGTGGCAGCCACAGACAGGTATTAAATAAAATGCACAATTTTCATTCGATCGTTAATATATAAATGTCATTCATCTTCTCTTGAATAATTCTCATCTACATTAAAATTTGAGGCAATACATCCGCCAACTTTTATTCAGTTGTCGATACACTTTTTATAGCAGCTTGGTGTAACTCTCAATCCTTTTAACGAATTTTGTTTCATAATAATTGATGGAGTCAAAACTGACAATACGAAATGGCAATATCAGCCTTGGGTAAAAGTAAAGGGTAAAGTGTGACAAAGTCAAGCATAGGAAATATGATAGTCGGTCAATCACTTTTGTTGTATTTGCCCTTTAATCAGTTACAATGACGAATTAATGACCTACTAATGTTCGTTTCAATGTTTTGGTTGTGTTGACAGATGTACTAAAGTACATGCTTGAATACTACTATGTAAAATTATTTATGGATGTATTACAGTACTGGGAAACGGAGCTTTCCTGGATAACTTTATGAAAAATCGTATTTTTTTTTATATTTCTTTTGTAAAATTGCGTTTTTACAGGAAATACAACTATGCAGTTGAGTTTAAAACTCAAAACTGTATCTCAATACAAAATTTCATGAAAACCGTTAGAGCCGTTTCCGAAATACCCGAAATATAAATACAAACATATATAAATAATAATAACTACACACATCTCAAACACGGCCGCCTGATCTCAAACTAGGCAGAGCCTATACTATGGTAACCAGACTGCATACAAGAATAAAGACATACAAGAATTGTTCGTTTAAAGTAATAAGATTAAAGATGGTCAATCTTACCTGCTTAAAATATCAAGAAACTAACCCACATACGTATAACAAAGACGACAAAGAGCACTCTTCAATAGTTGAAAGCTCAGGTCGTTCAGAATACTGGTTTTGACTTGTTTAAGACGATATCGGCCCTCTCAAAATTATTTGTATTACTCATAGATCCGTGGTTTTGATATCTTATATTTTTCACTGCTCCCGCATTTCTGTGTTGCGGTACCTGTGCTATTATGTTATTCTGTGGTTTGCCGCGTTTGAAAACATTGAAATAACGGCTTAGCAAACATTGAAATAACGGACACAAAAAACATCCACTATATAACCCTTTTTATATTCATAACAAAGTTCAAAGTTTTGTGCACATTTAATTAACACTTTGGTCCAATTTAAAACTAATTATGCTCTGAGGTCTACTGATCTTTTTAGCTTCTGCAAAATTAACGGTTAACAATTCCCTCTAAAGTATATACTTAGTTTAGGGCTGACCCTTATATAAACTTAGATATACTGATGATTTGACCCTGTATATAATTTCAATTAGCAGATTTTGTAATTTTTTTTTTAAATACAACTCCCCGCATTAGGAATTACTCCTGTATCGCGGGGGACTTTACAAACATACAAGCAACGGACACAAAGAACACCCAGACTCAGGTGGGAATCGAACCCACGACCTGCAGTCAGCGTCACTAACCACTAGGCCAACAAGCCAGCCTTATAAATAAATATAATTATATTATATCTTTGATATCATTACCTTGTGCATTCAGTTCCGTCGCAGCCTTTGCCAAATCTCTTGTCGCAACAGCAGATGAACAGCTCGGTCTCCATCCAAGTGGAGGTGCCTGAGCACTCGAAGATCTTTTATTAGATCCTCCAGAGCAGTACCCAGAACTTGCCGTATCACAGCTCACATTAACTGACTTTCTTGGACTGGCTTCCTTACTTGGGCATATGTCTCCAATCGACATAACGACCTCACCACCAAATTCAGTCTCCTCTGGCCCCACTTCTGTAAAAGTGCTATAGTTTGGGCTGATATCTGAAGGCCTTCTATCAGGATGTAAATAGTGGGAATGATGAGCCGTATGGGACGTATGCTTCATATGGACAGAATTTAAGAGAATATTTGATGAAGTCCTTGTCAGAGCTTCTCGTTGCCGGATGGCTTCTCTAAATATTCGACAATACATAGAAATCATTACCACACTTGGTATCCAAAACGAAACACTAGATGAAACAATAGCGTAAACCATATTTACTTTAAAAATACAAACATCTGGATGTTTTAATCTGAAATTTCTATGGTGTTCTGTTGTGTACCATCCCATGAAAATTGGCACGAAACTGATAAAAGCTGGCCACAGCCAAACATTTGCTAGCATAAAACAAACAGTTCTGTGGGTCATAGTAACTGGATACTCCAGAGGTCTGACTATAGCATAATATCTGTCAACTGATATGCAGCAGAGGTGGAGTATTGATGCACTGGAAAAGTATACATCGAGGGAATTAAATATATCACAGACTATAGGGCCAAACTGCCAGGCATCGGTCAGTTCCGCGCTTGCGTTGAACGTCATTGCACATAACGCAACAAGCATGTCAGCTACAGCAAGGCTGACAACGTAATAGTTAGTCAGGACGCGAAGTTTTCTATGTCTATGCACTGAAATGATGACGAGGGCGTTTCCAAAGAGAGCTCCAAGGATGATGATAGTGAAGACGAGTCCTTTAAATATGAGTGTAACGGTGTGTTGCCAGTCGTGATCGGGCGCGGCAGGGGGCGCCAGCGTCGAGTGTAGCTCGTGGAGAAACGCTGACTCCGTACCGCGCCCGCGCGTTTCTACCTCGTTCCTGAAGACGCCATCTGTTGGCAAAAGAAACAATTGTGTAAGTCACCAAAGATTTCTCCGTCATTTCATTGGCGGTGAATAAAAAATTTAGTCAATTTGCAATATTTTTAATTATTGTGGTAAAAAATGTGTACCTACTATTAATTAAATTATAATAATTTATATTTGAAGGTTTATCGTTATCATTTTTATCTCTTATGCTATATTCTGTACCCTATTAGTTTAGGTCAGATTGTGTGTTTCAAACCCGCAAGCTTTAGAATGCTTCATTAATTTCTCTCTAACTTGGATTTTCTTTTTGAGCCCTACATGTTGCTGTTCCATTTGGTTTGCCATTGTTTCTATTCTAAAATCTTTCCAATTCATACTCTAAGGATATACTTACAAATCATTTTTATAATATTACTTTCAACTTGTTTCAGCACTTCTTCATAATACAAAAATCACTCCTTTCGCAACTAGTTTGTAATTGGTCCTACAATAAAACCTTGTTGTAACCTTGTCTTACTACAGATCTATTATGCACAATGCCATTACGGTAGCCACCTCTCATCAATTGCTTTTTATATAATTATGTATTCTCTTAAGGCTTGAAAACAGTAAACTAATTCATGAACGGAATTGACAAACAAAAGCAAACACGTTTATCCTGTTTCCAACAAGGATTTAAATTTCATTATGCAATTGTTCAAAGCTTTTATCTGTAAATACGTAGTCACAGTTTGATAGAAAGTCCAGTTTCCGTACTCCTTTAACTTATTTAAATGAATTCCGATCCATCTGAGTTAGGTTTGTCGTATTTGTTAGAATGTTCATCTTATACTTGCTCAATATATGCATGGGCGCTACATACGTTTTCAATGTTTTGAATGATATTAATGTTTTATATGCAAAGGTTTTTGGTAAATGTATACAACTCGTTTTATACTCAACTAGGGTGTATATCATTAATCTTTTTACGTTACTTTTAAATCTTGTATGTAGGTATTTATTAAAATCTATAAACTAAAGAAGCTTATCTGATAACAGCAATGGATTTTTTTGGCCGCAGAACATGCTGCTCGTAGGCCAGCAGATGCTTGTTAATGTCTACCTCAATTTTGATTAATATACGTCATATATTTTTTTAGAGAATATTAGTAAAGTTCACCTGTTAAAAAAAAATAGATCTAAAAACTTTTGTCTGTTAAAAAGGATAAGCAAAGATACTTTTCGTCCTCATTATCCAGTTTTTTAAATTAAAATATTCATGTCCTATGAGAGTGAGTAATTAAAAGGATACATCGCCCAGTTAAAAGCTATTTTTTCCAAATACGATGTAGGCAAGGGTAGGAATATCTTTAACTTAATAAAATATCCTAAAAGGGATCCTATCAATTTCAGTGCGGAAAGATGGATTGGTTCAACTAAGCCTTTCTAAATTCAGAAAAACTGTAACGTCTTTATTCCTAAACGGTTAAGGTAATAGCAGATTGTTATCTAAATTCTTGGCTTACATAAACTTATTACGATCAATATCAATTCTTCTCACTTGTATGAAATAAATAAGAATTTGAATTAGGTATTACAGGAAGGAGATCCGTCGTTAATAGTAATTGAGAAAGGAAAACCCACCTCTCACCTTCAGGTTGTTTTCAAACTATTTTTTATCAAATAATATCTAAAGAAGTTATCTTATTCAGGCGTTAGATAGAATGCAATAAATTTATTTTAGGATACTAAACAAACAAACTCACAGCCACTCTTTTAAACCATAAAGGTTAAAAGGGCACCTCAAACAAATTTTTGAAGTGCCCTTTTAACGGTTTAACGGTAATGGGCGGTTATAGATAACCACTGGTAGATAGCGATCTAACTATTTGCTGTACGGTACACAATTTGTGATTGATTGTTTTAATAAATTTACATTTGACAAAGCAACCTATGCTTACAGGAATGTTAATAATGGCACGTAGATTGTTAAAAACGTCAACGTAGATTGTTAAAAACGTCATAATATGACGTTTTTAACAAACTCCGTACACGGTCGATGAAATCGAGGTATAACGTTCCTTAAATTTACGCAATCAATTTACGCAATACAAATGAGGTTATTGAAAGAAGTTGTACCCTATATTAAAAAGAATTTTGAAAATAATTACCATGCATTGTTTGAATTTTGTAAAATATTACCAATCCATGAAAAAATTAAATACACTCTACTAAGCGAAGAATTTTTCAACGAACAATTAAAAAAAAACACACAATATAACAGTAATACGGTTCAAACACGCCACATCCTAAAAAATGCATTAATTTTGCCTAAATACACTAACAATTACGGTAAAAGGAAACTAGCGTATATCATTCCATTCCTGATTAACGAATTACAGATATCACTTCGGAAACAATTAACTCCAAACTAAATTAAATTAAATAAATTAAAACAATATTTCTTGCAAACTATAACTATAACTAAAATATAAATATATAACTATAAATTATACAATATGTATAATTCATGGTTCTGTCTTACGTTTATGTACATGCATACCGGTCATAGGCATAACCAGCACACAATTTATATCTGTATAACATTAGTTCAATATATTATATATGTATAACATACAATAATACTTTTAAAATAGCATTAATTACCTATATTTTATTTCACTTAAATGCATCACTCTGTATAACGCTTTACTTATCTCTGCATGAAACCTGTTGCAATCGGGCCGGCGCCGAGCCGCCGGTCGGCAATGTTCGGTGCCGGTGACGTAGTACTCAACTTTCGTTAGGAACTGGATGCACATACATATCAATGACTACACACCCAATCTAATAATTAATTTTGCCTTTTGTCTTTCTACTTTTTTCCTATTACCAACTGTACAGGAGATATGTTAATGTGTTTGTATAGCATTTAGTAGATTGTATAGCATTAGTTAACTTATGATTTAGCAATAATTAACTATGTAAGAATATAATAATATAAATATGTAATGGTGATGACACTGATGCACGGAAAAACTCGAACGAGTTTATGCGGCATCTTATAGATTGTTTTACTTTTGTACCTTACTTTGTAACAATAAATAAATAAAAAAATAAAAAATCTGTTATACCTCGATTTCATCGACCGTGTCGTATGATGTTTTTAACAATCTACGTGCCCATTTCTAGAGTACTTGGAGTAAAAATTGCTAGTACGACTTTTTTTTATAAATTCATGTCAATATAAGCGCAATCACTTGTACTAAGTTGTTTACGTCTAAGTTTAAAATTAGAAAAAATAAGATCTTTCATTTACGGTTTTTCAATAATAACTTTTTTATTTGTTCAATTAAAACATCAAATTTTTGAGGTATCAAAGATACTTCAAAAATTAAGATAAGATATATAAAGATCCCCGTCGATTCCAAAAACTCAGATATCAATACCATGCCCGTGGCACATTTTATACACAATTGAAATTTTAAATTAACAATTTTACAATAGGCTGCCATTTTAAAATTTCGCGATCTGACTTGGCGTACAATGAAAAACATACTAATGTCCGTAACATATTCGATTTTCATTCAATTTTGAATATTGCAACGTGCATTTGCACGCATTTTAATTTCTTTGCATTTTTCATCTTTCTCGCTTATTTAAACAATGGAAACAGTTTTCTAATTTTTTTTAACGCCTAATCCTTATGTAAAATCGTCGGCTTAACAGCTTTTGCATTTAACATTTTGCTCTAAAAGCAATACTTTTCGAGATTTTTAATGAAAACCGAAAAAAAGCCGATTTTCAAGTTATTTTGCAAAAATAAACAATGACGCGTATCTCCGTCGAAGTAGACACTTTAGTATGTTATTCTACGTATTTTTGTTCAAATTTTGAGCCAAGTATCTTACTGTTATAAAAGACCACCACTTTTCGCGTTATTTTTGGCTCTGGCGCCCGGATTAATAAAATAATATCAATGTTCTATAAAATTGACAATGTCAAAATAATAATTCAAATATTAATAAATATATACGTTAGATAAAAACAAGACGAGCACTCATTTACAGTGTGACTGTGGAGCAGAACCGGCATTTTTATCATCTAAATAATAATCTAGTTTATAATAGATATGCTCGTTTATATAGCCAGCGTTTTATACAAGTTTTAAATTTCTTCTAATTTAGTTAAAGAATATTATCAGGTATTTGATTATAGAATTTAAGGCAGTAAGTACCCCATAAAAGATGTTTGCACTTTTCTTAAGCTCAATTTTTGTTGATGTCCATCTCTAGTAACATAATTATGTCTTTCACTACGTTTTGTAAAGAGTTGCAAATTTTTTCTAACATATGTATGTTGATGTTATGTGGTTCGAATTAAAAAAAATATTTTAGTGTTGGATAGCCCATTTATCGACGAAGGCTATAGATTATATAATATCACGCTAGGACCAATAGGCGCCGAGCAGTGACCATAAACGCAGGTGAAACTGCGGGGTTTAGAACCGTTGTTGTAGTTGTAAACATTATAAACGATAATGGTCAGGAAATTTGATGAAAACGAATACCCTCAGTAAACTTATGCTGAACTAAGCTTTTAATATTTTAGCCTTCACTGGAAATGGTATAATAGGAGCACTTACTTTCTAACATTTAAATGTAATTGAAGACAGTACGTTACTAAATGACGGACAATACGAAGGCCAAACCACGGCATTGAGAATAATATATACGCAACTGTTCTGTAGTAAAACTTTGAAGGGGAAAATGGTTGAACATTTTATATTTTGTCACGAAATTGAAACGCCAAAAGCGAAAATGGTTGAACATTTTATATTTTGTCACGAAAAGTGCGCTGTGACACCCAATTCTTGTATAAGAATTATAATAGAGTTCATTTATTTCCTTCCTTTATAATAATATTTAGAATTAGACTATAAATATTTCTGCTTCGGAGCCGCCTAACTGAAGTCTCCCCCTGTCATTAACCATTTTCCTTAAAGAATAGAATTAGTGGCAGGGGAGATATTTTTTATGGGATATAGGGCAAATGAGCATATGGGTCACCTGATATAAAGTAACTACCGCCACCTATGGACACCTGCAACTTAAGAGCCACAATTGCGTTGCCGGCCTTTAAGGTGAGAATAGGGGTTGGAGGGAGGGGGTTAGGGCCTCCGGTCACCACACTAAACACAAGCAGCACAAGCAGCAAACACAATACAAGCATCACCCCATCAGCCATGGTATCACTCCGGTCGAGCCCATACGTACCGAAGCAAGGCTCTTCCACGATAGAATAAAAGAATAGGGTCGAATTATGTATTTAAACGGGAATTAACGCGATCACGAAAAGGTATTACATACCTATGAATTGCCTGACGTTTGTTAATGTTTAAATACATAATTATATCATGGAACGCGAAAGTTTAAAAGTTAGAATAGGGTCAAAGTTAAATACTTAAGAAATGGTAAGAATACAGACAATGAAACAATAGTCAATGAATAGCAAATGACAAACATGACTAACCATGCCGCCAGACATCACGGATATCTTGAATCAGTATAGTATATGACAAGCTATATTATTATCAAAATTCTCCAACACATTTTCATCCTAATATTAAGATACAAGTATAAACAAAAAAAATTAAACACCCCCCCTCGACAACCCCTTCAACGATTAGCGAAGAGCTGATAATCTTTGAACGGCTGAGTAGACTTGATTGAATTATATCTAGGAACACTTTCGATCAAGTCACCTTTCCAAGAAAAAAAATTAAATCGAAAACGGTTCATCCGAACAGTAAGACACATAGATACATACGTTAAACTCATAACGCCCTTCTTTTTTGCGTCGGGGTTAAAAAATCTTTCGCGTGAAAAAGAACTTTACACACGCTAACGATATGCAAATGTTTTTGTACTTCTCTAAGTAGTTCTGCGAGTTTCTATTTATTTGTTGTCATTGAATAAGTTTTTTTTTAATTACTGTCATGTGTAAATAGTAAACCAATGAGCATAACGTAATCACGTACATGTAATACTGTTGTATTAAAAAAATAGCGACTCGTCCAGCATCTGGTAAGTAAGCGACTGGTCGCTTCCTTCCTTGTTATAGGACCTCTGTCCGGCCTCCGGATGTCTTAATAAAAGCTGTTCCCGGATCCCTCCTACTTAAGGCACAGTACGGCACACCGTGTGGTTTTAGTCGGTTCGATTCCGACACACCGCCCCACCAAAAACCCCGGTTGGGTGACGGCCCGAGGGGGTTTCCACACGCACAAAAAAAAAAAGGACCTCTGTCCGGCCTAAAATCAATCACGCTCTCCCAAAAACACAACAGTAAGTCCAACCATATAAAATTTCTTCAAAAACAAAATGATCAATTCTCGCGGAAGTTACATAATACTCTAATTAAAACCACAATGCAAGATAAGTCAAGCTCAGGGTTACAACGTAGAAGCGATACTTTTTTTCATCCTTTATTCTTTTCACGTTTCTTGCACATATAAAGATCCAAGATTTAAGTCTTGGATACGCTTGTCTACTCGTCGCCACGCTGTTACATAAAGCAGCTCATTCATAATGCACGTGTCATTCTGCATCTAGTCTCGGAAGCTCTTAAATTAGCAGTCAAATGCCTGACACACGTGTATAGGCTACGATACAATACAATACAAAACAACGAAAGTATATAATCACGTTCGAATTTATAAAATCTTAACGCCGTTGTTCTAAAAGTTTTTTTTTCAGCCGGACTATAAGTTACTCCTCCTAAAATATGACCACTCTTTAATATTGTATACCAGATTTGTTACAATACATATTTGTCGAATTAAAGAACATAAAAACATCCCAATAAACACAGTTGACATTTCCCACGAGGACTCCATGTTACTCCAATGACACGACCACAGAAATCTAAAATTTAGATTTCTGTGGACCAACTGTCAGTGCGGCCGCCGTCTGTACAGTTTTTATTTTTATTGAACAATGAAATAGGCCTTTGTCTTCTAAATGACTTGATTGAAAGAGACGATTAAGACGAATAGACGATGGACGAAGATGGTATGTACATCCAGTGAAATGTACTGTTCCCGAAGGATAGAAAAATAACTTACACGCGAGTGAAGGCGCAAACAAAAGCTAGTATTTTATATTTCGTAGATCTCTACATAATTATATCAATTATTATTTATGTGAAATGCAGATACTTGTTCTCAGCCTTTGTGTGCTGATCAGTCACTTTCAAAATCACCTCAATCTAAATAATCCAACCATCTTTATGTTACCAAATATATTGAATGTCACTTAAACCTTTACTTAAATGTCATAAGGGTTTTAGTGAAATTGAAACTTACATAGTAACAACTATATACTTCGCAAATCTCTCGGTTCGATTTCGCTTAATTTACAAATGTAAGGAAAGTCGTTACGTCATCTTCAAAGATAAGTCTTTAACAAAGACCTTTTCCATGCTGACTTTGTAAGTCTGAAGTCCATCTATATTAACAGTTTATTTGATACGATTATCGAAAAATATATTGAGGATTTATTATTAAAGAATTTATTTGTTAGAGTGATCGTACTTCCCGGTAACTGCCTGTTTGAGTTATAGTTACGTGTTTGTTATTTTTAATATAGAATAAGGTTTTAAGCCACGTAACCACCTAATGGTTACGTCATTATGTTTTGTATAGACAATTATTGTCTTTAAAAATATATTAATACTAGCGGACCCGACAGACGTTGTGCTGGCCAAACGTTAAAAATATTATTCCTGTAACTCTATCGCAGCGCTATCTACTAGGTCAAATTGTAAATCTAAACCATTCTCGAATCCACCCGAAGACACACAAAAAAATTCATTAAAATCGGTCCAGCCGTTTAGGAGGAGTTCAGGAACATACACACACACAGAAGAAATATATATATAATTATTGGTTGTACGAGTAAATTTTTAATACGGGCTAGGGAATAATAGGTAATGCTGCTTCAGCTGGTTAAACAAAGTTATTATAAATGTTACAAGTTCAAAGTACGATAACATTTGTTAATTTATAGGCAGTACTGTTTAATTTAATTTCATTATTATTTTTAAATTACTGAATCGATTTATTTTGTAAATGTAACATTAGTAATTGTAATTGAATTTCACTCGTGAACGTTTTTGCCCATGCCTTTTGTTCTTTGTGTTAATAATTAGATTTCTCATGTTTCATTAATTTACAATTCATCATTATGCAACACAACAGTTAAATCCTAAAGCAGATTAAGGTTGCTTTCTTTTTATATCTGTTTATTATCTCCTTACCTACGATTATTAAACATAACATGCTTTCTATTTTGTTGCATCTGGCATTGGATATATACAGATTACGTGTACACACTATGTAAGCTCAATTTTGATAATATATGTAATACAAAATTACATACAAAATTGTAATACAAAATTGAGTTTACATAGTGTCATGTACACTGTATACTGACTAAAAATAACGACGGTGGACTGTATTATTGCTAGATACGATTTATTCAAATTTTTTCAAAATTTATTTTGAGACTGAGCAAAAAGTAAGCCTATTCAATAAGTATCTATTACAATAAAAGTGACGCCTGACACCGTCGCGGCAGGACGCTTCACTCCTTGAGAAAGGGCCCCCGTCGGGTCCGAAACTAGTGCGGCATCCCCGAAATACAAACGTGAGTAAAACCGTATAGTTTTTAATAAACTATTCGTATCTATTTTCAAAGACACGAAAACTAGCTAATAAAAGTATTTTTTACATTTCCTTTTTTTAATTATATGCATGAATGCTATCGTATGCGGTGCTTAGAACTGCAAAGATTTAAATGGTTGTAAGTTTGATAACCGCACTATATTAAAATGTAACGATAGACTTAAAAGTTGTTGTTCTACTAGTTTAAGAACTGTATATCTAACTGGTAAATCTAAAATCCCGTAGAACTAAACTAATAATAGCTTGTTCCAAATTTAAACTGAGACCCTTAACAGTAAATAAAAAGAAAACATGCATAAAAAGAGGTAGACGTTATGTCTTTGACCTTTTAATCGTACCTATTTTGTTGTTTCCCCTAGATACTTCGTTCGACATTCAAACGCCATAACTCAGAAAATGGCGGCGCCGACGTGTCTACAGCTAAAACCGACGAGACATTGGCATCCAAGTTCATAAAGTGCAAGGTCACAATCACTTTATTTTCTTCCCCTTGGCAACATTCCAACAATATTTATATCAGCATCTATTTTTGGCTTTTCACCTCATTATATATTTTTTAAATCTACGTAAAAGGGACATAATGCTTCACGATTGTCCGTTGTCTGACTAGGCTAACTTAAAATAAATTTTTGCTGGTTTAAAAATATTAAATAATATCAGACGATTTATAAAAAAGCGGTAAACTATTTCTCATTCCAGTTCTATGGGTTGTCATATGATTTTGACGTTTATGCTATCTGTCTATTAATAATAATAATATAATTTATTTCGTCAAATATGGGACTATACATTGGTGTTACAGAACAATTACAGGTTCCACAAATTTGGCCGTTAACTACTAAAAATATTTTAAATTATATACATCTTTATTATAAATAATAATAAAAACCATTGTTCATTTCCGATTCGTTTTAACTACGTTAAGTAAATAATACTAATATAGATCGAATATGCACGAGTGCACAGAGGTTCTTACTTTGGCTTAAGTTGCTATATTTTCAAACATCAATTTGTAAGACAGACTCACATCAAAGACATAACTTATGAGGCTATAATGAGGAATTAATCATATTAGTTTGTGGCAATGAGAACGGTCATAAAGGAGGATGAATGAATGTTAAAATTATATATGTATATTAGTTTGTTACTGAAGCAATTATCTTTGAGCTAAACGCTTTTGATAGAGGGTAGTAATTGCATAATTTTTTGATTTGTTGTTTTTGAATATTTAAATTGTTTTCGGGATTTTTCTTAAAAAAATACAATAGGCATGATGCCTCCATTGTCCCGTTAAAATCACTTTTTTGGACGAGCGTGAGTGTCTGACTTTATGGTTTTTGGATGAACCTCTCGATCCTTTCTTTTCCTTATTTACTTTACGTGTATCCAAAAGAAAATTTCATGAATATCGGTCGAGTATGTAAGCCGTGAAAGCGTAACAAACGAAAAAAAACTCAAGTATTTATTATTATTAGTTAAGTTAGGATTATATGTTGTGCTCAAACACGATTAAAAATTGTTTATGAATTCATGAAATGAAATATTAAACTAGATGTGGCATATGTTAATGAAGTCAATTTTAAATAAGGCAGTACCCCGGTGGGCAAATTATTATTCAGTATGTCTGTTAGGAAATTGTCAACAACAGCACGAAGTTTGGCAACCAGCCCCGTAGCAATCAATTACCCTTCCCCATAATTACGCGGGACCAAAATATATATGTATATCGCAGTTATAGCTTAGCCGTCTTTTAATATTAAGAAGGCGGCCTTGTTTCGACCAACATTTTTTGGCATTACATCTTTTTTTTTTAATTCAAGAACCTGATATTTTAAAACCGTACTAACTACGGTAATTTAAAGACATTTACGCTTCAAATTTCTATAATAGCATAGTACGTAGCTTAGTAAAGTTTCTAGATATGTCTAAAAATAATATGTGAACCAGAGCTATTTAATACGAAAATTATTACGGTCCGAACGCGTAGTTGCAAAATTCGGTATTGATCGCGAACAGCTGAAGGTCATTATCTGACCGTCATTTGGCAGACTGTCTTGGAAACGGGCCAGAAGCTGGTTTTGGATCGTAATACGCAACAGGAGAGGGATGAAATTTTACTGTCTCAAATGTAGTGTAATTCTTATGAGACTCTCAGAAAGTCAAGGCCGGGTAAGGTTCATACGGCGGGTACCTGACTTAAGTTCGTTCTCAGGTAATATTGTATTAATTTTCGCATCTTCTTATTAGGTGAAAGAGAATAGGAATTATAAAAGCATAGCTCGTCTGTATTGTGATTTAGAGGCAAGTTTTCTTTTAAATGAAGGCAAAATGAGGCTTGTTTCTGTGGCTTCTTATTATGTTTGAAAGGTGTAAAAATATGTGATGGTATAAATCATCAGCGGGATCTGATCACAAAAAAAAAAAAAGTAATATTTGAATTACAACAACTAAAAATATAATACTATGTAATTTATTATATTTTATATGATGGGCAATACATTTAACACTGGTTCTGACACTGTGTGCCTACGTGTTTTTATTCTGTAAATTATATGTATTTTATTATTTATATGTATGTATGTATATATGTACGTACACTTTATATATACTTTATTTAAAGGTTCCAGTTGAAAATCAGCGCCCGATTCTTATCTGGCACCAAGCTGAACTGGACACCTATTTTGGTGCTAACGCGAGACACGTTATTGTTCCTCCACTGTTTCTTTTAATGTACCTTCTTACTGTATTTTAATTCCCGATTTCTGTTTTTTTTTTTTTTTAGATATACTTATAGATATAGGTATATTAATTGATATAACTTGTATCGCAGCACCAAAATAAACGGATTTTCTTTCTTTCTTTCTTTCTTCTTTCTTTCTAATTGCATTGGTTTTATCGAAATTCAAAAACTGATTGTAATTGTCATTTTTTGTTCCTTGTTGTTTGTATTGTTTTTGTGATTGAATTTTAATTATTTTTATTGGACTAATTTGTCTCAAGAATGTTCCAATATATGTATAATAAAAACAAAGATTAAACTTATAAGTAATTATTTAGTGCTCGTTAAGTTTTTTTTTGCCTTCTAGAGTTCCTTTGGTTCGAATAGAGAATCACTCGTATGTCTGTCTGTCCGTCTATGATAGCCAATTTACTCCGAATTTAGTAAACCGATTAATTTAAAATTTGGTAAACATATCAATTCCCGTGACCCAAACACAATTGTGTACACAAATTCGTGATTTTTGATGTTTAACTCGCGACTTAATCGCGATAATATTTAAAAGTTCCAATACTGTAATTAACATCTAATTTTGAATGCTCGGGTCACGTCAAATTTGTATTTACATCTGTCTGTATGTCTGTCAATACCCTTTTCTTCAAGGAACCCATTTAGGTACTAGGTTGAAATTAACATCATGTACTTATGTCAGTGGTCCCTTGAAATTGTAAATAACTTTAACCAAAAGAATTTAGTGATGAAAGAAAGTACCTGAAAAAAAAACGCAGTAATTATTTTGGCTACCTACGTTTCTCGCCTGCCTCAATTTTGTTGGTTTGCTGTCACCTTCGAACATCCATACAGAAGACTGTTACTTTCTTTCCGGCATGTAACAATATATCCATGTTTTATCTCCTGTTTCACGTTTATTACATTACAAAATAAAAAATAAAAAAATCCAAATGCCAGCAATGTAATTAAACAATCCACTACCAACCACTTCATCACTTAAATATCCGTAGCATAAATGAGAGTGCAACCTTAATATTACACGCTCGTTCAAACATGCTGCAATGCGTCGAATTTGTGTATCGCTCCATACTTCCTACTGAATGGGCTAAATTCCTCCAGAATACTAAACAGGTTTACCTATTTGCAGCGGTCGTAGAGGAAAATTGGTACCAAGTCATCGTTTTTGGACCGTGTAACAAAACTTGGCGAGAAATAGGAACAATCTAATAAATTGATTATGCTTAATTAATTGTTATGTACAGACTGACGCTGGGGGCTAGTAAAGAGGTATATATATTTCACAAAGACCACTGACGTGTGTCGCACATTATCTGATCTAATCTATACAATATACCTAATTCTTGTTAACCCCTGTCAACTAAATTAGTAACTAAACCTTAGCTACCTTAAACATAACTTGGTAAGTAAACAGTAATGCATATAATAAGTAAAAAAATACATGTTTTTTTTTCCTAATATTCTCTGAAGTTTGTAAATTCTATTACCGTGCATCTTACATAGCCGGCATAGGCAATGTTTATAGCAATTGGTACCGGCTTGTCGTCAGGAAGACTCCTGCTTCTTTGCGTATTTAATAGTATAAAACAAGGGTTGTATTCTACCAAAATCATAATCTATGAACAGTAACGCCTAAAACATTTAGCTCCAATTTCACCAAACGTTAGGCACCAACAAAACGTTTAGAGACAATATATATAAATATTAACGACAAAATGTCACGAGTAGCAAAACAAAAAGGTTTTATTATTACCAGCGATTTCTAAAACGACTTCAGACGGTACCCTCACTGGCAAACCGCCAGTAGCCTTCATTATCGCCAATAAGCATGAAAAAAAAATTCTGTGCAATAAGGGTTGTATACACAAAAATACATTTTATAGTGTTACAATACACTACACATATTATTAGATGATAAATATTAAATAGTTTGTAGATAAGAATGTTAAATAAGAATATTCTCTGAGCAAACAAAAAACAAACTCTTCAGAGTGCGATGTTTACGTTTTAGTTTTTAAACTTATTTTTTATGTGATGCTAATTAATCTGAACCTTGAAACTTGTCTGAATCCTTACAATATTTCTTGGGTTTCGTATTTCAAACCGCGCAAAATATTCAGCTACTAAACACGATTTGTTCAGTAAAACTTTGATTTGCTTATTTAGTAAATTTGCAGCTGATGTAAAAGTCTTACAAAGTCAAGAGACGTTGTGGGATTAACGATCTAAATACTTTTATACAGAGTATGATTTTAAATAATCTAACAAGCACATTTATTATTTTCTTTAATGTTGTATTTGTTGTAATTTTTTATCTACTTATATTATACACAAAAATAAAATTCATTCATGAGGTGATACTTTGGAATACTTTGGTCGTGATGATGATCCGATGGCTCCAGAAATAGAATAATAATATTATAACTATATATAGGAGTAAATTATTTAACAAATGTGTGTATTTAACACATTTGGTGGTAACTTACTTCAAATTAATATGTATTCTAAGAAAGCAACTTTGTTTGTGTCAATGAAGGCAAACAACAATAGGTATACCGCTTATAAAATGTGCGTCCTGAATGAGGGACTCCTCCAGGGGTGGATATGTTTCTACTTAAGAAAATGCTTTTTTTTGTGGTATAGGGGCCAAACGAGCAGACGGGTCACCTGATGGTAAATGACTACCGCCGCCCATAGGCACTTGCAACTCAAGAGTCACAAGTGCGTTGCCGGCCTTTAAGGTGGTAGTAAAGGAAGGGTGGAAGAGGGGGAGAGGGGGTGGGGAGGGAAGGATTAGGTCTTCCGGTAAACTCACTCACTACACAGGGTGGTACAAAAATGCGTGATAATATGCGAAAATAGTTGTCCTTGTACTTTTTAGCTATCTATTATGTTCTTAAAATAGGACCACACCTTCCTGTACCATTCTGCGTATTATCGGTAAACCACTTGGAGTGTATAAGATTGTTATCATTGCTTACATGCGATAAACGACATACCTAAAGCTGGACGTAGGAAAAGCCACCAATACCGAGGTTCATTTCCGTAATGGATAATATCTGGCTGAGAGCTTCGTTCATAGTCATTGCGTAACATAGTTGATAACGCACGTTTGTAACTGAACCGAAAATTATTGGGAATGAGGAGGATTCCGGTAGTAAAAATAACTTCAGCGGCTTTGCAACTAGCCAATATTTCGGATTCGATGATATTTTGGTGAAGACTTATTTGACCACGGCCAGTGCCACCTGGTCGAAACGTCAGGCAATTCAGATATATGTAATACCTATTTCGTGATCGCGTTAATTACCGTAAATATACAAAATAATATACGTCGCAGCCTTTTCGTTCGCTTTTGTGTCTTCGCTCAAATTTACAATAGATAGCACAACAATAATCCGATTGTGTTTTGTAAATTTGAGGCCAGTCTATATTATATTAGAAAAATAATATATTTTATTAGAATACCGTGTTGTTCAGTGATTGCGTATAAAAACTATAAGGATAAAAAAAAACTGTGCTTTGTTTTTGTAAACAAAAACAAGTAAAAATATTTTTTATTGCAAATAACTGAGACAAGCACCACAGCCGGGTAGCTAGAAGTCTATATATAAATAATAATAATAATTCCACACATCTCACACACGGGCGTCTGATCCCAAACTAGGCAGAGCCTGTACTATGGTAACCAGACTGCTGATAAACATACTTATATATTTCTAATGTTAGAAACAGTTTTAAAACCACTGATATAAACTATGAAAATCACTAACTAACAGCAACTGCCAAGTTGTTCGTACCTCTGTTTGCACACAAGTCAATCGTTCTAAACATATTCCTACCCTTTTATAATCCCACAATTTGTTAATATTTATCCATCGACCAATAGTATTGCGTTACCGGTATAACCAGTCAAAATAATATCTATTAACTTATTTTTATTAAATAGTGAACTGTGTTATCAATATCATCTATTATAGTTTGTCCCTATTTTTAATAAAATAAATAAGTGTTTTTAATGTGGCGACAACACTAAATACATACATATTATAGATAAATTACACCCAGACACAGAACAAATGATCATACTCATCACACAATTATTTGTCCTGGGTGGGAATCAAACCCACGACCTTTGGCTTAAATAGGCAAAGACAGTTACGAACCTTTCTGCACTGTTTGTGAAACGGTTTTCTTTATTTACTAGAGTTTGGTACTGATCGACGAACTTTAGTTTTATTGTTATTCATTATTTTATTATACAAATTTAATAAAGCATCATATACTTTTTTTTTATTTTTTTTGGCGTGTGGAAACCCCCACGGGTCATCACCTCACCGAGGGTGAAGTGGTATGTCGGACTCGAACTGACTAAAACCACACGGTGTTCCGTCACAAGTGAGTCTATTGCAGGGGACCCGGGATACCCTAAGTTCCCGGAAGGAAGCTTCCAGGAACCCCTGCAGACTATGGCCTCCTGATCAGCAGGCGACCGCAGGGGGCCCTACCCCCCTCCAGATGGGAGAGGCCGCGCCACCGTCTTAGGCCTGCTTCTGCTGGGGTAGCGGTCAGCCCAACCCGCTACCCCCAGGCCAGCGCTCATGGAGGACGGAGATCATTCAGCGCTCTCCGGCGTCTGGTGCGTCTTCTGCGGGATGGGAGAGTGCTTGACCTCTCCCGTTCCCGTTCCACCGCCTCTTTGGAAAGCATCATATACTACTTACTAGTAAATAATGCTATTCAGAACTCACGAGAACCCAAATCAAAACCAAAAGATATCTAGATCTATATACACGCTTATTTATTCGTTTAAATAAAGAAACCTACCTGTGCCATTTCACTTTAGCCAACAAAGGTTTATGTGACGACTAATATCGGTCACGTCTGCCGTCTATCTGTTAAAGCTAAACATTCCAATAAAGAAGGCAAACGCTGTTTATCTACCTACTAATATAACCAAGACGTACGTGAGATTTTGGCGGTAAGCTCATGAAGCCTGCCAATATTTCTTTTCTTTACTCTAGAGCTATGTGTGCGTCTTTTACGCCTAGAAACGATAATAAATTATTTTATCTAAAAAACCTAGAGATTAGAGATAGATACAATTCTATTTAAGATCTATTTTCAAGTTTGAGAAAATAGTTATATCATGTGATACGTGGTGAAAGCGAAGTGTATGTTTACACATAGACGTCTCACGGCGCGGCGACGCCGGTTTGCATAGAATTCTCAATAAAAAAAGAATAGTTTATGTAAATTAAAGGGTATGTCTTTGAGTTTAAAAAGCGGGAGAAATTTCATTTCAGTCAGTATAAACAAAAAGAATATTACAGTATAAATTTCCCTTATCACACAGAATTTATTTTAATACTACTACTACTGCGTATATATAGATATAAAGATATATTTATATCTATATATACACACTAAGATATTATTAGTGTTTAGATCTTTTTTGCTGGTAAATAGGATCGTCAGATACCACCTCACGAGCGCTCGCCACTTCACCGAGTGCTCGGTGAGGTGGTACCCGAGGACCCCGAGGGTCACACTGATAGCACAATAGGTAGGTATGGCAAAGCACAAGGGACATTAGCTATGGTTTTTTCAGTTTTAAAGGCTCCACGCCCATGAGGCACAGTATATAGGGAATGGGTGGGCGCTCAAAAAATGGCACCAAGGAAACTGTGCTTAAATGGAGTTGTACAAGCACAGTTAAGATATCAGATGCTTGGCGCTCGCGCTAGCCCATGGTGTATCCACAGAACTGAGAACAAGTAACAAGTGGGATATGGGTGGGGCACGCAAGCCGAAACCTTGAGCAAATGGTCATTCTTCAAATGGCTTCGGCAAACAGTGCAAACATTTTAGTATATACTTTCGCTGAGAACGTAGCTGGGTGAAAAAACAACCGTTACCTATGCCAAGTTGCGTTGTAATAATCTATTTAAAAAAATGTTAGGACTGCAGTGTGTCCAAAGTAAGGACATAATTTTTTTTGTAGCTATTTTTAAATATGTAGCTTGCTCACCCACTCTTTTTACTCTCGCAAGCGTGTGTTTGGAATATGTACGTACCACGAGTCTAATACACTCCATTGGGCGTTGAGGTAACAAACAAACTATAGATAATACATTGACGTTTTTTTATTAAACTATTACAATATATATTCACAGCAATGTTCATTGTATGCTTTGCTATAACTTAATATCGTCAAAATAATAAAAAATAATCAACCGGTTTGCTTAATGTTCATGACGTCAACGGGTAAAGTTCTCGTAGTACCAGATGCAGAAAACTAAGCTTCAATACAAGTAACTCAAAAGTCAAATTTGAAAGCTCGGTTTGAAAATAGAATGGCATTACAAAGGGTTTTGTGTGAAGGAAATATCTGAATACCAGTTCGAACCATTCATTCATTATTGCGTCTGAAGCTGTGGAATTTGGAGCAAACAACTGTATTTCACGATAGAACCAAATGCGTATACCGTCACTCAACATACGTTATGGATCTCCGGGTTACGGATAATAAAAGATGATAACAATACAAAAACCAAGAGAAAATTATCATAAATGTTACTAACTTGCTTTTGCCCGCGACTTTGCTCATGTTAATGTACATATTATTATCGTCAATTAATTCAATTTTTTCTCTGGATACATGGAAACAAATCCCCCTTTTTGTACTTCTGACAGTGTAGATATATGCAAAATTTTATAATGATCAGTTGAATAGTTAAAGCGTTAGAAACAAACATATTGGGTGCTCCCCAGCCAGGTGGGATGATAGACTGGATGCGAAAGGTGGATTGGGGTGACCGGGCACCATGTCCAGCAGTAGACTACAATAGGCTAACTGATTGATTGATACTTAATTCAGCAACGTAATCCGGATAAAACAAAACCGTGGTTATGAGGTTTTTCCGATAGCCATACTTATTTATTGAATCCGTATGCATCGTTCTCTTTATTCAGCTATATTTCAAATGTTTTCAGTTGATGAATAATCACAACGACATCTACAGTAAACATTTAGATTGAGACTATTCTCATGGTATATCTTTGTAATTTTTGTTTTGTACAAAGAGGTATTTGTAGCTGGAAATCACATGTCAAAATAAGCGAGCGAATGTTTCCTAAGCCGATATTGTACATGTATAGCAGTATGTGTAAAAATTTTGTGAATATGCAACTAAACTGAGGAGCTAGACAGATAGATCTAAAATCCCAATGTGAACTGGCTTGGGTGGTGCGGTGCGCTAGGGGCCACATGGCGTGTTTAACCCAAAGGTACGGAGAGGCGATAAAGTCCTAACTTTGCAGTCCACAGCCCCAATGTTACAACGTGTAGTTTTAGCCGGTTAGATTCTAATATGGCCGTTTCACAATTAGTCCCGGTGATACGGTGTGCTGGCTTAACGAGCCAAAAAAAATACTAAATGAAATCCTTTGCTATCAATTAAAAAATGTAGGTCTTTTTTGTTGGTTGGCTTCAAATCCTTTCTAACTTAATAATGATCTAAATGTATCTCTATTAAACGTTGATTTATAATAAATAATGAGATTTAACCGAGGATCAACTGACCCAAATGGACTGAAAACTTAAATTTATTTTAGCGGATTACAAAGGTTTTAGGATCAGGTTGCTTGACCTTTAAAAAGGCCCCCATATACATCCATATGTTTGGTCAGTTAATTTTCTGAAGCTACAATTAATTTTTAACCGACTTCAAAAAAATAGGAGGTTCAATGTTCTGCTGTATGATTTTTTTTATGTATGTTAACCGATATTTCCGTCGTCTATGGACCGATTTCAAAAATTCTATTTTTTGCTTCAAAGCGCATACTCTCCTATTGGTCAAATTATCACCAAATCCGGATCTGATTATGGTAAATGTATGGTATCTGAACGCTTCAGAAATTGAGGACGGATTTTTGTATTATGAAATTTAATAGGCGTTTGTCATCCAACTCACCTGATACACGCCTATCCAAGAAAAATATATTCATATTCAATTTCTTTATTTCATAAAGTTAATCATCAAAATTATTCGAAATCGTCAATTTAATACAAATTTATTACAAGTAAAAATTATAGACCAACACACACAGAGTCAACGCAACAATAGTTTCCTTTGTCAAATGTAAAATTATTAAAGAAAAAGAAATGGATAACATAATATCATATCTGCCTGTTTTGATCTATAACCGCTCGTTTCCAAATGGTTGAGTCTTGTGAGAAGAAATCGGGGGCAAACAAACTCACGGCCACTCTCTAAAAAAAACCAGACAGTTTTAACAATTTCACTCTACACTTGAATGTTCGTGGATTATAATTGACTGGAGAAATAGACACAGCTCATTCCACAAATTGCCTACTCGAACCAAAAACGAGATGTCAAAGCGTTTAGTTCGACTTTTTGGTGTTTCGACTACGAACCTCTGTCTGCGCCTCGTAGTCTGGTAAGGGTTCAATTAATTCGAAGAGAAGCTCTCTTCGATTTAATTTAACCCTCACCATTCCTTTATCGGACTAATAGATCGGACGGACCAGTAGGTACCTGGTACCTTTATAATGTTACCAATTATTTTAAAAGTGACACATGTATGTAGTCTTTTCAATAAGGTTTGATATCGTTTAAATTTGACTTTTCAGTGCCTTTTCTTAGTGCTTTTTGAAGTGGGTTTAACTTTTGTTTTGAAAATAGTCTCTAATTAAAAACGAACTCAACTGAAATATATCAATTCTTTTTGAACCTCTGCAAGCTGTATAAATATTAGATGGGTAAATCGGTTCTACAAACCGATTTCCACTTGTGACCATGACAGCTACAATTTGATCGAAACAACCGGTATACAAAAAGGGTTCATACCTTTTAAATATTACTCAGAGTAAGTTAGATTTTGGGAAACACAAGTAAATAAATGCGGTGATTCGTTTTCTTTCACTTTCTAGCGATCTCCTGAAATTGTATTGTAAGGGCCCTATTTCATTAGAACACCATAGTGGCGCCACCGGTCGCGCCACCAACAAAATGTGTATAGTTGTATGGAGGGTATCTCACCTGGTATCAACTTGGTGGGGCAACCAAGTTGTTGCCGGCTACCGAATCACCCGTTGGTTTTTTTTTTTTATGTTATAGGAGGCAAACGAGCAGACGGGTCACCTGATGGTAAATGACTACCGCAGCCCATGGGCACCTGTAACTCAAGAACTCTCCCACTCGTCGTACGTATAGCAAAAGAACTGTTAACTCTTTGACGTCTATTTTGAAACTGACAAGTGCTAGTGTTTGTTTTGGTGTTTCTCGCTTGGTAGCTGTAGACACCACAGTGGCGCGACTGGTTGCGCCACCATGGTGCCCTAATGAAACAGGGCCCTAAATCTAGATTATGAACGTGTAGGGGTACATACAGTATATTATGTGGCATCACTAGTTGCGAAGTAAGCAAATTCGTAGCGCGGCTGCGACCGCGCTGTACAATGTATATTTAGTCGCAATAAACCCGTGTCTGGCATCGGATGTTTCATTTTACTTCCCGAAACATTAAACACAACATAGTACCACTACGAGTACTTATACCCAATACTAAGTTCCCTAAAAACGTTTACGTAGGTTATTTTGAGAGTACCTTGAAATAATTCTGATAAATCGAATTACGTAATATCATAACGCCTTTGTACTTTATAATCAGGTATCGAAATTATTCTCGGAAATCGGATGTACCGTTTTGAGTTATCGTTCCCTTTATTAAGTAAATCCCGGTTTTAGTGAAACAAGTACCTATACGTAAATTAAGAATTTTAAATATTCCGATTCCAAAAATCTCTTATGTTATGGTATTTATATTCAACAGCCAAACAGATTTATTTGAATTATAGATAAGAACACTCTCGATCAAGTCACATTTCAAATAAGACAAAACTAAATCAAATTCCGTCCATCCGTTTAGGAGCTCGGATGCCACAGACAGACTTACAGATACACAGAAACACACGTTAAAATTATAACACTCTTCTTTTTTGCATTTGGGGTTAAAAATAAGAAACAGTCGGTCACTATTAATTAATTATTATCACCTTACAACGTTGTGAAGGTGAAAAATTGTAAATATGAGTATAATTTTTTAGGTTTTTCTAGAACCCCAGAGCGATAACTAACAGTGCAAAAAGTTTAAGTTAGATAAAATACCACAGTCCACTATAGTGTGCTATAGTAAGAGTTTAGTCAGTGACACACATGTATGATTGTACCTTGTGTGAATCGAACCCTCTACACTAGAAGCGGTAGCAGTTGTTGAAGAATATCATTTCAGCCTTAGGAATGATAGGTCAGCACCATCTACGTAGTTCTACGTATGTCTACGAATACGACAATTTAGTGTCACTAAGATATCATGTTATTGTATGGAGGCGGGAAAACACCTTGACGTTAAGAGTCACGTGAGCGAAATCGGACGGTGTCAAGCGGCAACGGACGTTTTGAGTTCGGACGGACGTTATTCCTCACTTTTTTTGAAGCCATCGAGTAGTTTTGACCCTCAAAACGCGACCGCTGGTTCAGTCGTTCTGATGAAATCACTACATATTATAAAATAAAGTCCCTCGCCGCGTCTGTCTGTCTGTTCGCGATAAACTGAAAAATAACTGAACGGATTTCATGCGGTTTTCACTAATAGACAAAGTGATTTATGAGGAAGGTTTAGGTGTATAATTTGTTAAGATTTTGTGTAAATTAATTGAAATATGTTGATAATTGTTGAAGATGTCTCTGCTACCCATGCGAAGCCGGGCGGGTTGCTAGTTTGAAATAAAAGTGATTGTGAGAAGTGCAGCTGTGTTTTGAAATCTACGTCTTGAACCCTCTACCAGAGAATCTGCTCTGCCGCTAACTTAACACTTTCATTATTCTGTAGCATCGGTTTAGTTCATTATTAATAACTGTTCTGTATTATTCCTTTATTCACAACACAAATGTCAACCAGACGGTTGAGACCACGTGATACCACAATATACTTGAAATACGACCTTGTACTGAGTTTTAGCATAAAGGTTGGATACATATTAACCTTAACTGAAAGGAATAATTCAGCCATATAAGTGTAAAGCTCCTACAATATACTGGCATATGGATTTCTTATTTATTACATTACATAATTGAGTAAACCATTTAAAAAAATAGTGTGATATCTATCTGTGGGGTATAGATCACACAGTTAAAAGTCCAATAGATCTATATCACTACATATTATAAAACAAAGTCCCCCGCCGCGCCTGTCTGTCTGTCTGTTCGCGATAAACTCAAATACTACTAAACGAATTTTCATGCGGTTTTCACCAATAGTTAGAGCGATTCGTGAGGGAGGTTTAGGTATATAATTGTTAAGGTTTTGTGTAAATTGGTTGAAATATGATGATGATTGTTGATTATGTCTCTGCTATCCGTGTGAAGCCGGGGCGGTTTGCTAGTTAATACTGAAACCAAAGCGTCTGTTGGTTTTAAGGTACAAATCTCCGGTTTTATCGACCAATATATACATTTTTTTAAATTAGTCCATTTAGTGAGGGTGGTTTTATGTTGTGCCAAAGGAATCTTAGGACCAATTTTAAGTGATTGAAACTATCAACTCTTCAAATAAAATACTCGCATTTTTAACATGCTTTTATTAACATCACTTGTAACCAACTTACTAGCTAACTAACTAATAATAATAATAACTTCACACATCTCATACACGGCCGTCTGATCCCAAACTAGGCAGAACCTGTACTAACCAGACTGCTGATAAACATACTTATATTTATTTCTAAATACATACATATTATAGATAAATTACACCCAGACACAGAACAAATGATTATGCTCATCATCATGCACACAATTATTTGTCCTGGGTGGGAATCGAACCCACGACCTCAGGCTCAGCAGTCAAGGTCACTAACCACTAGATCAACAGGCCAGACGGCCGTGTGTGAGATGTGTGAAGTTATTATTATTAACTAAATATGTAAATAAATCTTGAAAATAAATTTTCACCTACTTCTAATTGTTTGTAAGTTTATGTAGTTTGGTTGACAATACTGTATTTTGGCAACGTGAAGCTTCAGTCTGATGATTGAGTCAGGAGTTAGATAGTGGAACTCTTCAGTTGCATCTATTAAACCTCTCGAGTTTGGGCTCATATGATTCGTTTTTACGAGTCCAATAGATTGGGTTTGGTAACAATGGTCTGATAATGTAGCCAGGAGATTGATAGTGGAAATCTTTCTTGTTGAAGTGAAACTTCTTAGGAATCGTTGTGATTTGAAATTCGATGAAACGAAAAACTCACGCTAAAAAGAGACAAACATTAATAAATAATATTTAGCCTGCCAGAGAATGAGATAGAAAACAGGTATACAGTGTTTCCTATAATCTTTGAAAATAGGCAAGCATTCATAAATAGGATTTAACATGCGAGAGAAAGATGTAGAATACAAGTATACAGTGTTTCCTATATTATTTGTATTTGCGCCTATGTAATACGAAGGCTTAAGTCACACTAAAAAAAGACAAACTTATTCATAAATAAGGTTTAGGCTGCGAGAGAATGAGATAGAATACAAGTATACAGTGTTTCCTATAATATTTGTATTTGCGCCTATGTACTACGAAGTCTTAAGTCACACTAAAAAGAGACAAACACAATACAATATGACTTAGCCTGCGAGAGAATGAGATAGAATTCAAGTATACGGCACTAAAAAAGAGACAAAGATATTCATAAATAGAGCATGAGATACAATACAAGTATACAGTGTTTCCTATAATCTTCGTATGCTAGCATGTGTCTTTGCGCCTTCGTACTAAGAACCCTTCTTGTGTCATTCACGTCTATCATTTTTGTGCAGTTGCGTATTAAAATTCGTTGGTTAATTAATTTAGAAGTTTCACTTCTGCCGTATGTGAATTGCACACACACATTTTTTTTTTCTATTCGGTCCGCCATAAAAGCTTGTTTTTTAGTTTTACTGAACTATAATTTTATTACTGAAAACATAAACACCATATAATAAAAAAAAAAAAAAAAATATTAATATCATACTCACAACAAACATGTAAAATAACGTAATAAATATTTTTTAAATTACGACTTCTTAAATTATTTAACGTTGCCACCTCTGCGTACGTGGCAACCCTAAGTTACACGGTAACCCGCTTACACATAAAACATCTAATAATAAGCTTAGGCAGTATGATACACAACACATAACTATAAAAGTGTCTGTATAATACAAAACAACGAACACTTATAACCTTTTTGTCGTGTGTCTTGGATTTTGTAAATGTAGCTGACACAGGGTTAGTAGCGATAAAAATTTAATGAGTTTCAAAGACTGAAGTTTTCCATTTCTTTTTGTAAGCCGCTTATGGTCAGCATTGTAAGGCTCATTAGAAATGAATTATCTGTCGCAAGAAAATTTATTGAAAGATTTAGGAGTAGAATTATAGGTTTTTATATGATTTTCTGAGATTATTAGTATAATGTAATAGAATTGTAAACGAGCTCAAATCTGGTAATACGGTAGATGAAAAAAAAAACATAAAGATATGTTTAGTTATGTATTAAAACGGGTATTATATATTATGTATTAAAATGTAATACCATTTCGTAATCGCGTTAATTCCCGCGTTAAACACATAATTATATCATGGAACGCGAAAGTTTAAAAGTTAGTAATATATGTTTAGCATATGATTCAACAAATAGGTAGTAAAATTTAATAGAACGGTAGCAATTCACCATCAAACTTATCTTAACATTTGGACGCGGTTTAGGAGTTACTGTTTTTATATATTTAATCACTACATATTATAAAACAAAGTCCCCCACCGCGTCTGTCTGTATGTCTGTTGCCGATAAACTAAAAAATAACTGAACGGATTTTCATGCAGTTTTCACTAATAGACAGAGGGATTCATGAGGAAGATTTGGTGTATAATTTGTACCCGTGTAATATAAAGTTCCATGTAGACCCTTATTCTGAAAATATCTGCCTTTATAGCATGTTTATTCGAAGTGATTACTGCTTTAATTTATTTAGAGTTGTTTCAGATCTCCGTGCGTATTGTACTTTACGGCCCACCCTTACCAAGTGTTTTATACCCACACCGTAACCGCGTAGGGACCGCGCACATGGTGTACAAGGTATTACAGAAATGTATGGTCACATGTTAGGGTTGTATAGTAGTCTCGTTAATGACGTAAAGCGCTATTGATTGTAGAAAAATTAATGCAGTAATCTATTTTAAAAACTGTCATATTGAACTTAAAAATTGGAAGATAAAGCTAATATTTCTTAAGAAAGAGGGCTGAACGGTGTTAATGGGAGGTCCACATTGAAATTGGCGTAATAAATTATAAAACGTGGTTTGACTGAAGTAGACATATTACAAAGTAACTTAAATCATTTTAAAAAACCTAATAAATAGTTTAGTCTTCAGTAATAAACTTTTTTTTATAGTATAGGTGGCAAGCAAGCAGACGGGTCACCTGATGGTAAATGACTACCGCCGCTCATGGGCACCTGTAACTCAAGAGTCACAAGTGCGTTGCCGCCCTTTAAGGTGGGAGTAGGAGAAGAGGAGGAGGGGGAGAGGGGAAGGACGGGAATAGGGGAGAGGGAAGGGTTAGGGCCTCCGGTAACCTCACTCACGCTGCGAAATGCAATGCAATCATTGCTTCACTGCCGGTTTTCTGTGAGGCCGTGGTAACGAGCGGAGTCGAGCTGGTCCATACGTGCCGAAGCATGGCCCTCCCACGTTTATATGAACTTTTCTTATTTAAAATCTTCAAAACTGTAATGTTATGCATGTTGTGTACAATAATATGTAATAGAACTTCAGGTTTACTGTTGTATAATAAACAATATTATTTATTATTTATTTATTGTTTTGATGTCTGTTCTTGTTGTGCATGCTAGTTGATCGGTGGGGAAGGAGTAAGAATTTTTGCTTAAATTCGCATTTCGTGGTATATGGAAATACACTTTGATACGTGCAGTTTTGATCATGTTTTAGAAAATGTAATAATATATACTGTTATATAATAATATGTACCTACATAGGTTTTATAATTATGTACCCGTACCTCCTTCTTTTTTTGAAATCTGTTAAAAAAAATTCCAACCTCAGGAAGAGGTGATTCACTTGGTGAGGCAATTAAATGCATTTATTTTCCGGGTACTTTTTTTTTTTTTAAATGTACCTCACTACTAGTGATAGATTCAGGTAGCTGTCATTCGGTATTGTTTTTATGATGTAAACATTGTATGTAAATCTTACTATAACCTTTATATTAAAAGTTCAGTTTGATATAGAGTCGACTGACGACGTCTTTCTGGCGTCTCATGGGAGTACTGCAAAAAAAATTGTTGGTGATTACCCGGGATTAAAGATTAAAAATTGCCCTATGCCGAGAAATAGAGCAGCCTAAAATGAGACCCACTCCTGCCGCAACAGAACAAAATCCGCCACCAGTAACGTCTTTTTTTCACAGAAAATAGATGAAAATAGATCTGTTTTTCAGAATTTATACTCTGAGAAGATATTCTAGCGAAACACATAACATAATTTTATATAAATCGAAACTTGTAAAATAATTACCATACTATGTAATGGAGAACGTGTTTGCCAGTGTGATAATGTACACAATTACAATTACTGGTATAAGGAAATAAAAGTTATATAACAATCTTACGGACTAGTCTAGATAAGTTTAACAGAATATTGCTAGAGCGCCTTTACTTCCACTTCACAATAAAATAGTGTTAAATAAAGATTTGAAACATTATGAATCAAACATGGTATTTCAAAGACCACCGAGGCGCGTTGTGACTCACTCGATCAGTTAGAAGTCTATTTATTTTCAGTTCTTTGATACAGGCCATAACAGATTTTGACAGGCATTCAACATAAAAATAAACACGTACCTGATTGCTTTTATATTAAAACATTAAAAACTTTTTTTTTTCTACTTTCCAAAATATTTACGCCAAAAGATGAAATGATTTCATTGTAATATTCATTAGCTGGTTACGAGTCATTTACTTAGTAATGTACGTATGTATCAATGAAATGTACATGTATGTATTTCTGCGGTTTCTATTGTGGATGCGAATCAGTAGGAACGACCGGATTCAAAGTTTTAGACCTCACGCATATCCAATTCAATTCAGGGATATTTGACAAATGAAACAGTAGCAAGTGGAACAGTTGAATAATAAACTTCAGAATGAATGAACTACGAGTAAATGGAATTGGTAGATGAGAGTTGTTCATTGACATTGTTTTGGGATTAGCGAACCAACAATTTACATGTAGAATTATTTTCATCTTTTTGTCTAGAAGCAGATCACGGGAAAACGCCATTTTATTAGACTTAAGCACGTACAAAACACATTTATCTATATTTTTGCGAGTATTTTTGTGATTAGAAACAAAGTATTTAAGTAATACTAGCCAGGTCAGTCTAGGATGGGTGACCATTCTTACCACATGCGTGCCTCGGAGATCACGTTAAACCGTCTGTCCCGGGTGCCATACAAACATCTGTGACATTCGTTACGGGTAGTTGGAGCCCTAAAAAATCCGACAACCTAGTCTAACTATAGAACTTCGATATCGCCTAGTACTTGGGTTGTGGAGGTCTGATGGCAATTGCTTCATGTAAAATATTAAAGTTCGGCCGTATCGTAGTTAGACTGAGAGCCGATCGCGACTTAGTTAGAAAAGGCGCAGATGATGATTTAAATATTCCGTGTAATAAAAACGCATATGACACTAATGTCGAGGTATTGACGCGCCTGTTATGGCTTTATATACAAACAGTTACATATCGATTATTCTGAGAACACTGCAAGGTTGTACTGTTATAGGACTTAAATGACCATTGAAGGTTATATTTATGTTTAAGTTATGGTAAAAGTTTATATGATTATAAAAGGGAGTGAATTCGACACATTTCCTTAGGTAATCCTACTAATATTATAAACGTGAAAGTTTGTGAGGATGTATGGATGGATGTTTGTTACTCTTTAGCTCAAAACTATTGAACCGACTGTTATGAAACTTGGTATGTAGATAGCTGGAGACCTGGATTAACACACACTTTTTATCTCGATATTCCCAAGGCACCGGGATTTACACAGGGGAAACCGTGGGGCGCAGCTAGTATATATACCCTTTAATTAATATTTGGGAATACAAGACAATGTGTGTATAACTGTATATAGGTATATATGTTATTTCTTAAGATGCCTGTGGTAGCTACACTGCCAGCTCACTGAATTGAAATAGTTCTCGCATTGACTATATTAATTTTTATAACATTGTTAACATTTATAATAGTAAAATAATAGTCCCACAAATATTATAAATGTGAAAGTTTGGATGGATGGATGGATGTTTGTTACTCTTTCACGCAAAAACCACTGAACCGATTGCGATGAAACTTGGTATGTAGATAGCTGGAGACGTTGATTAACGCATAGGCTTCTTTTTATCCCGATATTCCCACGGGATCAGGACTTACTCGGGTGAAACTGCGTTTTGCTGCTAGTATATTTTAAATCTTAAATATCATATAGTTAACAACCAATTTTATTTTTAGTTATGTCCAAACATATAGGTATTTTTTTTTTGTGTAAATAATTATATTATATTGAATATTTATTAAAAAAATGTTATTATTACTTTATTCATTTTTTTAATTGGAATGCATAATACATAATTAAATTAAATTGACTTTATGTAGCCTGTTGTTCTAAGTCAACTCACTTGATTGTAAGCGGGAACCGTAAGTACGTTTCCAGTCGCCTATAGAATTCCGATGGACCTATTTACAAGCAGAAGTATCTCACTACGGTAGAATTTCTTGTTGTTGTACTCTGTAAGATGAAGGTGCTTCACTAGTAGAAAAAAAAAAATTTGCATGTACTTCTTGACAAAAAAAAAAACTTTACAAAAATGCTTACTAATTTCAGATTTTTTGTGAAATGTTTAACCTAACCGCATTTTCTAATATGTTTAAAAACTTCACCGTACTGTTTCATTGCATCGATTTGATGGACATGGTCTTGGTCGAGCTACTTTACAGGAGGGTTGCTTTCAATGAACGCATAGCATTATCCATCGCTAAAGTATTTGTTTAAAAATTGAAATTGCTGACTCTATGTGTCCGGGCTTACTATGAGTCCTCTAGCATTGTGTGTGTTTGGGTGTGGGTGTAGTACAAAAATGAACAGTTCCTAAGTGAGACGTCGCAGTGCACGTCGTATGTATACTGAATGTTACTTTTTTAATTACTGAAAGTGAAGTGTTGAGAAGCATAGTATGTTGTCAGAAATATTGATCAAATGATTACGGTAAAAAGCGCTCTAGTAGCGTGACGGCACCCTAACTTTATTCGTTTGCAGCGAAAGTTGCCTTTAAGATGGCTATTTTGGCAAACATTCTGTTGTACAGCATTAATCCGTGACAATATTGAATTTAAAACGGGTCTAAATCTAGTGGTTAGTGGTCCTGACTGCTGAGCCAGTGGTCGTGGGTTCGATTCCCACCCAGGGCAATTAAATGTGTGATGAGCATGATCATTCGTTCTGTGTTTGGGTGTAATTTGTCTATAATATGTATGTATTTAGAAATATTTAAGTATGTTTATCAGCAGTCTGGCTACCATAGTACAGACTCTGAATAGTGTGGGATCAGAAAGCCGTAAGGCGTCACAAGTTATTATAACAATTTAAAAAAAAAAGCAGACAGCAATACAATTTGTGTTCCTAAATATCATCGATAAAACCTTCTTCAAACTTCACTTCCAACCGACTTTTTACCTAAAAATAGACACAATGGATTGGAACAATACAATTCCTTTCATATGTATTATTCGTGTTTGTTCTACAATCGTGACGCCAGCGCTCGCCGATTTTCGCCCCAGAGTTCTCAAGTTCTTAAGCTAACTTGATAATTCTTATGACTCGGTACACAACGGCGGCACTCCTAAAAGAAATGTTTTTATGAGATTATGTAAATCGGATTTCTTTTTCTTATTCTGTAAAAAAATTATCATTTTTGTTTGATAATTCCTGAATGAATGATGGCAGGAGAGGCGTTCTTGACGCAGAATATGAATAATTATTTATAACCTAAACCAGGAAAGGATCTTACTGATGTAAAATCTTATCGTCCAATCAGCTTATTACCTATATCGGCCAAGGTTCTAGAAATCCTTTTTTTAACCTGCTTATCGCCTATTATTGAGGAAAACAAACTGATCCCAGAACATCAGTTTGGATTCAGAAAAGCCCATGGCACTATTGAACAAGTGCACAGATTAGTAGAACTTATTCACTATGCGTTCGAACAAAAACAGTTTGTCTCAGCAGCTTTTCTCGATATATCCCAGGCTTTTGATCGAGTATGGCATGAAGGGCTGCTTTATAAACTATCTAAGATGCTACCAAATACCTACTTTCAAATCATCGAATCGTACCTCAGCGAACGACACTTCTACACAAAGTGCGATGACTCGGTGACAAAATTACACGAGATGAAGGCAGGTGTTCTTTAGGGTAGTGTGATGGGTCCCTTGCTCTATCTTCTGTTTACCTCGGACCTCCCCACACATGCAAACGTTCTTATTAGAACATTTGCCGATGTCACCGCCGCTCTTGCAATCGATAAAACACCTGCCGGGGCTTCTAGTAAACTCCAAACTAGCCTAAGTGAAATATCTGAGTGGCTAAAAGACTGGCGAATAAAGGCAAATGTGTCTAAATCAGTTCATATCACGTTCACTTTAAGAAGAAAAACATGTCCTGAAGTAGTTTTAAATCACACAAGAATCCCACAATCTGAGTCTGTCAAATACCTGGGGATTTACCTTGATCGGCGTTTAACCTGGAGCAAGCACATCTTTACAAAGCGAAAGGCATTAGGACTGCAGTTGAGTAAACTGTATTGGCTGTTAAAGAGAAATTCGCAACTTACCTTGGATAACAAGCTTCTAATTTACAAGTGCATACTTAAGCCCATATGGACATATGGATTGCAGTTATGGGGCACTGCCTCTATCTTCAACTTGGAAATTCTCCAACGCTTTCAATCAAAAATCTTGCGTATGGTAGCTGACGCACCGTGGTACTTCACGAATGAGAGGATTCATCGTGAACTAAACATTAAAACAGTTAAGAATGCAGTAGCAGATTCTCTTAAAACTTACAAAAAGCGTATGGAAATACATCCTAATCGCCTGGCTAACAAACTGATGGACAAACCCCCAAACACAACATTTCAAAGATTGAAGAGGAGAGCACCGCAGGATTTTATATTGACATAAGATACCATACCGAATAATTATATGGGCAAATCAATGGATTTGCTCCATGCACGACAATAAAACAAATACATAACTTCCAGTTAAATGTCTAATCGACAGATTGCAGGATGAGAATGAGATACAAAAAAAAAAAAATATTATTTGATAGCATGATGTCCGTTCCTATGTCACTTGGCCTTAGCAGAATACCAGCGCCTCTTCGCTAATCGTGCGAAGTAGCATAATGCTGAGTTAAGGACCATTTTAGTTTCATGCAGAGGTATTTTTTTATTTATTTATTCTTATTTTTTCTTGCGCAAAACCATGTACCATGTATGAGTCAGAATAAAAAATATTTATTTCTTTCTCTTTCATGTTTAAACTACCTATTTTATTTCTAAATATGGCAAAGATAAGGTACAAATTAGAAGCAATATAAGCAGAAAGTCAATAACAGTGAACTACATGCAGACTATTGACTTGAAAGATTTGATGTAGTTTTATTTATACCACGTCGGCGGGCCTGATGGTAAGCCGGTATGTTTACCGTAGCCTATGGACGTTTGCTAGTCACATACGCGTTGCCGATCCTAACACACTTATCTGTTTGCTTATCAATGGCAACATAATAAACGAAAAAATCAGACAGTCATATATTATGACTTATTACTTAGGCACATAACAAGTGAACAACTTCGTATACTTGTTCTTCACTTGTTTAGACGAGAGTTGTGATCAAAAGTTGTGTCAAACCTTCAATAAAAGAGCATACTCCTTTCTCAAAGGAAGGCAACGCACTTGTGACTCTTGAGTTGCAGGTGTCCATGGGCGAAGGTAGTCACTTACCATCAGGTGACCCGTCTGCTCGTTTGCCCCCTATAATATAAAAAAAAATCATGATCAACGGAAGTTTACGAGTAGAGTGCCGTGTTTTTATTAGGTTGACCTAATAGTTTGATTATTTACATTTTCAAGGAACACTACGGATCTCTCAATAATTGATTTTAGTCAGTTGTTCATACCCTCACGTGTTTCTGCCCCGGTTCTAACAATTTTTCTTATCAGTTTGGTTGATTTTAAATCAAAGCAATTCAAAATCATTTACTTCAATTAAACCAATTATAAGTGTTTTTAAATTGTTAGAAGTCAGTATACGTCAATCGTGAAGCTAGTTGCCTGTTCCAATACGTAGATCCTGTGTAGAAAAACAGGCAAGGAACGCCAAGGACACTCTTTTCGGAATGTTTTCTTTTACAATTTTTGGTTACATTGTTTACAAGCGAAAATGATATGTAAGGAAAATGGTAATGTAATGCTCAAAAAACATATAAACAGTCTCGGAAGTCACTACTATGTTTTAAGTTATAGCATAGGACAATGATATCCTTATTCGTTGCTTTTAATAACACAGGGTAGTTTGATTGTTCTTTAACCTACACTTCAAAAAAATGATAAAAACAAAGACAGTTGCTATCATGTCACGAGCCTCTAATCAAATTTGTAATACAAGCAATAATACCTGACAAAATATCGGTTCAGGCTCCTTCTTCATTAGGCAGCCAAACAAGATTGAATTATTATATATTACTAGCCGTGCCCCGCGGTTTCACCCGCGTTAGTCCCGATCCCGTGGGAATATCGGGATAAAAAGTAGCCCATATGTCAATCCAGGTCTCCAGCTATCTACATACGATGTTTCATCGCAGTCGGTTCTGTAGTTTCATCGTGAAAGAGTAACAAACATCCATACACCCTCACAAACTTTCACGTTTATAATATTAGTAGGATGTTTTTTAACTCCCACGCTAGGAGTGATTCCGGTGTCGCGGAGGTCTTTACAAACAATCGAACAACGCACACAAAGAACATTCTGGACAACTTTTTGCGGAAGTAAATACACCTGTGCCTATAAAAGAAAAGCAAATATATAAATGCTACAAAAACCGATATAAGAAGTCATTTATTTTTGTGCTATACACCTAATACAGCCGGTATTAGGTGGGATTGGGACCAAAAATTATCTCCTTAGTTTGTATTATTTCATTAAATAGCTAACTTGAGTATCTTTCTAAAGAACTTTAACGTAACTCTGAGGCCTAGATTTTCCTGCATTAACAATAATACTGGTGGTCTCAAGTGGAAACTAAGGACATAAGACAATCTAAAACCCTTTAGCTGCGCGTAATAGCCCTTTAAGAAAAGTAACCGCTACATTCACATAATGACAATGATACTGCCAGTCCTAATTAAGGCCACTAAAGCCCGGGTGACAACAAACTGCTTCACAGTGAGACGATACTGAGGAAATATTAAATGAATATATTCTACAGATAATGTAAATATATAGAACTATATTGTTCATTTGGTTATTTTTTGTTTTTTTTTTGTTATACAACGAACAAACGAGCAATTCATCTGGTTATTTTATTGTTTTTATAATTTTTTTTTTATGTTATAGAGGGCAAACGAGCAGACGGGTCACCTGATGGTAAGTGACTACCGCCGCCCATGGGCACTTGCAACTCAAGAGTCACAAGTGCGTTGCCGACCTTTAAGGTGGGAGTAGGGGAAGGGGGGATGAGGGGGAAGAGGGGGAGAGGAGGGGAAGATTGGGAAAGGAAAGGGTTAGGGCCTCCGGTAACCTCACTCACTCGGCAAAAGCAAAATAAGCATTGCTTCGCTGCCGGCTATCTGTGAGGCCGTGGTATCACTCCGGTTGAGCCGGCCCATACGTGCCGAAGCATATCTCTCCCACTGTAAAAACGACAACTCAAGTACTTAGAATGATTATTATTATGTCACGGGGGACATTACAAACATTTAAACAACGGACACGAACAACACTCGGACTCATAACAACTGTTTGTGGATCAGACTAAGTTTTATCACGTGTGGGAATCAAACCACCCAACATTCGATACGGCGTAACGGCGAGGTTAACCATTACTACATCCGTGCAGTCAATTTGTTGATATATTATACTGCATGGAAAATGTAAAAGGCCTCTAAAACAATTGACTCCATTTTTTTTTTTTTATTGACTTTAATTTACTCGAATTTACTTGAATTTAGAATGACAATCTTGGTTATGATAATATTCTGAAAGTTCATCAAGTTGTGACCCGAGTTTGTTTTAATAAGCATTTAAAAAAAAAACATGCTACTACTTATAAATAAAACTCTTAAAATTTTCGAAACGAAAGAAATTAATGGTAGTTACAGACGCGATCACAAATTTTGCGTTGACTAAAAAAAACATCATTGGCATTTTCCTGCTCTTTTCCCAACTTTATTTAGGGTCGGCGCAATGCAGCTAAATATATTAACGCAGCTAAATATATTAATTGATTTTGTTGTGACAAACACATTTAGGGAAACATGTAGGGAAAGAAATGGCCCCTGTCAGTGGGCGAGTTGATGTGGGTAGTCCACGAAAGACGTATACTGTCCAGATCAGTAGTATACTGAAGAATGTGACAAGCGTATACTGAAAGGTCTGATGAATGTTGAACAAGAGCGAGCTGTATGTCAGGATCATGGCAATTTGGCGTTTCTGTCTAACCCAGATGGCAATAAGGCGTGAGAATATATTATATATCTATATAGAAAGAAATGGTCTATTTATAGCCATGAATAACATAACACACACTCTTGTGTAAATGTATTAATTCTGCTAAGCATTATTCTGCATACAGTTATTTAAAATGTTACTGTAAATATTGACCTTTTGTCATATTAAAATCAATTGCAATATTTTCTAATAATAGTGTGTTAGTATCATGTTTCAGGGGGCAAACGAGTAGACGGATTACCTAATTGTAAGTGACTACAGTCGCCCATAGACACCAGCAACTTGAAATTAAAACAATACTTGTTCAAGTAGAATAAAACTCTGCTACGTGAATACATATTATTCATCAAAGCTACTACATTCATGTATGCATAATGTGACGTGCATCACTTTAAATATTTACCGATGTTAACGAACGCGTTGGGTCAGTAAATCCTATTCATAAAGCATAGGAACCAATAACCCTAACTTTCGTCAGCATTGAAAGACCTGATGTAATCTGCTTTAACTGATTACTGAATGCCTAATACTGCTGCATCAAATTAAGCAATTATTACTCCACTAACTGCATACTGTCTTAAACATATTTCTGTCAATAATAAATATGAAATAAGCAACCGTATTCATACTTTGAAAGAACGCGTGTAAACACAGAGGAAAGTTCTTCCGACTAGGTCAGGTGATCACAACTGGCGAGCCGCGGCCTAACAGTTGATGTTGGGAATTTTACGTGTGCGATGCAGTAGCAGCAGCAATAGTTACTATCTAGTTCGACTGGTTTACGCTAGATGGCGCTGGGTAAAGCCGCAAGCGGAAATCTCATCAATCAATCTGAGCTCATTTGCAGTTAAACTTGATTTTATGGAAAGTTAACTTCATATTATGAAACCTTTTAATTCTGTGAAATTGCAAGTGATGTGGGGATATTAGAATGTGATATTGAGATAAAAATATATGTATGATGACGTGATGGACTATGCAAATTTTAATATTCGTATAAATAAAATAAAATAGTAATTTATGCAACAATATAATTATATCGCTGAAATTCAAGTCTGTGTTATTGAGGATATAAGAGTAATGATTTACTAAAAAATAATACACAAAGCCCTAATTTGCACCATTAACGCAATTTTTTCTGTGAATCATAATCTTTAGAAGTTTTCTTTAATTGGATCCGACAATGGCTTTTGATAGACGTCATTTATGTGCTTACTTTTTTTTGTGCCCAATTTTATTATACGAAGCAAAAGCAGTGAATTTATTTTTATTCAGATTCAAGACAATTGTAATGAGGTGAACATGAATCAAGACCGAGTCAAGTTACTACAGATAATCTGTTAGTAACTTGAAATGCAACATTTTTTACTGTGTAATTCAAATCCATGTATTCTGTTACAGATTAAAAAAAGGCTAAACATTATTACGATTCAGGTAAAGAATGAGCTGCTTTCAGAGCTGTGCAAGTGCTATGCTCAGAGTTGTGCAATAACGGTTTAATTTGTTTTGTTGCTTTGTAAGTTAGTTTCTGTGTAGCGGTTATTTTCTGTATTTACTTAAATATAAATAGAATGACTTTTAATGGGTATATCCTACACATAAATATGATGTCTTGTCATGTCATTAAAACTTTTTCTTAAATATTGTGGACTTATCACAAACGGGATATGGTTGAGAATGGTATTAAATAAGATGTGTTCAGTTATATTATTCTTTTTTTTTATAATAATTAATAAGCGGTTATATAACATTATACATGACTTAGCCCTAATTACAATCAATTATAACTTAAATTTAATCATCTTAGTATTTTTAGGGATCGGTTCCCCAAACGGATAAACGCAATTGCAGGGGAGAGCAGCTGCCCCCCTGGATGTAGGATTTAGCAAGTTGTCGTAGTACTAAGGTCATTTTCAGTAAAATTTTTGATTTGCCTCCCCCCGACCGACAAAATCAAATTTTGCCTCCCCCCCCCCCCGGACTAAAAGCTGGGTACGCCTAAATTATAGAAAGAGTTACCCGTGTCCATAAAACTTGTATAAAATCAACGTAACCTGCTCCAATTTGTTTTAATACTTGCTCTTGGCAGGCTTCGCTCGCGTCAATTGTCAACCAATTCAGTTATTCCTCAGGAACATTACTTTTTTAAAGGTACATACCCTATGTACTTTTCTGTACCTCATGATAATCGGTTTAGTAGTTAAGGTATGAAAGCCTAACAAACAAACAAACTCACATTCGCATTTATAATATTATATTAGTATTGGCTATTTGTTTAAGGGCTCTGTTTCCGCAACCCGGTCCATTATGCGTTCAGATCTGGCTGGCTAGTTGAGCCAGCACAGCTTCTTCCAGAAGCACAGAAGCCTCCTGGGGCGTTTACAGGCATCTAGCAGCAACCTCGCATCCGCGAGGATATTTGCCCGTTATTTGGTGACTTCACGGTGGTTGGATTATAATTTACATGATAAAATTATGTAAATATTTTTAATTCTGTTATTTCATATTACTGATAACAACCTTTCTCTTATCTGCTAACCCTGTTGTGGTCAAGTGTAATTAGGGGTGGGGGAGGGGGTATGAAGGTGGCTTAAAAGTCATATGTAAAAAGGATAAATGTGAGCGTAATATTATTAAAAAAATGGACCCCAACTTAAACTATAAAATTAATTGGTAATGTCTGCTGTAGCAGTTCTTTAAAGAGCTGAGGCACTTCCCCAATCGTTCGTTTGTAATTCGAGCTGAGCTCGAATCTGATGTTTTACCCCCATTAAATAACCTCCTTAAAATGAGTTTCAAAAGTGACTTATTATTTACTTTAAAGAACTGTAACCACGAGAATAAAAACGTACGTGAGAAGTATTCATATTTAAAAATACGGTTTAACTCACGTCGCAATAGGACGCTTCTCCCTTGATGAATTTCTAAAACACACATTATGTGAATAAAATCGTACCTTTAATAAACTTTAACTACTATAAATTTTTATTAAAGTAGACTGATTACGCAGAACATTATTTTACGAAGTTGGAACCGGGCCTTGTAGTTGTCTATTTCCAAATTGCCTCCAATCAACAGATACCGTGTTTGTCTAAAACCTTCCAATTGAAGAAATTAATTGTTGTCTATTTGTACAAACGAACAGAGGACGCCTGTTAGTGGCCCGAGCTTCGTAAACCGCTAATTAAGTTGCTGCAAACCAACACTAGTTTAATTAGTTTTATGTTCTTTACCTACTTGTGCCACTTGAAATGTTGGCAGGGCAATCGACACTCATAGCGTTACTCAGACCATGAAATTTGTTTCGAGTATAGTTTTTATTTGTATGAGAAATGTTGATTCTTTTAGTTTTTTAACATACCATTGTAATATCATATTAGGGAGTTTACGGAGCACATCCAGACTCAAAACAATAATCATATGAACGTTACAAAAGTTAATTGTATTTTGTGGGAATACAACCGCCGCGCTGACGTGGTTACCTTTGGCAAGGCAACAATTTCAACCATTATATGTATATAAATATATAACATAAACCACTTTCTCTAATGATGAAGCAGGCCTGTAGGATAGTAAAGTGGCTTAGTTTTCACTTAGTAGGACCGCAGCAGGTCAATTTAACGCGACCCTATCCACTTTGGCAAGAGCAAACCCTCCTTCAATCTCAAGAACTCAAGAAGTGCTTTCGAGACACCGCTACTGTATAATCCACCACTGTTCCCTTTGCTAATCAGAGCGACACACAGGAAAACAGAGCTCTTAACTCATGGGTCACCTCCTTTAATTAGTTTTTAACTCATATCATTCCACAGGTAGTTCTCTTCGTGCATCCTGCGAAACAAGAGTAGCAACGGCCTGTACTATAATTTTACCTACAATTGCGTCATAAATTTTAGGTCTAATAGTTTTTTTTTCCACACTATTATTAATTATAACACATTTTTCAGCTAGGCATATAAGGGAGTATTATGTACTTAGAGCAGGAGTTTGTCGATATTATTGATGGCTAATTATTAACGCTCAGCACATTGTACTATTGGTGTTCTTTGAGTATTGTAAGAGTAAAGCATTGTTATTGTGAATTGAAAACCTTTGCACTGCAAAAAGGCAAAAAGTGTACTGTTTGTATATTGAACTTTTTCTAAGAATAATAAGTTCAGTAGTTACATAATGCCATTCTAGATCTTACACAATTTTATTCTGTTCAATTCTCTGTACAAACTTATGGAACGATCGTTACATGAAAGAGAGGAGCAGATAAAAGTAATAAAACAATGTAACAGTTTGCACACTTATGTAACCTCATTTAGTGGCCCTTCTAGATATAGGGACTTCTATATTACACGTCTCCGTCTACGTCTGTGTTGTATAATAATTTATACGAGAATTAACGCGAAATTAGGTATTTGAATTTCGACCAGGTTGCACCTGTGGCCTGCCTGGCTTAATGGTGCACGCCCACCGTTGTCGAGTGCGTAAAGTAGAAGAGTCTTCATTCATCCCCACATTTTCAATATTTTCCTTTCGTCCTGTACCGTCACTTACTAAACTATCAGTGTTCCTATTATAAAAGCAAGCCGATGTGTAAATTTTATGTTGTGTAATTTCAATTTCTTCACGTACAACTCTTGGGTAAAAGTGATGTTCGGTGGAGAGGCTTTCAATCCAGTGATTGGTGGATATTTGCAACCGTTGATTTGCTAATCTGTCGGTACTTCACAGCAGCAATATTTTCTTTGACCTTTGAGGTTCTAAATGTTATTTTTAATTCTGTTTTTTTTAATTTAAGTTATAATTCAGGTAAATTGTTTTCTGTGCATTATATGAGTACATTTCGCGTTAAATATCGAGTCAGCTTGAGCCTAATGCTACATTCAAAGAGTCATTAAAAGCAAATAACTATCGTTTGCCAGTATCGATTTCTTTTATACACGGTTCAGTAAAATAAACAGTGGCTGGTCATTTCAACAATACCGGCAATAACTGTTAAACCTAATTGCTCCTTTGAGAGTCCTTATCATTCAGCAAATTATATAAATAAAATTAAAGGTAACTCCTTTTAGGTGTGTTTGGCCTATTATTCAAACAAAACATAGGTATCAAGCGCCCTTTTACTTCTGTTTGAGAGTGTTACTAAAGAAACTATGTCACCCTACACCTTCAGATAGATTGACCGGATAGCATGATATCTTTTTCTGATAACCAAGTACAGTAAAATCTACAGTTCTAAACTTAGAAAGGGTTTATGAATGATCTGATATGACTGGCCTGTTGATCTAGTGGTGATCCTGACTGCTCAGCCAAAGCTCAACCCGTGGGTTCGATTCCCACCCAGGACAAATAACTGTGCGATGAGCATGAATATTTATTCTGTGTCTGTGTGTAATTTATCTATAATATGTATGTATTTAGACGTATAAAAGTATGTTTATCAACAGTCTGGTTACCATAGTACAGGCTCGTGCCGTGTGTGAGATGTGTAAAGTTATTATTAAAAATCTCAATGTCATTTGTTTGAAGCTTCAAACGGCGTTACTTAACATATTTCACCGTGATTTTTTGTTGCTGTTGTAAGGGTTAAACACCTGAAAGTGAGAAGTTTAAGAAGAATCTAAGTAAGAAATGAGAAAACTTTAGGGTGGAGCGGTACAGGAGTTTTATTAAAGAGTCAATCTTCACCGTCCGAGCCTTTTTCCAACTTGTAGAGTAATCGTGGGAGAGCTGTGCCTCGGCACGTAGGTGTGGGCCGGCTCGACCAGAGTGATACCACGGCCTCACAGAAAACCGGCAATGAAGCAATGATTGCATTGCTTTTCACCGAGTAATGAGGTTACCGAAGGCCCTAACCTTTCCTCCCCCTCTTCCACCTTTCTTCTACTCCGACCTTAAAGACCGGCATCGTACTTGTGACTCTTGAGCTGCATGTGCCCATGTTCGGCGGTAGTTATTTACCATCAGGTGACCTGTCTGCTCGTTTGCCCCCTATATCATAAAAAAAATACAACACTGTGGTAATCAGCACTAGTTAATAATACGTATCCTAGTGTTGTGTATCTACTGGATATTACGGCAACGAGAATCAAATGGGAGTGTGAGATCTTTACTGGTAGTGTAACCGCTAATAAGTAATGAAGGTCTGGTAATATCTTTAAAAAACCTACGTATTATTACGGTCACTTATGCTTATAACGGAACACGATCTTAACGTTTGAAGGTGTAAGACTAATTGCATGATAGCCATCCGCTACTGAGCACAGGCTTCTCCTAATATCTACAAAGAGCGGTTTTGCGTCACCTTCGTTCACGGCAAATGTTAAATAAGAAACGTCACCTTCAACGCATTTCATGTCAATCGATTACCACATAATTTGCCACTAATTATTAATAGTAATTAAGGCTCTCTTAATGAATTTACGCCAATTCATTGGCAAATTGGTTTTCGCATTGAGTTTATGTCTCTTTGATGTATTTCCTTATATAAGTACCACCAAATTGCCTTTATAGAGAATATTTGCTAGTCATATTTGCTCTTGATTTGGTCGCTTACGATTCAGAAAGTTTGTTATTTTTCTATGGATATGTTATTTTCATTATTTATAACTCTGATCGGTTTATTTCTTCTCAATAGAAATTATTTCGTTTTATTCTTTCTGAAACGGCAAATACCTTGTCAATTATTTGCTTAAACACTTCTAAACGTGACGTGGTGACTTCGATAAGTTTTAAAGTATGACTTCTTGCTGGTAAAATTCCGCATAATGGATTTGGTACCATACAGAAAACTTTTAGTTTTGGGAGTACAGTTTGCTATCCCTATGTATCCCAATTCATTACAAAAAGTCGACGTTAAATTTTAGGCTCACTCACCTCAGTGTTGTGACAAAAGTGATGTTTCTTAACATATTCAGGTTAGTGCAAAATGTACATCATGGATTTGAATAACGTTTAATATTCAAAAGAGGATTCATTCTGAACAGTACAATAGCCCACTGGATTTATAAGATAACATTTAGGTTCACAGTAATTTACTCTCGATAGAAGCATAAAAGATAATCTGAAAATAATAGATCAAATTTGTGCTATTACTGAGTCAAAATTTATGCTTTTAATTCATCTATTCATCAAAAGATCTGCTTACTCGACGTATTCTATTTGAAAAAGTAATGCTAGAAAGTACATATTTAGCAAGGTGTCTTTTGAAGGTTTAGAATGAGCATTTTATATCGCTATTCTGATATACATATTTGGTGATTATCATATCAATGTTATTTTTGGGAAAGTTAGTATAAGTTTTGAAACATTACGAAATTATCACCATTTCCTTAAAATATATTTCCTTATTATTATTATATTTCCTTATATATATTTCCTTAATATATTACTGTATATGTATGTAACTGTTTTTCACTACGGAACTAACATTCCTACTTTATAAGTCCGTTTGGCCTCAGATCACACGGTATGGTCACCAACAAGAGTTTTTGAACTCGGTTTGAACATTATGAGCCTGATCTATTTTTTTTTCGTGTGGAAACCCCCACGGGTCATCACCTCACCGGAGCTAACGGTGAAGTGGTATGTCGGAATCGAACCGACTAAAACCACACGGTGTTCCGTCACAAGTGGGTCTATTGCAAGGAACCCGGGATACCCTAAGAAGAAAGCCTCCGGGAACCCCTGCAGACCTTGGCCGCCAATTAAACAGGCGGCCACACCGTGGTGTACGGGGGGCCTTGCCCCCCTCCGATTTAGAGAAGCGCGCTCGGAACACGTCGCGCCCCCGTCTCAGGCCTGCTTCTGCCAGGGTAACGGACAGCCCCACCCGTCACCCCCAGGCCAGCGCTCATGGAGGCCGGAGGTCATTCTACGCTCTCCGGCGCCTGGTGCGTCTACTGCGGGACGGGAGAGTACTGATCTAAAATTCCTAACTTATAAGGGATTTATGATATGATATGGCAAAATGTAATAGGGAATATGCATGTTGTTTAAATTTACTTGATTAATTTTTTCCTTGAATCTTTATTGTACAGATATTATGCCTAAACAATTATTTTCTTATAAAGTTCGTGTTTAATTGCAAAAAATATTAATTAAAATATGCAAAATAAGGGGGCGAAATTCAACATTGCAAAACGCTTCACCATTGGTCGAAACAAAACATGACGTGACTTTCCACGTTCTGTCATTTATCGGCGCCTATATTCGTAGTGTTACGGAGAAAGATAGGTATTCCTGTGGTTAGCTAGTGCAATTTAAGCATTCTAGTGATATTAGAAATCATCTAGGACAATGACTGAATGTAGTTTTGTTAAAATGCAATCCAATAATCTACCGAAAATAGATGCATTCATGATGACTACATATTTTACATCAAATCCAGATTTTACGTCCGCTGAGGTTAAAGGAGTGAAAGCCGCAAGGAAATTATTATGATACTTGTTATATTATAATCTGAAGGATAGGTAAGATATGTATAGTTTAGTTATATTCATGATGTTTTATTGGACTTTTGTTACCTAGTTTAAGTAGACAAGCAAGTTGCCTTCTGCTTGATATTTAAAACAAACATAAATTACTGCTGACTAATTCACACTATACTAGCGATTAAATTGTAATATGCTTACATTAAAGTTATCTTCACAACAATATAAACACGATATTGAAGATACTTCATCTCTTCTCATTAATGTACACCATTGTTTTCGTATTTTACATTATTATTTTGTACAGGAAAAATACTTTATTGGGTGTATCTTATAGTGTTTTTACACTTAGGGACAAGGCAATACCTATAAAATGGTTTTTTTAACTTTATCCATCGTCTATTAATTACAATAAATAGTAATTACAACTGGAAATCGGTATAAAATTACTGTAACACTTCAAGTAAGTTTATGAAAAAAACACTAAGCGTGGAACGTGACGTCATCCAAGCCCCGCGAAATATGGCGGCGTTCAAACAGATCAAATTTTATCGATGTTTTCAATGTTATTTTAAAAATTCATTTGAGCATTGCCAAGGTTATTTATATTTTTTATTAGGGTAGAATGATGAAACAAGTCAATAAAAGATAAAAAAAAAATACATGCATATTCCCTATTGCGTAGCTTGCATCACATTACAGTCACTTAAGCTAAGTCATTTGAGTTTTTTACCGGCCATTTCAACTATGTTAATTGTGGTGTTCCTGTGTTTTTTTATACTGCTAATATGCATTTGAGTGATCTTAAGTAGTGTAGAAACTATGAAAAATTGTGGAATGACTTTCTAAAAGTATGTATGTTTTTAAACCAGTACACATGCCAATAAACCAATAAGCGTAATTGACAACAAAGTTTCTGTTGACAGTGGTTATAGCGACGCCATTAAGACCTTACGATCTTGTGATCCCTCGCCTAATGAATATTGATGTTTTCCTGTTTGTCTGGTGTATAAAGAGCCTATCTGTATGTATTTTATTGCTACCATAATCATTTGCAGTCTGTAGAATTCTAAATAACGCGTTTAACTATTTTGAAATATGACGATTCTCGCTATTGGCATTTCAATCTTTAAAATGATAATATTTTAGATTTGTAGTGGCAGTCGAATGCACTACTGCAGCTGGTAGCTAATAGGGTTCATTAGCCATGTTCCAGTTTTTTTTAACTTAAGGGCACGCATGCTAATTGTCTATAGTATTATATCGCAAGTCATCGATAAATTCACAAGCCATAGATAAAGTGAACAAAGATTTAGATTTTACTAGCAGCACCAAGTGGTTTCAGCAGCGCAAGTCGAGATCTCGCCGGAATATCGAGATAAAAAGTAGCCTATGCGTTAATCTAGGTCTCCAGCTATCTACATACCAAGTTTGATTGCAATCGGTTCAGTGGTTATTGCGTAAAAGAGTAACAAACATCCATCCATCCATCCATCCATCCAAACTTTCACATTTAAAATATTAGTGGGATGGGATTTGATGCTGATCGATGAGGTTTGGTTTATCAGTAAACCCAGTCTACTGTCAAGCGATCATCGTAGGTAGCAAAAAGATGGTGAGTAGGCTAGACTTGGGTTTGCATATCGACTCGATCTTTGATTGGCGAGCCAAAGCTACCCACGTAAGCCAGAAATTCACTACTTGTCCCCGAACTTTCTATAGTCTAAAGAATTTTCTTCCCACGAAAATTAAGCTTACGCTTATGCAGTCCTTGATCATTCCTTTGATCGACTATGGCGATGTGTGTTATTTCGACCTGAAAGCAGACTTTCTCAATAAACTAGATCGCCTTCCCAATAACCGCATTCGATTCATTTTCAGTCTTCGAAAGTATGACCATGTGTCTGCCTAACGGTCCCAACTAAGTTGGCTCCCAATCCATCAGCGCCGCAATCTGCGAGCATTGACTTTTCTTTTCTAGTTTCTCAATTCTCCATCTTTACATGCTTACTTAGCTCCCTACTCCATTTCTTATGCCCTTAAATTTCCGATCAACAAACAATATGCTTCTTCAATCTGCTCTCCTCCCAACTCCGACTTTGTCAACTCTTTATTCTACATTCAATCAGTTCTTCTCTGGAATACGCTCCCGGTCGAAATCAGGATGTCCACAAACCGTTTTTTATCCAAGAAGAAAGAACGTGATTTTCTTCGCAATGAGTTGGCAGAACGTTCACTACGCTATTTACTTTACATTATTCCCTACAGAAAAGAATTTTACTTTGATTCTTGATTGCAATCAGTTACATAGTTTCATAATCTTATCTTATTTTATCTTATCTTATTTCTACCCTTTAATAATCCCAATATTCGTTAACATTTATCAATTGACCAATAGTATTGCGTTACCGGCATAACCAGTCAAAATAATGTCTATTAACTTATTTTTATTAAATAGTGAACTGTGTTATCATCTATTATAGTTTGTCCCTATGTTTAATAAAATAAATAAGAGTTTTTAATGTGGCGACAACATTTCAAAACATAGTAATGAAAACCCCGCGTCGCCCGCGTCTATCTTTCACCATAGATTTATCAAAGAGAATGTAACCATAGAGCTATAATACCACTATTCATGCATGACACCACGATCGCTATGATAGTATGTGCAACCACAGATAATATAATAGCTGAAATGTCTTGTCTTTATTTAAATTTTTTTTGTTAAAGTTTAATTTGAAACTATAAAATTTGGTTTGTCTATTTGTTAATCGTTATTTTAATGTGTAATTTGAATATCAATGTGTAGTCATGTCATTGTATACAGTTTACTCTCATATAATTATGTGATAGCATGATGTCCGTACCTATGTCACTTGGCCTTAGCAGAATACCAGCGCCTCTTCGCTAATCGTGCGAAGTAGCATAATGCTGAGCTAAGGGCTGAGCTAAGGACCATTTTTGTCTCATGCAGAGGAATTCTATTATTTATTTATTCTTATTTTTTCCTGCAAAAAACCATTTACCTATCCTGTATGAGTCAGAATAAAAAAAATATTTCTTTCTTCTTTTGTTCTTTACTTACACGATAACACGATTGTGTATTTCAGTATTCATAATATGTATATTGTGTGTATGTATACTTACCCGTACTGTATGTATATTATATATTATTATGTAGTAATTATGTATAGCAATATATTTATGTAAGTAATAGGTTTATTCCATGTAATATGTATATCTACTTTGTTTTGATATCTAAGTTTTATTATAAATAAGTCCAAATGTTAAATTAAATTTTTGCATCTACCGTATAGTATTTCTACATCACCCCAAGGTTGACCGGTAGAGAATGCCCTGGGCATTAAGTCCGCCTTTGTACAAATGTGCATTAAGTTTTAAATAAATAAATAAATTTACTGTTCCTTAGTGAATTTGATTATTATATGTAGCAATAGTGGTGAAGATAGTTGCTAACAACTGTCAACCGTTTATTATTTGTCTAGTCCTTGCGATATCATTTTAAACGAAAACAAACCCATATTCACACACAGAACTTGGTAATAATTGTTGTCCCATAGTCTATATCGGGCTTTATAGTAAATTAAATTGTGTAATCTATATAGTGGAGATTAATATGATTTTGAGTTTTAACGAGATACCTCAAAAAATCCTCCTCATTGCGCCTACAGATACCGTTTCCAGAAGGCTGGCAGCATTGCCACGTTCAATGGCGATACTAATTCTCTGTGCAAGAAAAAAGTCCGCCTTCTGGTCACGAGAAGTGTCGATCAGTCGTTTAGCTAGTTCCTCATAAACGGAACGAGCATTCGGATTCCATGACGATAAAATTATTGTATTTACGCCATTCGAAGATTTCTGCGGATGCAAGATTTTATCATGGGAGAGCGTGCTTCGGCACGTATGGGCCGGCTCGACCGAAGTGATGCCACGGCCACACAGAAAACCGGCAGTGAAGCAAAGGTTGCATTGCTTTTCACCGAGTGAGTGAGGTTACCGAAGGCCCTAACCCCTCCCCTACCCCCCTTCAACCCTTCCTTCCCCCTCTTGCACCCTTCCCTCCCCCTCTTCCACTCTTTCCTCTCTTCCACCCTTCCCCTACTCCCGCCTTAAAGGCCGGCAACGCACTTGTGACTCTTGAGTTGCAGATGCCCATGGGCGGCGGTAGTCATTTATCATCAGATGAGGCATCTGCTCGTTTGCCTCAAATACTATAAAAAAAAATGCAGCAGCAGCGCCAGCACAACCAACTATAAACTCCTTTTATATATTTTCAAGTTGTTGCTCTGGTATTTCTAGCGTCTGTAGTTGAAGGTTACTGAGTAACCGCGAAACTTTTGAAACATTATGTTTGCATTAACTCAAATATTTAACTGAATCTTCCAGAGAAAAAGGGATTAGTGGGCTATATCTCAATCCTCCTTCGTGTATAGGGTCTCCATTATTTTGATTGTGTAGGACAGACTTAACACGTCAAATTTATAAAACCACTACATTTTTATAGGTTACACGTTTTTAGGGTGTACAGGTTTTATAAATTTAACGTGTGTACATGTGTATCTGTGTGTCTGTCTGTGTCCTCCTTTGATTCAGTTTATTTTTGTTTGACAGGTGACTTGATCGAGAGTGTTCTTACCTATAATTAAATAATCTGTTCAGTCATTCGAAGATCATCAGCTCTTTTCTAGGCGTTGAAGGCATTTTTGAGTAGGAGTATTTTAAATTTTCAATTTATGTTTGTCATAAGAACCATTTGATAAATATTTTATTATACTCAGGACAATCATTTATTCATTCAGCTGATGATTTGACCATTGTACTGATGTCCTGTCTATGTTTCAATTAAAGTAATTAATTAAATTCAATTATTTAGAAGACAACCTATATGACAAAATATTTGCCAGAGTTTTTCAAAATCAACTGCAAATTGTGTGGTTTGAGGGATTAAAACGTATTCAATACTTCATAATTTGAATTTGAGTGGAGGCAGTTTTGAATTCCTTCCATTACAAAACTATCGTGGATTTGTCTTTGACAAAACAAGGACGAAGAAATACTATAGGTAATAAAGTGTTAAAATGTTTCAAAATATGTGAACGAGAATCATTTATTATACACTAGCAACGCCCCACGGTTTCACCCGCGTAAGTCCCGATCCCGTGGTAATATCGAGATAAAAAGTAGCCTATATGTTAATCCAGGTCTCCAGATATCTACATACCAAGTTTCATCGCAATCAGTTTGGTAGTTTCTGGCGTGAAAGAGTAACAAACATCCATCCATTCATCCAAACTTGCACATTTATAATAACATCCCTTTTTAAGTCAGCTAAACAGGATGTTAATCGTTTTTTTTACGTCTACAACTTTTTTATTTCTTTTTTCAGTATTCAACTACCACAAAAAGTGTTCCAACATATCTATAGCAAGTATATTTCTCACGAACTTAGGAAAAAATAACGACCATCTTGAGAAAGAAATCAGAGTCACAATCCCACTTTCAGTAAATGTTTCATGGTCACCTTCAACTAGCGTGCACGGTGCTACGTTAATGAGGACACGGAAAATGAGTTTTTGCCAGCGTTTGAGGGTTAAGGTATTAAGACACGTTTTTTTTTGCTAGAACGTGTTGAGAGGTTGGCTGATTGCATTTTCGATTAAGATGGTGTTACGTTCAAGGTATAAGATACTTTATATGTAAAAAAATATACATTGGTACGAGTACAATACATATTTATTTAGTAGTGATGTTATTTATACTTACGATAATGTCTTATTTATATAAAGTACAGCTACTACCAGTTAATTTAAGTAATAAAATAAGCAATCATATTAAATTATAACAAATCCTGAAAATAATTGTTAAAACTCAAGTAAAACGCGTGTTACATTCCCTCCGCTGGCACTTCTATAATTCGCGTGAGGTCTCCTGGGGATACACGGTTGGAACAAAATTATTTTCGCTATATGGCAATATATTAAGTGGATTGAATAAATTGTATCAAAATGTAGTAAATATTGTAAAAACTCGAGTTTAAAATTAAAGTGTGAAAGTTGCCTGAAGCCATTTTTGGATAATTAGTATAATCCCAACATCAAATTACAGTAGTACCGTGCAGAACCCACAGATGACGTTAATGAAATAAATCAACTCGCGGTCATTTTTCTGCTAACACTTTTTTTCGTAAAATAGTTACGTACGTCGTACGTCACGTATATATCGATATACGTGTGAGAATCTGTGATTTACAGAAGAAATGAAAATTAATCGAGCTATCAAAGAAACTGTTAGTTTTAAATTCAATTCTATCATTTATATGATATAAGATTCTGTGACACGTACTTTCTATAATATTCTTATTATATGTTACTAGGTCATTAAGGATGAAAGTTGCCTTTAATAATGAAAAAAAAAGATGTGGACATTGGCAATCTTCTTTATACTAATTCCACCATTCTTTGTTTTTTTTAAGGAATAGTATTAACGTGGGTCACACATTACTAATATTATTGTTAACCCCTCGAACTAACCAAAACGCTACCGCCGCTTAATACAAATACGAAATTCTGAGCTATCAATGCTGAGCCTTTGCTTCTGGATGGAGCTCGCTCGAACGCATAACGGAAATGGAAAGTTTGTTAGTCTAATTTCGTAAACGGAGCCCTATACCAAAATCAATACCAACCATCAATGCGTAGTGTTGTATTTCTCATATGTCACATACACAGCAACGTTTTTCAAATCAACGGTAACTGGTTTTATTTTAAATTACGTTAGATTTTAAGACTCGTTTGTTCAAGTACATTTAAATAAAAAAATACGTTGCATTCCATAAAATATCCAAAATCGATTATTGTATTGAGCCACAACACTATAAGTGCACAAAGGCTTCCTTAGTTTTGTAGAGAAATGGACCGTAAACCTACGATATGAGTTTCTTTCGGTAGCAGCTTTAAATATAATATTCCACAACGACTGAATATTTTATACGCTAAAATGTAAACTTCTATAGCTAAAGCATAATGCCATTGTTGTAGTTTTTGACTACATCAACGTTGGATCAAATCAGTTTTTGAACTCATCAACTTCTGAACATACCTTTGTTTTTGGTTTGTATTTCATCTTTTAAAACATGGATCAACTGTATACTGTTCCAGTTCATACAAACAATTGAATATGTTTGTTTTCCCTGACTCCTGCACTGTGTAAACCAGGTGCTGAACACATTGTTCCAGTATTCCTCTGGAACACAGCCGTATATCCCTCGAAAGCTCCTATAAGCTCCTCATCACTCGAAAACTTGCGTCCCTTCAGTTGTTTTTTACATACGGCGATAATGCAAAGTCGCATGGCGCTAAATCCGAACTATAAGGAGGGTTTCCCAGTAATTTGATTTCAGTTTGGTGCCAATAAACCGTAGTTTAGTAGTCGGCTCGATGAGCCCGTGCACACACGTTATCTTGATACAAAAGTCAAGTATTGAATCTTGCGTTTGATCGTTCATTTTCAAGGCTTCTAATACCTGTATTTATAAACATTCTCATGCATGCAGCAGTAATAATCTTCCCTTTTCTAAGCACAACCGTAGCCAGTATCACCTCTCTTAGTAAAAAAAAAATTATACAATTTGACAAAAATATATTTTACACACGACTGCAACGCAGAATTTGTGTGCACACAATTTTATTGTAAGGCTCATTATCTACCATCCCACTAATATTATAAATTGAAAGTTTAGATGGATGGATGTTTATTACTCTTTCACGCTAAAACTACTGAACCGATTGCGATGAAACTTGTTATGTAGATAGCTGGAGACCTGTATTAACATATAGGTTACTTTTTATCCCGATATTCCTACGGGATCGGGATTTACGTTGGTGAAACCACGGGACGTTGCTAGTATTCAAATAAATCATTACAATTTGAAGGATTTTTCTATCGGTCTATCTTTTATCGGTGGCCTACGCGTACGAAGACGTGGACAGCAGTTAGTTATACATAATTATGGAAAAATATTTTGGAAATGTATAGTTATGTCTATTAAAGTTAAGAGACTTTAGCTTTGTGCCGTCTATTTACAAGTAGTATTTAAGCTAGGCACTAATCCCGCCAGTAAACTGTCTTAAAAGTTTCAATCCATTACGTGCCCCATAGGTCGTTAATGTCAAAGTTATCAAAGTTCGTCACAAGAAACTGGATAACTTTGTCGTTCACTTGAATGATGTATCAATTTTCTGAACATCAATTCTAGTGTTATCATCGATTGACTTATCAAATTTCAAATTACTAACCTAACTAACTCACAAATTAGAATATCAAATAATACAAAAAGATTTTCTTTGTATGAGATAGCGGGCAAACGAGCAGACGCAAGGCGGCGGTAGTCATTTACCATAAGGTGACCCAGTGTAGATGACTACCGCCGCCCGTGGGCACCTGTAACTCAAGAGTCATAAGTGCGTTACCGCCTTTAAGGTGGGAGTAGGGTAAGGGGGAAAGAGGGGGAGAGGAGGCGAGACGGGGAGAGGGAAGGGTTAGGGCCTCTGGTAACCACGCTCACTCGGCGAAAAGCAATGCAATAATTGCTTTACTGCCGGTTTTCTGTGAGGCCGTGGCATCACTCCGATCGAGCCGGCCCATACGTGCCGAAACATGTCTCTCCCACGAACATCTGACTTTGCCAGATATAAGCGCGTTCAAACACACAAAAGAAACAAACAAGCTCTTTAGATTTTTTTGGATAAAACCTAGTACAGTTTTCTTTTTAATATTTATATTCGCAGATACATCCTCATCCTCTGCGACGACTTTCAGTCTAACTACGATACGGCCGAACTTCGATATTTTACTTGAAGCGACTGCCATCAGACCTCCACAACCCAAGTGCTAGGCGATATCGAAGTTCTGTAGTTTTCGCAGATAGATCATATTATAATTATTTGAAAAAATAAATATTCATTTTATTTATTTAATAAATATCACCATCAACTTAGTTGTAGTAAGAATCTGTTCAAATGTTACATAGCAAGCGCTCTAACATAAAGACTAAAAACTGTACAAACACTGTACAAAGACTAAATACTACACAAACTAAAAACTAAGTAGTAAATTATTCATAAGACCGCCAAGTAGTGTCTTTCACAAAGTTTGTAATAAAATACTTCCATTATTTAGACTCATTTTGAAATTTAAAATCCTTGTCACGATTTCTCGATTCTGTAAAATTATTCAGGGAATTGAAAACCCTGATATTCCTATCAAAGTTCTCAATTCTCTAAATAATTTCTAGCCAATGATTAATTTATAATCGGAATCCGTTCCGATTATAATCGAATTATAGGCTTGGAAGTATTTTCAATACCGGGTTTTAATGGCTTTGTACAATGGAACTATCACAAAGGTTTTGTCATTAAAATACGATCGTTCCTTACCCATGAACTTGATTAAATTTGCAAACTTATGCATTTCTGAGAATAGATTCGACCTAAACAAAACAATCGCGTTGAGACGGATATTTGTTGACTGACTGTAAAGTTTTTAATAGATCTTTTGGCTAGCTTTCATTTGAGTATGGATATATATTTAGTTTGTATATGCTCTGTGTGTATTATTTATGCTCTGCAATAAGACCGCTACAAATTTGATCGCCGAAATCTTCGGGCTTACTCAAGAAACTGAAAACAGCTTAATGCCTAATTTGAACTTGTTTTTGATTTGAAATCCATTTAAAAGTTTTACTTTCGGACTAAATAGAATATAAAATAAATATCAAATTATTTCGGTTGAATGTTTATCAACGTCGTATAAAGTATCCGTTTGATTACGACAGCATAGTTTGGTTCGAAAATTTGACTAAATATAGTTACTATTTGAATTATAGGTCGAACTTGCGTTTATGTACAATTGAAAAGTACGAACGTATACCAATTCGAATCAACTCATTTCGTTTATTCCTGACGATATCGCTATCAGGAACAAGGCAGCTCTTCCTTTTTCGTATATAATAGATTGTTTAATCATGCGCAATACAACATATTATGTTGACTGGAGTGACAGAAACATATTTTGTTTGTAGTGTGACTTGAATAAAAATGTGCAAGTCAAATTACTTTGTCCAAAATTACTATAGAAGTATGTCCGTTAAAATCTTTGTCATAATCAGTGTCTACTGTAGAGATACTTGTGTCATATTTTTGTATTAAGTAGGATGGTTATTTTTAAATTACAAATAAAATAATAACTTTATTTCCAGCCGTATACTTGTTTTCCAAAATATTTGAATAAAAAATATGATTTTCAGAAGAATCTAAACTAAAGAGGAAACATTTGTGTTTTTGTATGTATGTTTGTAAGGTTTTACACAAAAACTACTGGACCGATTGCGATGAAACTTGGTATGTAGATAGCTGGAGACCTGGATTAACGCATAGGCTTTTATCCCGACATTCTTACGGGATCGGGACTTACGCGGATAAAACCGCGAGGCGCTGATAGTAAGTAATAATTGTGTTCATGAAAATTCTACTTGCCAATTAACATACTCGTACTTAGAGAGGTCTAAGTTTTAGCTAAGTTATTCTAAGATTGTTAAATACGTTAAAAGAAGTGTTTCTCTTTCTATTTGAAAGTTTTTTTTTGTGTGTATGTTACGCGAAACTCTGGTAACTTTTAGGATCCTTTATTGCATAAGTTGGGTTTTTCCCTCCAGCATAAATCCTATAAAAATATATTCGAACGAAAGGGATGCAAAGACAGCTAAAAAAAGTTTGAAACGGAAAATTAAGACGCATTCAAATCGGTTGTACTTTTAAAAGATAATTATTTAAATAAAACTTCATCTTCAATAGAACTCTTAGCCTAGACAACATAATTCCCATTTCGCACACAACTTTAAATCGCATGTTAAAATCAAACAAAGCAATAAAAAAGAAAAAACAACCGGTAAGTGGCGAAGGTTAGTGAAATTACTAACACGCTAGGGGTGCCCTTGACCAGACAACCTTGATATTTAAGGGCGCAACTGATCTATTTTTGATGGCGGTGTTTTAATGAAAACTTGGTACTTTAAATTTTTAAAGATATCTTACTAAATGATAATATATTGAGACGGTTGTTTTTGTGTTTAGGTACGTGACTTTATCCTCTACGATTATAATGGTAATGAAAATAAAATTTGAGATGCTGACTAGTCTAGTCCTTTCGTTCTACAGAAACCAATTTTTAGACAATAGTACACTGGTCAGGTTATCTAACTAAGATCTGCTGTAAGGATAGTCCAAGCATCTCTATCGGATATGTTTGGTAATTTATCTCATGCCAGCACGCCGGTTGGGTGTTTGCTCTGTTTTACAGAAGTCGATTAAACTTCACTTCTAGTATTGATTCAGCTGGTTGAAGTGTAGTACTTCAACTAGCTGAAACATTGACATTGGACTGTTTATTGTTAAACAAGGTGAGCCGTTACTTAGTTGCCACCAAATTGTGAAAAGGAAACGTATTACAATATGTTGGGGTTTGTACTGCCCAACAGAGACGTTAAACTTAGGGTGTGTTTGGGTTTGTTATTAAATGGTCTTATTTACTTACTGCTACTAAAATATAATTACAAAGTTGTATCAATATTATAACTTGCAAATTTGAACACAATCCGATATGTATTCAATAAGTAGGACGCATGAACTACTGCACACTTTGTGTCAATGTACAGCGTAGTTCGTACACTATCATTTGGTTTACTACTTCTGAAATGCAATACAAACAACTTTACTTATATATATATATATATATAAGTATTTATGTATATATATATATATATATGTATATATATGTATAACGTAAGTCTATTCATTGCTTAAGTACTTAACGGCTTAAATGGATATCAGCAGTTTGTGATTTCATCAATTATTTGCCATCAATCATCTGCAAACTTTGATTCCTTTACCTTTACTTTGTGTTTGGCATTACGTAATGCTTCATTAAGCTCTATCTCAATTAATTTATATAACATACTAGCTGTGCCCCGTGGTTTCACCCGCGTAAGTTCCTCGTTAAGTTTTCATAAAATTTCAAATTTTGCTGCGCAACTTTCTTATTTTTTTTCTTCTCCTGACAATAACAGACACAAAAAAAAAGAATTTGCGAAACCGGTATAGCCGTTCACGCGTGATGTCGTGACCAAGGGAAATAGGGATTCATTTTTATATATATAGATAACATTTAAAGATATTCATTTGTAAGTGAATAACTTTAGAACGGCATAACCAATTTTTCTATTTTTTTCCTTTAAATGATCGAAATTGTCTCTTTGAGAAAGTTTTTCAAATAATTGAAGAATTCTGGAGAATGTGAACTGGATTTACCAGGGAGTCATAATGTTTCTTAGTAATTCAAGATCGTAATGCTAAACGACTTTCCATTAAATTTGGCACACATATTGTATGCGAAAATCAAATTTGGAGGAGTCGGGGGAGATAGTTCTATTAATATTTTTATAAATTCATCAAAGACCCTAATTATGGCTTGAATCATGGTCATAGTGACCATGACCGAAACAATTCCCTTTTCTTTCTTATACAAAGGTAAAAATAGAATAAAAATATTGTACAACCAATGTCAGTTAACCTTGCTTCTATCGGATAGATCCAGCTTTCGATAGCCTTATCCGATCCAATTTGCTGAGGGGACCCGCCCAATAATAAACGGCCTATGAGGTCAGAAAACTACTGCAATATATAAAAAACGGGTTACGGAATATTGTTTTAACTTGTTAATATTCTTTATTCTAAGATGTAAGATTTAATATTTCCAGTAATAAATAAGTTTTAGGAAACAAAAAACATACGTCAACCAACATAAATATAAACTTCTTTGAAAATAACTTTGTTATTATATTATGAGTTGTTATTATATTTAGAATCATAATGAGAAATTATGTTAGATATTGGATATAAATATGTTTATGGATCGAGCGTTCGTTTTCGAATTTTTTTACTATTCTAAATTCACTACTTCTGAATAATGAAACAACAAAATATATGAATCTAGGTTTTGCCACTGGCTACACTCGCGTAAATATAGATTTTGCCAAACAATTCAGTTACCCTTGGGAACAGTACTTTTTTTCTGGATAAAAGAACTCTATGGTTTACTACCAGTATTCAGTAAAATTTTTGAAAAAATCCGTTATGCCTAATATTTCTCGCATTATCATAATTTGTTACATAATAAGCAATTTGATGCCGGGAGGATGCCCACGATTCCCTAGCCTAACCATTTTGCGATTTAACTAAGGCTTTTGATTGTGTTTTTCATGAAACTCTGATCAGTAAATTATATCACTACGGTATCAAAACACGACACTGGATCTTCTTAGTTCTTATCTATGTAATAGGATTCAGAAAGTCGATACTAATGGCAAGCTATCCTGAGGGTCTGTGGTAAAAATGGGAGTTCCCCAGGGATCTATACTTGGGCTATTTTTGTTCTTAATCTAGAATAATGACTTACCTCATATTGTTAAGAACAACCACGAGATAGTGTTGTTTGCGGATGATACTTTACTCTTATTTAGGCTAAAACGTATGTGTACAAACTTTGACGACGTAAACGATACTATTTCAAAAGTGGTTCACTGGTCTAATGTTAACAACTTACTTCTTAATGGAGAAAAGACTAAATGTATCCGGTTCACTACTCCAAACATAAAACAGGCGAAAACCACTACTTAATGAACACGAGTTGTAACTAGTGGATACCACGAAATTCTTAGGTATTACTCTTGATCCTAAGCTTTAATGGAGCCCTAATATTAACAAACTATCAAATAGACTCAGCTCAGCAACATACGCGGTTAGAAAAATTCGTGAAGTGAAGTTTATTTTAGTTATTTTCATAGTATAATGTCGTTTGGTATTCTACTGTATGGGAATGCCGCCGAAATTCAATCTATCTTTGTGCTGCAGAAGAGGACTATTCTTGTAATTTATAACTTAGGCAATCGTGATTCACTGAGGCATAAATTTAAAGAAATTAACATAATGACGGTAGCGTGCCAATATACAGGATGGACACTGTACCGAATGCTGAAATAGTGTATTCAGATCATCATTCGGAGTCGAAAATCATTGAAATTTTTTGTCGGAAAATTCATCACAATAAGTAAACAGAATATTTACTGAAAAACAAATCATTTTTCGCGTAGCTCAAACTTACACGCTGTATATATGAAAATCTGATTTATCTTCATAAAAATAAAGATCACTTCTGTAAAAAACGTGATATACATTCTTTTAACACGCGGAATAAACATAAACTTGTTTTACCTGCCTCTAGGCTCCAAAAAATTAACAAATCGTCTCGAGGTCAATGTGTGCGATATTATAATAAAATCCGAAATAATAATCAAATTTTAAGTCTAAACAAATTTAAGCCCATAGTAAAACGACAACTAAACCTTAAGGGCTATTACTCAGTAGTGGATTATATAAATGGATAAAAACGGTTGGGATAGATTTGTATTGGATTCACAGGCTGTTTCATATACTTAATAGAAATGTAATGTGAACTAATATGTATTTTATTTTCCATCTTTTATGTGTTTCTTTTCTTCTTTTTAATTTTTTCCTTAATTTTCAGTTTCTCTATTGTCATATTCTTTTTTTTTAGTTTATTTACTTATACAGTGAAACGCAGTGAAACAATGCTTGCATTGCTTTTCGCCGCGTGAGTGAGGTTACCGGAGGCTTTAACTCTTGGGGTGCGGTCTAGAAAACCACCATGTGGTGCACCATGGAAACGTGGGCAATGACGCTGCTTTTCCTCCCTCCGTTTTGTGAGGAGGTGTCATCGTCCACGGCCAATATTCTAGCAAGATGAGGGGGCCGTCTTTCTTCGGCCACACGGTCGAGGCTTGGCCAAACAGAGCACATCCTTCTGTTGGCTCTTCGCTCTTCAGCGCTATGAGGATGAACACCTCGGTAAAAAATCACCTTACCAGGGTCGGAGTTTCTCTGCTGTCAGCAGTGGAGGAAGAAAGACGGGCTCGGCGTGCACTCACACTGCCACCGAGCAGGCATGGAAAGATTTAGTTTCCTTGCCACCGTCGCCATATCGTAATCCCGAAAGGAGTCGTGGTCATGTTTTGCGACTCCGATCGGGGACGAGGGTCTTGGCCTAGCCGCCCGGACTGCGAGGAAGAAAACCTCTCTAAAAAATCACCCCGAATCCCGTGTTCTGGTGCGTGACCAGGGGATGCATGGCTGATGGGTAGTTCAGTCGCAAGCGCACTCCCAGCCGGGGCACCTGCGGAACCCTCGGTTGGGCATAAACCTTCGCTTGTCCGGGTATTGGGGATCTCTGCCCGGGTCGACCTTTAGTTCTCCCCATCTCGTGGGTCTAATATGGAAGCTGAATTTTTTTTATTAAAAATCAACATAACCGTCGAAAAAAAGAAGGAGAATGTGAAGAGAAAGGAGAAAAGTAAGAATAAGGCAGACGATACCTTGCCTAAAGAGGAGGAAGTTTTGCTGGCAACGCCCATCACGCAGGAGCTCCGGAAGTCAATCCGACTCCTGGGAGCAGAAGAATGTCTCAAAGGGTGCGTTCTAGGGCCGCCAGGATATGAAGCTGGATGTGAGTGAGAGTCGCAAGCACGGACGCTCCAGGGACGAGGATGGCGACACGTCGCAAGACATGTTGCCATCGAAAGTTCCGAGCAGCCAGCGAGGGAGGTCGCGCACGCCAATCTCGAGGTCGTCAGGATCCGCCTTCTCTAAGGCGGAAGTTTATAGCCGGGCAAGAGCGGAGGGCGAAGAGGTTGCAGAAGAGGAGATAGCTGATCTCCTGCTGAAGATTCGTGAGCCGGTGGATGGGGTTTCTGTCTCCCAGACACCGGTGTCCATGCAGGAGAAGGCGAACTTGGCGGTGGCTATTATTATGACCACAACAAAGACCGGGCAGCCATCTAAGGCCGCGACAAAACCGGCCGCACCGATGGCCAGGCGACCAGCTAAGCCATTGACAAAGGTGGCATCGGAATTCCCTCCACTCTCCGGTTCAGCACCTAAAAGAGCAAGCGCGCCTCATGCTCCTTCTGGTGCTGAGTCTGCACCTGGGCCCTCTGCGTGTGCACCCTCAAACGAGAGTTGGCAGACAGTTGAAGGAGGCAAAAGCCGCAGGAAGAGAACCAAGGCAAACAAAAAAGTCACCTCGTCACAGGCGACGGCAGGAGCGGCGCAAACAAGGACGGCGGGAGAAAGACACGGTGGCTCTAGCCACCGAAAATGGCAGACGTAGTTGTAACGGTGCTGCCGGAGGCGGAAAAAAGCGGTCATACTTACGCTGCCGTCTTTAAAAAGGCTCGAGACCACCTCGCTTCCGAATCCGGGAGCGTAGGTGGTCGACTACGCCTGACCCAGATGGGGGCTCGAGTTTTAGAATTCCCAGGGGCAGAGGGCTCGAAGACGGCAGATGTCTTCGCAGAGAAGTTGCGGGGAGTCTTTGCAGCGATAGATGGGATACAGATCGCCAGGCCCACCAAGTGTGCAGAGATGCGCATATCGAGCCTGGATGATTCCGTGACGGTCGATGACGTCCGGGGGGCAATCCAGCAGAAGACAGGTTGCACCTCGGATAACATTAGGATCGGCACCATCCGCCCCGGTCAAGGAGGTCTTGGTGCGGTGGGGGTCAGCTGCCTTGTGGCAGCCGCCAAAATTTTGAGTGAAGCTGGGAGGATCTTCGTCGGTTTTGTGAATGCCAGAGTTGCAATTCTGGATGCACGGCCGATGAGGTGCTTCAAATGTTTGGCGTTAGGGCACACCCGCATCAAGTGCGGAAGTTTCTTTGACTGCAGCGGACTTTGTTTCCGCTGTGGTCGACCGGGGCACAAGGTGGCGGAATGCTCCCCGCCCCTCACTGCCCAGCGTGTGGGGCGGGAAAGCTTCCCGCCAACCATCAGATGGGGCAGGGTGGCTGCAGCAATGATGTAATAAAATTTACTGAATATTGTTAAAACTGTCTCGGTTCTTAAAAGAGTGGCCATGAGTTTGTTTGCCCGACTTCTTCTCACAAGGCTCAACCATTTGGAAACGGGGAGTTCTAGATCGAAATAGGCAGATATGATGTTCATAGTGAAAAGAGAGACTTGAGCGACCGAGCGCAGGGCACGCCACAATCGTGACGGTAAGACCCATCATGGAGGATTGGCTGGATAGGCAGCACGGCCGCCTCTCCTACCGGCTGACGCAGGTGCTGACCGTCCACGGCTGTTTCGGAAAGTACCTGTGTCGCATAGGCCGGGAGCCAACGTCTGTGTGCCATCACTGCGGAGGCTGTCGCGAGGATACTGCACTCTACACTCTTGTGGAGTGCTCAGCGTGGATGCAACAGTGCTGCAACCTCGCGGCGGCTATCGGTGTGGGAAGTCTCTCGCTGGAGACCATGGTTCTGTCCATGGTCCAAAGTGAAAGTGCGTGGGAATCCGCCGCTTCTTTTTGTGAGGAAGTGATGTCCGCTAAAGAGGCGGCGGAAAGGGAAAGGGAGAGAACTAGTACTCATGAGCGCTGGCCTGGGGGTAACGGGTGAGCCTCTCTGAATCGGAAGGAGGGCAAGGCCCTCCGCTACCAATGCTGTGGCTGCCTTCTGCTTGAGGGTGGCCAAGGTCTGCCTGGGTTCTCGGGGACTTCCTCCTTAGGGTATACCCGAGTCCCTTGCGATAGACTCACTTGTGACGGAACACCGTGTGGTTTTAGTCGGTTCGATTCCGACATACCACTTCACCGATAGCTATGGTGAGGTGATGACCCGTGGGGGTTTGATATTATGTTATCCATTTTTTTTTTATAATTTTCATTTGACAAAGCAAACTATTGTTGCGATGACTCTGTGTGTGTTGGTCTATAATTTTCAATTATAATAATTAATTTTTAAATTGACGATTTCGGTGATCAATTTTATTTGAATTTTATTGAATTTGAATTTGTTTTTTTGTACCCCTGACCTTTTTATACTTAAATTTTGCATGCACCTTGCATGCAAAATTTAATTATAAAAAGGTTCAGTAGTTAAGACGTGAAAGCGTAACAAACGAACAAACTCACATTCGCATTTATAATATTAGGTAAGATTTCTATAAGAATTTATATTGAGTTGTGTTATTTAGTTTCGTATTATTTTTCAAAGATTTTACGCGTCACAAGTAGCAGAGGCTAAGGAAATGGGCGATTTAGATGCTTGATTTAGTTCACAATTTATCAAAGTAAAGCTATAAATTGAATTGACTGGCCTGTTGCTCTAGTGGTCAGTGATCCTGACTGTTAAGCCAGAGGTCGTGGGTTTGATTCCCACCCAGGACAAACAATTGTGTGATGAATATATATGTGTGATGAGCATATACGTATGTTTATCAGCAGTCCGGTTACCATAGTACAGGTTCTGTCTAGTTTGGGATCAGACGGCAGTGTGTGAGATGTGTCAAGCTATCATTATTAAATATTGCATGTAACTTATTTAGTGACAGTAGCCAGAGTATATGGCATAGCTTTAGCTTTTTCAAGTGTGTAAGAACACCAATACACAATAATTTTATGCTATAATAAAAATGTATGTAATAACATTGTAAAAGCCATTAGTGACTGAGCATAACACTTCAAGCACTGTTTCGTACAATCATAGAAGAATAATATCATAAAAATGCCTACGAGAAATGGCCACAAAAACTAGTCTGTGAAGAAAATGAATGAACTGCGTAATTTAGTCGTCATGACTCGTCAAAATGTATGAACGTGTTAAATTGAGGCATGAAAATATTAAGCTGATTGCACACTTGTCCTTATAATAAAACTTAGATGATTATATGTTCAATAATGTGTAAAGTTTCTTGTCTACCTAATCCTTTGTTGGTATACTAAATAATTAAATTCTGGGACATGATTCAATATCAGATGTAAATACCTAGACTAAAACTAAGCAAAACAAGCAAATTTATCTCACGGGAACAGTATATTTTTTTCCGGGATTAAAAGACTATAAACTATCTCTGTGCCCAATTTCACGTATATCCGTACAGTCGTTTTTGCGTTAAAGAGTAACAAACATCCATCCACCCATCCATTCGCCTATCCATCCATCCATCCTCACAAACTTTCGCCTTTAGAACATTAGTAACATAAGTTCTAGAGCACGGAAAAACATACTAAGATGCATTTTAAATAGATACATATTATAAATAGAAGCACCCAACACTTTGCAGATATACATATTCATAAATACTAATCCCGACAGCTTTCATTGATTTGCCTGTGGGAACCAAAGTTTAAACCGGGATAAAAAGTACCCTATAACCTGCGCAGGCACTCAAACTATTATCATACTAAGTTTCAAGCATTCAAATTCGTTTCAAAATGTTTGGATCGCATATTCGGCATCAGTATCGATATCTTAATACCCCTCAGTCGATTTTTTTTAAATATATTCAATGTACAGAATTCATCCCGCTACAGATTTATTATAAGTATAGATAGAATACTTTTTACTATGCCTATTAACGAATTTCAGAATTTGTACCAGCAATAGTAATCGAGTGCTCTGTCGTAGGTGGTTTGAGGTTGATGTTTAATAATGTATAGTTAGTCTCTATTGGTCATTAGATGGTTAAGCATCTATAGATTTTAATCCAAAGATGATAATGGATGTTAAATTCACAATATCAACGAAGATTGGGTGAAATTTTAATGACTAATAATTATGTAAACATTACAACATTATAAAGTATAAAAAATCTTAGAAAGGGCATTTTTCTAGAGAACGAATCGCTCTCACAATATTCTATGAAGCTAGTCACTCACCAACAGAGAAATATCGACTTTAAAAAGTCTAAAGTATAACGGACTTTTATAAAATATTTCTGCCTGACGAGAAAATGCTCGGATGTTATAGACGCTTTGCTTCTTCCAAACTAATTTCATTTGCGGAGAAAGCTTGAGCTAGAAGCTTGATGGCAGTGTCAGTTAATATTAAAGGCAAGATGAAAAAAATGGTTGGTTGACACTAAAATATACAGAGTTTTTTTTGGCAAGTCGAATCTAACTTACAAAATAGAAACGTCACTTAGGAGAAACAAAAAGGGATACATTCACATTGTTTATTCAACTAGAGAAGCTGACATCTTGCTCTGACATTTTTTTTCTAGCCGATTTAGAGATTTTTTTGGAAATGTCGAAGCTGTTTTTTAGATACTTATGTTTTGGCTATTCTTTAAATTGGATTATTCTGAAGTATTGGGAGCGGATTCTAGTTTAACAGTTAACACGATATCGCCAGGTTCAGGCTTTATGAAATGTTAACTTTTAGAAATAAATACCTACCGTATTAGCATTTAACGTTAGATAGCTAGTCTTACTTAATCTGACATATTGATGATCATTTATCTGTGGATAAATTAAATAACACTGCTATACTGAAGTCCTGAGTTTGAACCCTGAGGTCGGAAAATACTCAGTAATGTTTCGAAGAATTGCCACCTATCGCATTGGACTCAAAATAAGCAAACTCTGGATGACATAGACGCCTTTCCGTTCTCTTGGGAAAAAAGTATTACAACAAAAATAATTCAGCTCAATCTCTTCAAAAAACACCTTAAAAGGCGAAGCTTAATTATCTTCTTACCTTAACGCATATTTTTGTTATTGTTCTAGAAACCATTTTGATTATTTGTGGAAAGTAAAACAAAGCGTTAATTATCACTGGCAGCCTAGGGAGCAAACGAGCAGACGGGTCACCTGATGGTAAATGACTACCGCCGCGTCACAAGTGCGTTGCCGCCCTTTAAGGTGGGAGTAGGAGAAGAAGGAGAGGGGGGGAAGAGTGGTAAGAGGGGAGAGGGGGAGAGGGTAAGGACGGGAATAGGGGATAGGGAAGGGTTAGGGCTTCCGGTAACCTCACTCACGCGGCGATATGCATTGCAAGCATTGCTTCACTACCGGTTTTCTGTGAGGCCGTGGTATCGAGCGGAGTCGAGCCGGCCCATACGTGCCGAAGCATGGCTCTCCCACGTAAAGTTCATAAGTAATTTAAATAAGTAATTCATAAGTAATTTAAAACTGCAATTGCGATGAAGTCTCAGAGAAACCAGAGAACTAAAGAACGAATTTACCATAGTTTTAGCGGACGACTTTACGGCAGATGTCTGTTTTCTGTACAGTCAGATGAGCGTCATCTGACAAGTACTTGCTTTGTCCGATCCCTGGTATAACAGTTATACGAGAAACGCGTTTTGGATGTGATGCCGTAAAAGTAATTGAAACGATTAGCATAGCTAAACAGGCATAGTTTTGACTTGATAATCAACGTTTGTCAGGAATTCGCAATCTTTACATAAATTTATACGAGCGTTTTTAAAACTTGGCTAATCAGTAATAAAAGTTGGCTACGTAGTTGAGCCAGATGGGTGTTTTTAAATCACTTGGTAAAATGCCTTAGTAAAGCCTTTTGAAGTGGAAATCTATACTTTAATAGACCTAATTCGTCTGGTGTGCGAAGATATTATTCAGATAATGTTTCTAGAGAATTATTATCTGTATTATAATAATTCTTCCATGCTCACGCGTTTGGGCTCCTCCTCCAACAGCATCATGAAGGTTTTTTCAGATAGGTGGGACTCCTCCCTTATTCACAGGTGGATCTCAATTCATACACAATGTAAATAATTTGTTTAATAATTTTATTCAATACTAACACTAGTTTAAGACACACTGTTACTAACATAATATGGATTTAGTCCGAAATAAATAATTTGAATTTGAATTGAATTATGTGACGTACATCTGTATAAACATGGTTGTCAAAGACGATGATGTCTTAAAATCAGGTAGCTGTTATCGAATTCAATGTCAATACTAGACTTTCTTGGAAATTAATTCCCTGAAGTGCAGTTATAGTATTAGCCTTCAAAGTGATTGATCCTAACGAGTTGATGCGTTTGTGAACAGTGTATATACATTAATGTAATATTTACTATATTTATCTCTCACTAATAGACCTTTCAGTTTAAGCAAAGTTGGTTGATATGGTATTGGTTATTCTAATAGGTTATTAATTATGATGGCCTGCTGTTTTTTGATATGGAGTCAACATGCAAATCTATTATGTCACTGTAACTGTTGGTGACTTCATAATCTAGCATACGGTGAGTTGACTCTTAAGACTGACTTTCTGAATAGTGGACAAAGTGGAGTAATAGCACCACGTGGTATTCCGGCCGGTATTGCATCACCAGTCCCAACTTTTTAAAGGATTTAGCAATGCAGACAAAGCTATGAATGTAGTTATTAGACTAACACCTTCAGGCATATTACTTCAACATATTTTTTAAATTTTGTTTTTATTTGGTTTAGTAAAAACGCTAACCTTATTAAAGGTATTTTTTTGGTTGAAAGTGCTTATGTGTACTTTTGCTATACTCACACGTCTTTGCTAACGGAAAAATTGAGCCGAGTTCATAAATAAGGTTTCTGTTTGGCCTATTTATATTTGTTAGAATGACTTTAACCCTAAAGAAAAAAAAAACTGGCAAACGAAATTTAAAGAATATAAGTTTCGGTATGAGCGAACAAGGTAGTAACCTAACCACTGTAGCTAATTTATGTTCTCATCTATCTAGACAATACTAATACTAATTTTTTTTAATAACAGAACTGATTAGTAGTATTTTTTACGAACAGTTACTGAGAATCTTACGTACAGTCTGCAAGTACTTTTATAGAATGCTGACCATTTTTATTCACTCCCTCCTCGCACAAAATGATGTGGGTTATTTATCATGGTTGTATGTTGAATCTTTGCCTTTTGAATTTAGAGGGTTGATGTTTCCGCATGAAATTCTCTCTCTTGGCAGGTGTAGGCAAATGAGCAGATGTAATGTTATGATATTATTCACCTAGAATATTGTATTTAAAGCAAAATTGAGTTGAATGTTTTTAGAGTTTAACGAAGAACTAAATATGATTCTATCTCTAACATGATAGGATCCACGTTGCATTTAAATTATGGGAGATAGGTTTCACTTATTTTTGTCACGTCTTATTTTTTTAAATGAATAAATCTAAATCACAACTCAAAGACTGACTCCTCATCGTAAAAATAAAACATAATAAAGACCTAATATACCTTTTTAAGTAAAGTCAAGTCACACGACGACCAGGGAACACTGAAAGGGGCTATGAACAGTAAAGCATGCATCATCAAACAATTATCATAATATACTCGATTGTTGTTCATTTACTACTCTGGACGGCCTTGGGTTTTGTTCAAAAGGCTATCTATGTCCCGGTCTTCGGTTTTTATCGTGTTACTCTTGGTGGTGACTGTGGCGGGATGGATTTAATACTTAAGTAAGTGGACATATTAATGCATATAAATATTTGCAATAAGCGGGAATCGAACCCTTTGCATTTGAATGCTCAAATTCCTCGCTATTTCCTTATAATACTTAATTACGTTCGTATCGTTGATTGACAATTTAATACCCTATCCCAAATGTTAAATTTAAGGTAACTTAAAACAACTACTGGGTAGTTCCATATTTATGTAACTCTTGTATTTTATCTTCCAAGTTTCAGTTTGGGAGCAGCCTAATGCACTGTCAGCAATTTTTCGCCGCTTGGTCCCGACATGTTTCGTTACTTATCGTTTGGGCTTGGAGTTTACGTATGTATGTCAAGACATGCCTTGTGAATTCACTGTCCGGTACCATAAGTTAGAGCACACTGGGGTTTTATGGGGTCAAGTAGTTTTATGGGGCGTGGTTTTCTAGGCTTGTTAATGTAAAATCTATGTATGTTTATTTGTAGAGTTAAAGTTTTTAAGACATTTTGAAAATAATGATTTTTCTCTTTTTAGCCCCCGTTGTAAAAACGAGGGGTTTTATAAGTTTAACATCTGTATCTGTGTATGTGTATTTGTGTGTCTGTCTCTGGTATCATAGCTCCCAAACGGATAAACCAATTTGAGTGCGTTTTTTTTTGCTTGAAGGGTGACTTGATGGAGAGTGTTCTTAGATATAATTCAAGGAAATCTGTTCAGCCGTTCGAAGATTATCAGCTCTTTTCTAATCGTTGCAGGGATTTTTGAGGCAGGGTATTGTAAATTTATAACAATCTGTTATCATATAAAATCATATTGACTGGCCTGTTGGTCTAGTGGTTAGTGACCCTGACTGCTAAGCCAGAGGTCGTGGGTTCGATTCCCACCCAGGACAAATAATAGTGTGATGAGCACGATCATTTCTGTGTCTGGGTGTAATTTATCTATAATATGTATGTATTTAGAAATATATAAGTATATTTATCAGCAGTCTGGTTACCATAGTACAGGCTCTGCCTGGTTGGGGTGGTATAGTATGGTGCCTAGTTTGGGATTAGACGGCCGTGTGTGAGATGTGTGGAGTTATTATTATTATTATTATTATATTCTAGCCTACGTATATCAATAAAAAAATAACTGTTATAAAGCATAGGTTTCTAAATTTCAATTATTTTATACACATAATCAATACGGTTAATACCCGTGGTCTACCTACGAGGTTCACCTAGGTGTTCCACGGTTAACATTTTGTATCCGTGATCCACTCAGGTGTTCTATGGGTAATTCAATGTACCCGTGGAACACCTAGATGTTCTGTGGGTAATCCAATGTATCCATGGTCTACCCAGGTGTCTATAATATTGAATATGACAAATTTTATGTTTCAATTTCGATTTTTTGAACGAGAATTGTAGTGGTAGAATTTGAAGTGATCAATCAACATGTTATGTGCACTTATCTGGAAACCAAACTCCTATACCATTAGTACCCAATGTATAAGCCATGTGCGGTGATAAATATGGTTTAATTCTATCTACGTTTACTTCCGAAAATAATATTTTAATCAAGGTATTGCTTGAAAATTTTGCCAAATATATTACTTTATTTTGTAATACGAAGTTCCCAGGGGCTTAAGCAATATTCGCAATATTAATTAGCAAGTCAGAACAAAGGTATTACGAAGTTTGGTGAAGACATAACTCTTATATTAAGAACAAGTACTTTATGAGAGTAAGCGAATTTTAACCTTAATTACAAATAAACACAAAAGAAATATACAAAGAAGAAGGGGTTTTATAAGTTCGACACATGCACAGTCTGTTTCCGTCTGTGGCATCATTGCTGCGAAAAGAAAAACGCTGACCGGAACCCCCCGACTGACCGTGGTTCGATTAGACGCTCATGCAATCGTCTATCATTACCAAAAGTCATGATTGACGGATGTTCGTTGGTGATCGATGAAATAATATCGACATCAAAATCTCATCATGCAACTATCAAGCACTGCATTAGTTGATAGGTTATACATCAATCACCGTTTTGATTGTGGCAAAACTGACAGCAAAACCAACCGTGTAATGGGCGCCTTAGAACACTTTGCTGATGTACTTCTGCTTCTTTTGCTAGTGAGAAAGGTCACCTACTACACGAGCCCAATTAAACTCCATATGTGTCACAAGTGTTGTACAGGGACCAGTACATCATGTAATCAATTATAATTTATTAAAAACTATACGGTTTTACTCACGTTTGTATTTCGGGGACGCCCGACTAGTTTCGGACCCGACGGGGGCCCTTTCTCAAGGAGTGAAGCGTCCTGTCGCGGCAATACCACTCACGAAAGTTTTTATTGTAATCAATTATAATAATAAATAAATATTTATTTTCTCATCACAATAGGTAAAAGTCTTATAATTAAGTATGTATTCTATGACATTCTCTTGAAATTTCACCTATGTGAGAGACTGGTGCCCGATGTAGGTTTTTAATTGAAAACCTGTGTTACAGGTCACCAGTGCCCCGCCCTCGGATAGAATTAAGTACAATCTAATTTTTACAAGACTATGAGAGGAGGAAAAGGAAGAAAAGAAAAAGTAATTTAGAAAAGAATAGTATCGCAGTAGCAAAATTAAATTATTAGTTGACGGGTTCTAGTTGGCCAAATTATATTATATATAATATATTATTGTAGGCGTTTCAAAGAAAAAAATACAGCTACTGCGTGTAAGTTTGAGCAACGCGAAAAACTTACAAAAACCTCTTTCTGTTTATACTTATCACAATAAAAAAGTCAGTTCATCATAAAAACGCGAGATTAAGGAGTTATAGTAATTAGTTTCATATGGCACCACGCAATGTACGCGTTCTTCTTTTTGTGCGGTACGGTGAATGACCTTCAACGTTCGGCGTCGTCGAAGCAGCTGATTAGATAAATGTTGTTCAAGTGATTACATTGCAGTTTTTGGCCGTATTTATTTATTTTTTTCCTCAAAATGTTCTGTTTACTCACTGTGATATCACTTTCAACCAAAAAAAAATTAAACTATAAAAAAAATAGACATGAATTCTCCGCAGAAAAATCCAATGATTTTCGACTCAGAATGATGGTCTGAATACATAATTTCAATATTCTGTACGGGGTTTCTTACACCCTGTATATTATAATAGGTGTATTTGGATATTATGACATGAATTTCAGTTTAATACTAAGTAACAAGCTCTTTAATAATGTTATTTAAGTGTCTGTGGCAATTACTTTCTTGAAACACTTTGATGTAAGAAAACTTGGCAGTAGTCAACGACATACCGTGTACCTACCATCTTTATTTTATTTCATATTGGTAAGAATATTTCGCAGAGCTGTTTTGCTGGGTGTTGAAGGTGACAAAAAATGTAGTCTATTTTAGGAATGTTCTGTGGCGTTTGAAAACAAAATAATGCCACTCACTCACGTGATCTCATGTAACATGTAAGGGTTAGCGAGCTATAATCTTTTGATAGCGTAAAATTATGCTTACTGATAGGTCGTCAAAAATGTTACATTAAACTCACACATTTCATCTTTGTAGGCTGGTAACCTTTAAATTATTTTTGATTTTACTGTTTTTCTTTAGAGAATGGTTTAATATATGTATGGTTTAATATATGTATAAATAATTTTAAAAGGCTTTTGGATAAATAGCAATAACTGCCAGTGTAAAACATATTTAATTGTTCAACAGTACGCATTTTCACAGAGCTTGAAAGTGTAATCTAATGGATTCTATGACTACGTGCGAGAGTGCTTTTTACAGTGGCAATGTATATATAGGCATATGATGTCACAAAAGCAACTATACTCTAGCTTTTATTGACAATCGTCATTAATCCGCTAACAGTTTACAATCGCCGCTTTGAAAGGCGTTGAGTGGTCTTGTTAAACTAGCCGCCATGGAGTGGCCTCAACATCTCTGCACTACAAAATGAGTTTGCTAGCAGTTCAATATTTGGAAGAATCAAATACATAGAAAACAGTTTCTGTAGCTTTAAGAAAATACAGAGATAGTCATTAATAATTTAATTTAACAAAATGACTCACGAACAGCTAATTCTCTTTAGTGCAAAGAGATAAAAGTTTATTTATGCCGCGTTCCAATAAACAAGAAATGATTCGTTTTACTTACGGACGGTAAAATTTCGTTGAATTTTTCATCGAAAATTCTACCGTCCGTAAGCAAAACGAATCATTTTTTGTTTATTGGAACGCGGCATTAATCAATCGAGTGAATTATTTACAATTGTACTATGTTACTGCCGATGAAATATAGTATACGTCAAGTAGATTTACTGAGGCAATTTGGGACATCTAGTTACATATACCGATCAATATATCAATCACCGTGAGTGTACCCATAAAATCAAATATTACTCAACAATTTGTTGATATGTTGAGTGGTTTGATAATGTGAGCTGGTACCCTAATGAGTTTTTATCAGTGAATCTTACGGTGAGATGATATTGATGTGTACAGCTCATCAAGGATTCAATGGTTTGGAAGTAATTTGCTTATCGGAGACTTATCGAGGCCATCTTATCATAGAGTTTTTATTTTATAAATTTTAAGATGCCTTTTTTATAATTTTAAGATTTTTCAGGGTGTATTTTACAATGGCGATGTTGACTGATGCAAGGGTTGATAATAAAATGTAGTTTACAATGTGCTTTATTGTTCAAAGTTCATAGCAACTTATTATATTTTAATTTAATGAAACATAAATGTTTTGCATTATGTAATTAAAATGTATTTTTTTAGTCTGTGGTAAAACATAAGATGTTTTACCCTAAATTGAAATTTTCCATTATGGTGCATTTTACGTCATATCAATATATTTACTACTCATAACTTCATACGGACGATATGTTTCAGAGTATTTCAAGATATTATATTGACTGACTTAGGGGAAAAATAATTTTGTCAGTGTCAGTCAGTACGTCACCCACGCATTCGCAAAAAGAAATTTCGATTCGTGATGGTGATGAGCTATAGTGTGTTTAATAAATGTTAATTAAAGATATACAGTCGTATATCACGTATATGTTACGGTTATACAAAAATAAATTAAGTTAAAAAGTATATTACTATAACGCCAAAAATATCTTAGTTTTGACTTTAATTCGGCACTTCATCTAATTTTAAAGTGTACTAACTGTATCTTAACTTTGTTAGGCAAATTACACACTGGTGTACAATTAAATTAAGGTCCCTATTGTACGGTACCGGACAAGGGTGGTCCCTTCTGTATTACGATTGTCAATCCTGATTTAGAAGGGAGGGTACATATTTGTACGTTCGTACTATGGTCTGCGAGACGCAAATAAAGTATTGATGAAGTACCAAAGTAGAACGTAATGTCTTTTTATCTGAAACCTGAACTGAAGAGGACGAAATTCATACGAAGAACGAGAAACATGCCGTATGGTTTGCGTGGACTGTACACTTAGCGTTATTCAATCAAAATGGAGTACCGAATAAAGTTTAAATTACACTTTTCTTATACAACAACTCCTTTCAGGAAGGACCGAAATTGACGTGACATTATTATTGTTAGTCTTGGAAACATTCAGTATAAATTCATTCGAATGTTGTTTCTACAGCATTATTCAACAAAATATAAATCAATGTCTAGAAGAACGGGTGTTATGTCTCTCCAACACAAAAGGAGGATCTCTAGCGCGATGCAGGATTATTAGTTACTCCATTGTTCGGCTCGTTTTTGCTAGATGATGTTGGAGTATCTATGTTTTTTTGCTGTATATAGAAGTCGCTACAAATATATCTCTCTTACTGAGATAAACAACATATTGAATGCGTGAACGGAGATTTCTAGTGTTTTTTTGTAACAAGATTCTATATTTTTTTTATAAACAATTAGATGAACAACAAGCAACAAAATATATGCTCACAGCTCTAGTGTAGTGAAGTCTCTTTACTTCCTACATGCTTTTCAAAAATATGTGGCTGACTTTTATCAGGATTCTGCATATGGACACAAGATAGGAACAATTCAAAGAGACTCAAGAACAATGTTTCAGACTTGCAGAATACAGCTTCAATCTGAATTCCTTAGACTAAAAAATGTGATCAGTAGAAGAGGGTGTATAACTTTTTGGAGCTATATAAACTCCCTACTAAGGCTCAAAAAATATTTGCAAGATAAATTGATAATCAGTTGTAAAACCAAAAGTGACCATTTTTAGTAATACTGTCTAAAATAAATAGTTAATTATATTACAAGGTTTTATTGCCTAAATCCCAAAAAAATTTAAAATATATATCAATAAAATGTTCTTATCCGCTCGTCAGCCAGCAATTTTATCGACCTTCATGTAACTGTAATATCATTATAGAGAAAACTTGGAAACACTTGGATACATTTAATCATGACTTCTGTCATGAAGGAAAAACAAATAGATATCGTCATTCGATTCAAAAGAAAAAGGATGAACAATTTTACGATTTGCTTTATATAAAATCTCTTTGGGTGCGTATGTTATCTCTAAAATCTTCCATAAACCTACGGGATACTGTTATATGCTCCTACTACCACGAAACAAATATTGAGGTTTCCCACATTTTTGCAGTAATTTTCAAAAATATTTTTGAATATTTATCAAGTGCATTTTAAAATGTAACATCAAAACAACATAATATGGTTGTACAGCTGTTTTGACGTCACATTTTCCTAAATTGTTACAATGCAGACTAGATAGATATAAATGGAATTTTCGTGGTAGACACTTCCCACTATAGTAGTTTTCATTCTTCTATTTTTAAGTTTTTGTGTTCTACAAGTTTTTGCGCTTATAGGCAGTAGTCACCGTTTGCAACCAGGCGGATCTTTAATTTTATTTCATTACATATGTAATAAATAAACTGTTATAATTTTTCTGGTCACTTTACAATCTTTTTATCCTTAACATTGTTTTGACTCACTGATAAGAGCAACCACTGCTTGTTTACGCGTTTTCCTAATAATATAAAGTTAAATTATTCCATTTTCCTCAAGTACAATAGTCATTCTCTAGCAACCAACTTTATTTTTATCTCAAAGTCTGAAATCTTTGAAAGGTGTACATTTATAATTAAAAGTGTCAGTCGTAAGACTACACGCAGAAGTGAAAACATAACTCTCATAAAAATTTATATACACTTACACACACGCATCTGTATATATGTACTCGTATCTGTAGCGTGACAGTGACGCGATTTCAGTGCTTTTTCCCCATACCCAAAAGTGCCTACCGTGCCTTAAGAAATTTTCACTTCAAAACTTTATTTTCTGTTATTTTCATACAAAAATCAAGTAATAATATAAATCCCGCGACAGTGACAACAAAATTGGGGAATTAAATTCCCCCTATTAAAAGCTATTTGTGTACAGTTTTACAACGACATCATTTAAAAAAAATTTTGGCTAAGGTTATTCAAATTCTGCATCGGGTTTGGAAGTTTATTATTGTAACATTTTATGTTTATTTATGGTTAGTATTATTGGGGGTATATTTTAATATATAATAATATATTAAATAAATATAATACATTTTTATTCGTCTGAGCACATAACTTTGTCAGGTATTTTTATGTGACCCGGATTTATTGTTCAAATACACTCGGTATGTCATATACGTTAACTATATAATAATAATTAACTATTATTTAAATTATACGGTTTTACTCACGTGTATATTTCGGGGATGCCCGACTAGTTTCGGACCCGACGGGGGCCCTTTATCAAGGGGTGAGGCGTCCTGCCGCGCCGGTTGCAGGTGCCAGACTGGATTGTTGTCTGTCCCACCGATTCATTTGTCGTAACGACCGCCGGGATGTGGACGCCTGCGCTTCCATTGCGTTGTGTGTTGCGAAATCTTTTATCGCAGGCACTGTGGTACACACTGAACTTACTGTGTCAGTGTTTGGAGCCGTAACTATTTCGTGTGACATCAGTTTCAAGGACGGTCGCCAGGCTGGAGGTAATGCCCACCCATTGTCCCTATTGAAGTTCGGACGACGGCTTATTTCGATTGCCTCTCGTATTTTTCGCGGTACGAAGTATTTTTCTCTCGCTAAAACGGAAGCCTTGTCGAAACGTATAAAATGAGCCGTGTCCGTCTTGCAAACATGTTCAGCGACGGCCGATCTGTTGCAGTCCATGTTCTTCACATCGTGTATATGTTCATGTAGCCTAGTTGCGACGCTCCGACGAGTCTCACCCACATACCTTAGGCCACAGTCACAAGGAATCGAGTATACGCCGGGGGCCCCAAGTGGATCCACATCCTTTAGGGAACGCAGTAAGTTTCTAAACTGTCCGGGTGGGTGGAAGATCGTCTTGACGCCATATTTGCGTCCCAATATAAGTCCCACTTTATCGGTCACTCCACGTATAAAAGGGAGAAACGCGGGGTTTCGTTCCACACCGGGTGTCCGCCGACCACCAATCGCACTCGCTGCCCGGGTACATTCCCGCCAGCGGTATCCGTTTGCTTCTAATGTGTGGCGTAGGTGTTCCATTTCCTTGTCCAAATATTGTGGATCGCAGATGTGGAGGGCTCGGTTTATGAGTGATCTAGCCATAGAAGATAAGTGAGCAGGGTGATGGTGTGAGTCAGCTCGAAGGTACCTGTTCGTGTGTGTCGGTTTCCTGTACACCGTGGTTTTTAATCGCCCGTTCGAGCCACGGATGACTAATACGTCTAGGAACGGCAGGTATCCATTACTTTCTTCTTCGACTGTACACTGTATCCTTTCATGTAACTTGTTGAGGTGCCTGCTTAGGTCGCCCAGTGAGTCCCGGTCGACAATCGCGAAGATATCATCAACATATCGCCACCAGTATCGGGGTTTCTTTGACGCTGTGCTTAAGGCTTGTTCTTCAAACCACTCCATAAAAATGTTTGCCACCACAGGGGCCAGCGGTGAGCCCATAGACACTCCATCCACTTGTAGATAGTAATCTCCTCTCCATAAGAAATAACCACTTTCAAGACAGAATTTTATACAACTCATGTAAGCAGTGGGTAGATCTGTGTGTTGTAACAATGTTGCAATTATGTTTAAAGTCTCTTCCACTGGTACATTTGTGAACAGCGAGGTGATGTCGAAACTGACCATGATTTCTGTGTCTTTTAGCTCGATTCCCGAGAGCAAGGAGATAAAATGCCGCGAGTCTTTAACATAGCTGTTTGTTTTTCCGGTGTAAGGTAGCAAACAAGTAGCCAAGTGTCGTGAGATTTTGTATGTAGGAGCATCTATCTGACTGACAATTGGTCGTAGGGGCCAGTCTGGTTTGTGTATCTTGGGCAGCCCGTACATTTTCGGCGGAGTGGGATTGTGTGGCCTTAATTGAGTTTCCAGTTCTTGGTTGTTTAGATCGTGTAACAATGTTACTACTTTTTTGGTGACCCTAGCGGTTGGATTGTACTTAACTTTTTTGTAAGTGGTCGGGTCATTCATCATTTGTGTAATTTTCTTTTCATAGGCCTTAGTATCAACAACAACCGTTGCGTTGCCTTTGTCGGCCGGTAACACCAATAGGTCTGGGTCATCACGTATGTTTCGTAATGCTATCAATTCTTGTTTGCTCATATTTTGTTTTGGTGGTGCGGATTTACGTAATAATGACGATACGTCCTGTCGTAGGCACTCCGCGTCGCTATGAGGTATCCTGTTGCGTACGATGACGTTTTCAATATTTGACACTATGCTCTCGACCGGTATTTTCCGAGGTGTTGGTGCCTAGTTTAACCCCCCGGGACAGTGCACTTACCATGTCTGGAGTCAGCGGTTTTGACGAAAGATTGACCACCGTCTCAGATAATGGAGTAACTTTCTCCGCATTATGTGGGTAGTCCGAGTTTTTTCTTGTGAGTTTCATCACCTTGATAGCGTGTCTTTCCTGTGTCTGACCTCTGATTTTTTCGGTACGGCTACAGGTCATTGTGTCCAAGATATCCCATGCTTTTGTGTCCAAGAAACCCGACAACTGTAGATGCAGCTCATACACTTTTTTATTTATATTGCTTACTTTTCGGCGGTAGTCCGCAATCACACAACGCAATGGAAGCGCAGGCGTCCACATTCCGGCGGTCGTTACGACAAATGAATCGGTGGGACAGACAACAATCCAGTCTGGCACCTGCAACCGGCGCGGCAGGACGCCTCACCCCTTGATAAAGAGCCCCCGTCGGGTCCGAAACTAGTCGGGCATCCCGAAATATACACGTGAGTAAAACCGTATAATTTAAATAATATGAATACCACTCACGAAAGTTTTTATTCGAATAATTAACTAGTTTTAACGTAGGATTTAATCCACTTTTCAATCTTAATAAAACACGGCCACTCAATAAAAGGTGAATTAAAATGTTTACTATCATTAATTTTTATATTCAGTCGGAAATAGGATAAACCTGAATTCATATTTTTATATGAGCCTCGCGTGATCTCCCTGCGGGATATTACAAAGAAGGAATTTCAAATAAGCATCGGAGAAACATACGAGTATTTGTTTTCCATACAAATAGATTACCTATATGATGTAATATGGAAGTGGTTAGTTTTGTTTTGCTGGTAGAGGAAAAAATATGAATTAAAGATAAGAGAAGGTAAAATTGGATGTACATTTTGCCGGTTTTTTTTAAGATTTTTTTTTACTATTAGGGTACTACTGTCAGATACTTGGTTAATATTATTATGTACTATTACCGCGTATAAGAGTGTAAGACGTGTTTATAAAAAAGTTATAATATTTTTTTTTTAACCATAACTGCCCTGCAAAAATATGAAATAAATGTCGCTATATAGCCGACATCTTGAATTGAACAAAATAATTATAGCCAGTGTCACTCGGAATGATGTAAAAACTCTAATGATATACATAAACCCAATCTGTTCAGGCATTTAGAAGTTATTGTGGAATAAAGAAACTCACATACATACATGACCCCTAAACATATTACACAACTTTTTTGGGTAATCGTGTAAAAATACATCATACGAAGGGAGTTCGGCAAGAGAGTCTGATCAAAGTAAGAATTGAACCACGGACAGTCAAAATGTCAAAAAAATCCAAAGTAAAAACAATAACATAATATATCCTGTAAAAGTGAAACCCGATGTTTACCTGATGTATTTCTATTTTATTTTATTCGGAATACCGACAACATGAAATACATAGGTTCATTAAATACTAAAAGAACAGCAACTGTAGCTATTGACAGGCATTCGCAGTCAGACAATGATATAGACTTCGAATACTATATCTTTCTGTAGACAGAAAATTGTTAATAATAGAACAAGTGTCAAAACCGTCCATAAATATATATACTTTTTGCAATCCCCAATTATTAATACAAATAAATGGCAATGTCCCTCCTAAATCAATTAAATAAATTACCTTATATGTTGTTGTTACTCTTCTGCTGGTGACTTGATTAGTAGTGTATTTATTAATTACCATAACTCACACAATATATGTGAATGAATCGTTCTATAAAAAATATTTAAAAAATTAAACTACATACAATATATATTATAAGGGGTTTGTGGCGAGTAGGTTAGCACATTACAAAGTTAAGTAATACTAGCCAGGTCAGTCTAGGATGGGTGACCATTATTAACACATTGAGACCGTGCCTCGGAGAGCACGTTAAACCGGGTCCCGGGTGCCGTACAAACATCTGTATCATTCGTTAGGGGTAGTTGGAGCCCTAAAAAGTCCGACAACCTGTTTAACTACAGAACTTCGATATCGCCTAGTACTTGGGTTGTCGAGGTCTGATGGCAGTCGCTCCACGTAACATATCAAAGTTCGGCCATATCGTAGCTAGACTGAAAGCCGACCCCAACTTAGTTGTTAAAAGGCGCGGAGGAGGATGACAATATTATTATCAGGAATAGCACATAAATTCAATTAACTAAAAATCAGTGGTAAGTTACATCAACGATTGGATGATATAATTCAACCAAAGGTTAGGTTAAAAATTGTTAAAATACAAAAAAATACAATAAAAACCCATAAAACCGTCAGTAACGTTATGTTCAAATTTTAAATAAGTAATTAAAAAAAAATGGAAATGTAAAAAAATCTTCGTGTTTTTTTAATTGATCGGATGTCATTAAAAATTTGTGAATCGAACAGAAAATGTCATTTATTTTAGATTGTTCACCAATTGGCTTCCTCTGTTTAATTATCGTTTTCGTCGTTTATTTCCGACCAGTCGCTACCTCGCCTTTACGAATGATACGTAAACAAAAGGTAAAACCAATTGCTTTTCCAATTTACGTTTGTAATCGTAAATAAACTGTTCATGACAAAATATTTCAAATGCTTCACGATCTAAAGCGAACAGGCAGAATAAATAATCTTACATTTTATTCTAACAAAGAAATTACTTTCCCTGCAGAAGATTATCACAATACGATAATGAAGAAAATAACAAATTACTTGAATATTTTCATTTAGTACGTTTTCCTGAATTATCTAAGGCCATGTGCCTCGAATGTATTCATTCAATTCAATTCATTTCCAATTTATGTACCACGATATGATGTATTAAAAATTGTTGAAATTATTCCTAATATATATATTTTTATCTTCTACTTATTTCCTCGGTGCGTTCAGTTTGTCTTTTTATTTTATTACATAGGTATAGTAACAGATTAAAAACCAACACATACACAAAAATATTGAACAGTGTACATAATTCAGATCTGTATTCCATTTATATCCACATTATTTACTCTATAGAGAGTGCATGTGAGTAAAAAACAAAATTCACGAACAATAAAAAAAAATATAACTTCATTATTTCAATATAATTTTTTTTTTATCTTACTGTTGTTTGCATTGTTTAATTGTGTTCTGAAATCTTATACTCCAATTTTTAGGGCGTACGAAATAGGTTCAAATACACTTACAAGAACATCTTACAAGAAGATTTACAACATCTGTTAGCAGAGATATCTAGACTTTTTATATTAATAGGCAAGTTCAAATCTGGTAAACTATCTACAAATGGTTACTAATTATCCCACTAATATTATAAATGTGAAAGTTTAGATGGATGGATGAATGGATGTTTGTTACTCTTTCACGCTAAAACCACTGAACCGATTGCAATGAATCTTGGTATGTATTATTGTACATAGCTGGAGACCTGGATTAACGCATAGGCTACTTTTTATCCCAATATTAGCACGGGATCGGGACTTACGCGGGTGAGTTGTTGCTATATTTTTTTATCCAATCGACTCCATATAAACTGGTGAACCTACTCACTATTCACAGTCAGAAAGGATATTATTGAATGTTTATATTTTAATTGACAGACAACTTTAACCCTTCCGAGATTTCTTTTTCGAAGGTTTCACCGACGACGCTTAAATATTAATATTTGTCAATATTGTGTTATTTAATACATGGAAGGGAAAATCTTCAAACAATGGTGTCCGCGATGGACCCTACTTGGGTCCCGTTTCCACTAGTTATGAGGAGACATCCTTTGTGCTTATACTATAGGGTCAGAAATCCTTTACTTGCGATATTGGGCCTCGTATTCTCAGATGTCTTATGAAGATAATCTGGCTATAAATAAAGGGTAAACATTATAAGGTTTTTGGGTATTGTCTTTGTGACTGTTGTCGCCACATCAAAACTTTTATTTATTTTATTAAAAATAGGGCCAAACTATACAAGATGATAACACAGTTCACTATTTAATAAAAATAAGTTAATAGACATTATTTTGACTGGTTATACCGGTAACGCAATATTATTGGTCGATTGATAAATATTAACGAATAGTGGGATTATAAAAGAGTAGAAATAAGTGAAGATCGATTGACTTGAGTGCGAATAGAGGTACGAACAACTTGGCAGTTACTGTTAGTTAGTGATTTTCATAGTTTATATCAGTGGTTGTGAGACTGTTTCTTACATGATCAATTTACTGCATTACATTTTTTGTAACATAATGTGAAAGGATTGGAAGTCCAATTGTCTTGTATGAGTTTCGTACGTGTCTTTCCAGTTATATAGTAGCAAATTTTTGTAATGTAACAGTCAAAACTCTTAATCGGCCAGAAGTCCTTTTAACTCAATAATCAGACACAGGTACTTTTTAATGAAATTAAAGTCAAAAGTAGTTTTGCTCAATGGAGTTGGTTAAAAGTTTTATCAGGTTACATCAGGTAAGGTTAAATATTTTTAATTTCATATTACCCAGCTAAAAGTAAATTTTGACTAATGTTATAGTATCTAAAAGTAGTATAATGTTAGGTTAGATACTTTTATTTCCATTCTAATAAGTTAAAAGTTATTTTGAATGGTGATATAGTGGGTGTAAAAGAACTTTTAACTAAGAGCGTCAGTATAAACCTTTTCTTTGAACCATAACTTTGCAGTATTTATTGTTTTTATGTTATTGCGGGCAAAGGAGCAGACAGTAAAGCAAGCAGAGGTCACCTGATGGTAAGACTACCGCCGCCCATGGGCACCTACAACTCAAGAGTCACAAGTGCGTTGCCAGCCTTTAAATAACTATTAACCAATGATTTTTAGTCAAAACTAGTTTTCAGTTAAAAGTTCTTTGGACCGATTAAGAGTTATGACTGCAACATATACATACATGCACATGCTTATTTTTTATGATATAGGGGACTAACGAGCAAACAAGTCACCTGATGGTAAATGACTACCGCCGCCCATGGGCACCTGCAACTCAAGAGCACCTGCAACTCAAGAGTCACAAGTACGTTGCCGGCTTTAAGGGTAGGAGTAGGGGAAGGGTAGAAGAAGGGAAAGAGAGGGAGAGGGAAGAGTTGGGGCCTCCGGTAATCTCACTCACTCGGCGAAAAGCACCACAATCGTTGCTGGGCATTTCTATGTATAATATGTGTATATTAAAAAAAAATCTAAGTACCTATGTACAATGTTCTTGAAGTCATGTCTAGTTTGGGTCCAAAAGCGTGGTGTAACATGTATGTTACATTAAAATATACAAATGGCTTTCTTGACATATGTACCTATTAGAGTAATAGATATAACGAATACTGAGAAACGTAATAAAATATTATATTTAAGTATTAGGAGTTTTTGTATTTGATATATATTATATTAATCAACGCCAGCCTTGTTTGTAAAGTGTATCACTGTTTGATATGGGCCTCCGCTCAATGTCATATAGACATGGGTTAAGCCATAGTCTAAAACGCCGTCTTAGTACGGATTATTAGGACTTACATTTTCCTCTATTTGTCACAAAATCGATTCGTATGTAAGTAGGTGATTTATATCTATGACTTACATCTTTGAATCGGAATTAAAAGTGCTTATGACGTTGGTATTTTCGACATATCGTTATGTTTGCGATATAAAATTAATCTACATTAATTTTATATCGCATTAATTTTTTTTTCTCATAACCGCTACTGGTTATGAGAAAAAAAACAAACTAGGCATCCTGAATGCAATTCAATCAAAATGTGTAACTTTTAACCTTCGTCGTTGCGAAGGAACTCTGCTTGTGAACCAATTTTATTCATAAGTAGCATATCGTTCTATGCATTTTTACTAGCGTTTAAGGACACTGCTCCGCTCTTAAGAATAGTAGCGTAATGTTAGATAGCCTATAGCCTAGCCTATTATATTTATAGCGCGTTTAAACAAACGAACAACCAAAACATTTCTTCAGCTTTAAGAAGTACTTAATTTAAAAAAAATACTGACTTTAAGAAGAATGCTCAAGATTGGCATTACCTTCAGCGTAGCTCATCAAGTCTCATTTAATTCGAACGCCAGTAGAGTATTGTTAAAAAAACCTCCACCGGCAACAATGAAAATATTAACAAAAAATAATAATAAACTACTTTTTAAAAATTACGATTAAATATTTAACGTAGTCCTTTGAATATTCTTGTTGAGTGTACGATTAATTACTGATATTTATAAATATTCTTAAATAGATATCGATTTTAATATAATGTTTCGATTTTAGTTGGGTTACGTTAGTTTAAAACTGTTCCAAATGTTTTATATATTTTATTAATAACATTGACTGCCCTGGTTCACAAATCACTATATACTTATTTGTTTCAAAGTATTTGAGTTTGCGTTTCTATGTCAGTATACGGTATTCATTCAAGGCGATTCAATAGTAAATAGCATCGACGAGATATCAAAACAGGCTTCTTATTTGGTGAAGACTATGATGGGGCCAACAATGATTTTTTTTTCGAGGTCGCTGAAAGCTAAGCCTTAGAATATAAGACTTAATCAAAATATAAACGAAAAATCCGATATGAAATTCAGTGCAGAACAACTTAACACACTATTCAGTAAAATTCGGTTTGAGAAATATTTTCTTGGCTTCGTTTTATATGTTGTCAGCCATAAATACATTACTAACTTCATCTTCATTTAAGTAGATTATAATATTATATAAAAAATATATGTATATTTATTTATTAATATGTGCGCACCTACTCCACACGGTCACCGCTGAAAATCAGCACTGTTTGGCAAGCAGCAACTTCCTTGCCGGCGAAATCAGCATCAATGCTGAGCGGTGACCAATTTCAACAAGTGACGGACAAGTGCGTGCAAGGCAATTGTCGCTCTATTTTGTTTTTATTTATTTTTATTTGTATTTTTAAGTAATGTAAGCACTAGCGTCATTTAAGAAATAAACACTTTTTCTTTCTTTCTTTCATATGGCACTGTCACCACAGTCTTGATGCTAGATTTCGTTTTTCTTGGTTAATTTAGTTTATATATAAAATCTTATTTCATATTTTAAGTTATTCTCTTTTTAATCATTTTGTAGTGCCGTTCCTGATAGACAAAATATTTTATTGTTATTCACATACACAATAGCATTTACCATTAGGCAGCGGAAGAAAGGATAAACTCGTGAAATTCACTTACGAAACAAATATACCTTCCGAATAATATTGAAGTGATATCGGCCTACTTCGAAGAACCTTCGGCAGACGAAGGTCTGACACTTCTGTACTCGTCTGAAGACTTCATGAGAGGACCAGAGATCTATATTAAATCTATATAACTTTTGACAGGACATTCTAACAAATAAATTGTTTAGTTTTTTAGAAAGAGTTGAGATCACTTCAATATCTTAATCGTTTTAAATATGAGGGTATAATGCTGTGTGTAAATGTGTATTAGAATATATATTATATGCAATTTCTGGTTAACTTTATTATTCATATATATATATCGACCTAGGAAGACAAAGAAGCTGTTTGAGTATGTTGACGTACAGTCAGGACGTCAGAGATTTCATAAAAATCTCTTGTAGGATACAAAAAAGACAGAGCATGCCTTACTTTCAGAACTGCTCTTTGAGCTCTTTCCACTTTCATCAAAGAGGTTTTGCAGGCACAACCAGCCTGCAAAACCTCAACCTTCGCTTTTCTAGTGGGAATCTAACTCATATTAAGTTCGAACCTCGCCCAGTGCACTACTGACGTGAACCCACTTCTAACACAAGCATTTCGCTTAGCTGGAGGGGTTAACAAGAATAAAAGTAATGTGTGACCCACATTGTTAGTTAGTATTCTAAGGACTGAAATAGGATATTATGAAAAAAGTTCAAAACACGTAAATTTTAATAGATATATTATTAAATATTTTAACAGGTATTTTATTATTCTTCTTCCCTATTTCCCGTTCTTTTATAGTCTATACGTAACATAAAAAAAAAAAAAATTATCGTGGGATGGATGGATTAATGGATGGATATTTGTGACTCTTTCACGCCAAAACTACTGAACCGATTGCGATTAAACTTGGTATGTAGATAGCTGGAGACCTGAATTAATATAGAAGCTACATTTAATTCCGATATTCCTACGGGATCGGGTCTTAAGCGGGTAAAACCGTGAGGCGCTGCTAGTGGTATATAGTTGCTTTTGTCAACATTGAGTATCAGACAATTGACCGACACCGTATCATGGTGATCGTCAAATCCGACTTACGGATTTTATTTCCACTCAAATGATTCTCAGGACTTTAATACTGGAATTACAAATATTTAACAAATACTTGGAAATCCAAGTCACCAGTTAAAGATTTAACCAGCTCTTAGCAACAGTTTGGAATGAACATAAACTCTCTAATTTGTTAAATAGAATGACTTTACTATTGTATTTGCAAAGTTTGTGTAAATAAACAAGGTTTTGTAAACACTCCGGAGACCGTCAAAGTTACGCTGAGAAGTCCCAAAGTTATATTAGCACTGACAGGGGAATGGACACAGAAAGTAAACCTATAAATCAAAAGTCACAGAATTGATAAATAGAACTGTTTTAAGACAATGTATAACTTAAAAGACGAATCGGATTTTTGTTAGAGAAAAACAATGTAACAATTTGTCTCTGTTAAACTTTTATGAACCTATGGTTTGAGGAGATTGATTCTATATTCATTTGATAAATAGCTGAAGCCCGCGACTTCGTTTTTGGAAATTTTTGGATGGCTGTTTGTTTAGGCTTTTAAGTGCCTCTTTATCATCAATAATAATAATAACTCCACACATCTCACACACGGCCGTCTGATCCCAAACTAGGCAGAGCCTGTACTATGGTAACCAGACTGCTGATAAACATACTTATATATTTCTAAAAATATACATATTATAGATAAATTACACCCAGACACAGAACAAATTATCGTGCTCATCACACAATTATTTGTCCTGGTTGGGAATCGAACACACGACCTCTGGCTTAGCAGCCAGGGTCACTAACCACTAGACCAACAGGCCATTAATCAATATTGGGCGTATGTTGCACAAAGGTATAGGGTACATTACTTACCCGTGAACATACTACATAAAGCTATCCATGAGTAAAGCGGCCCTTATTTAGATATATACCAGCTATCTTTTAAACTGGAACGGGGTAATTCGTAGCATTCGGCATAAATACCGTTTCGCCTCTATTGCTACCTGTCAAAATAACCTCAATTATATTTTTTTGTAAATAAACTATTCATAAGCTATTGCCATTACAAAGTTTTGGCGTTTCAAAGTTGATCTCTAGACTCGTCCGGCTCTTGACTTCGTAAGGCCACATACGTATACTGTAATGAAAAGTTTTTGTTTAATGCTACGGAACTCTGTGATCTAACTATTACATTATTATGATCACGCATGACCGATCTAATAAGATGCTAACGACATTTCCGCAGTAGCCTACAATATGCTATGAAAAGTCTTTAATTTGCCAATGAAAGTCCTGGAAAAATCAGTTTAGTCATTTCGGAGTTTAGTAGCGACAAGCAATTCTATGTTTTTTTTTATGTTTACACGGGAACCCTAAACATTTTAAATCAACTTACGGGCCTCTCTAAATGTGCACCACAGCACCCGGTCCTCTGCCTTCCGCATCCAGTCCTTCCCTGCTACTAATCAGTTATCACTCTTAATGTCAATATAGCTTCTGACTTCCATATATGTTACTTGGTAACTCACTACAGTGCACTACTGACGTGAACCCACTTCTAACACAAGCATTTCGCTTAGCTGGAAGGGTTAACAAGAATAATAGTAATGTGTGACCCACATTGTTAGTTAGTATTCTAAGGACTGAGATAGGATATTATGAAAAAAATTCAAAACACGTAAATTTTAATAGATATATTATTAAATATTTTAACAGGTATTTTATTATTCTTCTTCCCTATTTCCCGTTCTTCTATAGTCTATACGTAATATAAAAAAAAAAAAAAAATATCGTGGGAGAGCCATGCTTCGGCACGTATGGGCCGGCTCGACAGGAGTGATACCACGGCCTCACAGCAATGCTTGTGTTTTATTTCGCCGAGTGAGTGAGGTTACCGGAGGCCCTAACCCCCCTCTCCTCTTCCCCTACTTCCCCCTTAAAGGCCGGCAACGCACTTGTGACTCTCAAGTTGTAGGTGTCCATGGGCGTTGGTAGTCACTTACCATCAGGTGAACCGCCTGATCGTTTGCCTCCCATCACATAAAAAAAATTATCAGGTTGCGTTGGATACAATATAATGAGTGCCTAGTATATACTACTACTAACTCATATTACTTATAAGTTTTACTCATAACAACAGCTGTTAACAAGCAATATCGTGTTGAAAGCCTTATGCATATTAAATCCCACATACTTGCAAGAGTAATTTTGGTAAGGCATCCAGATTGAATTGCAGTTCCCTACATCGTGATTATAAAGAAGACTAAGCTATTATGTGTAAAAAAAAGTAAAAATATAATATAAAATATAGGTATATAGTACCTGGGAGACCGAGATTCGCTCGTTAGCTTTTGTAAAATCGTATTTTTTTTTTACCGGAAATACAACTATGCAGTTGAACTTAAAATGCAAAACTGTATATTGTATACAAAATTTCATGAAAATCGTTGCAGCCGTTTGCGAGATTCATATTATATAGAAGAATTGCTCGTTTAAAGGTATTAGATAGATACAGTACTAGTAAATTATAGTAGGCCAAAGTGGGTGTCCGATACGCCTCTGCCTGCCTTCGAGATACAAGCGTGAATGTGTGTATGTACTAATAAATATGTTTAATTCAAGAATATACGTACGTATTTACAAAAAAGCATATATTAATTATATATATTATTTGGTTTGTTTATGCGTGAACAGAACCCATTGTAGAAGTTTGATTTGGTTTGGATCTTTTTTTTTCTTTTTTAATAAAAGACAACTCCCGCATTAGGAATTACTCCTGTGTCACAGGGGCCTTTACAAACATATAAACACTACGAACCCACTACCTGTAGCATAGCAGTTAGGGTCACTAACCACTAGGCCAACAAGCTAGCCAATGAGTATCTAGGTAATGAGTGCAGTGTAATATCTTTTATTATTTGGCGTTCTTTGTTTCTTATTATCTACAGAAAGTATTGCCCAAAGTCATGTCCGGACCAACAATCATGCCTCTTATCATATTGATAAAAATGTCCGAATAGCCACTTACACGAGAAAAAATCACTACTAATTATTAATTATACTAATTTGGGTTCTAGGCTACCTCGTTTCCTCTCCACACTACTTCAAATCTCTTATAAATAAATAAAGTATTTACATTTCTGGATTTAAGAATAAGCCATTGGTTTGCATGTATTGAGATTGCCAAGAGCAAGTAATCCTCATCACACTTCCGAGATCATATTGGGTCGCCATTGTATGAAGAGGGTAAATCTTGTCAGAAACGTTAACACTTGAATGCGTTGAGAAGTGGAATTTATAATGGATATAGGATGGTTTAGGCTGCTAATTATATTTATATAATTTCGTATACAAATATAATATACACGGTTTGCTTTCAGAAACTAATGGTATGGGATTATATATTATATACAATTTGCAGGCTATTTTTGACCGACTTCAAAAAAGAGGAGGTTCTCAATTTATCGGAATCTTTTTTTTAATGTATGTTCACCGATTACTGGAAGACGCCTTAAAAAAATCAACAAATTTCTAAAAATTGTATACATCGATGATATTTTTGTTTGCTCCGAAACATCGCTGTCTCATTGGAACAGTGCGATTATATTTAAACAAAATACATCTACTTTCCACTAAAAAGCATTGAAGTCGGTGATACTTTTTTTATTCACTAGACGTTAATCGTTTTCAGATGGACCGACAACCTGAGGAAGGTAGCTAGGAGGGACTGGATACGGAAGGCGGAGGACCGGGTGCTATGGTACATATTGGAAGAGACTTATGTCCAGCTGTGGCCTAATATAGGCTAATTGTACACAAGCTTGGCACACAAGCTGAATATATGAAATGATTTTCAGCTAATTTACAAATAAAAACGGGAAACTAAAATGAAATGAAGTTCTAGGGACTTAATAATATTTAAAAAATTGCATAACGTATTAGCACGCTTATTTTTTGGAACACATTAGAAAACTCTGTTCTAAAAATAGGACTCGAACCCCCAAGACTGTTTATTTAGTTAAAGAATCTTTATTCTCAATAAAAACATAGTCACTTACTTGAGAACAATAATAACTTAAAATTTAGGTCGAAGTTCGTCATTTCACTCAACAATTTATAATTGTAGGTAGGTACTAATTTAATGTATTCATTTGCCCGAGGACAAGTTATCTGACTGATGTACGTACATATTGAGCTAGTCGGGTTTTAAATACATTACATTTATAATTTTGAAATAATGAAAAGGGTTTCAATAAGGGCCCTCAATGTTTGACATTACACTGTCAAATGTATTATATGTTTTAAGTTTAGATGTTAAATCAAAGAATAGTACACAATTCAATTACGCCTAGAAATGGTTAAAAATGATCAAAATCAGTGCTCTATTCCTTTTTTGCAAAGTGCAATTTATTATGTTTCTCCTGGATCATCTGACGTTACTTTAATTAATAAATATAATATAACCGGGTAAGTGAGCAAACATTATGCTGTAAGCAAAAATCGACAGTTTCGTCAACTAGCCGCTGAGGTCTGAACACCGCTTGATTATTATCTGTAGGATTTCGATAATTCTCTGATCCATTTGTGGAAAATCCCAAACTGTAATCGGATAATATTTATGCAAGAATGTTATCCAAAATCGATCAAAAATAGGGTACGGCCGTAACCGAGAAAACATAGTATTGCGTGTAACATAAAGTCTCAAACAAAGGTCGACCAAGAAATTCGTCGACCGTTTCTCACCTACAAACATGTCATCTACAAGTTATATTTCTTACCATCTATTATACCTTTTTCCTGCCCCCATAAAAACACTTTTATAGCTTCGATATTTTATACATAGCCAGAAACCTTCTGTCACCTAAAAATACTCCAAAAGGTTATTAATCGCTGCAGACCCTAAGTGCGGTAAGTTAAAAAAAGCCTAATCCCGAATAGCTACTAATTTTCTAGAGTGACATCTGTTATACTCGCTCTAATGCTAAACTTTTGGTGATTGTGATAAGGATCATATTCGCTTGTATTTTTTTTAGTAGGGGAATAAAGGTCATGATTTATAACATTCGAGAGTACCCGACTGTGAATGAGGAGGGTGCGTAGTCCCCATCGGATGTGTAGAAATTTAATTTGATGGTACGCGATTTTCGTTAGCGGGAAGGAAATTAATTCGATACGGATTTGCGATGTGATGACAATTATTGTATTATATGTATATTTGAGAATATGTAAGTGTTTTGAGTTCCATGGCCCCGTTTAATGATATGTCGTTATACATTCTAATTATCTGAGGTAGCTATATGAGGTCTGATTGGGTCTAACATTCGCAAGTAGATTTTAAAACGGTAATATATTTCAGAAAACTAATTCACGACTGCTTTATTCAACCTTGTCAATGTGTTATCCGTAATTTTTTATATGTATTTTGGAGGAAGAATGAGTGTTGTGTTCCTCCAACATAACCTGCGTGAGAACATTAATTGCACAAAACACGATTAGTAGTTACTATATATAGTTATGTGTTTACACGGGAAAAAACGCTATCCCAAATTCGTATTACATAGCTCTGAATTGCCTGACGTTTCGACCAGGTTGCACTGGCCGTGGTCAAAGGTGAATGACTCAGTGGTACATCCCTCCGTCATTGAGATTGTGAGGTAGAAGATTCCAAACGAACAATTTCGATATATTTAATATTTTTGTTTCGTCATGTACCATCACCTACTACACTAACAGTGTTCCTGATTTGTAAGCTATCCGATGTGTCCTTATCTTGGTGTTTATCTGACGGCGCATAAAAGCGAGGTAACATGTTTTTCATCACTGGATTCTACGCTGTAGATAAATTGAAACCATCTTTCCGATTGAAAGTTTTGTGGTTTTTAATTTCAATCGCTTCAAGTATAAATCTTGAGTTAAAATAACGCTCCGTGGAGAGGACTTGTGTACGTGAAATTCAATCCAGTGATTGGTGCCCTCTTCAAGTGCATGTTCTGTAATCTGACTATGTATGTAGGAACTACTTCAGCTGCAGTTTATTTTGTAGACCCCTGGAGTATGTCACGGCAAGACATCCTTCGTCTAGTTCTTATAGCCCAAACAAAGCGGACTATTGCTGAAAAGGTCAAAGAACATATCTCTGCTGTCAAGAACCGACAGATTAGCAAACCAGCCATTGCAGAAAATGCGAATATGGATTGGTATACATAATTTGAATCATGGACCACGATTTTTTAAATTTAATAATTGTAATTATAATGAGTCACATCTTTACCCGTATTCTTGGTAATAACATTCACGTCGGTAGTATGAGTGTATGAACCCGCAACCATTCAATCGTAAGGCTGATGCCTAGACCATTGCACGCTACTGCTGCTTGGCATTATTTTGTTCATTTCATAATCAGTTCTGAAAACGCAACGAACAGGTGAAGGCAAAAAAAAGTCGTATTTAGGTACACAATAAGCTGCGCGTGCTAACAGCCCGTGCGATCTAGATTACACTGGATTGTATTGTTTGGAGAGAGGCTATTTGTATGTCTGCATAAAGTGCGCTTTCAGCACTATGTACAATAGCACGTATTATACATTAAATGTGTTCGGTGGTTTATATGCAAAATATACTATTGTATATCTTGCACCAAATTCATATTCTTATACTCAATAGATTAAAAAGACATTAAGTACTAATGTACTTAACATCTTTCTAAAATCCTAAGTTACAATATATTTTGAATCCACATTGAATTTATATTTTTATTATTTAACCTTTCAAATATGTTGTCTTTACAGACTTAAAGTCCATTAACCAAACTACCGTTTGACGATCATTTACCAAAAACCGGAAGCAAGGCATATCAGATAATAAAATTAGATCAAATCGAAATTGCCAAATGTCAGATAACATTATTGATTAACACACATAGATAAGAGACTCGTCAACGTGAAATTTCGGCATTAAAGTCATAAACTTGATTAATTGTAGAATTAAAAAAGAAATTGTTCCATTTTCGCAGAGGACGTTTGGGTTTTGAATTCCTAAAGTGTCTGTTCACACAGAGTGCAAACTTACACGTCCTACGAACTACGATGACGCCCCACGTTTAATACAACAACAAAAATGGATAAATGTTCAAACCTCTTTTGAACTGCTTATATAAAGTCAAAGACGAAAAGCTTTATCTAATTAAATATATATGAAGAAGAGTATGGAAATAAGAGGCGGTGAGAGAGTCTGGACCTGGACGTCAGACAAAGTGGACGTACCTGATCTTTCAAGAAGTCTTTGTTGTATTTGAATGTAAAAGTATTTATTATAACGTACAATACAATAATACACCCAGTGTACATCCCAGTGTTTGATTCCAAGCTTGCCTTTTCACACACACCCTTTCCCGACTACCTTCTCGTTGAGCCCTAGCAAACTACTACAATATACAACCTATGTTATAAAAATTCAACGAAGATATGTATTTTAGTTTTGCAATATTTCATAGAACGGATCATGTGTAGACATAAATTGCAAGGAGAGACCGAGTACGAGATTAAGCAGTAGATTTATCTTGCTGCTAGCGACACCTTTTCCGCGTGTGGTAATTATCTGAGGATTTATTATGAGTAGAAGTGTCATTGAAAATTCAAAGAACAGACTTCCTTCAAAATATCTATACTACGTTTCTCGGGCTGGCCGAACTGAGTATGTCTGTTGCCTTTAACCGACGCGAAGTGAAAAAAGAATAAGGTTATCAATTCAATTGTTTATCAATTTGTTTTTTTTGGTTATCATCTTCGACAATTTTAAAGCAGACTGATAAGAATTTAAAGTGTTCAAGAAAACAACACAATTAGTATTACTTTTAACCAATTGAGATTTAATGCAAATAGCGGATTACTAGGTGCTATGACACAAGTTAGAAAAGGCTTATGTTTAGTCGTGGAGAAAAGCAGACTGATTAATATCAACGAAAAGGTTTTTTATTGCACACGAAACATAATACTGTAGTTTACTGTCTAGTCAAATCAGCTTTTCAATTGTTTTTTATGAAATTGAGTTTTGTGACGTCATACTTCATCATTATCATTTACTTTTAAAATCATTAAAACAAGAAAAGAAAATCATTAAAACATGTACACGTTTGTACGTCTTTTATAAGACTTTAAATGAAGTCGTAAGCGCTGCTAAATATAAAATTTTACTGTGGGAAATTACGACATTACTTCAAATTCAAGTATTCTTTAAATTCAAGTGCCGTAGGTAAGTATTGTACTATCGACATGATTGCACACCATGCATCTACTTACAAGTTTTCGTACATAATATGACTTTTCCCACAAACTCTAGCAACTAACAACAACATACAAGCAGAATAAACTAGTAGTAATTAATACAGAAAGCCTTCTTATAATTGCCATGGTCATATTTGAGACTATATGACTAACATAAAGCAATAAAAAATTTAAGAAAATTCGCGTGTTGAAAATATTAATTAGCGTGGGAGAGCCATGCTTCGGCACGTATGGGCCGGCTCAACTCCGCTCGATACCACGGCCGTACAGAAAACCGGCAGTGAAACAATGTTTGCATTGCTTTTCGCCGCGTGAATGAGGTTACCGGAGGCCCTTACCCTTCCCTCTCTACTATTCCCTTCCTTCCCCTCTCCCCCCTGTAATCCCCCTCACCCCTTTTCCCACTCTACCCTCCTATCCCCCTCCCACCTTAAAGGGCGGCAACGCACTTGTGACTATTGAGTTACAGATGCCCATGGGCGGCAGTAGTCATTTACCATCAGGTGACCCGTCTGCTCGTTTGCCCCCTTTACCATAAAAAAAAAAAATATTAACTTGATAAGAGCGATAGCTGACATACATAAACGAAACGGGTGATATATTATACCAAGGATATCGACGCAATATCCGGATATGTCAGGCGGCGTACTTCGATCATATATACCATTGATGTTTGATTGGCGGTCAAAAAATATATTGGAAATTGTAAGCACAGTTGAGCTACCAGACGTTTCAGGCGTAGCCGGAAAATGCTAAAACTATGCTGTAGAAATGCAAAGAAGGCATGACATGTTGTGCTTTCGATAAGTATAATATTTGAATGAAAGCTTTAATTTGTTAAAGTATAATATGGGACAGTAACCAACTTTTTAGTTCGTGGGAGAGCCATGCTTCGGCACGTATGGGCCGGCTCGACTAGATTTTTTTTTAATACACACATATTATACATAGAAATTACCAGCAATGGTTGCATTACTTTTCGCCGAGCGAGTGAGGTTACCGGAGGCCCTAACCCGTCCCTCTCCTCTCTTCCCCCTTCCCCTACTCCCACCTTCAAGGCCGGAAACGCACTTGTGATTCATGAGTTGCAGGTGCCCATGGGTGGCGGTAGTCCTTTACCATCAGGTGACCCGTCTGCTCGTTTGCCCCCTATACCATAAAAAAAATGTCATTGAACGCAAAAGTGTCTTTTTTTTTTTTTTTTTTAAATAGCCTTAATACATTATATACTCACGCCTGTATCCCCAAAGGTGTAGACAGAGGCGTACCTTTAAGTAACACGATTTATTTAAATACATTATTGTACATACTCTTATGTATATTATTTTACTGATTTGCTATGGCTTATAGAACATCTAAACCTTAATTTTCGGTGTGTATATTTAATGTAAAAAAGAAATGTATTGTGTAAAATCTTTTTAAAATCTGATTTGAAGCGGCGGTAGCGTAATGGCTAAGGCGTCGGATTTGCGATTAAGAGGTTACGGGTTCAAACCCCACTCAGTACTCTACCGACCTGAACCCACTCCTATCACAAGCATTTTAGCTTAGCTGGAGGGGTTAACAAGAATACTAGTAATGTGGGACACGTTGCGTTCTTTATTAAAAAAAAATCTGTGTTTAATAAATATAATTTATTTCATTTACACATACCAATAATTATTTTTAAGAAAAGTACAATTTTTTTTATCACCGAATTTCTCGCTACTGGCAAGTATATCCGACGCTTTGAAACCATAACGGTTGAGTGCTTCCCGCTTCCTTTTTACTACATTTGTAACCCACACATTGAAGCCCAAGTGTTTTAAGTTTCCAAACGCTTTAATTGAAACCATAATATTACAAAATAATCCAACTCTAATGTATATTTCGCAAAACTGGTTGAAATTTTTTATATTTGTAATAAACTAATTGAGCTTCCAGAGTGGTTACGTACAGCAAAACACAGAAAGTGAAAGCCTTAGAGAAGAGGCCTTTGTCGAAAGACAAGCTGTTATGAGGAGAGACCAACCGAATGTCGAGAATATATTTAAAGTTAATTAGTTTTCTTACTTCTAATATCAACATTTACATAATTGTTTTGTCAAGTAAGTTAAGACCTATAAGGCTTATTTTATTTTTACTTATTTTAATTGAGCTTCTTAGTGAAACCTAAAACCAATCAATGGGCAGTCGCGATCGCAACCATTGAACTTATAAAACAGCCAGTAATGTTAACTTAGTTGCATCATATGTAAATGTGTATATTTTCAACATCATATACAGAGTTGGAATGTTTACTGGTTCTATAATAATACTGTTAAAATAATAATTGGTTTAAACATATCTGCATACTATTATAATTTAATAATATCTGCAATTGAATGACGATTGTATAAATATAACATAGTAATATGTACGTATTTAACTTAAACAAAACCGATATCTGAAAATAGCTTTGCCTGTGGTAACGAGGCACATATTAGGCTGCACGTGCAATTTTTGGTAAAATAACATGTAGTGACGTGTAGGCAGGAGATCAATACTAACTTTTAATTATTTATTTTATTATTTATTTATACTACATTATTACATTAGTTGTTTTTAGTTAAATAGCTTGTTAAAGTAAAACATCTATTGTACTGTTTAGCGGTCTTTACCAAATTTAAGAAATCATAAATACCCTATTGTATGTATTGTTTATGTATTGTAATTTCAAACCAGAAAGAAAATTAAATACTAAACTCAGCTTCGCGAGTTTCACTACACGGATGGCGCAATGGTTTTAGTGGTCACATCGGCACTACGCCGCCGCCGCGCCGAGTGTTGTGGGTTCAAATCCCCCACAGGTCAAAAAATTGTGTCATCACAAATAGTTGTCCTGAGTCTGGGTGCTCTATGTGTCCGTTGCTTAAATGTTTGTGAAGTACCACTGCGACACAGGAATATTCCTAATGCGAAGTTGTCTTTAAAAAATCTTTTTAAAATCTTATTCTTGATACAGATACTGTTTGTTTCACATGGGAAAAGGGAAGCTACATCTATATTTACTTAGTTATTTACTTTTTGGCTACTAACCTATGACTAAGAGTTTAAAGCTTAATGATTTAGACTGAGCTGAGCACTTGACAGCAACAACACATTTGTCAAAAGTGTATAAACTATAAACTAGAAACAACGTAAGAAACATGTAATTTTCTTAACGAATTAGTTTACTTACAGTCTTACTTTAATACATCAATTCAAAAGTTTCAACGCATCTGTAAGGGCGGCCATATTTCCGAGCAATCCCTAGATTAATAGAAAGAGTACAATAAAAATCATTATGATTCAAATATAATTGGATACACATTTTAGCCGACTACGTAAAACGAAACGGAAATTTTTTGTTTTTATTTCATATTTATTGCATTCCAAAATGTTTACATAGGGGTTTAACTTAAATTATAAGCCTGAAATTTGAAACTTTTCTTTAAATGTTTTGCATCGTCTGTTGTTCCTAACATATAAATGGTAAATCCTATCGAAACTTAAGTTATTCATATTAATATTTTCTTTAATATTTCCTTAGCACCCAGGCAAAATAAACAACGTATCTTACCTTTTATGCGGTGAGACTGTTTTATGAAACCACTAACAACCCGCCCCAGCTTCGCACGGGTACAAATTATACACCTAAACCTTCCTCATGAATCACTCTGTCTATTACTGAAAATCGCATGAAAATCCGTTCAGTAGTTTTTCAGTTTATCGCGAACAGACAGACAGACGCGGTGGGGGACTTTGTTTTATAATATGTAGTGATTCACCGTACAAGTCCCACCGTGTCATCGACTTCACGCTATTCTTATGTATGAAAAAACTGTTTTATTATGTAGGACATTGTGTTCATTTTTACTTCAAAGATTAAACAAGGGATGTTCACTAAGATTGATGTTATTAATTTTGCATAATTCTGTTTTGGCCCAAATATGCCTTTATACCTAACGGCACGAAAGTGCGAAAATAATTCAATCCTATCATTACGGAAGAAAGGAACAAAGATACTTGCTAATTGTTATTGTGTCCAGTACACGGAAGCACCTATGAATAATTCATTGTTTCTATTAGAGATAAATGAATTGTGTAAAGTTTTGCCTCAGGCCTTTCATACATTGGTCACTAAGGTATGTAGGCCGAAGTGGAGCGGAATTATACGAGTATTCAGTTATATTCAGGCGTCGTCTGAACAGATAAGAATTACGCGATAGAAAGAGAGGCAACTTCTAGGTGAATATAACCGTAAGTAAGGGGTTGTCCATTAAACACGTGAAGTTTTTAGCAACTTTACCCCTTCCCCCCTGTTGATACGTGGTGAGGTTTTAGACTAACCCCACCCAAAATCACGTGTATTTTTTTAAGTATAAATTATCTTAAAAAATTTCAGAATATTATCTTTAAATACAGATATAATATATATAATACCGCTTTTCAGATGGGAAATCGCGCGTTCAACGAGTAAATAAATACGCGTGATATCTTAATAATCTCCTCCTCCCACCCCTTGTGATGTTTCGTGATTTTTCTAAACCCCCTCTCCCCTCTTTCAAGCCTCACGTGATTAATGGACGACCCCTAAACATTATTGTGTCGGGACAAGAATCGCTATTTGTTTAAATGATTTGGCGGAGTGGGAGTTCTGTACCTGTACTATTATATATCCTGTGATTCAGGTCAGGAATTCTAGTGAGTTTGGGTTTGGTGGAGCTACTACCCGCGCCTTTGCTACCATTAATATAGATTTTGCCAGGTAATTCAGGTATCTTTCGGAGACAGTACCGGTTTTCTGTACGAAACGTACGTTTTTTTTTATTTCTGACCCGAACCGATAATCGTAAAATTTAGCACACAAAATGTGTGCTAAATTTTACAACTATCGGTTCAGTAGTGAAGACTTGAAAGCATAATAAACAAACCAACAGTTGCCCGCGACTCCGTTCGCGTGGATATGTCGGTGAAATTTATCCCACGGGAACCGTAGTTTTTTGCGGGATAAAAAGCCTATATGCTATTCCAGTCTATATTCCAGTATTCCAGACTATAATCTATCTCTGTCAAATTTCATCCAGATCCGTTCAACCGTTATATAATATTATTAGTAACGTTAGGATACATCCCACTAATATTATAAATGTGAAAGTTGTTGTTGATGGATGGATGTTTGTTACTCTTTCATGCCAAAACTACAGAACCGATTGCGATGAAACTTGCTATGTAGATAGCAAGTAGATATGTAGCTATGTAGATAGATAGGAGAGCGGGATTAATATATAGGCTAATTTTTATCCCGATATCCCCACATGATCGGGACTTACGCTTGTGAAACAGCGGGGCGCTACTAGTATACAATAAACAGGTAAAGCATATAATGTTAGATGTCTAACAATGATTTAAACACAGGGGCTGTAGTAAAACACCTGCGGCGTATTCAGATACTATTTTATTAGTCTCCTTGTAAGTAGATTGTGTTAGTATTTATACTATAATATTTAACGTGTGTGAGGTAATATCTATACACACATTCAAACAGAGATTTAGCTGACTAGTATAAATATTATTTATAAGAAACAAAAAACTATTTTCTATTGAGGTGACACACATAGTTGTGTAGTCTAATTTAATAATAAAATGCTTACAGGAAAAAAATAAATTGTCTTTAACATATTTTTAAAACATATTTAAACAAAAAATATATTTTTTAAATTTCACGTTTCAGTAAATACAAGTCTACCAGACAAGACTAATCTGAGTCGTAAATAGCTATTCAACAAAAATATTGAGTAAGATCATTAGTTTTATCTGAAGTCTTATCACTAGACCGAAAGTTTTTATCTCAGGCCATTAAAACTCCGAAAGGGTAACGCAGTTGATAATTTAGGTTTATTATAGTTTGATTGTTAGATAAGGTTCAAAGTTTTGATTTATACTTCAAATTTATTCTTCTGAAAATGAGAATGGGTTTAATTTCAGAAATCTAAATTCTTGAAGTTATTCCAATTGTGCGTGCTAATGAGTATTGAAAAAAAAAATAGAGATAATCTGTTATAATCTAATTTGATTCGTAAGTAAATAAGCATGTATTTAAATAAGAATCTACAAATGTAAATTTAGTTTTAAATATCAAATGTACTTCAAAATAAAATGGAAATCCCCGAACACAATAGGAATTAAAATGAAGAAAAAAGGTATCTAGTAAATAATATTTACATTGTAATCAATTAAAAGCATAGCAAATAAGCGTAAAAAGTGAGGAGTAGTAATTCAAAAGCATTGTAATTAGTTACATTTCAGCTTCGCTAGTTTTTAGTTAGCTTTTTAGTTTCATTTAAAATTGTTCAGAGGCGGACTTAATATCATAGGGATTGTCTAACAGTCGATCTACAGTGATGCATATATAGACGATATGCCTCTAATGTTTGCAGAAAATTAATAATTGTAACTTTAATTTAATTAGGTACAACTTCATACAACTAATGTTTTAAACCCGTATACCTGTGTATGAGAACAAAATAAATTTGTTTGTTTCTTTCTTTCTTTCAAAAGCACCTATAATCAGTTTCTTTCAGAGATCACTACATATCGCACTGCTATTACAAGAGTGTATCAACTCAAAATTATGCTTTTTTCAGAAACGACAGAAAACTGATTACCCGTTTCCTGTTAAAGATTATATAAAAAGTGAACAATGTTTATAGATTATTGATAAAATTAAGGGATTTCGGTATTCATGAATTATTTAAAAGATTGCAGGTTATCAAGTTATTTAAAATTTTTAAGTTAATACTCTATTGTCTGAACAAATTAAAAAAAAAATATGAATTTTATTTTGTTGTTTATTTAAAAAAATTGGCTTATTACAATTTATTATTATTATTTTATAATTATTGACGGGTAGGGAATTGATGTTTACGTATGAAAAATGAATTATCTCTAATTTACCCTATTTTGAGTTGATACAGTCTCGTAATAGCAGTGCGATATTATAAAATTATAGACGACGAAGAGATTATAGACATAGTGATTCATGAGGAAGGTTGAGGTGTATAATTTGTTAAGATTTTGTGTAAATTGATTGAAATATGTTGATGATCGTTGAAGATGTCTCTGCTACCCGTGCGAAGCTGGGGCTTGTTACTAGTTATGGATATATAACACTTCTTTAGCTTTATTCTATTAGTATAGATTTCATAATATTGTTTAAGAAGCGTACCAACAATCTAAACATTATACGTATCAAGTGATGGATCATTTTTGGAGCAGTTACTATACTGGCATTCTCTAAAGTACACTCTAGCAACGACTAGTAAGAATTAGAATGCCAGGGTGACCAACAGTAGACTTACCATACTATTTTTTTTTCCATTATAATAGGTACCATAACGTTGTTAACATCAACAAAAACATGGAAAAACTAATTTTAGCATTCAAATTATCAACACAACTATATTTAACCCAACTAAGTTTCTTAAAATGACTTTTTCCTTTCGTGATCACATAAGTACATAGGCAAAGAAAACTTTGCTAACTTACTGTCGAACCTTGTCAGATACACTCGGACTAAAGTTATATTTAATATGAAAACCATCTTTATAGAATATCCTCAAAACAATGCATTCTGAAACTATTATAGATGTTTATTATAATAGGAACTTACGAGCAGACTTACGCTCAGAAAAACAATACTATATGTATATTTTTGCCACATCTTCGTATTTATAGATAGAAAACGAAATTGTTGTAGTAGATATGACTTTTTTGGTTTGTACTTTAATATTTACAAACATAATTAATGTGACAGCAAAGCGGTTCTATTATCCTACTCGTGCTGTTTACCGTACAGTTCTTGCTCATATGTACGATTCGGTAATCAATAGCCGAGGCCCATATTAGTCCTAGTTAGAGAGACAGTTTTAAACAGAGCGGAAATTAAATATTTGTTTTTAAATTTTTTCTAGATATACCTAAACACTTTACAACTTACCATTAAAACACAAGAAGATTTATTATATCCTGACATTATAGAATTTGTAATAAAACCTTAAGCTCGTAACTTAATATATTCGTGTAACACTAACACTATTGTACCTGAAGATCTGACTTTTAAAAAGAGTGGCCATGAGTTTCTTTGCCAGTATTCTTCTCATAAGGCTCTACGCATTTTGGAAACTGGAAGTTATAGATCGACACAAGCAGGCAGTAGATTTTGGTGTTTTCACCTAATTTACTTCGACAATCCAGCACATGCTGTGGCGTCTGTTTGCGCCGATCTATGTTTTTGACTCTAGCTTCAATTTAACGTTCATAAATGTCACTTAGTGTCTTAATTGAATAAATGATTTTGAATTTTGAATTTTGAATTTTATTATGTTCGGAGAAAGAATGTTCGTGATTAATAACTAATAACAAAGTTAAATTTGTAATATTACAAATAAGAAAGGAATTCTTATTACCTCAGGAATTAACAGGATTGTATAAATTGGTTAAGTCTGTTCAAAACTTTGTAATAATAAATACGTGATTCTTGTAATTTGGTTTTAATTAAATTCAAAACAGATTTACTAGTGATTGCTAGGTTTAATATGTTAATAATAATATGCCAAAAGTACTTCAACGCTATGAATAGATGTCTGTAGTCTTTATTAGAAATAATATTTGACCTAAAATTAGTTAATATTAAACAAATTATTTTATCCTAATTTTGAAAAGTAAATATGTACAAGCGTTAGAGTTCTATAGATTAATTGGTGTGTTTAATGGCAAGTATTTATTTGTAATACATATTATATTACTAACTCATTAGAGCCGCCAGTGACGTGGCCAGCACTGGTTGGAGAAAATGTTCCATAAAGGTTCCACAAGCCATTGGTTGGCAAGACATAAAATAATTCCACTAGTAACGGTTATAGGTATATACCACAAGAATCTTGTACAAAGTAATAGTAAGGGTACTAAAAAACGAATAGTTCTAAATCACGCTAACAAAATTAGTATTAGTGGTAGTAGAACAAAATTAGAATATTGAGAAGTCAACTTATACCTACTTATTACCTTATTTTATAATTATGAGATGACAATAAAATTTGTCTCTAGTGTTAGGCGTCTATTACACGCTCATGCAAGCGTCAATCAATGCCAAAGGTCATGATTGAAGAATGATTGTTGGTGATTGATGATATTATATCGACATTAGACGCTCACTTTGATTGACGTCAATCATACTAGAGGTTTTTCAGAGAATACAGGTGTTTACTCAAGATTGTATCAATATTCGTATAAGAAGCTTGTTTTGCAAATTTTGATTGTAATTATGAGCAAAAAACTTGAAAAGGAAAGGATCACTATAGCCGTATTTTAGCTGATATAGTTTTTTTCAGCTCTTTCCGGTAGTATAACCGAATAGTGTTTATTTTCTTCTTAATCCTCTAATGAAGCATTTGATTGGTGGTCTTCTTTGAATTGGTTACAATTTTGGTAAGTTTTTATTCTTATCTAAAATCAAATAAATAACAAATAATATCTACTAAAGTGTTTGTTTTAAAGTTAAAAGTTACAAAAAGTATAGTATACTACATACCATACCTATTATCCATATTTCAAAACAAACCCTATTACGGTCACGTCGTCAAAGTAATTTAAACATTGTTATGGAGTCCATAGTGAAAAGTTAAATCAATACAAAAATATAAAAATTGAAATTAAAAACCATACAGGAATTCGCACGATACCAATGCCTAAAAATCTTTTTTTATTTTTGTCTGTCTATCTGTCTGTTTGTTCCCGTTTTGTATAAAAGTTGTCAGGGGTACTGAAAAAGAAAGAAGGAACCCAAAAAAAAAATTCGGTCATGATTGATGGTTGCGCGATGAATATCTAAATTTCGGGCAATCAATATCATGCAACCATCAATAACTGCATTAGACGATAGGTTATTCGTCAATCACATTCTTGATTGTGGTAAAACTGTCAGTAAACCTACCGTGTAATTGACGCCTTACGTCTAACGTAGTATTTGTATACTCTTTGGCATTACGCACATGAATTCAAACGAGAATCTTTCCGAATTTACGTAATAGATTTTTTTTTATTGTACATTTCTTTTGGCGATAAGCTTTTGGAAAGAGTTAAAAGATTTTATATGTCCGGGTCTATAACTTTGTGAATTGTCTATTGTTTCTATTTAAATACAAAACAAGTATATACACGTACATAAACAAACGGATTTGATAAGCAAACCTTTCCTTATTTATCTTAACTTTAGCATTAATTAAAACCGACCTTTGTATAATTCTAATTTAAATTCCAAAACCTCATTTTGTTTTATTCGTTTAATTGTTTTACTTGACTGTTTTGATGGTTTGTAGGAGTAAGTTCAATTAATTAAAGCACAGTTTAAATAAAATACTTTTTTTTAAATCCAATTTTCAGTTTATAAAGCTCGTAGAGAACCTGCTGGATCCACAGAGGTTTTTTTAAGTCACTGAAAAAAAATGAGAACTGCAACTAGTGATGTAGTCGTAGAACTTATCAGAACTTTCTTTTGGTAAAAAATAATAAATAATATCACGACTATGTAGGTAAAATAGCTTCATACTCATGTATTTATAGAGTTATTTAACGATTAAAGTGGCAATAAAAAAACAAGGACGAGTTCATTCGGTGTAATTACTGACTGTGTCCTCGACATAGCAACGCAACACAATTCTACGCTAACAGTACAAAACTTTCCAAAGGGTATATATGGTCGGTCATAGATAATGTAATATGTGATTTGATCACAAGGCATAAGATTTAGATTGTATATTATCGTGAATAGCAATGTGGCCAGGTCGCTTGTCCAACCTTTAGAAATTCATGCGTGTAGTGCACACTCACAAGCCGTTATATGATGAGTTTAAAAGCAGATGTTACCGACTTTAAGGTCGAGATTCCGTTGAGAAAGAAATACCCAATAAGTGATAGCAATTTAATAAAGTATCCTTACTTTACTTCCTTTACAAAATGATTATTTTACCAATAAATTGTATGTCAACCAAACGTCTAGACTGATTCCTCTATTAGAGATGCCTTACAGTGGCAGAGTATTATATAATTATAGAAATCCTTGGTTCAATAACTATCAACTTCAGATTTTTTTCCCATTCATTGATATAGACACATTCATACATACAACGCTTGTTAGAGAGCATTAAAATTCAAAAACAGTTTATATTCCTAATGTAATTTTTTGAACATTTAATATTTTAAATTAATTTATATCGATAGAAGAATGCGTGTTATACAGCATAATAAAATAGGTACACATTTTTTAAGTAAAACGGTTGTATTGTAAAAAACATAATAATCGTGCAGATAACCTACTAAAAGCTAATAAATAATTCGGAAAAGAATCGTATTATGATTTGTCAACAGGAAAGGGGTAAAACTTTAGTCACTAAATTTGATTTAAGAAACAAACAGGGTAAGCTAAATAAAACCGTTTAAAAAATCAATAATAGTTGATATCTCTACTTTACACTTTCATATCAAACTCGATTATTTTCTTATAGAAAACAGCAAGCACATTAACAACAAAAGGGTCTCATAGAGGCTGGTAACATAATAGGCATGTAAACATCAGTTTTATCTTAAAGAGGACATCCAACGTGCGATACGTTTACCTACTGAAATAATAATAGTATTATTCCCATTGTCATGTGATAGAACACGCATCAAGGGCGCTTAATATTATATGACATTAACCAGGGTCGAGTATTAAAGGAATATGTGACTTTTGTCTTTGATCTTGAAGTAAAGGGCTCATGTCTTTATCTTCTCGTCTAACTTTGACGGATTTCAAAGTTTTTAATGAGGATATTTTGTACATTATGTATATTATATACGTATGTTGAAACTTGGTGTGTAACATCATACAATTACAATATAATTTGAGAATGAGATGTATAGACGACTAGACGTCTTAGTACCGATAGCTTCTGAATTACAACTGAATGGATTCGCATTAGTGTCAGTTTGTAATTTTTAAAGTTTCGCAATTTTGTTGAATGTTCTAATTAATAAAAACCTCTTCTTTGTGAACAAAATAAAAAGTCTATCAGGTGACTGATGAACATCAAACGTAAAATCTTTTGAGTTGATTACAATAATAATAATTTTTAAACAAACCTCCCAAACCATAACCCTAACCTCGCCGGTTAGGGTTACGGTTTGGGGACTTGGGGACAGTCAGTCTTCAGAAGACATTACAAAAAATGTCTGCTAGGAGCGGTCAGGTTTACTGTCTCTGGAATTGTTCGGAGACAATGTGTTGATTATAAAATATTTCCGGATGTGTCATAATAACTTACAATAAAAAATAATTAACAATGCACCTTACTGCTTGGAAATACGTTCGGGCAATAATAACACAACAATACCTTTATAAAACATTTATATTCTGGTGCGCTGATATGAATTCCGAATGTACAATGAACGCACAACGGTGTTTGCTGCCATGTCAAATATTTGAATAATTTTAAAAGTATTCGTATTTTGAACAAGTCCAATGGGTGTTATTTTTCATTATAATATACTATAATATATATTAAAAATAAAAATTAATATTATTTTTATTTTGGGAAATATTACATATTATACACATACATATTTTAACAGTCGAAAACAGTATTTCCTCGATTTTATTTTGCGAGTAAATGAACTACGAACACCAACGGTGATTTATTACACCTAACATTTTCAGGTCACGATCTCAACTGAGTTTCGTAACCACTTACGAGAGAAGAATTTTAATTCCTAGCTATCAAGAAGTTGCCACGGAAAAGTAAAGTTATAAATGCGGAACTAGTTGCAAAAAAAAATAATTTAAAAGAATGTGGTTTTAATAATCTGACAAAAAGCTTTGTAAGCTAGTGGACGTTCATTAGTGGTATGGACGGGAGTTGTGTGGATAGTGGTTGCTTTCTGTGCATAATTAGTATTGCCAATTCTTGACCTTCAAATTGATGGCATATCATTTAACATAAATTATCATCATTTGCTGCCTCAAAAAACGAACGTTCGGTCCTACTAAACTTATTGCATAAATACTTAAATAAAACCGAGTTTTTGAAAAAAATTAAATTTAAAGAAATAAAGACACTTCTGAATTATCAATTCAATAATCAGTAATAACCTAATAACCCTCCGGATAAGAGAGGAAAGATTTAACACAAAATAATATTAGTTTTTGAATCGGATTTCACCAAATGTGTATTAATTAAAGTAAATAACTATTAAAATTATATCATGACCAAAGATCTTTTATCTTAATGTCACCAACAAGCTATAACGAACAGCTTCATGACCCGTTTTTAGTTAAGTCATTGTATTACAGACAGTGGCGGCCATAAAGGACAGGTTTAGCTATTGTTCGTTACAACAATAGTCATATATTATTCTGTTAACTTATAGCTGTGTCATGTATTACAGGTACGAAGTTCTACAGTACCCTTTCAGTGATTTAAATAATTGTTCTATTGTCTTCTATGAGAAACGGAGGTGATAATACATTTTGAACAGATAGTTTTTTTTTTTAAATCCTTTTGTAACTGCTAGCTAGAGTCATGCCCTTTCAGTGCCTTACTTACTTATACCAGGCCTATGCAACTCGATGTACTTACGTGCGCTAAACAACTACCGGCCGCATGGCCGCTGGCGGCCCTTATACGCAGTCTCTCGCAGTGGGTTGCCGACAGCTGTACCGCGCGCGCTCACACTTTTATTTTTGAATTTTTACGTAATTCGAAATCATATTTTTATACCTTTATATACTTTAAATACGACAATTTGACATGGTTTCTGGTAGTTTATGTGCCTTACATGGACGTAGATACAGTAAGAGAAAAAATTAACAAAATTTGTAATTGTTTTTGTTTTCAAATATATTTTGTTCTATTTTGATGTTTTAGTTTCTGTTACAAATAAATAACAGTTAATACGGTTTTCACTGTCATATAGAGTTGTTTTTTAGATAAGGATTTTTATGCCCTTTCTTTAATATACAAACACCTACTTAATTCGAATGGTAAACCATTCGAATAATACAATTTATTTAATTAATCAAGTCTTTGTTTCGAATACAAATAGTTAATTCTATAATAAAAGTAGGTAAAAAAAAAAATTATAATGGTTTACCATTCCAAATACGTAATTTTGAAATTATTGATATTTTATTTTTTTATCCAAAAGCAAAACGCCACCGCGCTAGCGGTGCGTCCAGCCGACCAAAACTTTTCGTTTTTAGATTTTGTTGGCACTATTACCGTCAAGGACAACGACGCATCTACTCGTGTAGTGAATTCCACGCGTTTGATTGGGAAAAGATTTGGATGTAGGTACCTACTCAACTTTAATTAAGAAGCATCGACAATATACATATGCAACATTGTTCTGATGGATGGACTATCCATTTATAGAGGAAGGCTATAGGCTATATAACATCACACTATGACAAATTCTTTAAGTTTGTTTTCTCGAACAATTTTTTGAAGTTTCTCGTTAGAGGTTTGGTTAAGCAAGGTCGCGTGGCTTCGGCGATAAGTTTTTCGGAGCAGCGATTTGTTGTTAAGTGTTTCGTATTAGTAAACTTACGGGGACGTGGTATTAAGTGTTACACTTTTCTAAGTCGGGTAACACACCTGATTTTTTGTGTAATAAAACTATACTTAATTAACATAGCCTTTTTTATAAAAATATAGATATTTAATCCTTACTAATATTAAATTCAAATTCAAATTCAAAATCATTTATTCAATTAAGACACTAAGTGACATTTATGAACGTTAAATTGAAGCTAGAGTTAAAATCATAGATCGGCACAAACAGACGCCACAGCATGTGTAAAAGTAACTCTGTCTGTGTGTCTGTTCGTCTGTCTGTCTGTCGCCTTTTCACGCCAAAAGTTACTGAACCGATTTAAATGAAATTTGGTAGACAGATAGTCTAGAGCCTGAGAAAAGACATAGGCTACTTTTTAATGCGAAAAAAGGGGTGTAAGGGGTTGAAAGGTGGGGATGAAAAGTTGTATGGAAGTATAGTCAATTAGCCTAAATAATTAAAAATTCTACCCAAAGACACTATCCCACGTGGACGAAGTCGCGGGCACAGCTAGAATTACACAAAAAGAGGTAACCCTAAACTCGCTTACGGCAACGCAACCATGCGTTATTGCGAGGCAATAATAACCGTGTTTTAAGAACATTAAAGATCATTTTCGCATGCAAGGGTCACCGCTCGGAAAGAGTAGGTAATTAAAACGGTAGGTATGGACGTTTTTGTAGGGAGTGATTTATCTGTTACGTAGTAACTACTTAATAATCTGTGCTTATACCCTTTACATGGGGCGAGTTTTTCATTCATGATTTTCGATTTACTAAAGAAAACAATGGCTTATGGTATGTATAAAGATTGTTGTTAAACTTTGGCAGCTTGTGTATGATTACTTGTATTATTATTTTTATATTGATGTGCAATGTACATGTGTTGTGTGTATATGTGTATGTATATTTACACATTATGTACGTATATATTTGCCTATATGTGTTAGTAGTAAACCGTCAGCGACAACCTTTGGATCGCTTCAAGCGATAAGACCGCCCATAGTATCTAGCATTAACGTTAAATTTAAGATCTATTGTAATTCTATCATCATCTGCCTACCCTTGTCCCAATTTTATTTGGGGTCGGTGCAATATGTTTTATTCTTCCATTCTAGTCTATCATTCGTCATTTCACTGCTTACTCCATTTCTAGCCATATCTTCTCTCACACAGTCCATCCATCTTTTCTTTGGTCGTCCTCTTCTCTTGTACCCGTCAACATCCAAACATAAAACTCTTTTCACTACATTTTGCTCATCCCTCCGCATCACATGTCCATACCACGATAACCTATTGCTCCTCAGCTTTTCATCCACTGGTGCTACTTTCAGGCTTCCTCTAATATATTCATTTCTCACCTTGTCCATCCTAGTCACACCACACATCCATCTCAACATTCGCATTTCGGCTACGTGCAGGCATCTCTCGTCCGTTCTCTTTGTAGGCCAACTTTCAGAACCGTACAGGACGGCAGGTCTGATGATTGTTTTATACACCTGTCCCTTTAACTTAATAGGGAACTTAGGATCACAAATGGTTCCTGTTACCTGCCGCCACTTTATCCACCCTGTATTGATTCGATGCTGTACAGTGCGGTCTATTTCGCCATCGCTTTGAAGAAGAGAACCGAGGTACTTAAAGTCGGAGCACACTGGGATCGCTGTTCCATCCAGCGTAATGGTTTCAGGACTGGAGAGACCGCCGAAATCGCAGAACATGTATTCAGTTTTGGTTCTGCTGATTTTCAAGCCAACATTCTCCAGTCTGTGTTGCCATTTTTCCAGTCTGCTCTGGACCTCGCACCCGTCTTCTCCGATCAACACAATGTCGTCTGCAAATAGCATGCACCAAGGTACCTCCTCCTGAATGTCCCATGTCAGAGCATCCATTACCAACAGGAAGAGGTATGGACTTAGAGCCGATCCCTGGTGCAAGCCTACAGAGACACTGAATTGTTCGGTGTTTCCAGCCATCGATCTCACATGCGTGCTAGACTCTCTGTACATAGCACGAATCAATTCCACATACTTAGCAGGCACTCCTTCTTCTTTCAAAGCCCACCACAAAACTTCTCTTCGTACCCTATCATACGCCTTCTCTAAGTCAACAAACACCATATGCAAGTTTTTGCGCACGTGTCTGTACTTCTCGCATAGTTGGCGTATTGTAAATATGGCATCTGTTGACCCGCGCCCTGGCATAAACCCAATTATATATGGTATACAATAAAGAATATTCTATACATCTATCTATGTTGTTACGTATAAATCGGGATTTAATGTCTGTAATTTTACAAGGCACCGTAACTTATCTTTTTACTCATCCGACGTTTCGATCGAATTGAAGCGATCGTAGTCAAGGGGATTGATGAGAGCTTTACGACGCTTTAGTGCGGGAATCTACCCGCACTTGGTCTTAATTTTTGTTACTTGCTTTATACTTAACTACAATATGCTTACGACTTTGAAAAACGTGTATCTTACTCTTTAAATACTACACCTTGAATTTTTTAATATGTACCGATTTAGATATCTAATATGTATTTGCAAGGGAAACTGTTTTAGACCAATCAGGACGCGTCAAGTAAACCGTTACTGATCTTTGTAGAATATACCTATGCTATGGTACTCATGTACGAACAGGCGAAACTTGACAGTACCTACGATCTGGACCGAACCGAAACTTACTATGGTGGTTAGTAGGTTATACGAGTACTTACCTATACCAGGGCTACATCACTCGCTCGAGGTCGCGTTTTATATACCTACCAATTTAGCATGCCGTGGACGGCATAAGTGTCAGTAGAGGCGACAACGCGTAGCTGAGAGCACGCACGCACGATGAACGATATTCTTCGTAAATAAAAACAAAGTGCCAAATCGAACTTATTGTACAGTGGACATGTTTTGTTATTGGTAAATGTATTTATTATGTTAATTTGCGTAGGTATGGACTGCCCGCGTATTCATTTGTTTTAGGCAAGGCGAACTGTCGGCGGCTTCTCTCACACAATATGTTTGACATGGTACCTACCTATTGGATTTTCTTAAAACACGAAATAAATTAGGACTAGGTGACTGAAATGTAAAACATATTGAGAGTGGCACGGATAGAGGTATTTATTCGAGTGGGTAGTTATTTGTTAATTTATACTTTTGTATAACATAATATGTTATACAAAAGTATTAAATTGGAGCACATAATATCATAAAACGGGTTGCCGATTAAAGGGCTCTCATAAGATACAAACAATTACAGATAGCAGGCAGATACCTATTGTCTTTATTGCTCCTGTAATTGTAGTCTTTCTTTGTATTAGTAAAAATGTTTATAATGATAATATCTATGGTATATTTCACCGTATGATTCTGAACATCGTTGGTTTATTATAAATCATACTCGCGCTATTATAAACTGACGAGACAAAAATGTGAACTACCACAAGGATTGCCAACTTCTTGTATGAGAAATAAAGTATATTAAAGTTGGAGAGTAAAAGAAACAGTATTTTAGAAAAATAAAGAGTATTGTATTTTTTTTATTGAGAAACATATTTTTGGAGCTTCTCGCACGAATCAATATCTTACTGTCATTTTTTACTTATTAAACCTCTCCACATATTAAATCTTAATTAAAATACATGAGGAGCAAATTTTTTTTTTTATTAAATTGATAGAAACCCTTTTTCTGTAATCCCGCCACTTGGCATACATTACAGAAAAGCAAGCATTGAATGGTAATCAGAGTATCTTTCTCTCGTCTACTCAGCAACCATTTGTAGGATATGTACACATGTACAGCATCAACATTTTATATTACTATCGAAAGGTTTAAGAATAATAATAATAACTTGACACATCTTACACACGGCCGTCTGATCCCAAACTAGGCAGAGTACTATGTATGTACCTGTACTATGGTGACTAGACTGCTGATAAACATACTAATATATTTCTAAATACATACATATTATAGATAAATTACACCCAGACAGAGAACAAATGATCATACACACAATTATTTGTCCTGGGTGGGAATCGAACCCAATATTAAAAGTGAAGGATATTTTTATTACTTATAAAAATTAAACTTAGGATAGAGAAATAGTTTTATTTATCATTACCCATATAAAATAAATAAATTTGATTATGAAATAAATAACCATTTCATTATTTTGTGTATTTTGTACAACCTTAGTGTCTGGCAAAGCGGTTACACACACAGACAAAGGTCGCGCGGTTTGCAAGGCGTTCTCAACTTCCGAAATGCGAGTCGTAATAAGATATATTTCTGATCGCAGCTAACGTCGGGTATCATTAATTAAATTTTGTAGGCTAATATAGCGTAGGTATCTTCATTTTTGTATGGGAGTGATGTATCTGTTATCAGTAACTATTATCTTATCTGTGCCTATACGGGTATACGACAAAGATCTTAGTACAATATTCCTTTATGTGCTAAGCGATATCAAGTTAAATATTTATCAACTTTTCTTACAGTTTCATTTAAAAAATGCGAAGTATAGATTTCGATTACATGTGAACGATTCGCTTGTCTAAAATTATTCATTGAAGGCTATCAATGGACGTTATATTGATTAGCCTGCGTGATTGTATTTCCAATATGGTTAACTTATGAACGATAAGTAGGTATGATAGTTGCTTTTACTGACGTCAACAATGAGTTACAAACCAATCAATTTGATTAATATTATTACTTTTAAAATAAAAGATAACAGAATCCACACATCGTTGCAATAAGTGTATGCGATACGAATTCATTATTATATTGCATATAATTGTGTCTTATCTGGTCCTGCTTTTCTAATCCAGTAACGATAAAATATTATTTTATTTTACATGTCATGATTTTAGTAGATCACGATTTTTTTTGCATTCTGCCAGTAAGCCAAACAATGTAGGTTTTACTGGAGTAAGTTTGCCATGTAAAAACCACCATGACTATTCATTCAATTGAAGCTCCAAATTTTAAAGTGTAGTCAGCATTGTAATTTTGATATTTTTTGTTAAATAACTGTAACGCTGTTGTAAGAAATGCGACTAGGTGGAGTTCTTTTGCGACGCATTTTTTTCCCTAAAGATCACAAGCAATGAGTGCCCAATTACAGGAGTAATTCGGTACTCACTTATTGTTAATAACATAAGGATAAAGATGTTAAAAAAAACACATTTTTGTTACGGAGATTTGAACTTAAGTTAGAATATAGTTCTTAGACACATTTCTTTATAGAAAAAACATATTTTCTTATTTTAGTTTTTTTAACCAAAGAGATTATTAAAATTAATTTATTATGATAGGTATTTTTGATGTGTTATGTGTGACTATAGTTATAAACACATTTCTTTGTAGAAAAAACATATATATATTTTTTAATACAAACAGAATATTTATGATTAAAAAGAATAATTACTCGTATCAGGACACGAGTAACTTTGAAAAGCATAATTCGTTTTAAAAGTTGAGAGTTCAACATTGATCAACAGACTGCGAGTTGAGACGAAATAGCGTCGTGTCATGATGACAGAGTAGCTCATTAGGTGTCAGATCCTTTCTCAGGATACGGTTGAAGAATACATTTTGTGGATTTGTCCTTCAGTTACCATAGCTGCCGTTAACAAATCGAGAGTTTACACTCCGTCTCCCCAATTCAACTCAGTGCTTTCATGAATCCATCTATTGATTCTGGAGTTTATCATCGCATCGAAATAAATTTGACTAAAGAAATTTTTCGCTCAATAATTTATTACGACTTTCAGTACGGTCTTACTTAACAAGAATGTTACATAAATATCGATTGTCATTTCATTACGAAGCCCCATCTCGTGCCACTGTTAACAACTTGGTCGAAACAAACTCACTGATGATCCTCGAGAAAGACGTGCTTCTACGGTGACTACTGAAGATAACCTCAGTGCTGTGCGACTAATGATAGACGCTGATATAAGGGTGACATATCAACAGATTTAAAAGATAAACTTACAGGAAATCGTTTTATGAACCCTGAAGATGCCGTGGCTGCGTTTGAAAAAGGCGTGGAAGATATCCCTAGAGAAGAGTGGGCTCACTGCTTCAGTCAATGATTCCATCGCATGTGACGTTGCTTAAAAAGGAACGGAGACTATTTCGAAAAGCAATAAAAATATTAACAGGCTTCTATATCATTCCGTTTTTTATTTTCTAAACACTTTCGGTGTAACCCCTTATAATAATGTCACCGTAAAAAGCTAGAATTTAAAAAGTAATGTTGAAATACGTTGCATGCGTACCTATTCTTCTCAATCTCACGAGCATGCGTGTGGAATACGTACCACGAGTCGAAGTCTCTTACTAGTCTACGCTCCGTTGTGGTAAGTAATAAACTACAGACGCTTTACAATGCAGTTTTTGTTTCAACCAATTACAACATACATTCACTGTATGGTCTAGTTTATTTTGACGATAGCATGCTAAATGCATGCACGTAATGTGAAATTATCTAGTGCCACTGTATATTTGGTCTAAGGTCAACGCAGTCTTTTCATATAATTAAACGGAAACAAAATCACAGCTACCGATTAAAATTAAATGAATACCAATACAAGCCTTGACTTCAGTACAGTGAATGATGAAGGAGATATGAATATTCAGTGGGTAAAAACGCCGTTTTAAACGCGTTTAATTGTTGAAAAAGTTTATTCTGTGAAACGTTCAAAAGTGTTCTCTGTGTTAATTTAAATATTATTTTTTTTTTTCTAAAGACAACTCCCGTATTAGGAATTACTCCTGTGTTGCGGGGGACTTTACAAACATACAAACAACGGACACAAAGAACACCCAGACTCGGGTGGGAATCGAACCCACGACTTATGGCATAGCAGTCAGGGTCACTAACCACTAGGCCAATAGGTCAGTCACTAGGCCAATTTGGAGTTTAAATGCTAGTTGGCCTTTAACTCATTTGCTTAACTAGAATTTGAAAAAGCAGCTATCGAAAGAAAAGAAATGTAATGATAACATTTATCTTACTGGATCTGATACTTTTCTAGTTCGAGGAGATTACGGAAGAAAGGATATGGAAATATTGTCTGTTTCAAAGTGTTGTATCCAAACAATATATTAAATTGCTATATTTTATATAAGTAATAGTTTTGTTGAAATTAAAATGTTTACAGGTATTTAACTATACCAATATTGTTACATGTATGTCACGAAGTTGTGCCGCAACTTTAAAGACATTGGAATCCTTTGGCGTGCAGAACAATTTAGTACAAACAGTTCTGTTGACAAAGCAAGTGGACTTTTACCAGCTTAGATATCTTTAGGTCATTTTTAAATAATAATATATTTATACAATCGAATTCCACTAACACCCACAATAATTCGACCTCAATGTTGGAAAATTAAGCTAAATATTATATTATTACTTTTTTTTTTAACAATGAGTTATAAGAAATACACTCAATCGATGTATAAATGATGTATCGCTTTTAAATGAATAGCAATCAATACTAAAGTTTAATCAAAATACAATTTTATTACCCTAGTAATAAGAAATAAATTAATATATTGATATCGAGCACCCTCACTACAGTTGATCACATATCTTAATTGTATAAATAAGACGAGTGTTTTTTAATATTATAAAATTTTAAATTGCCGTACATAACACCTTCATATGGAATGCAATATGTAACAATAATATTAAAAGAGTTTCAGTATACCAAAAACAAGTTTCAGCACGCTAAAATAAGCTTTTTGCAGCAGAACCTTTTTTAGGTCAGATGTCGTCTCTGCGAACCCCGGACGCGAATAGGGCGTGAGCTACCTATGTATGTATTTAAATTCAGAATAATGAGAATTATCTCATGACTATTTGAGTGGTCAACCACTTTCTCGATGACAATTTTAGATTCAGGGCCAATATTAGGAATTAGGATGTCTTTGTGCCACCAGTATTTCTGTTTAATAAAGTTGAGATCATTTCTCTCCACTAGTTTTCTAACATTCGTACTAGTCTAAACTAATATTATAAAGAGGAAACATTTGTGTTTTTGTATGTATGTTTGTAATGTTTTCACACAAAAACTACGTATATAGCTGGAGACCTGGATCAACGCATAGTTTACTTTTTATCTCTACATTCCCATGGGATCGGGACTTACGTAGATGATACCGCGAGCTGCTGCTAGTGTAGAATAAAATAGAATGATCTGTATGGTACGTAATAGTAATAATAACATATTGCTTTAAATAAATACCCCAAGCAGATATGTAAGGCAGTTTTACACTTACAACTGCCTTACATATCTACTGCCTTTTTTTTATTTGGACTGTACACTACTTCGGCCAGTATTGACACTCAATCTGACACGTAACTGCCCTGTTGGTCTAGTGGTTAGTGATCCTGATTGCTGACCCAGGGGTCATAGGTTCGAATCCCACAAAGGACAAATAGTTGTGTGATGAGAATGCTCATTTGTTCTGTGTCTGGGTGTAATTTATCTATTTGTAAGATATATATATATATAAATATATATAAGTATGTTTATCAGCAGTCTGGTTACCATAGTGTAATACAGGCTATGCGTAGTTTGTCAATCAACAGCCGTGTGTCCTAACACACGGCTGTTGATTGACAAACTATATAATAATATATAATATTATATTATATAATATTAATAATATATAATATATATAAATAATAATATTAATAACTTGACACACCTATGTGTCAAGTTATTAATATTATAAAGATTTTGTTAGTAACACAGAGGTATTTGTTAATTTTTTTTATGCTACATACGATCATGTTTGTGTATAATAATAAAATTAATAACTAAAATAATAATAATCATAAATATAAAATTTAAAACACCCCCGACTCGAAAATCCCTTCAAGGATTAGAAAAGAGCTGATGATCTTCAAACGGCTGGAAAGATTTTCTTGAATTATAAAACAAAAAAATGCACTTAAATCGTTCCATTCCTTTAGGAGCTACGATGCCACAGACAGACACGTCAGACTGATAACACCCCTTCTGTTTGCGTCGGTGGTTAAAAAGAATCGCGATACTATATATAAATGTTTTAGGAATAAATATTATATTAGTAAAACAATTTATAAAACGGACTTATATCGAAAAATTATTTCCCAAGCCTACGGGTAAACGCAAGTATTATCCGATAGTAAATAAGAACAAATCCTCAACCATTATAATTACAGCAAGAATAAGCCCAACAGCAATAAATAAAGCACAACACTAATACCAAGAAACAATTATAGGAGCTTTAGTATCCCCATTTACGGGACTCTAAAAGGGGAAAGCCATTCGCGTGCCCCCTTGCCATAAAATGAACCGTAAAGGTGCTCCCTCACCGGGAGCATTTGCCTGTAATGTAATGTTACAGATCCGAGCATTACATCAGTGAGGGAGGAGAACCGAGCATTACAGTGCCCAATATATAATATTACATATTCGAGCATTTTATCAGTGAGGGAGGAGAACCAAGCATTACAGTGCGCAATCTGTAATGATACAATCTGTAATATTTTGATACAACTTATAAAACCACCGGTGTTTCGTCGGTTTTTAAATAATTCATTACACCAAAACCGTTTCTTCTGGTTTTTTTACGTAAATAAAAATTTCGAATTAATATTTCCGCGCTCAGCAGAAAGACCGCTTCGTCTGACCTTGTATAATCAACTGGAGAATGCTCGTCGGTCATGGAGACAGTATTGTAAGCATTCACCTGTTGCGTAACACGTATGATTTAATTTTTAAATTAAATCATATATGTTACACTACAGCCGAATGCTGCCGGTGAGGGAGCACTCTAACGAATCAAAAGATTGTATTCAAGGTAAACACACAATACACACTCTGAACAAGCTGTACCGGAATTATAACGAAGTATTGATAATAAGATAGGTATCGATTGAGTGAAAAGTCAAGCCACTATGCCAAGACAAATCAAGGATGGGTGATCAAAGATTGTGAAGTCAGAAAATAATGTGAAATAAATTTAGGAATATATTTAAAAAAATGTATTAAATATAATAATAATATAATATTAGTTGAATTAATATTGTTGTATGAACATTAATTTCCATTGCAAAATTAGTTATATTAAAAAGTTATCTTACCGTAAGTAATTTACGGTAAGTTACATAGACACAGTGTTCCCAGAATGTTATAACTATGAACTACCCATGTAATTAAACTTGTATGGAACTGTCAAGGTGGGAATATAATATTTGCCTGGTTTGTTTTTGTGTCCCTAAAACCTGATTTATACGCAAAGTTGAAGAAATATTTAACGTTTTCTTTTTCTTCAAAAGTAAATCAAATAAGAAACATTTTGTGTTCTTGCCGGCTCATTTATCATATTTAATTGGGGAAATATGTATTTTCTCTTCATTATTTATGTCCTTAATGAATGCTGTTAGTTTAGGCGATTATTTCTAATGGATTCCATTAACGTTATTTTATAAGTTGCGTAATGAATTCTCAATAGATATTAATGAATTGATTTTAGTCGTAATTATTGAGATAACAGCTATTTTCCGCGGCTTTACTAGCGTTAAGTTATTTTTCTATCACTCGGAAACAGTAGGTACTTTTTATGGATCGGTTGAGTATTTACGGCGTGATAGCGAAATAAACAGACAGATAAAGTTACTGTTATATTTACTTTTTTTATTTACTATTAGGTATATACATTAAATTTAATTAATGATGGTCACTTTAATTTTTCATCGTGAATATCTTACTTTACACTACTACTAGCAGCGCCACACAGTTTCAATCGCGTAAGTACCGATCCTATCTGAATATTAGGATAAAAAATACCCTTTATGTTAATCCAGGTCAATATATTTATTTATTTATTGCATTCCATAATATATATTTACAGGTGGTAAGCTTAAGAGTAGGTATCAATTATGGACCCTGTCGGGCACAGCACTATTAGGAGAGAGGATGAGCGGTTTAGTTATGCTTAAGTTAAGTTTAGATGCAAATTAGATACATTTATGATGAATGAATATTAAACAGAATCAAGTCTTTATAATAGAATCTATTGATGATTTAGGCTATTGTATTGTATTTTTTTTGCACAGTAATATTACAGTATTTTAGTAGTTATTAAATATATTATTTTATTACAGAGTTATTAATTAATTAATATATGGTAATATGAATTCAAGTCAAGTTTCCTCTACGTTAGTCCTATGATTATATTAATATTAAATAACAGTTATTATTTTAAAATCATATTTAATTTTTATGTCTATATATGTGTGTAATATTTAGTTACTAATTATTTTGTAGCTACTTTTAGATATTTAGAATGTATAAGTCATCTTCTAGGTATTCTTTCACATTGTAGTAGCTTTTATTTATTAGAAGTTCCTTTAACTTGTTGACAAAGGTATTGAATTTATTCTCATTTTTGATTTCATTTGGTAGCTTGTTAAATAATTTGATTGACATGACCAATGGGCCAGAGGAGTGCATTGCTAATCGTGAATTTGGAAGGTTCAATCTATTTTTGTGTCTTAAAGATATTTTGGTTTGGATGTCTTCGCGCTTTGTGTAGTGTTCTGGATATTTCCGGACAAGTTTACATACTTCTAGGATATAGATACATGGTAATGTTAGAACTTCTTGAAAGTGAGGCTTACAGGTGTCAATATTTTGTATATTAACTAAAGTTCTTATTAATTTCTTTTGCTGAGTAAATATTGTGGGGGCGTCCGTACTATTACCCCACAAAGTTACGCCGTAGCTAAGCCAAGAATATGCGTAGGCGTAATAAGTGACAAGCGCAGTAGATAAGTCTGTGGTCTTTTTGACTTCGCGTAGGGCATATGTAAAGCTTGATATTTTTGCTCTCACCTTTTTTACGTGCGCTTTCGAATTGATATGGGTGTCTATAGTTAGCCCGAGTAAGTTAAACTCATTTACAACTTCTATGTTTATTCCATTAAATGTGAAATGTATGTCTATTGCTGAATTTTGGTGGGGGTAAAAAGTTTTTAATTTACTTTTTGCGAAATTTATTTCCAGGTTGTGTTTGTTCATCCAGTCACCTGTTTTTGTGAGTGTTAGGTGAAGATTTTCATTTATATTTACGTTAGTTTTACACGAAGTGAGCAAAGAAATGTCGTCTGCAAATAATACACATGATCCGTTTATTGTTTTGGGTAGATCGTTAATATAAATTATAAACAGTAGGCACCCTATCACACTACCCTGAGGAATAAAAGCTTTCATATCTTTCTTGTGTGAACGGATTTTTTGTATCTCATGTGTGGTTTTCTTGAAAAATTGTAGTTCTACTGTTTGTTCTCTACCTGTTAGATATGACTTAAGCCATTTGTAAGCTTTACCCCGGATTCCTATTGCATACAACTTATCTAATAGGATATTAAATTGAACTTTGTCGTAAGCTTTGCTCATGTCTAATAAGATACCTATTGCGTATTGTTTATTATTTAAAATGTTTAGGGCTTCTTGAATGTATTTGTATACTGCTAAGGTTGTCGATTTATTTTTGCGAAATCCATACTGGCATTCATCTAAAATTTAAATTAATATACAGAGTGATTTACTTTTATTTTGCTTAAGCTTTTAAATACTTGTGGCAAAAGTGTTTTTTCACTAGTAGTAATTTTTTAATAAATAGTTTACATGAAAAAGATCAGAAATGAATATATATTTGGCCAAATTGGCACCAAATACAGAAATTGTTTTTATAGATATTGATATCTTACTATTCATAGATTTGTGATGAAATATTGATCACCAACAGACTACAAGGCTTTATTTAACGACTTCTTATAAACATATTTCTAAGCAAGTATCAACCCTACGTAGACAGGATTATGATGATACAAGTTTTGTTTCATATAATAATACCTGTTTAATTATTATGATCATTTTTGGTATGCTAGATAGTCTTCTTGGTAAAGATTATAATGCTACATAATCGTAACGAGGTAAACCACCTCAACGCTCCAATTTTGACACACGCTAGTATTACAAAGAACTATACTAATAAGACAGTGCAATATCAACGAGACACATACATTAGAGCACTATTCCAGTTAATCCCTAAACTCACGTTATTGTCAGTAGATAATGCACTAATATTAGGAATATTTTGACATCAAATTATTAGCCTTGTCTGACTTAATTAATAATTTATTTCTTTTGTAAGATAACCACAAAGACAGTGGTTTATATTTGTATTGAAACTCATAACACTCGATGCAGTGATAATTTGATTGTTTATTTGAGTTTTTTTTTTAGTTAAGCAAATAAAGCAAGAATAAGAAGCGAGTTAAGTAATAATAATAATGTGTTTGATGCGTCAACATCATTTCTTTACTGTTGCAACTGCAGACATCATTTCTTTACTGTTGCAACTGCAGACATCATTTAAAACACAATACAAGGTATATTCGAATACATGACACAACAAACACATTCGTCTAATTCAAGGTCGTTCTGAACTGTGGCAGTTTTTCACAACAGGGGCTAAACAACCTAAGATATTTTTTTGTTATTCTCAAAGCCGGGCGTTTGGACCCTAAGGATGTGTGCCGCATAATAATCATCCATTTGTTTAGTTCAGATAAGTGAGGTAAGTATGTCCACTATAAAATAAAATGTATATAGGTATATTGAAGTAAGGGGTTAATTTCAGCTTTCTTAATTTAATTAAACATAGTCTAACATAGTCAAGTGTTTATTTTATGGAATTCTTAAGTTACTTCGAGGTTTCTAGTTAAATTTTAATTAATCTGGTAGTTAACCACAATTTACTTCTTATACTCCCCCTTACAGACCTGTCATCCTGAATGTTGGCAAACAAAGAGAACGGATGAGAGATATGTGGTGTGACTAGGATGGATAAGGTGAGGTGACATGTGATGCGGAGGGATGAGCAAAATGTGGTGAAGAGAGTTTTATGTGTGGAAATTGACAAATGATATGATAGAGGAGAAATTAATGATAGATGAGAATGGAAGCAGAAAACACATTATGCCGACTCCAAATACATTTGGGAAAAGGATCAGAAGACTGACTGAGAGATGACTCCTCCTCTTATAAGTGGATACATTTATGAAACGATTGCCATCTCAACATTTTGCCAGATCGCTTACATTTTTGCAACTGCATGAAAAGAACATTGCAATCAAAACTTACAGCAACTCTTACAATTGAAAAGTTACAAACATCGTGTTTATAGTTGTGTGATGCAAGGTTATGTTGTTAAAACAGCATGTAGTACAGAGACAAGTATTAAATTCACTTTAGATCAGATCTTCTATAGGATGGTGTAATGAGACCATCTTCTAACGGAGGTTGGACTGACTAACTAATAAACCGTGTTCTGCAGAAATGATCCAATCCACAAATTAGTCAAAATAAAAGTATTGATGCTAAGCTATAGAAATATAGTCTGTATTGTAATTAAGAAAAGAGTTTTTTTTTCATTACAAATCCTCTTTCTTATAGGATCATTTCTGCACAACAATTTCTTTATAAGAAAAAAAACAGACCTTTGGTTTACAAGTGCAAGGTCGATATGCGCCATTTATTCATGAAAGCTATGTTAGACGCTCACGAATGCAATAACGGTGCTAATATAGCTCCCGACCATTTTATTTAATCGTATATCGGTATTCGTAATAAAGCGTAATTGCCATAAGTTAAGTTATTTGGAGCATCTATTTACAAAATATTAAATGGGTAGTGCTTACGTGCATGTGTGTCACAACTAGGCGGAGATTTCATTTCGTGGGAGAGCCATGTTTGGGCATGTATGGGCCGGCTCGCCCGAAGTGATACCACTGCCTCACAAAGAGTGAGGTTGCCGGAGGCCCCTACCCCTCTTCCCCCCTTCCCTTACTCCCACCTTAAAGCTGGTAACGCACTTGTGACTCTGGAGTTGCAGGTACCCATGGGCGACGGTAGTCATTAGCCCCCCCTATACCATAAAAAATAAAAAGATCTGCAAAATTAACTCTTTCGCGACTAGTAACTAACTGTATCACGAAGCAACTAACTGTATCATGAAATCCCTAGGGACGACGGTCCCCACCATTTAAGGGTATTTACTCTTATATTTATTATACCATTTCTATTAATTCGCCACAGTTCTAGTTAACGCTTACACATCCATATAATCTTTGTAAAAATGACCTGTGAAAACATCACCTAACCGCTCTGGTCGATGCTAATCTGGTAGTTGCCATAAAGTCACGATTTTCATAAATATTTTAATATTTCCTTATAAGTCAATATTTTCTCTCCACACTTTCAGCATTTTCTTCATATTTTTGGCACAAACAAAAATATATTTATTTACCTGTGGGAAGCTGAAAGGTAAAATATAAATTTATGTATAAGCTGCAAGACGATTGGGTATCTATATTGGGCCCGGGGTCTCAGTGCATGAAAGCATTGCTATCCATCTTGGCTGTATTGATTAATAATTCATAAGAAAATATATCGAAAACATCCGGATGTATTTGAAATAAATGTATGTTTCATTTATGATAATGTTATTGCTTAGAAAGGTAGGCATAGTACTTTATTATGACTCCAATGCGAGTCAAAGTAATTAATATTTATTTCAGCTGGAATTGGAGATACGTATTGCAAATTCGTAAAGGATACGAGAACCATCAATGAATGCTTTATCCAATACAAAAAGTATTATTCAAATCTGACTGATAGTTCCAGAGATTAGCGCGTTTAAACAAAGAAACAATCAAACAAAAAACTCTTCCGTTTTTTTATATTAGTATAGATAACATTGATATTTTTAAAGACCTTTTAAATTTTTGCGAATGTCCCTTACAGCTAATTTAGACCTAGGTACGCACTAGATCTTTATATTATATTTGCGCACTAGGTCCTAAGTTTGAATTCAAGATTCACCTTCAGCGTCTAGAGGCTAGAAATAGACCTACATGCTATTCCTTCATACAAGATATATCTAAGTGATATGTCTATACATACTGTTTATGGTCTATACATACTTATATACTACATTCGCGTATTAGGTTTGAATTCTGTAGTATGGATTAATATACCAAGTCTACATACTTTGTCTACGAAATTAATATAAGTAATAGGTACGAATAAATTTATAATTTAGTGTAGATGTGATGTCGTTCTAGGTTCAATAGAATCTATGAGCTTTGTGTATGGCATTTTTGACACACGACGTGTCAAAGTAATTACATATGTCAAACTACACAAAGATTGTCAAACTACACAAAGATTGTCAAACTACACAAAGATTGTCAAACTACACAAAGATTGTCATTATCAGAAAGTATATAACTTTAACTATTCTCAGAAAACTCTTTTGATTTCTTTTGTATTAAATTTTCACGATTTTGTACTGAACCAAAAATATAAAAAAAAGTCTACAATAGTACGTTTACCTAACAACCGAAACAGATGGCATCAGTAATAAGCCTAACCAAAAGATATTCGTAATTAATACCTCCCAAAAGCATAACCCTTTACTGACAATTTATATTAAACTATCAAAACCCGCAAATGTGGTCATTTCAATAATTAAATCCTAGGCCCTATGATCCAACATCAGTACCTACTGGTTAACGGTTATTGCTCCCATGACATTTCTGAGGTCACGCAATACCTAAAATTATAGTGGAATATTGTATAGCACAGGGTTTTCGAATAAAAACGGTTATTGAATTAATTTATTTAATGGCTTACGACTTTGTTGCTTAATATAACTTTATATTAGGGATGGGTGAACGACATCAAAAATATTTGCTCGTGTTTACTGAGAAAAAAAATTATAAATAAATGGAATGGGTTTGTTAATCATACGATTAGGGTCTATTATCCAAACCTTGTTTTGCTATTGAAGCATGTAATGGTGACTTATCACTACATATTATAAAACAATGTCCACCGCTGCGTCTGTCTGTCTGTTCGCGATAAACTGAAAACTACTGAACGGATTTTCATGCGGTTTTCACCAATAGACAGAGTGATTCATGAGGAAGCTTTAGGTGTATTATAATTAGTACGCGTACGAAGGCGGGGCGGGTTGCTAGTTATTTTATATTTTATATACGGTGATGTTAATATGTGTATATGGTATCTAACATTTTGAATTTTTATTTTAAGAAATTACCTCCTTTCAAACCATACTTTAAACTTTGCCTGCAGCTGTTGACCGCATGAATATTGACTATCGCCACAAAAGTATATTTATATAAGTAATATGTATCTATATATATTGGGTTATATATTTTTTAAATCTTTTTCTTTTGGTGTTACTCCTATTGAAGGTTTGACAGTATCACGGCCATGCGATCTTTTGAGGCAGTTGCCGTGGCAAGGGAAGTGGTGCTGCATCCAAATCATTTACGCAGGTTCTTCAGCTACAAATATCTTATTTTCTGGTAGAACTTACAGTTAATTTGAATGTGTAATGACATAATATAACAAAGAAATAGATAAAAAAGACAGTTAATTTTTCCATTAATAAAACAAAAACAACACAAAGACGTATTAATGTAGCGATATGTTAGTATTACTTCATAATCCATCTCCGACTACCTTGAGCGCTGGGCTTAGGATAACGGATGGGGCTGCCCATTAATTACCATTGCAGACCTTAAGACGGACACGGTGGTATGACGTCACAAGTTAGTATTTCATAGATGTTCCTATATACAGTACAGTATTTAATAATTACGTTTTTGGTTCGAGTCACCAACCTTTAAGCTACTCTTAAAAGTTCCAGGATACGGTGAATAGGTTTCTCTTGGATAGCCGTGTATCTTTGTCTTCATCGTCGCTTTCCATCAGTTGAGTTTGAAGAAAAACGACTACTTCTTTACATAAAAAAGAAAAACTGATTTGACTTGACAGTTAATTACCATATGCTAAGACGTCGCTAAGTCTCGTGTCGTCACTAAAACTTAACAAAACGAGACTTAACGATATTTTATCATTATTGATTTTATTATGAGTCGCGGAGAAAGAGTCTATATAAATCTATGTCAATAATTCGGTCAAGGGGTACGGTAGACTCGATTGAAACCTTACCTGAATAATAAAACATAAAAAAATATTGATTTCGTCTCGACAACATATATCCGCAAAATTCGGATTGTCGAGTATTTTGTTAAATTCTAATGGTACAAATGGCAGTCGCCATATTGGCCACTCGGATGCCATCTTGAGTTCGTTAAGGCCGATTCACACGTATATTTACCTACATTTTGTAAAAGATTGTGTATTACGAGTCACACTTCACCCGAGTGAAGCCGGGTTTTCATCTAGTAAAATAAAAACCTGCAAAGTGCTCGTCGCTCCACGTGCAGCATAGACTTCCGTTCCTCAGTAAGGAATTTTAAATGGAATTTCTAAGAAGTTTTGCTTTTTACTTTTTGAAGTACTCATTTTAAATTGGTTGACTATTACTCGTTTACTAAAGTTTAAAGGCATTTTTCCTTTAGACTTCGTTATATACCTATAATATTATATCAACTATCCAAAAACAACCATTTAACTGGCAGGGAAGAGACAAATATTTTACAAACGGATTCCTGAATCAAAAAATTATTTTCACACAACAACGATATCTTTAAAATTTAAAAAAACATCTCATACCACGGGATAGAATATAAAAAATTATTCATAGCCACTTTAAGCGTAAGGCGGGAAAACCTTAAAAGATTTTGTTCTAGTATAAAAAAAAAGGTTTTTTGTTCAATACTCAATCATTTATTGCAATCATATAATGTCACATTAAATATGTCAATAAATTATATGCAGTTTATCATCATATATTGACTGGCCTGTTGGTCTAGTGGTTAGTGACCCTAACTGCTGAGCCAGAGGTCGTGGGTTCGATTCCCATCTGAGTCTGGGTGTTCTTTGTGTCCGTTGTTTGTATGTTTGTAAAGTCCCCCGCGACACAGGAGTAATTCCTAATGCGGGGAGTTGTCTTTAAAAAAAAAAAAATTATTGTAAATATATGACCTTATAGGGCATAGCAACATATAGGAGACCGACCCATTTCATACTGTTTATATGTAGTTTATCATTATATATGACCCTAATAGGGCATAGCAACATATAGGAGACCGACCCATTTCATACTGTTTATATGTAGTTTATCATCATATATGACCCTAATAGGGCATAGCAACATATAGGAGACCGACCCATTTCATACTGTTTATATGTAGTTTATCATCATATATGATCCTAATAGGGCATAGCAACATTTAGGAGACCGACCCATTTCATACTGTTTAATTATCAATTGTAAGTTCTAGAACTATTTTACTGTCAAATTAAATTCGTGATAATTGTTTTTGACTGTCACTTAGTTGGTTGATAAAAACGAACAGCCATGCCAAATTACATCTTTCTAGTCTAGGAGTCTTAAAGTAGACATGGCGAAGTTATAAGGTTTTCTTGTTGACTATGGTACCCTAAAAATTTGCTAAATGAAATAAAATTGCAATTACACCAGCAGCTACTGTATTTGTAGCTCTCTGTGTAAGGGTCAGCAATTAATAGCCAATAGGGATTAATCAAGGATCTTATTGCGCTTCCTTTACTCTTCGGGGAGCAGCTAATCTACTTGGTGGATTTTAATCAAAGTCCACGCGATAATATATGTCATTTTTTATTTGGTTTAGTTGGTATTGAAGGCCATTTTTTAAGAAAAGCACACACTCTTCGTGTAGTCTGGCGTTTGGAGATGTCTATTAACTGTTATCTAAATTTATATTATAAAGACGAAACATTTGTTTGTTTCTTTGTAACATTTCTTGTACCTTTTCTAACATTTTAAATATACGACGTCTGTATTTATCATAAAAAATATAGGTTTTGTTTTATAAATATGAGCAACATACTTATGTGACATTGTGTTTGTATGTTTACGGTAAGTCATAAAAAAACCGGTCAAATGCGAGATGAACTCGCGTAGAGAGGGGTCCATACGCTGAATATACATAATATGTATCTAGCAATAGTTTATCAAAGTACAAACTTAACATTGTAGTTACAGCTCAATTTTCATATATATTCTTAATTTATTTTAAAACTGTTAATCTTAAAATAAATAAAAAATTGAGAACCTCACAATAAGCCTATAAGCTAATAGAATGTGTTGTAAAGATAACTCTAGGTAAAAACAAATTTATATACCGTTATAATTAATAACAATATTTATATTTTAATAATTTAAAACTTTATATTTTTATACTACGAGTATACTAACTTGCAATGTTTGTTACTTTGGGATAAATCTTGCAGGCTGAATTAAAACCCACTTGCACTTATTTCGCGCACTTGACCGTTGACGCATGACCTGATTCTGCACCCAGGATTAGCTCCAGACGAGAGAACTCCTCATCGGCCAATATTAAAGATACGAAACTTTATGTAAGCATTAAATTATGATAGACTTTACAACAGAACACTGTTGTAAAGTTCAACAGGACCATCCAAATAACTTAATGGAAAAAACGATTAGTCTTATTCCTTTATTCGAATTAAAGTCAACCACTTAACAGCACATCGTTTCAATTTGCCATACATAAAATTATACAACTATACAACGAAGACACATTAAAGTTCTTATTAGTTGAAAGTTTCAGTGGTCTTTGATTTGCTGTATAATATGATTGGCCTCTCCAAAGGCACAAAGTTGGTTCGAGAATAAATGAAAGTTCGTTTTAGTTGCGATCCTGTTTGATTACCGTCTGGGGAGTGCTGGAAATGTTAGTCGTAAAATTAAATAAAATTTTCGTATTGCTTTGTCCTTTTGTACACCCGAATGTGATGATTACAACAAACGCCTACATGTAACTGAATTTAAATAATACAAACATACATAAGTACGGTAATAGGGCATTCGACTGCAAAGTACGAGGCCCCGGATTCGATGAGCGTTCAGTGCAAATTTTGGTATAAATGAACGTGTATATTTGAGTTGGTAAGGGCGTTTCTGTGTAATGTATTTTAACGTATTGTTACGGAAGCCTAAATAGACCCGCGGGCGCCATCTATTAACGAGTAGGGGAAATCATACATTACCTAAATTGAGACGCACGGTGCCATCTTTTAGCGAATAACGGAACTAATATTTTATCAATAAGAAATTGTTAGTTCGAATAGCGGTCGAGTCAAGTAGATTGTACGAGATGTTTAAGGAAAAGTCACGAACTTTCTATGGGATGTTTTTATGACTATATAAAAACGTTGCAAGCGAGATGGACGTTCAGTTCTAGTTGAGCGATACTACGGTTAACAGGTGCGAAGTATAGCAAATAATACGATTGAATAGTGAGTGGAAATAGTGAGAATTAATTGTAATTGTGTTATTTGTTAATTATTTTAATACATTGTGTCTATTTCGTTGTAAATTGGTGTTCTTATCTAATCCCGAACTCTGGGTCGCTACAGAATTTACAACATTTTTTTCATCTAAGTATATTTATCCGTTTTCTAAACCCATAGCACTAATTATGCTTAGTTTCGTTTAAATACAGCTATACACAGAATAGCATTTGTGTATTAAGATGTTTTGTTATGTTTTCCTGTTTTGAACGCGATTAAAGCCGTGTAGGGATTACCCTACACGGGAAAGCCGTGTAGGGGTTACCCTACATGAGTTTTTACCCCAACATATAAGCTAGCCAGAATATAGCTGTAGTTAATTAGCGCTGTGCGACCTAAATTGCAACTTTATTGTATCAAAACAAGAGCTGCTATGTAAAAAAAAAATTTTTAAATGATTTGGCCGAGTGGGACGTCTGTACCTTTACTATTATGTATTCTGTGGCTCAGATGTGACCTTTTATAAGATTTACTGTGGCAAGAAGTAGTACTGTTGCTATTTTACTTTACACTCTCTACCTTTGTTTGTCATGTCAGGTTTTGTTTCAAAAAGTCTTTGTTTCACTTTCATCTACATAAACATGCGCATGTTTATCACCGATTATAAGTATATATCTACCTAAACAATGCCAATCTATTACTATACCTAGCCCCTTTAGTAGGAAAGGAGCGGTATTGTTTTTGAATCAAAGTTTTAAATGTTTGTGACTGTACCCTAATCTCACGTAACTACTACATGTACACAACATGGAAAGGAGGATTAATTCTAAACCTCATATGATTAATTACTAGTATATTTTAAACCGAAGCTATTTATTCAACCCTTCAACTTCCATTTAGATTATAAACAGCTGTAACGACCATTACGTTTGTTTAACATGACAACCGAATTAATGTATTCTACGAAAGATCTTCATCTATTTTAAGCAGGTATTTCACCTATCTAATTATCTATGAAAACTAGGGAAAGTAAAGGGGATTCAAAGTAAGAATTTACGAATACTTTATTAAATGGCTAGTAAAAATTTCGAATGTTGTCTTGCTATTGAATGATTTCTGATTTCATTTGAAATCTGTTCACAAAACATAATAGTTTGGGTGTAAGCTGAGCTGCTGTGAAAATACCTTAGCAAAACATTAAAATTTCTTTTACTATGTCGATATTGGCGTTCGGTTTTAGTATAGAGTAAACGTATGTACTAGATAGTATAAGTTTTATATATTTGGTTAAAACGCAATAAGCAGACAGGACTATTCGATCAGTCTTGTGTTTAATTGATAGAAAAAAGAAATAAAGAAAAAATGATTTTTTTTGTAAAACACAGCATACAACAAAAAATAATAACATATAAAAGAAAATATAAAAAAAAAAAAATTGATAAACAGGTAACATTTTTTGACATGTCATTTGTTACATGATACTGACATGTCACATGACGCGTCAATGCCAAGCATCCGACCACGTTTCTTTGAATGTTACTTACAAAAAAGAACTTTTTATGTCACCTTTATGTTACCCTCAGTATACACTGCGATGGACAAATGCCACCTCAGTACTGATTTTCAGTTGCCACCTTAGAGTTATCGACTTGACGCCAACAGCCGCAATTGCCATCTGATGATGAAATATAAATATATTAACCTTTCCGACTTTTGGATCAATTCCAGCTTGGTAAGCGAAAATTAAAACTAATTTACATTTGCGAACAGTCATAGTTCATACCCAATATATACATGTTTAATCACTTCCCTACACGGTCACATTATATATTACTAATGTAATAAGTTTCATTTCCTGGCATTAGTACCTGAAAAAATAGGTATAAGTTGGTGAAATAACTTATGAGATAAAATTATTCAAACTTTCGGAGCAGCTAAGGAGGATAAAATGTATAATACACCAAAATTTAGATGGATTTTGTTAAGCTTTTCTGAAAGTTTGATGACTTATTTAAAGAAGTCTGTGGCGAAGCGGTAAAGTTTTGGTTAAATACTGCAGCGCCAGGATTTTATTCCACAAAAAAGAAATAAAAATAAATATAATATGATCATACCTTTTAAAAAAATGCCTAAAGGTAATTGGCTTACCTACATTGAAGACGATAAACGAATATGCCATTTTAAGACATAATAATACAACGCGTGAACAAGATAGGTGACAGGAAATTGATACCGTGATGGTTGTATTATTCAGGAAATTAAAAATAAAATGGAATTGGTTCTTGTATTGTGTCTACAAATTTATGAACTTTTTTTTATAAAAAAACATCAGCAATGTGTTTGACACAATGTTGTTAGCCCCCGCAACTAAACAAAAGCTTGTGAACGTTGGATTGACTCGGTAGCACTGGCGTTCCTGTTTATACACACCGGTAACCACTTACGATGTACTTGTTTGTATACTTATCTGTATAAAAAGCAAGATATAGAAGTACAGCAATGTTTATGGCGTTCTATTAGAAAAACCTGTCTGTCTGTAAATTTTTCTCTTGATGCCTCGATCAGCCGAGCGAGGGACAATCAAACAATTTGAACGGTCGTTTGTTCTGTAGCGTACTTCATCACTCATCAGTCTCATCACCTTTAGTAAATAAAGGCATATTTAAAACGTTTTCCACGTGTTCAGCGGTAGACCAATATTTTTAACTAGCTGACCCGAACCCCTGAAAATATACACACGCAGATAAAGTTAGGGACTTTATCTCTATTTGTAAACTTTCCCCGTTTTTTGTAACATTTTTTATTGGTGCTCCGCTCTTATTGGTTGTAGCGTGATGTTATATAGCCTTACTCGATAAATGGGCTCTCCAACACTAAAAGAATTTTTCAATTCGAACCAGTAGTTCCTGAGATTAGCGCGTTCAATCAAACAAAAAAACTTCAGTTTTATAATATTAGTATAGATATAAATTTACAGGCCCATTTTCAACATATATGGAATGTAAATAGGTCCTCATTAAAAGCTTTGAATTGCGCCAAAGAGAAGATAAAGACATAAAGCCATTATTTCAAGATCAAAGACTAAAGTCACATATTATTTCAATAAACATAAAATACGTTTTCGATTCCTAAGAAAGAAAACTGATCTTTAGTTACATACGGTTTTTATTACTTGTGCACCTATACGATACCTTTCTGATTAATGTTTACTATCTTATATTAGAAAATGATTGTGTTTATTATGAATAATGACCTCGTAATCTGTGTGACAGGGTATCATAGTGCAGGTTCCAGTCTCCCACAAGGGTCTATTTTGAATATGTATGAATGGTAATTGTCACAGCTTTAAGTTACCTTTGTGGAATAAATAATTTATTAGATGTGTAATTCGGGACCCATAGTTTCGATCGAGTTGCATCGATCGTGGTCACGAATGGTCGGGTAACCAAGAGGTATTGTACCTTTTAAATATTATCGCGATTAAGTAAGAAGATGAATGTGTAGATAAAATTAGTAACAGAATAGAATAGAAATAAACTTTATTGTATGCCAACAAAATTGTTTATGCAAGAAATACATCAGGTGAATATGTACAGAGGGCCTTATCACTGAAAGCAATTTCTTCCAGGCAACCTTTGGATGGACAAATTGACAATAAATATCTATTTATTGTCGATTTTTTATCTGAATTCATGGGTAGTTTTGGTGTGAAATGCTGATATTGGAGATATTTTTATTTTTAAAAAATCATAACATACTTATAATATAGCATATATCATGTGATATGGTGATAAAGTAAATAATAAAAATAACTAAACATATATGTATATGCAGTCAGTTCTAACAATCCATATATACACACTAAAACATATATACAGTCTGTGTAAACATATACACATAGATAATGAATACAAATTTTAATACTTAAAATGAATCGAAGAATAGTCATCTTAAATCGATAGTTACTGCACTAATTTGCGCCAAAAAGTTACAAAAGTCCGCAGACTGCCTGTAGACTTTTGATTTTTTTGTAAGTGAAAACTTCTTTAGGCACGTTTATGCACTTTTGCTATGGGGAAAAAGCACTGAACTCGTAACCGTCACGCTAATAATACATAGATCCACTAGAGTGCGCTAATCTAAACATTGAGTTCTGTCGGCTCCTGTCACCAACCTGCTAATGTGACGTTTTAAGTTCGTCGTTTCATTTAAATGTAGCAAAACACAGAAGTGAAATTGCATTACTGTGATTGCATATTATTAACTTTAAGCTATTAAATCGTTATCACTTATTCGTTGTGTTATTTCTCAATGGAATCTCGACCTTAAAGTTTAAACATCTACGTTCAAACTCAGCCCGTATACAGTTTGTGTTTATGTGTGCAATAAACTTATAAAATAAAGTATCAGCGGTAAAATAAAGTATCAGTTTTAGCGGTTGGATAGGTAAACTGATCTTTATGACTCTTTATTAAATCACATATTACATCATCTATGACCGACTACATATGCGGTTTCAACCGTTTTGAACTAACGTAAAAATTGTGCAACAGCGTAAAATTGTGTTGCGCAGTCAGTAAGTTCCGTATGTGATCAGCATATATACCTAACATAATAAACTGTTTTACATATGGTGATAAAAGACAGTTTTTGATATCTCTGGCAACCAGATCCCCGGTTCGATTTCTCTTTGCAACTCTCCGAACAATAATTTTGCAGTAATAATGCAGTCCAGGCTAAGATACTTACTAAGTAAATTAGTTTAAAGTAATCCCAACTTTTTTTATAACTTATTAGGCAAACGAGCTTAGGGCTCGAATGAGCGCAAGCGATTAGCGATGCCTTTAAACACTTGCAAAACTAATTATATGATATTACTAACTAGAAGTTCCCGCGGCTTAGTAAGCTAAAAGTAGCCTAAGTTACTCTTTATAACACCAGCTATATGCCAGTGAACGTCCCGTGGAAATCGGTTCACCCGATCCGCAGATTAGCCGAAACAAACAAACAGACAGACAACAATCGTACAAATAACTGTATGAAGTTAAAAAAAACTACTATTTTGACATTACAAAGAGACACTTCAATTTTATTTATTTTTATTGATGATATAATGGAAACCCTTTTTGGTACCCAGGGCAATGATAGCAGGAAACGACTGACAGCAGGATAATTTAAGTTTAATATACTTTATTAATTATTTTTATAATTAACTGTGGGAGAGCCATGTTCGGCATGTATGGGCCGGAGTGATACTACGGCCTCACAGAAAACCGGCAGTGAAAGTAGTGAAGTAAGTGAGGTTACCGGAGGCCCTAACCCTTCCCTCTCCCCCTCTTCTGCCCCTACCCGTATTCTCCCTCTTCCCCTACTCCCACCTTAAAGGCCGGTAACGCACTTGTGACTCTTGAGTTGCAGGTGCCCATGGGCGGCGGTAGTCGCTTACCATCAAGTGACCCGTCTGCTCGTTTGCCCCCTATTCCATAATTTTTTTTTTTTTTTTGTGTGAAAAGTTCTCAGTAACTTTTTTACTGAGTAATTATAGGTTTATGTTACGTCTTTTAATTTCAAACAAACAATTTATAACTTAACCATTTTGATAATTTCAAATTTCATCATAAAGTTTTTTATAGAGATTTTTTTTTTAAGTCTTAAAAAGAAAAGAGATTCGAAAAACTTTGCCAGTACAAAATAATGGTATGAACTCCTAAGAAACTTTATAAATACTTGAAACTTAGATGTATATCTTAAACCTTTCAGATCATTCCATATTTAAGAGGGTGTTTTCCAATTGTTCCAATAGGAGTTTAGTCTTCACAGAAGGCACTTGTCTCACAAAATAAATATTTATATAATTAGTAGATACCTTTATTTTTTAGTATACATCACCCATTAATATTGTGCCATTCAGGTCTACGTGACAATGAAATTATTTCTTAATTTTTTCAACAAAAAAAAAAAATAGAAGAAAACAATGTCCAACCAGTTTTTTATTGAGATTTAGACTTCAAAAACCGGCCAAGCCAAGTGCGAGTCGGACTCTCGCACCGAGGGTTCCGTAAAATATTTTTATTTAATGATGTAACTAAAAATTTACGGTTTTCGCAATTTTTCCTTTATCTGTTCTATAAGACGTTGCTTCGTACCAAATTTCAAGACTCTGAGTTCACGGGAAGTACCCTGTAGGTTTTGATTCGAATTTTGCGATTGCGGCGTAAACGGGTGTATCTTTTGTTTGCGTTGGCTTAGAAGTTTGATTTTTTCACGGCTCCAAGGGACAGTAGACCTGAGTATTTGATATCAATTCCAGCTTGATACCTAACCGCGTTCCTGAGAAAAAAGGTCTTGACAGACAGACAGACCGGCGGACAACAAAGTGATCCTATAAGGGTTCCGTTTTTTCCTTTCGAGGTTCGGAACCCTAAAAAGAAAAACATGTTTCGTGCAACTTTACGTTAAGTAATCGAGCTTACTGCATTAAAGTTATCAATAACACTGTGAAGCAATATACATAAATGAAATAACAAAACAAAAGCGGGATTGGAATTTAAATTAGAATTTTATAAAGTCGTTGGTCGGTTGTAATGAATGCCTAAGTTAAGATCAACATAAATAAGTTAAGATTAACATAAATAAGTTAAGATTTCCTTTTCAAATCCATTTGTTTATGTTTTATCTTGTTCTGTTCACTTAGTACTTGAAACACCAGTTATATATCTTATTACTTGAAACACCAGTTATATATCTTATTACTTTAAACGAGCTATTCTTGGATGTATGTATTTATTTATGTATGTATTTATATTTCGGATATCTTGGAAACAGCTTTAACGATTTTGATGAAATTTTGTAGTTTTGCGTTTTAAGTTCAATTGCATAGTTGTATTTCAAATTTTAAAAAAAATTATGTAAAAAAAATACGGTTTTACAAAAGCTACCGAGCGAAAGTCTCCCAGGTATTAGAACATAATAACTCGGCTTTTAACTGCGTAATGTTATAAGTTTGAGTGCTCAAATTTTGTGCAATTTTCTTTGTTCCGCTAGTATGTTACTGTAAATTATATAATACTATATTATATTACATATACTACTAATAATTTCTTAAATAAAAACATATTAATAAGGACCATTGAGATGTAGCGCAATACGTAAATAGCTAAAAATCCTAACTAGAGTGTTGTGGGTTCAAATCCCACAAGGGACAAAAAATTGTGTGATCCAAATAGTTGTCTCGATTCTGGGTGTTCTTTTTGTCCGCTGTTTGAATGTTTGTGAAGCCCCCAGGAACACAGGAATATTCCTAATGCCTTTTTAAATTAGTTATTGTCTTTTAAAAAGAAAATAGTGGGACTATTAGCAGTAAATATAGATAAGTACTCTTTATTATACACCATGATAAGGACACAATCACAGAACAATATTAGAAAGAAACAGTAGTACAATAGGTGGCCTATTGCAGTCTGCGATCTCTTACAGGTCTCAATTATATTATTTTCCCTTCCCCTCTCCATATTAGAATTTTATTTATTATAAGATCTTTGTTTTGTTTTAATGATTCTGATTCCGATTGAGGCATCATGTCTGGGATTACATTTGAAACCTTCTTCGGCTACGCGAAGGCAAATCTTATCGAAATCCATTCTAACCGACGAAAAAACGAGAAGGTTCTCAAGTCAACACGCATAAATTTTTACAGGGAAGTCCAATTTCGATAATTTAGTGGCAGTTGGGCCGCGTCTGTGCGCTACCTATCCATTTGTGGTACTAATTGGAGATATGCCTTTTTAGTGCAATGATCATCTTTCATAATTTTTAACAAGCTTTTGAGACAAAATATCAAAAGAGAGAAAATTATTGCAATCGGTTGTTCTGGATTTACTCTCGGCTTCCAGGAAAAACTACGAGTAATAATAAAAAAACGGCTAGGCCAAAAAATAACTAAAGCCGCCTTATTGATAATTTTTTACCATTATTACTCAGAATAATGTAATTGTAAGCGATTCTAACGACATCCAAATCTGTTCAGGTATTTAGATTTTATGGTTTAATAAAGAAACTCACATACATACATACATGAACTCTAAAAATATTCCTCGTTTTTGGCAATCGTTTAAAAATATAGGTGTTTTACACATTCTGTGTCATACTCGTACTCCCATCTCAAAGGCCGGCAACGAAGGTAGTCACTTACCATCATGTGACCCGCCTGCTCGTTTGCCCCCTATACCATAAAAAAATATATCTTGTAAACGGACAGATTTTATATACACATATATATATATATTTTTTTTTTTTTTAATAATTCTTTTTGTAACTACATGCTATAGTCATGCCATTTCAGTGATATAGGTCTTCCATTATCCAGTGATATGACATAAGTGTTCCATTGTAATACACTCTGTATATAAATAAGATGTCAATTTTTGTAGTAACGGAGACTAAAACTGACTAAATCGGACTTATTGTTGTGGGATGCAACACGGGCCTAACCTTTTTTAATATGCGGCTAAAACTCCGATCTGAAACTTCAGAAATTGCGGTAAAATATGGCAAACAATTAAAAACTTTCTTGAACGCCGTGAATAATAAACTTATTATCCTCGACCCTCAAAATTAAAAACGTAAAAACATGTAATCGTATTTGCTTCAGTAAGCGATTACTTTGTTGGTAAATAACAGAATGTCAAAAGTCAATTCTAAATATATGTAAATTTTGTTTGAGCGTGCCTCGGTTCTTAAGTTCAGACATTTTCATTCACTTATAACTTTCTAAAGTTATTTTCCTGCCAAATGGCATTAATAATGACCTAATGTGAATCGTGACCAAAATGCTGTACATATTTTGATGTAACCCTATAAAAAGTAGATCATTATTAAAATGCATATTGATGATACATAATATGTAGTTTATTCAATTTATTTTTTAATACATTATTTTATCTAATTGAAGTCACCTTTATGTAACTATGTATTATTAAAAAAATATACGTAATGATTTTAACCTGAAAATCAAATAGAAAAATATTTATCCACATTAAAATTAAAGTTAACTTATATAAACTAGTTTGATACTATATTGCTTAATCATAAAACAGGCCAAAGCAAAATTCGTTTATAAAAAAAAAATATACAAAAATAAACATGAAAAGAAAGTTTGCGGAACACACAATGCACTTCATACCATCGTCCAATCCGTACAAGCCGCTACCATTCCCTTTCACAATTATATTGTACGTTGAACTGTCAGACAAAAACTTATCCACTTTTACATAACAATATTACACACAAGGAAATGTCGTACGCTTACTACGCACACAAACATAATTCCTTTTCAAATAGTCCAAATTACGAAAGTTACTCGACCACGTAGGCGTGCTACGACAGGAGTCTACGAGCCGACTGCCGTAGCTTTCTATCCGTAGCTACCAAGCTACAACATCTTACATTTGTTATCTCTTTCACACTGTTTATCTAATATATTTTTGTTTCACTCGCGGGACGATATCTCAAATAAGAGTAGATTGTTTGGTGAAAGCTTGAACTAAAATCATTGTTGTCATTTTAACGGTAAGAATTTTTCTTTTTATGTTTTTATGTGAATGTGTGTGTGTAAGGTCAGTGTTGCGTTCTCGCGAGGTGTGAAAAGGGTTTTATGTAAATTGACAATGTGAAAGGGTTCGAGAATATTTTGATTTTAATGCAGGGGTTTGAACCTGGGTGGGATTAGGTTTAAAAATAAATGGTGGATATAATATTCGTATAAAACGATTAACGAGTTAAAATGAAATTATAATATTGTGTGGGGTATGCATGCGGGTTTATGTCATTAAAGGGACTACTTCAAAACCAGCATCAGGTATCATTGCCTGACATATGCTGAACTAGGTCCTATTTTGATCATGCCATGAGACACCTCTTACTTTGTATTTTTTTTTCTTTTTGTGTTTTATCGTGTAATGTATAATTTTAAGTTTCATATCAATTGTTGCATGCAGTTCGTTGATGTCTCAGTGTGTGACAAAATAAATGATTTTTCTTTCTTTCTTATTTAAAATATCGTAAGACGATGTTTTGTTTTATACTCTTGTTGAAGCAGAATCATAACTACTGCTCAACTGCGAAATTCAGTACAACTAATACATAGTAGCCGATGCCTTATTAGAGATCCGCAATGATATTATTCTTCTTTTTTAAAGAGACAACTCCCGCAATTATTCCTGTGTCGCGAGTGACTATACAAACGTTTGAATGGCCTGTTAATATAATGGTTAATGATCCTGACTGCTGAGCAAAACAAAAAAGCGCCCAGCGGCATAATGGACCGAAGACCTGAAGAAGGTGGCTGGCAGCGGATGGATGCGGATTGCACAAGATCGGGATAGTTGACGCTCAGATTATCCTATTAATATTATAAACGTGAAAGTTTGCGAGGATGTATGGATGTTTGTTACTCTTTTACGTAAAAATTACTGAACCAATTGCGATGCAACTTGGTATAATTATAGATAGCGGAAGACCTGGATTAACACATAGGCTTTTCATCTCGATATTCCCACGGGGAAACCGGGGGCGCAGCTAGTGTTATATAATTGTAAAATAAATTTAGTAGAAATTTAAAATTTTTCACACAATACACAAATAAAAGTAACTATATATGTTTTTTAAAGAATAAGTACAACATTCTAATTGAACGTCATGATCTAGAAGTTATCACAATGATATTGTGAATAGTGAAAATCTGATTCAATCTACCTCTTTACCCTCATCTCTCTTGCCTCTCCCTTATAGAGCTCAGACACACCTACTCTCAAGCAGAAATACATCACTAGTAGTACATTTCAATGAAGATATTTGCCTCTTGCAAAATCCAATCAGAGTAGTAAGAGGTATGTGCCCTAATTGTTGCGGGTGTTTCTAACAAGGTTAACCGGATGTTCTTATAATTAATTTAAGCCTATATTTTTGTGCTAAAAGGAAGTGGGCTTCCAAAGCATTCAAAGTAAATTAGAGCAACTTAACTGTGGAACAAAGATGCTACTTAAATTAGTAATCCAGATTGTTGGTCTAGTGGTTAGTGATCCTGACTGCTGAGACAGAGGTTGTGTGTTCGATTCCCACCCAGGACAAGTAATTGTGTGATGAGCATGATCATTTGTTTTGTGTCTGGGTGTAATTTACCTATAATATGTACATGTATGAATTTAGACAGACGGACGGACAGGAGTATTGAAGTCGGCGAGAGAAGGCTCACAAATCTTCGCTTCGCCGACGACATAGTCTTGTTCACTCAAGACGCGCAAACATTACAGCATATGCTTCAAGATCTCAGCACGGTAAGTTTGATGTCGGACTGAAGATGAATCGGTCAAATACTCAGGTAATGACCAACAGCGCGAAACATAGGGTTGAGGTAGATGGGGAACAGATTCAGTATGTCGACGAGTACACCTACTTGGGATAGATAGTAAGCTTCAAAAACAGGCAGCACAAGGAGATCGATCGCCGTATCGACAACACCTGGAAGAGCTTCTGGTCCATGAAGGAGATGTTGAAGGGTGAGTTACCACTCACTCTGAAGCGCAAGCTCGTCGATATGTGCATCCTGCCCGTTCTAACAGGCTCTGCCTAGTTTGGGCTCAGAGGGCCGTGTGTGAGATGTGTAAAGTTATTATTATTATTATATTTTCTAAAGAGAAAGAAGAATTAGAAAGCTTGGACTTCCCAGCAGCCAGTTCGAGTTAAACTCGAGTGACCTTCTCATGCAATTGCTTACATTTTTTTGTTGCTATCTTTCATATTATTAATTTCTCCCTCATGTCTGGCACTTTTTCTTTTCTATGGCGGAAAGCGTATGTCCGCCCGTTACACAAAACCTCGCATCCGTCTCTCCCCACTCACTTCGGTCCTATTCCTATTCTTCCCTTTCTCTCTAAAGTGCTAGAAGCCTGCGTCCATAAACAGTTCTCCCACTTCATTTATGACAACAACGTACTTAGTCCTCTTCAGTCTGGGTTTTGACCTGGCCATAGGACGGTCTCTGTTTTCCTTAAAGTGACCGGCGAGATTAAGGTAGGTATGAAGAATACCATCGTTATATGGTATTATTATTATATTATTATTATTATTTCTCGGTCTCTCAAGAAGTACTTCACTGGTTTTCTTCTTACCTTTGGGATCGTAAGTAGTTGGTCCGTATTGAGGATTATTTTTCTAATTGGTGTGATCTCGTTGCTGGTATCCCTTAAGGAGGTATTTTTCCCCTCTTCTATTTTCTATCTTCATTAATCTTATCACCCTAAGACTTTAGTGTTTCTACCATCTTTACGCTGAAGACTTGCAGTTATATTATCAAACAGAGTTGTGCAATATATTGTTTGGGGTTTCGTTTGTAAATAGTGATCTAGGGGTCATTAACCATTGGTCTGAAATGTTCGGCGTATCAGTGAATATCAGGCTTTCATCGTCGGAAGTAGTCGTACTATGAGCCAACTCGACCTTGCTGGCGCTGGCAAACATATGTTGCATCTATTTGTCAGAAAGTAACAGGGTCATTGCGAGTCCTTAATAGACTAAAGAACTTTCTGCCATCGAAAACTAAGGTAATGCTTGTACAGACTCTAATACTCCCTATAATCAACCATGGCAATGTTTGGTATTTTGACCTGAATGCAGATCTGATTATCAGATTAAAGATGCCGCCTGCCATAGTACATACCTCAGCACTGATGAGTCTACAAATTTTATTCTGAAAACTATTTCTTTATTTAGAATGCTTCTCCTGTCGTTTTAAAACTATATTTTTTTTAATTCTATTTTCTTATTTTGTATCCAAGAATAATTGATTAATAAGTAATATTTTTTTTTACTTTTAAAACTGCGAGACATTCAATTGATTTGTTGCATGTGGTAAATATTAGTATTTGATAGGTATTATTATATTTAGTACTATTAAACGGTACCGCAGCAATCCCACTAATATTATAAATGTAAAAGTTAGGATGAATGTATGTTTGTTACTCTTTAAGACTACTTTCTTTTAAAACTACTGAACCGATTGCTATGAAACTTGGTATGTAGATAGCTGGAGACCTGGTTTAACCAACCGCGCGTAGTCACCAGCTGCTAGTTATTAACAAAGATTATATTAAAATTAGCTGTTGTTCGATCGCGTGGAAATTTTAATGTGGAAACCACACATTTTTCTAGAGTAAAAAGTACTCTATGTGCTATTCCAGATTATAATCTATCTCTGTGTCAAGTTTCATCCAGATCCGTTCAGCCGTTCTGGCGCGATTTCCATCTATCCAACCAAATTAAAAAGTCCTATTTTGCGACCAAAAACTATTAACGACCTATTAACTCTTGTTAGTTTCAAAACCATAATGAACGAAGTCGCGAACAAAAGGTTAATTCAGAAGTTGAATTGAATTGCCTTTTGCACAGAGGTCGTTATAGCACTTTGTCCTGAATTGCTTTAATATAACACAGTGGCTCACATATCTAACAAATGGTTTGTAATGAAATTAATTAAGACGAAGGCTTACAAAGGTGAACAACCTTTAGGCAACAAAATTGACACTTACGCAGTTAGCGTAAACGTAAAAGGTGGTTAGAACGTATTAAAATTATAGAGGGTAATATTATGCTTAACGTAGAATTACAAATGTAAAGCTACATAAGATTTATAATAATAACTTAATAATAAAAATAACTTGACACATCTCACACACGACTGTCTGATCCCAAACTAGGCAGAGCCTGTACTATGGTAACCAGACTGCTGATAAACATACTTATATATTTCTAAATACATACATATATAGATAAATTACACCCAGACACAGAACAAATGATCATGCTCATCATACAACTATTTGTCCTGGACGGGAATTGAACCCACGACCTCTGGCTCATCAGTCAAGATCACTGATCACTTGAATGATTTCTATGTTTAATAGGTTCAAACCTTCAACGGTATCACTGAGTAATTTTTATATTTTTTAGTACGTTAGCTTTTGGAGCATTTCAATAAAGTGAAATTCAGGTGGCATCAGCTTGCATCCTGTTTACCTTTCGTGTAACACTAACACTATTGTACCTGAAGACTGTGACTTAAAAAGAGTGGCCATGAGTTTCTTTGCCAGTATTCTTCTCATAAGGCTCTACGCATTTTGGAAACTGGAAATTATAGATCCACACAAGCAGGCAGTAGATTTTGGTGTTTTCACCTAATTTACCTCGACAATCCAGTACATGCTGTGGCGTCTGTTTGCGTCGATCTATGATTTTAACTCTAGCTTCAATTTAACGTTCATAAATGTCACTTAGTGACTTAATTGAATAAATGATTTTGAATTTAAATTTGAATTTGAATTCCCCCGCGACACAGGAATATTCTTAATGGGGGAGTTGTCTTTTAAAAAAACAAAAACAAAACAAACAAACAAATTAACTATGTAAACAAACTTTGAAAGTAAATTTTAACCTACTTCTGAATTCCTGAACGAATTGGAATTTTGTGACCACTTAAAATAAGCACATCAAACACTTTTCCAATATAAGGTTAGGCTTATAAAAAGTAGTTTTGTCCTTGAATATAACCCAAGTCGCATGCACTATAAAATTCATTGCACGTTTCAATACAAAGTTCATCAAGTATGACCGTGACATGGATACAACGAGCCAAGTTTGTAGCGACCAGTTTTCTACAGACGCTTTGTGTTGTAACACAAAACGGTGTCTCGTTAAATTTATGTGTAAAGTTCTTTAGAAAGAATATTTAGTTTAAAGGTATAAACTGGAAGTTATGAGAGAACTTTTTAAGCCGTAGACAAACTTAAAAAAGTAAAATTAATGTATTTTACAAAATATAATGAACCTTAACGAACACTCTCATTTTGACATTTTATCTTCACGTGGTATTACGTTAAAATATTATTATAACATATTCAATAAACTGAATTATTTTGTCAAATTGTCTCAAAACTTTTTACACGTAGCGTAAGACATCCATTAGCACATACAAAAAAAAAACTAAAACACTGATATGAACTTACTAATATCATAATAAGAATAGTTACAATAAGAATATTGTAGTTTCAATGAAATAAATTATTCATTCAATCTCACAAAGGTCACTGCCAAAATGTACGTCATATTTCAGTTTCACTGCAACTTCGAGAAGCTAGCGAACTAAGGAGGCTCGCAATAAAAAAAAATTTGGAAGAAGTCCAAAACATTTGAAGTGATCGCGCTCTAGACAATATATTGCTGTGGACAAGTATTCAGTGACATTAAAGGGCAAATTCAAGTATCTCAAGTTGAATCTTAACAGTAATATTTTTGGATTATTAAAACACTATTTAAGGAAAGCAGCTTCTTTTATTTTACTGTAAATTGTAAGTTTTTTGTATAAAAAATAATTGTCTGTAAAAAAAGAAAACCTAGTTCAATGCGCCTTAATTTTCCACTAATATAAAACATTTTCTTAAAATTCGAATGGGACCAACCTTGAGTTGACAACCAATATAATTAAAGGATGATTGAAATCGGTTCACAAATGGTGAAAATATCGCGTAATTTGTACACACAAAAAAAAAATTCATCAAACTAAAAGCAGCCTTCTTTTTAACGTCCGCTAAAAATACGAAGAGTCCTTATTTTCGTACACCGGCCGCGTTCAGCCCCGTGAGTAAGCTGCAGTTTCTCTGCTGTGCCCTATAGCATAAACTCCAACAGAGTAATGCCAAGCACTCTGAGGTATAACCAAGATTCTGATTTTCTTTCCGGTTTTCAGTTAGTCAGTAAATTAGGAAACATGGGACGTATTTATCAGTTCTGATATGACCATTTACATAAATGTAATTTCGTTTCACGTGGACGAAGGCCTCCTCCAAGGAGCGCTAACTATCCCGTCTTGGGCAGTCTGTATCCATATGCATGCATTCGCTTCAAGACACATTTTTTGTTATGAAATAAATTACTTATAACTTATGACTGACTCATATTCAGTCAAACCTTTATCAAATGGAATCTACTAATTCATTATAGACCCCTACATAACAAAAGTAGACCTACAGCGAACCTATCAGAGTCACAACTACTTACACATCCTCAAATTCCACAAGTCACTTTTTGTCCATTTCTCACACGTAATCTACATGAGCAAATAGGCAATGACAGACGGACAGACAGTTTGAATGATAAGGGTTGCCTTCAGAATGAAATTGAAGGACCTTTTATTGTTCACCATAAAAAGTAATATAAAGTATTTGTCCACGATTCCTAACCAATTTGCCAGAAGGAGTATTGACTATGACGACTGAAAAAAGAAATTCTGAACACCGTTTATCACAAGTGCAAGCCAATCGCTATTAAATGAATCGTCATTGTTCTAAATGTAATTGTCACTGTATTTGTATAATTTTCTGTTAAATGATTGTGTACTTATTAATTTTTTATAATTGATTATATAATAGTCTTTAGTAGTCTAGTCTAGTCTTTGAATTCCGTTATTGTAAATCGGCTTAAAGCTACGCTTAAAAAAACCGATTTTTTATGATTTTTCATCAGAAAAACGTTAATTTAAAAAATATGCGCATCTCTAAAATGGGAGGAAATTCACAGATATGTTTTAATTCCATAATACATACCCTGAACTAAGTGGCTACCTGTAAGGAATTGTAGCCAGCACTTTTTCAAATTTTACTGGTCTATCAGGCTATATTCAGATGATTCAGGTTTACGCGCGTCAACAAGAACACGCATTTTGTTAAAGTCGTTCACATGCTAACGCGCTTTTTCATCCGACGCGCGCTCGACGCGGTGCCAACACCTACAGCTTTGAGATCATTTATTTGCCGTACATTCATTCATATGAGCGTGCGTTTTGAACGTGACAACACGTGATGTTAATAAAAGGATTCGGGCATTTAACCCATATACGTATACCATTTTTCACATAGCATTAGTTCGGTGACACTTCATTTTATACATATTAAACTGCGTGAACAGTTTAATTTGTATAAAATAAAAATGTAAAATACAAGAAATGAACCCGAATCGATAGAGAAATAAAAACTGTTTTATTTTCTGTTTTGACGCCAACTCGAACCCAACTGCGAAAATGTGCGTTTAATGCTCTCCATGTGCTCACTATGCAAAATCCTAACGCGCGTTTGACGTGCAGCCAACACCCCTCACCTGAACGCAGTCTTAAAATTTCCTTCTTTTTTATGTTAGTTCCATTTGGGTTTGTAAGGTTGCAAGTTATCCTGTAGAAACTGTAGATCATAATTGTTTTAATCAATATAATCAACACATATTCTCTAATATTTCCAAACGACAAAGACGTAGGTACTATAACCAGCGGGTTCAGTATATACTTACGAAGGAGTCTAGAATTCTTGACATGAAAACCGAGTCTTGTTAATTAAGATTATCGATGTCTAGTAACTTCTACATATTACCCTACAACACCAAAGGATGTTATAAATCTCTTTATCCATTCTTACCATGATAGATGTTAAACCCAAAACCCTGGGGTTCAAAAGGGGTGTCAATGTGTCATTTAGGTCAAAGGGTATCATAGGAGCCGGACGGTCTAACTAAACCATTTATCAAGGAAATGACAACACATCAAATTGACACAAATATATTTTGAAAATGTTTATCTATTTATAAATCGTCTCATAAATATATACTAATCTCGGTCACATAGCAACGCAAGTTTCTGTCTCTGGAGTAAGCTTAAAATTTAGAATACTAAGCAAATCGATTCGAAACTTTATACACACTTGCAACAGATTAAAGAGAATATCTGTTTCTGTTCAAACATTTGTTTGAAATTAATAATTGTATTTTCTCTTAATCATAAAAAAATACTTTAAAATGGACATGGACAAGACGAAGTTTATGTCGAATGTCCATGTGGTGCCTAACCTCATCAAGGTTGAAGACTCGGTTCTTGAAGTTGTTGACGCGTCTGTATACCTGAAGAGGTATCTTCGAGAAAGAGGTCAATCGTCGAATCCAACTCGGATGCGCAGCGTTTGGGAAACTTCGCTGCATCTTTTCGTCCAAAATTCCTCAGTGCCTGAAAACAAAGGTTTTCAACCAGTGTGTGTTGCCAGTGATGACATATGGATCCGAAACGTGGTCTCTCACTATGGGCTTGATAAGCAAGCTCAGAGTCGCTCAACGAGCTATGGAAAGGGCTATGCTTGTGTTTCTCTGCGCGATCAAATGAGAAATGAGGAGATACGCAGACGAACGAAGGTCACCGACATAGCCGAACGGGTCAGCAAATTGAAGTGGCAATGAGCGGGGCACATAGCACGTAGAACGGATGGTCGATGGGCCCAAAAAGTTCTGGAATGGAGACCACGGACCGGAAAGCGCAGCGTAGGACGTCCACTATCGCGGTGGACAGACGACCTGGTCAAGATCGCAGGACTTCGGTGGTTGCAGGCCGCTTCCAACCGGTCTTCTTGGAGGTCATTAAGGGAGTCCTATGTCCAACAGTGGACGTCCTATGGCTGAAATGATGATGATGATAAAAAAATACTATATATGCATCCCTGTAGACGCGCGCATTAACTATAAGGGTCCGTACAGAGGTACGCGTTTTATGCGCGCGGGGATTCGGCTGGTTGGCGTGTTCTGCCAAAAGCTATTGCGACTTCTATGATTATTACATAACGCTTATCTTATAATCTTTTATAACATAATAATTTAATTCAAGTCTAGAAGATCTAGATTTTGCTACTTTGAAAAATGTTGTGTTACCACATGGCAATATTAATGATTATAATAACATTTATATTCACTTATATAGAGTGTAGACTGTAGTATGCGCTGATTATGGCAGCCCTAGCAGCTGAGCGGGCACTGCGCGGACGCTTTGCGGTGGCTGCGCGGTGGCTGTTCGTAGGCTGTGCGTACGTGGTGAGAAAGCGGTTGCTGCGTATACGCGGATTGTAAGCGTAGACATATAAACGCGCCCTAACGGCGACAGATGATAGTCTTATTATCTTTAAAAAAATCATCATCTCTTAATTTTTCACCTTTAAAGGTGGAATTTATCTAAATAACAATAGCATAATTTCAACTGCTCATCTCCTTTTACAAAATATTGCTTTTCCCGATCCAGGCACGCTAATCTTTGAGTAGTTCTCCTAGTACTTCCTATTTGCATTTTTACGAGCAAAAAATGCTTATCATCCATATTAAGGAAATCTAATCGCAACCCGTGAAATACTTTTTATTGAGTAGTTCCGGTATTCATCATTAGTTTAACTTCACTAAATGATGCTTACTGTTTTTCACCTGGTGGTAAATGCACGAGGTACTATAAAAATTACGAAATCTATAGGTTTGCCTGCAAAAGTTGAAGAGTGCCCTCGATTTTTTCAGCATCCCATCATCATATCCTGACTTCATCACAAAATGACCACCTAGAAAAAATACCTTTTTAAATAAAAAAATAAAGAATTTTCTAAATCAGAGCAACCCGTCTTTGAGTAATCCTCTTCAAAACGAAACGCGATGCCTTTTTTTATACTGTTAATCAGGATGTCATCCTTTCCATGACCAAGCTATAATATATGTTTTATCTTTTACAGAAGTTTTCTTCATCGCTACCCCGGAAAGCCACCATTCCCATCCATGGCCTTTCAGTCTCTGCCAGATTGTCTTTTGCCTTTCAAATAACTTTGCGAGAGCCAATATCACCACAGCTTATTATTACAAAGGTTTCACTTTACTAGGTATGTAGGTATTTCAACAAAATCGATAAGCGATAGCGTTATGGATAAGGCGTCGGACTTGCGATCAAGTGGTTGCGGGTTCGAACCCCACCTAGTGCACTACCGGCGTGAACCCACTCCCAACACAAGCACTTAGCTTAGCTGGAGGGGTTAACAAGAATACTAGTAATGTGTGACGTTACAAGCATTCTTTTAAAACAAAAGAAAAATTCTCGTATTTAAGCAAACTTCTTTACTCTTTATGCTTTGAATTAGCTTTTAGTTGCAGGCGTCGCTCTCAGCACGAGCCTTTTATCTTATATGTAGTTACCCTATTCCACATTAATCTTACACCGCTTACACAGAAGCCCTTTCATAAATCTCATTATTTTTTTTTTTTTTTTAAAAGACAACTCCCGCATTAGGAATTACTCCTCTGTCGCGGGGGACTTTACAAAAATACAAACAACGGACACAAAGAACACCCAGACTCAGGTGTGAATCGAACCCACGACCCCTGGCTCAGCAGTCAGGGTCACTAACCACTAGACCAACAGGCCAGTCATTTGTAGGACGATACCTTATTTCAATTACAAACTAATTTGAATTCATCATGTTTTTTCATGTCTTTTTAAATTTGTTGTGTAATTCGTTTAGTAACTCCTGTGTCAATAAGCAAAAATAAAAGAAAATAAATCTGGTTTGATGTTCTGTACTGTCATAAGAATAAAGATTCTGCTGTGCGCTGTAGTAAAGTTACGACTATTCAAAGCTAATCATTTTAATATTTCTCATTTTTTCAAAGTAATTAATTTTATATAATTTTTATTGAGAATCATGTTGCTCTGTGCCCTGAGGAACATACTATTACGGATACATAATTATAATTGACACAATAACTTAGGATAACCATACAAAATCTCAGAAATTATCTATGCATATCACAAATAATTATAAGATACTAGCAACCCGCAAAAAAACAAACATTTTTAACAATCATCATCATATTTTAACCAATTTACACAAAACGTTAACAAATTTTATACCTTCCTCATTAATCATTCTGTCTATTGGTGAAAACCGCATGAAAATCCGTCCAGTAGTTTTTTAGTTTATTACGAATATACAGACAGACAGACGTGCCGGGAGACTTAGTCTTATAATATGTAATGAAAGCATACATTTACGGGTATTTCATGCGCTATTATATAGGTACATAACTTTTATCTGGAGATCCGTAGAAGATAGAAGTTTCTTAGAGGTTTTCTTTTATCCATGTAGCTCCACATACAATAGTAGAATATTTATAAAAAACACCTAGATCATACTTTACTCTAGTAAAGTAAGCCAACTTGATATTTAGTTTTTCACAATTCCGTAGAAATACAGAAAGTTTAAAAAAAAAAAACTTCTGCCGCGTCATCGTCAGTCTCAATGAATTAATTCATTACTTTCGACGTCGAAAGTATATTTTAGCTAAATCTCTACTTTAAATTGCATCGACCATTTTCAAACAAACTTTGTAACTGTTAAACTTTTTAAATTTGAAAGCGATGATCATTCAATTAAAAAGTTAAGAATTTTTTATAATAAGCTTTAGGACAAAACCGATCAGAATATTATTTTATTCTTTGTGCTACAATAGATCAATTAATTTTTCTAATTGATTCTCTTTTACTTATTAAGCACTTGTAATAATAAAATATAATTTGACTCCAAACTTTAACTTGTAATCAACTTGACTGGCCTGTTGTTCTAGTCGTGGGTTCGATTCCCACGCATGACAAATTATTGTGTGATGAGCACGATCATTTGTTCTGTGTCTGGGTGTAATTAATCTATAATATGTATGTATTTAGAAATATATAAGTATGTTTATCAGCAGTCTGGTTACCATAGTACAGGCTCTGCCTAGTTTGGGATTAGACGGCTGTGTGTGAGATGTGTGAAGTTATAAAAAATACCTGAAATAGATGTAGAAAGACTTAAACGAGGTGTATGCATCTTGTTTATCTCATGCTTATAACAGTACGCAGAATATCAGAAAAGATTTTCTTTGAACAGCTTGCTTCTGTCTGGGGAAAGTGTTACTGCTTTTTCATTATATTTTGCCGAAGCAGGCGTAACCCCACATTTTAATGGAACCGTAAGTAATTATTGTAAATGGGTATTCGTAAATTTGTAAATATCTTGAGGCGTTGGTTTTGTGATCCATTACCACTGCCGACGACGTAAACTCACACATAATACATATACAAGTGTTTATATTATTTGAATGGCTTAACAAAAATGCTACTAATGTGTGACAAGTGATAGGGTAGTATAAGTGTAATGTTTTTACTTGTCATCAAGGTCTGTTAATTTGTATTTTGCTAATTATTGTAATTTGCATATTATAAGTCGCTAAAGGTCGATAATTTTGATTGCTATGATAATAAAAAATGGATTTCCAAAAATACGTTAAATGTTGTCATAATAAAAATAAAAAAGAATATAAATATTTTTATTTCCTAAATGTTTTATAAAAAATGTTACAAAGATTTTATTTTTTATTCTTATATAGTAATTTATTCCTTATCTATACTAAAATAGGTACTATAACTGAGAGACACATAAATAACCCCACCCAGTGCACTACCGACGTGAACCCACTCCTAACACAAGCATTTTAGCTTAGCTGGAGGGGTTAACAAGAATACTAGTAATGTGTGATCCACGTTGCTAGTAGGTATTCTTTTATAAAAAAAATATGTTTAGTTCGTACAACTTGTCTACGTTAGTAAACTAGACTTGTACCTTAAAATTTGTATTCCTTTCCCTTAAACATTAAGTAGCAGTATCAAAGCTCATTTATTTATAATAATATATTACTAGCTGTATATAATAAATAATGCTCTTTTATTATGCAACAAGCATTTCTTAGGAGCTGAAAAATTATATTCTTAACTACAAATAGAGCATTATTTTTTTTACAAATATACTATTCATTTAAACATAGTACTAGGCTGTATTAGGAAAATTAATTATAATTATACATTGTTAGTAAAGTCAGTAAAATTTGTGAATGTATTCTTAATGTTGTGGTTTAAAAATAAATAAAATTCAATTCTGATTCTAAATGTGTGGACAAGCTTAAAACCGCATTTTCTTATTATTAAAACATTTTCCTTTTTGCAATATTAATTATTAATAATCGGAAAAAAGTAGAGGCCTATGCGGCTTGTAGCTATTCAATAATATTTAATCAATTAAATAGTGATACAGATCTTTGCTGGTCAGATGTCGCAGGGATTGAGGTGGTTACTAAACTAACAGCCACCGCACCATGTATTGTCGTTTCGATCCCCACATAGAACGGAGTGTATTAAAAAATATGATGATTAATTTTAGAATAAAACAAAAAAAAGTGACACTGAATTGGAATATCGCTTTACAACTTCATAGGCTAGCCTAAAAGTAGTCAAACATATCCAAAATACATATGTGCGTACAACGGGATATCTTTCTTCATGCATATAAAAAATTAGTAGACAGAGCGTTTCTGTGTGCAAAAACCCGTCGTAAGTTCTTGATCGAAGGTTCTTATATTTCTCGCTCTCGCGGCTCTCGACACTGGAGACTGGGGACACTGTGGAAGCAGTAGACAGAACTTTGTGTGACATAAGGCAACATGACCGATCGATGGGAGACCGATCACTAATCTATGCCGCCATGTAGCATCTACTCATTTAAGTATCTATTGATCATATTAAAAACTAGTGTTGGCTCATACCTGACACACGACGGTGGTAAAATTACTTTAGTAGATACCTGTAGATAGAACCTGTGTTGTTCCATTGGTGTATAGCAGGAAATGCAAAATTATCTGTGTATGCTAGCTTCTTACCCAGAACTACTAAGCTTCTTGGCTATGCCAACGGACTATTTTGTCCTCTCGACTAAGCAACATTAAATAATTATTTTATTAAAATTTAAATTAATATATATATAAAATTATTATTTAATAAAAAAAAAAATCACTTTTCAATCCTAACACTCCTTTTTATCTCAAAGAACGATTTAAATTCTTACACAACACACATTCAAGGGTCCTTAGGTCTTCAGAAAACTTGACATTGAAAATACCAACGCATTCCACGAATTTCATGGACAAATCTTTTTCAGTTTAAGCCATTCGTCTGTGGAATGCATTGCCACTGTCCATCAGGCTCGCTAAAACACTTCCCAATTTCAAAAAACTAATAAAAGAGCACTACCTTAGTTGTTGAGTGGTTAGGTTTATGAAACCCGGGCATTCATATGTGTGCACCTATATTTATTTATTTGTGTATATATGTATATTGTTATCTGTATACATATAGATTTACATTTATGTATGTGAAAACATATGTGTAATATATAGTATGATAATATTATGTTCAACCAACTACAGACTGCAACTTGCCATACATAAACTCTCTTTTCATCCAATGGTTGCCTGGAAGAGATCGCAGAACGCGATAAGGGGCCGCCAATTGTACAAGGTATATAGTTTGTAAGATTACGTATATGCAGTCTTGTATAATTTCGTATGTTTTGTACAATAAAGAGTTAATCTATCTATCTAAATATATAATGTTTCAGACAGAAGTAAGGAATGTACACCTTTATACTTGGTTACAAAAAAAAAAGGATTTCACAGGCTATGTATTTATGGGAGCTTCTGACGTTGTTACAAGTTGACCTTTATTTTTTTTTTAGGTAGATTTCGAAGAAAGTCTACCTATTGGTTTTGTACCAGTTGTCGAGTTTTTCAAAAATTTCTTCACAGGTCTAGTTATGATCCCTAGATCCCAAAACAACCGCAAGTTATATATATATATATGTATATATATATATATATACGGCACGATAGAGGCCGAATTATGCACCGATTGCTTTCAAGCTTGGACGATAAATCAACAGGGCAAAAATGAAGTAAGTTTGTGAATGGGGGGGACTGGGCTGTAAATTTTCAAAAAAAAATCAAAAAACACGAAATCTACATCTGCGAGCCTGCTGCGGGCCCGGATTTTTTCTTATGGTATAAGTCTACTAATGACTACCGCCGCCCATATGCAACAACACGCTTCAATAGCAACCGAATCGTGTAATGGTAAGAAAAGGGTAATTCTAGCACAAAAACGCTTTTTTAGAACAATGTGCAAAATTTAAAGCACATATAAAGGCCACATTTCAGAAGCCGCAGCATACTTACCATGCCTTTATAACACATATAAGAAACTGCAATTTTGTCAGATGGAACTCCTCTAAATTTTCCCAAATAGTTAGCCTACGTAGATCAGACAATCTACTTCTAATATCTAGCAAAACAACATGGTAGTACAAAAGGATATTTGTGATGGTGCCAAAAATATACAATCAGCATATAATATTAAAATATAGTCTATCAATGTTTAAAAATAAAGTGTTTTTAATAAAAAACCTATAACTCAGTAGAATTGATATTGATAATTTGTTTTTTTTTTAATACCTGTATTAACATTTTATACTATTTATAATTATTGTTTTTCTGATACTCGTAAATGACATTTGTCAAATCACACTAAAGAGCATAGAAACAAAGAAACTTGTCTTTAAATAGTACGTCCACTTAAGGAATCGAACAACAAATTAACGACTTTTAGATTTTTTCCTTTACTTGAGACCTTACTTCTTACTAAATTTCATGATTCTAGGTTAATTGAAAGTATCTAAAGCCTCAAAAGACCGCAGACCCAAGTATTTGATGTAAATGTTAACCGAAAGACTCTACGGGTTCCTGAGAAAAAGGGACTTGATAGATAGACAGATGGACAACGAAGTGATCCTATAAGGGTTCCTTTTCCCTTTTGAGGAACGAAACCCTAAAAATTGCCTTATGTGGGGATTGAGCCTACGACATTTGAGTAACTGGTGCGGTGACCGCTAAAACGCTGCAATTTCTGTACAGCCGTCAAATTTATAGTGTCCGTCATAAGAGTTTTGAAATCAAATTGTGTTATTTATTTTCTACCTAACGGATATAGACCATCTCTTATCTGCAATCCAGGTATTTCTACGTAGTTCAAGTCTTCATCGTCATCCCATCCCACCAATTTCGTACCCCATTGTGGATACGCATATTCGTAGTATTCACCAGGCTTAATTTTAGCTACTTGATAAATCCACCATACATAATATCTAAGGTCTGTAAACACCAAATATTTTGTGTCTTGGTAAGTATGCATATAACATCCTAATCCTACAAGGTTATAAATGTTTAATAAGGGACCACCATTTTGTACTCCTGGAAAGTTTTCCTTATTGAGAATACAAATAAATCTTCCCCACCATTTTGGTACAAAACGAGAACAATCTACAATGTGATGTATAGAAGTGGCAGCGTAAAATATTTTATAATTTTCTGCGATGTGTTCGTGGTATTCAAACCCTGAACCTGCATAGTAAAGGTCTTCTTCCTTTAAGGCCATATGCGCTTTCGTTAAAGGAGTTCTTGTTGCATAAGCCCACTTATCTGATATTTCATGAAAAATATACATTTGATCTAATGTATGAACAATACAAACGTCGTGACGTGGCGTATGGTAACAATAAGCACCATGACAATGTTCCGGGTTGAGACTCCTAGGGTTCACTCTTGTTAACCTCCAGACTCGATATCTCCAGGGCATATTAAAATATCCATTTCTACCTAAGGCCCAAATACGTATAGTTCGCGCGTCATTCATATAAGGATCTAGTAAATTAGCTGCAGTTAATACAGTTCTTCTATTAAGTATAGCTGCTGTGCCGAGATTTATCATTTCTGTAACAACGAGACGATCATTTAATAGAAGTTTGTAATTTTATAATCGTAGATAAATCTACTCTTTAAATTTTTAATAACTAGGTATGCAGCGTGCGTCTAAGTCCCAAAACTATTTTCAAACGATAAAGAACGAAGTTAAAGATTTCTTATTGTTTTAGGTTGCTTATTGGAGGACTGGTATTAGTGAAAAAGGTTTGCAGCTGCCTAACAAGTATCAATGATATTATTTAAGTACTGGTCATATCGCTACTGCCAACGACAGGAAGATTAACAGCTGCAGCAAAGAGAGTAAGAATGTGAATAAAATAATGTCGATCGATAAACACACACAAATAATTCTGTACATTTTTTATGAGCTCTGTAATTAACCGACATCAAAACAAAGGAGGTTCTATGTTCGGCTGTATGTATATTTTTTTTTATGTATTTTCACCGATATTTCCGTCATCTGTGGAACGATTTAAAAAAAAAACTGATTTTGTTTGAAAGGGTATGCTTTTCAGGTGGTTCCACTGTCACTAAGTCCGGATCTGATGATGGTATCTGAGGAAAAACGAGGGAAACCCTCAGAAATAGTATTCTCCATATTTCTATTTAAACATGGACTGTTAATAAAAAGAGAGAGAGAGAGCACCATGCTGGAGATGTGACATCTCCAGGGCGTCAATTCGCTCTCTACCTCTTGATATCTTGGACTCAGCGGTGAACAAACGTCTCTATGATAATAAAAACAAAAAAATAATAAAAACCGCCTTTCCACCATAGCCAACACCAGTGTGGTGGTGCAGGGAAGAGTGGATGGTGTCAGGTCTCGTGGGAGGTCTCCAATGCGCTGGAATGACCAGATAAAAGTAAATCCTGATCAACGCGACCATCAATAAAAACGCCCGTCTAGCATCAGCAAGAGACAAGTGGAGAGCTGTAGTGCTGCGCGCCTCCAAACAACATATCTGACCATGACTACTATATCAACAGCATACACATATTTTTGCGCAATTTTAATTTCGAGTTTTTTTTTATATTTACCATATTTTGATACAATTTATTCAATCCAATAAATATTTATATCCAGCGCAGGGAACTTCGCTCCAACCGGATGTCCCAAAAAACCTCATGGGTTTTTTTTGTGTGGTTGAACGCGTTAATCACTCGGGAATCACATTTGATAGGCCAAAAGGTTACAGGTATATAACATCACGCTACGACCTTTAGGAGCGGAGCAATGACAATAAACTGTGAACTTGCGGGAATGGCTGGTTCTTATAAATACTTAATATGTACACATAAATTGTATTATAATTAAAATCTTTTATTTTATAAACTTCTTAAATGATAGAAATTGAATTCCACTTACGGTAAGAGACTCCAGCAACCACATAAAGTTTTCTTCTAAACTCTAATTCATACCAATTCCACCAAGGATATATCAACCTGAACCAATGGTTTTCTGACCGTTGCCATCTGAATCTACTTGTTCGTGCTCTCCATTGATCAGTCCTCCATGTACCAGGATTTACCGTTGTAGTTCCGACATCCCAGTAAGCTAATAGGCCGTTCACACAATTGCATAGTAAGAGAGTTCTGAAAAAATAATTAGGTAAGTAAATTTTAGAAATGCAATCCAAGAAAACCATCACCCTCACCCTAATCACTCTAACTCAGTATTATCTTCATTTGGTCATAGAATGTCCACTGCTGACTTTTTTTTTATACTGCGTCGGTGGCACAGAAGTATAATACCCGCCTGATGGTAAGCGATTACCGTAGCCTATGGACGCTTGCAATCCAAGAGAACTCGCATGCGCGTTGCGCACCGTTTAAATACCTATACACTCCTTTTGAGAAGAATCCCATACTGTAGACCCTCAGGAAAACCTCAGCAGGGAGCTCATTCTACAGTCGGAGCATCCGTGGGAGGAAGTTCCTCTAGAACTGTACCGTATAAGACTTTCTAGAATATAACAATAAGTTCTCTTTCACCACTTTGTTTACAAGTGAGGAAACAAAGACAAAAGAGATTTACTTATATAATATAATTGTGACACACACTTTTACCTTGTCTATCGTAAGCATCCAAATATATATTAACAGCACTTCTTACAACTACAATTTAATTTCTAAAGTAATACACAATCAAATAATCCATCTCGACCCTACCTGCGAAATTAGGTCATGTAGACAAACGTAAATATTCTGAAGCGTTTTAGGTTATAATTGGTAAAGACAAAGAGTTAATTTCCTTTTTTTGCTCAGTATATTTTATCAATGTTATATTATTTTATTGACAAGTTTGGTGTTCATCACAGTGCGTCAATATAAAAAAAAAGTTTGTTTTAATATCACCAACGGATTTTTATTGTTATCAATGAATTACAGTCGACTTACGACTGCTACCTGTTTATTAATAGCTAGTAGGTCAAACAAATGTTTTTTTTAAGGTCAAACGATCAGACGGTCACCAGGGTGGTAAGTGACTACAACTGCAACTTAAGAGTCACAAGCAAGTAATCATTGCTTTACGCTGGTTTTTGTGAGGCCGTGGTATCACTCCGGTCGAGCCGGCCCATACATGCTGAAGGATGGTGGGTGTATTAGTTATGGTGTATCTGCATATTGCCTACACTTCACACTTCATATCTTTATAGTTTCATTCCTCAAAGAAAAAAACTTAACCCTTATATGGTTACTTCATTGTCTAACTGTCTATCTGTCAAGGGCCTTGAAAAGAGCAAGCTTCTAAGCATATATCAAAAAATATCTTTCTGATTCTTCTATCTTTTGATATCTTCGCAGGTAAAGCATAACGTATTTGGTACTTCCTATTGATCTAGAATCATGAAATATAGCGAGAAGTAAGGTCTCACAGCAAAAGCAAAGGAAAAAATCCGAAATTCCGTCATTTGTTGTTTTATCTATCATAAAAATTTTTTTTTTTTGCGATTACAAACTTATGTTTCGGCGAGTGGGAGATTACTTTTAGGACGGCAAAGTGGGTAACTCTAGTAGGTACATGTGAGGAGCTGGTATCTGAAATAGGTCGGATCAACATTAACATTTTCAATACAAAAAATACAATAAGATAACTCCACAATTATTTGGTTGGAGGAGTTTATCAAGGTAAGTGTTTAAATCTCGTGTCTCTACGTGTGTGTGAGTGAGTGTGTGTGTGTGCGATTGTGTGGGTGTGTGTGTGTGTAGGTGCGTGTGTGCGTGTGTAGGTGCGTGTGTGCGTGTGTGCCTGTGTGTATGTGTGTGTGTGTGTTTGTGTGCTTTCTGTAGTTTTGTAGTCAAGGCTTTGCAAGCATTTCTTGACTATGAACTTTCATCTGTCTTTAGTTAGTGAATATATAAACAGTATTCTGTTTAGTTTCTTGTAAAGATTACTACTTTGATAGTAATAAAAGCGGTGTGAAAAACTCGTGTTTCATTTATTTTTATCACAAACCCTGTCTTTTCTGCGAAGATTTTTTTTGTGTAGTCAACATCATAGTTCATGTAAGAGTGTTTTTTAAGCACAGTATGTAGAATAAACAACTGACGGACCGTAAGTACCTTTGTTTGCTGGTAAACTTCAATTGTAGGATGGAAAAATGGAAGAAAATTACTTACTTTAGGATTACTCTTTGGGCTCTTTCGATTTTAAGGTAGTGAGTTTTTGTAGCGCCTTCCCTCGTGGTAATACAGTATGCTAGCTGTGATTGGCATAAGGTCAAGTATACGGAATTGATCAGTTGTTTATCCGCCACATGGCGCAGATTCTTAAATATTACTATGAATTTACGTATTCTTGCCACTAACATATCTATATGGATGTGGAAGTTTAATTTGTTGTCTAACATAACACCTAAATATTTGATTGTGGACGTTTTTTGGAGCCTGGGACATCCGCAGTGCGAGTCGTTAAAGTTAGTAAAGTCGTTAATGATATATTAGTTCACAGCTTGATTAAAGAAAATTCTATATATTTCGTTTTATCCACGTTAAGGGTTAATGCATTATCGTTAAGCCATCTGCTAACAATATCAAAGCCCCTTTGTGCATTAAGAAATACTTCATTCCAAGTTTCCCCGCTACAAAGCAGGGCTGTATCATCGGCAAACGTAACGATTTTAGCCTTAGGCAACTCCAGCCGACAAAGGTCATTAATATAAGCGAGAAACAACATGGACCCTAATAAACTTCCTTGAGGTACGCCATAATCTACAGGAACTTCTTCACTAATTATGCTATCAATCCTAACACACTGTGTTCGATTTGTCAAGTAGCTCTCAAAAAATTTCAATTGGAGACCCCTTATACCGAGACGTTCCATCTTCCTGATCAGGATTTGGACAGAGACTGTGTCAAATGCCTTAGCCGCGTCTAGAAAAACCCCTAGAGAAAGAAACAAGAACACCTCTTCTGCAGAAAGAGAAAAGGGTTTTTGACCTAGCCCTTTAGCACTAGTCAATAAAAATAGTGTATCATTAAAAAAAATTGTTTTTAAGTTATAAATTGTAACGATCTGAAATGAGACAACTAAGTACGGACAAAAATTAAAATTATAGTATTAAGTTGTTATTCTTTTCTTCAATTATTTTTTTTTTGTTAATAATAATAGGTAATTAAGTAGTAAAACTCTAACAAGGTCCCTCGACATTCTCAATATCAGACAAAAAAAACACTCATAATATATGTGTTTATAACCGACTTCAAAACAAGAGAAATTACTATATTTGTCGCATGTTTCGTAAAAATACGCGACGAATGTAAACCTCTGCTGAGAAAGCAAGAAATATTTTCTTGCTTTCTCAGCAGAGGTTTAACAACAGACTTCGATTAAGTTAGAATCCGAGGTGGTTCCACATATTTATTTTCTAGAACATAGTAAATACAATATGAAAAAAAAACTATATCTGATTTAGCGTCTGAATCAGTGACGGTCTGCTCTTAAAAACAGGTGACAAAACCTTGTTGAAAACCAAAGACCCAGACATCTCACTGCTGAGCCATATCTACAGATTGTCTTTTAGAGTCGTCACAAACCGTTTCGAAAGAAAGCTCGACCAATTCCAGCCACCAAAACAAGCCGGGTTTCGAAAATGCTACAGCACGGTGGACACACACCCATGCTGTTCGACAAATAGTACAAAAGACAGAGGAATACAATCAGCCGCTATGTATGGCTCTTGTGACAACCTGAATGGAGCATGTCGACGCGTTGGTCTTCAACGAAACAACTTTCGAGAAAGATGTCACCAGAATATGTTGGCAAACTACGTCGAATTTTCTCTTCACCATTACCGCAATACCAAAAAACTAAAGTCTTCGATCAGTGCGTCCTACTTGTTGCGACAAACGGTACTGGGACGTGGATACTAACGGTGGGGCTAGTCCACAAATAAAAAATCGCGCATCGGGCTGTGAAGCGAGCTATACTTGGAGTTTCTTTGAAGGATAAAATTCGCAATGAGGACATCCGACAAAGAACTTTTTCACATAAGTACAAATAAATTTGTAATAATCTGACTTACGTGAGTTTCATGATGCTCGCTCTTCATTGACTAAGATCAAAAAGGTCTGTTCCAACATTACAACTAGAGATACTTTATAAACAGTAAGTTTATTTATATGTAATGTAATACAAAGTTTAACAAAAACAGTGATTTGTTTATAAATATACAGAATTCAGCGGATGCTTCGAATCGTATTGTCTTAAATGTGGGATGTTCTTTAAATGTAACATGACACTAATAATAAATAAATATATTGAATAAATAAAATACATAATAACATATACAGGTTTAAGAGATAGTCTATCCAAAATCGAAATAGTAGTTTTTGATCATAGTTCTGAGTTCAAATTCGTTTCTTTTTTATAAATTTCCATTTCCTGTTTACTTATTATTTTACCATTTCAAAAATGGTAAAATAATAAGTAAACAGATCATTTTACTCAAAAAATCGATAAATAATACGAATCAATAAACGATATTCAAAACATTCAGGTAATCAGCTGTCTTGCTAGCGCTTTTACGCTCCGCCGCTTGTACGATTCCCTGCGCCATCGCATTGATAGCCGTGCATGGCGTACATTGAGTAGCGCGAATACAATTAATCATCAGAAATTAAGGATTTCTGATGATTAATTGTATTCGCGCTTGCATTTTGATGATGAAGTTTAGTATCGTGATAAATATTCGCAGAAAGCCGTTTTACAAAAAAATTTCATCACGTTTTAGACATCTTAGATATTTAAATTGGCCTGTAAGTAAACCTTGTAAATAACATCAAATAGATTGATGATGATGAGTTATTGATTCTACTGTAAGCAGATACAATGGTTAATTATAATAATAATAGTCTAGTCTAGTAACATACCTAAGCACAGCGCTATTTAGACCCAAACTAAGCAGGACTTGTATACCATCCGTTATAAAAGACGGATAAACAGAATTAGATACGTGTTTAGAGTTCCGTACTTAAAAAGGAAACAGGAACCCTTTTAAGACCACTTCGTTGTCCGTCTGTCTGTTTGTCTGTCTGACAAGACCCTTTTTCTTGGTCTTGAAATTATGTTGAAATTAACATCAGACACTAAGTATCTCTGCGGTCCCTTGAAGTTGTAAAAAAACCATGCTTCTAAGTAAACACAAATCAAATCAAAATCATTTATTTAAATTATACCCATTATAGGTATTTTTGAATTGTCAGGAGTAGTAGTCAGTCAGACTAAGTCAGTCGTGAAGCTAGTTGCCTGTTCCAATACGTACATCCTGTGGAGAAGAACAGGCAAGAAACTCCAAGGACAATTTTTTTCAACATGTTTTTTAAAAGTCTTTGTTTACATTGCTTATATGCGCAAATTAAATGTGAGGACAATATAACGTATTGTTCTAAACTATAAACAGTCGCGGAAACTACTACTATATGTAAGTAATAGCAGTTCGTAAGTATATATAAGTAGGTATATGTAAGTAAGACCAGCCCCAACCAACGGCACTCGTTCATGACCATGATGCACGCGCCAGCCATCGTCCATTTCAACCATATCAAAGGGAGCCGAACGACCCGACACATATGCCACCATCGGCCGATACGACACAATCAAAACATACCATCAGTTACATATTTTAACAAATTTTAACACTTCTGATTGCCCTAGAAGGACGAAATTTGGTGAAAAGCAAGGTTCCACAGTACAAATAATGGAAAAATCTAAAAGTAGTTAATTTGTTGTTATATCGCAGAAAAAAACTTGCGATTACAAACTTATATTACGGACTTAGAAAATTAACTATGACGTATACCGATGTACAAAAGAGTATGTTTGAAACGGCAAAGTTAAGTTTGTAATAGCTCAGACTCTCACTTGTCCGGGTTTTTTCATTCAGTAAATACGAATGAATAATATGTGCACATATCATACATAGAAACATCTAATCCAATGTACCTAATAAAAATAATTCTTTACAGCCAAAAAATTTACACAGTTATTAAAAGAAAAAAATATAAACATACAAAAGTTCAAGTAAACAACAGTAAATTCTGTGACTCGAAAAACAAGGTTTATTACCTATTACTTGGGAGTCAGTGTTCCTCCAATAATACATTGAAATTTATTGCATCCATTGAAAAATTACGGAGCTTAAAGTTATCCAATACGATATAGTCTAAGATACCACTTAGATTGGCATCCCCCATCAAGTATGGAGAGTATGGTCATTCAGTTCTAGTTGAGTGATACTACGAGTTAACAAGTGCAAAGTTTAGCTGAATGTGAATAGCGAATATTACTATAACTGTTGCTTGCTTGCTTGTGTTATTTGCTAGTTATTTAAATAAATGATGTCTATTTCGTTATAAATTGGTTAATATTCCAAACCCGAACCCCGGCTCGTAACAATATTATCAATATACATATTATACATTTACATAGTAAGTTTATTGCATGCTTCAAAATACGTAACATTAAATAAACATGCCAAATATCATTCATTTGACGGCAAGAGTAGACCACCGACATCGGATACAGGGGTCAAGACAACGGTCTATCAGTACTATATCAGATTTATTGACAACATTAGTTAGTCAGTAATGATACATAGCTCCTAATACAATGTTGCTCGACTATTTTTAAAAACTGGGTCGGGCACATATCTGTAATATGGCACTTCTGAACTCACGAGATTGTATCTAAAGGCAAATTGTAGAAGTAAAATCCGGGCCTCTTGGTTGCGTCTTTGCAAATATTCACTGTTGGCAAGACGAGAACAACAAGAAATAATATGTCTGATAAATTCATTGGGACCTAATTATTACGAGTATTATTGTAACAATAGTAGCTGTGATACACCTGAACACATTGAACGATCCGAATGGCGAATGAGAGGACACGGCTAGTTCAACTCCCGGATTATTATTACTTTCAAGTCGTTACGACGATATTCGACCGCTGCATAAAAATAAAATATGTAATCTTTTAAATTTCATATAGTTGAAACTAATTACGAACTATATAAGTTGTTGTTCCCCAAACTTGGGTTCTACAATTTTATAGCTTAAATAATGAAGTAGTGCATAGTGCATAAATTGTTAAGTTTAAAATAGTTAAGTTTAAAAACATATGTTATAATGGTGTTGCTACCCAATAGTATTCTCATGATTTAAACAATGATTCCTTTGTTTTTCAGTACCAATGTTAATCTACCTCCATTTACATTTGGTTCAACAAGTTCTCGAATTATAATTCTAAAGTAATTATAGTAAAATATATCTTAACATAGTCCGCATGATGTATAATATTTATTTTATGTATTCAATTCAATTCATTAGAATTGTATATTGTTGTAAAAATTTCAACCAAATACTTACTGTATTAAAATTTGAAGTTAATGTTAATGTTATGATCGCTATTTAGAACCAAGGTACACTAAACACTATCCCTAATCACCTGCGATCACCATCTACAGTATTCATCTGGATCCGGTCAATGCATGTTGGAGTAAAAAAAAAGATAAGACATTTCATAAAGTGGCCAATTCCGAATTTCAGGGTCAGTCCACCTACCAAGATAATATACTGCAGCGTATAAGCGCACTTGACCTACCAAAAATATTCAATTCTGCTGCAATACCGGAATAAAGAAATTTAATTTGAAAAACCGGCATTTATTTTGGAGGACCCGGATCTTGCATACCACAAGCAAGAGCTGCAACCAGAAAGTGAAGTGGTGTCGATAGGATCTGCAGTAGTGACCTCAACATATTATTCGAACACTTTTTTTTTGTACCCGTGGAAACCCCCTCGGGCCGTCACCCCACCGGGGTTTTCGGTGGGGCCGTGTGTCGGAATCGAACCGACCAAAACCACAGGGTGTGCCGTACTGCGCCTTAAGTAGGAGGGATCCGGGAACGGATTTTATTAAGGCATCCAGATATTATTCGAACTCTTTTTTTTTTGTGCGTGTGGAAACCCCCTCGGGCCGTCACCCCACCGAGGTATTCGGTGGGGTGGTGTGTCGGAATCGAACCGACTAAAACCACACGGTGTGCCGTACTGCGCCTTAAGTAAGAGGGACCCGGAACAGCTTTTATTAAGACATCCGGACCCCCCCTAGCGCCATGGGGCGCTTGTAAGCGCGCCTCCGCCACCCGGTTCGCCGTCGGCGAATTAGGTCCGAGTGGAGATCGTCCTCCCGGACCCTTTCCGCCGCCTCCTTCTGCGAGATGACGTCCTCACAGAAGGTCGCGACCGCGGTAAAATGCCTGTTGCTACCGGCCATGGAGCGTATGACGGCCGGTAGCGAGAGATCCCCTCCGATGACTGTCGAGGATCAGGCCCAGATACCTTACGTGGGCCTGAACCGGTACGAGGACCGAGTTAACCCCGATAGAGGCGCCAGGGGGTGGACCACGACGGGGCCAATGGAATAAAAGCCACCCGCAAACCCTGCGCCTCGATGCGCCCGACCACCAGAGAGACTCCCCTGGTGGCAAGGCGCGCCGCCTCCTGAAAGTTCACCCCCCGGGCTGTGACCAACGTGTCATCGGCGTAACAGATTACGCCGAGCCCGGGGGGGATTCGAACCCTTTTTTTTTTTTTTTTTTTTGTGCGTGTGGAAACCCCCTCGGGCCGTCACCCCACCGGGGTTTTCGGTGGGGCGGTGTGTCGGAATCGAACCGACTAAAACCACACGGTGTGCCGTACTGCGCCTTAAGTAGGAGGGATCCGGGAACAGCTTTTATTAAGACATCCGGACCCCCCCTGGCGCCTGCCCGCAAAAGCGCGGGCACCACCTTCGGGTGAAAAAACCTCTCAAATAGGCGTCGTCCAGGCACACGCGGACGCCGCCTCCTCGCGGGGGGCCACTATAGCGGGTGAAGGGGAAAAACCCGTCCCGTCCACCCGCGGCCACACTCAGGGCGGCACGAGGCGCTGGTAGGCGCACCTCCGTCGCCCGGTTCGCCGGCGGCGAATTAGGTCCGAGTGGAGATCGTCCTCCCGGACCCTTTCCGCCGCCTCCTTCTGCGAGATGACTTCCTCACAGAGGGCAGCGACCGCGGTAAAATTCCTGTCGCTACCGGCCATGGAGCGTATGACAGCCGGTAGCGACAGATCCACTCCGATGACTGCAGTGAGGGCCCGACGCTGCGCCGCCCAACTGGGTCAAACCGCCAGCGTGTGCTGAGCTGAGTCCTCACTGCAGTCGCAGTGATGACAGGCGGGGCTCAATTCCCTCCTAGCGACCGAGTGCAGGTACTTCCCGAAGCAGCCGTGCCCGGAAAGAACCTGCGTCAGTCGGAAGGAAAGGGTCCCGTGCTGCCGCCCTGCCCACTCGACGACGACCGGCTGGAGCGCCTCCACGGCGGCAAAGCCAGCACGTGGAGCCTCCAGCCGGGACGACCAACGAGCCATCGTGGTTCGGCGAGCGGCCTCACGCCACTCGCGTACCTCTTCGGGCGGGGGCCGACTGCCGCTTCCCGCCCGGAACTCAGTCGTCCGCCGATAAACTTCGGCGAGCACTTCCGCCTCCAGGGGGATTCGAACCCTTTTTTTTTTTTTTGGTCGTGTGGAAACCCCCTCGGGCCGTCACCCCACCGGGGTTTTCGGTGGGGCGGTGTGTCGGAATCGAACCGACTAAAACCACACGGTGTGCCGTACTGCGCCTTAAGTAGGAGGGATCCGGGAACAGCTTTTATTAAGACATCCGGACCCCCCCTGGCGCCTGCCCGCAAAAGCGCGGGCACCACCTTCGGGTGAAAAAACCTCTCAATTAGGCGACGTCCAGGCACACGCGGACGCCGCCTCCTCGCGGGGGGCCATTATAGCGGGTGAAGGGGAAAAACCCGTCCCGTCCACCCGCGGCCACACTCAGGGCGGCATGAGGCGCTGGTAGGCACGCCTCCGTCGCCCGGTTCGCCGGCGGCGAATTAGGTCCGAGTGGAGATCGTCCTCCCGGACCCTTTCCGCCGCCTCCTTCTGCGAGATGACTTCCTCACAGAAGGTAGCGACCGCGGTAAAATTCCTGTCGCTACCGGCCATGGAGCGTATGACAGCCGGTAGCGACAGATCCACTCCAATGACTGCAGTGAGGGCCCGACGCTGCGCCGCTCAACTGGGGCAAACCTCCAGCGTGTGCTGAGCCGAGTCCTCACGGCAGTCGCAGTGGTGACAGGCGGGACTCAATTCCCTCCTAGCGACCGAGTGCAGGTACTTCCCGAAGCAGCCGTGCCCGGAAAGAACCTGCGTCAGTCGGAAGGAAAGGGTCCCGTGCTGCCGCCCTGCCCACTCGACGATGACCGGCTGGAGCGCCTCCACGGCGGCAAAGCCAGCACGTGGAGCCTCCAGCCGGGACGACCAACGAGCCATCGTGGCTCGGCGAGCGGCCTCACGCCACTCGCGTACCTCTTCGGGCGGGGGCCGACTGCCGCTTCCCGCCCGGAACTCAGTCGTCCGCCGATAAACTTCGGCGAGCACTTCCGCCTTTAAATCCCACGGGGGAGTCCCGGCCAACGCGCACGCCGCCTCCGTCGACACGGTGCGGTAGCCGCGTATGGCTCTAACCGCCATTACCCTCTGAGGGCGCCAGAGGTGTGCCCTATTCTGGGCGGTCAGAGCCCCCGCCCACACCGGTGCACCGTACAGTGCCATTGACCGGACAACCCCCGTGTACAGCCGTCTCGTAGCGACGCTGGGTCCACCCAAATTGGGCAAGAGTCGCCCAAGGGCGGACGCAGCGCCGACCAGCTTCGGAGCAAGCTGTCGGAAGTGCTCGTCGAAGAGCCACCTGCCGTCGAGGATCAGGTCCAGATACCTTATGTGGGCCCGAACCGGTACGAGGACCGAGTTGACCTCGATAGAGGCGCCAGGGGGTGGACCACGACGGGGCCCATGAAATAAAAGGGCCTCCGTCTTATCCAGGGCCACCCGCAAACCCAGCGCCTCGATGCGCCCGACCACCAGAGAGACTCCCCTGGTAGCCAAGCGCGCCGCCTCCTGAAAGTTCACCCCCCGGGCTGTGACCAACGTGTCATCGGCGTAACAGATTACGCCCAGCCCGGCGGGGAAGTCACCTCAAAGGGTCCAGTCGTACCCCATGTTCCACAGTAGTGGTCCAAGGACAGACCCCTGCGGAACACCGCACGACATGGGCCGACTACTTAAAACTTCATCTCGGTCCTCGTACATGACGGTACGCTCCTCTAAATAGTCTGCCACTAGCCGCCTCAGGTACTGTGGCACCCCATGATAGAGGAGTGCTTCCCTGATGCAGCTGAATGGCAGACTATTGAATGCGTTGGCGATGTCCAACGACACCGCCAACAGCACGCCGCCACAGCTCACTACGTCTTCGGTCACAGCCCTCAGGCGCAACACAGCACCGACCGTCGAACGCTAGTATTATTATGCTATCTGACGTTAATATTCGCTGTCGATGCAAGCGGGGCGATCACAGAAATCAACACTAGTATAAATAACCGTCACAGTTGTGCTTTATCTGCGGTGCAGGAAAAGTACCAAAGTTGTATATCACGACCAGTCAACGAAAGAAAAATAGAGGAAATAACTCGTGTAAAAGTCAATTCTGGCACAGTTGTAGGGAAAGGTGTCTTAAGCAACATACTCAAAGTACTGTTGGATGGGGGTGAAGCTTACAGGTGGGGGGGGGGGGGTTTAAAAGTTCCTTTTATTAGTTTTTTCTAAAATGATTAGACAATGATGGCCTATACTGGCTTTTTTGCAGAAAATTTTATGTAGATTACTTTAGTTTAAATACATTTTCTACTACAGGCCGTTATTTTTGGAAAACTTAGCTGCAGTCGCGACGCCGAACTCGACATTGTCTCGTACATATTTATTACCTTATGTCGTTCTTCCTCGTCCATTGTTGTACTTTTTTCATAGGCTATGGACATGATATAGGAAACAATGAACGACAGTAAAAGTATTATATACAAAGGATTTGTAGAGTAGTATGATAGTATATTGAATAAGGCTGAGTAGGTAGAGATTTTTTAATTCAATTCAATTCGTTTATTTGCTGAAATATCGTAATACAAAAGTAGTAGATATACTACAAAAATACATCCAACACATTTGCCATTTTAAATTCATGGCGTACAAATATGTAACTTAAATAACTTATTATTCTGCTAGTACTAATAAACAAATCAATAATATTATTTGTATTAATAATTTCAATATTCGTTAACAGAGTTGTGACAGAGACAGTTGTCTCTTAAACTTATTAATAAGTAGATGTCTAGCAACTTCGGGTTGGTGATTGTAGATGCGCACTGACATTGCATAACTATTTCAAAAACATATTTCAGTTTTTATTGGGGGAAGCTCAAATTTAAATCTCGCTCGAATTTATACATATCTTTATTTAAATTATTACATTTGAAATATGTATGCATTATGACTAACACATGTTTAACAAATAAAAGTTATTATTATTATTCTCTTTATTCACTTAAATATACATATAAATTACATTTTTAAATACATTTACTATTAAAAAAACAAAATATATTTAAAAATATAAAAAATAGTGTCCCACCGGTATCGGGTACAGGGACCAAGCTACCGGTGGTTAGGGTTCCAGAGATAGAAACCTCCTCACTATGCGTGCGCTATCAAGGAGGACTGCCTTCTGCATCAGGCTCTTAATCCAGCTGCCTAACGTGAGCCTCTGAAGGTGTTGGTCGAGGCTCTTAGCAATTAACCCATGGGCCGAAATGACTATCGGCACAATGATTGCTGAATCCACATCCCACATGTCGACAATCTCGTGGGCTAGGTCCAAATATTTTATTTCTTTATCTTTTTCGGCTTTTAAGAGATTGTCGTCATTATTATTGATTGTTATTATTATTATTATTTATTCAAATTAAATAAGTAAATTTTATTTTTAACGAAAATACACGTTTCATATAAGACATGGTAGAGTTAACAATCAAACTTTACGGAACATAGGCTTACAGGTTATCCAGGGTGCTACGTTGCAAATCGCCCTAACACATTGCTTTTAAGCAATAAATGCTTTATTTATATTTACCTCGTTGCCCCACAGCACTTTGCCAAATCTGAGTTTAGATACCACAAATGCATGATAGGTCCTCAAGTGCTGTTTGTTTGTTAGCAACCTTTAGCTTGAGCAAAAGTAATTTCATTAGATTCAGGTAAAGTGTCACCATTATAATTTAAGTTGAGCTTAAGCTTTTTGCCTTTTATCTTTAGAAATTGTAAATATTTAGTTTTTGCGATATTAACACTTAAATTATTATGAGTTAACCGATGGATAACTGTACCTACAGTTTCATTAAGTGAATGATTGTAATCTGATTCAGAGTTTTCTGCTATCAGTACAGAAATGTCATGTGCGTAAAGCATAGTTTCATAACCTGTAACAGTGGGAAAATCATTCACACACCGAAGAAAAAAAAGCGGGCCGAGTATAGTCCCTTGAGGCACACCTTAACTTCACCACTGACTTTAGTAGCATTTCACTTCGACGGGCCTGCTTGTCTAGTGCTTAGTGATCTTGACTGCTGAGCCAGAGGCCGTGGGTTTGATTCCCACCCATAACAAATAATTGTTTGATGAAAACGGATATTTTTTCTGTGGCTGGGTGTAATAATATCTATAATATGTATGTATTTAGTATTACACAAGTATATTTATCGGCAGTCTGGTTACTATAGTACAGGCTCTGCCTAGTTTAGGATCAGACGGCCGTGTGTGAGGTGTCTCAAGTTATTAAATTATTATTATTAGGTCTTTGTGCGGTCTTTTTGTACTTGTCTGTGGAAGCTACGTAATACTATAATTATTATCTTTCAATTACCCGAGTAATAGATAATACACACAACGGCCACGATTACATTTTGACGGTAAGAGAAATAAATAAGCTGTAACGCGCTTTTATTATTATTTCTAACTTTTTAGTTATTTTTATTAACAAGTAATAAAAGCTGGTTTAAAAAAAAATCTTTGTTATTTTTTTTAATTAGGTTTATTGGTCGGTAGGTATTGAGATAAGGAATTCGATGGTGCGCATAACTCAAAAATCTTGAGATCTAGGTGCGCAATATACAAGCAGTCAAGGTACAGAAAAGTCAATAAATATCTAAATAGCGAATGTACCAAATAATCTAGAGATTCTCCTGATCAAAAATCTTTTTGTTTCTTAGAGGTGAAAACGACATCAGATGTTTGTTCAGCCTTGGATAGTCAGACGACACGGCGCCGTTGTTCCCTGCCAAATATTATTATGTGAGTCTCACATAACTTGAACTTGAAGGCTTTGGCTTGAACGCTGACCTTGGCTTCAAGAATATGCGTTTTCAGAACAAGGATATAACTAAAATGTTTATATGTCATTGGGATTATTTAATAAGGCATGTATTGACATCCCAGAGCAGTTATGAAAATTGCTTATTGAAGAGAACTTTGCCTATTTATATTTTACTACTAGCTGCACCCCGCGGTTTCACCAGTCCCGATGCCGTGGGAGTATCGGAATAAAAAGTAGCCTATGTGTTAATCCAGATCTCCAGCTTTCTACATACTAAGTTTTATTGCAATCGTTTCAGTAGTTTTTGCGTGAAAGAGTAACAAACATCCATACATCCATACATCCATACATCCTCACAAACTTTCACGTTTATAATATTAGTAGGATTTGTCATTTTATTAATGTAATTGTTGAATCTTGGCATGAATATTGGAAGATTGTTTTTTTACATTCAGCAATTCATTTGCTGTATCCCTTTAGAACAATATTTAATGGAGTAAAAATATTTTTTTTTTTTAAATATTATTTATTTGCTGAAAACATAATTACTAATATCACAAACGAGAAAACTTATGGAGTAACAATATCTATATGCTTCTATACATGATTATATTTCGTGGTTACATTATTTAAAACTAAATTTTACAACTTTGTACAATACAATTAAATGTCCACAAGAACAATATTTATAACAAGTCAGAGAACAGTCAGTTAACAATTTTTTAGCTGTGTAATTTTTTTAATTCCTTTGAATTATTTATTATGTTAGCATTACAATATACCTTTCTACATACATATAAGTACTTATTCATTGTAATGGAAAAATAAACATAAAATCTATCATTTAACGAGAAACATTTAAATGTAGGAATACAAGAAAATTAATTTAACAAAATTCACGTTAAAAACACGATAATAGTAAAATTGGAAATGTAATGAAATGAAAATGAAATAATAGCGGACTGATTTTCTTCTTGACCCCTATTATCTTGCCCAATTCATGTTAAATATATGACGCCTCCTATCCCGATTTAAGATATTTCGCAGCCCAAAACAGGACTTCATCAAGTTAATATTTTTTTATTTGTAATGTACGATACCTTATCAACCAAGTCAACAATCAGTCCACATGTGACCACGATCGGTGCAATTCGATTGAAACTTTTACGGTCCATTTTATCTCCGAGCCCAGCCCATACAACAATATATGTTTTACATTAGTCCATTGACGGTATACTTCTGTAGTACTACCATTAATATTTTTCATTTTAAATTTTACAAAGGTATTTGGACATTAGACGTAGCAATATTAGCTTAATAAAAGATAAGGAATTCTCTCTATCAATTGGATACCCGAGAAAGCCGAAGCACAAGAAGGAGAGAATAATTAATGCATATAGAATTTCCTGCTCTAAAAATGTGAGTCATTTTATTTACCCATAGGGTACATGTCATTTTTAATTTGCTGTGATGGAATTGTGGGCTCATTTGATTGATATTCATACAAACCCAACAAAGTAGAGAACACACTCCATTGTGGATATGCATACTCGTAATAAACGCCTGGAGAAATATGAGCATGAGTGTACACAGCAGTAGTGTAATATCTTAGATCAGTAAACACAAACATCCTGTCCTCATTGTATCGAATCTCAAAGCATCCGAATCCAACAATAATGTGATAATCAAAATAACCACCACCATTTTGTACCCCAGGTAAATTATTTGTATTCGTAATACATATGAATTTACCCCACCATTTCGGAATGAGCTCCGAGCAGTCACGTATATCAGACTTTTCTAATTTAGTATAAAATATTTTATAATTTTCATAGATGTGTTCTAAATATTCATATCCGGAGCCTACCATATACTGTAAAGTTGTTAAATAAATCATAGTATAGGTAGGAAGAAAAGCTCTGGTTGGATACTGATATATCCCGTTAATTCTTGGGAAGAGATACATTTGGTCCAGTGTATGAATCACAGCTACGTCATGTCTGGGCGAGTGGTACCCCCAGGGTCCGTGTTGATGTTCTGGATTCAAACTTCTAGGATACATTCTTGTGACCCTCCAAGCGCGGTATCTAAAAGGAGTTGTGTGGTCACCTTTGCGACCTAGCGCCCATATGCGCAGCATTAACGGATCTGTTATGTATGGTTCTAAGCAATTCGCGGCAGTAAGCACAGTTCTTCTGTTAAGTAATGCCCCCGTAGAAAGATTGAGCATTTCTGTAATAATAACGTTTATTATTTTAATACACTACAAACAAGTCAATTTACTAAAACTGAAACCTGATTTTATATCTTCAAAAAGACTATTGTAATCGTATAAATATTGTTTATTACTTAACTATGTTAATTTATCAATAAAACAATTATAAAATATGCAAAATAGATTAATATGTCAAGGTCGATAAATCATGTAAGCATTGCTACTATTTAAAAAAATATTACATACTCTGTTCACTTGAGAACATGAGTATAATTGCTATAGACTAAACTTTGAGAGGTCTGTCAAGGTTATGAGGTAGCATAAGGGTTATAATTACTACTTATGATCTACTTCAGAATACATAGGCGCAGAATTTCTTCAAAGTACTTATCTCTTTAAATAAATTCACCATATTTATTATGTAAATAACAATTTTTTTAAAGTCAAAATTATTGAATAAATCTATTTTTAACCGACTTCAAGAAAGGAGGAGGTTCTCAATTCGTCGGATTTTTTTTTAATGTATGTTCACCGATTACTTGAAGAAGCCTGAACCAATTTGGAAAATCCTTTTATTGTTTTAAAGAGTATACTTCTCAGGTAGTCTCATTTAAATGTATCAAATCATGGATGACATCAGTTGAGCGGGTTTTGAAAAATCAACTAACATCTAAAAATTATATACATCGATGATATTTTCGCTTACTGCGAAACTTCGCTGTCTCATTGGAGTAGTGCATTTAGTTGGCCTACCCATGTTATATTTAAACAAAATACATCTACTTTCCACAAAAAAAATCAAAATAACATTAATATTTAACCAGCTTCAAAAAGGGGGGGAGGTTCTGTCCCGGCGTCTGCCTTTCCTCAGAAATGAGATTTCTCAATCGGTGCATTTCTACTAATGCTCGTTCATTCTGGGGTTTACTTAAAAGTTTAGAGGGTTCTAAACCAGATAGACCTATTACCTCCAAAATTCATGTGACGTAATTTATGGATGGCCCCTTATTATGATTTAGGCACATTGAAGTAGGTGATACTTTTTTTTAACATAATATTATGCATATATTATTTTATAAATTGTCGCCTGCGGTATTTCCGGACCGATACGACCTTCAAACCTTCAAGAAAAGAGCGTACTCCCACTTCAAAGGCCGGTAACACACTTGTGACTCTTCAGTTGCAGGTGTCCATGGGTGGTGGTAGTCAGTTACCATCAGGTGACCCGTCTGCTCATTTGCCCCCTTACAATAAAAAAAAACCGGAAACATTTTTGAAGTGAAAGTTCTTTAAAATCGTTGTGATTTGAAATTCGATATAACGGAAGCATCACCATAAAGTTCCAACGATAAAGTTCCTATAATTAATCATTGTCTTTGCGCCTGCGTTCAACTAATCTTGTCGTTGCACCGTCAGAAAATATGTCAATGTCAACGTGGTGTAATTTTTGTGCAGTTTTTTCTCCATATTTCACTTTTACTTAATTGAATTACTAATACAAATTTACATTTAAATCCAACCTTAACCTATATTGTAAACGAACTATTGTTTCTTTTGAAAGTTGTGTACAGTTGTAACTGGACTTCAGGTTTGCTTACTGTTTATTATTAAGGTCATTCTTTGTATATCTTGATCTGTTGCCTGTATCTGTACCTATTGAATCAAATAAAATAATTTGACCAATAACTATTATAGAAATCATCTTAAATTAAATTTATTAACATTAGTAAATTATTTGTGTTGATTTTACTTTTTAATATTTTGCATCCTCTCGTAGGCTACTTTTCTCAAGTTTCACTTCTGCCGTGTGTGAATTGCATAGACGCACCATTTTTTTATGTGGTCACTGTCTCCTACACAATATTCGGAACTGTTTGAATTTAGTCTTTTTGTATTTATGTGTGTACAGTCTTCTTTTTATCCGATTTCTTCAATGGTTCCAGGTAAAACGCCCTTAGCGGCAAGTCTCTTAACCAGTTCTGCCCCATGGGACTTAAGGTGAAGGCAAAAGCCCTTGTGTTATTATAGCAATGACACAATGAGGCACTAAAGCGTCACCTGAGACCCGCACCTCGTGAGATCGAGGCGCAACGGTCTCAGCTTCGCCAGGTCCTAATGGCCGAATGGAAAGAACGACTAGAGTGACGAGTGAGTACGACCCATCATGGACGATTGGCTGAAGAGGTGACATGGCAGCCTCTCCTACCGGTTGACGCAGGTACTCACTGGACTTCTGTTTCGGTAAGTACCTGTGGCACATAGGTCACCACTGCGGAGGCTGTCACGAGAACACTGCACGCCACATTTTGGTGAAGTACTCAACATGGACGCAGCAGCGAAATGATCTCGTGACAGCTATTAGGTCGAAAAGCCTCTCGCTAGAGACCATGGTTCTGTCCATGGTCCAAAGTGAGAGTGCGTGGGATTCCGCCGTTTCGTTATGCGAGGAGGTGATGTTGGCTAAAGAGGCGGCGGAACGGGAACGGGAAAGGACAAGCACTCTCCCATCAAGCAGAAGACGCACCAGGCGCTGAAGAGCGCAGAATGATCTCCAGCCTCCATGAGTGATGAATGATTCCAAACTAGGCAGAGCCTGTACAATGGTAACCAGACTGCTGATAAACATGGTATACCGCCGTTTGCCCGAATTTTATTTGCCATAATAGTCAACAGCCATAATATTATATGACGTAAAATTCATTTGCCCTACTCTTATTTGCTATATTAGTCACGTGCTAGAAGCTTTGTTTCCCATAAAGTTACTTACCATAACATCATTTGTCAAAATCATTGTAGGCCCTAATTATCACTTGCCCTAATTATCACATGCCCTAATTATCACATGCCCTAATTATCACATGCCATAATTATCATATGCCATAACATCATTTGCCATCGACATTGGGTGTGTAACGGTTGTTATATCAGGAGAAACTGGATGCAATCGGAACTTTAGGGCACCCCGACTCGGATAGGTTAGGTTATAAGGGGATGGCGGGGTCGTTTCAGCGAGCGAAGCGAGCAAATAGACCCGCCATCCCCTTCGTGGTTATTTTTATATAAACCACCCAGAAGTAGTTTGGTTAGGTGCCATTTGAGTTAGGTTATAACTGTGACCATTAAACTTAAAAGAGAAGAATAAATAAATTTATTCTTATTCTTATTATACCAAACATTACACACCCATCGACATCGACAGCCTGAAAGCTAATAAGTAGATAGGTGTTAGAATTAAAAACAAGTTTAATAATCATACTATATAATTATAATTAGTACAATTTCTTTTTTAGTGCAAATACAAATTTAATGCTAAAGCACGCAAAAATTCTTCTTTTGTATATTCTTCTTTCTTAGATAACACCTTATTGATTTTGATTTTATAACAGGTTTGTAAATCATTTTAGAGCGCCTGTAGAAATATCATGAGCGTTTAAATATTTGTCTAATAATTATTATGGCATTTGAATATTATGTCTAATAATTATTATGGCAATTAAAAATATGAAAAACAATACGTATGGCACTCGTATCTTATGGTATCTAAGTTTCGGGCAATTAAAAGTATGTCATATTATGTCTTTTAGGGCAAACTAAACATTCGGGCTAATGAAATTCGGGTAAATGAAATTCGGGAATATGATGATTATGGTATATAATTTTCGGGTAAATAATAGACAACCGATAAACATACTTATATATTTCTAAATACATACATATTATAGATAAATTACACCAGACAGAGAACAAATAATCGTGCTCATCACACAAATATTTGTCCTGGGTGGGAATCGAACCCACGACCTCTGGCTCAGCATTCAGGATCACTAACCACTAGACCAACAGGCCAGCAATTCTACATTATGATTTTAGTTCGTTTGCTACAACTCAATATAACAACCAAATAGACTTACCAGCCAACCACTTAAAAAAATACCTAAAAACAAGAATTAACAAATTAGATAAAACTACCTATACGTCTTACGACGAAATATATAATGCATACCCTCTGCGTCATTTAATGTCAAATACATATTATGTACCCACTATTTACGACTACAAATTTTAAAATAAATAATTTGCAAACAGGTTATTAACAGCTGCCCGTCATTGATTGCTAAGAAACGATTTGTAAGTAAACATTCCATATCGAGATTGGCTGAAGTATAGTGTTAAATAAAATAATGTTAATAAACCGGACAAGTGCGAATCTGACTCGCGCACCAAGAATTCCGTACGAACTTGTGTGTAGACAGTAATGTCGGGAATCGATTCTCTAAGATTTTTACCCATTTTAGATTAGTGACAAACCTTACTCTTTGCCTTTCAATATACGTAGCACAAAAGTGCAAAATATACATTTTGCGATAAACGTTTTTCTATATATCCATACCACCAAATTAATGACTTTCAGATTGGTTCCTTTACTTGTGCTGTGAGACCTTGCATCTTGCCAAATTTAATGATTCTACCTAATGATACCTCCACGCGTTTCTGAGAAAAGGGTCTGGCCAGACCAATGGACAACGAAGTAAGTGATCCTAGAGGGGTTCCCTTATTTCCTTTTCAGAAACGGAACCCTAAAAATAAAAAAAAATACACAAAGAAAATATTATATACAATAAAGTGTTTAACAAAAACATTATTTTATTAATTTTTCTTTTTGTAATGTAATTAACATTACAAAAAGAAATAATTACGTTACAAAGAAATATGAATTCATCAACTTCAAAATAATAATTACCGTAACTTATTCCACATACGCAGTATAATCTTCTTCTGAACTCCAATTCATACCAGTTCCACCAAGGCAAAAATATCTTATAAAGGTAATTTTCTGATTTTTGCCATCTGAACCTGCTTTGTCGTGCTGTCCAATCTGTGCGCCAAGTATCCCAACTAACTGTGCTTGTGCCAAAATCCCAAAACCCTAAAACTTCTGTCCGAGGAAACCATAACACGACGGATCTAAAAAAATATGAATCACTACATCATCACTACATGTTATCAAACAAAGTCACGATAAACTGAAACAACGAACTGAACTGAACTGAACTTCTGAACGGATTTTCATGCGGTTTTCACTAATAGACAGAGTGTTCATGAGGAAGGTTTAGGTGTATAATTTGTTAAGATTTTGTGTAAATTTATTGAAATATTTTGATGATTGTTGAAGATGGCACCAACTTTTCATTCAAAACAATATATTTATTCCAACTGGCTAGTTGATCAAGTGGTTAGTGACCCTGACTGTTGAGTCAGAGGTCGTGGGTTTGATTACCACCCTGGATAAATAATTGTGTGATGAGCATGATCATTTGTTCTGTGTCTGGGTGTAATTTATCTATAATATGTATGTATTTATAAATATATAAGTATGTTTATCAGCATTCTGAGTACCATAGTACAGGCACTGCCTAGTTTGGGATCAGACGGCCGTGTCTGAGATGTGTAAACTTATTATTATTACTCCGCTTTATTCAACTTAAAACTTATAAATTACATTGATTAGATATGACAATCGGAACAATAATCGCTAAATCGACATTCCTTATATCGAAACTCTCGTGAGACAAATCCAAATATTTGATTTGTTTTTCTTTTTCAACTTTCACGAGGTTCTCGTCATAAGGAACAGCGATATAGACAATCATTGCGCGGGGATCTGATCGATCTATCATCAGATCTTGTTACCAATAAACCTGACATAGTGATGGTTGGATCCCAACTAAACGCACAAGATTGTATTTAAGGGCAAGTTGTTGATGCACAATCCTGGCCAGTTGGTTGTGTCTGTACAAATATTCACCGTTGGCAAGACGAGAACAACCAGAAATAATATGCCTGTATGATTCATCAGGACGGTGGCACGCCCGACAAATGTCCACCGTAAAATCTTTCAAGATATATTTCCGATAGTTATTCGTCATAACAACTTCGTCCATCATTGCAAAGACAAAAGACAAAACCTTCGGTTTCTCCGAAAAGATCTCCAAACCATAGCCAATATATAGATGCTTTTAAGTCTATATCAGGCCCATTTCGAGCCTTCCATACCTCCCTTTACTATTTCATCCCATCATCATGAAATTAGTATCACTCCCATACGTGCCGAAGCATGGCTTTCCCACTTATTTATTCCTTACTTCTGAATTTGCAATGAAGCGTAGTGACACTTAACATCTTACAATGATAATTAGATTAGGATCAATGATACCTAAACACCTAAACATCATGGATCTTATACACAAAATACCGACTGCCTGCTGACCATAGGACTCTTCCAGAGACTTCTACAAAAAAGATAATTGCCCCACTTTCATCCAAAGACTCTCTGCTACTTTGAGTAGGTCGTCGGTCGTGTAAAGCACTGCATCGCCAGGGCAGCCCCTTTAGCAATTCTTTCGAGTCTGTTTTTGTACTGGGGTGAGTTCATGAGGAATCCAGCAGCAATAAAGTTTTCTAACTTAACTTAAAAAAAAATTAATTTAGCTCATTCCAATCCCTAAATGTCCTCGAATCTCCTCATAGGTGAAACGCCGGTTTTCTTTAATTAGTTGCCTGACATAAGCCACATTTTTCTCAGTGATCGCAGTTGATTGCCGACCTTAACGAATTACATCACAGCCACGGTCAAATTCTGCGTAACAATGCCTGACGGTGCTAAAATGAAGTGCTTCCCTCCCAAAAGCATTTTGAGGACAAGCAGTGTAGTCTTGCGGGGTTAGTGAACTTTTAAAATCATAAAAACATCATATTTAACATCAGTTACGCGGACAACATGGTTTTGCTGAGCCCATCTATCAGTGCTCTTAGGAAGCTCCTGTGTATATGTGAGGATTATGCAGTGGCTCATGGTCTCAGGTACAACGTGACTAAGAGTGAGCTATTAGTATTTAAGGCCGGTAACAAATGTTATGATACAGTCCCAACAGTCACCTTAGAGGGAGCTCCGCTTACTAGAGTTACGCGTTTCAAGTACCTGGGACACTGGGTCACCAATGATCTGTACTACGACATGGACTTAGAAAGGGAATACAGGGTCAGTGAGGTGTAACATGTTGGCTCGTAGGTTCGCGCGATCTACAGAAGACGTAAAAGTAATGTTGTTTAGAGCGTATTGCCAGTCACTGTACACGTGCGCCCTATGGGTCACTTACACTCAACGCTCGTACAATGCTCTGCGTATCCAATATAATAACGCCTTCCGGGTAATGCTGGGGCTACCGCGCTTTTGCAGCGCATCGGGGGATGTTCGCGTGCCTGACTTTCATGCGATAATTTGATCTCGAATAGCATCCCTGATGCGACGAGTGCGCGATAGCTCCAACACCCTGGTACCTACTGTTGTGGACAGGACAGATAAGCCTATTATGTGGCATTGGATGACGACACATAGAGCGTCATTTAAATATATAAAGTAAAATATATTTATATTATTTTAGCAACAATGTATTATATTGCGTATGGACTATGGTCTGATAAAAAAGTTTATTATTATTATAAAATATCTTTTCGCATTAATTCTATTTTTGCTGCGGACGCCGACATTCAACTTGTGATAAAAAAACAATTGACACGCGATTTCTCCCAATTTTTTTTAATCAATGACTGAGTTTCTTATGTTTAAAAAAATATATCTAACATTTGAAATTCAAACATCCTTCCTGGCGGCCAGGAGCGCAGAACTTCAGTGTGCCCTATGTACAAGCCAAACCGGTACTTAGGGAATTAAAGGGAAAGTTGGAAGTCTAACAAGGAAAGGTAGACAAGAAGGGAAGGAAAAGGATATGCTTATTCGGATACTGGGCTGGCTGTTGGTGGGAAGTCCGAGCAAAGTGGTGGTCAGTTATATTATTTATCACTATTTATATTATGGTTACTAATTATATATTTGAGTTATTTCACATAAGATACCGAAGATTTGACTTTTTACTTCGATGGGCATCGATTCATTTCCCACTAATTACGTGGTATCTTCTTGGTACGAACAAAATAATAATAACAATAACTTGACATACGATTTGACACATCATACAGACGACCGACTTTTTCAATGGTACAAGCTTTGACTAGTTTGGGATCTGATCCCAAACTACGCAAAGCCTGTACCATGGGAACCAGATAGACATACTGATATAACTATAATGATAAACATACTTATATATTTCTAAATACATACATATTATAGATAAATTACACCCAGACAGAATTAAGCTCATGCTCACACATTTATATGTCCTGGGTTGGAATCGAACTCATGACCTCTGGCGCAGCAGTCAGGATCACTAACCACTAGACCAACGTAATAAAATAACAGGTACAAAACCACTTACAGTATATCTGAAAGACGCATCTTTTTCGATACTTATTTCACTCACAAGAATACATAACTGATTTAATATCTTAATTTTAATCATCTTATAAAGTGTTACTATATTTGTAAACATTATATTTATTGTAGCAAATATTATTTTTTGTTTATTTCTAATGTATTTGTTTACAAAGATAACATCACGATGCGATGTGATGATGAACATGGAATTTGATGTAGTCACTTTAAAACTTTATTGAGTTGTTTAATAGAGCAGAAAATACTGCGCGCGGTGCGTTTAAGTGTTAATACAAATGGGCTCTTTTCTTATGAACGTGCTTAAGCTTTTATTTACTTTAATTGCAAATTTGACTACAAAAATACATTGTATTTTATTTTGTAACACACATTTTATAATTGTCTATCAATCCGTATTGAAAATAAAACCCTTTATAAAAATATGATCAGGGATGTGGGAAAGTTTTAGTATATTTTTCCGTGTATCTGTAAGTCTGAGTTAAATATTATATTACGTATAAAGTAGACTATCCCATTATGATATTTAAAAAAAAAACTTTGTTTGACTTTCAGCTCTAGAAAATCTATACATACGTGTAATAAAAATTTAAATTTTACATGAATACCTAAATTTCACAACTTTGTGAAAAAAATATTGCAAGATACTCAAAAATAATAATTATATGTTACTACGTATTTTTAGAAACGTCTGTCTATTTGTTTCCTTGAATAACATTTGCTTTTTATTTCATTAATGTTGGTTAGTTAAGTTAATTCATTTTACTATTATCTAAAGTTATGTTTTATATCATATTAATTGATTTTAATATTTGAAACAAAATAAACGAAAAAATATATTTTAACATAAATGTTACATTTCAGAATTTTGTAAAGTAAATATTGCAAGATACTTTTAAAATAATAATTGTAGACATTGTTTTATTGCATAATAAAAAAATTAAATATTTAAGACACAAAAACGAAAATTTTTAATTATATTAAAATTACTAGCAACCCTACGTCTCAACCCGGGTTCGCACGGGTAGCAGAGACATATTCAACAATCATCATCATATTTCAACCAATTTACAGAAAGCCTTAACAAATTATGCACCTAAACCTTCCTCATGAATTGCTCTATCTTTTGGTGAAACCCGCATGAAAATCCGTTTAGTAGTTTTTGAGTTTATCGCGAACTTTGTTTTATAATATGTAGTGATAAATATAAGTTAGGTACACGTAGTGTTTGTATACTCTTTGTTAGGTACAATGTCATAGTGATAATATGTAGATGGCAATATAGTAAATGAAATTCTTTTTTTGAAAATTTCATCTTATTTTATTATCCTTATATTATCGTCAAAATAAATAACTATTATTTATAAAATATACATGAAAGTAATAATCATTGGTTTTATTTAATTTCGTTTCTAAACGTAGTTGTTGTTTCTACAACGCTTACAACTTTTAGGTTTATAATTAACTTTAAAAAAAAGTCACTGGCTTCAATGCGTGCTTCAATGTCTAACTCATGATAAATTTATTTATTTATTCGTGTATTTATTGGTTTATCTACAATTGTTACACTTACATACATGTTCATAATATAAAAACTATAATAAGCTGCAGTAAGTAGTACGTGGGGTACACTGAAAGTTTTGCGTAACTCATTAATAAAGCAATTTACATGTCAAGTTATATATTTAATGCTTTTCGAAGTATTCTCCATTACATTTCGAACACTGTTTCATTCGGTCAAACCATTTTTGAAAACAGGAGGACCATTGGTCTGAGGGCATGTTTTTCACGAGCTGGTTGAAAGGTATCACGGCCTCCTCCGATCTCGTAAATTTCATACCTTTCATAGAATCTTTAACTTTTGGGAAAATAAAGAAATCGTACGTACAGTATTGGTGTACCACTCAGAATCAACTGTCTTTTGTTTTTCAAGTGGGATCGTGCAGACAGGACCCGTCGGGGATAAAAAAAACGCAATAATTTTTTTGCCTACGTTTCTTACCGGCCTCAATTTTGTTGGTTTGCTGTCACCTTCGAACACCCATATAGAAGACTATAGCTTTCTTTCCGGTATGTAACAATATATCCATGTTTAATCTCCTGCCACAATGTCATACACAGCATTTGAACGTCCGTGACCGTACTTTAACAACATTTTTTTACACCAATCAACACGAGTCCGTTTATGTTCTGGGGTTCATGAGGAATCCGGCGGCAACAAGGTTTTCTAACTTTTAAATATAATATAATGTTTTTAATCACTACATATTATAAAACAAAGTCACCGCAGCGTCTGTCTGTCTGTTTGCGATAAACTGAAAAACTACTGAACGGATTTTCCATGCGGTTTTCACTAACAAACAGAATGATTCATGAGGAAGGTTTACGTGTATAATTAGTTGGATGTTCCCGAGCGGCTTCGCTCGCATGTACATATTTATATATTTTGCGCGGAACCCTAATTATTTTTCCAAAATAAAAGTAGCCTAAGTTACTCCTTATAATAGATAGCTGTATCTGCTCGTGAAAGTCCGTCCCCGAAACAAACAGACAGACATACAGAAAGGCAGACAGACAAAAAATTTAAAAACTGTTTTTTAGGCATAGGTATCGTGCAAATAACAGTATGAGCTTAAAAAAACACAATTATTTTGACATTACAAACAGACACTTCACTGTTAATTTATTTGTATTGATGTGTAAGGTATTAGTTGTAGAATACCAATATATTTATAATAAACTTAGCCTAGTTATATGTACAAATTAAATCACTCAAAGTTACACATTATAACAGCTTACATTTAGGAATTAGCCAATCAGAGAAAAGTACAAAAATAATGTAGTTAGATGCAAGCGCGTAACGCGTGCGTCGAACGTGCGCGCATGTGCACGTTCGACGCACGCGATTTACATAAATACAGGTGACACAAGAAATCGCACCAGTTTTCCGCTTAGCGCGGAGGTGTGCGGATGTATGTGATGATTGTATTGCAGCTACAGATGTATTGAAGAGCATTTCGCCAAAATGTTACTCTCTTCGAACTCATTGGTCCCTCTCCATTCCTTCATCGGACGACTAGACGCAGAGAGAGGTTTCACCATTTCATTGTCGAAACACCAAAAAGTCGAACGGAACGTTTTGACACTCCCTTTTTAGTTCGAGTGGTCAAGGTCTGTAATAAACTACCTGCGTCTATTTTTAGAGAGAGACAATTCTATTCCAGTCAATTATAATCTTGGAACGTTCAACAGTAGAGTAAATAGATTTCTCTTGGATAGTCGTGTACCATCTTCGTCTTCTTCAATAAGGTGAGTTGGAAGACAAACGCCTATTCCATTCCACAATAAAAATAAAAGTGCATCTATTATTGCAATTATTATACTAGAGATTACCTGGTGGTCGAATTTTGTGAATAAGTCATTATATTTTGAATGTTTTGTTTTATTAATAAGTTAAGGTGGGAGTAGGGGAAGGAGGACATAGGTGGCGAGGAGGGGAAAGAGGGAGAGGCAAGAGTTAGGGCCTCCGGTAATCTCAATCTCTCGGCGAAAAGTAATGCAAACATTGCTTCACTGCCGGTTTTCTATGAGGCCGTGGTATCAATCCGGTAAAGCTGGCCCATACGTGCCGAAGCATGGCTCTCCAACGACACACTTCATCTAATTATATAATGATGATATATTTGTAGATTACTAGGTCTGGCTCCTAATTAATCGACCGTTTCTGTCTTTGTAAGCCGGGCACTTTAGGAATTGAAGATGTGAAAATGGATTTCAATATTCTCCGATATATTGAAATCCATAGGAAAGAAGAAAAGGCAATTGGATAATAGGGATATTGCATATACAAATGGATTGGGAAATGTAATCAATAGCTTGACCAGGTCAAGTATTCGACCTGGCTGTTACTAACTTTTAAACTTTCGCGTTCCATGATATAATATTATCTACGTATTAACGGGAATTAACGCGATTACGAAAAGGTATTACATACCTCTGAATTGCCTGACGTTTCGACCAGGTAGCACTGGCCGTGGTCAAAGGCTGACTGGCTCAGCGGTGCACGCCCTCCGTCGTCGACATCGTGAGGTAGAAGGTTGGTTGGTTTTGGAGGTGGATGAAGAATATTGAACGTGTCAATATTAGCATCTTTATTTCTTTAATAAATAGAATTACTTTGCATAATTTACAAAAACGTCTTTTTTGGGATACTTATCACAGTGCAAAAGTCAGTTTCATCATAAAAATGCGAGATTAAGGATTTACAGTCAATAGTTTGATTTTATACATTTTGAACGAAAATATTTGGTAAAAGTCAAGATGCACACTCGTTAGCTCTCTATGAGCTCTCTATCTCGCTGTCTCGGACGCAACAGTTGGTTAGTATGAATACGAAACGCTACCTTTTATTGATCATTTTGAGGGTGTATTTAGAATAAATAAAATTTCATGTTCATATTTTCATTCATATTTAATAAATCCTCTGTGACGAATTGCGCAGAGTGCCGTATGTGTGTAAAACAATGATTATCGTCTAATCGTGTGCAACTGACAATTTTGATTAGAATACAGCTGATGGCATTTTTAAATAAATATTCTCAGTTCTGTTGGGTTAACCTTAGTATTGGTTGATTTTCCCACATACAACTTTCAAAGTAATATTATTTTTACAAAATTAAACGAATATGAACATAACATTTCCGCCGGGACTAGGTATAAATATTAGTTGAATTCCAACTTTTTAAAATAACAAACACGTATCTATTTGCTCATTCTATTACCTGCAATCCTGAAATTAGACATGGGCGGCGGGAAAATACCCGTTGGGTTAATACCCGGGTAAATTCCCAAATGGGAATTTATTGTTTATTGTCTGGCACAAAGCTCTATTATATAAGCTTCCAGCGTATTGGCTCAGTCGGAACTAGACAAAAGCTAGTGGGGATTTTTTTTGCCCTTAGACCTCCTTAATCCGGGCCCAGTCGTAAACTCCAATGTGTGTTACCTATAAACTACCAAATACCCGCCTCCGTAGACCGAGAATAATAGCATTCTCTAGCTCTCTACAACTGCCTCCCTAACAAATTTCAGGTATCTAGTACAAAAACCAAGGACGCTCATACTTAGACCCCCTAAATTTGGCCCTGTGGCAAAATCCTGTCATAGCTGACGTCTCCTACTCATAAATTACTTTTTTATGAAATTTCATCTTCATAGTTCAAGTAGTTTTCTTTATTTCGTGATCAGTCAGTAGATGATCGAGTTGGTATTCTTTCGCTTTTATTTATATAGATTATAATGATATGAGTGTAGTACATGTATGTATATTAGGATAGTTTTTTTGGAACACTCTAATGTATATGTATAATTAACTAAATTGTTTTCATTATTATCTATAAGAAAGTGTTTTCAGTAATAAAAGCAATTTAGAGAGGTTTGAAGAATTGGGTATTTTCTCGGGTTTTTACCTCATATTTACCCAACAGGGAATTTTCCCGGGCATTTACCGAGTAGATGCCCATCTCTACCTGACATCGACATATTTACAAATTAATACGAATACTTTGTAAATATAAATAACTTTAAAGTACGAAATAGTGATGTTGTTTATAAATACACTCATTTATCAAGTAACCGAAGCAATGAATGAAGTCGGTTAATGAATTGAAAACAGTGTTACGACTCACTAAATTGACTTTACCCGTCGGACAATGAAGATCACGTAAGTTACCGTTTTCCATACTGATATTACGAGTACTTAAATTATTTCTAAATATTTACGCCTTTTTACTGTGTCGACACTAAAACCCAGAGGCACCATTATACATTCTCGACCCGATGAAGTAGCTATGTTGGAATTATTCGCATTCAGTGATTTTATTAAAGGGCTTCCACCACAGCCGATGCTCTCAAGAAAGCGGCCTTGGACACCAGAGGCATTGCGTTCTCCGACGCATCAGGTCCGAAATGCTCGACATGTCTTAGCGTTGTTATGCCCTTGCAAGGCCTTTGTTGGATTGCAAAGTGCATTGTCCGGTTCCGAGATGATGGTTCTCAACTTAAGCGACACAAATAATTGATTAATTCTGGAAGCAGCATCTACATTGCATGACAGGGGAGGCAATTGCAATATTTTGCTAGAACTGTATTACAATAACCTGGCCCATTAGAGTTTCCACCCAGGGTAAGATGCGGTGTTATCTGATCCACAAAATTTAACTTAATTTGTTTATTAATATTTTCATGGACATACATGTATGAATCTTGGCCATCTTTGCATATTGATAGGTTTCAAACTTCCGGTCCACTTAACTAAGAGTGTTTGAGTTATAATTTGGTATTTTGGTATACCAGTTTTTTCGAAAATCCATAAAACCTAACTTAAAAAAATTTCGAAGTTAGTTTTATGGAAAGTAAAAAATACGTACGATTTAAAATCTTTAACTTTACACGTTCCATATGCTTTTATGAGAAACCGAGGTAAAAATACCTGGAAATTCCAACGGTCATTAAACGGATAGTTTTTTTTTTATTTTTTTTTTATTGTAACTGCATGCTAGATTCATACCCTTTCAGTGATTTATTTAAACTTGTGAAAAAAGGGTCACAAAGTACTAATATTGTTATTATTCCTCCAAATAAGCTAAAATGCATGTGTTTAGTGTGTGGTGTGCATAGTAGTTTTACGTTGGTAGTGCACTGGGTGATGTTTAAATCCGCAAATACGCACCTTAGCCATTACGCTCTAGCTTTCTGACTAACTAGAATTCCTATCAAGCAGACCTCTCATGTTCATTGTTAACTGTAGTCTCATGTATGGTCATAATAAAGATTGTTTCAACAAAATATTTAGTTCGAACCATTAAAACGTTGCGTTTGCGTTGGTTGGACTCATTGGAAATCTTCAGCATTCAGCTTTCTGCAGAATCTTGCAGAGTTCTGTCAACTGGCTTAAACAATGTCGACTGCTTAAATTTTTAACCCCCGACGCAAAAACAGGGGTGTTCTAAGTTTGACCTCGATGTCTGTGTGTGTGTGTGTGTGTGTCTGTCTGTGGCATCGTAGCTCTCAAATGGATGGTTCGATTCCAATGCGTTTTTTTTTATTTGAAAGCCAATTTCCTTGCGGTGGTTCTTAGCTATATTTGGTTAATATCGGTCCAGCAGTATAAGAGTATCAGTTCTTTTCAAAATTTTTAAAAGGCATTTTTGTTATTTTTTGTGTCGGGGGTTTTTTAAATTTTTAATTTATAGTTATTACTATTGAAAGTTTTCTCATTCTACCAAAGAGAAAGCGCCTCTTATTATTAACATTCCATAGACTGGCTGTTTGTTCATAATTTCAAATGTATAACACGTATATTGTTACACACGTATATTTTGCAACTGAATGAAGGTAGATGTGCACCTTGAATGATTTCTATGTTTAATAGGTTCAAACCTTCAACGGTATCACTGAGTGATTTTTATTTTTAAGTACGTTAGCTTTTGGAGCATTTCAATAAAATGAAATTCAGGTGGCACCAGCTTGCATCCTGTTTACCTCTCGTGTAACACTAACACTATTGTACCTGAAGATCTGACTTTATAAAACGAGTGGCCATGAGTTTCTTTGCCAGTATTCTTCTCATAAGGCTCTACGCATTTTGGAAACTGGAAGTTAAAGATCGACACAAGCAGGCAGTAGATTTTGGTGTTTTTCACCTAATTTACCTTGACAATCCAGCACATGCTGTGGCGTCTGTTTGCGCCGATCTATGATTTTAACTCTAGCTTCAATTTAACGTTCATAAATGTCACTTAGTGTCTTAATTGAATAAATGATTTTGAATTTGAATTTGAATTTGGTACAAAAATGTATGCACTTCTATCATATGAATATTGAGTATTCCAAATTTAACAGTCAAGGAACTAAAATACCTAAATATTGGATTACCATGCATTTTTATTTTTGGATGAAAATTTCGTTACCGTTTTATACCCGTTTATATAACGATATTTTGAGGTATACCTATTTACGCGACGCGACGGTTAAAAAGTAAAAAAAGTATTACTCAAAATATCGTTATTAAATCGGTTAAAATTGATATTTTTTAAAAATTCTAACGGGCTAATAAACTTAAATGGTTTTGCGAATTTTCTAACCTGATCCGACTAGTTTTATGCCGCGTTCCAATAAACAAGAAACGATTCGTTTTGCTTACGGATTATTAATTTATTAGATATATTAATTTCGTTGAATTTTCAACGAAAATTTTACCGCGGCATTAGTGGTTTAAAAAAGAAAATGGCAAATCTTGCAATAAAGGCTAAAAAAATTAATGATCATTAATAAATTAAAAAGTTTAAAACCGAACTCGCTGAAATTTAGAGCACTTTTTAATATAATCACAAGCTACAATTTAAGAAGGTGTTAGACTTTTATGTACCTACGTTCCTTTCCAATTTATGTAATATTAAAAAAAAACGCTCTTTTTAACTTAGACCTTCATTTGCTGTTCAACAAAAGCATTTAGCGACTTTGACCAGGTGTCATTTTGTAGGTAATTTAATGGGATATAATATATAATAGAGGGATAGAAGAGGTGGCAGAGGAAAGGAGAGGTTCGGAGGGAACAACAGCAACCGTTGCTATGATCACTCCGGTCGAGTCGTCCCATAGGTGCCATAGGTGCCGAAGCATGGCTCTCACACTAAATGCTGTACTAAAAATAACTATGTTTAACGGAAGTTTGTCCGTGGACGTGGACCGTTTTGTCATAAAATAAGGTATAGCAGGTTGCGAAATATGGTACATTATTTTCTTTGATTATAAAATACCATAGAATGCAAAAAAAATTAAAAATAATATTAAAATAATGTTTTTAGGGGTCCGTTCCTTAAATAGAACCCTTCAAGGATCACTTTGTTGTTCGTCAGTCTATCTATCTATCAACCTTTGGTCCTTTGAAGCTGTAAAAAGTTTAAATCTTATCATCAACTTTAAAAAATATATATATAATCTGCCACTTAATTCTGCCACTAAATCCACCGTAAGGTTGTCTGGTAGAGATCGCTCTTAGCGATAAGACCGCTCATTGTACATAACATTAATATTAAGATCAATCATTGTAGTTTAATGTATTATGGTGTACAATAAAAAATATTCTATTCTATTCTATAATCTTACTCGAGACGGATAGACGGACTAAGGATTCTGAAGATATTTATACATTCAAAAATGTTCAGAAATTTAGAAGTTATTGTGAAATAAAGAACTTACATTCGGACATAATATATGTACATACATGAACCCTGAAAATATTAAAAGGAGTGTGTGTTTGGGCAGTCGTGTAAAAATCCCGAGATGGACGAACTATCTATTTACAGTTTTTGGTTAAATAAGTTAAAGCTGTTTTTAGGGTTCCGTGTTTAACAAGGAACCCTTATAGTTTTGCCATGCCATCTGTCCATCCACCGTTCATAAAATTCGTGGCAGTACTGTATCTGAAAAAATAATTAGACGTAGGTATCAACTACACTCCGCGTGGACCGACATCCACTATGCCGGTTATTTCTTTCATTAAAACAAAACGTATATTCAAATTCAAATTTCAAAATTCAAATTCAAATTCGTTTATTCATTTAAGACACTAAGTGAAATTTATGAACGTTAAATTGAAGCTAGAGTTAAAATCATAGATTGGCGCAAACAGACGCCACAGCATGTCCACTCATTGCCTCTCTTTTTAAAAGTCAGATCTTCAGGTACAATAGTGTTAGTGTTACACGAAAGGTAAACAGGATGCAAGCTGATGTCACCTGAATTTCAATTTGTTGAAATGCTCCAAAAGCTAATGTACTAAAAAATAAAAATCACTCAGTGATACCGTTGAAGGTTTGAACTTATTAAACATAGAAATCATTCAAGCTGCACATCTACCTTCATTCAATTACATACGCTAATAATAATATACGCTACAGTTAAAAATAATTCGTGACTGGATTAAGAGGCTAGAGTTGCAGTTGAACGAACCAAAATAATAGTATAGGCTAAAGCATCGCTGACTAGGCCGACCAGTCACCCCAAGCAGCACCCGTTCACGAGTATGACGCATGGACCAGCCATCATCTCCTTCGCCATATCAGAGGGAAAGAAATGACCCGCCCCATGACGACGCCGCAAGCAATGACATTTTAGTGAGCATGACATTTTAGTGATATTAATAAAATAAAACACGATTATCGAAAGCAACAAGTAAAAAATACTAAAAATGTAGACCTAAGTATAGTTTTTGAAACAACGTGTTGCTCAAGTTATGGCGGAAGACGTAACTTTAAGGCATTGCGTTTTTTTTAATGTTTAATAATAGGGAAAGTGTATATTTGTTTAATTCTTTTACAGATATATCAGTATATTTTGTTACTTCGTACACCATGTTTCTGGTTTTTGGGACTACGGGACAACAACAACCGGCCCAACTTGGAGATGGGATGAATGGTCATATCGGACTAGTAGATTTAGGTGGCAGAGATCAGAACATGACTTTCTGAGAGTAATATTCCCTTGGTACGATTGGTATGAACTTGAGTTCAGAAGAAGGTTATACGTCATCGCTGGAGTATCTTACGGTAATTACTATACTTAACCATATCTACTGAATATTAAATAACATAAAACACATTGCGGGTATGTTGCAATAAGAAAATAAAACACCATTTATGTCACTTTACGTTTGTAAAAAATATTAAATGCGCCGCAGTAGGCGGTTTCGATGGAGCGGTCATTGAAAGAGCATACGGAGTGAACTGTGGCTACAAACTGTGAACTTTTGAGACAATTTTGTGACGCAAACTACTCAATATTTTAATATTAAGTGATATCAAAACCGAAAACAGCAGGTGTCTCATAGTTTTCATCTTTTGTGTGAATTTGGATGGTGATTTAATAATCACCCTGCATAACATGTTACAATGTTACTCTGTGCGTGTATTTATTGCAGGTATGGTCAATCTTAGTACAGCTGCAATACTAAATCGGAGGACATTGGTTACGGCTGCAAATTTCCTGGACCCTTATATGAATGACGCTTTGGGTATACGTATTTGGGCCTTAGGACGTAAAGGCCAATTCAATACACCATTCAGGTACCGTGTTTGGAGGATAACAAGACTAGTGCAAAGAAGCACAAACCCTGAACATCAACATGGACCCTGGGCGTACCATTCTCCAAGGGATGACATCACCATAATTCACACATTGGACCAAATGTATTTGTATTCGGATATTTCAAAATTTTATGCTCATCCTACCAGAACTTATTTACTTTCTAGTAATCGGCTAACGACTTTAATTTGGTTTGGAGGTTGTGGGTATGAATACATAAAACATGTGCATGAAAATTATAAAATATTCTACCATCTTACCTCCAGAGATTATTTAAGAGATTGCTCTAAATTAATACCAAAGATGTGGGGGAAATTCATTTGTTTCGACAATAACATAAAGTTTCCCTGTGTGCAAAATGGTGGTCCCCTTTTTGACTACAATTTGATTGCGGGAGTAGGCTGTTTCGAGATACGTGTTAATGAGGAGAGCTATCTCGCTTTTACTGATATAAGATACTATATTAAACATATTTATACCTATGCCCATATAAAACCTGGAGAGTATTACGAATATGCATACCCTCAATGGTCCGTGAGGAATAACTTTATTCTTGATGGAATGGGAAATGACCCTATGTTACCTGTATTCAATATAATGGATGATATTTACCCCCTTGGTAAAAAGTAAGTAATAAATGCAATTTGATTTAACTTGTTTTTCCCTAGTATATATAATTATAAATTTCATTAAATTTTATTCTATAAGCGTGTATTTTGGGACTGAGCCAAAATCCGTAATTAGGAAGGTTTTGGTGATGGGGATAATGGAGTCTTTTGTAAAAGGTTTTGTGAACGTTCAGTTGACGCCCTCAAACAGCTATATGAGGGCCAACTGACTATAATAACACTTTGAGATGCTCATAACAGAAATATGAGTGAGTGTTATCGCGTAATAAATATATTGTCAAGCATCAGCCTTCCCTTTTCCCAATTTTATTTAGGGTCGGTGCACACATTACACGGGCCCCACATTGCAAGGGGTTGTAGCTGTTTTTTGAGTAGGGTAAGGAAAACGGATAGGACGAGAGAGCACTAGAGAGATACCGCAAGTCGCAGATGGGGAAACAGAACTTACGTTAACGGAACGGGAAATATAACTGCTTAAATTTTAATAGTCGATTCTTTTGCCCAAATCAAATAACTGCCGAAAAATTTAACATCAAGATTTTACTTAGCTAGTTTTCACAAACTAGTTATCTTATTTTTGGCTAATCAACTTATCTTCTTTATTTTGCTACTTACTGCTTTTATATTGTGCCGTCAACATATTATACTCTTCTAAAAGTTTGGTTTGCTGGTAAAAAATAGGCAAGTCAATTCTAAACAGTGCCACTGAACCACAAAATTGTTTCTATTCTAGCAAACTAGGCAGAAAATGTGATGAGGCAGATAAATTACTGTCTGCCTCTAAGATCTATCTTAAATAATCTATTATAAAATTATCTAAATTTATCTACCTACTAAATGTAAACACAAGACAGCTACTATTGTAAACAATTAACATAATTGTAAACAATTTTGTCAATATAATTTTATTTTCAATAAATAGTAAATCTTAAGTTATGAACAAATAAAACATTGTCACAATTTGATACGAGACGTTAATGCAATGGTTTTGTACGAATACGATATATCGAAGGGTATCCTATGGCCAAAAATCAAATTAGTAATCGAACTATCGTATAGTGCATTGGCGATGTCCCTGTATATCACATCGTATCCATCCGAAAGTCTCCGCGACACAGAATTAATTTCTAGTGGAATTAAGTTTAAGTCTTGTATGTCAAGAAAACTAACAATTTAATGTTGCAATGCCTGAAATGGATTAACTGTTGATACTCAATATTAATGTTACATCTACAAATATGTGCCCACACAGTTTGCAATAAATGTCTTCGTATTTTGTCTTTTGTGTCGTGGGGACTTTACAAACATTCAAACAACGACTGGTATTTAGTCTTAAAAGTTGACAAAAATATTTGATTTCTCTAATGACTTTCTAACAATATTTTATTTCAGTTTAACTTGGAAAAGATAAAAAAATACATCAGTAATATACAAGCATTTATTCGTAATTTTCGTCGTCATCTTTCAAAACTTACATTTGTATGGGTGTAATTTATCTATAATATGTATGTATTTAGAAATATATATAAGTATGTTTATCAGCAGTCTGGTTACCATAGTACAGGTTCTGCCTAGTTTGGGATCAGACGGCCGTGTGTGAGATGTATCCAGTTATTATTTATTTATTATTTGAAACGAGTAACGAATTTAGAACATCAGCCGAAAGCGGGAGTTTTTATTCTTCCTGTTCATGCTCGTCAGGGCAGGGTCAGAGGTTAAAAAGAGTTTAAAACATCTGCGTTGCAGGCTACCCGTTTCTTGGCATTATCTTTCAAACTCCTCTACTATTATTTTTAAACCACAGGACAATGTGCCTAAAATTACTTTCAATCGATAAATCAAATTTAGGTTATCTGGAAGTTCTTACAAAAGCGTCTACTGGTGTTTCCGTCATTGGTATTGCCAAAGTTGGCTTTTGGTATATCCACTAACAGATCGAGTTGCTCCCGGAACTTATTTATTTTATTTATGAATACTTCCTGCAAAAACATTGCAAAAAGCGGACTTAATGCCGTAGGCATTTTCTTCCAGTCAACCTTTGGGTGATGCAGCAATGTGTGTGGCAGGTGTATATTTATTAGTCGTGAAATAGAGGAATAAAAAATGTATTATCTAAATAAGTATACATAAATGTACTAGGCATACATACACATATAGTAAATCTATGTACATACGTATTTACATACATATATAAATACAAATACATAAATGATAGACACTTGTAAAGTGTTATTATGATGATTCCGCCAATAATTCTCTGTAGAGATTGCGTACTTTAACTTTAAAAGTGAACCGATTAGTGGACATCCTGACTTCTTGTGGAAGCGCGTTTCAGAGGTTTACAGCTTGGACAGCGAACGAAGAATGAACCATTCTGGAATTATGAGAAGGACAGAGAAGGAGAACATTATTAGAAGAACGGAAATTTCTTTCATGGTTAGAGCAGATATATTGAAAGTTAGATGTTAGATAAGTGGGTGAGTTAGGTAAGTGGAGAAGGGAGTACAACTTATAGATTAATTTTTTCCTATATTCCACTAGGTATTTACTTTTTCTCGACAGTATGGCAAACGTTAAATTTTTTACAGGCAATCTGTAGGCCATATTATTATATAAAAAGCTCTCAAAAAATCTTATGCTAGCATGCGACAAAGATAAGCTGCATACCATGTGTTCTTTTTTACATGGCCTGTCGTTATCCAAATCATTTAACTGTGATGACGTGGCGCCGCATAAGTAGCATCTCATGGTTGATTTAGTATGCGTAGCGCATTGCATACTTTTCTGTCTACCATGGTGAAAAGCAAAATGCTTTTCACCATGCGTCGTGATGGAAAAGCTGTTGACTTCGCTTTTAGTGAGCGCTGTTATCTGAGTCTGCTTTCGTAGCTATAAGGCTCCATTAAGCCATTCGGCATTGTTATTTACCAATCTGGCCTTTATGTACCATTTTTTTTTAAATTGTTGCCCGGTGATAGACAATTTTTGCTTTACATTCGCTATATTTTGGTTGTTTTCTGCAACTTTTTATTAAAAGTTAAGGTATTAATTCCTCCAGTGTTCCAATGTATTAAACAAATGATTTCTAGTCATAACCATTATTTATATTATTCCAGAAGAGCCTATAACAAAAAAACACAAAATATAAGTAAAACTTCATTTACTGAGTATCGAATGTACCTAAGAAAAAAAAATCACCAAAAATAGAGGGGTGCAATGGGGTGGCTGTTTTGTACTTATTTACTTACATAACAGATTTACTCTATAACGAGAAATTGCTCTTTTGGCTTAGAAAGGATGAAAAATATATAAAAATTTCCTTTGATTTTCCAAAATGTTTTTTTCAGCAGTTTATTGGTGCTTACTTCTCAAGGTTATAAATAAGGAAAGGCTAATAAATTAGTTGTTAAAATTAAATGTCAAATAAATTACATACCAGGTTGTACACAATCCATAGTGAAAACCAACACAAAATCGTTCAGTCGAAAAAAGCAAATATTTGAAAACAATGAAATCTGAGCGCATGGAACAATCACACAAACACTGTAGGGGAACGGTAATTTGCGACTTGCGTTGTGTTTTTCGCTATATCTTAGAGCGGTAGTAGAACTAATATTTAAAAGAAATATTTTGGTCAACTTTTAGGACCAGATATCCGGCTGTGCAACGGTTGTAAAGAACACCCAAGCTCGAGACTGTGGATCACATCATTTTTTGTCCCGTTTGGGAATCGAACTCACAATAAATTATTGCGGAGTTTAAGTGCTGATCAGGTTAGTGACAACTATTACAAAGTTTTTAGTGAATAAACTTTTTTAAATTAAGAATTTATTTCAAAAATGAAAAATATTGTAAAACTTAAAAATCTATCTTATAGTATTTATTGATGTAAATTTTATGTAACGTTATATCTGTATTTAAACACATGCGATAATATCGCGTATCGATAGAGTTGCTATATGATATATCGATACAACAGACTGTTTTTGTGCATCCCTAAACTCAATAAAGTTTCATCGGGTTTGTTTGTTTTGTATCATAAAGTCTTATCGGGATAAAATGAAATGTGAAAAGTTTACTTACGCATATAATAAACTCTGTGATAAATGACATGTTATTAACCCGGGGTCGATTGAAATATCAAGACTAAATTTCTATATAAAACCAAACCCATAGGTACATGTCGTACTTCCTATAAACTGTTGGTAAAAACGTCATGTACCTTGGTGTAACCTAATTACCAATAAGATGTGAATATTATAACTACCAAAAACTTGTATGTCGAATCTTTTATTTTCTAAACTTTATTAGAGTTATATTTAAATATTAAGTTTAATTTTGCTACGAACGCCATCTGTGCGTTCAGGCTACTACTATTGTTTTGCTTACCTCCAAAGATCTGATTGAATGCAGAAGTTGTAAGTCTATTTGAACAGATGGCAGTTTTCTACTGCTAATTTATATTTGTTTTAAAAAAAAGTATAAAATAAAAAATAAATATTAGCATATATATCCCTATTTTATTATATATCCCTATAATATTCTATATAATGAAAAATAATCATACTATTTATCTTTCCCAATAGACCAGGCGGGATCTGTTAAATATCACTCTGTTAGAAGCAAGTCCGAAAGTATGATAGATTGTATATGTTGATTGTTGAAATCGGTCCGAAAACTACAACTATGCGCTCGCATATTCAAAAATTTTGAAAAAACAACCCTGTTTTTATTCAACTTTCTCGCATATTTCAGTTAAAATAAATTATAGAGGAAATTTTGGAATAAAAAGTTACTTAATTATATTCTACTTAAAGCACAATTAATTTCAATACCTAAAAATAATTTATACATTTTTTATATTATTCATTGTATAAGCATTGTATATTACCTGGTATGATTTTGCAACACTTTCACTAATGGGAAAACTTGTTAATTTAAACAACCCAAGTCAGTGCGACATAAAAATTTTCATTTTCCCATTTTCTACTGAACGAATTTTTATGAACTTTCATATTATCCTAGTAGAAGCACGCTTGAGACGGTGGTGCAACGTGTTCCAAGCTCGCCTCTCTGTACTAGAAGTGGGGCAAGGCCCTCCTCCCACATACAGTTTTGCAATTAATCGTATCTTATGTAAAATTGAATTACCTAACTTTCTTATTCCAGTAATGTTTTCTTTGTAATTAATATTAACAGAGATATGCTAGAAAATAGAATTCAATTGCAGCTATAATTATATACCTATATACATACGGCCATTAAATAAAAAATGGCGTTAGACAGGACATATATTATGTTGAAAGAAAAGAAAGAAAAATGGACCAGCATAATTACAGAATGGTACCCTAGAGAAAGCAGAAGAAGTAGAGGAAGACAAGCAACGAGATGGGAAGAGACGATTCGAAGCAAATAGCGGGGCCAGAATGGTTACGTACAGCATAGGACAGAAACAAGTGGAAATCCTTAGAGGAGGCCTTTGTCGAATGCCAAGAATGCGTTTTAGTTTAGTTAATTTATAGTTTTCTTAGTTCTCTATTGTTATCATATATTTAATTTTTTTTAATTTAATTTTTTTTAAATTTTAAATTTTAAATTTAAAAGTAATGTTTAGTCAAATAAGTTAAAATCTAACAACAATAAAGGCTTATTTAATTTTATTTATACATACAGCTGTTTTTAAGGGAGTTCGGATTGCCTGTCCTGTCCAAAGTAATTCATTGAGGCATTATGTTGGCTGTATTAGAGTGAAAATGAAATAAACCATGTTAAAAACGTACCTTTTGAGTGAAAAATAAGCAATTTTTTTTTTATCTGCGTTGTTAAGGTGCATGAAAATGAAAACTAACTTGACGTTAGAGTGATATTATGTTTCAACTGGAGTACATAAAGATTAAAAAAAAATGTCATAAGGTATTTTTCAAAAACCAACAGGTTCTCTTAAAATGATAAAGCTAAAAAGTTATTGCTTATTTATTAAATGATAATTAGGCTTAAGGACCTAATTATTATTAAAAAAAGTAATGTTTGTAAACATTATTATCAATGTTCACAACCATTACTAAAAATTAAGGCTTTCGGAAAAGTACTGATTTTACCGAGTAGTTAGTTTTAAACAGTCAGGACTGCCATCTATTAGAGCATGCTTACACTAGATAGGTACAAATTGCAAGGCAAAATGAGAACATTAGCCTTAATGTTGGCATTTGTGTATAGATGTCGCAATTTCCTATAATTATTTTTAGGACCTTCACAGCTCTATACACAGCAATAAAAAATCTTAATGATCTTTATGCACTAGCTGACAAAACAGACGTTGTCTTGTTTTTATTTAAATTTCACAGAAAAAGTATTCCGCAATTTTCGGATAACTTTTTCAATTTTGTATCTCTAAAAACCTTATTCGAACTCTTACTTCACTTCTCCTACTGTCTGTTCGTTTATTTACTTTTTGAAAGTTCAATAAGTAATCTAGTAGGTCCCTGTACCCGATACCGGTGGGACACTATTTTTTATGTTTTAAATATATTTGTTTTTTTTTATTGTGAATGTATTTATATGTACATTAAATAAATAAAGGGAATAATATTAATAGAACGTAGCTCTTTCTATTGCGTGAAACAAAAAATATTTATTTGGAAACAAATATTGCAGGTACAGTGTCATAATGTTTACAAATGGTAATAAATAGAATAATTTACTTAAAGTTGATAATCCACATAATTTTATGACTGCGTTTAAAGTTTAATTCTACAACTTTGGCATAGTTTACGTCATCAAGTAACTTTCATAAAGAAAATGAATGAATGAACCATAAAATTAGTATACTATCGTAAGTATACTAAGTTTGTGGAATGAGCGTGAACGTATTAATAAAAATCATTATTTGGAAAATATTTTAAAATATTTTCCTTTAATATTAAGGGATAGGTGGCATATTTTATTCATTAATGATAATCTCCTTTCGGTTGATAATGACCACTTTCTTAAAATGACCACTTTCCTAAAAAGACCACTTTCCGTAAATGACCACTATTGATTCCGAAAATGGCTACTTTCCTGAAAGGACCACTTTCTTGAAATTACCATTTTCTTGAAATTACCACTTTCCTAACACCACTTTGAACCGTATGCTTGTTTGTCTTCTAACCTGAAATGTAATTCACTACAAAAAAAACATACGTAATACGAGTATACTATGTCACCAGCATCGCGTTACAAAACAACATATCGTAAAGTGTAAAAACCAAGAACAATTTTTTTTAAGTTAATTCACTCATTCTTAAACATCTGATGTTTCAATTTCTTATCTGAACACCAGTTAATGCTCCGGAATAAAGATAAACTAAAAGAGGGTGGGGAAAAGGGCGACACAAAATGCGATTTATATTGATTTTAGATTTGATAAGTCTATTTGCACCAATTTTATGGAATCCATTATGCATATAATGACAGCGAACATATATTATGACACGGTAACGTAATTACTCCACATGCGGCTTCAACATAAATATTGTTTTATAGAAACTAAACCTACAGAACTTCGATATCGCCTAGTACTTAGGTTTTGGAGGTCTGATGGCAGTCGCTTTACGTAAAATATCGAAGTTCGGCCGTATCGTTGTTAGACTGAAAGCCAACCATAACTTAGTTGGGAAAAGGCGCGGATGATGATGACAAGCTTAATTTTAAAAATAGAGCCAAATTAGTTTTTATCTATCGTGATTAACAAATCGTGTTCTAACGAATAAATGACTTTTGATAAAGTGAACTACCTTACAAAACCAAACCCTGTCACATTTATTTATAAAATATATTTTTCTTTGAAACGATTCAAATTCAAAATCATTTATTCAATTAAGACACTAAGTGACATTTATGAACGTTAAATTGAAGCTAGAGTTAAAATCATAGATCGGCACAAACAGACGCCACAGCATGTACTGGATTGTCAAGGTAAATTAGGTGAAAAACACCAAAATCTACTGCCTGTTTGTGTCGATCTATATCTTCCAGTTTCCAAAATGCGAAGGGCCTTATGAGAAGAATACTGGCAAAGAAACTCATGGCCACTCTTTTTAAAAGTCAGATCTTCAGGTACAATAGTGTTAGTGTTACACGAGAGGTAAACAGGATGCAAGCTGATGCCACCTGAATTTCATTTTATTGAAATGCTCCAAAAGCTTACGTACTAAAAATAAAAATCACTCAGTGATACCGTTGAAGGTTTGAACCTATTAAACATAGAAATCATTCAAGGTGCACATCTACCTTCATTCAGTTGCACAATCTACTGTTAAAAATAATTCGTGACTGGATTAAGAGGCTAGAGTTGCAGTTGATGGAACAAAATAATAGTATAGGCTAAAGCTTCGCTGACTAGGCCGACCAGTCACCCCAAGCAGCACCCGTTCACGAGTATGATGCATGGACCAGCCATCATCTCCTTTGCCATATCAGAGGGAAAGAAATG